>CAKKSZ020000015.1:0-1200000 GCA_920104245.2 Rhodotorula babjevae
CTCTGTCAGCACGCGGCCGATCCGCCTGCAGAAGGCTCGTACCAGCGTGCGCTCGCAGCAGCAGCAGCGATCGCGGGAGCAGGAGCCGGCAGGGCGGCAGCCAGACGAGCGAGCGAGGCCGCGCCGACGCCCTCGTCCCCCCTCGCGGAAGTTGCGCATCCGGTCGAGTGGGGGCTTTCCTTCTGCCGGTGCGAGCCCGCTTCCAGCCCTCTGCGCTCCGCCGTGGCAGCTCTCGAGTGTGCGCACTCGAACCAGGCCGTGCCTGAGCCTTCCCCGGAACTTGGGCGTCCGGAGGAAGCTGTGGTCCTCCGCTTTCGCTTCCCCGCTCTCTCTCTCCCTCTCTCCTCGTTCTCCAACCACGAGGGCTCTCTCCTCTCCTCTGCACCACCACCACGAGCCTCACAAGGCACGACCGCTCGCGCACGGACCGTCTTCGCCTCGACACGCTCGCGTCGACCTCCTCGACCGCCTCGAGTACCTCGACCACCTCGCTCTCGCCTCGACGTGCCCGCCTCGACCAACCTCTACCAGCATGCTCAAGCCCTTCACCCACGCCTGGGGCGACAGCCTCACCGGCGTTCCTCTACAGGTGCGCAGCCCTCCTCCGGTTCCGCAGGCTCGAGGAGCGAGTGCTGACGTTCCTTCACCCAGTTCGTCTGCATGGTTGGCGCCGCAGCCGGTTTCCTGGACTTCGGATTTGACCAAGGAATCGCCAACGCGCTCACGCAAAACCCGTCGTTCTACGCAACTATGCCGAGGCTCAAGGGCTCGAGCACCATCCTCGGCACCGTCCTCGCCCTGTTCGTCCTCGGCGCCATGATCGGCTGCCTCACCATGTCGGCGATCGGCAACCGCGTCGGGCGACGGCCGCTGATGCAGGTCGCGACCATCACGGCCATGGTCGGCGCAGGAGGCATGGCCGGCGCGAACGGGCTCGCCATGTTCTGTGTCTTCCGCCTCTTGAACGGGTTCGGCGTCGGCGTCCTCACCGGCATCGTGCCAAGCTACGTCGCCGAGATCTCCAAGCCCCGCACGCGCGGCCTCATGATGTCGCTCGAGCTGTGCTTCGCTGCGACGGTACGTCCTCTCGCTCGCGCCGCCGTGCTTCCTCTGCCCAAGCTGACCAGCCCGCACCTCCTACAGGGTCTCATGACTGCCTTCTGGTGCGCCACGACGCGCCTACCGCGCTCAGTCCAGCAGAGGCTCGAGCTGACCTCGTCCGCCGACCCCTCGCAGGTGCGCCTACGGCTTCGCCGAGCACGTCGACGCGATCGGCTGGCGCATCCCCGTCGCTCTTCAAGGTCTCCTTCTCGTGCCGGCCCTCATCTCGCTCCAGTTCACGCCCGAGTCGCCGCGCTGGCTCATGGAGAAGGGCCGCATCGACGAGGGTCGCCGCGTCCTCGAGCGCCTTCACGGCGCCGCGTACGCCGCAGCTGCGACGCTCGAGATTCAGGAGGCGATCGCAATGGAGCACGCCGCTCAGGCGGACAAGGGCTACTCGGCCTGCTTCTCCGAGTGCGTCTCAAGGTCCGCCCGCGTCTTTCGCGCTCGACGCTGCTGACGTGCTCTCGTCTACCCGCCCCCTCGCCCGCAGCAACGACCAGTGCTTCCGTTACCGCACGCTGCTCGCTATCGGTGTCAACGTGGCGCAGCAGGCGACGGGCATCAGTACGTCTTGCTCGCCCGCACGGACCTTCTCAAACCGGATGTGCGAGCGAGGCAGCTAGCTGACCTGCTCCTCGTCCTGCGCACAGACATGGCGACCTACTACAGCGCCAACATCCTCATCGACTCGGTTGGCCTCGCACCTGAGCGCGCCATCCTCGTGCTCGGCGGTCTCGGCATCGCAGGTGCGCTCTCCCTCTCTCGGCTCTACATCTTCTCGTCCGTCCCAAGCTGACTCGTGCACCCTCTCGACGTGCTCGCAGGCCTCGGCTTCACCATCTTCGGCTGCTTCTACCTTATGGAGCACGCAGGCCGCGTGAGGACCATGCTGATCGGCGCGTTTGGCTGCTGCGTCAGCCAAATCCTCCTCGCCGCCGGCGTCGCCAACCAGCAGGTCAAGGCCGGCGGCTACGTCGCTGCGACGGGTTTATATCTCTTCCTGTGCATGTTTTCGGCGACGCACCTCCCGACCGCGTTCGTCTACTCTGCCGAGATCACGCCGCTCGCCATCCGCACGCGTGCGGCGACGCTCGGCGTCGCGGTGCAGTACCTCGTCAAGTGCGTCGAGAGCTTCCTCTCTCTCTCTCGCCGGCGCGATCGGGCAGAGCTGACGAGCGTCCTCGCTCGCTCGCTCTTCCTCCTCGCTCCCCTCGCGCAGCTTTGCCGTCGTCATGGTGACGCCGACGGCCATCGCCAACATCGGGTGGAAGTACTACATGACGTTCGCCATCATCAACGGCGCCATGCTGCCCCTCATCTGGTGGTTCTGCCCCGAGACTGCGGGGCTCTCGCTCGAGGGCATCGACGAGCTGTTCGCCGGCGGGCGCGTGCACGTGCGCCGCACGGTCAAAGTCGACAACTCGGGCAGGCTCCCCGTCGAGTCGCTCGAGGCCAACAAGCCGCAGGGCTCGTTCGAGCACGTCGAAAAGATCGAGACGGCCGACCGGTACTGAGGGCCTGAGCGGCGTCTCTCCCTCGTTCTCTCCTTCCCTCGGTCCCCCTCTGTGTCTCTCTGCTGTGTAGTCGTCATCCTCCTGTGCGAAACAAAGGTCCTTCTCCTCGGCACGCGTACGGGAGCGAGCGAGGCTTAGCTTTCTCTCCCTCTCTCGAGGCTCAGCTGAGGGCTCGCTCGAGCACGGCTGAATTGCGCTTCGTTGCCGTCGCCCTCGGCGACAGCTCACTCCTTGCGATCCTTCTACGAGCTCCGTCTAGACCCACCGCGCCCGTCACGGCCGCGCCCCTGCTCCTTCCCCTCCTCGAGACGACGGTGCGGGCGAGCTCGCCCTGCTCGGCGGGTTGCTGCCGATCGGCACCGAGCTGTCGGCTTCGCACTCTTGAGCAAGCGCAGTAGCTGCAGAGAGTGCGGCTGGTGGAGGGATGGGCGGAGGAGGAAGGGTGGAGGAGGGCGAGGTCGGTGCGGAGGTGGAAGGGGAGGCGGCAGTGCGAGCGACGACAGCGGCGACCGAGGTTTCTCTGCGAGCGCAAGGTGGCGAGAAGGCGAGCAGAGTCAGTCATGAGGGACCTAGCGACGGGGTGATAGCGACGAGTGCGCGAGGACTCGCCGCCCTGCCCGCTCGGCATCCTCGTCCTCGAGCTCCCACGCCGGTCGCCATCCTCCCAGCGGGTGCGGAAAGTCGCCGCCGGAAGCTGCGGTCGAGTCTGCAGGTAGTGCCGGTGCGCGCAGGAGCGGGTTGGGGAAGGTGTTGTGGGTCGAGCCGAGCGAGGTGTAGCTGCGAGGTCGGCAAGGTCGGGTCGAGGTCGAGGAACGGGAGGGGCGGGTAGCGCGAGGATGACGACATGAGGAGGTAGGGCAGTGGGTAGAAGCAGCGAGGGGCGAGGGGGACGAGCCAGAACGAGGAAGGGGGAAGAGAGGGAGAGAAGTCAGCCCTGGGTCGCTCGCTCGGCACAGACGACGAGGACGAGGCGGCGCACCCATAGTCATAGAGCTCGCACCATTCGAGTCCGCCTCCGTGCTCGACCTCGCCCGAGCCGCCGGCGCCGAGGCTCAGGTCATCGCAGCGCAAGAAGGCCCAGATGTCGGCGTAGGACCAGTCGAGGACCGGGTGGACGCGGCAAAAGTCGGGCCAGCCCTTGTCGGTCTGCTGGAGGGGCTCGAGGAGGGCGCCGTGCGGGTCGTTGCGGCGGGTGCCGACGAGGATGGCCTTTGGCGGCGCGGGCTGCTTGAGGTCGAGGTAGGCCTGGAGGCCGGCGCGCATGCCGTCGTCGATGGCGACGAGGGCGAGGTGGTACCAGTGGGTCGACAAGGCGACGAAGGCCTCGACCTGGGGGAAGGGGGACGGGCACCGGACGTAGACGGTCTGGATCGGAGGGAGGGTTGGCGGAGGGTCCGAGGGCGACGAGGAAGCGCCGGCGAAAGGGTGCGGGTAGAGGTGGCGGAGGATGGCGGTGGCCAAGAGGTGGATCAAGACGGTGCAGTCCTTGCCGCCGTTGAAGCTGAGGGCGACCGAGTCGATGCTGGTGGGGCCGGGGACCGTCAGCCGGAGGAGCGACGAGGCGGCGAGGGAGAGAGAGGGGACGAGACGGACCCGAACTTGGCGATGGCCTGGTCGATGATGTCGAGGGCCTCGCGGGTCTTCTGTGCGAGCCGGTGTCGGCGCTGGGCGAGGCGGTGGACGGCGAGGGCATCGGCGAGCGAGAAGCGGCGGTGCGGGTGCTCCGAGGCGAGGGCGGCTGCGGCTGGAAGGTGGTGGGCCGGCCTGGTCATGGCTGTGCGGGTAGTGCGAGGCTGCTGCGAGTACCGCTGAGCCGGGCAAGGCAGAGGCCAGAGCTGACCCAAGGGACGCCGTCGCCTCCGAGGTTGGTCGGCCGCTGTCGACTTGGTCCGCCTCGCTCCCTCGTCACCAGGCTAGCCACGACCGCGCCTGCCTGCTCCCAGCACCTCGCACAACCACACCGCCGCGTCCCTCGCCCTCGCAGCGTGAGTGCCGCCCTCTCGTCCTCGCGTCGTCGACCTCCCCTCGCTTTCGACGCGCCTCAGCACGGCCACACTGCCCTCGAGCTGCTGCGCCGTGACCTCAGCACGATCCAGACAGCTGCACTCGCACCTCTGGACCGACCCGCTGACCCGCTCCTCCTCCTCGTCGTGCAGAGTCGGCACCCTCCTTCGTCGAGGTCCTTTCATCGCCAACTCGCCCTTCCCCGCTCCACGGCACCGCCCTAGGCCAACATGCAGGGTCTCCCGCCCAACGCACAGTATGCCGTCGACGAGGTGCGCTCTCGCGTCCCTCCCAGCTCCCCCCTGCCGCCCCTCGACCTCGCTGACCTCGCCCTCCCTCCCGCTCCGCCTCACCTCGCCTCCCTCTCCGCGCACGACCCTTCACAACGCACAGTACGGTCGGCCGTTCATCGTCATCCGCGACCAGCAGAAGAAGACGCGCATGCACGGCCTCGAGGCCCTCAAGTCGCACATCCTCGCCGCGCGCACCGTGAGCAACATTGTCAAGACGTCGCTCGGCCCGCGCGGCCTCGACAAGATCATGATCTCGCCCGACGGCGACATCACCGTCACCAACGACGGCGCCACCATCATGGGCCAGATGCAGGTCGAGCACCAGATCGCCAAGCTCCTCGTCGAGCTCTCCAAGTCGCAGGACGACGAGATTGGCGACGGCACCACCGGCGTTGTCGGTGCGTCTCTCGCCCCGTCCCTGCCTCTTGTCGAAGACGAGCTGACACTCCTGTCCCTCCCCGCGCAGTTCTCGCCGGCGCGCTCCTCGAGTCGGCGTCGTCCCTCCTCGACCGCGGCATCCACCCGATCAAGATCGCCGACGGCTTCGACAAGGCGTGCAGCATCGCCGTCGCCGAGCT
Organism: Rhodotorula babjevae; assembly: GCA_920104245.2. NCBI lineage: Eukaryota > Fungi > Basidiomycota > Microbotryomycetes > Sporidiobolales > Sporidiobolaceae > Rhodotorula > Rhodotorula babjevae. The sequence continues at coordinate 5,494 of CAKKSZ020000015.1, forward strand.
CGACCGCATCGCCGACACGGTCGCGTACGCCCCGGGCGAGACGGGCGAGCTCCTCAAGGTCGCGCAGACGAGCATGGGCAGCAAGATGTGCGTCGGCGACGACCCTATCCTCGCTCAAGAACCTCTGCTGACCCCGTCCCCGCACTCGCCGCGCGCAGCGTCAGCAAGGCGCACAGCCTGTTTGCGCAGATCGCCGTCGACGCCGTCCTCGCCGTTGCCGACCTCGACCGCAAGGACGTGCCGTTCGACCTCATCAAGGTGACGGGCAAGGTCGGCGGCTCGCTCGAGGACACGACCTTGATCCGCGGCGTCCTCCTCGACAAGGACATGAGCCACCCGCAGATGCCGCGCACCGTCACCGACGCCAAGCTCGCCATCCTCACGTGCCCGTTCGAGCCGCCCCGCCCCAAGACCAAGCACAAGCTCGACATCACGAGCGTCGACGAGTTCAAGAAGCTGCAACAGTACGAGAAGGATACGTTCGTCAACATGGTCAAGCAGGTCAAGGACACGGGCGCCAACCTCGTCATCTGCCAGTGGGGCTTTGACGACGAGGCCAACCACCTCCTCATGCAGAACGACCTCCCTGCCGTCCGCTGGGTCGGCGGCCCCGAGATCGAGGTGCGCTCCTTGTTCCGCTCGTGCAGGCCCAGCTCCCCTCGCTGACCCTCCGAGCTCGCACCTTTCCCACCCCGCCCTCCTCCGTCGCTCCCCGCTCTGCAGCTCATCGCCATCGCGACCAACGGCCGCATCGTGCCCCGCTTCGAGGACCTGTCGGCGGCCAAGCTCGGCAGGGCGGGGACCGTCCGCGAGGTGTCGTTCGGCACGACCCGCGACAAGATGCTCGTCATCGAGGACTGCGCCAACTCGAAGGCCGTCACCGTCTTTGTCCGTGGCAGCAACAAGATGGTGCGCAGCGGCTCTCCTCGGCTCGGTCGTCGTCGCAGCTAGCATCGCTGACGCCCGCCGCTCGGACCCCTCCCCGCAGATCATCGACGAGGCCAAGCGCGCCCTGCACGACGCCCTCTGCGTCGTCCGCAACCTCGTGCGCGACTCGCGCGTCGTGTACGGCGGCGGTGCGGCCGAGATCGCGTGCTCGCTCGCCGTCGCCGCCGCGGCCGACCAGACGGCGACGATCGAGCAGTACGCCATGCGCGCGTTCGCCACGGCGCTCGACGCCATCCCGCTCGCTCTCGCCGAGAACTCGGGCCTCGCACCGATCGAGACGCTCGCCGAGGTCAAGAGCCGCCAGGCTGTCGAGGGCAACTCGCGCCTCGGCGTCGACTGCGCCGGTCGCGGCGAGAACGGTGCGTCCTCTTTCGTCCCTCGTCCTTCCTTGCTCTCCGAGTGCACCTTCCTGACTCTCTCGACGTCCCTCACGCAGACATGAAGAAGCAGTTCGTCGTCGACCCGCTCATCAGCAAGAAGCAGCAGCTTCTCCTCGCCTGTCAATTGACAAGGCAGATCCTGAAAATTGACGATGTCGTGCGCTTTTCTCCCTCTCTCTGCACTCCTGGGGTGCCCCTCGAGTGTCTAGCGGCGGCGCGTCGTCGTCGTGGACGACCTCGACTCGCGCTCCGATTTCCCGAGCAGCGCGCTGACTCTCCTCTCTCCTGCGCTCACAGATCGTCAACGGCGGCGGCGAGGAGTACTAGGTGCACATGGCGCAAGCTTGACGAAGTGTGTAACTCGAGATGTACAGTACGCAGCCCTCGTCGGATCTGAGAAGGTCGTCCGAGAGAAGCTCTTTCTCACACGCGAGCGCTTGCGCACGCTCGATAAATTCTTGCTCCTTGTGTCTCTCTTGCCTCTCTGGAGCATCTTGAAGCTCGCAAAGCTGCTGCCGAGATGCTCGACGTTGCAGACGCGGCGCGCACGGGCCTCGTCGGACCTCCTCCCCGCCTACGCTGCCGGATCTACTACTCCCTGCTCGCCTAGACCTTCTCACTGAGATCTCAGACGCTCCTCGTCCTGCGCCTCGACATCCCGCACACGCGGCATGCCCTCGCCGACGCCGTCGACGCCGCACGCCTCGCACACCTGCTCGACGGCGCCCTGCACCTGCTCGACCTCGTCGCGGGTCCAGCCGCGGCGGATCGCGCCGCGCAGGTGCCAGTGGAGCTCGCGCTGCGAGCGCTGCGGGATGAGGCACGATAGGGTGACGAGGGAGAGGAGACGAGGGTCGTGCGCGAGCGGATCGGGAGAGGGCGAGGAAGGCGTCGGCTGTGGGGGTGCGCCGGGGCGAGAGGAGGACGAGGTGTGAGGCGTGAGGAAGGTGCCATAGGTGGTCGTCTCGGAAAGGTACCCTGCCGCACAGAGAGCGTTAGCTGAGAGCGCGACAGAGCTGAAGGAGGTTTTGGCGACGCACGCAGGTCGTCGAGCCCTCGCTCGTGCATGAGGTCAAAGATGCCGTCGAGCTCGCTGCGGTACACGCTGCGCAGCCCATGTCGACCCGCCTCGCGCCGCTGGCTGACCGTGCCGTCCTCGAGCCCACGCCGCACAAACGCCCTGCTCATGTCGCGCGGGTCGTCGAGCGCTCCTTCGAGGTCGATGAGGGCGCAGATGACGCGCGGGACGCCGATGAGCGAGGCCGACTTGACGAGGACCTCCTTGAGCTGGGCGACGACGAAGCGGCGAGGGTGGAGCTGTTTGTCGAGGAGCGGGTGGTTGACGGGTTCTGGCGGGACGGCGGCATCGAGGGGTAGTCGCGGGTGCGGGTCGAGGGCGTGGTTGACGCAGTGCGGGAGCCACGTCTGGCCGTGACCGAGGCTGGTGGCGGCGAGGAGCGAGACGAGGGCGGGTGCGGCTTGTGGGGCGGACGAGGGGAGCGAGGTGGCGAGCGACCGCAGCAAGGCCGGGATGGCTTGCGGCTGTAGCAGAGGCATGTGCAGCCTGGTCTGGCTCGCTCGCCGTGCTCTGCGCGAGGTGGACCGAGGGGTTGAGCTCGCCTGGTCGTCGTCCTCATCTCCTCTCGCCTCGACCAGGCTGCTGCCCCTCGACCACGAGCACCGCCCTGCGCTCCTTGAGCAGCTGCCATGGGTCCTCCTCCACTGCACCTCGACTACTCGGCCAACACCTACCTCGTCCTGTCGTCGTCGTCCTCTTCCCCACCAACCCTCTCGTCCGACCCCGACCCAGCAGCCCTCTCGTCCCGCCTCGGCTACGCCGGTCCCCTCGGCCCCGGCAACCTCGACAAAGAGCACGTCTTTGCCATTGGCGGCGTCCCGAGCAACAGCAGCAGTGCGCCAACGTCCGACGACCAACGTCGACTCGTCGAGCGCGCGGTCGAGGTCCTGCAGCAGACGGGCGCGGGCAAGGTCGAGGTCATGACGCCGCACATGCGCTCGAAACGATGAGCTGAGCTGTCCGAGTGGGTCACGGCGGGCGCACGGCGAGGACGTCGTGCCGAGGACCTCGTCCTGCGAGGGACTTTGCTTCGCTACACCTCTACGACCACATATGTGCGTCTTGTTCCCCTCACTCCACCGCGTCGAGGACGGTCCCGCTGACGCTGACATCGACCTGCAGTACCGCCATCGTCGACTCGCCTAAGTCGCTCGCGCGCGTTCCTCGGATTCGAGCTTCGGCAAAGAAGCGCATCCGGTGCGCGCTCTCGGTCCCGGCTTCGTATTCCTGTCGGTTAGCGACGGCACGCACTCGCTTGGACGTCGAAGTACTGTCGGGCGTGTCGATGGCGGAGCGAGCGCAGGCGAGCGTGCGGAACCTTGCAGAGCCGCTCGGACCTGCTGCAACTCGTCGCGGTGCCGCCACCTCTTCCTCGAGCGCTCTTCCGTGTCTCCGAGAGCGGAGAGTGAGAGTGGATGCGAATAGAGCACGGGACGAACGACGCGCTGGAGGAGCACAAGCCTCGCCATCAATTTCTCGTCGCGCTCGAGCGGGCCAGAAGAGAAGAATGCGACCGTCTTTTCCAGCGACAGCGCCTGCCCACCGGTCTCTACAGCTCGACCGTCGTCGCCGACCCGCTCATCGTCCACCCAGAGAGAAGCACAGAACAAAAAGTGCGGGGAGAAGGGGAGGGTGCGCCTAGGGGAAGAGGCCCTGCGACTGGCCCTTCTTGGTGTTGCGCAGGTGGTTGTTGTCGATCGACCACGAGATGAGGGCGTACCCTGTGAGGAGAGCGACAGTCAGCGCGAGCTCGTCTGGCGAACGGACAGGGAGGGGTAGAGGGCGAAGAGGGACGGACCGGCACCGATGGGAATGGCAAAGTACATGGCCTGCTGTGCGAGGCGCTTGTAGCCACGGGTGACCCAGTGCTGGACGGCACCGCGCATCGGCGCCTGGCGGTACGGCGAGACGACTGCGAGCGCGAGAGCAAGACGAGGAGCGAGTGGAGGTCAGCGATTGGCGCACAGAGGCAGCGCATCGAGGGCGACGGCACAGAAAAGGGATGCAGGGCGCACCGTACGACGAGATGCCGACCTGCTTGGGGCCGCCAAGCTGTTGCACACGGGACGAGGTCAGCCTCGAGTGGGTCAAGGGAGAGAGAGAGAGGGAGAGGACGCACGTCGCCCCACCAGCCCATCCAGGTCTTGCCCGTGGGCATGCCCGAGTGCACAGAAGCCGAAGGACGCATGCTAGAGTGTCTGAGGAGCTGATGACGCGGCGGCGGCGGTCGAGAGGCGAGGAGAGGGCAAGAGGAGGAGGAGGGGGAGGGCAACAGCGTCAGCAAGGGCAGTCTGCAGAGCACGGCAGGGCTGTTGATGAGGGCCCAGGTGCCCATCGAGGCGGCGCGCCACCCTGCTCGGCTGCTGCGCGTCGAGGGAGCTGTCGCCGATGTCGACGACCGGGGAGAGGCGGGTGGCCCTCGTCGCCGCGCGCGACTTGGACGGCCAGGGGCGCCTCGCTTGAGCGCACAGGGGTGACTGGAGAGGTGGCACGCACAGTCGGAGCGGGCGAGCAGCACGAGGCGAGCGAGAGGGCGACTCTGGCCGCCGAGGCGAGCGCACTCGCCGCCGCGAGCCAATCCGACAAGGCGCCTCAACCTCGGCTCTCACCTCCCTGGGCGGGGACTGGCTGGGTTAGACGGCTGCACGGATACCGCTGTAGTCTTCAGGAGCTCGAACGAGCCCGGTCAGCCCAGCGAGAGGCGAGATTTCGGCCCTCCACTCGTCGCCTCTCCGCTCGCCGTCACTCGACCCTGAGCCGGCACGTCGTCTTGCTCGTCGCTCCGACGCACAGCGGACCTCGACAGCTCGCCCCTCGGCTCGCCAGACCACTGCCGCGCATCGAGCACCCGCCGCGTCCCTCTCCTCCCTGTTCCCCGCCGCCCCCTCCTCGCTCAACCGGTCCGCAGCTCTCACGGCACACCCGACCACGCCGGGCCACCTTTACGAGCTCGACACTGGCCTACTGCAGCCCCAGCACCCACGCCATCCCCACCGATCGCCACCATGGCCGCCAAGACGCTCGAGGACAACGTCAAGTCGCTCTCGCTCGCCGGCGTCGCCTCGCACACGGCCCCAAAGGGCGCGACCGGCTTCTTCAAGTGGCTGTGGGCCCACCGTCGCAACAAGAAGCAGGGTGACCCGGCCAAAGAGCTCGTCTACGCCGAGGGCGTCCAGATCGTCCGCGCCTTCCTCGCCTTTGCCGCAAAGCACGGCGTCGGCGAGCTGCAGCGCTTCACCGCGAGCCATGTCCCGACGTCCGTCCCCTCCCGCTCTTCGCCTTCGACCGAGCCCACCCCGCTAACCTTCTCGCCTCGTCTCGCAGGCCCAAGTGGGTGTCCAAGGTCACGGTCCCGGTCGCGCAAGCCAACATCAACCACGCCGCGCAGCTCCTCCGCAAGGCGTTCGCCGTCGACTCACGCACCGTCGAGCTCATCGGTGGCGAGCAGTGGTGGACCTTGCGAGGGACACAGCTCACCGGCGAGTGGATCGAGGTGCGCTCGTCTTCCTCACGCTCTCGTGCTCGAGGGCTCGCCCGCTCACGCCGCAGCTCGACCTCCTCTCGGCACGCAGATGAAGAAGGACAAGATCAAGCGCGGCAAGATCCCGGCCGAGCGCGTCCTCCTGTACCTGCACGGTGCGCACGGACCCTCTCTCTCCCTCCTCGACGAGCTCAGGCTGACTCTGCCTGCCCAATCGCGCAGGCGGCGCCCACTTCTTCAGCTCTCGTGCGTCGCTCCGACGCTGTGCAGGTCGTCTTCGTCGCTGACCTGCGTCCCCCTCGTCGTTCCTCCTCTCGCTCGCTCCCCTCGCAGTCGAGACGCACCGCTACCAGATCCAGCGTGCGTCCGCCTCTCTCCTCGTCTCGCTCGCTCGCATCAACCTCCTCTGACGCTGCCGCCTCGCAGGTCACGCCCGCAAGCTCGGCGCGCGCGCCTTTGCTCCTTCTCAGCGTGAGTGCTCCCCTGCGCTTCAGCCACCGCCCGCCTCGCTCGTCACTATCTGCGAGTGAGCCGACTGACGTGAGCCCTCATGCTCTGCAGGCCTCGCCCCGCAATACCCCTTCCCCTGCGCCCTCCACGACTCGCTCGCCGCCTACCTCTTCCTCATCGACCCGCCGCGCGACGGCAGCGTCGCCCACGAGCCGGTGCTGCCGGAGCACATCATCATCTCGGGCGACTCGGCAGGTGGCGGACTGGCGCTCTCGGTGCGTCCTTGCGCCGTCCCTCTCGAGAGCAGCCGCAGCTCACGCTTCGTCTCCATGTGCAGCTCCTCGTCCTCCTGCGCGACCTCGGCCTGCCGATGCCCGCCGGTGCGACGCTCATCTCGCCCTGGGTCGACCTCGCGCACTCGTTCCCCTCGGTCGCAGGTGACGGCGCCGGCGACTACATCCCGCCCAACGGGTTCATCTACAAGCCCGACCTCGTCTGGCCGCCTCCGCCGAACCCGGCGACCCGCCTCGAGCAGGTCCTCGTCGGCGAGGAGGAGCTGTCGGCGCAAGGTCTCGACGTCGTCGTGCGCATCGACGAGCAGGTGCAGATGTACTGCCACAACCTCCTCCTCGACCACCCGTTCGTCTCGCCCGTCAACCAGGGCTCGCTCGGCGGCCTCCCGCCTCTCTACATCGTGCGTCGACGCACCGTCCGCCTTTTCCTCTAGGAGCGAGCGCTGACGGTTCGTGCGCAACAGAGCTGCGGCGGCTCCGAGCTCCTCCACGACGAGATCATCCACATCGCGCACAAGGCCGCCAACCCGTCGTCGTACCCGCCCGCGCAGCGCATCTTCGAGCAGTACCCGTCGCAGAAGGCGCACTACGAGCAGGACTACCCGCCGACCAAGGTGCAGCTCCAGGTCTTTGACGGCGGCTGCCACGTCGCGACGACTTTGAGCGTCACGAGCCTCGCCAAATACGTGCGTCTGCTTTCCGCTCTCTCGACGCACACGCTTGTAGGCTCTCGCGGTCGGCGGCTGACCCACTCTCGACCCCGCAGATGTACCGCGGCGCCGCCAACGCCGCCCTCTTCTTCCTCGCGGGCGCCAAAGCCGAGTCGGAGCGCCACGCCGTGTACGCCGTCCGCCACGTCCATCGCCACGGCGCCAAGTCGTCGACGCCCTCGACGACGGCCTCGTCGACGGCCAACAGCAGCTCGTCGTCGCTGCGCGGTGCGACCGTGTCGGCCGTCAACCCCAAGGCGCCCGTCCTGCCGCACATGACGAGCAAGGACGCCGAGCGCGCCAACGCCGAGGCGCTCGACGAGCCTCGCGACAGCGACTCGGAGGCCGACGACGCGACTGTCGCCTACACCGACTCGTCGAGCGCGTCGTCGGCCGAGGGCGACGAGCACCACGCGGCCGGCGCCGGCGCACGAGCGGGCAAGGCGCCGCGCCCGCAGCGGGTCCAGGCGCTCGGGCAGCTGCCGCCGTTCTCGCCGCGCAGCCACGGCGGCGAGCCGTTCGCGAGCGGCGGCATGGTGCGGCAGCGCGTCAGCCTCAAGGGCTTCGTCCGCCCGCTCGAGCCGGCGAGCGAGCTCGACGGCTGCACGATGCCGGCCGACGCCATCGGGCGGCTGCATGCGGGCCCGGTGCGCAAGTGGCTCGCGCAGCGGCGCGAGTGGGACGACCGGTACGGCAAGGAGCTGGCGCACTTCCGGGCGCTCAAGGAGGCCGACTGGGCCAAGGCGCGTGCGTCGGGTTACCTCGCGGGCCAGTTCGAGGGCGAGCGGCCGCCGGTGGGCAGCGTCGCCGGGTGGGCCGACGAGCGGCTCGCCAAGGAGGCGGCGAGGAGCGTCGACGAGGTCGGGCAGAAGACGGGCGCGACCATGGCGCTCAGCATGTGGAGCGGGATCTCGGCGCGGCCGGACGAGCAGGCGGTTGGCGGCGAGGAGGAGCTCGCCAAGGTCAAGTCGCGCGCGAGCGACGGGGCGGAGCGCGGCGACCCCGAGGCGAACCCGGCGGCCTGAGGAGGAGGAGGAGGTCGGAGCGGGTCTCTCTCGCTCGACAACTGTGTGCATACTCGTGCTGCTCGACGATACCCGTAGCATAGACTGTAACAGCACCGTCCGTGCCCCTCTGAAGCTCAGCCTGTGCGAGTCGAGGTGCTCGCCCCCACTCGGTCGTCGTCGTCGTCGTCGTCGCCTCCACCTCGCCCGCTGCTCTCGCTCGAGCGTGCCTGCACCTGCCACAGCCAGCTCGCCAGCAAGATGGACATCGAGACGGGCCACCCAGCGCCTCGCCCCGCTCGCCGTCTCGTCGTCCGTGACGACTCTCCGCTCGACCTCGACCAACTCGCCGCGACCTGGGACGGTGCGCTCTCGCTGCGTAGACGTGTGCGAGGCTCCTGTAGCACTCGAGCTGACCCTACGGCCCGCATACAGGCACCGGCCGCAACAAGATCACCCGCCTCCTCTTTGTCGCCAGCTCATCGCCCTCGCTCGCCGGACCGGCCCTCACCCTCGCCCTCCAGGCCATCAAGGCCGACACGCTCGACACGCGCCTGTACGAGGACACGTTCTACGCCTACCGCAAGCACCTGCGCGCCGTCGAGGCCGGCGAGGAGCAGGACCCGCTCGCCCGCACCTGGTTCGAGAGCGTCCACGGTCGCGAAGAGCAGGTCGACCGCCAGTGGCTCGACAACGCCAAGAAGGAGGCCCAGACGGGCCTCGACAAGCTCGAGATCGAGCTCAAGGGCTACATGACCAACCTCATCAAGGAGTCGATCCGCGTGCGTCGCCCCCCTCCCACCTCTCGCTCGCTCCTGCTCTCTTGCGCTCGCACCATGCTGACCTCGTGCGCCTACTCGCTCCTGCAGATGGGCTTCCGCGACCTCGGCCGCTTCCAGGCCCGCACGGGCGACCTCACGGGCGCGGTCCGCTCGTACACCAAGAGCCGCGAGTACTGCACGACGTCGAACCACGTCCTCGAGGTGTGCCTCGGCGTCATTGAGGTCGCCCTCGACATGGCCAACTACGCCTTCGTGCGCAACTACGTCGTCAAGGCGTCGGCGTCGATGGAGGGCGCCCAGACGGCGAGGGACGGCGGCAAGCCCAAGGCGGCGCCCGTCAACCTCCCCGGCATGGTCGCGCCTGCGCAGGACCCGCTCGAGGCGGCCAAGGAGCGCGAGCGCAAGATCGTCAGTGAGCGCCTCACCGTTGCCGGCGGCGTCGCGTACCTCGGCTCGGGCGCGTACGACAAGGCGGCGCACGCCTTCACCGACATTGGCTCCGAGGCGCTCCTCTCTGGTCCCGGCCATGTGCATCGGCTCCATCCTCTCTGTCTTGCTCGAGAGCTCTAGCGCTGACGCTTGCTTGGACCCCGCAGTTCATCCCGGCCGCCGACGTCGCCCTTTACGCCGTCCTGACCGGCCTCGCGTGCTTCTCGCGCTCGGCGCTGCGCACCCGCGTCCTCGAGAACCCGGGCCTGAGGCCGTTCCTCGACCTCGAGCCGTACCTGCGCGACGTAGTGCGCGCCTTCTACGACAGTCAGTTCAAGGTCGGGCTCGACCTGCTCAGCAAGCACGAGGTTCGTCCCTCGCCTCGCTCGCCGTCATCGACAGGGTTGCCCCTTGCGACTCGACCCACGTTTCGAGCTTGTTGGAGGATAAAGACCCTGACACGCCGTGCTCATGCTCGCAGGCCCGCCTCCACCTCGACATGCACCTCGCGCCGCACGTCGACTCGCTCCTCGTCTCGATCAAGCAGCGCGCGCTCCTCGCCTACTTTACGCCGTTCGCGTCCGTCTCGCTGTCGCGCATGGCGTCGGCGTTCGGCTGGCGCGAGGCGGCGACCAAGACGGCCGTCGTCGACCTCATCAAGCGCGGCCTAATGAAGGCGCGCATCGACCAGGCTCAGGGCGTCGTCGTGGCGAGGAGGACCGAGCCTCGCGTCGAGGCGTTCAAGAACGCGCTCGAGCAGGGCGAGAAGATGCAGCGCAAGGCGACGGCGGTCCAGCTCAGGTGCGCTCGAGCCTCTCCTTCTTCAACTTGTCGCCTTCTCTCGGCGAGCAGGTCACTGACTCTCTGCCTCGCCCTCGCGCCGCAGGATGAAGCTGCTGCAGAACGAGCTCGTCGTCAAGCCGAGTAAGCGCAGTGGCGGTGGCGGCGGAGGAGGTGGGGGAGGAGGAGGCGGGAACAGCATCTCGCGCATGGACCACGACCAGCCGGCGTCCACCATCACGGTCGCCTGAAGCCTTCGATTCGCCTTCTCGAGCACTTCTCCCTCTCTCCTCTCCCTCCCTCTCGCACCGCACCGCATGCCTGTACACAGTCTCTCGCGCTTCTTCTCCCTCCTCGTCGTTCCCCCTTCTCTCGTGGCTTGCTGCCCTTTCGTACCCTCGCAACCGTGCACCGCAAGCAGGCCCAGGACCGAGAGCATGAAGGGGGAGAGGCGCTAGTCAACCTCCGAGGATCCGCGATCAAAACGCGCGCGACGAGACAGGATTTGCCTGTGCCAGCTGCCAGTGTCTCCCGCTCGTCCGTGATCTCCTCGGAAGGTCGGTAGAGGGCGCCGAATCAGGGAGTGCAGGAAGGCGAGCCAGAGAGCCACTTCCCCTGCCTCGCTCGGGCCTTCTCAAGCACAGAGTCGGGCGGTGAACCTGTCGAGCGGCGCTTAGGATCGCCTTCGTCGTCGAGCAGCCGTCCCGAAAGGTCGACAGAGAGCTTCTCGAGGTCAGCAAGGGTAGAATTGCGAGCTCTCGAGCCACCTCCTCCTCCTCGCTCGGGCCTTCTCAAGCACAGGGTCGGGCGGTGTACCTGTCGAGCGGCGCTTGGGATCGCCTTCATCGTCGAGCAGCCGTCTCGAACGGTCGAAAGAGAGGTTCTCGAGGTCAGCAAGGGTAGAATTGCGAGCTCTCGAGCCGCCTCCTCCTCCTCGCTCGGGCCTCCTCAAGCACAGAGTCGGGCGGTGTACCTGTCGAGCGGCGCTTAGGATCGCCTTCATCGTCGAGCAGCCGTCCCGAAAGGTCGACAGAGAGCTTCTCGAGGTCAGCAAGGGTAGAATTGCGAGCTCTCGAGCCACCTCCTCCTCCTCGCTCGGGCCTTCTCAAGCACAGAGTCGGGCGGTGAACCTGTCGAGCGGCGCTTAGGATCGCCTCCATCGTCGAGCAGCCGTCTCAAAAGGTCGACAGAGAGCTTCTCGAGGTCAGCAAGGGTAGAATTGCGAGCCCGAGAGCCACCTCTTCCTCTTCGCTCGGGCCTTCTCGAGCACAGGGTCGGGCGGTAAACCTGTCGAGCGGCGCTCAGGGTCGCCTCCATCGTCGAGCAGCCGTCTCGAAAGGTCGAAAGAGAGCTTCTCGAGGTCAGCAAGGGTAGAATTGCGAGCCCGAGAGCCACCTCCGCCTCCTCGCTCGGGCCTTCTCGAGCACAGGGTCGGGCGGTAAACCTGTCGAGCGGCGCTCCGGGTCGCCTCCATCGTCGAGCAGCCGTCTCGAAAGGTCGACAGAGAGCTTCTCGAGGTCAGCAAGGGTAGAATTGCGAGCCCGAGAGCCACCTCTTTCTCCTCAATCGGGCCTCCTCAAGCATAGAGTCGGGCAGTGAGCATCTCCGCACCTCTCACCGCAACCAGGCCGAGGATCGAGAGCAAGAGTCAGACGGAGAGATGACATTTTCGTGGCAGAGAGAGAGCTCTAACCCAAGTCGTCGCACCACCTCGCCCAGCGCTCGACCGTCTCGCTCACCGACCAACCGAGCTCGTCCCACCCGCCGTCGACGACACTCGCCCTCGGGAGCAAGAAGCACTCGACGTGCGTCCTGCCGCAGTCGGCGCACGGCGTGCGCGGCGTGGCGCTCGTCGCTGCGGCTGCGGCGCGCCCAGCGAGCTCGACGAGGCACAGGCGCTCCCAGCGATGGTGGTTGCGGGTGCCGGTCGGCGGGGCCTCGTCGGTAGGCGCATGCATGCCGACGGCGGGCAGCGCGGGCGCGAAGAGGCGGACGATGGGCTCTGACGAGGGGCACGAGGCGCGCCACTGCGAGAGGCGGGCGAGCGGGCGCAGCGAGCGGCCGAGCTTGATCAGGGCCGGGGCTACAGGGAACGTACGTCAAGGTGTAAGTCCTTGAACGAGCGGGAGGGACGGGCAGAAGGGGAGGGCGACGCACAGCCCTTGTTGAGCGAGGGGGACGAGCCCTTCGGGACGAGCTCGTGCACGTACAGGAACCTGCGCCGCACGTTTTCGCGTCAGCAGAAGAGCTCGACGAGTGGACGAGAGTGCGAGACGGACCCGTGGCAGTCGCGGTGCGAGACAGCGAGCGCCATGTAGTGCCGCAGGAGGGCCTTGGTCTCGTCCGGCAGGTCCTCAGGGATCCAGTCTGCGAGAGTGGGCGCTCGCAGCGTCAGCCTCGGCGTCGAGCAGACGATCGAGGAAGAGCGACGCACCGGCGTAGCGAGCCCAACATTCCGCGCCTGCTGCTCCCGCCGCCCCCGCCGCCGTCCCGCCGCTCGCCCTTCTCGCGCGCACGAAGCACCCGGTCTCGACGAGCTTGCCCTTGGCGTGCTGAGCGCAGTACGCCGGTACGCCGTCCTCGACGCCGCCGTCGCCCGACGCAGGCTCGAGCGCGAGCGCCGGGTCGGCCGTGCGCACGGACCTCGTGCACCGGGTCGAGCGCGCCGTGAGCGCTGCGCACTGCTGCTGCTGCTGCTGCGCCGTGGCCATCGCCGACGCGACACGCTTGCGCGGCGTCGGGCTCTTGCGCGGCGTCGGGCTCGCGGCTGCGTCTCGAGCACGAGGCGCCGGCGTCGCGGATCCTGCGGCGCCGGGCGAGCGGCGCGCCGAGCCCGGCGTGCGCGGCTGGGGCGTGCGCGCCGCGGCACCGAGACTGCTCGGGTGCGGGAGCGAGTCGTCGCTCGCCGTGCCGCTCGTCGGGGACGAGGGCGAGAGGTCGCGGTAGCTGCTGTCGGAGGTTGAGGTGGCGGACGAGGGTGCCGAGGCACTGCGGGGGAGGAGAGGCGCCGGTGCTGCTCGACGACGAGGTGCAGATGCTTTCGCTTGCGCCGGTGCCGCCGGCCGACGGCTTGACGAGGGGCCGGCCGCAGGAGATTGAGAGGACGGCCTCGGCGGCGGCACAGGGGAACGAGCGTGCGGAGGTGAAGGTCGCCGAGGAAGAGATGGCAGCGTGTCGAAGAAGGCCGAGTATGGTGGTGGGGATGTCGAATGGGAGGAAGAGGTGGTAGGCGGACGAGGTGCGGGTGGCCGGAGCGCGACAAGGCTCGGGGCGGGAGGGTAGACGGCCGGTGCCGAGGCCGACGCGTGCGGGAGCGTCGGCCGAGCGTAGTGGGGCGGAGCCGGATGCTGCGGTGGACGGTTTGCGGCTGGGGTCGGCCCAGTCGAGAGGCGCAGGGCGGCAAAGTCGACGTCGAGCGGGAGGTGGTCGGGCGGACCGTGGTTGCGGGAGGGTGCGGCGTCGGGCGGCGGGTAGTCGTGCGGGTGCGGTGGGTCGTAGACGTTGTACGGGTCGCGAGGGCCGAAGCGCGAGCGGTGTTGGGGCTGCGAGGCGGGCGTGCGAGGGCCCCACCCGGCCGGACGAGGTGGAGGGAGCGGGATGTCGAGGGTCGAGAGGGGCTGACGCTTTGCGGTGGACGACGAGGGTGGAGGTGGATCGCGACGGAAGAGGTCGGCGAAGACGCCCATGACCGTGGTGCGGCTGTGAGGGTGGGGACGAGGGGATGAGCGAGCGGCGAGATGAAGCAGACGAGGCGGTGAAGGGGAGCGCACCGCGGCGGCAACCGACAAGAGCGGTGCTCCAAGGGTGCAGGCGAGTGTGTTGGAGCTGTGCAGCTGTGCACCAAGTGGCACCTGGCCTAGGGGAGCGAGAGGTCGAGACGAGAGAGGGTCGGGGGTCGCGTCGTCCGACTTCGCGACTTGGGTCAACCTCGAAGCTCTCGCTCGCACCACACCCTCAGGGCCACCGACTGCTGAGCCCAGCCAACTCACACAGAGCGCACCTGTCACCCTGGCGCACCCTCGATCCGGCGGCGGCCTCGCGCTCCCTCCCCCTCCTCCTCCGCCTCCCCCGCTCTCCGTCGCCCGCGTCAACCGCCTCCTGCGCCCTCTCCGCTCCGCCCTCGCCTCACTCTCGACAGAGCTCACCCGCCAACACGCCCTCGATCACGCCCAACCCCGCCCCGCTCCTCTCACCCGCCCGCGACCTCGCCCCGTCGACCCCGACTGGGACTCGCCCTCGGCCAAGCGCCCGCACCGCCGCCGCTCGTCCATCGCCATCGGGCCTCAGCACCAGTCTAGGCACCTCAGCCTCGCCGCCACCGCCGCCAACCCGAACCCGGACAGCAGCCCGTTCAAGAGGCGACGACCTCCTCGTCCAGCTGCCACCTACGGCTCGCGCCGTGGCCATCCCCCGCCTCCTGCCTCGCGCACCGCACCACCACCGAGGCCTCCCCTCGTCGACCAACCCTCGCCTCGCCGCGACGTCCGCCTCACCCCGGCCGACCTGCGCGCCCGCCTCGCTCAACCCGACGCCGGCCTCGCGAGCCCCGTCGTCCAGCAGCGCGCAGCCACCGCCCTGCGCGCCTACGCCACCGTCCTCGAGGCCATCTCGTCGCCCTGCGCTGCTCACGAACGCGCGCGAGGCCCGCCTTCGCTCGCCGAGGTCGCCGCGCGCACCCTCGGGTCGGGCATCGAGGACGACCTGCGCGCGCTCGGCGCCCACCTCGTCGGTGCCGCAGCGAGCGACGGCGGCGACGATCAAGGCGCGGGTACGAGCGTCGCCATGGACCGTTCGGCGAGCGCCCAGGACGTCGAGCTCGGCGCCTCGACCGCCCAGGACGAGTGGTACGAATCGAGCACGCCGCACGCCGTTCGGTGCGTCCCTTTTCTGCCTGCCCTCCTTCAGCGTAGCACTACTGACTGTTTCCCCTACTTGCAGCTGGATGCTCGGCGACCACGCAACGGCCATCGTCATCGACGCCCTCGAGACGGTCGACGCACCGTTCGGCTTGTGGGAGTGCTGCTTCGACCTGTGCCTCGCTCACGCCGCGCACGCCGAGGTGCGCCTCCGTCAGCATGCAGTCTCCCGCGCCGCACAGTCTGACGTTCTGGTCCTCGCGCGCAGGCCTCGCGCTTCCACGCTCCCCTCCTCGCCGCCCTCCTCTCGACCCCTCGCAGCCCACCACCGCCCTCGATCTTTCCCCTCCTGCGCCGCACACCCTCGCCCTCGGCCTTCCTCCACTCGGCCCTCGTCTCGACCCTCCTCAGCTCGTCCTTCTCGCAGCGCCTCTTCTACCACCCCTCGCTGTCCCTCACCTCGACCACGATCTCGTCCTCCCCGCGCGACGCGACGCTCCTCGGAACCCTCTTCGCGGCCCACTGCGCCGTCGCCGCCGCCATGCTGCGCTCGATCCGCACCCTGACGGCGTCGACGGGCTCGCCAGAGCTCGACCCGGTCGACCCCGACTCGGCGCGCAACCTGCAGGACGAGGTGCGCCGCAAGGTCGCCGCGCAGGCGCGCGCCGCGCTCGTCTGCGCGCTCAAGGCGTGCGCACGCCCGCGGGCCGCAGGAACGGCGGGCGACGGCGGGGCCGAAGCGCTCGAAGACGTGCGCGGCGCGCTGGCCGTCGTCCTCAGCGCGTCGTCCGACGCGGCCGAGGGCCGCGACAACGACTCGCTCGAGCGCGACGAGCTCGCCGGCTCGCCCGATGGCGACGGCGAGAGCTCGGCGGCCGACGAGCTGCGTGCGCTCGAGGCGGTGTGTGCGCTCGCGCTCGCGCTGCGGGACCCGGCGGCGCGAGGTGCGCCCTCGAGCCTCTCGAGTGCCATCGCGAGCCTCGGCGACGGCGTCGACGACCTTGACGCGCTCGGCGACGCGCTGCAGCGCTTCTTCCCGCTCGTCCTCGCCGTCGTCGGACCCTCGCCGCAGCCCGTCGACGCGCGCCTCCTCGACCGCGCCGACGCGAGCACGCCCGGCGGCGCGGCGCTCCTGCGTGCGCTCAGCGGGTGTCGCGCAGCGAGCGAGGCGGCGAGGGCTGAGGCCGGGCTGCGGCTCGCGAGCGGGCGCGAGGAGGACGATGACTCGGCGCAGGAGTCGGAGCTCCACGAGCCGCCGCGCGGTGTCAGCGGCGGCGCCCACCTCAGCCGAGACGACGAGTACGATGACGAGGCGGCCGACTACGACGAGCCCGTCGTCGTCGTGTCGCCGTTGCGCTCGCGGGCGCGGCAAGCTCGCCGCCACTGCCAAATCGTCCGCTCGCCCGAGCCCGACACCGACGACAACCTCTCGAGTCGGCCCCTCACGACCGAGGCATCGACACGTGCCTCGAGCACAAGCTCGACCTCGACGAGCGTCGGTGCAGGCTCGTCGAGCAGGCGCTCGCGATCGGTGACGCTCGAGCCGCCAGTGCGCTCGCGGGGAGGGCCGAGAGGCCGACGCCCCGCAGCGGACACGTCCTCGGACGACTCGAGCGCATCGTCTATCGAGGCGCATGGCGCCGATGAGGCGCGACAGCCAGACGTACTCGTCCTCTCCCCCTCGCCCTCCACCACGCCGCCTCCTTCCGCTCCCCGCCGCGCCCCCGCACTCGCCCGCCCGTCCACCCGAGCTCCTGCTCGCCCATCCGCACACTCCCTCTTGATCGACAAGGCGGCCGTCGCGCCGACGAGCGACGCCGACGACCTCGACCTCCTCCACTCGGTCAAGCGGCGGCGGCTCGCTGCGTGCGAGTCGAGCAGGAGCGCGAGCGTCGAGGACGACGTCGCACCGCCTCGGTCGCACCCGAAGAAGCAGCAGCAGCGGCGGAACGGGAGGGGCAGGCAGCGAGGTTGGCCTCGAGCCGAAGACGACGACGAGGAGAGCGAGGACGAGCTGGCGATGTAGCGCCACGGCGAGTCGGGTACCTTATTTGAGCCTGCTATCTATCGCTGTATCTGTGACCTTCTGGCTTGACTGTGAGCGGCGAGCAGGCGAGGTTGCGCGTGCGCTCGTCGCTGCGAGGAGGAGCGCTGCGCTGCGCGGGAAGTCGGCTCCCCTCGTCCCTGCTCGCTCCTGCTACCGATGCGCCGAGCGCACACCTGCACCTCATGAGCAGGTCGACGCGGGCGCAGCGTACGCGCGCGCCGATCCTGCCCGACTACATCCCCCTCGCGAGCAGCACCGCCTCCTCCTCATCATCAGCAAGACGGCACCACCCTCACCGGCGACGCCTGGCTGTGCTACTCTGCGCAGTCGCCGTGACTATCCTCTGGGCATCATTCCACCACGCGGCGCAGCTCGAGCGCGAGCCGGCCTACTCGGGCGACGACGGCCTCCTCGACCGGGCGGGACCACCAGGCAGCCTCGCCCTCGCACCAGATCCAGCAGAGAAGGTCGTCGTCGTCTACAACAGCACCTCTCGGCACTCTCCCTTCCGTCCCCGCCGACCGTGCAACATCCTCACCACCTCGCTCGTCGCCCTCTCACCCGACTCGCCTCCGCAGCGCTTCCTCTCGCCCTCGCCTCCCCTCGCACCGAGCGCACCTCTCTCGGCCCGCCTCGACGACTGGCTCTCGTCGCCGCTCGTTCCACCCGAGCTCTGGACCCAGTACAGCAAGCAGACGTGCGGCAACCCGTCGGTGCGCCGCAGCGCCAATCGGCTCCACGTGCGCGACAGCGCGGCGACGTGGGCCCAGATGGACGTCGAGCGAGTGAGAGGGATCAGAGAGGAGCTGGCGGGCGTGTTGCGGCAAGCAGAGGAGGAGGGGCGGCTGAGCGAGTGGGCGAGCGAGGGCAAGAAGGGCACGAGGGGCATCGTCTGGACGGCGGGCAACGCCGTGCGTCGGGCTCTCAGATCCTCTCGAACCCTACTCGACGAGCTGACGGCGCTCTCGTGCCTGCAGGACACTTTCGACCGGGTGCTCACCTCGCTGCGGCTCCTGCGCCTCTCGTTCAACTGCAGCCTCCCCGCCCACGTCTTCCACTTCCCGACCGAGTCGCCCTCAACCGAGCAGGCGGCCGCCTTTTCGGCTCTCAACACGACCTTCGCGCCGTTGGACTCGATCTCGAAGGACGAGGAGGGCGGGCGCGCCAAGTCGTTCCACCTCAAGGGCGCGGCCCTCGTCCAGGCGCCGTTCGACGAGGTCCTGCTCCTCGACTCGGGCAACATCCCCGTTCGAGACGTCGCACCGCTCTTTGACAGCCCCGAGTACCTCGAGATGGGCGTCGTTCTGTGGCCCGACTTCTTCAAGGACCAGCCCGAGAACGTGCGCTCGACTTTCCCTTCCTCGCCCTCGTAGCAGCCTAGCGCCCTCTCTGACATGACGGGCGAGACGTGCAGAGTATTTGGTCGATCCTCGGTGTGCAGTGCCGAGACGAGTGGTCGACCGAGTCGGGCCAGGTCCTCGTCCGCAAGTCACAGCACCTCGACGTGTGCGTCCGCCCCCACTCGCACGCTCTCTACGTGCGGGTGCTGACCCCTCTTCGGCTCGCAGTCTTCTGCTCGTCGAGTACATGCTCGTCGACTGGCGCTTCTGGTTCCACTTCAGCGACGGCGACAAGGACGTCTTCCGTGCGCCTCCTCTCGCTCGCACCCGCCTACCTCGCCCGCCACTGCCTCGCGTCGCTGACACCGCCTCTCGGCACCCGCTCGCAGGCTACGCCTTCCTCGCTCTGCGCAAACGCTGGGCTGTTCCCGCTCGGCACCTCTCGTCGGCGTCGTGGATCGACCCAAACGCGCTCGGCGGCCAGAACCGCAACCGGTTCGCCGGCCACTCGATGATGCAGTACGGCATGGCGAGCGAGCTCGACGGCGGGCGAGTGCTGTTCGTGCACGCCAACTTGCTCAAGAGGGTGCTCGGGTGCGTCGAGCTCTCGCACGGACCCCTTCTCGGCGACGATCGTCCTGAGCGACCTGCTGACCCCTGCCCCTCCCTCAACCATGCACACAGCAAGCTGCACGACGGCAACACGTGGGGCCGCACGCTGCGCCTGCGCGTACCGCCTCTTCCTCCTCCTTTATCCAACTCGTCCTCCAGCAACCGCCGCTCGCCGCCCTTCCTCCTCAGCGCCGACCATCTCGCCAACGTCTCTCCCCTCACCGGCCTCGGCATCCCCTCGCCCTCTACTCGATCGTCGCCGTCGCCCATCCCGCGCTCGGCGCGCGCGCGCGCCCTCCTCGAGCGCGGCCTGTCGATGCGCTTCTGGTCGGGCCACATCTCGCGCGGCGCGTACGTCCTCGCTGTCGAAAGCGAGTGGGAGGACGAGCTCGGGTCCGGGGCATCGTGGGGCGAGGAGAACGAGAAGCAGGACGGCGAGGCGCGGGAGGGAGAGGACGTCGAGGCGCGGTACCGGGAAGGCGAGGAGGAGCAAGAGCTGTGGGCGCAGTGGCTCGAGCGCGAGCGAGCGGCGCAGTGCGGCGGCGAGAGCGAAGACGGCGTACACGTGCTGCACGACGTACTGCTCGGCGCGGACGAGGCGGGAGCGGGCGCGGGAGGAGCGGGCATGGAGGTCGTCTCGTGGGTCGACGACCCGGACCTGCGCGAGTTCGAGGCGCGCTACTACGGCGTCGGGAGGGGCAAGGCCGGTGGAGCCGGCTTTCGCTGAGCGGGCGAGCCCTCTCTGTGCGTAGCCTGAGCCTGTACACTATCTTTCGCGCTCTCGCTCGCGCTCGAGGTTCGGGAGGCTCGAGCGGGCCGGCGACGGGTGACCGACAGAGATGCTCGCGCGTAGGACAGCGCACGGTTTTTGCACGTCGAGCACGGCTACGAAGGGAATAAGGAACGAGGACGGGGTCCAGGGACGGCAAGCTTTTGGCGGAAGCGAGGCGAGGTCGAGGAGGTGAAGCTGCAGAGGGGGAGGGCAAGGCGTCAGCGCGTGCTACTCGGCGCAGCATCGGGAGAGCTCCATGCCCGCCTTTAAATGACCATGCGCATCAAGCAGGAGGACAAGGAGACGCACCTTGAGCGCCTACTCGTCGTCGCCCTCCTCCTCGTCGCCCTCGTCCTCTCCCTCTCCCTCGGCGGGCTCCTTGAGCTCCGACTCGTTGACCTCGGCATCGTCCTCGTCCTCCTCCTCGTCGGCCTCGTCGCCGGCGTCGAGGGCCGCGTAGTCGACCTTCTTGCCGCGCGTGCGGCGGCCGCCCTCGATGATGTTGGACTGGTCGAGGTGCGCGAGCTCGCCCGACACGTCCTCGCCCTCGTCCTCGTCGTCCTTGGTCTCGGCAGCAGGAGCCTCGGTCTTGTCGTCGGTGGTCGGCTTGGCCCTGTGAGCAACGAGGGGAGCGACCGAGTCAGCCAACATGCTCTGGTCGGCTCGAGCCCGCGTGCGGCAAAGAGAGAGAGGGGTGCGCACTTCTTGGCGTCAGTCTCCTGCTCGGGCTCGTCCTCGGCGGCGCGCTTTGCCGGTGCTGCGGCGGGCTCGTCGGCGGTAGTGGTCGTGTCCTTGGTCTCGGTCGCCGGGGCGGCGGGCTTGTCCTCGACGGGAGCGGGCGAGGCGGCCTTGGTCTCTGCGGGTGCGGTCGAGTCGGACATGGCGGAGGCGAGCTGTCGCGCCGAGCGGGGGGTCGTTTGCGGTGCGAGGGGGTGAGACGAGGGGGTGGGGAGTGGGGAGGAGTGGGACGAGGAGAGGGAGGGGCGAGAGGGCGAAGAGGTGTCAGCGTCGGGATTACAAGGTTCGGGTCGATGAGCAGTGCTGACGAGCTCACCTTGGTGTGTGTGGGTGAGGGCGAGAGAGAGGGAGGGAGGGGAGGAGCTCGAGGGAGGCGAGGCCAACGGTCCGGCGACGCCCAATTGCAGGCAAGCGCGCCCCTCTCGTCCTCGTCGCCGTCTCTCTCTCGCTCGCAGCTGGCTCAGGGCGGGCAGCAGCAGCACGGTCGTGCACCCAACCGCCCAAGCTGTACACGTCGAGAGAGCGAGAGCGAGGCGCGAGAGGGGGGCAACGCGTGGTGCCCCTCCCCGGAGGTCGAGACCGGCGCGGCGACGAGGCGACCGCTTCCTCGGTCCGGACTTCGCTCCTCCCTCTCTGCACCAGCACAAGCAGAGCCACGCCCGCCATGGCCGACTCTGACGACGACGGCTACTCGTCCGAGTCTGACCTCGACGTCTCGACCTCGCTCCCGACCCTCGCCCCCGGCACCTCGTCCGCCTCGGGCTCGTCGTCCCTCACCAAGCACAAGGCCAAGCAGCAGCAGCTCCAGCGCACCGCCTCGACCAAGAGCTCGACCGACAAAGAGCCCCGCAAGCGCTCGTCCAAAGCCTGTCCGTCGCCGTCTCCTCTCCCTCTCGTCGTCGTCGTCGGCGTCGTCCCCTCCCTCTCCCCGCCTCCGTGGCGCCCACGCTCGCCGTGCGGGGTATCCACTCGGCTGTGCGACGACTCGCTCACTGACCTCGTCGTCCCCCTCCTGCAGGTGACAAGTGCGTCGTCCTCCCGTCCCACCCTTCGACTCGGCCGCCTCTCGCCCGACGATGCCGCGGCATCGCTCTCCCCCTCGCCGCCGCTCACCACAGCTGACCCCGACCCGTCCACAGCTGCCGCAAGAGCAAGTGCAAGTGCACCCGCATCCTCGATCCCGCCTCGGGCGACCCCGTCGGCCCATGCCAAAACTGCCTGACGGTCGGCGCGACCTGCACCTTCCTTGGCGCGAGCCGCAAGCGGTGCGTTCGTCTTGCATGCTCGCCCTGCGCCTCACTTCGGTCATGCTGACCCTGTGCTCTGTCGGCTCGCCCGCAGTGGTCCGCCAAAAGGGTGCGCCTCTTCGTCCTCGGCGTTCAGGCCGCTCCAGGCGCGAACGAGCTGACGCCGGCCCTTTGCTCCCTCGCACAGCTACATCGAGGCCATCGAGTCGCGCCTGCACCGCATGGAGGCGCTCCTCGGCGGCCTCATCGGTAGCGACGATCCTCGCGCGGCGACCCTCCTCGGCGAGCTCATCGGTGCGTTTGACGCTCCTCGTCGTCGTTCTGCTGCAGCTCGTGCGCTCGACCGCCGTGCTGACGCTCTTGCTCCGGCACGCACAGGTGATCATGAAGCGCGCGACGTCCTCGCTCGCGACCTGCGCAACGCCGCCTCGTCGTCGACCTCGACCTCGGCATCCGGTGGCGCCGCCGCTCAGCCCAAGCGCTCGTGGCAGCGCGACTTTGCCGAGCAGCAGGCGGCCCTGTCGCGCTCGCCGCCGACCGCCGCCGGTCCGCCCGCCGGGACCGTCCTCAGCACGGGCTTCCCGACCCAGCCGGGCAAGCCCGCCTTCCCCGGCGGCCTCGGCTCGTCCTCGGCCGGCGTCGGCGCAGGGCCGGGCACCTGGCTCAGCGAGGAGGACCTCGCGGCGTTCGGCGCGTCGGCATCGCCCGGCGGCGGCGCCGGCGGTGCCATCGGCGCCCTCGGGTTCGACCCGTCAGGCGCGGGCACGTACCGCCAGCCGGGCATGGGCGAGTCGTCCGAGGACGGCGCGTCGCCCGCGTTCGCTGCCCGCCTCTCGACCTCGGCCGACGTCGCCACGTCGCCTCGGCAGCGTCGCCGCCTCGACCTGCCCGTCGGCTCGTCGTACGGTGCCTCGCCCGGCGGCGCGTCGGGCACGAGCGGCACGAGCCCGAGCGCAGCAGGCGGCGTCGGCGGCCAAGGGTACGCCAACCCGGACCGCAAGCAGATGGCGTACGCCTTTACGCTCCCGCCCGTCGGCGTCGTCCCGCCGCGGTCGTCGGCGCAGACGAGCGCGCCCGTCCTGAGCCCGGGCGCGATCGGGCACACGGGCACGAGCTCGTACCTGCTGTCGGGCTCGCCGGGCGCGAGCGGCAGCGGCGGTGGCGGCGGCGAGGTGGATGCGCGCGAGGACAGGAAGGGCGCGGCGGCGAGGGCGAGGGCGACGCAGAGCCCGAGCGAGCCCCTCACCGAGCTCGCAGACGTCGTCGGGCAGCTCAGCCTGAACGAGAACGCCGAGGTGCGGTACCATGGGCGGTGCGTCACCGTTTTCCTACGTGTCGACCGACGTCGACGAGGCTCGAGCTGACCTCGCACCTCGCCCGCAGCTCGTCCGGCTTGTACCTCATCGCCAAGTCGCAGCGCTTCAAGGAGTTCTTCTGGCGCTTCCCCTCCGCCGGCGTGTGGCCACCTGCCGATCACGGCGCCGTCAAGAGCGAGAACGAGATCTTGCGCCTCGTCGACGCCGAGGACCCGCTGCCCGACCTCAAGACCCAGGCGCACCTCCTCTCGCTCTACTGGAGCTACGTCCACCCGCACTTTCCGCTGCTGTACAAGGTGCGGCCCTCTCCCCGCTCGAGCCCCTCGACTCGGGTCGCTGACGGCTCACGGCGCTCGGACCTCCTCGCGCGCGCAGATCTCCTTCATGCGCCAGTACCGCCACACGCTCGCGCACCCGGACAGCACCGAGCCGTCGACACCCGCAGGCACGGGCAAGGTGCCTGTCGTCCTCCTCCTCGCCATGTTTGCGCTCGCGGCGCGATACTCGGACCTCGAGGCGCCGACCGAGGGCGGCAAGTACTGGGAGGCCGGGCAAGAGTACCTCGACAAGGTGCGGCTCTCCTCCTCCTTAACCCTTCTCTTGGCAACTCTCGACGTGCTGCGTGTGCTCGAGCTGACTCGGGCGTCCTTGTCGTGCAGGCGCGCCGGATCCTCAACCACGACTACGGCTCGTCCAAGCTCGTCACGGTGCAGGCGCTCCTCCTCATCAGCTACCGCGAGATCGGCGTCGGCGCGATGAGCAGCGCCTGGATGAACTGCGGCATGGGTTCGTCCAAGCCCTCGCCCCTTGCCTCACTCGAGAGGGCTCGCTGACGGCCCCTCCCTCGTCTCCTTCTCCCTTCTCTCCTCCGCCTCGCTGCTTAACCTTCCCTCGTCTGCGCACACCCGCAGCGATCCGCATGGCGCAAGACCTGGGCCTGTTCCGCGACGTCGAGAAGTGGTACCTGCCGATCCAGCGCTTCACGCACGAGGAGAAGCAGGCTCGAAAGCGCGTCTGGTGGGCGTGCGTCATCCTCGGTGCGTCAACCTGCTCTCCTGCGCCGCTGCGAGAGCCGGACGAAGCAGGGAGAGGGGAGCGCTGACCCACCCTCGGCGACGCAGACCGCTACACCTCGTCCTACATCG
The DNA here is from genome assembly GCA_920104245.2 of Rhodotorula babjevae. Taxonomy (NCBI): domain Eukaryota; kingdom Fungi; phylum Basidiomycota; class Microbotryomycetes; order Sporidiobolales; family Sporidiobolaceae; genus Rhodotorula; species Rhodotorula babjevae. The sequence continues at coordinate 29,902 of CAKKSZ020000015.1, forward strand.
GCCGCCCGGGCACCATCCACGAGCGCGACTACGACTGCGGCTTCCCCTCCGAGGACGAGCCCGACGAGCACGAGCAGTGGCGCCCGATCCGGCTCGACGGCACCGAGTGGACGTCGCCGCCGAACGCCAACCGCGCCACGCCGGGCTCGGGCGAGACGACCGCCGACGACAACGCCAAGTTCCTCAAGTCGTACCCGCCGACTCGTGCGCACACGCTCAGCTGCTTCAACGCTGCTGGGGCCCTCGCCGTCATCATCAACCGCGTGCGTCCGGCTCCCTCTCTCCGCCTTCCTCCTCCCTCGCCAGGCTCGACTGACCTCGTCCTCGCCCCGACCTCGCTCTCAGATCATCTCGAACATCTACGCGATCCGCATCCGGGTCCTCGGCCAGAGCAGCGAGACGCTCTTGAGCCTTCTCGACCAGAGCCTCGCGAGCTGGTACCTCGCGCTCCCGCCACACTTGCAGTACAACCCGGCGAGCACCAAGGTACCGCCACCGCATGTGCGTCCCTCGTCTCCCTCGGCGTGAGCGACGAGCAAGCTGACGCTCGGCGCGGCGCGTGCAGATCTTGTCGCTTCACCTCCAGTTCTACTCGTCCCTCATCCTCCTCCACCGCCCATTGTGCGTCTCCCCTCGGGGCACCTGCCTCGCAGCTGATGCCGTGAGCTGTGCGCTGACTCTCCCTGGCGCGCAGCATCCCCGGCCAGAACAGCAGTGCCTCGCCGGGCAGCTTCCCCTCGCACTCGATCTGCACGACCTCCGCCAACGCCATAGCCAAGTGCGTCCTTCCTCCTCCTCCTCTCCTTCCAGGGCATCTTACTGACGACGTCGTACGGCGCGCGCAGCATCATCACGACCTGGAGCAAGACGTTCACGCTGCGGCAGTGCCCGCCCTTCCTCACGTACCCGATCTTCAGCGCCGCCATCATCTGCGTGCGTCTCTCGCTCTCGCCCTCGTCGCTCGTCCTCACTCGTCGAGTGGCCGCTGACGTGGCCTGCATCGACAGGTCTACAACGCCTCGTTCGACGAGGCGCTCGCTCGACCCGCCAAGGTCCACCTGCTGCAGTGCATGAACGCCCTCAAGGAGATGGAGGTGCGCTCGTGCTGCTCGATCCTGCGCTTTAGCCGGCGCTGACGGCACCTCCCTCGTGCGCGCAGCTCATCTGGGGTTCGGCCATCCGCCAGTGGGAGCTCCTGCACGGCCTCGTCGACCTGCGCGACGCCGACCTGCGAGCCGAGCTCGACGAGCGCGCTCAACGCGGCATCAAGCGTGCGACGATGGACCTGGACGAGGCGGCATCGGCGCCGGGCAGCGCGGCGTTCGACGGCGTGCGGCCGACCAACTTTCACCACCGGCCGATCCAGGGCGGCAGCAGCTCGAGCGCGCGCACGGCGAGCAAGCCCGGCGCGAGGAAGCGCAGCAGTACGAGCACGTCGCGCCGCAGCGCAGCGTCCGGCGCCGGCGCGAGCGGCAGCCCGACGAGCCCGCCGCTCCCTCCCGGCCAGGTGCCGCTCTTCCCCGGCCCGGCCGCCCTCCAGTCGCCGCCGCTCGACATGTTCGCGCCTGGTTCTGGGGCGCACAGCATGCCGCCCATGTTCGCGGGCGCGCCGATGCAGGGTATCCAGGTGCACGGGCACGCGCCGGGCGACTCGACGCCGCAGAGCTTCGACATCCTCAACCCGCAGCTCGACCTGAGCCAGTTCCGGTCCCGACCCGGCTCGAGCAGCGGTGCGACCAACTTTTCGGAGCTGTGCGTCTCTCGGTCTCCCTTCGTGACGAGCTCGAGCGAACGCTGACGCCGATTCGACCTTCTCAGGCTCAACTCGTTCCTCTCGCCGACCGAGGCGGCCGGCGCACCTGCTTTCGGCGGTCCCGGCGCCGGCGGCAACCCGTTCATCTTTGGCGCCGGCGGGACGAGCCCGTTCCAGCTGCCTGGCTCACACGGCGCGATGCCGGCGTCGTCGAGTGCGAGCGCTCAGCCGCAGCAGCCGGGTCAGCCGCCGTCGACCACGGCGAGCGCGTTCGACCCGACCTCGGCCTTCTTCGGCATGCCTCTCGGCGCCAACCTCGGTGACGACTGGTGCGTCTCTCGAGCACCTCGAGCCGAGAGCGGGCCGCTGACCTCGTCTCGCGCTCGCAGGTTCAACTACTCGTACAACGCGTTTGCGTCGAACGGCTCGGACCAGGGTGGGACGCCCGAGGCGCAAGGTGGTGCTGGTGGTGCGGGCGCGAGTGCGGGAGGCGGTGGATCAGGAGCGGGGAGCGTCGGCGCGAGCGAGGCGGTCGCAGGAGGCTCGAGCCTCGCGTCGTTGCTCCACTCGTCGCCGCAGCCGCCGACCATGTAGTATCCGCGTCGCTCTCGTATGTGTGTACTCCTGTGCTCTAGCAAGCTGCGATAACCGTCGTGGTCGTGTCTGGCCGGAATCCGCGGACTTTGTCGACTCGGCGAGGTCGTCATCTGCGGCTTGACATCTCCTCGAGGCTTTGGCCCGCTCTCGCTCTCTCGTCACCGCCCCGCTCGACCTGGGCATGATGGCCATGCTCGCCAACACTGTCAAGCACTCGACCACGACCGTGACGGCCGCCGCCGTCGTCTCGCCGCGTCCCTCTCGCGCAGCCGCGACGGCCGCCCGCTCCGCCCTCGCTGCCCGCGATCGCAGCCGCTCGCCGTCGTCGTCCCTCTCGCCGCTGCCGCCCTCGCCAAAGGCCGACCTGTACGATCCGGCCGTCGATGCGCCCGGCTCGCCCGGCCATGTCGCCGGAGACGACGCCGTCAAGGTCGAGGACGAGGAGGTCGTCGAGCCGCCGGCCAAGAAGAAGCGCACCCGCAAGCCCAAGGAGCCCATCGTCTACACCATCCCCGACGTCGAACGCCTCACGACCACCTTCAAGTGCGTGCGCCTGCTCTCGAGACCATCCCCTCCCCCTCCGTCCCCCTCCTCCTCGCGCTGCTCGCTGACCTTGGACCTCGCGCACTTGCAGGGGCCGACTCGGCTACGCCTGCCTCAACACGATCCTGCGCAAGTACAAGCCTCCCGTCTTCTGCAGCAGGACGTGCCGCATCGACACGATCCTCAAGGAGGACAAGGGCATGCCGTACCTCAAGGAGCTCGCCCGCCAGAACGTCCTCGACCTCGTCAAGCTGATCGAGTGGAACGCCGAGCAGTGCGTCGAGCTCTTCCGCCGTTTGCGCGAGCGAGGGACGGTGCCATCGCTGATCCGCTCGTCCCCTCTGCTCCCTCTCCTCGTTCCTCGCGCGCAGCCACATCTTCTTCATGCGCAGTTCGTCTCGATCTCTCCGGTTTCTCGATGCCCTTCCTTCTCAGCCTGACCCTCATCGTCGCGCCTGCGCAGTGTCGTCCGAGATGGCGCCGTTCGCCGCGCACCCCGACTACCAGTACAGCCTCGACTACATGGACAAGGAGCTCAAGGCCGTTGGCGACGTCGCCAACCGCCTCGGCGTCCGCCTCACGACTCACCCAGGTGCGCAGGGTCCCTGCTCCAGGTTCACGACGAGGCGCAGGATCGGCAAGCTGACGTCGTCCCCCCTCGACCCCGCTCGCAGGTCAGTTCACGCAGCTCGGCAGCCCTCGCCAGATCGTCGTCGAGAACGCCTGGCGCGACCTCGAGTACCACAACGAGATGATGGACCGCATGGGCCTCGGCAAGGACAGCGTCATGATCATCCACGTGCGTCGGCTCTCGTTCTCGGCGTTCGACGAGCTCGAGCTGACTCGCTCGACTCGCTGCATGTGCAGGGCGGCGGCGTCTTTGGCGACAAGGCTGCGGCTCTCGAGCGCTTCAAGAAGAACTACAAGGAGTGCTCGCAGGGCGTCAAGAATCGGTGCGTCCCGCCTCGACCAACGAGCGCACGGACCTCCTGTTGACCTTTGTCCCCTCACAGCCTCGTGCTCGAGAACGACGAGATCTGCTACAACGTCGACGACCTCCTGCCCGTCTGCGAGGAGATGAACATCCCGATCGTCTTCGGTGCGTCTGCACGTTCCTCCTCTCGCCGTCGCTCGACCTTCTCAACTGACTCACTTCCTCTCTCCTCGCCTCTCGATCGCGCAGACTACCACCACGACTCGCTCTTCCCTTCCTCGCAGACGCCGGCCGAGCTCCTTCCTCGCATGCTCGCGACGTGGGAGCGCAAGGGCATCCGCCCCAAGTTCCACCTGTCCGAGCCGAGGCGTGGCGCCGAAACGCTCATGGTGCGCAGCCTCTCGTACTCGTCGCAGTCTCTCCTTCTCTGCGCTCGTGACGACGCTGACGCTGTCTCGAGCTCGCCGCCTCTAGGAGAAGCGCGCGCACGCCGACCGCTGCCAGCGCCTGCCCGACGCGCTCCCGGACGACATTGGTGCGTCCTCGCCTCGCTCCCTTTCGGCGTCGACCTCGTCGAGCTGTCACTGATCGTCGAGCTCGACGACGCAGACCTCATGATCGAGGCCAAGGACAAGGAGCAGGCCGTCTTCCACCTGTACCGCATCTACGGCCTCGCGCCGACGATCCACGGTGCGCTACCTCGTCATCTCCGTACCCGCAGCCCTCGAGCGTCGAGCTGACCTCCAGCTCGTCCCGCAGATGACCTGCGTCCTCCCGCCGAGTTCGAGACGAAGCAGACGGCGGGCCGCAAGTCGCACAAGGCCAAGAAGCCCAAGAAGGAGGACGGCGAGACGGACGCGACAGCGTCGGCCGAGGGCGAGACGGGCACGGCGACGGACGGCACGGTCGAGCTGTCGGCCGAGGAGGGCGACGAGGTCGTCGGCGCGCTCAACAAGGGCGTCATGCCGCTCCCCGAGGGCCAGAACGCCGAGGGCCAGGCCGTCGACCCGCCGCTCGAGGGCGGCGCCAAGAAAGCGTCGACGCCCAAGAAGCGTGCGCCGAGGAAGAAGGCGGCGGCGACGCCTGTCAAGGTCGAGGCTGGCGCCGACATCATCGAGGCCGAGGCCGACGCCGAGGCGACGCCCAAGAAGAAGCGCGCGCCGGCCAAGCGCAAGGCCAAGGTCGAGGAGGGCAGCGAGGAGGAGCTTGCGCCCAAGCCGAAGAAGGCGCGCACGCCGAGGAAGACGGCGGCGGCCGCCAAGGTCGAGGACGACGACGAGTAGCTTTCCTTCCTAGACGCGCTCTGCATTCCGTCTCGTTCCTCGTCTCGAGCTCGGCAGGCTCTCATCCCTTGTTGCGAGAGACGGCGAGGCCTGGGACTGTGTCGGGGAACGTGGAGAGCGCCTCGACGAGAGAGAGAGACGAGGGCGCTCGGACCTCGAGATCCCCCTCCCGCTCGAGATCGCTCGGTCGCAGCGTCTCTCTGTCGGCGCATCCGCAACGGCTGGACAAGTCGGACATCGTGTCAAGTCATGAAAGGCTACAGAGGGAAGAAGAAAGCTACAGCGAGAAAGGGAGAGGGCGAGGAAACAGGAGGACGGGCTCGAGCGCGAGGAACGCAGCGCTCGAGGGCTCAGATGAGCGAGGGCCGCACAGCGACAGGCCGTTACTCGCGTCGAGTGCGCTCGTGATCCCACCGCCTGGCCTTATCGCCGGCGCCCGACGAGTTTGCGTGGGCGGTCGTCCGCTGGCTACCAACGCCGAGCGCACGAGCTGCGAGGTACAGCGCGCCGAGGACGAGCGGGAGCGCGTCGACCGAGGGGTACGTCGACGTCGTGAGGAGGGGCGCGGGCAGCGAGGGGAGCGCCATCATGGGCGGGCGAGGCGGGAGGGTGGCTGGAGCGTCGAGCGAGGCGAGCACGTCCTGGACGTGCGGGTTGACGGCCTGGCCGAGGGCGAGCATGCCGTCTTCGACGAGCTCGGCAGCGTAGTTGGTCGAGTCGCCCCTCGCGACGGCGTCGAGCCAGGCCCAGTCGACAGTGCCGTCGGGGCGCACGAGCGCGCTCGGACCCTCGCCGACTTGCGGGCCGGCGTACGCCGCCGCGTCAGCCTCGTAGCCCTCCCACGCCGCCTGCCGCCTCCCAACCCTGCGAGCCTCGACCTCGGCGACGGCGTAGCCGACACGAGGCTCGCCCTCTGAGCCGGCGCCCTCTCCTGCTCGTCCCGCTCCCTCGGCGGCGGGCCGACCGTCGGCTCGCGCTCCTGCGGCGACCATGCAGCGCGCGATGCGGGCCTCGCGACGGCGCACGCTCGGCGGGGTGAGGCACTGCTGCTGCGTCGGCGAGAGGGGCGAGTCGGCGAGCGAGGGGGGCGCAGGCGCGCTCGACGACTCGGGTGCTGCGCCGGGCTGCTGCGACGGTCGCTGCGACATGGGTCGATGCGGACGAGGCCGTGTGCGGCTTGATGCAATCGAGTCGGTGGAGGCGGTCCGAGCGAGCTGTTTTCCACGACAAAGCGGAATTGTCAGCGACGCGAGTCGCGGGTCGTCTCCGCCTTTCGAGGGAAGTACAACTGACCGACGTGGCTCGGGACTCGGCGGGTTCGCTGAGCGAGATGCCGTGCGAGGCAACGCTCGGAGACGAGCCACGAGATGCGGAGACGAAGGGGCGAGCGCTGACGGAAGGGGGAGAGGGCGCGGGCCTCGTCTGCGGAGTTTTGCGGGCGCGTTGCAGGAGAGCAAGCCGGTGCCCAGCGAGCAGAAGCGGAAGACGAGTGCCGCGGGTGCGAAGGAGTGGAGGAGAGAGAGCGAGCGAAGAGCGAGAGCAAGAAGGACGAGAGAGAGGAGGCTGGACGTCGAGCCAGCCACCTTGGTCGAGACGTCGAGAGGGTGGGGGCGGCTCCGACGACGGTTCAGCGAGTGAGTGTGCGCTGCGCCGGCCCGCAGAGAAGCCGCCGAACAGCGGAACGACGGCAGCTCGTACGCGGTGCAGCTTCCGCCTCGCCGAGGTGCTCGACATGAATGGATCGGCTCTCCCCTTTGCTCATGCTGGTGCTCATTCCCTTGTCCCTTTCTACGGACAGTTGCTTCGAGAGAGCGAGTGCGAGCGTGAGGCAGGGCGGGGGAGCCACGCGTCGAGACGATGGTTACGAGATCTGTCGCGGCGGGCCCTTGTTTCCGGAGAAGGTGCAGCGTCATCAGGCACGTCGACCGTGATTGGTGGCACTCGAGATCTGCAGCCGGCGAGTGTGCACGATCTGGTCGAGCAAGACGAGCGGGCCAGCTCGACCGGCGCTGGCCTCTCGCCTCCCGCCTTGGTCCCCTCGCCCGCCCGCTGCTCGCGCCTCTCCTCAGCACCCGCTGCGCCTTGCACCGCGCCCTCGCCCCACGCCGCACACCCAGCTCGCCCCCAAGTTCATGCCGATCAAGCGCTCTCCGGAAGAGGGCTCGCGTCCGCCTCTCTCGCGCGGCAGGTGCGTCTCTCGCCGCTCCACCAGCACCAAGCAGGGCACAGAGCTGACCAGTGCCACTCGTGTGCAGTGCGTGCCACCGCTGCTTTGCGCGCAAGGTGCGCTGCTCGGGCCAGCCTGCGCCCGAGACGGGCCTCAACGCCTGCACCTCTTGCCTTCGCACCGGTGCGCCTGTCCTCCTCCGCCTCGAGCCTCGCAGCCTTGCCAGTGCCCGCACTGACTCGCGAGCGACGCGGCCTTGTTCCACCCCGCGCAGCTCGCTTCAAGGGCCACGACCTCGCGCACGCTCGCTGCGCCTTCCAAGGCGAAGGGCTCTGCAGCGAGGAGGGCGGACCCTCGATGACGGGCGAGATCTACTCGAACGTTGGACCCGGTGCGTACCCTACTTCCCTGTCGAGCTGCAGAGAGGACGATCCGGGCTGACCGAGCGGTTCCTGCGCGCAGCTCCTCGCCGCAAGCTCACGTCGCGCTCGTCGACCAACACGTCCGTCAGCTCGACTCGCTCGGCGGCTTCGGCCGTCTCGAACGCGACCGACTACTCGTTCGACTCGGTCGGCACGGCGTCGCTCATCTCGCCCGTGTCGTCGACCGGCTCGCTCAAGTCGATGGGCGACGGCGGCCCCTCGGCGTCCTCGTCGCCCGAGACCCTCCAGCTCGCGCCGCCAGCGACCTACCAGCTGCCGCCTGCCCTCCCGCCCTACGCCCTCCCCGGCGTCACCCACCACGAGCAGCAGCCGCCGCAGCAGTACTACGCGCCGCAGCCGTCGACCTCGACTCTCCCGCCAACGTCGTTCCCTCCCCACGCGCCCTTCCCCGGCACGTACCGCACGGCCTCGGACCCGTCGTGCGCCAAGTCGCTCCTCTCGCGCCGCACCAAGGCGTCGCCCATGAGCATCGCGCTCCCGCCGCAGCCGTCGATGATCCCCTCGCCGACCGTCTCGCGCGGCACCTCGCCCGTCAACCCGGCGAGCGCGCCCCTCGCCATGCCGCAGAACTGGGGCCCTCCTGCGCACCAGCACCAGCACCAGCAGCCGCACCAGCACCAGCAGCAGCCGCACCGCCAACTGCACCACCAGCCGCAGCCGCTCCCCCTCCAGCACCACCAGCCGCAGCACCCGCACCAGCACTCGCAGCAGAACGCCTACGCGACGCAGTATGCGCAGCAGGACGACCTCGCCGGCGCCATGCAGTCGGTCTTGACGCCGTCGACGCTGTCCAAGCTGCCCGGCGCGCACTCGTCGTCGTACGACTTCCCGCTCCCGAGCGAGGCGTACGCGGCCTACGGCGGCGCCCCGACGCCGGCGCTCGGGTACGGCGGCGCCATGCACCTCGGCGGGTACGGCGCGCAGTCGGGCATGTCGAGCGCGGCGCTGCCGCCGACGCCGCTGCGCTCGCTCTCCGTCTCGGAGCTGTACCCGCCGTCGTCGTACGCGCAGTCGGCGCCGCCTCCGCCTCAAGCGAGCACGGCCGGCGTCGAGTACGACGTGCACGCCCCGGTGGCCTGGAGCACGAGCTTCCACCTGCCGAGCCCGGGCGTCACGTTCACGTCGAGCACGCCGCACTGGCTCGCGCACGGCGGCGGCGCCGCGGCGTCGCAGTACTTCCAGGTCTGAGCCCTGGCGCTCGACGCACTCTCTTTCGCCTTTCTCGCCCCTCTTTGGCACCCTAGACGTGTCCTTCCCCCCTCTTTGGCCCCGACGACCCCCTCGCACGGACCTCCTCCTCCCCCTCCTCGACGTACATAGCTTCTCCCTCCCTCGCTCCCTCTGTCCATGCCCTCCCCTCGTGCTTTACATCCCTTTGCTTGTCAACAGTACGCTGTCCCTCTCGCCTCGACGTGCGCAGCACGCCTGCACACAGCGCTTTCCTTCCTCCTGCCCACCTCGAGAGCGAGAGCGAGAGCTTCCTGCCCAGCCCTGCTCGTCGACCCTGCGAGCTGCGAGTGTGCGACCGTCCCGCGCTCTGCGCTGTGTGCCGCATGCTCAAGAAGCGGTCGACGATCGCAGGCAGCTGGGTCAAGATTCCCACCGGCGGCGCAACCCACTCTTCTCGCCCGTTCGGGCGAATCGGGCGTCACGCAACCGAGATCGGGAACGCCGTGCTGACCTCGCAGGGGCCGTCCGCAACCTGCGTTGCAAGCTCGCGAGCCCTCGTCGCACGCGCCGGCAACCGAGCTCCGTCCAAGGTTCCGCACCATCAGCGAGATCGAAAGCTGAGACTCGCTTAGCGTGGACAGTTGCGAACGGATGCTGCGATGCCGCTCCGACGCCCCGTCCGTGAGCGATGGGAACGGGGTGACGGACGGGCTTCGGGGCCTGAGCGCACTCTCGTGTTCGGCGGACGGAGGCCTCGCTTCCGCTCGCAGGGGTCGCTCGTCATGAGGCGCAAGTGAGAGCTGCTTTGCGAGGGTACGAGCTACGGACTAAGGACAACAAGGGAAGAGTCGAAGAGGTATGTACACGAGGAGGAGCGAGAGCCCGCGAGGACGAGCTAAAACTAGGGGCCAAAGAGCGGAAGGGAGAGCGTCGCCTGCAGCTGGCCGTCGTGCGCCGACGGGAGGAAGACGCTGTCGACCGCCGCCGAGGCGTACTTGACGTCGGCGGCGAAGGCTGTCGCGTAGAGGTCCAAGGGCGAGTAGAACGACGGCGTCGCCGGCGGCGCGCCAAAGTCGGCGAGGTCGACCGAGGCGGCAGCGAGCGCAAAGTTGAGGTCGTCGCACAGCGAGAACGGCGACCCGGTCAGCGACGTGCCAGAAGGCGGCGTGCTCGGGTCGTCGGCCCAGGTGAACGAGTCGATCGACGACGGCGACGAGACGAAGCCGTTCAAGTCCTCGGACGACGACCAGGACGACGACGACGTCGAGACGAGGCTCGGGGGCTTGCTCGCCGTCATGCTGTCGACGCCGTAATAAGGGTACGACGCGCTGACGAGAGGCGCGGCGCGGAACGAGGGCGCAAGAGCGGCGCCGTCGCCGAATTGAGGAGGAGGCGGCGGGCCGGTGTAGTACGGCCGCTCGACGTAGGACGGGAGGTGCAGCGACACCGACTGTGGCGCGATCGGCGCAGGGAGGGTGAACCGACGCGGTGCAGGTGACGACGAGGGCGACGCAATGACCTCGAGCGACGAGGTGGAGGTCGAGGTGGAGGCGGAGGGGAACGAGCTGGACGTCGACGCCGGGGGCGGGAGGTGCCGCGGTGCCGACGAGAGGATGGGGAACGACGCTGTGTAGCCGTGCGAGGATGGTCCCAGGTCAGCGCAGGTCTAGGAAAGGAGGGAGACGACCTCGTCGTCGCGCGAGAAGGCCAGAGGTGGACGCACGCTCAGAGTAGCGAGGGCTCGACAGCGCGCGTTCGGACGACACGGCCTCGACAGCGACAGGCTGTATGGGCGAGGAGACGCGCGCCTTGACCTCCTTGACGCGAGCGGCGGCCTCCGGGGACGCGCCAGGCGCGGGCCCGCACCGCCTCGTCGCAGAGTAGCTGCACAAGACGAGGTTCGGGTCGTCGCCGCGGAACCGCGCAGATCTCCTGCATGCCGTACACGCAGGCTTGGCCGCGTCGCAGCGGACCTTGCGCGCTTTGCCTGCGAGGACGAGGACGACAAGGTCAGCTTCGTTGCCAAAACGGCCGCCGACGAGCGACGAGTTGCGCGCGACGCACAAGTGCTGCACGCTGCGCCCTTTTGCAAGATGTGCTTGGTCGACGGCGCGGTCATGGGTGCTGAGCGTCGTGACGAGGTCGAGGTGCGTGCGCGAAGGAGGGTGGGTGCGGACGCGCGGGACGAGGGACGAAAGAACGAGGAGCGAGGAGCGCGCGCTCGCTGACTGAGTCCTTGCCGCAAGCAAGGGCGATCGCGCCCGCCGAGTCGGGCACACGGAGCTTGGTCGGACGGAACGAGCGGCGTAATCATCGGCCTTCGAGCACTCGCCGGCAAAGGGGAGACGCTGACGGAAGCCAGGCACCTCGGAGCGAGCGTCCGTGTCGCCGAACCAACGAAGTCACCTCGCCCCGGACGAGGTCGAGCCGCGCCTCCGCCTCCACCCTTTGCGCCGTCCGCAGGCCTCGCGCAACGCTCGCTCCTCCGGCCGTGGCGGCGAAGCTGGCTCGTGCCGAGTCGTCGACGCACAAGTCCCGCGGTCTTTCTCGCGTCGCTCTCGTCCCTCCCTCGCGGCCGCTCGGACCTCTCCTTGCTCATGAGGGCCGCTCAGCTCCCACGAGCCTCGAACTGCTCGACGCCGAGCCCTCTCAGTTCTGCTCGGAAGGTCCAAGGCCGCACGCGCGCGCCGCGCGCCGCGCACGAAACTAGCTCGCTGCAGCTCGACGAGCGAGGAGCAGCAGATCCTCCTCGGCCCTCGGACCTCGCTCTGTGGATTTTCCTTTCCTCGGCTCTCGGGCGCGCGCTAAGACGAGTATCGGGGAAAGGGAGCCTTATGAATGACAGAGATCTACGACAACGGAGGAGAGACGAGTCGGCCAGGGCAGGAGGAGGGAAGAGGAAAGGCTCCGACCAGCCTCGGCGACGGCAGCGCGATCGAGGACGACGAGGACGACCCTGCTGGTCGAGAGGCAGTCACGGCTCGATCACGGCGCCGCGGCCGGACCTGTGCCGCCGCCTCCGCCCCCGGATCCCTCAAAGATGTCGCGCTCGAGGGACCGCTCGACCGCCGCCCAGTCGACCCGGGTGCCCGCTCGGTAGATCGACTCGTACGCCGCGACGCTCACCGTCGCGAAGAAGGGCTCGAGCTCGTGCATCGACCGGATGCGCCGTTCTGCGAGGAGCGGACGGCGGGCGGGCGGAGCGGCGGGCGGCGAGTCCTTGCGCCCGTCGACGACGGCGGCGGACCCAGTCGAGCGGGCAGCGTCGGCCCTGTCGAGGCCCGAGCCGGTGGTGGATGCCGGCGCCGAGTTGTTGCTGAGCATGTCGCCGAGCCGGTCCATGATGGCCTGCGGGAGCCACGGGTCGGGAGGGTACATGGCGTCGACCGTGTCGGTGACGAACATCCACTCGTGGCTGCAGCGAGGCAAGGCAGGGCGAGCGAGTCAGTCAGTCGGCTTCACCGAGAGAGAGAGAGAGAGAGAGAGAGAGAGAGAGAGAGAGAGAGAGAGAGAGAGGGGCGTGCGCACATCTGGAAGTCCTCGGTCTGCAGGACGAGCGTGATGTCAAGGAACTTGCACGCCGAGAAGACGAGTAGCAGCAGGTCCGAGCCGTCGGGCACCGTCTGGTCGATGAGCGACTCGAAGAGGCGCAGCTGCAAGGGAAGAGAGACCGTCAATCAGGCGCTCGCGTAGGCGGAGAGGATGACGACGACGCACGAGCTCGGCGAGGATGACGGGCCAAAAGCCAGAGAGGTGCTGGTTGTCGACGCGGCAGAACAGGACACGCAGGCACAGGTAGACCTGCCCGAGCGAGAGAGCGTCAGCGACCGCCCGAGGAACGAGAGCGAGAAGAGTGAGACGCACCTCGGCGTGGACCATGTCGCCGACGGGCGAGCGCAGCAGGTCGACGACCTTCTCCTGGATGAAGGGCAGCTGGTTGAGGTAGCGGTCCTTCGGGCCTGTGAGGAGGACGTAGGTGAGGCGGCGCAGGCTGAGCGCGCGAGACAGGCTCTCGAGCTCGCGGTTGGTGAAGATGTTGGCGGACGACGCGGTCGAAATCTTGGCTGCAGACGGCGTCGACGGCGTCAGCTAGCCTCTCGAGCGTGTCGACGGCGATCAAGAGGAAGGGGGACGCACAGGACAAGTCGGCGAACCTCTCCTTGTCCGACTGCATGAGCGCCTGGACGAGTGGCTTCCAGTCGGCGTTGGCGCTCGGCGGCGCGTTGAAGAAGCGGTTGTCGGCGAAGGCGTCGGCGACGAGGGAGCGCCACGCCTTGAGCGTCTGCGGGTTCCTCGTCATCTCGTGGAGGAGCGCAAAGATGGCCGAGTCGGCCTCGAACGTCCTGCACGGCCCGAGCGGGAGGTCAGAGCAGCTCGTCGAGGTGGCGCGACGTCTCGATGCACCTGTTGCGGGTCTTGAAGGCCGGCGCGATGATGTAGTAGATCATGTTGGAGCAGACGCCGGCGGTCTTGTCGGCGTCGATGAGGAAGCGCTTGAGGTCGGGCACGATGCGATGAGCGAGGAAGTCGGTCATCTGGAGGAGCGCACGCATCAGCTGAGGAAGGGTGAGCATCGAGAGGGGTCTCGGGAAGAGCGGCGCACCTCCCGAACGAGAACCCTGTCGCCCGTTGACGCGCCGACCTTCTTCTCGATGTCGAGCACCGACGACCGCTCGTCCTTGGTCTTCTCCGACGTGACACTGTCCGAGTCGCCTGCGAGCACGTTCATCAGCTCGAGCCCCGGCGCGGTGAGAGAGAGCGATGGCGGCGGGCAGAAGCGCACCGTTGGTCCCGGCTTCCGGCGCCGACTTCTTCAGCCAGCTGCCCGACTCGCTCGCACGGCCGGCGACCTGGATAGTAGCATCTGCGAGGCGCACAAAGGTCTCCTGCAGGTCGCGACGCAGTCGACGATCCTCGAGGGCGCTCGTCTGCGAGATCTTCTCGGACAGGGTCGTGAAGAGCCTGCGAGCAGCCGTCCTCGTCAGCTCGAGCTCTGTTGCGCAGCTCCAGAGCCAGGTCGACGCACCGAAGAGTCGGAAAGACGAGGGCGCGGCTCGACGTCTGGCTGCTGAGGACGTCGCGCGTGAAACCGAGCAGGGCGGACGAGACCTGGACGGCGATGGCGCCCTCCATGCGCTCGATGTAGGCTTCGAGAAAGTCGAACGTCGTCTCGGCGGTCCTGCGCACGCACTCGGGATGGTCAGCTTGGCCTGCGCGAGGGAGGGAGGGCGAGGAAGGGTGGGGAGGAGAAGGGGCTCGAGCGCACGAGGTGAACGGGCTCGCATGCTTTGGCGCAGCGTGCTTCGGGTTGAGCTTGTCGCAGAGCGACGAGACGACGCCTTGCGGGCTCGGGTGGAGGACCTGCAGCATCGAGAAGATGCGCTGCTCGCGCTGGTCGTGCTGCCGACGAGAGGCGAGTCAGCGCCGCGACGGTGCTCTCGCCGACGCGCGAGACAGCAAAGACGCACCTGGCGACATGTCCTGCTCCAGAACCCGACGAGGTCCTCGATGACGTCGCCCGGAACCGCCTTGTGGATGCGCTCGAGCGCTCGTCGGGCCCGTACGCGCACCCGGACGGCAAAGTGGGCTTGCGAGCTGCTGCGGTCGTCGTCGACGCCTGCGTCGAGCGCGGAGGTGACGTCCCAGGCCGAGAGGAGGAGGTCGACGGCGTCGCGGACGCGCTGCAGCGTCTGGTGCTTGGTCTGCGAGCGGACGTGCGAGGTCGGCAACCTTGATCAGCATCCTCGCGGCGCCAGATGCACGACGAGCTCGTGAGCGTGCGCACCTTGATCTGCTCCGGCATGTCGCCCGTCTCGAGCTCCTGGTGGCTGAGCACGCCCGTCATGTACCCGAGCAACCCGCCGGCTCCTCCGCCGCCGCCGCTCGACGACCCGGCCTCGCTCGTCGCTCGATCCGCCGATCGACCATCGTCCTCTCCCGCCGCCGGCACCGACTCGCTGACGGCGATGAGGAGGAGCCGCTCGAGGGCGTTCGTGACGACGGTGAACTCGGCGTCGGTGGCGGCCGAGGCCGTCCCGACGAGGTCGCCGCTCGACGGCGCGACGATGTAGCACGCTCGCAGGTCCTCGACGAGCGCGTCGAGTCGAGCGACGAGCTGATCGACGAGAGGCAGGATGACGCTGTGCAGGGCCTGGCGGAACTGCGGGATCGTCATCAAGAGGAAGTCGATCCAGTGGTGGACGACGGCGTTGCTCGGCTGCTTGATGGCGTCGGCCACGACGCGGACGAACAGGTCGTCGTGCGACAGGTCGGGTGGCTGAGCGTCGTTCGAGGAAGGGTGCGCGAGCGCGGCCGAGGTCGCCGACGGCGCCTGCTGGTGCCCTCGTCGCGGCGGCGCCGAGGCCGACGCGTGGATGACCGAGTGCAGGACGTGCAGGAGCTTGTTCTGCAGGTCGAGCTCGCCGCGGTGGACCGACAGGAAGAGGCGGACCGTGAGGGACGACTCGATGGCGGGCATGCTCGACAGCTCCGACTCGCCGCGCGAGATGAGGACCTGCAGGAGCTCGGCGACGACGGCGTGGATGTGGGCGTTGAGGGGACCGAGAGAGGGAGCGAGGGAGGCGTCCGAGTCGGCGCGCAGGAAGCTGTAAACGGGAGAGGGTCAGCACGCTCGGCAAGGGGCCCGAGCGGGAGCGAGGACGACTCGCCGAAGGAGGAGGACGATCATGCCGTCGAGGTACGTGTGCGTCTCGAGGTCTGCTGCAAGGGTAGACGAGAGCGGCGTCAGCACTTTGGGCAGCTGCGGCGGGCGGGGCGTGGGGAGGGCGGAGACGCACCGGTGATGACCCTCTCGCGCAGGGCTGGATCCAGCGTGTGCTTGAGCCAGCTGCCCTTGGCGATGCGTACAAAGCCTTGCCCGCCGAATCGAGCGAGGGCGAGGAGGTTGTCGAGGACGTGAACGACGCGCGCCTGGTCGAACGACCTGCTGTAGATGAGGACGGGCACGCGCACGCCGTCGACCTTGACCGTCTCGGCTCGACAGGCGATGGTCGGGTCGAGCAAGTTGAGGAGGAGCGGGTCGAGGACGCGGATGTAGCTTTTGAGCGAACAGCGCATCCAGGCCTCGGCGGCGCGACGGGTGGCGAGGTCGTCCGACTTGAGCGCGTCGAGCGTGGCGAACATGGGGTTGCGGAGGAGCACTCCTGGCAGCTGCGCATCCTCTGCGACGTCGAGGAAAGGGTCAGCGAAGTCGGCGATGCAGGGGAAGGGGGAGGGAGAGCGGAGCCGCACCGGTAAATCGCCACAGGTTGCCGAACGCCTCGAACGCCCGCTCCCTCTCCTGCGCATCTCGACTCCCGAGCCGCCTCGCAATGATGCCCTCGAGCGTCCGCCGACCAGGCGCCAGGGCCTCGACCGCCCACAGGAGCTGCACCGCCTCGAGGTAGCACGGCGAGGCGCCCGGGAGGAGGTAGGCGAGAAGCTGCAGGGTCCGCGCACGCGTCAGCTCGGCGCACACCGAGCGTGTGCAGGAAGCTGTGTGTTCAGAAGAGGAGAGAAGGAGAGCGCACCCTCGCCGCCAACGCCTCGCCGACTTTGCCCTCGGCCCGTACTCGAGGCTGGACCCCGCCGCCGTCCTCCTCGCCGACACTGAGCCGCAGCACGAGCCGAACGAGCGCCTTGTCGCCCTCGAACGCCGCGACGGTCGCCTTGCGCCGCTCCAGGCGGGCGAGCACCGCCATGCTCCACTGCGCCGGGTCCCACTCGAGCTCAAGCGCGCCCGGGCTCGCGCCTTTGTGTCGGCCGGCGTCGGCGCTCGCGGCGCTCAGGTCGAGCAGGAGCTCGACGGCGCCTGCCGCCGAGTGGAGGAGCTGCGGCTCGACGTCGGACGCCTCGACGAGCGAGAGCGCGCGCGCCAGGCCGGCGGAGAGGAGTATGCGGCCCTCGATCGGCGGGAGGGACGCGCGCGCGAGGTCGGCGGGATCCTGCGAGACGATCACCTCGCCGGGAAAGGAAGGGGAATATGCGAGATGTGGAGGAGCCGTGTAGAGGGTCGAGGCGAGGGCGGCGCCGGTCGAGAGACGGTCGGACGACGGTGACGGCGATACGGCGAAGAAGGCAGGAGGGACCTCGGACAAGAGCTCAGTCGCGAGGGTAACGGCCGAGGCGAGAGTTGCGGGCGCAGACGTCGTTGAAGTTGGCGACTCGAGCCGCTCGTGAACGAGGTCGAGGAGCGCAAAGGCGACGACGGGCGCGTGCAGGCGGAGCACCTCGTCGTCATGCATGCGGAACGTCCGCACGACGAAGCGCGCGAGCTCGACTGCGTCCTCGCTGCTCGGGTCGCCGGCGAGGTCGGCGCGCAGGGCGACGAAGAGCTGTTTCCACAGGAGGAACGGGTCGAGGACCTCGAGGAGCATGTTGCCCGTCAGGAGGAGCTGCGCGCGCAGAAGAGGAAAGACGTCAGGACTGGTTGTCGCCTCGGGCGAGGCACGGGAGAGGCGGGAGGATGAGGACAAGATGGCGGGGAGGGGGCCGAGCGCACCTCGTCGCTGTCGCCGTCGCCAAGCTTGCTCTCGAGCGCCTTGGCCGCATCGACGACGCAGCTCTCGGTGAGCAGTGCGCCGATCTCCCACTTGTCGAGGAGCGAGATGAAGACCTTGAAGCCGCGCGCGCCGCCGTCGCGCATCTCGTGGCGCAGAGCGGCGGCGAGGAGGTCGAGGCCGTGCGTGCGGAGGAAGGCGAGCTGCGTGTCGGACGAGTCGGACGGGCCGAGGAGCCAGGTGTAGAGGCGGCGAGAGAGGGACAAGTCGCGGCGGAGAACGACGCCGAGGACGGCGCGGGTGAGGAGGACCTGGTCGTCAGTCCTGCAGCTGTCGGGGCGGGACGAGCGCATCAGCATGCGCGCTCAGGACCTACGCTTCAGCTCGAGGAGACCTGGCGAGGCGAGGAGACGCACCTGCGGAAACTGGCGCTGTCGATGCGGAGAGTGCCGATGAGCAAGTCGAGGATGCCGCGCTGCACGAGGATATTGTCGTCCTCGAGGGCCGCCGCGAACCCTCGCACCATGAGGCCGACGTCCTGGCCGACGATGGCGTCGAGCGCGTCCTCGGAGCCCTCGCCCGACTCGTCTCGAGGCAGGCGCCGCGCGAGGTAGTTGAGCGCCGGGATGCGCGAGTGCGGTGCCGTGATGAGGACGAGCCACAGGTTCTGGAAGAAGAAGGACGGCGAGACGGTGCCGCTCAGGCGGTCGAGGAGCGCGGCGACCTGTGCGCGAAGAGGCAAGGGTCAGCTTCCGCCTCGCAGGGCGCAGGACGAGGACGAGGGGAATGGCTAGGCCGCACCTTCTCGAACCACTCGCCCGTCTCCTCCTCGAGACCCGGAAGGAGCGCGAGGATGAACGCCTTGGTCGCAGGGCGCAGCTCCTCCTGCAGCGGGAGGTAGAAGCGCTCGTAGATGTTGAGGACGATCGGCTGCGGGTCACTCGAGTCAGTTCGGCTGCCCGTCGTGCGAGTGCGAGAGACCGTGGGTGAGGGACGCACCTTGACGCTCGTAGCGGCATACTGGAAGAAGGGGAAAAGGCCGCTGCTCCATGCCGGGAGGTCGCGCCGCAGGTTCTCCGGCTGCGCGACGTCGCTCGTCAGCTTACGGTCCGCAGCTGGGGAGAGGCAGGGATACGTTGCGCACGCCGATGGTGGTGAGGATGTGGGTGTAGACGTCGAGCGCGCGCTGGTGGACGCCCGTCGGGAGGGCCGGGTTGAGGCACTGAGAGAGGCGCTTGGCGACGGTGAGCTTGTGCGGGATAACCGGGAACTGGGGCGACCCTTGGAGGCACTGCGAGGGCGCGTGTGGGTGTCAGCGAGATCCGGGCGAGAGGGCACGAAGCACAGGCTGGCCCACCTTGAGCAACTTGGCGAGGAACGTGATGAAGTCGGCCCACTCGTTGACGTGGTCGAACGCCTGGAGCGTCTTGTCGACGGCGAGCGCGTACTTGCGGTACTTGGGGTCATTCTGCAGGGCTGCGCGCACGGCAAGGGGAGGGGAGTCAGCTTGAGCGTGAGCCTGCGCTCCATCCGAACGAGGCGCGAGGTGGGGAGGAGGGGGGTCAAGGAGCGAGGCCCGCCCCTGCGCCCGCGTTGACGGTGAGCATGGTAGCGCACCTTTCTCCTGCTGCACTGCCTGGGCGAACGAGTCCCTCAGCTGCGAGTGGGTGGCTGCTCGGCTCGGGAGGGAAGCGTGCGCCGTCTCGCTCGACAACGACGGCGACGCGGCCGTGGCGGGCGTCGTGGTGCTCGCCGGGAGCATCTGGTGGCGAGTGGCGCGCGGCCTCGGAGCTGGAGGCTGGCGCGGCGGTGTAGAGAGCGAGGGAGGTCGGCGCTCCGCTGGGCGACGACACGACGAGCGACTCGACCACTCAACATGGCGCAGATTAGGGCGCAGAGCCATCTCCCAGCTCAGTACGCTGTAGCATGAGCTGTCCGCTCCTTCCCGGCTACCCAGACTGTGCTCTCTGCGCCGCTTCCTCCTCGTCGCGGTCAAGCCCTCGCTGCTCTCGCACGCCGCGCCCTCTCGAGCTCTCGCGCGGCCTCTGCTGTACCCGACCGAGGAGAGCCGATGGCGCCGAGCATGAGCGGAAGCGGCGGCGCGAACTAGTGCTCGCTCCGACGCCCTCTCGCCGCTCTCGAGCCAGTCGCCGAGCGGTCGTGCAAAGTGTCTCTGAATCGTAGTGGCACAGGTACCGAGCGGGCCGAGGCTACGCTGATTAGGCGGGGAGAGGGTGTACTAGGGAGGACACGGGACGGCGTCGTCGCTGTGCAGGAGGAGGAGGATGGGCAAGGGCGGCGCGTCGCTCAGCTGATGGGCACGACGACGCCGTTCTTGTCCTTGACGACGACGAGGTCGGTCGGGATGACTTCGTTCGTGTCCATGAAGACGACGCTCGTCTGGTCGAGCGGGTCGGTGCGAACGCCGCGTCGCTCCATGAACGAGCTGAGGGAGGTCGGGTCGAGGTCGTGCGAGACGAGGGCAAAGCGAGGGCGTCGAGGTCGGGAGGGCGAGGCAAACATGCGGGTGCAGCTCGTCAGCAGCCGACCTGGACGAGGTAGAGCGGGAAGAGAGAGGAGAGAGAGCGCGCACCGGCCGAGGATGACGGGGAAGTACGAGTTCTCGACGAGCATGACCTGCTGCTCGACCGTCTTGCTGCCGACCTGCGCACGGGGAAGATCGAGGCCATCAGCTCCTCGTCTCGGTGCTCGTTAAGGGAGAGGAGGCCGCACCTTGATCGGCCACGTCCCCAGGTTGGTGATGCCCGAGAACCCGTAGAAGCCCGGTGCGGCGTCGCGCGGGATGAAGTTGTGCGCCTGCGCGAACGCTCGCGACATGTAGCACGCGCGGTGGCCCGACTTCATCTGCGGGAGGGGAGCGTGCACGGCCAAGTCAGCGCCGCCGAACGAGGCCGAGGTCGGGGCAGCGCTCGCGACGAGGGAGAGACGAAGAAGGCTGGACGCACCATCATCCGCACGTTCTGCACCGGGCCGATCGAGCCGATGAATGTCCGCACGCCGAGCTGTAGGCGCAGAGGGGGGAAGCATGAGCGCCGTTCGGCTATGAGAAGCTGCTGCCCGGCTCGTCTCGACGCGTGCGGCTGCAGCAGGGAGCGACGGCGGAAGCGTGCGCACGCACCTGGTTGTGGAACTCCTCAAACTTGACCTTGTGCTCGGGGACGATGCTGTCGGCCTTGCCGCGCTTGCTCTTGAGCGTGTCGGCGCCGGCGCTCCTCTGGCTGCGCCGACTGCGCGCACTGCGCCCGCTGCGCACGCTCCCGCCGCTCGCGCCCGACGGCTGGAGCGGCGAGGGCGGGACGAGGTGCATGCTCGTCTGGCCCTGGAGGTCGCGCGGCGCGGCGCGGCCGTACACGAGCGAGCCCGTGCCCGAGTAGACGCTCGACGCGTCGGGCTCGCCGCGCGAGCGGGCGCCGACGGACGACGACGAGAAGGAGGACGAAGGCGGGAGGGACGAGACGGAGGCGATCGAGGGGTTCTGGGTCGGGATGTGCGGCGACGAGAGGAGGAGGGTGACCTCGGGCGAGTGCTGGTGGCGCGACGTGAACACGTCGTAGTCGTCGTCTGTAGACCGTGCAGGTGTGTGAGCGGGGCTGGGCGCGAGGCACCCTCCTCCTCGAGGGCGAGGCGAGAGAGGACGGACCGTCGTCGAGCGCGTAGAAGACGTCGCACCAGAGGTACTTGCAGTGGATGTCTGCGCCGTCTTGCGGGATGGCGAGCTTGCGAGCTGCACGAGCCTTGATCGAGTGGACCGTGTCGCTTGCTGCGAGGGGTGCAGAGTGCGAGGTGAGCGAGGGAAGTGGTCGGGCGGGGAGGGGGGAGAGGGGGAGCGCACGCTTGAGCTTGAGGGCGAAGGCGTTGAGCGGACCCGGGTGGCAGCTGAGGATGGGTGCCATGGCTGCTGCGACTGACTGGCCTCGGTGGAGCAAGCTGGCGGCAGATGAGCGGGAAACAAGGGGAGCGACGGTCGACCAGCGTCATCCACCTCGCCGCCTCCCCTCTGATGCCAGTTCGCTGGGTGCAGCAGCTTGATGAGTGCATCACACGTGGATCTAGGCAGCTTGCCCGTGCTTTGAGCCAGGTTGGCGCGACTTTGCCGGTGGCCCCGAAGGGCGAGCAGCTCCACCTCCGCTCTCTCCTCTCTCGCCCTCCTCGCACACCTGGCAGCGCACAGCCATGAGCTGGATCGAGTCGAGCGCACTCGACGCACCCCCGCGGCTCGCGGGCCTCGTCCGCCCGCTCGCTTCCGCCGTTGGCCTCGAGGCTCTCCCGCCCGTCGCCCATCTCGCCCTCGCGTCGTGCGCCGCCTCGTTCCTGCTCCAGCGGGTCAGCTCGGCCGTCAGCCCGAAGCTCTTCAGGGCCTACTACCCGAGCCAGCGCGGCAAGCAGCAGGACTGGGACCTGCACATGGTGAGCCTCTCCCTTCGCCCCCACCCTCGGGCTCGCTCCCTCCCTCCGTGCCCGGTCCACCCACTGCGACGATTAGCTGACTCCCTCGAGCGACGTCAACAGGTCGGGTGGGCGTACGCCTTTGTCGCCGCCCCGCTCGCCTTCCACCTCCTGCGCCACCCGTCCAAGCAGGTCGTCGCCGACCAGCTCACCGGCGTCGCCCTCCCCGAACAGCGCCTGAGCGCCATCGCCGTCGGCTACTTCATCTGGGTGAGCAGGCTCGTCTACTATGTCGACGGCCTTGAGAGGCGACAGAGCGAGCGCGAGACGCTGACCCTTTCGTCCATCCGCAGGACTCGTTCGTCACGGCGCGCCACATCCGCACGCAGGGCTTTGGCTTCTTCCTTCACGGCGCCGTGTGCCTGTGCGCCTTCCTCTTCACCCTCAAGCCCTTCGTCATCTGGTGCGGGCCGGCGTTCCTCATCGTGCGTCTTCCCTTTCTCGGCTCCTCCGGCTCGACTCTCAGGCTTGCCCGCTCGTGCGGGCCATGCTGACGCCCACCTCGAGTCTCTCTGCGACAGTGGGAGTTCTCGTCGATCGTACGTCCGCCCATCGAGAAGCTGCATCCGCCACGCTCGAGCCTGACCGCTCCCGCTCCCTCCCTCCACAGTTCCTCAACGCGCACTGGCTCCTCGACAAGCTCCAGATGACAGGGTCCGTCCCGCAAATGGTCAACGGCGCCTTCCTCGTGTGCGTCGCGCGCCCTCGTCCCCGTCCCTGCGTCTCGCGCTCGAGCCTCCTGACGCTCTTCCCTCCTCCCGCCGACGCACAGGCTCTCGTACATCGTCGTCCGCCTCGTCTTCGGCACCTACAACTCGTACAAGCTGTGGAACCTGCTCGTGCCGACGCCGACGAGCGCACTCGCCGCCGAGGCGCTCGACGACGCGGGCCTGATCCGGTGGATGTACCTCGCGCTCAACATTGCCGCCAACGGGCTCAACTTCGTGCGTCTCTCGCTCTCTCGAGTCCCTCTCTGTGCTGTGCTTGACGACCCGCTCACGTCCGCACCGTCCTGCAGTACTGGTTCCGCCTGATGATCCTCGCTCTCCGCAAGCGCTTTGTCCCCTCGCCCTCGGCCAAGTCGGCGTCCAAGGCGCAGCGCAAGCCCGTCCCGGTCGACGGCAGGCTCGGCGAGGGTCAGGAGCGCAGGGTCAAGGGCGAGTGAGGGCGGTCGAGGCGGCGGGACGACGGCTGGGGAATCTCCGCCGTCCTCGGCGGCGAGGAGGGGCGGCGGCGAGGCGAGGAGCGCGACGGGTCGTGTACGGCATGCCATCTTACATCCATCTCACATGCTCTCGAGCCGTCCTGTCGCGTTTCGCGAGCTGTGTGCCGTCTGTGGATGGGCTCGAGCGCGATGCCCGCTCCGTTCGAGGAGAGCTTGTCGCTGCAAACGGAGCGCTCTCGCGTTGGCCAGCCGGGTGGGGGTGCGAGCTGAGCTGGGGCAGAGGTGCACGAGAAGGCAGCTCGGCGCGAGGCTGGGGAGAGGCGAGGCGGTCGAGCTGTTTTGGTCGTCCAACGTTGGCCGTTTGTTCTTGTCGGCTTCGCAGCCTCGCTCTCTCCCTCTCTCCCTCTCGCTCTGCCACACTCTGTCGATCCACCTCTCCCTTCCCTGCGCGCCGGACGCTGCAGCCCGACCTCCCTCACGCCCTCGCGCCAGCCAGCACCGCGCCCTCGTCCTCGCTCGCCGTCGAGCGATCGGCCTCCGCCCACTGCCTCGGCCACCCGCACCCTCGACACCCGCACGCCGCGCATGCGCAGCAGCGCACCCTGGGCCTACCTCGCCGCCGTCCTCCTCGCCGACCCGACCGCAGCGAGCGGCCCAGGCGCGCGAGGAGGAGCCGGCGGAGGGAGCGCGCGCGTCCGCGCCCCGGCGGTCGAGACGCACGCCGCACGGATGGGCGCAGCAGAGCTTGGGGAGGGCGCAGGAGCAGCAGGAGTGCGGTGGCACGCGGCGGCGTCGCTCGGCAAGGGCGTCGCGGCGCTGTGGGTCCCGCCCTCGCCTGAGCCCGTTCATCTCGACGAGCCGTCGCACCTCGCGCTCGGCGGCAGTGCGTGGCAGGACGAGCCGGCGGACCCGCTCAGCCCAGAGGAGCAGGCGGCGGCGGCGGAGGAGGAGCGCACCATGTGGCGCGCCCTGTTGAGCGCCGTGAGCGAGTCGGGCGAGGTGGCGGTGCAGTTCCGCGACTTGGTCGGCGACGGCGACGACGACGACGACGAGGTGCGCACGCTCTGCGTTCTTCCTTTTCTGGCTCGAGGAGAGCGTCGCTGACCTGTTCGTGCACGCCATGCAGCTCGCCTGTGCGACCGACGCCGCCCCGACGTTCGAGCCAGGATCTCCTCCCGACCTCCAGGTGCGCTCGATCTCAGCCTGCGCGCTTGCAGTACAACCTGCTGACGAGCTCTTCCGCTACAGCGACGAGCCTGCACATCCTCGTTCTGCCCTGCTCGCGACGTGGCGGCTCGGACACCGGTAAAGCGGTGCGTCTCGACCTCGACCTCCGCCTGCGCAGCGCTGACCTCACCCCTTCCATGCGCAGGCAACGACCAGTGCACCTTCCTCAACACGGCGTCCTTCTCGCAGACCGGCTAGGAGCCCTCCTCGACCGGTGCGTCCGCGCCGTTCCTCCCTCGTCTCTTCGGCTCGCGTCGTCGCTCATCGTCTTCGCCGATCTCTCCCACAGCCTCCCCGCCTTACCCACCGCGCGCAGAAGTACCGCGTCATCCTCCCCCATAGACCCTGCCCCGTTCCGCCTCTTCCCATAGACATTTGACCACCGACGCTCGGTCCCCTTCTGCTGCTGGTCAGCGCCTTCGCCCGGTCTCGCCGCCGTCTAGAGGCATCGTATCACGTTCGCGACTATCTAGATCTCGCTGCAGCGCATTGCTCACGTGCTCGACGTTCGTGCCTCTGCGCGACTGCTGAGCTAGCCGCGAGCGGGCGAGTCGACCACAAAGTCTGCCTCGCCTCCCTCGCTTTTTCTGCATCTGAGCTCTTCTGCACCTCGGCGCGCCATTGCGGACACCCTGAGAGCACGTCGCAGCTGGAGGAGAGAAGCAGAGCGCGTCCGTGTTGACCTGCAGAGCATCGCCTCCGAGCCGGCCAACTCTGCCGCCCGCTTGGTTGTCCTCGAACTTGAGCGAGCCGGCTCGGGTAACGCTCCACTGACTGTCCTCCTCTCGAGCTTCGTAGCTGTCAGCGAGCCCGAGTCGGGGAGACTCGAGGAGCCTTTTCTCACGCCACGTCGCATCCGAGGCCTGAGCGCTGGGCCTGAGCGCAATGCAGCTGTGCTCGACGGGCACCGCGCACGTAACAGTTCTCTCGCTCGCCGCATGCCAAGCTTTCGAGTGCGATGGACCGTAAGCTAGACCTTTAGGGCTGCTTGGCGAGCAGGATGCGGCCGGCGCTGCGAGGAACGCGCTTGAGAAGGTCGCGATCCGGCGAGGCCACCTCTCGCTCTGCACGTCGCAAGTCGAGCTGCGCACCGAGACACTCGATCTTTGACGAGCGCACGGGTGCACGAGGGACGCCCAGTCGACAGATCGAGCCGGTCAGAACGGGGCGCGTCCTTGCAGACTGCGAGCGCCTCAGCCGAAGGTCGTCTGCTGCACGCTCCTCTTCGCGCAGCCTTTGCCGTCGACGCTCTCCAACCTCGAACACGATTGAGAACTGCGACGTCAAGACGCGCTTTCCTCTCGATGCCGGCGGTGAGCTTGCGCGCCCCTGCCAGGAAGAAGGCATTGTTAGATCTTGCGTTGCTAGCACTCATATACGCTACTGGTGAACGCGGCCCATACAACCGGGGATGTAACTCAGTGGCAGAGTGCCTGCTTCGCATCGCATGTGCTTGCATGAAGTCCAGGGTTCAACTCCCTGCTTCTCCAATTCTTTTTGCTGCCGTCCTCGCAGCCTTACCTTTTGCTCGAGGGCACGCCGTACACGGCCTTCTGAGCGGCAGGAGCTCGTACCGCGCGAAGCAAAGTGTGAGGGCCACCGAGAGAGCCTCGAGAAGGCCCGCTCGGACCTCTCGTTGTCGACGGCGGGCTCCTCGCCCTCTTGCCCGGCTGTCGTCCTGCCTGTCCGTCGGCCCTCGTTGGCCCCTCGATGGCTGTTATTGGACCCGCAGCCGACGACGAGCAGCGACATGGGAGGGCCCTATCGCGTTGCGAAGCCGAAGAGAGCGAGTGAGCTTTCTCTCTGCTGCCCCGCGTCCGCTCGCCACGTCCTCGCTGCGTTCTCTGGCGCGGGCGCTCTTCGCAAAAGTCAAGCACCGCTCAGACGACGTTCGTAAGCAAGTCTGAGAGAGCAGTAAAAATGCATTGGCCGGGAATCGAACCCGGGGCTAGGCAATTCATCAGAAGCTGGCAATGCCCAATTTTGCCACTAAACCACCAATGCTTGCTTGAAACATGGGCTCAAAATTGCAATAATGACTCGTAAAGCTCAAGCGATCTCCGTCTTCGCTGCGACGAGCTCTTTACGCCCTCGCTCGTCGTCCTCTGCACTCTCTGGCGCCCGTCCAGCTGACAGACGCTCCCAAGGTTGACATGCCCGAAGGAGCGGAAGCGCGACGCCCAGACGGAGCTCCCCTCGCACGGACCTCCTCTCGGCGCAAGGAAGACGAGGGTGGTACAAGCGGCTTTTGGTACGATTGCAGGTAACGGCAACGCAGGGGTATCGATTAGCCCGACGTGGGAGGGACGCTCCAGTATGGACAGGGGAAAGGCACTCCTCCAACTCGCTCCTCCTCGACTCGACCCGCTCCCGCTCAGCTCTAGCTCCTCCACCTCGCTCCTCCTCGCCGACCGACGTCCTCCTAGTTCCACCACGACCTCCTGAGGAAGGTGAGGAGCTCGCGCAGGCCCTTGCCGAGGCTGCCGACGGCGCCGTCGACGATGGTGAGCGGGCCCGGGCGCAGGATGGGCTGCCCGAGGACGTCGACGTGCCACGCCTCGACGCCGTCGATCCACACCCGAACGCGCACGACGGGCTTGTTGAGGACGCGCGTGTCGACCTCGAACGTCGTCACCTTGGCGTTGCCGTCGGGGAGGTCTGCGAGCGCGAGATCGAGGACGAGGTCGAGCGGACCAGCGGCTCGTCAGCTGCGACCCGAGGCAGACGCAGAGAGACGTGTAGAGAGGGAGAGACGCACACTGGAGGAGCGTGTCCTCGCCCGTCGCACCGCGCGAGTGCTTCTGGCTGACGGTGCGCACGGGCAGGTAGAACATGTTGAACGGGCTCGTCGAGAACTCGGTGACGGTCGTCCTGAGGCTCGCGGCGGCAAACTCGTGGCGGTCGCCCGACAGGACGATGACGTTGGGCACGTGCTCGAGAACGTCGAGGATGGCGTCGCGCTCCGTGAGGAACGAGGCCCACGTGTCCTCGCCGTGCGACCACAGCGACATGACGGGCACGCTCGAGACGACGAACTTCCACGTCACGGTCTGGTTGACCTGCGAGGTGCGAGCGAGAGGCGGAAGAGTCAGCAGAGCCGAGCGAGAGGGAGAGAGAGAACGAGGGGTCCGAGCGCACCTTGGCGGCCCAGTCGAAGAACGCCTCGCGCTGACGCTCGCCGAGCATCGTCTTGACGTCGTCGTCGTCGTTGGCGTTGTCCGAGCGGTAGCTGCGAGTGTCCCAGACGAAGAAGGCCGAGTCGCCGATGCTGCGCAAGGTCGAGAGGGTCGAGGGTCAGCTCGGGATGGCGCCGCGACGACGGCGAAGAGGGAGAGAGGGTCGCACCGGAAGTCGTAGTAGTGCACGCCGGGCTCGACCGGGTCGTAGTTGGCCGCGCCGATGTACTCCTGGTAGGCCTGCATCGCCGGCGCGTACGACGGCGACGAGGCGTTGGCCGAGTAGTCGTTGTAGATCTCGTGGTCGTCAAAGATGCCGACCATGGGCACCTTCTCGACGAGCGCCTTAACCTCGGGGCTCGCGAACGTCTGCCGGTACCGCTTCTGGAACTGGTCGACGCCGTTGCCGGCAAAGTAGGGCACGTCGGCGTAGATAAAGTCTGCGCGGGCGAGCGGCGGCGACGGTCAGCTCGTGCACTCTGACCGAGGGAGAGGGAGAGGGACGCACCACCGAGGAAGACCATGAACTTGACGCCGAGGCGCTCGGCGATCTTGAGGAACTGCTTGGCGCCGGCCGTCTCGCGCTTCTTGTGCGGGCCAGCGTAGGGGAAGCCCGGCTTGAGGCACGACGACGACGCGAACGTGTAGTGGGTGCCCTCGCTCGCCGGGCCGACGGCCGACAGGGACGGGTCCGAGAAGGTCGTGAAGAACTGCGACCGCGGGAAGGCCGGGTGCGTCGCCGTCTCGATCGAGGGGCGCATGAGGCGGTCTGCGCGTCAGGGAGCACATCCGCAGAGAGTCAGTCGTAGGGCTCGTTAAGCTCAAGGCGACTCGCGGAGAGAGAGAGAGCGCTGTCGACGCACACTCGTACTCGGTGGCGGCCCACAGGCCGTCGAGCTTGACGGTGGCGACCCAGTCGTGGTCCTCGCGCGTGTGGATCTCGGGGCCGTACATCCACTTGCCGAGGGGCTTGGTCGGGCGGTAGACGACCTTGGCGCCGACAAACTCGTCCTCGGGGAGGAAGGCGTCGGTCGCCGGGTCCGAGTTGTTGGCGGGCACGACGCCGGCAAAGATGGGCGTCACGGCGGCGTCGGCGGCGGGCACGAGGGACGAGGTCGAGGGGATGCGGGCGACGAGCTTGACGCTGTTGTGCGTGATGGCGCCGACGCGCGCAAACGCGAGCGACTGCTCGTCCATGGCGTAGATCGGGCTGAAGATGGCGTCCATCATGAGGGCGAAGATGACGCCGTTGACGGCGAAGCTGGCCCAGTTGAGGAAGCGCGAGGTCGGGGTGGGCGTGCCGAAGACGAGGTTGTTGACGAGCTGCGAGAGGGTGACCTTGGGGAGCGGGCGGTTGCGCGGCAGCTTCTGCCTGCGGGTGAGGGCGGGGCTGCCCGGGTCCGAGTCCGAGTGCGACGTGAGGGCGAGCGGGTCGTTGGCGAGGCGCTTGCGGGCCTTCTTCTGGCGCTTGGAGAGCGAGCCGGCTGGAGACGACGGGGACGGGGACGAGGTGGTGGTGGCGGTGGTGACGGCGGCCGCATCCGGGTCGGGCTTGACGTGCGGGTGCTGCTCGAAGACGGCGCTGTCCTGGGTGGGCGGGCCCTCCTTGAGGACGTCGGCGAACGAGGGCGCCTCGACGGCGGGGACGAGGGCGGCGTCTTGAGGGGTCGAGGGGCGGCGAGGGACGGCGGCCGTGACAAAGTAGGTCGCGTAGGCGTTGAGGGCGAAGAAGAGCGGGAGAGCGTAGGGCCTGCAGTGCAGCACGCAGGGGCCGGGTCAGCTGGTGTCGAGTGCACAGTCGGGGGCGGGGAGGACGAGGGAGAGGACCGAGGCTGACCCGAAGCGACCAGGGATCCAGCGGGCAAAGAGGTAGGCCGTGATGCGCAAGAGAGCACTCGAGGTGCCTCCCAGGGTGCGCAGGACTCCCATGGTGGCGGCTAAGGGCGAGGTTGCGAGTGAGGAGGAGCAGCCGACGAGGCGAGCTGATGACGGCGACAAACACTCCTCGCTCGCTCGAGGTACAGGCTACAAGCTGGGCCTTGCTTTCGAGGACCATGCTCGCTCAGCCTGCGACCATCCCAGCTCGCGCCCGCCACTCGCGCTCCCTCCTCCCACTCTCCTCCCCCCTCCTCACCCTCGGCCACCATCTCAGCGCGACCACGCCGGCACCAGGCGGCTCAGATCGTGCGGCATTATGGTCAGAGATAGATGTGCAACACGCGCTGCCAACGGCGGCTGCGTCCGGGCGTCTTTCGCAACCTCGCCTTTCCTCTCCAAGCGCAACTCGAGGTGAGCTCACCACGGCTCATCGGCGCCGACGCTTTCTAATCGCAGAGGAAGCTCGCTGACGCTCATCTCCTTCTTGCAGGATGGCGCTGCCCAACTGCTGCCTGCTTCGAGCTCTGTCGAGGCGGACGAGGTGCTGGTGCGGCTTCAGGCTCGCGCGCCGCCCGTCCGCCCCGGTCAAGGTCCGCCGGACCTCGTCGAGCAGGCTCATCAGAGTGTGTCGATGCGGCTCGTCGTGCTGGCGGCCGCCGCTACGGCCTTCCTTCGTAGCCTCCTCGGCGCTCGCTCTGCTCCTCTTGAGCCGCTCATGCGGTCCAGCCACTCGTCTCGCCTCCCGCCGGCACTCGTCACGGCACGAGTCGAGCTCAATGCAGAGCTGCGACGCTCGGGCAGCTATGACGAGCTCGTGTCGAGCCGAGCAGGGCGATGGCTCGACGGCGCGCACGGACCTGCTCGTCCGAGGGCTGCTTCCGCCGGCCTCGGCTTCCTCAGCTTGTGCCGCTTTGGCTCGGCGAGCTCCTGAGACAATCTCCTCTCGTCGGCGCTGCACGCGCCGGCTTTTCCGCGGCGGCCCCGAACGTGCAGCCTCGTCCGTCTCTCCCGGCCGCGCTCCTCGTTCTCGTCGCCGACCGCTCAGCTTCTTGCGACCGAACTCACCGCCGCCGACAGCACGATGCCGTCCCAGCATCCTGCACCCAGCTATACCGAGGTGCGAGGGCGCCCTGATCCTGCCCGCGCCCGAACGAGCGCTGACCCTCCCCTCCCGCTCGCAGTACTGCAAGCTAATCGACGAGATCGTCAACCCTCGCCGACCTCCTGCAGCCGGCCCTCAAGCGAATGCTGCCATTTCCCTCTGGCTGCACGACCTGGAGCGACGCCGGCCATGGAGCTTCTATTGCGGCCTCCTGCCCGAGGTTCGGCAGGAGTTCCTCCGAGTCGTCCAGAGCGTGCCGCTCGACGGCGACCTCCACAGCTTGGTGACTCCTTCCCGATTCTCACGACGACGAGCCCCGGCTGATCTACCAATCGGCAGCCGACGGCCGAGGACCTCCAGCAGCGTGCGTTCGAGGCGTACCAGGATCACTCGGCGCGCAGGGAAGCTCTCCTCGATGCACAGGTGCGCATGACATACTCTATTTCTCGCCTCTCCGCCCTGCAGCAGGAGCTGAGCAGGCCGCAACGACGCGCAGGACCTCTTCGCCGAGCACGACCGAGAGCGCTCGCGCTCGCGTTCCTCGCGGGGAGCGGGATCGAGGAGCTCGCCGGGCGTCCAGCAGCACCATGTCGAGGACGCCGACCCACTGCAGCCGTACACTCCCGGCGCTCGAAACTCGACGCCGCAGCACGAGGTGTGCCTCCCTTTCCTGGTCGAGTTGAGCCCGACGAGCAGCAGATACTGACCATAGTGCTCCCTCGTCGTCACACCAGGTCTTCCACTCGCACGTCCTGTCGAGTCGGGCTGGTACACCGACCGTCTCGACGGGCTCGCGGCCTTTCTCCCGTCACGGCAATCTTCACGAGCTTCCGCCCTCTCGCCCGCCGCATGACCCGTCCGCCTGCGTCGATCCCTCCGCGCTCTACATCGATCGTCCCTCGTTCGAGCTCGCGCGAGGCTATACGCCTCATCCGACGGGCGCGCAGCGCCGCGAGGTCGTCTGGCAAAAGCCGGACCCGAGCTCCCCGGCTCACGACGCTCGAGCGCACGACCCGCACGAGTACCAGACGACGCACTTTGACGATGCATGGACCCCTGAGCTGGAGCGCCCGCAGTAGAGCAAGGAGGGAGCCCAGGGCGCAGGCGGGCTGGGAGGGGCCCGAGCGGCGGGGCGGGCTCACATGCAAGAACGCTGTTCCCTCCCGTTCGTCTCTCAGCCTCTTCATCTCGTCTCTGCGCCCTTGTTCCTCGAGAGGCGCACCTCGAGCGAGAGCACTGCTGCGCGAGAGCAAAGTAGCTCGACGAGGTCGACCTTCTCAAGTTGACGACGCACGGACCTCCTCCGTCGGCCTTCCTTCCACTGCGCCTCCCCCGGCTCCGGGTCGAACAAGGCTCGTCTCGGCGACGGTCAGCACGTCGGAAAATCCGCACCGAGGCGCGTCTCAGCCTCAGGCGTCCGTCCTCGGCGGCCGGATCGCTCACGGCGTCGGGCTCTTCTCCTCTTCCTCTCGTCCTTCACGCTTCCTTGTCAAGCTCGATGTCGCCTCCTCGAGCGATCACGTACGAAGCGGTGCGCTCCTGCCACTCCCGAGGACGCTCCTCAAGGAGGAGCTGATCAGAGGCTCGTGCGCGCAGTACGTCGAGCAGTTGCGCCGGCTCGTCAACTCGCGCAGGCCTGGCGAAGGCGGGCTCGAGCACGCCCCTCGAGCGCAGCAGATCGAGATCACGGCCTGGCTCACGACGCTACAGCGATACCGGCCGTACCAGGCCTGGTCGCAGCTCGGGAGCTGGGAGCGCCAAGAGCACTTCTTCGCCGTCGTCGGCCGGGTCTCGCTCACGAGGGTCCCGCTCGTCCTCGTCCGTCCTTTCCCTCGTCTTTCACCGAGACGAGTTCTACGAGCTGACACAGCCGACGACTCGCAGCCGACGATCCACGAGCTCTTCCACCTGGCGGCGACGACGTTCGCTCAGGAGCAGCAATCGCTGCACCATGCCTCAGTGCGTCGCCTTTCAGTGCTTTCATCAGTCGCACGACTCGTCGTACGACGACTGATGCTGTGGCGCAGCCTCTCGCAGGGGAACACGCCGCAGGGCCGTCGCACTCGGAGTTCGAGCCTGCGGCGAGAGACGCTCGCTCGGCGATCGCGGTAAGCTCTTCCTCCCGACCTGTCGGGAAGGAGCGTGCGAGGTCGAGACGGCGAGGACGCCCTGCTGACCGTCCTCGCTTTTGTCGCTGCCGACCCGCCGGCCCTCCCTCTTCCAGCGACGCCATCTGCTCAACTCGGTTCCGAGGCTCCACCTGCCTCCTGGGCCTCTCGCCGCCTTCGAGCGCGTCAATCTCACGACGCTGAACCCCGTCGCGCACCGCTCGATGTACCCTCCGAGACGGTACGACACGATCCCGCCGCCGGACGAGCCCTGGGACCACGACGCCGCCTGGCCCGACGCGCATTCGCATCATGCTGCGCTCGACGATGACGACCAAGCCTTTCGAGAGGAGGATGCTCACTTTCGCGAGGCGTGGCACGACGGGCTCGAGCGGAGGTAGCAGGGCCGTCGAGTGGTGACGGGCGTGCAAGGACGTCACGAGGTCTCAGCCTGTGTAGCGTGTTCTCCTCGTGCACTTCGAGAGGTAGAGCGACCTCTCGGGGCTCGTGAGCCTCGCTCGAGAAAAGGAGCGCTCGGACCTCCCCGAGCATATCGACCTTCTCAAGTTCGACTCGAGCGAGCGTGATCCCTTCACCTCTCGAGCTGCGCACGGGGAGAGAGTATGTACAGTCGATGACAGTATGAGAGGGACAAGCGGGATAGGGCTACGAGAGAGAGAGAGAGAGGCGAGGGAGGCACAGAAAGGAAGGAGGAGCGAAGGAGAAGGACGAGGGGAGGGGTATCGCGACGACTCGCTCGCGCAGGCTCAGTCGAGCGCGAGCAGGTCCCTGACAGCCTGGCGGCACGTCTCCTCCTCGTCGCCCTCGCACGTGCCCCGCTTACCCTTCCACTCGCGGCGCCACTTGATCAAGCCCTCGCCGACGACCTCGTCGACAAACTTGCGCCCGCCGTCGCCCTCGCGGCTCTCGCCGAGGACAAACGTCGGCCGCACCGGGTACCGGCCCTTGCGGCGGTCCCACGCCTTGGCGCCGTCGCCCTCGCGGCCGCGCTCGCGCTCGTACGTCTCCTCGACATAGGCGCGCTCGATGAGGCCGTTGACGCGCTCGCCGGCGCGCGCCATGACGCGGCGCTTGCGCGACACGCCGCGCAGGGTCCACCAGATGCGCTGTACGCTCAGGTCGGTGTACAGGGCGGGCACGATCTGGGTGAAGAAGCGCGGGACGGCGCGCAGGCGCGAGCGCGCCGGAGCGTTCCAGTGCGTCGACGGCGAGATGGGCGCGAGGTACAGCGCCGAGTGGATGAGGCGAGGGTGGAGCGACGCAAAGAGGGCCGTGATCGACGTGCCGTGGCCGCGCGAGACGAGGACGAAGCCGCTGCGGGCGAGCGGCGAGGGGACCGTGGACGAGTCGGCGTTGTCGTTCTCGGCGAGCGACGGCGGCGGCTGCAGGCGCGCCATCTCGCCCGAGACCGAGAGGGCCTGGCTGAGGGCCGAGACGATGTGCGGCGCCGAGGACGAGGGCGAGGCGTCCGACCAGCCGTATCTGGAGGAAAGGGACCGTGCGCGAGTCAGCGTCTGGCGCTCGGTCAGGACGAGGGGAAGAAGAGGAGGACGCACCCAGGACGGTCAAAGTAGCACACGCGCGTCTCGATGTCGCCCGAGTTGAGCTCGCCGTCCTTCATCATGCGCAGGAGCCACTCGGCGTCGAGCGCGGCGGGCACGCCCTGCTCGCTCTCAACGAGGAGCGTGCGGCGGACGGTCGGGCGGCCCGTCGTCGAGACGAACGACGACGAGTTGACGGTTGCCGAGGTGCCGTCGGCGGCGACGGTGAAAGGAGGGTCGTCGAGGCCGAGGCCGCGGCAGGCGAGGTGGACGCGGTACTCGCGGCCGCGAGGCTGGAAGAGGCCGTGCGCGAGCTCGCTGCGAGCGTGACGAAGAAGAAGGGTCAGCGTCGAGCTCGAGGGAGGGAGAGCGAGGCCAAGGGAGGAGGAGGAGGACGCACGGGAAGTACTTGCGCTGCCAGAGCCAGCTGTCGACCTTCCAGCGCTGACCCGGCTGCTCGACGCTCGCGTCGACCGACCGGATGACGAGGCCGATGGCGAGCATGATGAAGGCGCACAGGACGGCGACGTGCGCCGCGGCGAGCGGGAGCGAGATGCCGAGGAACCCGACGGTGGCCCTCGTGACGCGCTTGAGCGACGCCCAGAACCCCGTGTCGGGCGCATAGTCCGGGTCGAGCTCCTCGGGCGGGTCGAGGAGCGGCGCGTAGCGGTCCGTGAGGGACGCCGTGAAGGCCGACTGGAGGGCCGTGACGATGGCGAGGGCGAGGACGACGAACGTGAGCGGTCCCTCGACGACGCGCAGCTGGGTGACCGAGACCGAGATGATGAGGGCCACGAGGGCAAAGATGGCGGTCGTGACGGCCGTGTAGAACGAGAGCATGGGCGACTCGTGAGGGTAGACGAAGCTGAGGAGGGTCGCGCTGCGGGAAGCAGGAGTGCGAGTCGGCGCGAGAGTCAGCTCGTCGGCTCTCATGTAGCTCATCGTCGTCGCTGCAGGAGGAGAGTGGACGCACGTGTTCATGGTGCACGAGAGGAAGCTGACCCAGACGGGGATGCCGACGCTACCGCGGTGAACGGGGAGCGCCGTGTTACTGATAAATGTTCCGTCGACGCTCGCGAGGCTCATGGTGAAGAAGTAGCCGTTGGCGAGCAGGAGCGCGCCCGTGAGGGCCGCGTCGATCCGAAGCGACCACGGGCGGGGCTGGCGCTCTGGGTGGCCCGACTCGGCGAGGAGGGCGCGGTCGCGCGCCGCCTCGGTGCGGTAGTCGCGCGAGGTGGTCGACCCAAGGAGGGCGGTGCGCTCGCCGGCGCCGTCCTGGTCGCGGTCGTTGACGAGGGCGCGCTGCTCCGGGGTCGGGTCGGTCCTCGAGCCGTGGGGCGACTCGATCTCGTCGTCGAAGCCGCGGTTGGCCGTGCTGCTGGTGCCCAGTGCACGCTTGGGCTGCGCAGGCATGGCTGCTGGTAGCGGGAGGCTAGCTTGGTGGAGGGTGGAGGGAGGGGGAGAGGGAGAGAGAGGGAGGAGGAGGAAAGCGGTGACGACGGGGCGAAATCCAAAGGCCTCGACCGGGGGCGGTGCTCCACCCCGCAGGGCGATCTCGCCGCAGATCCCTCGTGGCACTCGCAAAAGGGCTTGAGCATGACGGCGACGAGAAACGTGCAGGTTGCAGAGGCGATGCAAGGGGTGAACAAGAGAGAACGAGGGGTAGGTCTGCAGTGAAGAACGAGCAAGGGGTATCGTGCGAGGAGGGGGAGAGAACGGGAACCAGACGACGACGGCGTACGGACCCTCACTTCTTCTTGCCTCTGCGCACACAGACGACGACTCGTCAGCGACCGAGACGGCACAGAGAGGGAGAGCAGGGGAGCAGCGCACCTCGGCTTGGCGTTCGGCCAGTGTCCCTCCTTCTTGAACCCCTCGACCGTTTCGCGGACGCCCTCGGCCGTCAGCTTCTTCTCGGGCTTCCACCCCGTAAGGCGCTTGAGCGCGCTGTTGTCGAACGCGATCGGGTTGGGCCCGAGGAGGTCGACGGGGACGGACGGGCTGACGGGCACGGTCGACGAGAGGGGAGGGTTCGAGGCTTGCAGGAGCGCCGACCAGCTTTCGAGGTGCTGCGGGGATGCGCGAGAGGGCGTAAGTGAGCGGTTCGACGTTGCTCAGACGTCCTGAAGCGCTCGGCACCGGCGGCGGACGTGCCGACGACGAGGACCGCTCGGACCTCGCCATCGTCGACTGGCCCTCTCGAGCTGAGCGAGAGACACGCACCTTGTCGTTGACGTCCTCGGCGACCTCCTGCATGTTCATCTTGGCGAACGTCGAAATGATGCTGCCGTGGAACCCGCTCTTGACGCCGCCGACGCCCTTCTCGATGACGGCCGCAATGTCGCGCTGCGTCGTCTCGCCATCGTCGCACGCCGAGAAGACGACGGCGCGCACCTTGGAGTCCTTGAGCGCGGGCGCGGGCGAGAACGAGGCGAGGGCCGAGAGCTGGGCGTCGGACGAGAGCGTCGTCGGGAGCGGCTCCGAGTGGGCCTCGAGGGCCCGAGCGCGGCCGAGCCCGTGCGCCCAGGCGGCGGCGTGCGCGAGCGCCGCGGCAAAGTCGCGCGCGTGCACTGTGTGCTGCGCGAGGTGCTCGGACCAGAGGAAGTCGAGCTTCTCGCCCTCGAACTTGTACACCTCGGCGATCAAGCAGCGCGGCGTGATCCCCGTCACGGTGTGAGGGCCGTAGAGGAGCGCCGGGCGCATGAGGACGAGGTTGAGCCTGTGCGCAAGGTGGACCAGGGTAAGTCAGCTGTTGTCGCGGCTGAGCGAGACGGCCGACAGGAGGATGCTCGAGACGGACCCGTCGATCGACGCCAGACCCCTCGCCGCCTCGTGATGCCAGCTCGCCATCGTGCCCCAGGGCGCCGCACCGACCTCGCTCGCTCCTGCGCCGCCGACTCGGCCCTTCTTGTCGTCGCCCTCGACGCGGTAGAAGGGCGTCAGGGTGCGGATGTAGACGCCGGCGTGGTGGGCGACGGCGCTCTGGCCGAGGAGGAGGGCGAGCCGGAGGGTGCGCTCGATGTGGACCTGCGGACGGCAAGGCGGAAGAGAGAGGGAGAGGGCGCGTGAGCTGCCGAGCCGGATCGAGGATGGGGGTCCGAGGGGAGGAAGACGCACGACGTCGGGTGCAGCAAAGTCGGTCTCGCCGGAAAAGTCAAAGACCCAGTCGAAGCCCTTGGTCGTGGTCGTGGCCGAGTCGGACCCGGCGTGGTTGGCGAGCTTGTCGGGGAGCGCAAAGGCCTTGTCGCGGGTGGCCTGGGTGAGGAGGTTGCCCTGGACGAGCTCGGCGGTGCCGGTGTCGACGGCGGTGCGGAGGTGGTGGCGGCAGTCGGTGTCGACGTAGGTGGTGTAGGCGTCTGCCTGCGGGATGGCGAGGGCCTTGTCGACGATGCGGACGAAGGTCGGGCGGTGGGGCGAGGTCGAGGGGAGCGAGAGGAGGTGCGAGATGAGGTGGCGGGTCGGGTCGAGCCCGAGGCCTCCGAGGATGAGGACGGTGACCATGTCGTGCGCGTCTAGGGCGTGAACGGGGGCCGAGGCGAGCGAGGGTCGAGGCTCGAGGACGAGCGAGCTGATGACGAGACGGGGTGGGCGACGACGGCGATACGGGCTCGCGGGACAAGCTGGCGGTGGTCGGTCGAGGTGCTGGTAGTGCTCTAGACTGTGCTCGGGACCAGCTCGAGCGAGTGCGAGGGTGGGACGAGGGGCGAGGAGCAAGCTCCCCCACCTCGTCGTCGCTCGCCTCCCCTTTGTCCTTCCCTCGAGCTCGCACAGCTGCGACTGGAGCTCCAGACCTCGACCACAGCCATGCAGCCACCCGCCGAGCCCCTCTTCCATCACCTGACGGCCTTCCTCTCGCCCCTCGTCCCCCTCGAGACCCGCCTCAAGTGGACCCAGCACGGCGGCACCCTCGCAACCCACTGCCAGGTACACGACGACGACTGCAACATCGACCTCTGGATCGCCAACTTTGCCCGCCGCCACCAAGACCCGTTCGTGCCCCGGTGCGCCGTCTCCTCCTCGTCCTCCTCCTTCCTCGACCCGGACCCACTCTCGGCCTCGCTTGCCCTGTCTCGCAGCCTGCAGGCACTCGGCGTCAAGCTGCACGACGCCGCATGGATCGACGCCTGTCTCGCCAGCCACCGCCTCGTCGGCCCCACCCCTTTCAGCTTTCCCTCGCTCGACCTCGACACGAGCCCGCTCGCCCCGCCCGACACGGCCGCGCACGCGCCCGCCACCTCGCCCGCCTCGTCGAACCGCACGCCTAGCTTTGCCGCGACCAGCTCAAGCCGCCACGACCGGTCGAGGCCTACTGCGGCCCGCTCGAGGACGACGACCACGACCACGGCGCACGAGCACGACACGCCCCTGACGACCGCAGCCCGCACCTTCAAGCCCCGCAGGACATCATCGGCGTCGCACGAGTCGAGCGAGACGATCGACGACGACGTCCCGTCGATCTCGGACGCCGAGGTCGAGCGCATCCTGCTCGCGCCGAACGGGCGCAGCACCTTTGTCGACAAGCTGCGGGCCACCTGCGGCGCGCCGCTCGACAGCGACATCGACATCGACACGTCCCTGTCGCCACGCCTGCGCCCACACGACGGCCTGTCGAGCTCCGAGTCGCAGTTCGCCGATCACGAGGACCTCCTCGACTCGCACATCTCGACCTCGTCCGGCACGCCCTCGCGCGCCCTCTCCGCCTGCGTCTCGACCGCGAACGACATCATGGACCCGCACGACGACGACGAGGATGCGCCGAGCGCGCTCGTGCGCTTCTTCGCAAAGCCGCTCGCCGAGCAAGAAGGAGGTCCGCCCGTCTACGACGTCGACGCGTTCGCGGCGCTCTTGCAGCGGCAGGGCGCCGCGTCGAGGGAGCGTGTCGAGCGGGTCGTGCACGGCGAGGGAGGGTGGACGGTGCGACGTCGGGCTCGAGGAGGAGAAGGGAGGGACGAGGGGTAGCTCGAGGAAGGCGCAGAACTCGTCGTGCATCGCTTTGTTCCACGTTTCTCACTCTCTCGGAAGGCTCGAGAGGCACAGAGAGTAGGAGAGCACAACAGCTCGTGGCAGTACAACCCAGAGACGGCGAGACCAAGCGGACAAGAACCTGCGCACGAGCCCCTCTTCAGCTCATCATCGACCTCCTCCCCTCCCGCCGCGACCTCTCCAGCCCCAGCCTCCTCCTCCACGTCCCCTGCCCGCACCTGCACCTCCTCCACCCGGTCCTCCGCTCGGCGAACCGTGCGCTGCTGCTCCCGGCGGGAGCGGCCTTCCCAAGTTCATCCCGCCTGCGCCGCCTCCCCCACCTCCTCCTCGACCCGGCGCGCCCCTCAGCGCCGCCCATCCTCCTCGCCCGGGGCTCGCAGCCGCACCTCCTGCGCCCGCCGCGCCCGCTGCTCCCGCCACAGCCGCGCTCGGACCCACTGCCGGCTGACCCGCCGCCGCGCTCGCGCCCGCGCCCGCGTTCGCCGGCGGCACGAGCCCGCTCTGCATCGCCTTTGGGCCCGTCGGCACGCTCGGGTCGAGCTCGACGGGGCGCACAGGCGGGCTCGGCCGCGCCTGGGCATGCGCGGCGTACGGCGAGCCGAACCCGAACCCGTGCGCGTGCCCGCCTCGCCCGTAGGCGTGGCCGTGCCCGTGCGCGAGGTTGTGCGCGAAGAGGGTCGGCGAGCGCGAGTGGGCTTGGCGGCCCGAGGCGGGACCCGAGGCGGGCGGGAAGGGCGCGCTCGCGGTCGTGGGCGAGGGCGACGGCGCGGCCGAGCCGGGCGCAGAGTGCGAGTGCGCCTGGGCGTGCGTCGTGCGGGCGGCGGGGAGGGCGACGTGCGTCGGCTGCGGGCGCACGGCTGCGGGCCCGGGAAATGGGAGGGCGGGGGATCCGTGCGGCGGCGAGTGCGCGCTCGCGCTGCTCGGGCGGCGCTGCTGCAGCGACTGCTGCGACGGACCGCCGGGGGCCTGCGCGTGCGGCTGCGCGCTGATGGGGCGGAAGCCGGGTGGCGCGCTCGCGCCCGTCGTCGACGGCGCCGCCGAGCCGGCATCGAGCCCGAGCGCCGAGCCCGAGAGCGAGATCGACAGCTGGCGGGGCTGCGTCGGTGGCTGCTGAGACGAGGAGGAAGGCGGCGCAGTGCCGAGGGCGAGGGAGGGGCTGGCCGATGCAGGAATCGAAGGCGAGGCGGTCGGTGCGCGCAAGGCGGCGGGCGCGGTCGGCGCCGGCGTTCTCGAGGCGGCGCCTGCCGAGGCCGACGACGTCGAGGTAGGCAGTGCCGAGGGCGGAGCTGGCGGAGGAGGCGGTGGAGGAGGACCTGGCCGCCCGCCCGTCTTGGCCTTGTTCGCCGACGACGACGAGCTCCCGAAGTAGTCGCCGATGCTCTTGAGGATGTCGGCCGCGCTCATCTTGGGCGTCTGAGATGGCTGAGACGCGGCGGAAAGAGGAGGAGGAGGGGCCGGCGCGAGCTGGAGCGAGGGAGGGAGCGGCGGCGTGCCTGCCTCGGACTCGTCCTCGTCGTCCTCGGGCGGTACAGGACCTTGTGCGGCGGCTTGCGCGGGCACCGGGACGGCGATGTGCACCGGTGCAGGCGCAGGAGCCGGCGGCGGCGGTGGCGGCGGTGGCGGAGCGCGCAGGGCCGCCCGAGGAGGCAGCGGCGGCGTCTCGGACGGCAAAGACGGCGCCCCTCCGAGAGGCGACGGCGCGAGCGCCATGTGCGGCGTGACCGGCGTCAACGAGGGCGGCGACGAAGATGCGGCGAGGACGCCGGCAAGCGCCTCGAGCTGCGCAGGCGTGACGCCGAGGGCGGGAAGGGGTGCAGTCGAGGTCGGTGCGGGCGAGGACGAATAGGGCACGAGAGGCGGCGCTGCTGCAGCTGCTACCGGGAGAGCGGCCGTAGCAGGAGGAGGAGGCGGTGGCGGAGGCGGTGGCGGAGGAGGTGCGCGAGACGGCGACGAGCCGGCTGCGAGACCCTGCATCTGCCGCTGCCGGTACGCCGCGAACGACAGGCGCGCAGGCGGCTTTGGCGGCTCGGGAGGCGGCGGCGTCGGCTCCTTGACGACCTGCGCCGGCGGCGCTGTAGCTGAGAGCGGCGGGTTCGTCAGCGAGCGGGTGAGAGAGGCGGAGGAAGTCGGGCACGACGCACAGGGCAGAGCATCGTCCATCGACACGTCCTCGGACGCCGAGTTTGGCTGCACGCTCGCCTGCCTCGAGGCGCCTGCGCTCGACGGCGGCGTCGGCTCTGCGCTGCCCTGCGGCGCGGGCGACGGCTTGTCGGCCCGAGCGGCGGGGCTGAGCGGTGCGCCGCCATCGTCCGAGTCGGAGTGGTCGCGGATGCGAGGCGCCTTCTTGTCCTTGAGCTTGCGGATCTTGAGCTGCGAGAGCGACGACGGGGTGCCCGAAGCGGGCCGCTTCTTGGACGATTTGGACGATGTCGACGCCGACGGCGTGGTCGAGCCAAGCTTGTCGTCGCGAGCTGCAGTCGACGGCTTGTGCGCGTTGAGCGTCTTCTTGCGCTCCGGGTCCTTGGGCGACGGCTCGACCGGCTTGGCGACCGTCTTGGTGACGATCTTGACGCCGATCTTGAGGCGAGGACGGTCGGGCGCTGCAGGTGTGGCTGGCGCCGACGATGATGGCGGCTCGAGAGCGGGCGCAGGTGCAGACGGGCCGGCAAGAGGGACGACCGGCGACTCCTCCGCGGCCTTGACCTTGCTCGCGGTCGATGACGAGGGCGTCGGCTCCTTGACCCTGGCCGGCGCGCGCTCCTGCTCGTCTTCAGACGACGACGACGAGTAGACGCGAGCCGTCTTGCGCTTCTTGGTCGCCTTGCTGCGGCTCGAGTCCTTGACGAACGCCGTCTTCTTCTTCTTGGGCGCTCGGGCCCTCTCGGCGACCTCGTCGTCGGCATCGCTGAGCGAGCTGTCCGACCCGGCGCCGCCTCGCTGCTTGATCTCGGCGACGAGGGATGTACTCGGGCCGGGCGTGGGCGGCGA
Organism: Rhodotorula babjevae; assembly: GCA_920104245.2. Taxonomy (NCBI): domain Eukaryota; kingdom Fungi; phylum Basidiomycota; class Microbotryomycetes; order Sporidiobolales; family Sporidiobolaceae; genus Rhodotorula; species Rhodotorula babjevae. Next base: position 71,946 of record CAKKSZ020000015.1, read on the forward strand.
GAAAGCGGGTCGAGGCGGAGGGGGGGAGGCCATGGCGGCAGCGAGAGACTGCAGAGGCTTGCGCATCGACGGCGGGCTGAGGACCGACTCGTCGACCTCGGACAGGTCGTCGTCGTCATCGTCGTCGTCCTCGACGGCCGAGAGGTTCGAGAGCGGCTCGGTGAGGTCCGAGTCGGACGGGTCCGGGGCGAGCTCGGCGGCGAGTGTCGAGCGCGCCGAGAGGAGCATGTCGTCGGACGGGAGGGAGGTGAGGGCGGACGCGGGCGAGAGGTCGGCGAGCGGATCGTCTGTTGCGGGGAGAGACGACGTCAGTTTGCGCACGAGCGAGAGCCAGAAAGAGGAGGATCAGCTGACGGACCCTTGTTCTCCTCCTCCTTCTCGTCGACGTCGACGTCCATGCGAGCGGCGTCAGGCTCGTCGTCATCGTCGCTCGGGCCAGGCGAGGGCGTGCGCGACGTCGGGTCGCCCCCGGCGACGCTCATCTCGTCGTCGTCGCCGACGGGCTCGGCGGACGCCGCCTCGTCGACGGCACGCTCGCCGTCGGGCTCCTGCTCGAAGAGCGCCTGCGCCTGCTCGACGGCGAACCAGCGCCGCTTGAGGCCGATGAGCGGGCCGAGGTCGACCGCCCTCGCCGCCGCGACCGCGCCGTTCTGCTTCCTCGCGCGCGCGTCCTCGCCCGCCGCCGCCGCACTCGCCCCGACCGCCGCCGCGAGCGAGTTCATCATGACGTGCCCGAGCGGCTCGCGCTCGCGGTCGGACGGGCGCTTGGCCGTCAGGCTCGCGCACGATGCGGCGCCGCCTCGGGCGAGCCACCACAGGGCGCAGTCCTTGCGGCGGTCGCACGCGCAGCCGCCTGGGCTCGTCGACCCGCCGAGGAGGGCGTCGGCGACGTGCGCGAGCGACTTGCTCAGCTGGGCGAGGGCGGGCTCGTTGCCGTCGAGCGAGGCGGCGAGAGGCGGTGCCGAGGGGAGGGCGAGCAGCGAGGGGAGGAGGTGCGCGAGATGGTCGTCGTCCCAGGACCAGGGGAGGATGATCTCGGCGCGCTTGGCGATGTCGGTGAGGGCGTAGAGGGCGAGGGCGAAGCGGGGAGCGACTGGGTCGTCGGGGAACTGAGCAGCCCACTGCGGGGTCGCACGAGCGTCCGAGGCGGCGGCAGCGGCAGTCGTAGACGAGACGAGAGGCGTCGCGCTGCGCGAGCGACCGCCGCTCGAGCGCTTGGTCGGCGGCGCGGGCCCGGCCGCCGAGGGCTCGAGGCGGACGACGCGCACGACGGCGTTCGGGTGGCAGCCGCTCCTCGCGAAGCGCACCTCGTCGCCGTACCTGCGCTGGTCGAGGACGAGGCTCCAGGGCTTGGGAAGGCCCCGGACGCCGCCCTTCAGCGCGCCGAGGAGCTCGTATTGCTCGATCGGGTCGGCGACGTGCGCCTCGAGGTCGCGCAGCTCGCCCTTGAGCGGCGAGATGAAGGCGCCCGAGGGGATGTGCGCGCCGGCGAAGAGGGCGTGGGCGGTGGCGCGAGGGTAGGGGCAGAGCGCGATGGACGAGGCCTGCGACGAGGACGAACCGTGCGCGCCTGCGCCGCCGAGCGACGACGACGAGTTGGACGCGAGGGACGAGGGGAGGTACGCGCTCTGGATCGGCGGAAGGGAGAGGGAGGTGGCTGAGAGAGGGAGCGGCTTGACGATGAGCGGGGCGGCGGGAGGGAGGGCGGGTAGCGAGAGGAAGTCGCGCTGCTCGCGCAGGCCGTCGAGCACCTGCACGGCGCGCTTGGTCAACGGGACGACGCGCGGCGGCTTGTCGTCCTCGTCGTCGTCCTCGTCGTCGCCGTCAAAGCCCTCGTCCTCGTCGAGGACGCGCTCGAGCCTCCTCCTCATCCTGCCGTCCTCGTCCCGCCAGAGCAGCGTCCCGACGCCCTCGAGCTCCGTGTACTCGAACCGCCAGTCCTCGTACCGGTCCCCGCCCGAGCCCGCAGCGAGGTACCCGGCGCCGACCGCCGCACCGCCGAGCACCTCGTGCCCGCCCTCGTCGCGCTCCCTCTCGCGCGCGAGCTCTCTCTCGCGCTCCCTCTCCCGCCTCGTCGGCCGCCGCGCGCGCCGCTCCCTCTCGCGGTCCCGCTCGCGCGCCAGCTCGCGCTCGCGCTCCTCCTCGGACGGGCTCGCGTCGTCGCGCTCGCGATCGCGGTCGCGCTCGCGCTCGCGGTCCCGGCGCTCGCGGCGTGCGAGCGACAGGCGGCCCGAGCCCGCCATAGACGTCTGCTGCTGCTGCTGCTGCGCCGAGGACGAGGACGGGCCCACGACCTGCTCCTGCGCCGAGTGCAGCGGGAGCTGAGCGGGCAGGTCGTCCTCGTCCTTCTCGCGGTAGTCGACGCCGCCGTCGCCCGTCGAGGCTGCGAGCGACGCGCGGCGCTTGGCGGGAGGGGCGGGCTCCTCGCCTGCCGACGGATCGGCCGAGGCCGAGGCCGACGCAGAAGCGCGCTTTGGCTGCTTGGCGACGCGGCGCTTGCGACCGACGACGGGCGCCGACGACGTGGACGACGAAGGACGAGGTGCTGCGGGAGGTGCGGATGCGGACGAGGGAGCAGGCGCCGGCTCGGTCGAGGCGTCGGCGGGTGGCGGCGCTGGCGAGGGTCCGAGCGTCGCGGTCGAGGTCGAGGCGGCCGACGGCGGCGGGCCTGACGACCTCGGCTCGTCGACCTGCATCGGAACGACCTCGCAAGGTTGTGCAGAGGGCGCAGGCGACGGCCTGGCGGCGGCAGGCGGAGCGGGAATCGGGATGGCCGGGAGGGGAGGAAGCGCGCTTGTCGAGGCGGCGGGGAGAGCGCCGACGCCGAGAGGCTGAGGTGCCGGTGGGCCGAGATGAGGGACAGGACGGAGTGAGGACGGGAGCGCGGGGAGGACGAGCGCCGGCGGGGCGGGCGCTGGCAGAGCGGGCTGCGCCGGCACCGGCGGCGGCTGCATGACGGCGTCCTCGCCGTACGTGAGGGGCGCCGGGCCTGCTGAACCGCCGCTCCTCCTCGGCTGCGCCGCCTTGGCCCTCGCGGCGCGCTGCCGCGGCGTCGAGCCGGCGCCGCCCTGCCCGAGCTGCTGCTCGGCGGCTGCGGCCGCGACGAGGCGGGCGCGCTCGGCCGCCATGGCCTGCTGGCCGGCCTCGTGCGCCTGAGCGTGCGCCGTCGACGCGGCAGCGTGCTCGTCGGCCCTGGCGCGCGCGGCGACGAGCTGCTTCTGCTGCTCCTCGTACATGGCCTCGGCGCGGGCGACCTGGCCCTTGATGCGCTCCATCTCGCGCATGCGGACGCGCATGCCGACCTCGGCGAGGCGGCCGTCGACGCCGCGGCGACGGGCCTCGGCCGGGTCGCACTTTTCGCAGCGGTACTCGTCGGGGACGTCGGCGGGCGAGGGGATGCCGACGCACGCCGCGTGCTGCCACACGTTGCACAGGTCGCACTGGATGGTGAAGCCGTCGTCGATCGTGTAGGGGCACACGCAGCGGATCAGGCCCGACTCGGCGGGGACGGCCCAGGCGGGCGCCGGTGCGGGCGCCTGTCGAGGCGGCGGCGAGGGGGCGGCGTAGGTCGAGACGGGCGAGACGATGGACGAGGGGAGGGGTGGGAGCGAGGGCAGGGAGGGGAGGGCGGCGAGGACGGGTGCGGCGCTGGTCGAGGTGCTCGCGACGGGTGCGTTGGCGACGGGCGTGAGCGGCGGGGGCCCGAACGCGGCCGAGCCAGACGACGTCGTGAAGAAGTGCAGGCTCGAGTCGGTGAGCGGGTGCTGCTGGCGCTGCCGTGCGCCCCTCGAGCGGGTGCCGTGCCCGTGCGAGGGCGTGGCCGAGGTAGAAGAGGTGGGCGAGGCGGCTTGAGGCGGCAGCGGCGGGAGGAGGACGGCGTGGTCGCGCGGGGGCTGCACTGCTGGCGAGAAGAGGCCTCTGCCGAGGGACGAGCTGCTCGGGACGCGCTGTCGGCCCTGGGTCGCCTGCTGAGCGACAGGAGGTTGCGGCGGATGGGCGGGGAGGCTCAGGGCGACGCGGGCAATGTCGCCGAGGCCGCCGCGCTCGTTGTACGGGTGGATGAGCGTTTCATGAGGCCGCTGGTGGTGCTGCTGCTGCTGCTGGTGGTGCGGTGCGGCGGGAGGAGCTGGCGCAGGAGGAGGCGGAGCCGGGTCGGGCGCGACCGTCTCGAGCAAGGCCGCGGCCGAGAGGAGGTCGAGCGCACTGGCCATGTGCCCAGCTCTGGCCTGAGCTGCGTAGACCTGCTTGGCGCGCCTGTCGAGGGAGAGCGAGACTGGGGGGGTCAGCCGGGGAGGAGGACGCGAGGCGGAGAGGACGGAGCACACCTCCGAGGGCGGCGCTGGTTCGACGGGGCAGCTCTGGGCTGCAGCTGCTCGAGGCCGGGCCGGGCAGGCGAGTCGGACCGAGTCGTGGTGGAGCAGGTTGCGAGTTGGTGTCTGGCTCGCGCTTCCGCGCCGTCCCTGTCCCCCTCCTCCTCCCTCTCTACGCCACTCCCCGACACCAGGGGCAGTCCAGTGCACCGCCAGCTCGACTCGGGCACAGCACTCGACCCGACCACCGCGCCCTCGAATCGCCCCGTGCGGTACAGCGCAGCCGTCGGTCGCCCCCTTGATCTCGTCGACCCTCGCCATCGACCAGGGCCGCATCCCTCGCCTCTAGAGCGCCACTTGTTGCTCGACAGCAACCGCACACCCTCAAAACTCGGCCCCGTCAAGTCGCCGTCGTCCCTCCCCTCCCCCTCCTCCTCTCGACCTCCCCTCCTTCCCCCCTCCTCCACCCGCTCGCCCATCCACCCACCATGGCGTCCGAGGAGCAGAAATCCCGCCTCAGCGGGTACCAGTACAAGAACATGAGCACCCTCGTCACCACCGCCGAGCGCTCCCGCTACCGCGAGCACGAGCCCACCGGCGAGGCAGAGTCGCTCGCCGGCCGCATCGGCACAAAGGACATGGGCACCCGCGCCTTCCGCGAGGACGTCGACGTCGCCGACAAGCGCAAGCGCGCAGACGACAAGCGCGAGCGCCGCGACAAGCGCGACGAGGCCGGCAACGCCGACAACAAGAAGAAGCGCGGCACCATGCCCGGCGGCATGCGCTACGGCGACGTCCTCGAGGCGACCCAGGACCGTGCGTTTCGTCCCGTCTCTCTCTCGCTCTACCGCCGTGCCCGAGACTGACGCAACCCCTCGCCGCGCTCGCAGTCGAAGGTCTCGACTACCGCCCTCGCACGGCCGAGACGCGCTCGGTCTACGAGCTCATCCTCTCGCAGGTGCACTCGCTCCTCGGCGACACGCCCCCGGCCATGGTGCGCTCGGCGGCCGACATGATCCTCGGCTACCTCAAGGACGACCAGCTGCGCGACCTCGACCGCAAGCGCGAGATCGAGGCCCTCCTCTCGGCGCCCGTCGCCAACGACGCCTTTAACCAGCTCGTCACGCTCGGCAAGAAGATCACCGACTACGGCGACGACGACGAGGGCAAGCCCAAGCCGGGCGACGACGACGACGGCGCGCTCGACGCGAGCAAGATCGACGACGACGTCGGCGTCGCCGTCGTCTTCGAGGAGGAGGAGGACGACGACGACGACCAGGACGGCGAGGGCTTCGAGGTGCGCGACGACGACGACTCGGACTCGGACGAGGACGAGCGCATCGAGGGCCCGACCGGCACCGGCGCCGACAACCTCGACACGGCCGACCTCGAGGGCGACGAGACGGTCCTCGTCGGCTCGGGCTCGGGCTCGCGCTCGGCGGCCGCATCGTCGTCGTCGTCCAAGAAGCGCGCCGACGGCGTCGTCCCCGCGCGCGAGATCGACGGCTTCTGGCTCCAGCGCCTCTTCGCGTCCCACTACGCCGACCCGGTTGCGGCGGCGCAGAAGACCGAGGCGGCCATGGCGCTCCTCTCGAGCGAGGGCTCGGCGCGCGACGTCGAGAACGCCCTCATGGACCTCACCGAGTACGACAAGTTCGAGCTCGTGAGCGCCCTCGTCACGAACCGCGACCGCGTCGTGTGGTGCACCAAGCTCGCGCGCTCGAGCGACGACGAGCGCCTGGACGTCGAGGTCGCCATGCGCGAGAAGGGCGTCGGCTGGATCCTCAAGGAGCTGCGCGGCGACTCGTCGTCGGCGGCGAGGCGCGGCGCCGACGGCGACGCCATGGACGTCGACGCCAAGGTCGCCGCCTCGGGCCCGTCCAAGGGCACGCTCAAGCCGGGCGAGGCGGCGCCGCCGCCGCGCAAGACGGTCGACCTCGAGTCGATGGCGTTCGCCCAGGGCGGCCGCCTCATGTCGAACAAGAAGTGCAAGCTGCCCGAGGGCTCGTTCAAGCGCTCCAAGAAGGGCTACGAGGAGGTGCACGTCCCGGCGCCCAAGCCGGCACCGCTCAAGGACGGCGAGCTCGTGCCCCTCTCGAGCCTGCCCGAGTGGGCCCAGGCGGCGTTCAAGGGCAACCCCAACCTCAACCGCGTCCAGAGCCGCCTGTACCCCGTCGCGTTCGGCACCGACGAGCCCATCCTCCTCTGTGCCCCGACTGGCGCCGGCAAGGTGCGTCCGCTCCCGCCCGCTCAGGCCCCCTCGCTCGGCGAGGTCCTCGTGCTGACGCCTCGTCTTTCCCTCCTTGCAGACCAACGTCGCCATGCTCACGGTCCTCAACGAGCTCGCCAAGCACCGCGACGAGCGCACGGGCGAGTTCGACTTCTCGGCGTTCAAGATCGTCTACATCGCGCCCATGAAGGCGCTCGTCCAGGAGATGGTCGGCAACTTCCGGTCGCGCCTCGCGCCGTACGGCGTCACGGTCAACGAGCTCACGGGCGACCGTCAGCTCACCAAGGAGCAGATCTCGGAGACCCAGATCATCGTCACGACGCCCGAGAAGTGGGACGTCATCACGCGCAAGAGCACCGACACGAGCTACACCAACCTCGTGTCGCTCATCATCATCGACGAGATCCACCTGCTCCACGACGAGCGCGGCCCGGTCCTCGAGGCCATCGTCGCGCGCACGATCCGCCGCATGGAGCAGACGCACAACTACGTCCGCCTCGTCGGCCTCTCGGCGACGCTCCCCAACTTCAAGGACGTCGCGCGCTTCCTCCACGTCGACCCGGACCGCGGCCTGTTCTACTTCGACGCGTCGTACCGGCCGTGCCCGCTCAAGCAGGAGTTCATCGGCGTCACCGAGAAGAAGGCGATCAAGCGGTACCAGGTCACGAACGAGATCTGCTACGAGAAGGTCCTCGAGCACGCCGGCAAGGACCAGATCATCATCTTCGTCCACTCGCGCAAGGAGACGGCCAAGACGGCCAAGTTACTGCGCGACGCCGCCGTCGACAACGAGACGATCACCCAGTTCCTGCGCGCCGACCCGGCGACGCGCGAGATCCTCACGTCCGAGGCCGAGTCGGTCCAGGACCCCAACCTCAAGGACCTCCTCCCGTTCGGCTTTGCCATCCACCACGCCGGCATGAACCGCGTCGACCGCACCCTCGTCGAGGACTTGTTCAACGACGGCCGCGTCCAGGTCCTCGTCTCGACGGCGACCCTCGCGTGGGGCGTCAACTTGCCCGCGCACGTCGTCATCATCAAGGGCACGCAGATCTACAACCCGGAGAAGGGCCGCTGGGTCGAGCTCTCGTCGCAGGACGTCCTCCAGATGCTCGGTCGCGCCGGTCGCCCGCAGTACGACACGTTCGGCGAGGGCATCATCATCACCAACCACTCGGAGCTCCAGTACTACCTGTCGATGATGAACCAGCAGCTTCCGATCGAGTCGCAGTTCGTCGCCAAGCTCGCCGACAACCTCAACGCCGAGATCGTCCTCGGCACCGTCCGCAACCGCGACGAGGCCGTCCAGTGGTGCGTCCTCGCTCCCTCTTCTTCCTCCTCGAGCTGTCTCGGACGTTGAGCTGACGGCGCCTCCTCTCCCGCAGGCTCGGCTACACGTACCTGTACGTGCGCATGCTCGGCTCGCCGTCGCTCTACAGCGTCGACCCGAGCTACGGCGAGGACGACCCGCTCCTCGAGCAGAAGCGCGCCGACATCGTCCACACGGCCGCCGTCATGCTCGAGAAGTCGGGCCTGATCCGTTACGACCGCAAGTCGGGCGTCTTCCGTGCGTCCTCCTCTCTCTCTCTCGCTCCCTCCCTCTCCGGGTCGCCCTCCTCTCTCTCCGTCTCCCTTCTCAATCACTCTTCGGGCTCGCTCCCGCTGCTCTCGCCGCTGTTGTCGAGCACGTGCCTGACGACCGTCCCCCTCCCTCGCGCGCAGAGACCAACGAGCTCGGCCGCATCTCGAGCGGCTTCTACGTCACGCACACGAGCATGGGCGTCTACAACCAGCACCTCAAGGCCGCCGGCGGCTTCATCGAGCTCTTCCGCATCTTTTCGCTGTCCGAGGAGTTCAAGAACGTGCCGGTCCGGGCCGAGGAGAAGTGCGTCGACCGGTTCTCTCCCTCTCGTTCTTCTTCTCCCTGCTGACTCACGCTCTCGCTCCTCGTCACAGGCTCGAGCTCGCCAAGCTCCTCGAGCGCGTGCCCATCCCCGTCAAGGAGTCGGTCGACGACCCGTCGGCCAAGATCAACGTCCTCCTCCAGGCCTACATCTCGCAGCTCAAGCTCGACGGGTTCGCGCTCGTCGCCGACATGGTCTACGTCACCCAGTCGGCGGGCCGCATCCTGCGCGCCATGTTCGAGATCTGCCTCAAGCGCGGCTGGGCCGCCCTCACGCACAAGGCGCTCGCGCTGTGCCAGATGGTCGAGAAGCGTATGTGGACGACCATGACGCCGCTCCGCCAGTTCAAGGGCGTGCCTCTCGACGTCGTGCGCCGCGCCGAGCGCAAGGAGTTCCCCTGGTTCCGGTACTTTGACCTCGAGCCGGCAGGTGCGTCCCTCTCTCCTGCGCTCCTTCCTTGACCGAGCTCTCTGCTGACTGGCTCTCTCCTCTTCGTCCTCGTGCAGAACTCGGCGAGCTCATCGGCGAGCCCAAGGCCGGTCGCCTCGTCCACCGCCTCGTCCACCAGTTCCCCAAGCTCGAGCTCCAGGCGCACGTGCAGCCGATCACGCGGTCGCTCCTCCGCATCGAGCTCACCATCACGCCCGACTTCCAGTGGGACGACAAGGTGCACGGCGGCGCCGAGGCGTTCTGGATCCTCGTCGAGGACGTCGACGGCGAGATGATCCTCTTCCACGACCAGTTCATCCTCCGGCAGCGGTACGCCGAGCAGGACCACTACGTCACGTTCACCGTCCCGATGCTCGACCCGCTTCCGCCCAACTACTTCATCTCGGTCGTGTCGGACCGGTGGATGCACGCCGAGACGCGCCTCCCGCTCTCGTTCAAGCACCTCATCCTCCCCGAGAAGTTCCCGCCGCCGACGACCCTCCTCGACCTCCAGCCGCTCCCCGTCTCGGCGCTGCACAACAAGGAGTTCGAGGCCATCTACGCCGAGTCGATCGACGCCTTCAACAAGATCCAGACGCAGGTCTTCCAGGCGCTCTACACGACCGGCGACAACGTCTTCGTCGGCGCGCCGACGGGCTCGGGCAAGACGATCTGCGCCGAGTTTGCGCTCCTGCGCCTGTGGTCGCAGGCCGAGCCGCAGCGCGCCGTGTGCCTCGAGCCGTTCCAGGACGTCGTCGACGCGCGCGTCGCCGAGTGGCGCGCCAAGTTCGGCCGCGTCCAGGGCGGCAAGGAGATCCTCGCGCTCACGGGCGAGACGAGCCAGGACCTGCGCCTGCTCGAGAAGGCCGACGTCGTCGTCTGCACGCCGCAGCAGTGGGACCTCCTCTCGCGCCGGTGGAAGCAGCGCAAGAACGTCCAGTCGGTCGGCCTCGTCATCGCCGACGAGCTGCAGCTCATCGGCGGCGAGCTCGGCCCGACGTACGAGGTCGTCCTGTCGCGCACGCGCTACGTCGCCGCGCAGACGGACAACCCGACCCGCATCGTCGCGTTCGGCGTCTCGCTCGCCAACGCGCGCGACCTCGGCGAGTGGATGGGCTGCAGCGCGCAGACCATCTTCAACTTTGGGCCCGGCGCGCGCCCGCTCCCGATGGAGGTCCACCTGCAGTCGTTCAGCACGCCGCACTTTGCGTCGCTCATGATCCAGATGGCCAAGCCGGCCTACCTCGCCATCGCCGACTACGCCGACGAGCGGCCCGTCCTGTGCTTCGTCCCCTCGCGCAAGCAGTGCCGCGCGACGGCCGACGACATCCTCACCTACTGCCTCGCCGACCAGGACGAGTCGCGGTTCCTCAACATCGAGCCGAGCGAGCTCGCGCCGCACCTCGAGCACGTCCAGGACGCCGGCCTGCGCGCGACGCTCGAGCACGGCGTCGGCTTCTACCACGAGGCGCTCTCGAAGCAGGACCGCCGCATCGTCGAGACGCTGTACTCGTCGGGCGCGATCCAGGTCGTCGTCGCGAGCAAGGACACGGCGTGGAGCATGCCCCTGACGGCCTACATGGTCATCATCATGGGCGTTCAGTCGTTCGAGGGCAAGGAGCACCGCTACGTCGACTACCCGTTCACCGACGTCCTCCAGATGATGGGGCGGGCGTGCCGACCGACCCACGACACGTCGTCTCGCTGCGTCCTCATGTGCCAGCAGGTACGCTTCCTCTCTCTCTCTCTCTCTTCATGTGCACGACGAGCTCCTGCTGACTCTCGGCGTGCGCTCGCTCCTCGCAGGTGCGCAAGGAGTTCTTCAAGAAGTTCCTCAACGAGGGCCTCCCGATCGAGTCGCACCTGCACCTGTCGCTCCACGACCACTTCAACGCCGAGATTGTCACCAAGACGATCGAGAACAAGCAGTGCGTCCTCGTTCCCCCGTGTTTTGAGCGTAGAGCGACGTCGCTGACCTCGTCGTGCACGTTCCCCTTCCCGCTCGCAGGGACGCCGTCGACTGGCTGACGTGGACCTGGATGTACCGCCGCCTCGTCGCCAACCCCAACTACTACAACATGCAGGGCACGACCCACCGCCACCTTAGCGACCACCTCTCGGAGCTCGTCGAGACGACGCTCGCCGACCTGCAGAACTCCAAGGCCATCACGGTCGAGGACGAGATGGACGTGTCGGCGCTCAACCTGGGTATGATCGCGGCGTACTACAACATCAACTACGTCACGGTCGACATCTTCAGCATGTCGCTCACCGAGAAGACCAAGCTCAAGGGCCTCCTCGAGATCGTCTCGTCGGCGCAGGAGTTCGAGAACATCCCGATCCGCCACCATGAGGACCAGCTCCTGCGCAAGGTGTACGACCGCGTCCCCGTCAAGCTCGCCAACGTCGACTACGAGTCGCCGCACTTCAAGACGAACGTCCTCCTCCAGGCCCACTTCTCGCGCCTCAACCTCCCCGCCGACCTCGCCGCCGACCAGGCCCTCATCCTCTCGCGCGTGCTCAACCTCCTCGCCGCCGCCGTCGACGTCCTGTCGAGCAACGCCTACCTCAACGCCGTCGGCGCCATGGAGCTGTCGCAGATGGTCGTCCAGGCCGTCTGGGACTCGGACTCGCCTTTGCGGCAAATCCCGGCCTTCTCGTCAGACATCATCGCGCGGTGCAAGAGCGCCAACGTCGAGAGCGTCTACGACCTCCTCGAGCTCGAGGACACGGACCGCGACAAGCTCCTGCAGCTCGACGCTCGCGCCATGCGCCGCGTCGCCGAGTTTGCCAACGCCTACCCTGCGTGCGTCCTCCTCTCTCTCCCTCTTCCTCTCGTACACCTCGATCGCTGACCGTCTTCTTCGACGCTGCGCAGGCTCGAGATCACGCACGAGGTCGAGGACGCCGACGACGCGACCGCCGACTCGCCCATCACAATCAAGGTCCAGCTCGAGCGCGATGTTGAGGAGGACGAGGAGGTCGACACGACCGTCGTCGCGCCGTTCTTCCCGAGACGCGTCGACGAGTCGTGGTGGATCCTCGTGGTCGACCAGGTGTCGAAGCAGCTGCACGCCGTCAAGAAGGTGACCGTCTCTCGGCGGTTGGCGACGTCGCTCGACTTTACGCTGCCCAAGGGCGAGCAGAAGAACCTCAAGCTCCTCGCCATCTGCTTTTCGTACGTCGGCGCCGATCAGGAGCTCGACATTGCGCCGATCACAGTGGCCGAGGCGGCGGACTCGGACGAGGATTCGGACGACGCGATGAGCGAGGACTGAGCGGTCGGGCAGGGGCGCCCTGTGTAGAGCCTTTCTGTCGAGCTCTCTGTACAGCATCGATTACCAAGCACTCTTGTGAGAGCGTCTCCCGGCGCCTTCAGAGCGAGAAGAAGTGAGAGAGAAGCGGGACCTTCTCAAGTTGCCCTGCGCCCTCGCCGTCTTGCTCGCGGCCGACTCGGCGCTCTGCTCGACGACACCTTGCCTGCACGAGCAGCTCTCAGTCGTGCGAGGGAGGGAGAGAAAAGCGTATGAATGGCAAGTGACAGAGGAAGAGCAGTGCGAGAAGGTACAAAGGGGTCCGTGCGCGCTCGCCGATCTACTCCCTCCCTCGCTCGACGGCCACCTCATCGGTCGTCCCGCTTCTGCAGTAGCCGTACGACGCACGCACGCGCTCGCTCAGACGCTGCGCTCCTCGGGCGGGCGGTACCGCACATTCAGGATGCGGAAGATGTCGCGCTCGCTCTTGACGCCCTTGACGAGGACGCCCTCGGTGAGCTTGACGCCCTTGCGGTCGCGCATGACGTCCTTGTACAGGCCGCGCTGATTGAGGCGGTAGCCCATGCGGCGAGCCTTGAGGCGCAGCGAGCGGTTGAAGATCGAGCCCGACGAGAAGTAGATGAGCGCGGCGGGCATCTCCTCCCAGGGCACGCCTGCGGGCGTCGAGGGGCACAGCCGAGTCATCACGAGGCTCAGGAGTGTGAGCGAGACGCTGGAGGTGCACGCACCGAGCACGTCGATGCGCCGCATCTTGGCGCCGTCTTTGCCCGGCAGCTTGCACAGGCCGTTGATCCTGCGAGCAAGGACATCGGCGTCAGCGTGGAGCCTCACGAGTAGATGGAGAGTAGCAGACGACGCACTTGGCGTCGAGCGACCTGTCGTCCTTGGGCAGCGAGAGCTCGTACTGCGCGATGCCGGCCTCCTTCATCTTCTTCCAGAGCTTCTTGACGAGGCCTGCGTCGAGCGAGCGACGTCAGCGAGTACTCGAGATGATGAAAGGAGAGCGAGAGCGAGACGCACCCTCGTGTGTCTTGCCGTCCTTGCTCGGGTCGCGCGTGACGAGCAAGTCGATGTCGCCCGACGACTCGGCGCCGCGACGCCATGAGCCCATGCAGTCGACCTGGAGCTCGGGGTCGATCTTGCGCGCTGTACCGAGTGGACGCGGGTCGGTATCAGCGAGACGCACCGAGAAGTGGCCGAGATGAGAGAGAGGCGGAGGAGGACGAACCGATATTCTTGACCCTCTCGACGATCTCGGTCACCTCCTGCCTCGGGATGCGCTCGAGCAGGTCCTCGTAGTACTCGAGACCGATGAGGACGGCAGGCCTCGTGATGCCGTACCGCTGCGGGTCGCTGCGCAGGTCGTCGATCGAGCGCGCGCCCTTGGCCCACAGGTCCTGCGCCACCTTCTTGACGCCGTACACCTCGCCGAACAGCTTCTCGGCCTTGTCGGCGTCGGTCTCGAACTTGGAGAGGCGGCGGTGCGTGCCTGCAGGGCGAGGGAGCGTCAGCAAGACGCGTTCGAGAAGAACGAGGGGTCCGTGCGCACCGGTTCGAGCAATCTCGACGACCTTGTGCGCGAGCTTGGGGCCGATGCCGCGGATCTGGACGAGCTCCTCGTAGCTGTCGATCTTGTCCTCGTAGCTGCGGAGGAGGTTGGCGGCCTTCTGGTGCGAGCGGATGCGGAACTCGTCCTTGTCGACAATCTTGGGGATGAGGCCGGCGAGAAGCTCGAGCTGCGTCGACGGGCAGGACGTCAGCTCTGCTCGAGAGCGGTGCGAGAACGATACCGTCGAGGTGGAGGAAGAGGGAGACGCACCGTCTTGGCGACGACCTCGTTCGGCCCGTCTTGCCGCTGACGGCTCGCCGCCGGGTTGTCGCACGTCCAGCCCTGCAGCGTGGACGAGCGTCAGCGTGCTCGTCAATGAGGTACTGTGCACGCCGTCACGCACCTTGGGCGGCTTCTTCTTCGGCTTGCGCTTGATCTGAATCTCGCCCTGGCTGTCCTCGTCGTCGGTCGCGTTGTCGTCCGGCGCGCGCATCGACAGGACAGCGTTCGGGTCGAGGTCGAGCAGGTCGGACGCCGACACCTCGTTGAAGCGGTCGACGGCCTCGGCGCCGAGCGTCTGGATGATGGCGTGCTCCTCCTCGAGGCCCTCGTACACGAACGTGCCCGAGTCGGCGCGCGAGAGCGGGTGCTCGGGCGAGGCGAGGGCGGCGTCGGCGTCTTGGTCGAGCGGTGCGCCAGTCGAGAGCGTGCGGGTGCGGTCCGGGTCGTCGATCGGGTCGCTCGAGTCCTCGAAACCGCGGCGGTCGGGGATGTCGTCCTCGGCGACGACCTCGCGCGGCGCCTTGCCCTTGCCCTTGTCGCGCTTGGGGATCGACGATGCAGCGGTCGACTGCGAGCGAGGCTGGTCGAAGTAGCCGGGCGCCGGCGCCTCGTCGGGGGGCCAGTCGTCGGGTCCGAGCGGGCTGCACGAGGGGTCCGTGCACGTCAGCACAGCTCGGTGGCGGCGAACGAGAAAGGGAGGGACGCACGACACGGCGTCCGTGTTCTCGTCGTCGTCATCGTCGCTCTCCCTCTGCGTGTCCTCGCCCGCGTCGGCCGCCCGCTCCCTCGCGCCCTGCCGCCTCCCCTTGCTCGGGTCCTCCTTCTCGAGCCGGCTCTTCTCGCGCTCGCGCGCCTTGCGCTTCCTGCGCAGCTCGTCTTCGAGCGCCGCCTTGTCGCGCCGCTCGCGCCTCGCGCCCTCGCGAAAGTCGCCGCCGAGCACAAAGTCGCCCTCGTCGAGCTTGGCGCTCGCGTCGACGCACTTGCTGATCCACTCGAAGCGGACGACCTTGACGAAGGGCCCGAGCTCGTCCTGCTCGATGCCCTCGCCGTCGTCGGGCCCGAGGCAGCCGAGGACCTGCTCGTAGGTCGCCGGGCGGTGCTTGTGCGCCGGCTCGAGCGGGACGATGTAGGTCGTCCAGCCCTCGGCCTCGGCGCGGGCAGCGAGCTCGTCCGCTGCCGTCGACACGTCGCCGTCGTCGACGTCGAACGGCGCCGGCGTAAAGTCGGCGGGCTTGACGAGCGTCGCGCCGTTGCGCGCGGCGATGATCATGTTGAGCCGGAGCGCCTCGTCGAACCGGTTCTTGCGCGGCGCCGAGTTGCTCCAGTGGTCCGTGTTGATGAAGACGACGCGACAGCCGTCGAGGAGGCGCGGGCGAGTGCCCGGCGCGCGCTCGTACTGGGCGAGGTGCTCGACGAACGACGAGATGGTCGGGAACTGGCCGACGAGCTTGGTGCGGTTGAGGCTCGCGACCTGCTGCAGCGCCTGGTCGAGGTTGAGCGAGGCGCGCGCCTTCTTGGCGGGACGACCGCGTCCGGCTGCGGGTGCGGGTGCGGCTGCGGCGGGAGCGGCCTGAGCGGCGCGGCGCTGACGACGACGCAGCTCGGCGCCGGTCGCTGCGCGCACGAGCGTGCCGGAGCGAGGAGCCGGCGGACTGCTCGACCCGCTCTGGACCTGCTCATCGCCGTCGTCGTCGCTCTCGTCCGACAGCGAGAGCTCGACGACCTCGGCGCGCGCGCGCTTGACGGGCCGCGCAGGCGCCTGGACGGGCATAGGCGCGTCGTCGTCGCCGTCCTGGTCGGTCGTGTCGTCGAGGACGATGTCATCGCTGACGCTCGACGACGGTGCGGGGCGAGGTTGGACGAGGACGGGTGCGGGTGCGGGTGCAGGAGGAGGAGGGGGACGGGGCGGTGTGGGACGGCGGGCTTTGCGCTGAGGCGCCCGGGCCGAGAGGGCGGACTTGTGCGAGGCTGTGCGGCCTCGCGGGGCGGCCCTGCCCCAGGCAGCGTTCTGAATAGCGAGGAGGTCGCGCTCGTCGTCGCTGTCGAAGGGCCCGCCGTCGATGGGGAGGAAGTGCGGGTGGATGGCGCACTGCTTGTCGAGGCGGTTCAGCTGGACCTCGAAGGACGGCTCTGGGTCGAACAGATGGGCGAGCGAGGCGTGGACGGCCATGATGAGATGAGGCGGCGAGGACGACAAGGAGCGGGCTGCGCCGGCGCCCTCTGGGCGGGTCGGGGTTAGGTCAGGCCAGCCTGCGAGCTGTCTGGCTACTCGGCGTGGTGGCAGGCGGAGCTCAGGATGGTGCAGGCGAGTCGGGAGAGGGAGCACCGCCTCGTTCTCTCGTCGCCATGTTCCCCCGCACCCGGCCATCTCGCTCTTCCTACACGGCTCAGACTGCTCCAGCGAGCATGTCGGTAGACCGTGGCACCCCGCAGAGCTCTGCCGCGCGCATCCGCACCAGGCGCAAGGCCACCCCCCTCTCGCACTCCCGCACCTCGACCCGACAGAATGATCTCACCTCTCCTCGATCGTCGCGCAACTGGGAGACGGACGACGACTCGCAAGACGACCAACAGCTCCTCGACGACCGCCGACGCTACTCGCAGCGCAAGGCCGACCAGACCAAGGCCGCCAGGCGTGCACCTCGTCCGACGGCCACCCCTTGTGCGTCTCTCCTCGACCCACACGCGAGCCCGGTACTCGGCTAATGACCTACAGCGCATGCAGCTCTATCCTCAGGCCTCGGTCCCCTGCGATCGGCGGCCCGCCTTTCGCGCAAGGTCGCCTGGGCCCTCCTCCCCTACCTCCTCCCCCTCGTTCCCTACCTCCTCCTCGCCCTCGGCCTCTATCTGGGCATCGCCGTCGCCCGCTCCTACCTCGCACACTACCTCTCGTACTTCCCGGCCCTCCTCCAAGGCCCGCTCTCCCGACTCGCCGACCTGTCGCTCCCCCTCCCTCACTTGCCGACCTCCCTCTCGCCCTGCCTCACCCTCGGCATCTGGTGCGGCAGCACCTCGTCGGCGTCCTTCGAGCTCCTGAGCGCAGGCGCCGCTCGCACGGCCGCAACTCGTGCGCACGCCGCGCTCGACGTCTTCGAGCACCTCCTCAACCTCGGCGCCGGCGAGTCGGCGGGGATGACGCTCGAGCCTGTCGCCGTGTGGGAGCTCGCGACGGCGGTGCGCTACACGTCGAGCCTCGACGACCGCGTCTTCCTGTCGGAGCGCCTGAGCGACCTCGGCGACAAGAGCCGCGAGGTCAAGGACCACGTCATTGCGCTCAACGCCCAGGGCTACAACAGCTTCCACTGGGTCGTGTGCGTCCCCTCTCTCCTTCAACACGTCGACGTCGATCCTGCTGACGCCGGAACGCCCCCCAGTCACGAGTTTACCCGCCTCGAGGAGCTCATCACGGCCGCGTCGTCCCCCTCGGCATCACGCATGAGCGACCGCCAGCGCGCCGAGTTTGAGCACCTCCTGTCGTCCCTGTTCGACAAGATCTCGTCGTCGCTGGGCGACCTCGTCACGTCGCTCGACCGCGCCATCCCCTCGGCGACGCTCGCGTCCGACTCGGCCAAGCTCATCTTTGCGGCGCTGCGCAGCGAGGAGGCGCAGCGCGCCGACGAGCTCGACTCGATCGACTGGTTCCGGCGCATGACGGCCGCCGTCGCGGCGAGCCCGCAGGGCGGCAAGAAGGTCAAGGCGCTCAAGCGCGACCTCGAGATCACGAGGGCGAGCGCGGGCGCCGTCATCGGCGTGTGGCAGGCGCTCGAGGAGACGCGCGAGTCGCTCGTCTCGTACCAGCGTCACGTCGAGCACTACAAGGTGCGCTCGAGGCCTCTCTCGCCTCCTTCCCCCGCCCGCTCGGACCTCGCTGACCCGCTCGAGCGCTCTGTCCGCAGGCCGGCGTCGTCGGCTTCCACCTCTCGGGGCACGGTCTCAGCGTCGAGCAGGAGGTCGGCAGCCTCAAGACGGTCATGGGCGAGATGCGCGCGACGCTCGACCAGGCGAGGCAGCGCTCGTCGGCGGGCACGAGACGCGGCGGCAAGCAGGTGCCGCACGAGCTGCCCGAGGCGTGACCTGTCCTGCGCACTGTGCGTCTGTGCCACGTAGCTGTTGTTGCAAAGCTGTTGCTCCTCGTCGTACAGCCCTGCGAGAGCTAGAGGAGGCGAGAGGACGCGGCTTGCTGCGCGCACGAGCCTCCTTTCCTCACGTCCTCGCGCTCGTTCGCGGAGACTTCGACGAGGCTCGGGGACCCACTGCGGAAGCTCGGCAGCTCGCTCGCGCGGGCGTGCAAGAAATTGCAAGACGAGCGATGCGCTCATCGTGACGCCGAGCGGGGAAAGGGATCGCTCCGCTCGCCTCGTCCTTCCTCCCGCGGCCGCCCGCTCTCGCCCTCCTCGCACACACTCTCGCACCCTTTCAAGCACCACCACACGCAAAGCACACCATGTCGGCACCCGCCCGCACCGCCTTCCTCAACGCCTCGCGCCCGGCCGCTCGCCGCGCCCTCCCGAGGCCTCAGGCCTACCGCACCGCTGGCTACAACACCGCGGCTCAGGTGCGACTCGCCCCATTCTGCCCTGCGCTTAGAGCTCGAGCTGACCCTCCTGCACTCACAGCCTGGTGCAGCCGCCGCCGCGCCCAACTCGTCGCACCTCGTCTCGGGTCTCCTCGGCGGCGGTGTCGTCCTCGGTGGCCTGTGAGCCTCACTCTGCTCGCTCGGCAAGCAGTCCAGGAGCTGACTCTGAGCCTCGCACGCGCAGCTACGCCTACTACTCGTACTCGGGCGCCAAGGACGTCGTCGACACGGCCCGCTCCGTCTCTGGCTCGGCCAAGGCGGCAAAGGACAAGGTCGCCGACCTGTCGCCCTCGTCTGCAAAGGAGGCCCTCGGCCTCGCCAAGTCGGTCGCCAAGTCGTACGCTGCCGCCATCCCGGGCGGCGCCGTCGTGATCGACCAGGGCTTTGACCGCCTCGAGTCGTTCCTCGACGAGCACGGCGAGAAGGCGGCCCAGGTCGTCAAGGAGACGTACGCCGACATCTCGGAGGCGGCCAAGGGCGGCAAGGACGCGCAGGACAAGATCCTCAAGGCGCTCACGTCGGCGGCCGACAAGGTCCAGAAGCTCGTCGGCGAGGAGGCGGAGCAGGGCTGGGCCAAGCTCGGCGAGAAGTACCCCGAGCTGCAGAAGACCCTCGGCGACCAGGGCGTCGAGTTCAAGAAGCTCGCCGACAAGCAGTGCGTCGCCGCTCCCTCGTCGTCCCGCTCTCCCGGCTCGTCGGCTGACCTTCTCAAACTCGCTCGCCCTCTCCTGCAGCGGCCCCGAGGCGCAGCGCCTCACGTCCGACTTCTACCAGCAGTCGGTCGCCATCGTTTCGAAGGGCGGCCTCAACGCCGAGACGTACGAGGCCGTCAAGAAGCTCCTCACCGAGAAGAAGAACGAGCTGTCCAAGTTCTCGGTCAAGGCCGGTCAGGACGCGTGGAACGCGTCGGCGAGCGCCGCCGCGCCCGTCCTCGACAAGATGCCCGACGTCAAGGAGGCGCTCGACAAGAACCTGTCCAAGATTGAGGGCTACGTCGGCGAGGACCGCATCAAGGTGCGCTCGCACCCCCTCTCTCTCTCCTTCTCTAGTGAGCGCTCGAGCTGACCCTGCCGCCTCTCCCGCGCGTGCAGATCGTCAAGGAGCTCTACGCCGAGCTCGAGAAGATCGGCAAGTCGAACAAGTCGGTCGAGGACAAGACCAAGGCGGCCAAGGACCTCGTCCAGGACAAGCTCGGCGACTCGTCCCAGTTCAAGGCGCTTGGCCTCGACAAGGTGACCGACCTCGCCGGCGAGGGCCGCAAGTGGCTCGACAGCGTCGTCCCGGGCATGAGCGGCCTCACCAAGGTGCGTCGCGCTCTCCTCGACTCGGCTTTGAGAGGCACGACGCTGATTCCTACCTCCCCCACCGCAGGTGTTCGAGGACGCCGACCTCAAGGCGCTCCGCGACCTCGCCTCGAAGCGCGGCGACGACGCCCAGAAGATCCTCGAGGAGACCTACGGCGGTGCGTCCTCCCCCTCCCTCCCTCGACCGTCGCCCTCGCGTCCAGTCACTGACTCGCCCCTCATCTCCGCTCCGCAGAGATCAAGGAGATCCTCAAGAAGCAGTCGGAGAAGGCGGCCAAGGTCGCCGGCGAGACCAAGGACGAGGCCAAGTCGGCCGCGGGCAAGTAGAGCGTCGACGTCGTGTGTCCTGCACCGCCGACGAGGCGGCGGTCGTCCAGAGTCTGTATCAGTACTTATGCATAGTGTGTACCCCCCTCTCGCCTTGCTGAATACCAAAATGAGTGCCTTCCGTCCCTCTGCGCGCGCGACGAGAGAGAGGCTCGAGCAGCGTCGACGAAGCGGTCTCTCGCCGATCCTCGCACGACGAGGGCGCCTGAGTTTCGCCGGAGAGCAGTCTGTCGCTGTCCAGCAGTGAGAGCACGTCGGGGAACGAGCTGTTGTCGTTGCTGCCGGCGGCGCGAGAGTCGTGCGGGGCGGAGCCAGCTTCCCTCCCCTCTCATCGCCTCGTTGCTCGAGCCACTCTGCCTGCACATTCACGCCAGGCCTATAGCCAGCTCAGCAGCGCTAGCCGGCCGCCGTCGACAGTGCGCGTCCCCGATCACCGCCCGCGCCTACATCGGCCACCTGCACGAGTCGACCCCGAGGACCACCCGGAGAAGCAGCCGCGATGGCACAGGTGCGCTCACAGGCTCTCACAGTCGTACATCAGCGCCACCCCAGTCCCGCAGGAGCCGTGGTCGCGGCTGCTCGGCCTGAATGAACCGACGACGAGACGACCTCATCGCTCGCCCACCCCTCGAGGCTCAGCGAGGCCTGCAGCACAGTGGCACAGGCATCCAGTGCAGCATGCTGATGCTGCCGACCCGCTCACAGCCCCGCACCGCGTTGCCGGCGTCGCACGACCACCCGCTCTCCCCACCTCTCGACGCGCCGACGACCGCCTTCTTCCCCGACCCGCGCGACGACCTGCTCGACTCGCGCACCGACGACACGCCCCCTCTCTTCCCCGCTTCGCCGCCCGACAGCTCGCCGACCGCCGAGTTCTCGCGCCGCACGTCGGTCGCGACCCTCCTTGCGCGCTCGAGCAGCTCGCATGGCGTCGAGGGCGGCATCGGGCTCGGCCTACCGTCCGCCACGACGTCGAGAAGAGAGAGCCGCGACCGACCGCCGACCGTCACGTCGGGCGGCACCCGCTCTCGCGCCGCCTCGTCCCCCTCACCCGCGCCGTCCGCCCCACTCCCTCGACACCTCTCCTTCCCGGCTCCGCCACACGCCCTTCCACTCGTCGCCCTTACCTCAATCCCACTCGGCCACCTTGTCGCTCTCGCGCAGGCGCTGTCGGCTCAGCTCGAGGAGGCGCAGGCGTCGCTCCGAGAAGGGCGCGCCGAGCTGCGCGCTCTCGAGACGCTCGCGGTCGAGAAGGCGGCGAGCGAGGGCGAGATTGAGCGCGCCAAGGTGCGCGCGAGGACCGAGGTGCGGGACAAGGAGGACAGGGGCGGGAGCTTGAGCAAGGCGAGGGGACGGGCGAGGGGCAAGGCCAAGGACGAGTGGAGGATTGAGCTGCCGGCGCAGGAGGGCGAGGCGGCTCCCGAAGGTCCAGCACAAGTCGAGGTGTGCTCCCTTGCTCCCGTCCGCCCTCGCCAGCCGGAACTGTACTGACTCGAGCTCGCGCAGGTCGACCTCGACATCGAGGACCTCACCGAGGCCATCTCGTCCAACGCGTTCGACCTCGGCCTCTCGAGCCCCAAGACGACCGAGCTCACCGACACCGCCTCGATTCGGTCGCACGCCGTCTCGCTGCCCATCCCGTCGACCCCGACGCTCGACGACCAGTCGGACGCCGCCTCGGTCGCGTCCTTGCCCCTCGCCTCCAGCACCGCCGCACCTTCCACATCAGCACCCGATCCTCCCGTCATCCCTTCGACGTCCAAGCCTGTACGGCCTCGGCACGCCTCGCTGTCGGCGCGCTTTGTCGGCTACATCGCCGGCGCCCCCTCGTCCTCCTCGACCGCCCCGACGCCTGCCGTACCCGCCTCGGCCGGCTCGACCTCGATCCCGCCTACTTCGGTTGACTCGCCGTCGCCCAAGAAGCGCTCGGGCCGCTCGGGCAGCATCCGCAGCGTGAGCAGCACGGCGTCAGGCCGAGCGGGCTACGGCGAGTGGCTCGGGTGGAAGAGCTGGGGCCGCAGTGGGACGGGGAGCATCAAGGAGGGAACGGCGAGCGAGGGTGACCTCGAGGGAGAAGATGCGGACGACCTCGGCGAGGGAGCCGGCGAGGCGGGGCAGGAGGACGGGCAGAGCGACTCTCGAGCGACGAGCGGCGGTCGTCCTCGCGCCTCGTCGAGCGCTTCGAGCGTCGGGCCATCGCCGCACGACGTCCGCAGGTCGCCATCGTCCAGTCGACGGTCGTCTCGCACCCGCTCGACCCTCGCCACCACCCTCCCAACCTCGCCGCCCTCCTCTCCTCCCTCGACAAGTCGCGCCCTCGACCCGGTCACGCCGACTGCCTCGACCGCTGTCAGCCCAGACCGCCGACGGTCGACTGCATCGTCGCCCTCGCTCCACCCGCCCGACTCGCCGACCCTCACCCGGGCTCGCAGTCCAGGACCTCCTCCCGCCATGTTCTCCGCCACGGCGCAGGGCACGGCTGCAGCTGTCCTGTCGACGCCGCTCACGACGTCGACCATCTCGGCGCCGTCGATGGCGTCGCCCAGTCGGCTCGGCGGCAAGTCGCTCCCGGCCTCGCCCGCTCGGTCCCCGTCGAGCGAGAGCATCTTGTTGGACGGCGAGCCGAGCGAGGCTGACGCGGGCGCTCGTGCACCGGACGACGAGGGCGAGGCGACGATCAAAGTGCGGTCTGCAGCTCGCGGCGGCGAGGCGCTGCCAGCTTTCGTCCCCGGCGTCCCGCTCTACTCGGCGCCGCCCGACGGCGCAGCCAGGGCCGCGCCAGCGTCCGACTCGGGCTACGTCGCCGTCGCGCGCGGCACGCTCAGTCGAGCACTCGGCCTCGGCGCAGGCGGGACCGCGAGCGCCTCGAGCGCGAGCAGCTCGACCTCGGCCCCTGCGGCCGCCTCGCCCACGCCCGAGCCCAACCTCACCGTCTTCCCTCGCCTACCTTCCCTGTCCTTGTCACGCTACTCGCCCTTCGCGCAACCCGCCCTGTCGACACCGGCGACGCACGTGTCCATCTCGGCGTCGACGGCGTCCCTCCCCGCCATGACGGCCTCGCACCAGCCGGCGCCGCTCGTGCCGCACACAGCGACCCTCACGTCGACGACCGGGAGCGGCGGCGCGCAGACGATGGAGCTCGACACGATCTCGGGCGAGGCGGCGCCGCCGTCGCTCGCGCTCCTCAAGCCGTCGTACCAGTCGGCGTCGGCGGCTCGAGACGGTTCGGCGCCGAGCGTCGACGAGGACGGCGACGGGCCCATGATCGACCGCTACGGCTTCATCTACGACGTCCGCGCCGGCATGGAGCTGCTCAAGGAGAGCCGGCGGCGCAAGGACGGCCAGTCGTCGACCAAGGGCGGCTCGAGGTCGGCCAAGAAGCCCTCGATCAAGGACCTGCCCGCCGCCGCCGTCCTGCAGCAGCCCGACAGCGTCGCCGCGCTCCTCACGCCGCCGACCGAGCTCGAGGTGCAGCCGCAGCTCGACGCGCTGCGCGAGGCGATCGGCCTCACGCCCACGACTGAGGCCGACAAGACGCTCTCGACGCCGGCCACGCCTGACCGCCGCTCCTCGCCGTCGCCCCACCCTGCGCCGACCTCGAACTCGACAGCGCCGACCGAGGCGACCGCACCAACCTCGACCTCGACGTCGGCCGCACGGACCTCGCGTCCCGCCAAACTCGTGCGCGCGCCCTCGTCCTCGACGACGGCGTCGACCGAATCCAAGGCGTTGAGCGGCACGAGCAGCACGGCGGCGTCGGGCCCGCAGAGCATGCGCGCGCTCCTCGCTCAGCTGCGCAGCATGACGGACGCCGTCGACAAGGTGCAGCAGGAGGCGTGGGACGCCTTCATCCGCCGCCGCCAGGCCAAGCTCGCCAAGCTCAAGACGCAGCACGTGTCGGACATGTCGAACGATGAGGTGTCGACCGGCGGCGGGCCGGGCGTCGCGCGCGACCGGCCCAAGTCGGTCTGGCTCGCGGCGGTCGCGGGCGACGAGGCGGCGGGTGCGAGCGGTGCGGGAGGCGGCGAGGAAGGGTGGGCGAGCGAGAACCTCGTCGGCGTCGCGCAGATGGGGACGGAGAAGAAGGGCAAGAAGGAGGACTGGAGCGAGTTCAAGGACCTCGTGCGCAAGGGCATCCCGATCACGTACCGGCCCAAGTGCGTCCTCCTCTTCCTCTGCTCTCGCCGTGCTGCACGAGTGCGTACAGCTGACGTACCCGACGACCTGCAGGATCTGGGGCGAGTGCTCGAGCGCCAACGAGGCTCGAGAGCCGGGCGTCTACCAGGAGCTGCTGGCTCAGCCGTCGACGCTCGCCGAGGCGCAGTGCCTCAAGCAGATCGACATGGACTGTGCGCTCTCTCCTCGTCTCGTCAACGCCAATGTGCTCTCGCTGACGACCCGCCTTTCGCAGGCCACCGGACCTTCCCGACCAACGTCTTCTTCGCCGGCAACGGGCCGGGCGTCGCCAAGCTGCGCAACGTCCTCGTCGCCTACTCGAGGCGCAACCCAAAGATCGGCTGTGCGTCCTCCACTGCCTCGTCGCTCATCTTTCGAGGCGGTCGGGGAAGACGAGCTCACCCTCGCCAAACCCGCAGACTGCCAAGGCATGAACAATCTCGTCGCGACGCTGCTGCTCACGCATCCTGCCGAGGAGGACGCCTTTTGGGTGCTCGTCTGTATCATCGAGGTGCGCTCGCTCGGTCCTCGACCTCGTCGTCGTCGTTCCCGCCGCTCACTCCTCGTCTCTTTCGCCGCCGCCCGCAGAACATCCTCCCGTCCGACTACTACACGTCGCATCTCCTCGTCTCTCGCGCCGACCAGCAAGTCCTGCAGGACCTCGTCGCCCGCACCCTGCCCAAGCTCGCCGCCCACCTCGAGGAGCAATGCGTCGAGCTGACGGCGATCTCCTTCGGTTGGTTCTTGAGCCTCTTCACCGACAGCCTGCCCATCCAGGTGCGTTATCTTACTCTTCTAGTCGCTCTCCATGCGACTGAGCTGACGTCGTGCGCGTCCTGCAGACTTTGCTGTACGTCCTCGAGCGCACGGACCCCCTCAACCTCTTCTCGCTCTCGCCGCTCCTGTATTGACGCTCCTTCCTCGGCCTCTCGCAGCCGTGTCTGGGACCTCTTCTTCATCCACGGCACCATCTTCCTCTTCCGCGTCGCGCTCGCCATCCTCAAGCTGCACGAGGCCGACCTTCTCGAATGCGACTCGGCCGCGAGCCTGTACGCCCTCCTCGGACAGCTCCCGGCGGGTCTCTGGAACGCCGACCGACTGCTGAAGGTGCGTGCTGCCTCTCTCTGCCCTCTTCCCGAGTCGCTCGACGCTTTATCGCATGGTCCTGACGCTCTCGCCGTCTTCTCTCTCATCCGCCACAGGTCGCCTGCGAGGACCTCGCCTCGGTTGTCAAGGACCGCGAGGTGTCGGGCCTGCGCAGCAAGCACGTGGCGGCGTTGCAGGACGAGATGGGCCTCGGAGCGAGCGGCGAGGGCCACGTGTAGAGTCGATGCTGAACTTATTCTGCGCGAGCCTGGTGCTCGCACCTGTCCCGGCTCTGGTGCTCTCGTGCGTCGGGCGAGATCGTCGTCCCTCTGTGTGCACTCTCGCTATCGATGGACGCTCGCGAGGTTCACCACCCGACTCTGTGCTTGAGAAGGCCCGAGCGACGAGGAGGACATAGCCCGAGATCTCGCCTTTCCCCCCTTCATTCCTCTGTGTGCTCTCTCGCTGTCGATGATCGAGCTCGTGCGAGAAAGAGCGGGCAAGACGAGCGGTTGCAGACCAAGAAGACGAAGGAAGGAGGGGAACGCGAGGAGGGGGAGCTCAACAAAGACAAAGGGCCAGAGCGAGTCCAAGAGGATGCTGAAGAGGGAGGGGATGGCCAAGTAGGGTGCAGCGTCCGACGACGACGAGAGCAGGTAAAGGAGAGACGGATTAAGCGCGAGGAGGAGGGAGGGGTCCGTGCGGCTTGGCTCGCCGGGATGATCAACGAGAGGCCTAGGCGAGGCGGACGACGGCGAGAGCGGCGACGACGGCGAGAGCGCTGCGAGGGAGACACATAGGCGTCAGTGCGAGCGAGAGAAAGAAGACAGCGGTCGTCGAGATGCGCACGGACCCGTTGAAGACGAGCGAGGCGGCGCCAGAGTCCGGGGCGGCCGCGCCCGAGGGTCTGCACGGGGATGATCATAGTCACGTCAGTGAGGTCTGACAGCGAGAAGTGCGAGCGGGGACGCACGCTGCGCCCGTGGCGCTGGCCGTGATGCTGCTGATCGCCGACGAGGCCTTGGACGCCGCTGACGAGGCAGCGTTGGCATTGCTCGCCGACGACGCGATCGACGACGCCGACGAGGCGACCGACTCGGACGAAGCGGCAGAGCTCGACTCGGCCGACGGCGACGAGGAAGCCTGCGAGGCGGACGAAGAAGCGGCCTCCGAAGCCGAGGACGAGGCGCTCGACGAGTCGGCCGCCGCCGACGAGCTCGCGCCGCCACCGCTCAGGCTGCAAACATCGACTGAGAGTCAGTCGCCGCCCAGAAAGCCAGAGTGAGAAGAGAGAGGGACGGACCACGAGGACGAACCGCCCGAGACGGTGGTGGGCGCCCCATTGCCGACTGCGCCGTTCGAGTCCTGTCGCCTCAAGTAAGACGTCAGGGTCCCGCTGAAGCCAGGTGAGCTGGGAGAGAGGTGCGCACGGTGATGTAGACGACGACGCGAGTCGTCTCCGGGACGTTGACGGTCCACGACAGCGCACCGGAAGGCGAGGTGGCCTGGCCGAGGTCGGCGAGCTGACCAGTAGGGTCGTCGGCAGGACGTGCGACGACAGTGCAAGGCGCAGCGCTGCGATGGAGAGCGATGCGGTCGACGAAAGGAGGAAGGGGAGCGAGCGTGCGGGGAAGGGGAAGGGGACGAGGCTCGAGGGTCAGCTCACGTCCTCGCTCGCCGTCACAGCAGCTGCAGAGAGAGTGGAACGCACGCGCAGGTGTACTGGAACGAGGCCGGCGTGCACTGGTACAGCGCCGGCGACTGGATCGTCGTCTGGGCAAAGACGGCGCGAGCACCGAGGAGCGCGGCTCCGGCGAACAGGGCGGTGGCGGTGCGGACCATGGCGAGAGAGTGAAGTGCTGTGCGAGAGCGAAAGATAGACAAGGGTCGGGAAGCGAGGTCGAACGCGGCGAGCGAGTGGAACGAAGGAGGGAGAGGGGCGAACGAGCGAGCAAGAGGGCGAGCTGCCCGGGTGGACGACCGAGCGAGAGGTTCTCGCCCTCGGCGACGAGCGGCGCGAGCCATCCGAGCTCCCCATTGACGAGCGACGGACCGGGGTATGAGGCGGCTCGTGCGCCCGCTCGATGCGGACTTCCACTCGCGACGACGGCGAACCCAGCTCCACGGCATCGCCGGTGCTGCGACTGCAGCGCAAATGTGTTCGAGCCTGCGCTGAGCTTCAGAGGCCGGCTTACGCGCCACCAGAGCGGAGAAGTCGGGAAGCGGACCCGGCTGAGACGGACGGGGTGCGTGCGCTCGCTCGACGAGCGCCGGCGGCGCCAAACGCGCTCGCTGCTTCTCGCCGCTCTCGTTCGTCTCTCAAGTCGTGATCTCTGAGCTGAGGACGGGCTGCCGCGCGAGACTCGCCCAGCCGAGGGCCGCTCCCGCTCGAGAAGAACGCGCCGACGTAGCGAGCTCGCGAACCACTTTGTCCCACCTCTTCAGCTCTCCCTCGCTCGCCAAAACGGTGCACAGAGATAACGAGCGACGTATGCAGTACCGAGGAGAAGAGGAGGACGGGGCACTACGGTGGAGATTGAGAGAATCTGGGAGGAGAGCGAGGCAAGGATTTCCGTCGGAAGGAGGGGTAGGAGAACGACGAGAGGGGGAGCTGGCGACAATGTCCTGGATTAGATGAGGCGAGGCTAGGAGGAGGAAGGAGGACGAGGGTCGAAGAGGGAGAGGGAGGGAGATTAGGCGGCGAGGGCGAGGGCGCCGGCGACGAACGCGAGCGCCGAGCCAGCCGCGGTGCGGCCCGCGCCCGAGTTGCCCGACGCAGTCTGCGACGGGGCGGTGCCGGTGGCGGTGCCCGACGGCGACGAGGACTGCGACGAGGCGCGCGAGGCGGACTGCGACGAGGCCGACGACGAGACGGACGAAGCCGACGAAGAGGCGGCCGACGAGATGGACGAGACGACGCTCGAGACCGAGCTCGAGGCAGCCGAGCCAGTCCTGCAAGGGCGAGGAGGAAGGATGGTCAGCTCGAGGACCGGGAGTTTGGCGAGAGGCAAGAAGCGGGAGAGACGCACGACGACTCGATGAGCGAGGTGGCCGACGGCGTCGACTGCGAGTTGGTGGCCGAGCCCGACGAGGCGAGGCCCGACGACGAGCTGACGCCGAGGCACGAGCTGTCGCCCTGCTGGATCGTGACAGGAGCGGTCGCGGCGGTCGCACCGGTCGAGTCGGTCAGGGTGAGGGTGATCGACGTGCCGGCGGCGATGTTGACGGTCCAGGTGAACGACGTGTCGGTCGTCGGCTGCTCGTCGAGGGTGGCGAGGACGCTGCAAGGACGAGCGCGTCAGCCATGTCCTCGTCGGCGGCGAGGAGAGCGGGAAGTGCGACTCACGGGCCCGAGAGCGAACCGCCGGGAACGACGCGCACTGCAGGAATGATGTGCGTCAGCGAGAGGAGGGGGAGGAGGAGGTGTAGGCGCGGGACGCACCGTAGTAGGGAGCCGAGCCGCCGGCCCAGGTCAGAAGGTAAGGCTGCGCGAGGAGGACAGCGGTCAGTTCCCTTGCTCGTCGAGCGGCTCGATCAAAGGCGAGCATGAGCGCACCTGGCACTGGTAGAGGACGGTCGGCGTGTTGATGAGGAGCGCTGCGGGAGGAAGGAAGGAGGAGGAAACGGGTCAGCGTCGACCGCTCGTCCTACGCCGCTCGTGCTCGTGACAGGTCTCGCTCGCAGCAGCTTGTTTCTCGAGCGCGAAGCCGAGGAGAAGCGCGCGCGTGCGAGCATCGTTCGCAGAGCGATCCTGCGTGATGCCGAGCCCGCCCTCCTCGCCCGTGTTGAGCGATTTGCGCGCAGCCCACCGCTCGCCAGCTCGTCGCAAGCACCTTCAGTGCATCGCTGGAGCTTATCCGTGCAGTGCCGCACAGCCGACGATGCCCGGTGGCGAGTGCGAGGCGGCTGCGAAGGCGGGCGAGGTGGGGCTTGGGGGAGGAGGAGGGGAAGGGGAGAGAGGGCGACAGAGCGAGGCGAGGACGTACACGACTGGGCGAGGGCGGTGCCTGCAGCGGCGAGGAAGGCGGCGACGGAGAAAGTGCGCATCTTGAGCGAGATCTGGCGGTGCTCGAGGGTGGGAGGAGGAGGGGGAGGAGGGGAAGGGAGGGGAACGCAGTGGCAATGGCGCCGGCACCGCCGCGGCCGCTCCGCGTAAGTTTCGACCGAGGCCTTGCCAAGTCGAGCAGCCTGTCCCATCTCCTCGCGAGCTCCACTTTGCCGCAGCGCTCGTCCGTCGCCTCGTCCAAGCCTTCTCTCGTCCCTCCTCCACTCTCGGCGCCGTCCCTCTCGCTCCCACCACCGTCGCCCTTACTCGCCACCGACAGGCAGCAACTCCAGCTCGCTCGTCTCACTGCTCATCCACTCGTCCGAGCGGCGCTTCGCCGAAGCTGCGGGCCTCCTCACTCTTGCTCGCCGACCGGACCAAGGAGGTCGATGCACGTCGCATCGCTCGACCAACGCAGCTGTGCACGCGCTCTCTTCCCAGCTCGCTCTCGCACTCGCTCTGGGATGCATCGGCTCGACTCGCTGACGAGGCGAGCGAGGGAGCAACTTGAGAAGGCCGCTCTTGGACCCTCTCCTGCACTCGGTCGAGCCTACCGAGACGGCGTCAAGCAAGAGGGAGAGTGCGTGCGAGTTGCAGGACGGGACACACGTAGCGCAGATACTGACAAGAGAGAAATAGAGACGGCGGAACGAGCGATTGAGAGCGGCTTGAGGGCGCGCTCACATGATAAAGTCCTGCGAAGAGCGGCACGTCGTCAGCGACAGGACGCACGAGCGAGCGGAAGGGATGGACGCACCCAGATCTTGCCGTACCAGGTCGTCGCAGGGACGAAGCGCGAGGCCTCCTCGTCGGCGACGGCGTCCTGCACGAGCACGAGAGGCGAGGGTCAGCACGACGCCGCACATTTGACAGCAGCTCGGAGAGACGAGACGCACCAGCTCGCGCTTGCCGGTCGTGTAGTCGATCTCCTCGAGGCGCACGAACTTGGTGCGCTTGAACAGCTGCGAGTCATCGAGGGAGCCGAGTCAGCATCGTCGAGAGCGCGACGAGGGGTCCGAGAGCCGGGGCGCACCTTCCAGAAGACGAAGAGCACAGCAAAGATGACGAGCGTGATGTAGGCGACGATGAAGTCGCCCGTGTTCCAGTTGCCGTCGAGGAAGACTGTGCGCGAGCGAGCGGAAGGAGAGGAGGATCAGCGACGGCTCGACGGACGAGTCGCAGTGAAGAGGGAGCAGGACGCACCCGTATAGCCATTGAAGATGATGACGAGGATGATGGCGACGAGGCCGAAGTACGAGGCGTAGGGCTGGAGCGGCGCCTTGAACGGGAAGTCGTCGCGCGAGATGCCCTGGTACTTGAGGCCGTGGTAGAACCTGATGTACGAGTAGTTGATGCACGCCCAGGTGATCAAGCCGGTGATAGACGAGAGGCTGCGAGAGGGGAAGAGTCAGCGAGAGACATGGAGGAAGAGGGCGAGAGCGAGACGAGGAGGAAGAGGGCGAGACCGAGACGAACTTGGAGAGGTAGTTGAAGGCCGTGGTGGAGCCCGTCGACACGTTCATGTAGGCGAGGAGGCCGATGGCGGCCGTGATAATAACGCAGTAGATCGGGAGACCGCCCTTGGTGCAGCGGCGGAAGATGGCGGGCGCCTTGCCGTCGCACGCGAGGCCGTACAGGGTGCGCGACGAGGCGTACAGGTCCGAGTTGCCCGCCGAGAAGGCCGAGAGGAGCACCGCAGCGTTGACGACCGACGGCAGGCCCTGGATGCCCGCGTTCTTGATGGCGATGACCCATGGCGAAGCGTTGACGCCGTCACCGTTGGTGAGGTTGGGGTCGTCGGGCGACACGATGAGGCCGATGACGAACGTGCCGATGATGTAGCTGCGAGGGGTGGATGTAGGAGGAGGAAGGAGGAGTAGGAGGAGGAGGAGGAAGAAGGGGGAGGAGCGAAAGGGGCGCGAGGGGGTCCGAGCGCGGTCAGCTCTCGTGTTCGAGGATCTTAGCGACGCCGCAGAAGACGAGGGCGACGCCGCAGAAGATCAGGGCAACGCCGCAGAAGCCTAGGGCGACGCCGCAGAAGAGCTCGACGCACAAGAAGATGATGCGGAAGAAGACGCGGCGGATGGCCTTGGGGACGTTGCGGCGCGGGTTTTCCGCCTCCCCTGCAGTCAGCGCCACGATCTCGGTGCCGAGGTACGAAAAGGCGGCCTGGACGAGGGTCGTCCAAAAGGCGAGGAAGCGGCCCTTGGTCCCGGGGATGCCGTTCTGCTGCTGGAAGGGACCCGGGTTGTGCCAGAAGCGGAACCCGATGGGGTCCGTGCCCGGCACACCGCCGGCCGTGATGATGATGCCGAGCAGGATGAGGCCGATGATGGTAATGATTTTGAGGATCGAGAACCTGCAGAGGGAGGGAGAGTCAGCGAGGAAGCCGCAGCTCGACGACGCGCAGACGCACCAGAACTCGGCCTCGCCGTAAGCGCGAACGCCAAAGAAGTTGAAGCTGCAGATGACGACGTAGAAGACTGTGAGGACGCGAGTCAGTAGGAGCTCGAGGTGGGCGAGCGCAGTCGACGACGGCGCACCGCTAATCCAGACGGCCACGTTGATGTCGTCGCGCCAGAACTGGATGACGAGTGCTGCAGCCGTGATCTCGGTCGGCAGCGTGATGGCGTACGAGTACCAGCTGCGGAGAGGGAGAGGGAAGAAGGGTCAGCCCGTCGCCCGAGAGCTCTCGAGGGAGCACGACGCACTAGTTCCAGCCGAGAGCGAAGCTGCGGGCGCACGTGAGGGAGAGAGCGTCAGTCGGGCGAGGCTAAGGGGGCCCGTGCGGGCCCGAGAGGAGGAAGAGCTCGGCGCACCCGAGAGCCGGGTCGACGAAGCGGGCGGAGTAGTGCGTGAAGGCGCCCGAGACGGGGTAGAGCGTTGTCATCTCGCCGAGCGCAACCATCATCGTGCCGACGATGCTGTGGACGAGAAGAAGGAGAAGGTCAGGAGGCGGCTCGACATCGATTGAGACGAGGGACGGGTGCGCACCAGCCCATAATCGAGTAGCCGAGCCAGAGACCGAGCGGTCCACCGTTGGCGAGCGCACCTCCCGCGCCGACGAACAAGCCAGTGCCGATGCAGCCGCCTGCGAGAAGACGACGAGGAGGACGAGGTCAGTCGCAAGTCGACGGCGCACAGTCGTAGGGGCTCGTGCACGCACCAATGGCAATCATCTGCGAGCAGAGCAGGGCGCACGGAGAGCAGGTTAGCGGACTTGTGCGCTGAGAGTGAGCCCCGGCTGAGGATGCCGAGATAGCGGTCACGGGCGCACCTGGAGATGCCTCGACTTGAGGTTGCCTGTGTGACGAGGGAACAGGTCAGCTCTGCTCCTTGCGGGCTAGAGAGCTCAGCAGAGAGGTCACGCACGGTGTACGGCTCCCTCAGGCGCGTCCTGGTCGAGTCCTCGCAGGACAACCTGCCCATTGGCGGCGCCGCCCTTCTCGCCCGTCGCGAACGTCGTCTGGTGGCCCTTCTCCGGGTCGGCAGCGTAGTCGGCCATCTTGCTCGAGTGCCGCGAGGTGTGCGAGTGAGGGTGGCGGTCGAGGGGAGATAGCGAGGTGGGAGAGAGGAGGGGAAGAGAGGGGAGCGAAACCGTGGGCGATAAGCGTGGTTGCGTCGGCGCGCGATATGCGGCGAGCCAAATTTGGGCACACCGGTCGGTGAAGCCGATCAAAAGGGGGAGGAGCGACCTTCTCGTTTTCGACGAGGCCCCGCAGGGCGACGGTCCCAAGGTCGGTGACGAGGGGAAGGTGAGCGCAATCAGCCTCGCAGCAGGGTCCAGATCCAGCCGTGCGCTCGCCCTGGGTCGAGAGGGAAAGAGCGCGAGAAGGAGAGCCTCGCACGGACCTCGACGACGAGCTCTGTGGACCCGCCGCCGGAGCGAGCTGACGGCGATGGCATCGTCGAGCGCTACACGGGCGCACAGCCTTGATTGCACGCCGGTCCCCGCAGAGCTCTCCTGTCTGCTCCTCGGCAACCCGCAGCTTGCGGAGAGGACCGACCTCCTCCTTCTCCTCTTGAGGGGAAAAGATTGTGGACCGCTTCGGAAATAGACAGAGGACTCGCGCGAGCCGCATCAGCGGGGCTACAGAGAGGAGAGGGCACCGAGAGGGTCGAGAGGGGCGGCTGCCGGAGGGCGGGAGGTGACGGGGCGGGTTGAGAAGGACGACGAGGGGAGGGTCGAAGCGGGTGTTGGAGGGGACGGTAGGACGGCAGGCGAGCGAGGCGGGGCCGGCATGGGCGAGGGAGGGTACGACGCTGCAGAGGAAGCTGGCGCGGGAGGGTAGGCTGGCGAGCCTTGCGAAGCAGGTGGAGGGGGAGGGGGAGGAGGGAGGGCTGGCGAGGGCGTCTGCGGCGTGCGGCTGAGCGAGGGCAGCGGCTTGTCGGTGCGCGCGCCGAGGTACTTGGACGGCAGTGCTGCATCGATGTAGGGCGAAGACGAGGTAGAAGTGGCTGTCGAGGCGAGAGTTGAGGGACGATCGAGGGTCGTCGAGCCGTTCTCGACGGTCGCGGGCGGCTGCGACGACTGCGCTCGCGCGTCGCTCGCCGTCGCCGTCGCCGTCGCCGTGCTCGCCTGCGACGGCGTGCCGATGAACCCGTCTGCCCTCCCGCCGAGGACGTCGCCGACATGCCGCAGCGCGTCGAGCGCCGCTTTGACCTCCTCCTCCTGCCCCTTGTCCGGCCCGACCGCACGCTCGAGGACGCCGACCGCCCTCGCGATGGCTGCGCTCATGCCTGCACTCGCGCGCCGCATCGCCTCGAGGTTGGCGAGGGCGTCCTTGGCCGCCGCGGGTGGAGGAGGCGGAGAGCGGGTCGGGTCGGCGGGAGCGGCGATGGGCGAGGTCGGCGAGGGCGAGGGGACACCCCATGGTGCGCGTTGCGGGATCTGCGAGAAGCCAGAGGCCGAGGGCGAAAGGCGAGCGGCTCGACGGCGTTCCTCGGCGAGCGACTGAGCCTCGGCAACGCCTCGCTGCGAACGGCGGCTTCCTGCGTCAGCTGCCGAGCTCGAGATGCACAGGAAAAGAGCGTGACGCACCTTGATCTCGTCGTAGGTGCCCCTCAGGGCTTTGTTGATGCCGAGCGCCTCCGATTTGGCGAGCACGCCCTTGGCCAGGTCGCCGAACACGAGCCCGCCGTCGCCGCCAAAGAAGCCGAGCCCGTTCACCGGCGCCACCGTATGCGCCCGGCGATGCGACGGGGCGCCAGCTGCTCGACCACCGTACGGCGTCGACGCCTCGAGCACCTCGCCGACGAGCTCGTCGTCTGCGAGCGGCTCGCCGATCGCCGTGCCGAGCGCCGCATTCTCGCGCCGCACGTATTTTGCGCCCTCGAGAGAGCAGTGGTCGCGCAGGTAGAGGCCCTGGCGGACGAGGAGCGCCGTCGCGTACCCGCCGTCGGCGCAGGGCGGGTAGCGCAGGAGGAGCTGCACGAACGTGCCGTAGTCGCCGTCGGTCGCGGCGCGGACGAGGGCGTCGCGGGCGCGGAGGAGGAGCGCGAGCGCGATGTGCGTCACGAGGCGGAGCGAGGTGCCGTCGGTCGCGAGGAGGGCGTCCCAGAGGGTGAGGGTGGCCGGGAGGGGGAACTCGCGCGAGAAGAGGAGGCGGAACCACCGAATGGCGTAGAGCTGCGGCTCGACTTGAAGCGCGGTGAAGGCGCGGGCGAGAGGCGGGTCGATGGTCGAGAGGAGTGAGTGCAGGTGCGACGAGAGGGCGACGATGGGCTGGACGAGCGTCGACGAGCTCTGCGACGGGCCCTGACCTGGGGCGTGGAAAGCGCTCGATGACCTGGGCGTCAGGGTGACGGACGGCGTATGGTCGTAGAAGATCTTGGCCGACTGCATGACGGCGGCGAACAGCGCCCACGTGTCGTGCTCGACCCACTCGCGCGCGAGCACGAGGTGCGCGAGCGCCTCGTCGCCGTCGAAATCGCCCCCCTGCGCGCCTCGCGAGCTCGGCGCCGTCAGCGAGTCGTAGTCGACGAACCAGAGGAGCGGCGCGAGGAGCTCGTGCATGCCCTGGCGGTAGCCGACTTCGGGCGCGAGCTTGCACCAGATGAAGAGGAGGTCGGTCATGCGGTCCTGCGTCTCGGCGGTGCGGAAGTAGTCGATCTCGGGGAATCTGCGAGGCGCACGACAGCGAGAGCATCAGCAGCTTGTTCGAGGGAGGGAAGACGCCGCTCGAGGAGGAAAGGGTCGCGACGCACGTCCTGAGCACGTCCTTGCGGATCTCGCTGCGCGTCTCGAGGTCGGAGAACCACTCTTGCCACGGGTTGCCGTCATCGAGGCCGAGCGGGTTGTTGACCTTGAGGTCCTCGACCCTCGCCTGGCCCTTGGCCGCCGCCGCCGACGAGTCACCTGGCCCGTCGGCGACCCAGCGCCCGTCGGGGGAGCGCAGGTAGCGCTCTCGAAGTGCGGTGTAGGCGGTGCGGGACTGGGCGAGGCCGAGCTCGTACGGCTCGCGCGAGGTGGGCGTTGTCGGCGAGGGTGTCGGGGCGGGGAGGAGGCCGAGGAAGTACTGCGAGCGAGGGCATCCGGGTCAGCCTAGGGCGCCTCAGGAGGTGCTAGAGAGGGACACGTACCCGCCAGGACAGGCTCCTGAGGCCACGCTTGTCGTGGAGGACGCCTTGCTCCGCATCGGCCTTGAGGGCCGCGAGCGACAGGAGCGGGTCGGCGAGGTAGCGCTGCCACTCGTCGAGGAGCTGCGCAGGCTGAGGTCGAGGTCGCTGCAGCGCACGGGCGGCGAGCTCGTCGGGCGCGGACGACATGGCGAGCGTCGGTTGATGAGGAGGGACGAGGACCGAGTGGGGGACCGAGAGGAAGAGGCGAGGGGGGAGCGGCGACGGCAGGCCAGCTGCTGTGGTGCTCGAGGTACAGTCTCCTGCTCGGGTGCGCTCGTGCGGCTGGCGATGAGCCGAGGAGCGGGGGTGCACAGGGGGAGCCAGAGCCTCTCGTTCGCCTCGTCGCGACAAGCGGCCAAGTTGCTCTCGACGAGCGACGCACACCGCTGAGAACAGCACAAAACCCAGGCCCGAGTTTCCGATGCCTCCTGCGCCCCTACAAGCAAACAGTACACGTCCCGAGCCCTCGCTCGCTCCTCGCTCCTCCCGCTCCGCTCAAGCGCTGCCCTCGGCCGTCGCGCCGCCCGCCGACGGCTGCGCCGCGCTCACCTGCGCCTGCCAGTCGCTCATCTCGGCGTCGAGGCTCTCGAGCGTCGCCTTGGGCCGCTCGGGCGCGCGCTCGCGCGGCTTGCCCGCGCCGCGGCGACCGCCACGGCCGCCCGCACCTGCGCCCGACGCGTTGTTGCCTGCGCCGCGGGCGCCACGCTGCGACTGGCCACCGGCGGCGGCGACGGTCCTGCGCACGTCGAGGGGAAGTACTGCGTCAGCGAGGGCGCAGAGGACGAGGAGGAGCGGAGCGAGAAGGGGACGCACGACGACTGGGCGGCGCGCGAGTTGACCGGGGGAGCCGGCGCGAGGCGGGCCGTCAGGGGCTTGTTGGCGGCGGCGCGCGAGGGGTCGACGATGACTGCGAACGGAAGAGGAACGTCAATGAGAGCGCGCAGAGGTGGAGAGGAGCACGAGGGAGAGGCACGGACCCTCGACGCGGATGGCCTTGACTGTGGCGGGTTCGAAGGAAGCGCGACGTAGGCGGACGTAGGCGAAGGTCGAAGAGCGAGAGGAGAGGAGGAGGGAGAGCGAGGGGCAGTCGTCAGGACGTTGATCGGGGTTGGGCGGTTTTGCTGCGTCCTCGTCCTCTCGACGACGGGTCGAACGGCTGCGCCGAGCGAGCGACGCCGGCGTCGGCTCTAAAGCGGCTGCAGCTGCGGGTCCTGCTCTGCCGATGGCGACGGCGACGTGCTGTGAGCGGGTCGACAACTGGTGGACCGCCCGAGGCTGCAAGCGCGGGGTGACCAGGTCCCGGCTCGACTCGGCGCTCGTCTCGGCGTCGCTGCTCGTAAAGGGCTTACGCCGGTCGAGTCAACAGACGGCATCGACGGGACGGGCGCGGCCGAGTCGGGCGAGCGGCCGCTCGAGTCGCTCGACCCGGCGAGCTAAACCGCCTTGAGCGGGCTCGCCGTACACGTGCGCGACGGCACACGATGACGACCGACGCCGTCGACGTCTGCGCAAAGTCCTGCTGCGGCGCAGCGCCATGCTCGAGCGCGCAAAGTACCCTCGAACCGACGCGATAAAGCTGGGCGGCGGCGGTCGACCGTGACGGCGCGAGCGACACCTGCGCGAGAGGAAGAGGAGGGAAGGAGAGAGAGCAGTCTAAGAGAACGGGTGCGACCCACCGCCATCGATGAGGCGCTTGTTGTACTGGTTGTAGGCGCTCGTCGCGTGCTCGTACTTGTTGAACTGGACGGTCGCGACGCCCTTCGAGTGGCCCTGGGCGTTGTACGACAGCGAGACGGTGCGGACGGGGCCGACGGTGGTCGCAAAGAGCTCCTGCAGGCGCCGAGGGAGAGGAAGTCAGCTAGGCGGCGGGCGAGAAGGAGAGGGAGAGGGGCGCACCTTGATCTGGCGCTCGTCGACGTCGGTCGGGAGGTTCGAGACGATGATCTTGTCGCCAACGTGAGGCGACGAGGTAGCGGCGGCAGCTGCGCCGTTGTTGTCGTTGCGCGGGGCGTTGCGCGGGCCACGAGCGCCGGCGGCAGGTGCCGGGGCAGCGGCCGGGGCGTCGGTGGCGCGAGGTGCGCCGCCGCGACGGCCGCCACGGCCACTACGGCCGGGTCCGCGGCTCTTGCGCTTCTCGGCGATGACGTCGTCGAGGGGCTTGTCGATGTTCATGGACTGTCGCGAAGGCGAGAGGGTCAGAGGACGAGAGCGGGAGATGGGGAGGTTGAGAGGGGGGCGCACCATGGTGAAGAGGCGGCTAGGGAGGGGTTGAAGTGGACGACGGGGCTGCGAGAGAGTGCAGTCGAGTCAGCACAGCGCTCTCGAGGTCCTCTGCTGCGTGGGCGTCGTGCTAGGCGGGTGTGGGCGGCCGCCTCGTGGGAGGGGCAACAGGGCGCGTCCGGGCGAGGGCACAGGCGCGCAGGCGTGCAGCGGGCGTGTCAGGCAGGGATTCAGGACTCACAAAGGTGAGTCTCTGGGTGCTGGAGAGGCCTTTGGAGGGCGAGTGCGTGAAGCGGAGTGAGGAGGGAGCGAGAGGACGACGACGACCTCAGACACGCTTCTCCCTTCGCCTCGAGTGGAGTAGGGACGGGTCGGAGAAGGCTCGCTATAGTCTACAGAGCGGATACGGTCCACCCGTGAGCACCCACGGGAGGTGTGGCCTGTGGTCCTCCTCGTGGAGCCGATGTCAACTCGGGTCCGTCCTCCCCAGCCCGCTCCCCCTCAGCGAGAGCAGCTCTGCTGCCACCAAACCGCACCCTACAAGGTTCATCGCCGCAGAGCACCACTTCTCCGGCTCCTCCCGCCTGTCCTCGTCTCCCCCTCCTCCTCGTCCATCCCCCACCTCGACTTCGCCTCTGCCGCCGTCATCTCGCCTCGCGCGAGCTCGCTGCAGCACAGCAGTACCGCTCCGGCCTACGACCCGGCATGCCCGTCGGCCATGAGCGCATCAATGCCCGCGAGGCTCACCCCGTGCGTGCTCAGTCCCCTCGCCTCGGTCGGCCTCGCCTCGAGCCCTGCTGCGCTCGGCGCAAGGACTGCAGGAGGCTAGGTCGCCACGACCAGCTGAGCTGACTCGCGCCTGCACCTCGCAGAACGACAACATCGTCTTCATCAGCGTCCTCGAGGACCTCCCCGACGCTGACCAGGTGGGGCGGCCTTCCTCCTCTGCTCCGGGCCGCTACAGGCGCACCCTCGCCTGTGCCGCCCGGTAAGAGCTTTGTGTGTGGAGCTGACTCTGGTTTCGTCGCTCACGCAGGCCAAGAAGATTCTCGATGCGCTCGCGGCCCAGTTCAAGCCGATCATGACCCGTCCGTCCTCCTCTCCCTCTCGCTCCCTCGAGCCTCTCTCGGCCTGACGCTGACGTACACATCCTCCTTTCGACGCAGAGTGGGGCTTCGGCGTCAACTCGCTCCGCGAGCACGAGTGGAACCCGACGTTCGCCGGCAGGAACTGGAACGCCGGTGCGTCGGCTCGCCCGCCAACCTCCTCGCGCCGACGAGCTGCACTGACTCCAGTCCCTTCTTGTCGCAGGCGAGGTCATCGAGATCGTCCTCAGGCGCCGCGACGGCAGCTTGTGCGTCTGCTTCTTTCCGCGCTCGAGAGGTCCGTGCGGCCTGACCTGACGGACCCGCACCTGGACACAGCGCGCCCTACCAGTTCCTCCTCTACGTCATGTGCCACGAGCTCGCCCACGTCCGCGAGATGAACCACTCGCACGCCTTCCAGAGCGTCAACAAGCAGCTGCGCGAGGCCCTGTCGACCCTGCGCGCCAAGGGCTACTACGGCGACGGGTTCTGGTCCTCGGGCCGCTCGCTCAAGTACGCCACCGCGGCCGTCCCGCTCACGGGCGCCGACGAGCCCGCCTTCACGTGCGGCGGCGCCAACAAGAAGCGCCGCCGCCGCCGCCAGCCGCGCGCGCCGACGGCCGGCCCGAGCAAGCCGCGCGGCGCACCCGTCGCGCAGGGGGCGACGGGCCGCCAGACGCAGGCGACGTCGATCGCGGCCAAGCCTGGCGCGAGGGTCAGCAGGAAGGGCGCGTTCCCGGAGGGAGGAGGGCAGACGCTCAGTGCCGACCCGGCGCAGAGCAGCTTCAAGTGCGTCCCTCCTCTCTCTCTCTCTCTCCACGCATGCGAGCCGCGCTGACTGGTTCGTCATCGTGCAGGCGCAGGTCTCAGGCCAAGGGCGCCGTCAACGCGCGCGCCGAGGCGGCCCAAGCGCGTCTCGACGCCGAGAAGCGCGCGCAGGCCGCCGCCGCTCGCGCCAGCGCTGCCGCGTCGACCTCGAAGGCCAAGCAGGAGGACAAGAAGCCGCGCATCAAGACCGAGGCGCCGGGTGTCATCGTGCTCGACGACAGCGACGACGATGACGGGCAGCAGTCGCGCTCGGCTTCCGGCTCGGGCGGCGAGGCCGAGTGGGAGTGGGAGAGCGACGCCGAGGACGACGAGGTCAAGTTCAAGAACGACGACGAGCGCCACTTCCTCGAGGACGACATGCGCGACTGGGCGACGATCGTCAAGCAGGAGGACGACGCCGCCGAGCGCGCCGAGCAAGCTCGCGCCGCCAAGGCGCAGGGCTCGTCATCATCGTCGTCGGGCAAGAAGGGCAAGGGCAAGGCGTCGAGCCCGCCCTCTTCGTCGCGCAAGCGCCGCGCGTCGGCGTCGGCGCTGCAGGACGACTCGCTCGACGCGCTCGACCTGACGCCGCACGAGCGCGCCATGATCGAGGCCGACGAGCGCGGGTACGAAGACGAGGCCGACGGCGTCGAGCGCGTCGGCAAGAAGGGCAGGGTGGCGTACATGGCGGTGCCCGGTGCGGCGGTCGGCGGCGGGGGAGGCGGCAGCAAGAACAAGAAGGGCAAGGGCAAAGGTGCGTGGCACAGTCTCGCTCATCGGCCTCACTGAACCTGTTCACGTCTCGGCGGCTGACTAGAGCGTCATGGTCGCACAGCCCCAGTCGTCAAACGCCGCTTCCAGACCCGCCTCGACTCGGACGACGACGACTCGGACGACGAGCAGTCGACCGGCCGTGCCTCGTCGTTCAAGGACTCGTCGATGGCGTCGAGCTCCGTCAAGGGCAAGGCGATCAAGCGCAAACGCGAGTCGACCTCGCCCGAGGAGGTGCGCTGACTTGGTCTTTCTCGTCTCCCATTCCTCGCCCTCTCCCTCCTCTGTGCGGTCCCCCTACTTTGTCACCTACGCCCTCATCGCTCTCACTGCACCCTGCACCCGTCCTGTACTTCCTCGCGTCGTTCTGCAACCCTGATCCCCGATTTGAGACGTCCTCGCTGTCCTCCTCGTCTCGCTCCCTGTCTCCCTCCTCCCTCTCCTCTTCCTGCGCCATCTTTCGCTTCAAGCCTCCTTGTGTGGGTTTCTCACTAACTGTTCATCCCCGCAGTCGGACCGCTCGTCGCCCTCGACCGCCGCCACCACGACTTTCGCCTCGTCCTCTTCTGCCGCTCGCCCCACCGCCAAGCCCTCCCCTTCCGGCAAGAAGAAGCTGCGCCCGCTCGACCTCACCTCGTCCTCGCCTGTCGTCGCCAAGGTGCCCGTCCAGGCGCCGGCTCGCGGCGGCACGGGCTCGCGCTCGAGCAAGGACAAGGGCAAGGGCAAGGCGGTCCGAGCGCCATCGTCGTCGTCCTCCTCCTCGGACGGCGGCACGCCGACCATTGTCTCGAAGCCCAAGCCCAAGCCCAAGGCGTCGTCCAAGCCGGTCAAGAAGCCGCGCAAGACGCGCTCGGACAAGGGCAAGAAGCGCGGCCCGTACAAGCCGAGGGCCCGCCCCGCCGCCGCCGCTCGCCGCCGTGACGACTCGAGCTCGAGCGAGAGCGGCGTCGAACCCCTCAACCCGATCGAGCGCATCAAGAGGGAGCGCGAGACGGAGGACGTCGAGCTCGACTGGACGGACGAGGAGCCGGCCGAGACGAGGCGCCGTCTCGCCGAGGCGCAGGGTCGTCGCGTTAGCGGCGCCGTCAGCTCGCCCAAGAAGAGCAAGGACAAGGGCAAGGGCCGTGCGCTCCAGCCTCGCGGCTCGCTCGACGTCGCGCTCGAGCCCCTCCCCAACCTCGACCCGCTCGCCCCGCTCGCCTCGGACGCCTCGAGCATCTGCGACCTTCCCTCGCCGCTCTTCCCCACCTTTACCATCGGCAGCGACGGCACCCTCGTTGGCGGCTTCATCGGCCTGTCGACGCCCGACCGCGCACGCGCCCTCGCGCATCTCGAGGCGCAGGTCGTCTTCAACGACCGCGTCGAGGCGCAGCGCGCGGCTCGTACGGCGGCGCACGAGGGCGAGGAGCAGGTGTACAAGGCGGCGGCGCCTACCAGGGAGCAGGAGGCGAGGGCGCGCTTGATGGCGAGGGTCGAGGAGGAGGCGAAGCGCAACGCGGCGGCTCGCGCTTTGGCGAACGGCACGGGTGCGGCGGCGTCGATGGGGGACGAGGTCGCGGCGGCGGGCGGCGGTCCTGAGGGAGAGGCGCAGGGTGCTGAGGTCGTGGAGGACGGCGCGATGACTTGGCGCTGCGGAAAGTGCGAGGTCGAGGTACGTCAGCTTTCGTCCTCCTTCCCTTCCTCCCTCCCGCGCTCCCAGTCTTGTACGCGCTGACTCTCTCGAGCCACGTACGCAGGTCTCGGCCGCCTCGTCGACGTGCACGGCGTGCGAGGCGCTCGAGGTCGGCCCGTTTGCCGTCGAGGACGGTCCAAGCCGCTTCTGCGTCAGCTAGCTCGGCTCGTCAAGCGCGTCCTGCTCGTCCGTCACGACTCTCTC
The DNA here is from genome assembly GCA_920104245.2 of Rhodotorula babjevae. Classification (NCBI taxonomy): domain Eukaryota; kingdom Fungi; phylum Basidiomycota; class Microbotryomycetes; order Sporidiobolales; family Sporidiobolaceae; genus Rhodotorula; species Rhodotorula babjevae. The sequence goes on from CAKKSZ020000015.1 coordinate 114,819, forward strand.
TCGGTCTCAAGAATAGCACGGAGCTGACTCGGCGCATCCGCAGGTCTTCGTCGGCGCGCACGGTCCTCCCTCGCCCTTCCCTCTTTCTCGTCCCGTCCTCTCCTCGCCCTTCCCTCGCTTTTCCTGCAGCTGCCTCCCCACCATCTCCAGCCTCTCGTGTATAGCTTTGCCGCAGATGCTTGCCGTCGCCGTCGCTTCCTGTAGTAGCAGCCGCTTGTCAGTGCCGCACGGACCCCCGCTTTCCTCCTCGAGATTAGCGCCTTGTTTTGGGGAGCTCGAGAGGCAGCCAGACCGACTCAGCTTCCGAGAGCTGCGAGAGCGAGCCGCGCAATTCGCCTCGGCAAGGCGTTAAGTCGAGAGGAGCGACCGACACCTCCTCGTCGCCTCGGGAGAGCGGCCTCACTTGACGCTCAACGACTCAAGTCGCTCTCTCGCCCCAGAGCTCAGTCTCGAAGCTCGCACTAGTGCTACGGAAGCGCAGCATCGAGAGCGCGACCTGAAGAGGGCAACAGAGCAGGAGCAGCGGAAGAGGAGCGAGCCTCTAGGGGTCAAAGCGCTCCTCGCTCGTCCTCCTTCTCCTCCTCTCGACCGTTCAGTCCTCGCACGGCAAGAGAGCGAGGAGAGGTTCGAACTTTCAGTCCCCACGCGGCGAGAAAGTGAGGAGAGAGAAGCGGCTGGGGCAGCTGGGGGGGCAAATCCTAGCGCTAGGAAACCAGGGGACGTTTTGCTGTGCAGCAAAACACGGTCGACCATGTAGCCCAGTTGGCTGAAGCCTGACTTTTTTTTTCGGCTGAAGAAATCCGGTCCCAGGTTCGAATCCCGCGCAAAACGTCCTTTTTCACTCCTTGGTGGAGAGGCCAGGAAACGACATGCAAGGCCCTGGACGGGTGCTGGGGCAAGCTGCAGCCCTTGGGGCCTTTTTGCGCGCCTTTCGAGAACGATTCGAGCTAGTGAGGTACGCGGACGCCGGGCGCTCCTCCTCGCTACCTTGGTCTCCAGCGCAGACGCGCACCAACCAGTCTCTGGAGGAGTACCGGTTGTCGAGAGTGCGCCTTGTCGATTTCGGTCAGAGAACGCAGCTCGAGAAGAGGAACCCCTCGAGGTCCGAGCGCTCCTCGCACCTCGGTCTCCTCCTCCTGCACTTGAGCGCGGGCTCGCGGCAACTTGTTCCCAGAGCGTGTCCAGGCTCCTAGCTCGTCGTTTAAAGTGCGCATCGTCGAGGACGACGAAGCAACAGCAGCCGGAAACGAGCGCGCCTGGAGAGGTCAAAGCGCTCCTCGCGACTTTCTCCTGCTCTTCTCGAACGCAGAATCGCAGCGGCCCGTTCCCGGGAGGTGGCCAGGTTCTAGCCTCATCGTCGAGAGTGCCGAGTGCGGTACAGTGAGAGCAGTTCGAGACGAGCGCGCCCCTCGAGGGCCTCGAGGGCGACAGGCTTTCGTCGACCCACCTCTCGTCGCGCCTCTCCGGCTTCCTCCCCGCCCTCCTCGTCCTCGCTAGCCATTGCGTTCGCCCTCGATTGTCCCTCGCCACCGCTCGTCGAAGGAGCGAGCGAGACACCTCGCGCCGGTGCCGGCGCTGAGCGCGCACGGACCGCGTGGTCGACCTTCTCAAGTCGATCGAGGTGCTATCTGGCTGTCCACGCCGGGGCCGCTCTCGCTCTCGCGTCCAGCAGGTCAAGGCACTGCAGTGAGATTCCAGGCTCGCAGCCCTCGAGATGTCGAGGGAGGGGATGAGGGTACTGCGGATGAAGGAGGAAGAGGAACAACACGAGCAAAAGCGGGGAGGGGACGACGACGATGGCGGCGACGCCCGAGGGGGATAGGGCGCACACCGGCGCACAGGCAGAACGAGGAGAGGGAGAATACGAGTAGGGGATGCACGAGATCGACGAGAGGGAGAGGCGCGCTCAGAGAACGGCCTTGGGCATCTTGCGGCTGGCCTGGCGCACGCCGAGGTCGGCGAGCACCTCCTCCGCGCCGCCGAGGATGGCGTCGAACTTCTGCGTGCGCTGGAACATCTCGATGATGCCGCCCATGCCATTCTGCGTGATGCCGCGGCCGCCGAAGATCTGGACGGCGTCGTCGGCGATCTCGCCCGCCGCGCGCGTGCACGCCGTCTTGAGGAGGCCGATCGGGCCGGCGAGGAGGTCGGCCTGCTGCGCGTACGTCATGTGGCACATCTGGAAGGCTGCGAGAGGGTGCGCGACAGAGTCAGGACCAGGGCGAGAAGGTTGAAGAGGGAGGGAAAGGTGGCGACGCACTGACGTTCTCGAGGTACGCCTGGAGGCCCTCGACCTTGTAGATCATGGCGGCGAGCTTGGCGCGGATGACGGGCTGGTTGATGAGCGCCTTGCCGAACACCTTGCGCTGGTGGGCCCACCGCATGCACTCCTCGACGATGAGGCGCGAGCCGGCGACCGAGCCGCAGCACATGGCCCAGCGCTCGTGGCTGCAGACGAGAAGCGTAGGGCGTCAGTGAGAGAGCGAGAGAAGGCAGAGCGAGGGAGCGGCGAGACGCACTTGAAGTTGGACAGGACGACGAAGAGGCCCTTGCCCTCCTTGCCGAGCAGGTTCTCGACGGGCACCTTGACGTTGTCGAACGTGATGTAGGCCGTGCCGGCCGTCGTCGAGTACGACGTCTTGATGAGCTTGGTCTCGACGCCCTCGCCGCGCGGGATGAGGAGCATCGACAGGCCGTTGCCCGTGTTGACCGCCGCCGAAAAGTAGTCCGAGAAGTTGCCGCTGCGCACGCACGCTCGAGTCAGCACCGAGAACTAGGAAGAGAGAGAGAGGAGGGGAACGCACTTGGTGATCCACTTCTTGGTGCCGTTGACGATGTAGTGCTTGCCGTCGGGCGTCTTCTTGGCCGTCGTGCGCAGGCCGGCGACGTCCGAGCCGGCGAACGCCTCGGTGATGGCGAGCGAGATGAACTTCTTGCCGGCGAGGACCTCGGGGATGACCTTCTGCTTGAGCTCGTCCGAGCCGAAGTTCATGACGGGCGGGAGGCCGATGCACATGCCGCCCTGAAGGCCGTCGGCGTAGCCTGCGGGTTGTCGACAAGCATCATCAGCCTCTCATCCGCACGTCGAGGGGAGGGAGCGGAGGAGAGAGGGACGCACCGCGAGCGCCGGCGCGAATGAGCTCCTGCGAGATGATCATCTCGTGGAAGTAGTCGAACTCCTCGGGCTTGACGCCGCCAAACAGCTTCTTGCCGTGGAGGAGCTTGCTCGGGCCGAGACGCTGCGAGAGAGAAGTGGAAGGAGTCAGCCCCGTGCCCGACGACGAGTGAGAACGAGTGAGAGGAAGAGGGTCGAGGAGACGGACCATGGCGTTGAGGTTCATCTCGGGCGAGCCCATCTTCTGGACGAGCTCGACCGTCGGGCGCTTGCCGTCCTTCTCGTGCATCTGGGCGTCCTCGCGCACCTCGGCATCGACAAACTCGCGCATCGCCTTCTGGAGCGAGCGGTGCGAGTCGCGGTAGTAGGGCGACTTGAAGCCCTCGCTGAGCCAGGTCGGCTCGGCGTAGGGGACGGGCGACAGGGTGCCGTTGGTCGGGAGGACGATCTGGGGCTTGTCGCCGGCGATGGTGCCGATCAGGTAGCGCGAGTACTTGGTGAGGACCTCGGAGCGGTGCATGCCGAAGAAGGCCTCGGTGGCATCTGCGCGCGGTAATTCAGGGTCAGCGAGAGCTCCTGTGCGTCTCCTCGCGACCGTGCACAGGAGCGGCAGGCGGACGAGAGGCTCACCCTTGCCGGCGACCTGGAGGAGGACGTGCGAGCCGCCCGGGTGCATGTCGGCGAACTTGGAGACATCGTACACGGCCGTGTCGACGATGATCCACAGGTCGCCCTCCTTGTTGTGCTGCAGGCGAACGAGGCGAGGAGAGGAAGGTCAGCGCTCGATGTCCGGTTAAGCGGCTCGGCGAGGTGTCCGGGTCGAGCGAGAGGGAGGCGGCGGCGCGTCGTCGAGGATCGAGAGCAGGAGGGGTGGCTCTGCTGTGGTGCTGGTGCTGGGATTGTGCGCTGCGCTCGCCCTGTCGCGGCAGCTGCGCCACCCTCCGTCCCGCTCGACCACCCCGCACTTGGCCTCGACGCGTCCGCCGACGCCACGAGCCCCTCCTGCCTCGCCGCGCGCTCGCCCGTGCTCCGCCTGCACTCTCAGCTGCACCCTAGACAGCGCGCACCGTGCCCCACTGCCCTCGAGAGCCCAGAGAGAGAGCGCGCGTGAAAGTGGCCGGGACGCACCTTGGCCACCTCGGCCTTGTCGAACGACTTGAGCGACGCCTTGTCCTTTGCCGTCTCGGGCACGGTGAGGTACTGCGTCTTGCTGGGGGGAAGGATGGCGGCCGACATGGTGGTGCGCTGGGTGTGGTGAAAGGGGAGAGCGCTGAGAGGCCGGCGCGCGCTGTCGCCAAGTCGCTCCGGCTCTTGCTCGACCCGGTCGCCGATCGCGACCAATCCGCTCGCCGCTCTCTCGCTCTCAGCCTCGCACAAGCCTCGCTGCATCGCCTGACTAAAGCCACGGCCTTCTTGCCCGACTGCTAGACTCGCAAGCCCCGGAAGAGCCGCCGCTACAGCTCCAGCCCCTCCTCCTCCTCGAGCTCCTTCCCGGCGACCTTCTTGCCGCCGCCTCCCACCACGCCCTGCGCCTCGTACAGCCTCGCAAGCTGCTCGGCCGTCGTCGCATTCTCGATGCCCTTGTCGTCGCGCACCTTGATGAAGCGCGGGAACCGGATCGAGACGCCGCGCTCGCCGCCGAGGGCCGTGCGCGCCGCAGGGTAGACGGGCGAGAGCGTAAAGCTGCGGGCGTGGACAGCGCAGGGTCAGCTTCACCTGACAGTCTGCCTGCAGCAGCGGGTCGCTCGGGCTCGTCGAGCACGAGCCAGACGCCGCAGAGAGAACGAGCGAGAGGATCGCACTCGGCGCCGCGAATCTCCCACACCTCGCTCGGCTTGAACCACACGTCGGGCCGCAGCGCTGCAGGGCGTCGGCGAGTCAGTGCTCGACCCCATGTGAGAGCGAGAGCACGTAGAGAGGGACGCACAGCCCGCTTCGACCTCGGGCCAGGCGCTCGTGTCCGTCAGCGGGTTGTCGGCGTCGGGGCGGTACTTCTCGCGCATGGCCTTGTAGAATGCGCTGTGGACGGTGACGAGCGTCAGTGCGACGTCGCCGTGAGCCAGGGGACGGAGCCGAGACGCACTCGTTGAAGCCCGAGAGGCACTTTGTGACGGCTGTGTAGGCGCCCGTCTCCTCGTCGTAGCACGCTGCGTTCGGGTCTCGACGTCAGCAGCTCCTCCGGACGAGGAAGGAAGCGAGGGACCGAGGACGCACCAAGGAGGAACGGCGAGAACCAGCCCGCCTTGCGACCCTGGCCCCACCACCCGGCGATGGGCACGAGGTCGAGCGAGTCGCCGATGGCACCCTCGCCTTCGATGTAGTCCTTCTTGACCTTGCACCATGAGTCGGCACGCCTGTCGGGCTCGTAGGTGGCGGGCAGGGCACGTCGGCGCGACTTGAGGGCGGTCGCGGCGGTCGAGGACGAGGTCGACGCGGTCCCGGCGACGCCGAGCTTGGGGCTGCGGGTGCGCGACGAGCCCGAGTCGCTGGCGGTGCCGAGCTCGTCGTCGTCGTCCGTGTGGGCGAGCGCGAGGTCGTCGTCGACCGCCTCGCCCTTGACGAGCTGCTGCTCCTCCTCGCCCTCGATTTCGACCTCGTCGAGCAGCTTGACCATGATGCCCTCGGCACGCATGCCGAGCGCCTCGTCGAAGAAGGCCTTGACGGCGGCCGGGTCGTTGTCCATGCACGAGGGGATGAGCTCCCACTTGGCGAAGCGCGGGTCGGCTGGTGCGAGCGGCGGGAAATTGGCGTGGAGGAGCGAGCGGCGTCGGCGGAACGGTGTCGACAGCAGCGACTAAGGGCGTGTGCGAGGAGGAGAGAGTCAGGCGATGGCGGGCGCAGGAGGAGGAGGGCCAGAGAGAGCGCACGGACCTCGTCGTTGAGGTACATGAGGTCGAAGCAGAAGATGCCGACGCGGACCTTGATGTCGCCGAGCTCGACGTCCTTCCTCGACCGATCTGCAGGGCGCACCGAGAGTCAGTGACCTGTGGCCGAGGGGAGAAGGGCGAGAAGACGACGACGCACACGAGAGCTCCTGGAACGTCTTGAACGCGCCCGTCTGCGGATCGATGGCGACCACCTCGCAGTCGATGATGAAGCTGCTGAGCTGGTCCTTCTTGAGCCCGTCGGCGTCGCCCTTGACCTCGCCCGGTCCGTCGCCCTCCTGCTTGTCGACGACGGCATTGGCGCGCTGCACGAGCGCGAGCACGCTGTACCCGATGTCGGGGTACTTGTCGCTCATGTCCTCGAGGTGCCGGCTGAATGCACGCATCCACACCCTCGCGCCCGTCTCGGCGTCGGTGAAGACGCGCCCGGCGTCGGCGGGCACGCCCGGCGGTCGAGCGGGTGCGGTCGGCGAGGCGGGGACGAAGACGTGGATCTGGCCGCGTTGTCCATCGAGCTTGGCCTCCGAGACGAATGGGCGAGAGCCGAGGCGCGTGTAGATGTCGGAGAGGGAGCGCGTGATCGAGCCGAGCATGGGCTCGAGCGGGATGCCTGCGGATGACGACGACGGACTCTTGTCAGCGTGGTCCGATGAGGTGGGACGCTTGGTGATGATGAGAGGGAGGCGAGGTGTCGGAAGGACGAGCCGGGGACGAGGAAGAGAGGGAAGATGAGGAAGGACGACGCACCGACGCTGAGCCCGACCCGCTCCTCTAGCTCGCCAAGCCCGCCAGCGAGTAGCGCACCGACGACGTCACCAAAGTTGGGGTGGCGCGCCCACACGCGGCGGACGAGCGCCTCGGCGCGCTTGAGCTTGTCGTCGACGGCGAGCTCGAGGGCCGAGCGCTGCGCACGGGGCTTCGTCTTGGGCTTGGCCTTGCCCTTGCCCTTGACGCCGCCCTTGCCCTTGCCCTTCTCGCCCGGCTTGACGTCCTCGTCCTCCTCGCCCGCCGCCGCCGCCGCCGCTCCTCCTCCCGCCGCGCTCAGGCCCGCTCCCGCGCCCATCTCCTCCTCGACCTCGCGCATGCCCTGCCGCTCCTCCTCGCTCACCTCGTAGCGCTCGTCGCGCTCCCATGTCGCGCCCTCGGGCCGCGAGAGGCAGAAAGCGCGCGCGAGCGCCGTGAGGAGCGTGAGGCGGACGGCGCCGATGCGCAAGTTGCTCGCGAGGATGCGCACGACGAAGCGCACTTGCTCGTGTTGCGCCGAGAGGAGGAGCTTCTTGACGAGCGACGTCTTCTGCGCGAGGACGCCGGTGCTGCGAGAGGACGAGCGAGAGAAGAAGGTCAGCCTGGTTCCTCTTCGACTTCCCGAGAGAGAGGGCAACGACGCACCCCTTGAGCTTGGCGATCTGGATGAGCGTCTTGTAAACGCCGTGGCACACGAGCGGCGCCGGCTGGACCAGGAGCCGGACCGACTTGCTCGCCTCGAACGCGATGTCGCCCGGGTCACCGTGCGTGTTGGCGAGCTGCTTGAGCCGCTGCGGGCTGATGCCCGACGTCTCCTTGATCGCCTTAGAGAGGACCTCTGCAGGGCGTGAGGCGAGTCAGTGACGAGTTGCGCGACGGAGCTGGCTACCCGACGGCTCGAGGTCCGTGCGGCAGAGGAAGAGAGGGACGCACGCCAGCCGATGCCGAGCTCGGTGTCTCGCTCGTACGACGGGCCGATGCGGTTGCTGCACAAGTACATGACGGCGAGGAGGCTCTGCGAGTCCTTCTCGATGACGGTGCGCAGGAGGTTGGTGAGGACGAGCTGGATGGCGAGGCGCGACTTGGTGCCGCTGATGAGGACGAGGGCGTCGGTGAAGTAGCTGAAGGGCGTGCGCGAGTGAGGGTCGAACGAGACGTCGGCCGAGGGGCTGAACGAGAAGAGCGGCGTGTCGAGCGGCTTGGACGACGTGCCCTTGCCCGACGACGACGAGGCGTGGCTGCTCGACGCGGCGGCCGACGTGTCGAAGATCGAGATGTTCTTGGTCGGCGACGGCTTAACGCTGGGCTTGCGGTCGCCCTGGTCCTCGGTCTTGAGCGCGGGCGAAGGAGGAGCGCACGAGGTCGAGGCGGCCGGGGTGCGCTTGGCGAAGATGGACGCGACGGGTTTCGGCGGCTTGTCGTCGACGGGCTCGGCCTTTGCGACGAGTTTGCCCTTGCCCTTGATCGAAGCAGTCGGGAGGTCGGGCTCGACAATGAGGAGGTCGTCGTCGGAGGAGGAGGACGAGTCGTCGAGGGTGACAGTCTCGACGGGGTTGGCGGCGCCCGTGCCCGCCTGGGCGTGGGTCGGTGTGCTCGACTTGGGGTGGCGGACGGGGCCCTTGTCGGTGCGAGCGATCTTGCGAGGTGGAGGAGGCGAGGGGGCTGTGCGCTTGGAGGGGGAGGCCGAGGGGAAGAAGCTGTCGAGGTTGCGCGGCTTTGAGGGGCTCTTCTGAGTCTTGGCCATGACCTGCGTGGGCTCGGCTGAGCTGCACGAGGTGGTGCTGGTGAGGGAAGAGCCAGAGGAGCGAGGCCGTCATCGCCGTCGACCTTGTCCCCCTCTGTCCTCTCCTCACGCAGCCTCGATCCCTGATCCGGCAGCTCCACTCTACTTTTGTGCGTACTCTAAGCTACTGGGCGGCAACAGCTCTTCAACCGAGGCCGCCACGGCGTCACCCCCTCATCACTTGACCCCCACCTTTGGGTCACCCTCGCCGGCCTTGCAGCACAACCGCGATTAAGGAGCCTGCGGCTTGTGCGACCCACGATTGTGACACGCGAGCAGCAGTAGCCCCCGCACCAGAGCTCCAGCTGACCTCGCCCTTGCTCCTGCCGCCTGCAGCCGACTTCGTCCCCCATCCCCTCTCCAACCCGCTCAACCGCGACCATGACTGCAAGCGTCACCCTCGAGAACCTTTCAGAGCTCCTCAAGGACGATGACCGTGTCCAGGTCGCCAGTGCGTCCTCGCTCGCTCATCTTGCCCTCTCGTCGACCCGATTCAACGGCTGACCTGCTCTCTCTCTTCACAGTCGTCGACATTGACGGCGTCCTGCGCGGCAAGGTCATGGCCAAGAACAAGTTCCTGTCGGCCGCAAAGGACGGCGAGTCCTCCTTGCTTGCACATCGCGTCCTCGTCGCTCACGGACCTCGCAGCTGACCCGGCACCCTTTTTCGCTCGCAGGCTTCGGCTTCTGCTCGGTCGTGCACGGCTGGGACCTCCACGACAAGCCGTACGAGCCCGAGCTGTCCGTGTCGAACCTCGCCAACGGCTACCGCGACCTCGTCGCGCGCGTCGACCTCGAGACGTACCGCCGCACCCACACGACGCCGTCGATCCCGCTCTTCCTGTGCACGCTCCTCGACCCCGAGACCAAGGAGGGCATGTACGCCGACCCGAGGGCCGTCCTCCAGAAGGTCGTCAAGGACCTCGCGACCGAGGGCTGGGAGGCCATGGCCGGCGCCGAGGTGCGTCCCCTCTTGCTCTCGCCCACCTCGAGCAGAAACTGACCCGGCCTCGCTCAACGCGCAGTTCGAGTACTTCCAGTTCAAGGAGACGCCGACCTCGCTGTACGAGAAGGACTTCCACAACCTGACGCCGCTCACCAAGGGCATGCACGGCTACTCGGTCCTGCGGCCCGAGGTCAACGGCGCCTACTTCCACGACCTGTTCGACAATTGCGCCGCCATGGGCATCCCAATCGAGGGTGCGCCTCGCTCTCTCTCTTCCTGCTCAAGCGCTCGCAGCTTACGCCCCTCTCTCCTCTTCCTCGAGCAGGTCACCACACCGAGACGGGCCCGGGCGTGTTCGAGTCGGCGCTCGCCTACTGCCCCGCGTCGCGCATGGCCGACAACGCCGTCCTCTTCAAGCACGTCGCGCGCACGACCGGGCTGCAGCACGGCGTCGTGCCGACCTTCATGGCCAAGCCGTACGGCGACCAGCCCGGGTGCAGCGGGCACGTGCACCTCAGCTTGCGCGACAAGGAGGGCAAGAACGTCTTTGCCGTCGGCGCGGACGAGGTCGAGAAGGGGCGGGAGGGCGCGCCGTACGAGGACGTCAAGCGCATCAGCCAGGTCGGCGAGTGGTTCCTCGCCGGCATCCTCGACGGCCTCCCCGACATCGTGCGCCTCCTCACTCTAGCCTTCTCACTCACCTGATTCTGCAGAGCTGACAGGCTGTTGCTCTCGCGGTACAGATGCCCTGCCTCGTCCCGACCGTCAACGGGTCCGTGCACGACCGCCCTCGTCCGTCTCGCTCAAGCTCGAGCTCCAGCTGACGCTCCCCGCCTCGCTCCCTCGCAGCTACAAGCGTCTCGTCGAGTCGTACTGGGCGCCGACGACCGTGTCGTACGCGTACGAGTCGCGCCTCGCGTCGGTCCGGGTTATCAGCCCGCCGCTCGGAGACGCAAAGGGGACGAGGCTCGAGGTTCGCGTTCCGGGTGCCGACGTGCGTCGTCCTCCTGACTCTCCTCTGCTGCTCTCGCGGCTCGAGGCGGCGTGCTGACGCTCGTCCTCGTCCTCCCCTCCCTTGCCTTCTCTCTCACCCTCGCGCCTTCCCTCGGTCCTACCGCTCCCCTACCGCGCTCCCGCCACCCGCAGATGAACCCCTACCTCACGTTCGCCTCGCTCCTCGCCCTCGGCCTGCGCGGCATCCGCAAGCAGCTCGCCCTCCCCGGCCCGCCGGTCGGACCGCGCACGGACCGCCGCTCGCTCGAGCGCCTGCCCAAGAGCCTCGAGCACGCCGTCGATCGTATGCTGCGCGAGGGGAGCGTCGCGAGGGAGGCGCTGGGCAAGGAGACGGTCGAGCATCTCGGGGCGACGAGGGTGAGTCGAGCTCCCTCCTCTCTCTCTCTCGCTCTCTTTTCCCCCTGACTCCGGCTCGATCGCGCTCCTCCCGCCGCTCTTCAGCCGAACACCATACTGACTGTTCCTCTCCCCGTCCTCCTCCTCGCCGCCGCCGCTCGCACCCCTCCCCCCTCGCTCTTCCTCTCGCCTTCCCTCTCTCCCGCCCGCCCGCAGCAAAACGAGTGGGAGCTCTTCTCCCAAAGCGTGACCGACTGGGAACTCAAGCGTTACCTCGAGCTTGCCTAGGCGCCGTGCGCTCGAGCCGGAGGAAGGAGGGCGAGGACGTAGAGCAGGGGAGAGCGAGGGAGGAGGTCCGAGCGGGCGAGCCTGTATCACAGTATTCCTCTCGCACGCTCTCTCGGTCTCTGCGTCTCAAGAGCACGGAGAGGAGAGCGAAGACGCCTCACATACTGCCCAGGAAAGTACCTCTACAGCTCACTCTCCTCCTCGACGATTCTCCTCCGCCTCTCGGCCCACAGCGGCACCAGCCCCTCGAGCCCGTCCCTCCCCGCGCCCCTCGCCTTCTCGACCTCGTCGGCGCCGATCCCAAACGCCTCGCACATGGCCTCGTACGAGCGCGCCTGGTTCATGCGCAGCTTGAGGTCGCGGTTGCGCTCGCGCGAGGGCGGGGTCGGCGACGCGTGCAGGTTCATGGCGTTGAGGAGGTACTTGGTGTTCGAGTAGTGGTTGTTGGTCGCGAGGGCCTGCGAGCGGGCGAGCGGGTGATTCGAGAGAGCGGCGAGAGAGGGACGAGGTCCGTGCGCGAGAAGGAAGAGGGAGCGAGAGCGGGATGCAGAGTGTCAGCCTCGTCGCCGGCATGCTAGTGAGAGAGAGGAGAGACGCACGACACGCAGGAGCTTGGGGATGACGACCTTCTCTGGGTCTTCGAGGCCGCCCTCGCGCCGGAAGCAGCTCACGTTGGCCTCGGCCGAGCGCGCGAGCATGACGGCGTCGACGAGGCGCTCGCGCACCGCCTTCTTGACCGCCCCGGCCTCCTCCTTCGCCTCCTCCCCGGCCTTCTCCTCACCCTCCTCGTCCGCGCCGCCGCTCTCGCCGCACGTCCTCGCGTAGTTGCCCCACCCGTCGCCGTCGCCGTTGCACACGACTGGCACGCCCGCCTCGTGGCACAGGCGCGCGAGCGGGCGCATGCGGCGCAGGAGGGCCGGCTCGGACGAGCGCATCGTCTGCGTGCGACAGTGTATCGTGAGGTTGGCGATGCCCGTTGCGAGAATGCGGCGCACGAGGGGCACGGTCGGCTCGGCGTCGAGGGCGGGGTCGGCGGTGGGAGGGGGGAGAGACGATGCGGCGGGAGAGGCTGCATCGGGCGCGTCGGTCGTGGCGGAGGAGGGTGCGGGGAGTGGGAGGAGGCGGATCTTGGCGTCGATGGGGAGGTCGGTCGCCTGGACGAGCGCCTCGAGGATCTGTGGACCGAGGGACTGTCAGTCCTGGGGGAGATGGCGCACGACGAGAGGGCACGCACCGAGCAGAGGCGGTCGGGCTCCTTGAGCAAGGCGGCGCCCATGCCGCCCTGGAGGCTGAACGATTTGGGGCAGCCGCAGTTGAGGCCGACGCCGGCGACGTCGTGCTCGACGACCTTGAGGGCCTCGACGGCGAGCTTTGGGTCTGCCGACCCGAGCTGGAAGATGAGGCGGGGCTTTTCGAGCGGGTGGCACTCGAAGATGCTGCGGCCGTTCTTGACGAACGAGACGACGCCGGTGCGGTCGTCGACCTCGCGCGTTGCGCCGATGATGGCCTTGTCGACGATCTCGGGTCCCCAGACGAGCTCTGCGCCGTAGTCGAGGGCGACGAGGCGGACGGGGAGGGTGCCGATGCGGACCATGGGGGCGAGGTGGAGGCCGTGTGAGTAAGGGAGGGTGCGCTTGCGCTTGGTCGGGGTCATGGGCGTGTTGTCGAGGGCGTGGTCGAGCTTTATGCGCTTCGAGTCGCGGGTGAGCGAGTCGGGCGAGGCGGACGAGGGCGAGGCCGGGGTCGAGGGAGGCGAGTGGGAGCGGGTGACGGGGTTGGCGGTCATGGTGGCGAGTGGGCGGGTCGAGTATCGATGCAGGGAGAGCGTGGCCCGCCTGAGCATGCACCCGGGCTCAGCGGCGACGAGTGAGAGCGGGGAGGACGGAGACGAAACGACGGCAGAAGTTGGCGGGCTTGGGTCCTGTGCTCGTCCTCCCCCGACTCGACTCTAGGCGCACCCGTGCACCCACTCGGTCCACTCGCCACCCCTCTACACCCACCCTCGACACCCGAGCGACCCGCCCCTTGTTGTCGCCGCCTCGCCTCGCCGCCCTCTCCCTCTTCATCTCTCCCTCGCACCCTCGCACAGCCACACAGCTCGACCCACCCGCTCGTACGCCCACCATGCCGCCCAAGAAGCAGGACAACAAGCCAAAGAAGGCCGCCGTCGACAAGGTCCGTCCCTCCCCTCTCTCCCTCCCCGCTCCCTCTCCCACCAGGTGACGCTCACGGACCCGACCTCCCCTCCTCGCAGACGTTCGGCATGAAGAACAAGAACAAGTCGACAAAGGTCCAGCAGCAGGTCAAGATCATCCAGCAGCAAGAGGCCCAGAAGGGCGTCAACAAGGACGTCCTCGCAAAGAAGGCCGAACGCGAGCGCATCGACAACAAGAAGAAGCAGGAGCAGGCAAAGCGCGAGCTCGAGGGCGACCTGTACGGCGGCCTCGACCTCATCGTCCAGCCCAAAGTGCCGTTCGGCGTCGGTCCGTCCCCTTCCTCGTCGTCCTGCCTCCCTCTCCTCTCCTCTCCTCGACTGACCTCGCCCACCCGTCCCGCAGACCCCAAGACGGTCCTGTGCGCCTTCCACAAGGTCGGCAAGTGCACCAAGGGGTGCGTCCCTGCCCCTCTCTCGCCCTCTTGTCCGCACAGCCTGCTCACGCACCCGCACCCTCGCCCGCAGCTCCAAGTGCAAGTTCTCGCACGACCTCAACGCCGAGCGCAAGGGCGCCAAGGCGAGCGTCTACGCCGACCAACGTGACGAGAAGAAGCAGGGTCCTGCAGAGGGCAGCAGTGCGTCGCCTCCCCCACGTCCTCCCCTCGAGAGACCTCCCTGACCGTCCTCTCGCGCCCGCAGCGATGGAGAACTGGACCGAGGAGCAGCTGCGAGAGGCCGTCTCGAAGAAGGGCAACCTCAAGGCGACGACCGACATTGTGTGCAAGCACTTCCTCGAGGCCATCGAGGACCAGAAATACGGCTACTTCTGGTTCGCCTTCCTCCCCCTCTCTCTCCTCTTCCCCGTCGGCGACTGATCCTTCTCTCGTCCTCCAACGCGCAGGCAGTGCCCGAACGGCGAGAACTGCATGTACCGCCATGCGCTCCCGCCCGGGTTCGTCCTCAAGAGCCAGCGCAAGAAGGAGGACGACGACGCCAAGAACCGCGAGATCTCGCTCGAGGACTTCTTGGAGGTCGAGGTGCGTCCCGTCTCCCTCCTCGGTTCGGGCTCGACGTCGCTCTCAGGTGCTGTTGAGGGGCTCGAGCTGACGCAGTTGCTCTCCTTGCGCTCGACCCCGACCTCGCCTTCCCGCCCTCACCCGACTCTCTCCTCGCCCCTCGCCTCGCCCTACGCACCTCGGCATCATCTCACTGCCTCCCTCGCTCCGCCTTGCCGCCCTCCTCGCCCTCGTCATCCTCGTCCTCGCACGGCCCACCCTGCCCGCCTTCGTCCACCCGCAGCGCCACAAGCTCGACCAGTCCAAGCTGACGCCCCTCACCAAGGAGTCGTTCGCCGAGTGGAAGAAGACGCGCGTGTCCAAGAAGGAGGCCGAGGAGCAGGCGGTCCAGTCGGCCAAGTCGGCGACGGCGGCCGCGGGCAAGCTGAGCGGCCTGAGCGGCCGCGACCTGTTCACGTTCAACCCGGACATGCTCGGCGCCGACGAGTACGACGACGAGGACGGCGAGGGCGACGACGACGAGTGGGACTTGGACGCGCTCCGGGCAAAGACGGAGCGCGCGCGCGAGGAGCGCGAGCTCGAGCGGTGCGTCTTTCCTCCTTGCTCCCCTCCTTCCCTCCCTCTCTGGCGCTCCTCCTCCCTCTTCTCCTTCTGCACCTAGCCACCCCTTGCACACCGAGCTGACCCACTCTCCCTTGTCACGCAGCATCCGCGTCCTTGAGGGCGGCGTCGGCAGCCTCAGCGTGTCCGAGCCCGAGCCTCCAGCCGCGTGAGCGGGCTCTCGCCGTGCGGCTACCTGTCGGGAACGAGGAGGGCATGGAAGGGAGAGAGGAGGGTGTGCATACTCTGCAAGACTGCTTTCGTCGTTTCGCCGCCGGCCGAGCTGCGGAGCGGGTTGGGCGATGGAGGAGGTGACGAGGCTCGAGCTTCCTTTCCCAGTCTCTCGCTGAGCTCTCTCTCTCTCTCAGCTTCGTCTCTGGCTTCATCGCCTTTCGTCTCGGCGTGAGAGCGCGCCACGAGCGGTGCGCTCGCCTTTTCGAGCGCTCGAGCCCCTTTGCGCTCTCGAACGCTCCTCGTGCGCGCGGGCTCTCGCGCTGCCTCTCAGCTCGAGCTTCATCTTCTCGGTCGCTCAATGAGGCTGCTCTGACGAGCAGGGCACGCACTCTTGCACCTCGCACCCTCCTCGACACGCTCTCGCGCCCTCGCCAGCGTCTACTCGTCGCCGCCCGCCCGCCGGACCAGCACGTGCCGCCGCAGCTCGCCCTCTCGCGCCCGCGGGTGATACGGCACTGACGGTTCGTCACCGAGCGCATTCGCGAGCCCGCCGAGGTCGTGCAGGCCCGGCTGCACGTCCGCCTTGAGCCGCTCGCGCTCGGCCCTCATGAGGTCCTCGAAGCTCGTCGCGTACTGCGCGCCGACCATGCGCGTCGGGACGGCGTAGGCGCTGTGCGGTGCTGTGGGCGGCGAGGGAGCACGGGGCGGCTCGGCGTACGCGGGAGCGGGGGAGGCATCGCCGGGCAGGAAGAGGCGCGAGCGGCGGCTTGCGAGGCGCCTGTCGGCCCGGGATTCGGGACGACTGCTGCGAGGGGAGCGAGGGGAGCCCTGTGCAAGGGTAGGACGAGAGCAGGACGAGTCAGCCATGCTGCAGAGCTGAACGAGGTTGACGACCGCAACGAGCGCGAGCTCACCTCGTCGCGGCCAGGGCGTCCCGCCTTCTCGCTCGATAGCGCTGCAGGCCAGACATCCTCGAGGGCCGGCTGCAAAGTGAGCGAGTCAACAAGAGAGCCAGACAAAGACAGAGAAGGTCGACGCACAAGTTCCCGCTCGGACCCTCGGAGACGGCTCAGGACACCTCGGCGGCTCGCCGCGTTCATGCCGTCGAAGAGCGTCCTCAGCCCGGATGCGGTGAACTTGCTGTCCCAGTTGGGTGGTGCGTGTCGGGTCTTGGCGACATGGCGCACCTCGCCGAGGTAGTCGGCCCAGGTCGGCTTGCTCGGAATCTGTGAGGAGGAGTGGTTCGTCAGCGGACAGGACGCAGGCAGCGAGGAGAGCGTCGACGACTTGCTTCGGGCTCGCCGTACTGGCTGTGAGGAGGCATGAGGCGAGAGCGGAAAGAGGGAAAAGCGGGCGAGACGAAGCAGCGACCGGGCGCAGCCTCGCCGGCTTGCACCGATTGCCGTGACGCCGAGCGTCGCTTGAGGAGGACAGGAGGCATGTCCGAGGTCCGTGGACGAACGCGGCGGCGGGCGCAAGCGAACAGGGACGGACGGCAGAACGACCGGTCCGTGCACGGACCCCCACGGTCACAGCCGCAGGTCGCCCCGGCTGAGCGCAGAGCGTGGCTCGCTCGTCGGTAGCCATTTCCGAGTACATGAGTTGGGCTCTACGCGGCTGAGCGAGAGAAAGAGAATGCCTCGCACGGAACCGCGAGCCAAAGCTAGGCGAGATGCAACTTGAGAAGGTCGCGTCGGGGCGCTCTTACTCGCTCTGCCTCTCGATAATGCGACGGCAGTCTGAGCGCAAAGATGCTATACACTCGAGCGCTATCTCCTGCGCCCGTCCCGAGGCTCGTCGCGGTCCCGCCTCTCCTGGAACATCGACCTCCCCGCTGGGCCGCTTCGCTCACGGACGTCGTACTGGCTCAGAGACCCTGGAGACCTCGAGAGCTCGTCGCGCTGTCGTCTGCTTGAAGCTTGGGCGTGCGGGTCGGCATCGCCGAGAGCGATGAGGAGGTCGTCGGTGCGGGTATGCGCCTTGTCGTGGTTGGCGAACGAAAAGTTGCCGAACAGGCCCTCGGACGGGTGCGCCTCGTATCGAGCGGGTGGTGCGCCGAGTACATCGTGTCGTGAGCGACGTAGAGAGGATCTGGACCGAAGCTCGTTGCCGTCCTCGGCGAGCTGTCGAGCGCTGAGCTGCCCCGAGTGAGGGCTCGAGACGCTCGTGCTCAGGTCATGAGCGCCTCGCTGTGGCCGACGTGATGTGGCCGACTCGAGAGGCTGCAGGAGTGAGAAGAGGCGCTGTCAGGTAAGGGCTAGGCACCAGCGAAAGAAGATCGTGCTCACCTCCTCCTCGGAATCCTCCTCGTGCGGGTTACGGCTTGAGCGCTGTGGCGAGCGACGGACTCCGAAAGGGCTCTGCGGTACGTGACGGTGTCAGCTGAGCGTGTCCCCGAAAAAGCAGAGCTGCGCAGACTGACCTCCTCGCCCTCTTGCTCGGCGGCGAGATCGTGTGCTCGAGCAGTCGCGCGCCGGCGTCCTCGGCCGTCCTCCTGCGAGCGAGAGAATCAGCCTGGTTGGAAGAGGCTTGAGAGAAGGTGCGCACCTGCTGATGGCCGTGCGTGGACGACATGAGGAGGGTGCGAGCGGCGAGGAAGCAGGAGGAGGCGAGCGCGCAAATCGACGCTGAACGAGTTTGATCGGGTCAGCCGAGCTCCGCGGACGTTCCGGTCCGTCAAGTCGACAGCCGGCGTCATGGAGGAGAGCGCACGCACAACCGGCCACCGAGAAGAGGCGTGCACGGACCGGCGAGCAGGCACAAAGACGGGCAGGGCTCGCCGCCTACAGCCACAGGCGGGCGCTCCGCGGCCGCTCATCGAGCCGTGCGCAGGCGCACAACGAGTGCGCTGCTCACGGGGCAAGGAACGGCGCGCTCGACGGAGGTGAGCTGGCAGTCGAGATCAGAATCGGCGGCGTCGGCGTCGGCGGAAAAGCTGAGACAGAGCGAGCTGTGCTTGCCGCCAGTCGCTCTGATGTCCTCTGTAGGCTCGCAATGAGCTCTAGCAGTCGCCTTAGTCCGTGAGCAGCTGCACTCGGGGGCGCGATGGAGGGCCGGCCGCGAGCGGATGCCGGCGACCCGGCAACACAGCTCGCTCGTCCTCGACTCGCCCAGCGCAAGCACCAGCCAGCTACACGACTAGCGAGGACTGCGCACGACTCGACGCTCTGAACCGGCTGCCCAGTGCCGCCCTCCCTCTCCCCTCCCCGCCTCCTCCCCCCGTCCTCCTCTCCTCGCCTCGCCATGCTCGCCCACATCCTCGCCCTGCCCTCTGCGGCCGTGTCCGGTACGGCCAACTACCTCAACAACCGCAGGCGCGGCCTCGCCTATACCGCCGGTGCCCTCGGCGGCGCCTACGTCCTCGGCCAGTGGGCGGTGCAGCGCGTTCTCGAGGGCGCAGAGAAGGGCCGCAAGGAGAACGGCGAGCGAGACGAGTACGTCGTGCTGCGCTCTAACGGCCTACACGTCTGAGCCTGCGCTACTCGTGGAGCGTGCTGGCTGACCTCTCTTCCCCCACCCCACCTCTCCGTCTCTTCCAGCCTCTCTCGCCGGTTCTCGCTCAACCTGCAGGACAGCCAGTTCACCGTGCTCGCCCTCGTCCCGACTATCGCGTCTCAGCTGCAGCAAGAGCTCGACGTCGAGGCTCGGTCGACGGCGCTGAGCGACCTCGCGCGGCGGGACAAGGAGCGGCGGGCGGACGAGGCGCGGCGGGCGCAGGAAGCAGCGGCGGCAGAAGCGGTGGCGCAGCAGGAGAAGGAGTACCGGGAGGCGGAGGCGGCGCGAGCTGTCGAGGCGCGCGAGCTGAACGGCGGCGAGGCGGCTGACGACGCCGCCGCCGGCGACCCCGAGGAGCCGTCGGTCAACGGCTACGACGCCGACTCGCCGACTCCTTCGCCTGCACCAGCCGACAGCAGCGCTCCTCCAGCACACGGTATCGACCCCGCACCCGATGCACCTACCCCTGCGCCGGACGCGACCCCTTCTCTCTCGAGCCCGCTTCTTCCCTCGACCTCCCTCAACCCGTCCGCCGCACCTTTCCAGCCTCGCTCCACCTCTCCGCCTTCCGATCTGGCTTCGACTGCCGTCACCTTCGGCGAGGCAGACGGTGCGTCGAGCGTGCTGGGCAAGAGCTGGGCCGAGATCGTCAAGACGTCGCCGCCAGCTCCCGAGGCGCCCGTCGTCGAGCCGACCGCGGCTGCCTCCGGCGCGAGCGCCGAGGTCATCGGCGTCGAGATCGAGGGCGTCGAGGTCGACGGTGCGCACGAGCCGGCGGCGCCGAGCCAGGCCAACGGCGAGGCGGTCGGCGTGGACACGGCGACGGCGCAGGAGGCGGCAGAACCGGCCACGGATGCGCCGAGTGCGCCGGAGAAGAGCAAGGTTGAGCTCTGGAGCGAGATCAAACTCCTGTGTGCGCCTCTCTCCAACCTCGTCGCCGAGCTGTCCTTCGTCAACACGCTGATTTTCCCCTCTCGCCGCGCAGCTTTCACCCGCCTCATCACGTCCCTCTACGTCCTCGTCCTCCTCTCGCTCCAGACGCACGTCCAGCTCGCGCTCCTCGGCCGCGCCAGCTACGTCGACTCGCTCGTATCGACCCTCCCTCCTCGCACGCCCTCTCCTCGGTCCGCCGCACCCCTACCTCTGCCCGGCTCGACTGCGCTGCTCTCCGACAAGCTCCTCGACTCGCCTTCTGACGACCACGACCTCGAGCGCGCGCTGTACGAGGCCAAGCGCCTTCCGCCTACGGCCGACGAGCGGCGCGAGGAGAAGGAGCGCGAGAGGAAGGACCTCGAGCGCAAGTACCTCACTTTCTCGTGGTGGCTCCTGCACGAGGGGTGGAAGGTGGTGCGTGAGCGGGTTGAGCAAGCTGTCGAGGCTGTCGTCGGACCGTGCGTCGCTCGTCCTCCTCTCCTCCTCGCGCTGAGAAGGGCGGGGCTGACAGGCTCGGGCCTCCTGCAGGATGAGCCTCAAGGCGCCGCTCGTGTACGGCGAGCTCGGTGCCATGCTTGGCGAGATCCGCAGGCGGATCGAGCTAGACGCTGCGACCGGCAAGCCGTTCGAGTGCGCACGGTCCCCTCCCCGCGCTTTCTCTCGAGCTCAAGCAGCTGACTCGCCGTCGCCTGCAGCTTCTCGTCGGCGAACCACCCTCCAACGTCGGCTCTCGAGATCCAGACGCTCGTCTCGGGCGGCTCCTACGTCCCCTCGCCTCCCTCTTCCTCCTCGTCGTCTTCGTCTTTCCCGCCCTCATCCCGCCGCACCCGCCCCGACCCGATCACGCCCTCGCTCCGCTCGCTCCTCAACGAGACGAACGACGCGCTCGACTCGCCCGACGGCGCCCTCGTGCGCGCCCTGAGCCTCGACCGCCTGTTCGCCCTCGTCGTCGAGCGGCTCGAGCCCGCCTTCTCGGCGCCGAGCGCAGCGGCGGGAGCGCAGGCAGACGAGCGTGGTGCGAGGTTCGAGGATGTCACGGAGAAGCAGGCGCGGCTGGCGAGCCTGCTGCCGCTCGTCACGAGGTTGTCGTCGGCCGACGGCGGCGTCCTCTCGAGCGGCGTCAACTCGAACGACTTTGTCGAGGTGCGTTTCTCGTACTCTTCTCCGCGTTCCCGACGCCTCGAGCTCGCTCGCTCGACGACCCGCCGAGCTGACGAGGTCCGTGCGTCGTTTCCCTGCAGGCTCTCGAGGAGGTGCGCGAGCTGCGCGAGTTCAGCGCCGTGCTGTACGGCAGCTGGGACCGGGACAACATCGACGCGAGCTGTGTGTTGTAGCGAGCGCTGTCGAGACGTGCACGGTATGTATCTGTCCCTCTCAGTTTGCCCTTCCTCGCCGTCGCTCGTCCTTCCTCTCGTCCTTCCTGGTTGTCGGCGTCGAGGTCCGAGGAGCGAGGTCCTCCTGCTCGGCTCTCCTGAAAGAAGGTGACGAAAGTTCGGATTGACAGGCTATCTACGAGAAGAGAGAGAGCTCTAGTCGACGTTGACCGGATTCCAGGACACTGCGAAGCCCTCCTCGAGCTTGTCCAGCTCGCTGAGGTCGGTCTCATCGAGCTCAAAGTTCTCGAGGTCGGCGTTCTCCTGAATGCGGCCGGGAGTGTCGGACTTGGGCAAGGGAACGAAGCCCTTCTGCAGCGACCACCGGATCAGGACCTGCGCGACCGTGGCCTCGTGCTGCACCACCGTGATCGGCAAATCAGTGGTCTCGCTCGAGCGAGAGAAACCAGAGAGCCTCAGAGAAGGAAGGGCGCAGAGGCGGGGGAGGAGGGCGGAAAGGAGGAGGGAGAGAAGGTGGGGAGGAAGGAGAGGGAGAGGCGCGTCGACGCACCTTCTTGGCGAGCTTCTCGAGCGTCGGGTCGTCGAAGCGCTGTCCTCGAAGAATGGGGCAGTAGGCTGCGCGCGTCAAGAGAGAGCTTGGTGAGCGAGAGGTCGCCAGGGAAAGATCGGCGGGTGCGCACGGACCCTCTACGACGATGCCCTCCTTTGCGCAGTACTCGGTGATCGGCTTCTGCTGGAGGAACGGGTGCAGCTCGATCTGTGCGTGTGCGGTGAGAGGGCGAGTCAGCGCGAGAATTCTGCGCAAGGGCTGGCCGAGGAGGAGCAGCGCACCTGGTTGACCTCGGGCAGCTCGAGGCCGGCCTCCTTGATCTCCTCGAGGTGCCGAACGCCCTGCAGATCGCGCTTCAGTCAGCTCGGGAGCTCGCCAAGGTGTGGAAGGAGCCGAACGCACAAAGTTGCTAACGCCCGCCGACTTGAAGACGCCCTGGTCGCGCTTCTCGAGGAGCACCTTCCACGCCTCGAGCCGCTTCTGCTTGCCCGCCGTCGGGTCATGGAGGAGGAAGAGGTCCTGCAGGTCGGCTCGGTGTCAGTTCACCTGTTCTCGAGGGAGCGGCGGGGAGCGAGAACGAGGAGGACGGACCCAGGTCAACCCGTACTTCTTTGCGATCGCCGCGCTCTCGTCGACCGCCTTGGCCGTCGCAGCCGTGCCGTGCTCCTGACCCTGGACCTTGGTCGTGAGCCACACGGCGCCGTTGCCCTCGTTGGGCATGCCGTCCTTGAACTTGTGCACCGCGGCGCACACCTCGTCCTCGTTCTGCTCGACGGGGCTCGAGGTCAGCGCGGTGTGGATCTGACGAGGGCCGAGGGAATAGACGCACCTTGTAGTAGCGCGCGCTGTCGATGTGACGGTAGCCCATGGCGAGCGCGTGGATCGTCGAAGCTTTGGCGTTGGTCGACTGGAAGACGCCGAAGCCGAGGCGGGGCAGCTGCGCACCGCGGCGGAGCGGGATCTGGCTTGCGAGCGTGAAAGGCTGTGCGACGGCGTGTTCGGCTGGCGGGAGGCGCAGCGAGAGGTCGAGTGGAGGCGGACCGGGAGGTGGGGGAGGAGAGGACGAGAGGGTCGAGGACGCAAGCGCAGGTCAGCGCAGGCTGGTGCAGCAAGCTAGAACCACTGTACGCACCTCCCATGGTGGCTGTTGCGGGTTCGAGAGGGTGTGGAAGGAGAGCGAGGACGACGCGGCACTTTCGGCGGACTTGGGCTCGTCGGGCGAGACGGGCCTCACGTCACTCCGGCTCCGCGCTCGGATTTTGTCACCTTCCGCTCACACCTCTCGATCGGCTGCGCAAGCGCGTTGCTTCCGGAGGCGGGCAGGGGTCGAAAGAGGTGAGGCTGATCGAGAGGAAGAGGGCGGGAGGGCGAGGAAGAGCGACTTGAGAAGGTCCCGTCGACTCGAAACTCTGAGCTCGCGAAGCGAGACTGAGCGCCTGCAGCACCCTCAGTCAGTTCTCTCTAGCTTCGCGTCTCCATGACTCATCGCGCCTCGATGAAGGAGAGCACGACGAGCGAGCAGAAGCCGACGCCCGACCGCAGCGCCGGAGCGAGGAAAATGCGTGCCGCTCTCGCTCCCCCTTGCGGGAGAAGGGGGCGCCAGGAGCTTGCAGAGTCTAGAGATCACCTCGAGCCAGCAAGCTCGCCGAAAGATGATGAGGACGTGGCGCACGACGAGCGGCAAGCTGCTATCGCCTCCTCGCGGTCGCCTCCTCGCCTCGTTCTCGTCCGCTCCACCGTCGACCGCCCTGCTCGGCGTCTACAGCTGTGCCAGAACCTCACACGGTCACCCTACACGCCATGCCCGCCCACCCACAGCCACTGTCGACCTCGCCTCGCCCTCATCACCCGCGCCGATAAGACCAACTCGCCGCTCCGACTTCCAACGTCTGGCGCATCCGCGCAAGTCCGCCAGCAGCTCTCATGGTGCGTCCGAGTCCACTGCATCCACCCACACCCGCCCAAGAAGGGCTGTTGTCGCATTCGCCTCCTCCCCTTGCCCCTCCTCCCCTCTCCGCCGAGCCCAGCTGACCCGCTCGCTTCCCTGGACCACAGCTTCTCGTGCCGGCTCACCCGCGGGCTCTCCAGCCGTGCAACCAGCCGGACCTGCTCAGCAGGCCGTGCCGAGGTCACGAGCGCACTCATCGGTGCTCCGCTGTCTTTCCCGCGCTTGCCCACAACGGGCTCCGCACCAAGCAAAAACGTTGCTACGCGCGCATCAGCTGAGCGAGAGCTTTTGAGTCAGGCCTCGGGCTCCAGCACAAGCTCGAGCGCGGATCTCCACCCGCAAGCTCCGGCTCGGAAACCGCCGCTTCGGCCAAACTTCTTTCGCGCTGCTCGCTCCACCCGCCTCCTCGACACCGCCACCTGCGCACCGCCTACACCGCGCACCGAGTCCTGCACGGCACCCTCGACGAGCGCACCAGCTCCTCCCACCTCCCGCCGCGACCGCCCGCGCCCCCCTCCGCCCTCGCCCAAATGTCCGCCTCCTCATCGACTTCGCTGCGCGAGGAGAAGCTCTCGCGCTCGACCAGCGCCGCCTCGACCGCCTTCCAGAGCAGCCGAGGCGACGGCAAGGACAGCGCGTCGCGCACGACGAGCCTGTTCGGCGGCGCGGGCAAGAAGGACGGCAAGCCCGATGTCACGCAGGGTCAGCTGGGTGCGATCGAGGAGGAGGTCGACGGCGTGTTTGGCGAGCAGGGCGGCGCCGGCACGATCGACTACCGCAGCGTCGGCTGGGTGTGGACGTCCATCATCCTGATGAAGCTTCAGATCGGCCTCGGCGTCCTGTGCGTTCCCCTCTCCCTCTTTCTCTCTCTCGCCGGCCTCTCCCCCCCTCTTGCGGCTGTCGGCTTGCACCCGGGCTCCACGCATGCGCATCCAGCGACGGCGAGCGCAGCAGCTGACTCCCTGTTGTGCGCCTGCAGCAACATCCCCGCCGCGCTCGGCACCCTTGGCCTCGTCCCCGGCCTCATCATCCTCATCCTGTTTGCGGGCCTGACTGGCTGGACCGACTGGGTCATCGGGCAGTTCAAGCTGAACCACCCGCAAGTCTGTACGTCGAGCTCGCCGCCCCGCACGGGCCCCTTCCGACGCTGACATCCTGCACCTCACAGACTCGCTCGCCGACTGCGGCAGGCTCATGTACGGCCGCATCGGCGGCATCGTCTTCGGCTTTGCCACCTGGATGTGTGCGTCGACCTTCTCGTGGCGGAAGAGGGCACGGCGGGGAGCCTCTCGAAGACGAGGGGGAACGAGCTGACGCTCGACTTGCGCCGCGCAGACATGGCCATGGTGACGGGCTCTGCCTTCATCGGCATCTCGACGGCGTTCAACGCCATCACGCTCCACGCGACCTGCACCGCCGTATTCGTCATGGTCGCCGCCGTCGTCACCTACCCGCTCGCGTCCCTCCCCAAGATCGAGTCGCTCAAGGTCCTCGGCTGGATCGCGCTCGTCAGCATCGTCTCGGCCGTCATGATCGTCGTCATCTCGGTCGCCGTCGGTGACCGTCCGGCGCTCGCGCCGCAGGACGGGCCCTTCTCGCCCGAGATCAAGGCGTTCGGCGACCCGACCTTCGCGCAGGCCATGAACGCCGTCGCCAACCTGCTCCTTGCGTTCGCCGGCACGCCGGCGTACCTCCCTGTGGCGTGCGAGATGAGGAAGCCGAGCGACTTCCGCAAGGCCGTCGTCTTCAGCCGTGCGTCCTCTCTCCCTCCCTCTCGACCTCCTTCTGAGCCTCACTGACACCTCTCTCGCTCTGCAGAGACCGTCATGACGGCCTTCTACATCGTCGTCGGCGTCGTGCTGTACACGTACGCCAACCCGTACATCGCCTCGCCCGCGCTCGGCACGGCCGGCGTCCTCGTCAAGCGCATCTCGTACGGCATTGCGCTCCCCGGCCTCTTCTTCACGGCCATCATCTACAACCATCTCGCGGCCAAGTTCATCTTCGTCCGGGTCCTGCGCGGCTCGCACCACCTGAACCACCCGACGGCCAAGCACTGGGCCGTGTGGCTCTCGTGCACGGGCGCGTGCCTCCTCTTCTCGTACGTCGTCGCCGAGGCCATCCCGGTCTTCAGCGGCCTCGTCGGCCTCGTGTCGGCCCTGTTCGGCACCATGATGGCGCTGCACGCCGAGGTGCGTCGCGCTCTCCTCCCCGCTCGGACCCCTTCTCCTCCTTCCTCCTCCCGCCCTCTCCCTCTCGCTCTCCTGCCCCCGCCTTCTCCTACGCCTCGTCCTCACAGCGCATCGAGCTGACGCTCACCTCGTCCCGCTGTCTCGCAGGCGCTCATGTACCTGTACGACACCTGGTCCGTCTTCAAGGTCAAGGAGCGCCGCACGCCCCTCATGTGGTTCGGCATCTTCTTCAACGTCGCCATCCTCGTCATCGCGACGGTCGTCATGGGCGGCGGCACGTACGGCAGTGTGTGCGTCTCTCGTTCCTCTTGCGCATCGTCCTTCCCCTCCTTCGTCCCTGCTGCCGCTCGCCCTCCTCCCTCACGCTCTCGTTCTCCTTTCGCTCGCCGCACATGCTGACTCGGCCTCTCACTCGCAGGCTCAACATTCGCGACGACTACTCGACGAACGGCGGCCGGCCCTGGTCGTGCGCCGACAACTCGGGCTCGTCCTGAGCGGGCCGCTCGACGAGGTCGCTGCCGGAGGAAGAGGAGCTGTAGAGCAGTGCGAGGTAGACCTAGAAGGAGCTGTACATCGTCGTAGAACTGCATCATGCATCGAGCATTATCGCCTTCCCTCTGTGGCTCTCGGCTTGAACCGCGCTCAGGCCTCCTTCGGGCTCGCAAGCTCTCGCCACGCTCGTCGAGGCGCTCTTCATGAGGATAAACGACCAGCTGCATTGCGATGAGGAGTATTCATGACCTGCACCAGCTAAATCTGCTCCACCGGCTCGCGTAGCAGCTCTGCGAGAGGCTCCCTGAGGGGCTCGAGCTCCCTGAAAGAACTCGTCCACCTCGCCCAAAACCGCTCAAGGTCGTCGCCGTGCTCGATGCGGCATTGACGTGCGGCGAGGCTGAGGTAGCCAAGCGCTTCAGCTCGCCCATCCACGCCGACGGCCTCGAGGCACGCACGGGCGTAGAATAGCGACGCGCGCACGACGGCTTCGGCGCAGCACAGCGGCGCCGGGTCGAGGCGCCAAGCTGGAGCTGCGTCGTCGAGGCGGGAGCCCGCAGCGCGCAGCAGCGTCGCGAACCATCGGCCGCACTCGAGCGCGTCGACGTCCGGCGTCGAGTGGCCGAACGCGGCGCCGATCAGCCTCGCATACGCGATGCCGACCAGGGGCATGGCCTGAGCGCAGTCGGCGGGGTACGATCGCAACGAGGCTGTCCCAGCGCTCCGGCTCGACGAGATCCAGCTCGTCCAGAGGGTCGCTCTGCGGCGCTTTGTCGCCTGCACAGGGCGGCGAGTGGCGGGTGCAATGTTGCGTCCATGCGAGGTGCTGAGCGACAGCTTGGCGGTGCTTGCGGCGAGGTCGTCGTCGGCGGAGCTCATCTGGTCGCGGCGAGGTCGGGAGGAGAGAGTGGGAGGCGAGTCGTGGAGAGCTGTGCGGGGAGGTGGACGCGTTTGCTGAAGCCTTCAGAGCAACTGAGAGCTCTGGCTCGCGCTCAGGAAGCCGGGTTGACAAGGACGAGCGGGTGTTGCCCCTCGTCGCTCCTCTCGTCGTCGGCACTCGCCTCTTCTTTCCACCTTCGAGCCGGAAGCTCTGAGCACCGCAGGCGCACCGACTAGCCTCCCTGAACGCCTGCCCCCACCGACGTCGCCCTCGCTTTCTTCAGCCGAGCCCTCGACCGCTCCCTCGTCCTCATCTCATCTCCCTCGCCGTCCCTCGCCGCTCTCGCCGCACGACAGCCATGGCCGACTACTGGGTCTCGCGCGACAAGTATTTCTGCAAGTACTGCAAGATCTACATCGCCGACGACAAGCCAGTGCGCCCTCGACCCTCCTCCTCCCTCTTCCCCCTTCCCCGCAGAGCTGACCGCCGCACCCGCTCACAGTCCAAGATCCACCACGAGACGGGCTTCCGCCACAAGGGCAACTATGAGCGCTACATCCGCGAGGTGTACCGCAAGGGCATGACGGACAAGAAGGACCGCGCAGAGGAGGCCAGGGAGCTCGCCAGGGTCGAGGCGGTGCGCTCTCTCTCTCTCTCTCTCCCGCTCCTCCTTTCTCTCGCGCACTGCTGACGAACATGCACTCTCGCAGGCCGCCGCCGCCGCCATGGGCCTCCCTCCACCCGACGCCCCCTCCTCCTCTTCCTCATCGACCAAGCCCAAAGCCACCGCCTCCGCCTCGACCTCGTCCGCCGCACCCGACCCGTTCGCCAACTACTCGACGGCGGCGCAGCTCGGGTACCGCGACGAGGCGGCCGAGCGTGCGGCCGAGGACGCGGCCAAGCGGGACGAGGAGGCCGAGCTGCGCAAGAGCGAGGGGACGATCGGGCAGTGGCAGAAGGTGGCCAAGCCCGTCGTCAGGCTGCCGCCGGCGCCCGCGCCGGCGATGGGCAAGGGCAAGGGGCGAGCCGAGGACGGGTTCGTCGGTGGGGCGCTGCTCGGGAGCGCGGCGGCGGCAGCAGCGGCCGCGGGCGGCATCAAGCGCGAGGACGCCGACGCCAAGCCCGACCTCGACGTCAAGCCTGCGCCTCTCGTTGGCGCTACCGAGGACGCCGCCGAGGACGACGACGCCGACCCGGCGGCGACGACGACCAAGAAGCGCCGCGCGTTCCTCGCCGAGAAGTCGGCCTTCCCCGACGACGACGGCGCCCTGTCGGACGGCGCCGACGGCGGCCTGCCGGCGCTCGGGCCCATCAAGCTCAAGAAGCGGCGCCTGACGGTCAAGGAGCAGGCGGCCGAGGCGGCGGCGCGCGAGGCGGCCGTACAGGAGGTGCGCGAGCGCGAGGAGCGGCGGGCCGCGAGGGACAAGGAGGGCGCGCGGGTCGGGCAGTGGGAGAGCGTCGAGGTCGGCGCCGAGGGGGAGCAGGCGCCGCTCGAGTTTGAGGCGCCGCCGGTGGAGGAGGCGCAGGAGGGCCAGGCGGGCGCGGTGGCGGCGGACGAGGAGGCCAAGCCCAGGGCGGCGCCGAGCGGGTTCAAGAAGCGCAAGATGCCCGGCGCGGCGGCGAGGAGGAAGTAGAGTGTCGTCGTCGGTGCAACGAGTCGTCGAGCTGGTTGCACAGATTGTCGGTCGTCGTCGTTGCGTGCGAGAGGACCGTGCACAAGGAGGAGAGGCTTACTTGGAGGGGCAGCTCGCGGCTCTCTCGCTTTCGGTGGCTCAAAGCTGCTCGTCCACCTACTCGATACAACACGGTGCACGTCTACGACCGCTCTAGCGCGCGCTCGCCCTCAATCGCGCGCCTTGTCGCCCTCTGCGCCGTCGACGACCTGCTGCGCCTCCTCCTCGCGCTCAGCCTCGCCCTCCTGCGGCTCGAGGGCACCGAGGGCGCCGAGCATCGAGTCGAGGTTGGTCAAGAGGCCGTCGAGGCGGCCCTCGAGGTCGTCGGCGGCGCCCTCTGCCTCGTCGAGTTTGGCGAGGAGCTGGGCGAGGGCGGCCTCGTCGAGGTCGTCGTCGGCTGCTGCCGCCGGGTCGGCGTTGACGAGCGAGGACGAGGAGAGGATCGAGGTGGCCGAGGCGGACGAGGACGAGAGGGTGGCGAGGAGCGAGGCGAGGTGAGGAGGGACGGGGGCGTCGGAGGTGGGGGAGGAGGAGGTCGACGAGGCGTCTGTTCGAGGTGCAGCTTGGGTTGGCGGAACGGTAGAGGATGACGGAGAAGGTTGCGCGGTGGCAGGTGCCTGCCCGCTGGGTTGGCGAGGCTGGGCGAGGGCGTCGTTGAGGTAGTCGAGGTCCGAGAGGGAGGCGCTCACTGCGAGATGGGCACGAGGTCAGCTCGAATGGGACGCGCGTGTGCGGGTCATTGGGCGTACTGGCGAGGCTGTCCTGGTGCTGCACGGTGGCCACAGAGAGCGAGAGAGCGGGATGGCTCGCTCCCTCTCGTCCGTCGCGTCCTCATCAGGCTCTCGCGCCGACTACATCCTCGCACCGCCCACCATGGACCCGTTCCGCCTACCGTCGGCACCCACGAGGGCCACAGGCACCGCGCCAGACCACCCCTCGCCGACCAAGCGCCGCAAGGTGGCCCCTCCCCCACCGACCCCGCTCGACGCGACCCTCTCCACCTCGAGCCTGCTCGCCTTTGCGCTCCCGCCGACCTCGCACCCAGAGCAGCAGCCGCCACTGGCCCAGGTCCCCGCACCCCTCGCCCTCCTCGCCCTCGCCGTCTCGCTCCGCACCTCCGCTCAAGCCCTCCTCCCCGCCCTCGCCAAACGGCCCTCGTCCACCTCGACCACCAACCAGCAACGGTACGCCCAAGCCTGGGCAGAATACCACCGCTCCGCCACCGCCGCCATCCTCGCCCTCCGCGCCGCTGTCCACCTCACCGCCTCGGCGAGCGACTATGCCGGCGGCAGGCTCGAGCTCCGCGCCTGCGCCATGCTCGCAGAGGCCCTCGTCGACCTGTACGACGGCTCCGGCAGCGAGCACGTCGTCGCACCCGAGGCCGACCGCGTCCTGAGCCGTGCGGTGCGTCCCTAGTCTCTCTCGCCTTCGCCTCCGTCTCGCGGCTGACTCGGCTCTCTCTCTCCTGCAGATTGCCATCTCGCAAAGCGTGCGCCTTCGTATTCCTCAGCTACAGCTCGTCGAACGACCCGACTGACCGCTGCTCGCTCGCACGCCCCGCAGCACCCCTCGCTCGCGCCCTACTCGCCCGCCCTCTCGCTCCTCCACCTGCGCCTCTCGCTCTTCTCGCACAAGCCCCTCAAGTTCATCCGCACCACCCTCCGCCGCCTCGTCCAGTCGCTCCCGCCACTTTCGGCCGCCGTCTGCACCTCGTCCGCGGGCGCTTCCTCGTCGCCCGCGCACTTCCAGCCCGGCTCGCGCCCGCCGCCCGCCGCCTCGGCCGCGACGGCCGCCGCGACCTACGCCGCGCACGCCCTGACGGCCTCGATCCCAGGCGCGACGCCCCTCGAGGCCCTCTCGGCGTGGGACACGGTGCGCGAGCTCGCGACCGACCGCGGCGACGACGAGGTGCGCGTCGTCGCGGCGCTCGCCGGCGCGCGCCTCGCGCTCGAGGCCGAGGACTATGCGCGGTGCGGTGCGCTGCTCGGCGAGCTGCGCGGGGCGTTCGACCCTCCCGAGGGCGGGGGCGAGGGCGCGGGCGAGGCGCAGGGCGAGGCG
The DNA here is from genome assembly GCA_920104245.2 of Rhodotorula babjevae. Taxonomy (NCBI): domain Eukaryota; kingdom Fungi; phylum Basidiomycota; class Microbotryomycetes; order Sporidiobolales; family Sporidiobolaceae; genus Rhodotorula; species Rhodotorula babjevae. Next base: position 145,429 of record CAKKSZ020000015.1, read on the forward strand.
CAGGGCGAGGGTGCGCACGGACCCCCGCCGCCGACGAGGCCGCGCCTGCTCGACGTGCAGTACCGCCTCGTCGCGTGCCTGTACCACTTCCAGGTCGGCGACGCCAAGCTCGCCAAGGAGACGCTCAAGCGCGCGCACGCGCTCCTCGATGCGGTGCCGGCGGCGGCGGCGGGAGCGGGTCAGGGAGGAGAAGGCGGCGAGGTGACGGTGCGTCGTCGCTCCCAGCTCATGGACCTGCATGCGTTTCTCACGAGCATGTGCTGACTCTGCTTGTTGTGGGTGACCCACGCACAGGTCATCGTCAACGCGGCGCCGGGCTCGACCGACTCGGCGGCGACGATCCGCTTCCAGGTCCCGTCGCAGGCGACGCTGTACCCGTTCGCGTTCCTCGCCTCGGCCGTGCGTCTCCTTCGCTTGCCTTCATCCTCGGCGCTGCACCTCGTGCAGGGCGAGCGCTGATGCTTGCACGAGACCCGGTGCACAGGCCATCCACCTCGACCCGCAGGGCAAGACGCCGCGCGCGCAGCTCTTTGGCGAGGAGGGCGTGCGCATCACGGAGCAGAGGCTGAACGGGCGCGAGGGTGCGTCGCTCGAGCTCTCTTCGGCTCGTCGAGCCGAGCCTGACCTTCTCTTCTCGCCCTCCCCTCTCCATCCTCTCCCGCTCCCTCTCCACCTCGGCTCCCTCCCCCGTCGCCTTACACAGTCACCCTCCCGGTTCCCTCTCTGCGCTCCATCTCGACCTCGCTCACCCGCGCCGCCGCCCTTCAATCCCGCCTCTACCTCCTCCTCTCGTCCCTCTCGATCCTCCGCTCCGAGTACCCCGCCGCGCACGCCCACCTCGCGCGTGCACTCGGCGTAGCGAGCGCGCACGCGCCAGCCTCGGCGCACGATAACAGCGCCGGCGCCGGCGCCGAGTGGGCCGACGAGGTGCAGCTCCGTGCGGCCCTCGCGTGGGCGCTCCTGCGCTGCGCACGGGCCGCGCGCGACGGCGCTGACGAGCGGGAGGCCGAGCGTGCGCTCGAGGCCGTGCTCGACGCTGCGTCGGCGGCATCGTCGTCGGGCGCGGGCGCCGCGAGGACGAGCGCGAGCGCGAGCCCGCAGATGGCGCACCTCGTCACGATCGCGCGGCTGAGCCTCGTCCTCCTGCGCATGTCGGCGCCGCCGGGCGCGCTCGCGTCCATCCCGGTTACGTCGACCGACTCGCTCGTGCGGGCGCTCGCCGCCTCGTCGGCGAGTACGTCGACCTCGGCCGCGTCGTCGTCGCACGCGCGCCTCGCCGCCGCGCTCGCGACAGCGCTCACGGCGCGCAGTATCACGGCGAGCAAGGCGGCCTTGAGCCAGGCGCTGTCCCTCACGAACCAGATGGGCGCGACGCACGCGAGGGCGGGCGTCTTGGCGCTGCTCGGGAACGTCTTTCTGTGGACGAGGGAGGGCGAGGTGCGCTGCTCTTTCCTCCTCTCCTTACCATCTGCATCACTCGTCCGCTCTCTTCTTCGTCGTCGTGCCTGCTCTCTGCGAGAGCGCCTCACTGACGCCCTGACCCCCTCCCCCACCCCCGCTCGGACCCCCTCCCCCACCTCCTCCCGATTCTCTCCCTCGCTCGCTCGCTCGCAGGCACAGCGCATGCTGTCGTCGGCGCTGCGTCTCGCGTCGTCGTTCGGCTCGCCGGCGGCGCGCACGGTCGACGGCGTGCCCGTCGGGCATGCGCGGCTGAGCCTGTGGCTCGGGCAGCGTTTGGCCGGTGCGTGCTTCGCTCTCTCTCCCTCTCTTCTCCTGCCGTTCTCTCTTCTTTCTCTTCCTCGAGCCCATACTGACGCCGTCGCCCTTGTCCTGTCGCTCGCAGACACGTACCGCGCCAACCCGCAGAGCTCGCCCGAGCTCGTCGCGGCGCAGGAGCGCGCCAACGCCGCCTGCCGCAGCATGGTCGCGCGCGAGGCGCTCGAGGCGCAGCAGGAGGACCAGCAGCAGACAGTGGGCGACGGCGCGAGGGACGTAGAGATGCGCGAGGCGTGAGCGGGCTCATGTCGAGGCGAGACGAGGAGGGCGCTTGAGGACGCGAGGGGAAGATGCTTGTTCGATTTGTGAAACAGACGACAGGGTCCGACATGTGTGCGCAAGAGAGCGAGAGAGCTATGTGCGAGAGGAAGAGATCTACGACCGCAAACGTGAGCTACCTCCCTGCCGTCAGGCTGAGCGTCACCTTGCCCTTCCTCCCGCCGCCGCCCTTGCCCTTCTTGCCCTGCCCGCCGCCCTCGCTCACGTTCACGTTGCGCTGCGGCGTGCCCGCGTTCGCCGGCGACGGCGTCCCTCCTCCCGCTGCACGCTGGCGCCCGAGCCGCTCCTCGAACTCGCCCCACCGGTCGTCAAACGCGTCGTCCCAGCTGCTGCTCGCTCCGCCGCCTCCTCCGCCTCCTGCTCCTGACCACGACGGTCGCGAGCTCGCGTGCAGCGCCGAGGCGAAGCTCGGGCGGCTGCGCCCGCCGCCGCCTGCGTCCTCGTCGCCCGAGGTCGGCGCGGGGGCCTGAGCGCCCCGCCCGGCCGACGGCGGCGCCGGGAACGCGTGCACGTCGTCCCAGCTCGACGAGTGCGCGGCGGCAAAGCCCCAGGGCAGGCCGTCGCTGGCCGGCGCGCCGTACGCGCCGAACGACTCGGCGAACTGCGGCAGCTGCTCGCGCGCCTTTTCCTCGGCGCGCACCTTTGCGCGGTCCTCCTTGCGCGCCTTGTCGCGGCGCTTGGTGCGGCGCTGCTTGAGCGCCGTCTGGAACGGCTCCATGGCGCGGCGCGACACGAGGTGCGACAGGTCGGCCTCGACAAAGACGACGTCGCTCGAGAGCGGGAGGTGCGCGAGCCACTTGCAGCGGCGGCGCAGCTCGGCGTTCATGCTGCCCTCGTCGGCGCCCTCGATCGGGACGACGAGCTCGTCGGGCATGGCCTGGTACGTGCCAAAGTGCGACTTGAGGATGCGGATGTCGAGCGGCTGGAGGAAGATGGGCTGGCCCGACGCCGCCTGGTAGAAGTAGTAGGCCGGGTCGTCCGACTCGGCCGGCGGCGGGAGTACGTTGCGGCGCTGGTACGGCGACTTGCGCGGCGGCGAGAGCGGCGCGACGGTCGGCGCGAGGCTCGAGCTCGAGGTCGTCGCCAAGCCGCCGCCACCGCCGCCGGGCACGAACGGCGTCGCCGTCGACGACAGGGCGGCGAGGCCAGGCCCGCTACTGCTGCCGCCGCCGCGCGAGTGCAGGAAGTCGAGCGGGATCGGGTCGTGCACGACCGGAACGGGCGGTGCAGGTGCGTGCACGGACCTCGGCTCGGGCTCGCCGTCGAGCTCGCTCGCGCTCGTGTCGGTGACGGGCGGGAGCTGGTGCTCGCTCGAGCCGGCCGCATGCCGCTCGACGACGGCCTGCAGCTCGCGGAGCGTCTTCTTGCGCGCCGTCATGACGCCCGTCGTCTTGAGAAGGTCGCACTTGGCGAGCTGCTCGTCGACGCGCCGCAGCGCGTCCTCGACGAAGACGACGCCGAGTTCGTCGTCACCGGCGCCTGGGCCGCCTCGGGCGCGCAGGCGGCGCAGGCTCGCCAGCTCGCGCTCAAGCTCGCCGCGCTGCGAGACGAGCTCGTCGTGGATGTAGTCGGGCGCGCCGAGCATGAACTTGGCGTAGGCGAGGGCGTCGGGCGTGAATTGCCACGGCGCACGGAGAGGCGGGACGGCCTCGGACGGCCAAGAGGGCGAGCGAGGGAGGGCGAGCGTCGTGATCTGCGGTCGGCGGACGAGGCGCATGCGGAGCGTCTCGCGCTGTGGTGCGGCGGCAGCGCTCGAAGACGGGAGCGAGTCGAGTCGAGAGAGCTCGAGGGCGCGGGCGAGGTCGGCGTCGACGTGCTCGGCGGGAGGAAGGTTGGGCGGAATGGCGGAAGGAGGGGAGGAAGGGCGCGCCGAGCTGTTGGCCGGGTCGAACCACTTGACCGACTTGAGGTCCTTGGCGTGGATGAAGCTGTTGGGCGGATACGTAAGCTGGAGCTCGACGAAGGGGCGAGCGAGCTGGGCGAGGGAGGACGCACTCGTGGCAGACGGGGCACTTGCGCGATTTGGTGCCCGGGTCGGCGAGCGCGAGGTAGTGCAGCACGCAAGGGTAGCAGAAGACGTGCCCGCACTTGGTCTGTTGCCGAGGACGAGCGGGATCAGCGATCAGAAGCGGGCGGGACGTCGACGAGGGCGAGAGGAGCGGACGCACCATGCGCGCCGCGGTCGGCTCGCTAAGGCAGATCGGGCAAGCGGGCCTGCCGCCCTCGCCGGCCTGGTCGAGCTTGGCGGTCGCGACGGCGTTGAGGGCGCCGCCGCCGGTCGGGAGGATGACCTGGAGGATGTCGGCCCACTCGAGGTGGATGTCGGGGTCGGCAAAGTGCGCCGTGTAGTCCTTGTCGGGCGCGACGACGAAGCGGAACTGGTGGACGAAGCGTGCGCGCGTGTAGGCTGCTGTGCCCTGCCCTGCGCCCGAGTGCGACGCGCGCCGAGTCGAGCGGCGAGGGAGGTGCGTCGGAGGTGGAGGTGGCGCTCGCGGCGGCAAAGTAAAGCCGAGAAGCTGCGGCGGGATCAGGGCAGAGTCAGTACGAGCTCACTGCAGCGGCCCATGCGCTCACGGCGGCCCTAGATCCGCCCCAGGGAGCGAGTGGCGCCTCGTCTCCTCGCTCATCCCGAGGCGACCTCGCTCATCGTGGCACCGCTCTGGATGGTAGGAAGGAGAGCACGCACATGGCTGACATCCTGCTGCTCTCGCTGGCGGTTTCCCCTGCGGCCTTGCGCGGGTTGTTGGACCGAGGCCGGCGGCTTGATGGGGGCGGCGTCGAGCGGCATCGTCGTCTCGTCGTGAACGCGTGCGGGCGGGTCTTGAGCTGGGCGAGAGGTCGTTGTGTCGACAGGCAAGCAGAGTGACCCGGCCAGAGACAGTCAAGTCCCCAGCGACGAGCTGTCGAGGCGAGACGCCGTCACCCTCGCGTCCGGCTACGCAGGGCCGACGCCAGTTTGTAATCTAGATTAGCCCTTACCTTGCCTCGCATTCCGATTCCGATCTCGACCGGGTTGCGCCTCGCCTCTCGCGCTCGCTCGGGCCCTCAAACCTGGCTCTGCGAATGACTGCACAACAACGGCGACAACTAGGCACAAATCTACATGACGACGCACTTCTCCTCCTTCTTGCGCCCCTCTGACGACCCTGCCCCCCGCCGGCTCAGCTTCCTGCCCGCTCCCTCGGCTCCTCCTCGGCGCGGCGGCGGCGGCGCGCCCGCCTCGTCGCCGTGCGCCCGTCCAGCGGGCGCCGACGACTGCTCGAGAGGAGCGAGAGGCGCGGCGACGGGCGGTGGCGGCCGAGCAGCCGAGCGCGCGGCGTCCTCGGCTCGAGAGCGCTCGGCGAGCCGTCGCTCGTGAGCATCCTCTTCGGCCTGCAGCTGCTGTGCGAGAGCGACGCTGCGAGATCGAAAGTGAGAGTCAGTACTATGCTGCACCCGCAGTGTGATCGAGCGAGAACGAGAGGCACGCACTCGGCTGCATCGTGCGGTCCCTCCTGCCTGACCCGCTCGTCCCTGCTCGCCCTGCCGCCGCCACTCCCACCCGACCCGACCCAGTCACCGCCTCGCACGCTGCTTCTCCTGAGCGCCGCATCGAAGAACGCGCACTCGGCGCCGTCGACGTCCTCCAAGCTCTCCCAGACGATTCCCTCCTCGCGCGCGAACGCCGCGTCCGTCACGAGCGTGAAGAGCTCGGGGCCGGGGCCGGCGGCGGCGGACGAAGATGTAGAAGGGAGGGTCGGACGGCGGTAGAGGACCGAGAGGTGCGAGTTGCGGAAGAGGGCGGCGAGGCCGGAGGGAGGGAGGAGGGACGGGGAGGTGCAGAGCGCAGAGAGCCCGGGGTAGGTGAGCTGCGTCGAGGTCGTCGAGAGGAACGTGTTGATGAGGTAGGCTGTGTGCGACACGAGGGTCAGCCTGGCGCGGCAAGATCGAAAGCGCGAGAACAGGAGGTCCGTGCACGCACCTCGTCGAACCGTGCGCGCCTGCTCCTCGGTCCAGTTGCTCCTGAGCTCCGCCTCCCTGACCATCTCCTCGTCGCTCAGCTCTTCCTCGCGTACGTCGAGCCGTCCCGCTCCACCCGCCACCTCTGCGCCCTCGACGACGCGCTCGAGCGCCGTGTCGTAGTCCTGGCAGCCAGCGGCGCCGACGAGCGCGTCGTACGCCTCGGGGTCGGCCGGGTCGGCGAGCCACCCGTGCAGGAGCGGGATGCGCGCGAGCGCAAAGAGGGCGAGCTCGCCCGACGAGGTCGACGATGACGACGAGGTGGGCGGCGGCGCGGCGAATCCGTCGATGCGGTCGAAGCGCGGGTTGAGGTTGAGGCCATAGCGGGTCTGGGGCAGGATCGAGAGCGCCGCTTCGAGCGAGAGCTCGTGGCCAGACGAGGATGCGGTCGACGACGAAGGAGAAGAGGTCGCGCGGAGGAAGTAGTCGGCGAGGAGGTTCGAGAGGTACGAATAGGTGACGCTTGTGCGCCCCGGCGCGATGTCGAGGTCGCCGCGGAGGATGAGAACGTTGCCTGTCGGGCACAGAGAGTCAGCTCCTTGGCCTCGACGAGACAGGTCGAGGGAACGAGCCAAGAACGCACACATGGCGATGAGCGAGCACGGGCCGTTGGCGTTCTGGCACACGACCCTGACGCGCAGCCGGTCGTCCGTCTCGAAGCCGTGCTGCTGCGACGCGCCGGCAAGGCCTGCCTCGAGCGGCGTCGGCGGAAGAGGTGGCCACGAGATGGTCTTGAGGTGCCACTCCTCCTCGACACCCTGCTCCTGCGGCTCGACGGCGGGCGGCTCGGCGGCGTCGATGGGCGAGGGCGGTGCTCGGGGCTCGACGTGGAACGAGGCGAGCTGGCGAGCGAGGTCTTCTGGCGAGGCTGGCGCTGGTGGGGCGGGAGGAGGGGTGTCGGCGGACGGGTGGGTGCGTGTCGGGGTTGCGGCGACGAGGGACGGGCTGGATGGGGATGCTGCCGAGCCGCTCGATGGTGCTGTGGGTGCGCTTGCCCGCTGCTCGTGGGAGGCGGCGAGGAGGGCTCGCTCTCCGCCCGCCGCTTGGCTCGGCTCGGCGGTCGCAAGGCTGGCCTCGGCCGGCGGAGCGTGCGAGGTCGAGCTTGTGGGCGAAGGCAGTGGCTGAGCCATGGCTGTTGTCGGCGGATGCACAGCCCGAGCAGTCGCTGATGTCTGGCGAGAGAGGAGCTCGACCGACGACGAACGAGATGAGATGAGAACGGGCTGGCCCTTGTCCTCGACACCTCGGCTACCAGAGCTTGCGCCAGAGCTCCCGACTGCTCTAAAGGCTCCAACAAGCGCGTCCACCGTTTCGTCTAGCTCCCCACGAGCCGTCCTCTCTCCCCCTCCTCCTCGACCTCGACGCGACGCGACCAAATGAGCTCCACAGCCGACGACCTCGCCGCCAGCACCGCAAACCTGTCGGTCGCGACTGCGCCTAGTCAGCGTGCCTCCAGAGCGCCGCCTAGACGCGCCCACAAGCCAAACCCCAACGCCCCGACCGCCCTCGCCGACCTCATGCACCAGCATGTCGTCCACCAGGAGCAGCTGCGAACCGCCAGCATCAAGCCGCTCATCGCCAAGTTCTACGGGCACACCGCGTTCTCGCAGCGCCCTCTGAGTGACCTCAAGCCGAGTGAGCCCGCCTCTCTCCTCGCTGCTCTCGGCGCGCGCGAGCTGAATCGCCTCCTACCTGCTCGCAGTGCGCATCGCCGACCACGACCCCAAGACCGACAGCTGCAAAGGTCGCTACATCTTGTGTCGCAGCCTCGGGGGGCCCGTCACCAGAGACGCGCTCATCTTTGCCGTCGAGGACCAAGACGGCCGCATGTGCGTCCGCCTCTCTGTCCTCGCCACGTGCCTCGGTCATCGTCACTGACGCTCCTGCACCATCGCAGCTTCTACCTTTTCCTCCTCGACTATCCGCTGTACGACACGCAAGACGCCGAGCCGCTCGGGCCCGCCAAACTCGCCATCCTGTTCCCGCCGGGCACAGGTTTCGCCATCCGCGAGCCTTTCATCGGGCGTGCAACGGAAAAGACCGGCTCAACCCGCATCTCGATCTACGTCTTCACGCCGACCGACGTCGAGGTCTACCGGCCGGACGCCGCCGCCCTGAGCGAGGTCGAGTGGGCGACCGCCTCGCCGTTCCGACCTTCGTCATCGAGCTCAACCGAGCAGCGCACCCTCGCCGACGCGGCGCGGCCCAAGCGCTCGTTGGCCGTCGCCGTCAAGCGCATGACCGACGCGCTCGCGCTCGCCGAGACGCCGAAAGACACGGCCGCCGCCGCCCTCCACCGCGCCCTCGTCTGCATCGACTCGGGCCGGTACGGCCTCGCCTACCGCGACACGTCGTTCGTCCACACGTACCTCGGCATGGGCGTCGAGCTGTCGACCCTGGACCAAATGCAGCTCCACCTGCGCCGGTGCCAGACGCTCGTCGGCCTCGGCTTCGTCGACCGCGCCGGGGAGCGAGCTCGACCGGTTCGACGAGGTGTGCCCGGTCACCAACCTCTCGCGCATGGATGCCGACGCGCTCGACAAGTTCCAGGAGCAGGCGGCGACGGGCAAGAGCAGCGGCGCCGCTTTCGGGCGCGACATGGGCGAGGCGCTGATCGCCACCGTCGTCGTCGCCATGCGCCGCGACATCACGCGCATGCTGCAGGAGAGCGAGGTCGGCGTCGATGCGGCGGGTGGGTGGGTGCAGCACGAGGAGGAGGCCGAGCGCGCGCCGTTTGGCGGCCTCAAGATCGGCCACTACGTCGGCCCGATCCGCGTCGCGCAGCTCAAGAAGCGCCGAGGAGGACGAGGCGTCATCGCGACGAGGGACATCGAGCCAGGAGAGCTACTTCTCGGTGCGCCCTCCCTTTCCTTGACGCCCTCGTCGTCCGCGAGAGCCGCACGGACCCCCTCAGCCACTGACTCCCTCCTGCACCCCTCTGTCCTTCTCCCCTCGTCGCAGTCGAGCCCGCGTTCGCCCTGTCGCACGGTCACACAACACGCACGTCCGAGTCCTTCGATTCGCGCAAAAAGTCGCCGCCGCCAGCAACTCGCGAGCTCATCCACGAGGTCATCGGGCGCGTCCTCGACGACCCGTCGACGCTCTCGGTCCTCGAGGCGCTCTACGACGGCGAGCGTCCTCCGGCCAAGCAGCTCGTGTTCGGCAGCATGCAGGAGCGCTACGTGTCCGAGTTCTCGTCGGCGTCGATCAACCTCGACCCGGGCTGGGTTGAGCGCATCTGCTCGATCAACGGGTGCGTCGCCGTCTCTCTCTTGCCCTCTCGTCTCTCGCCATGCCTATGAGACTCACGCTGCACGTCACGCTCGCAGTCTCACCCTGTTCCGCACCGTCCACGGCATGACCGACGAGCTCGACTCGTGGTCGGCCCTCTTCATCGACGGCTCGGCCTTCAACCACTCGTGCATCGCCAACACGTACTACCAGACGCTCGGCGACACTCTCGTCGTTCGAGCCCGCACGCCGATCAAGAAGGGCAAGGAGGTCTACCTCGCGTACGCGCCGCTCTCGACGCTGCGCGGCCAGGGCCGCGCCTACCACCTCTCGCGCCACTTCAACTCGGGCGGCTGCCCGTGCGCCTACTGCGTCGAGGAGCGCTGGGTCGTCGGCGATATCGTTGAGGACCGCGAGAACATGGTCCGCCGGTGCGTCGCCATCACCTGCGAGATGGACGACACGGCCGACACGGCGACGCCCGCCGCCCTCTGGCAGAACTGGGACGACATCATCCTCCTCATGAGCGCCATCGAGGCCTCGTACGCCCCGGGCTTCACACAGCCTCAGCCGCACGTCGCCGTCGCTTGCGCGACCTTCCTCAGTGCCGCCACCCGCCACCCGTCGTCCCGCGTCGACGACGAGCAGCGCGCCCGGTGGTACGACACGCTCGTCCGCGCCTCGGGCTCGCGCATCGACGACTCGGCGCCGGCCTGGCGGCTCGACCCGCCGCCGCAGTCCTCCACGCTGGCCCTCATCCGCAACACGCTCGCGCGCGCTCGGGCCTCTCACTCGGCCGGCGGCGCCGACGGGCGGGCTCGTGCGCTCGGCTACCTCAGCCTCTCCGCTCGTCAGTACCGGATCGAGTACGGCGACGATCTCGAGCGGTTCTGGGCACGGTGGGAGGAGGACTCGCTCGAGGGGCTCGAGCATCTCAAAGAGCCTCTCGCAGAGCTCCTCGGCGAGGCAGAGCGGGTCTAGCCAGAGCATCATGCGCACTTTGTTGTACCTCTCCTCGCACTGCAAGGTCGTCGTCTATCCTCACGAGCCTCGGTCGACGAGCCTCTCGAGAGCTTGCGAGACCGGCGAGTTGTGGCTCGAAAGGGTCTCGCTCGCTGATTTCGGCCTCTCGACTTCTCGGCGGGCGACAAACACGTACTGAAGGCATCTAGACATGGCACAGAGAGGTCTCGAGCACTGCGGAGACCTCGGAAAGCGGCTACGACCTGGACAAGCGGATCTCGAAAAGCTGCGAGCGGTGCGAGGGAGGGTCAGCCCGTGCAGCGGGAGCTTCGGCTCGTTGACGTAGACGACGACGAGAGAGCTAGAGCGAGAGAGATGACGACGCACCTTCTCCCTCCCTCCCTCCCTCCCTCAGTTGCGGCGCGGGTTCGAGTAGCCCGGCTGCCGCTCGTCCCTGAACTGGCGCTTCCTCCTCTTCATGTGCTTGTCGAGCTCGACAAGCTCGTCGACCGCGCCCTTCTTCTTCTTCTTCCTGCGCCTCGCGGCGGGCGAGTCGTCGCCGTCGTCGTCGCCCTCGCCGTCCGACGACGAGAAGGCCGACGTCGGCGGGCTCGACATCTCGTCGCGCATCTTGCGGCGGGCGAGCGCGGCGCGAGGGTCGACGAACGGCGCGATGCCGAGGTGTGAGTAGTCCTGCGGCGGCGGCGCGGGCGAGGCCGAGGCGGCGGGCGCGCGACGGCGGCGAGGCGGTGGCGGCGAGTCGTCCTGCTCCTCCTCCTCCTCCTCGACACGCTCCTCAAGCCGCCTACCGCCGCCGCCACGCTCGCCGCGCAAGCGCACCGTCCCGCTGCCGCTGCCGCCCGTCGCGATGACGGTCCCGCCGCCCCACTTGTCGGCCTCGCGCTCGTCGTCCGAGTTGTTGATGAAGTCGTTGACGCTGCGGCCCGAGGTGCGGGCGCGGCGCTGCGCACGGGCGTCGACGGGCTTCGACTTTGAGGTCGAAGCGCGAGGCTGGGCGCGAGGGCGAGGAGGGGGAGAGCGGCGCTCGGGCCGCTGCTGGAGGGCGGCGAGCGAGGGGAGCGAGCCGTCGCTGTCGCCGTCGACGTCGTCGTCCGACGCCGGGTTGAAGAGCGCCTTGGCCTTGCTCTTGCCCTTGGATTTGCTTGTCGAGGCGTGAGGAGTGGCGGCGACCTTCTTCTTGCGCTTGAACGCCTCGAGCCCTTTGAGCGCCGAGTCGTCGTCCTCGTCGCTCGCCTCGTCGAGCGTGCGGCCCTTGGCCTGCGCGCCCTTCTTGCCCTTCCCCCCCTTGCCCTTGACCGTGGCCGCACCCGCCGCCACCCTCGCCGCCGGCACGCGCACGAGGTTGGGGCCCGCCGCGAGGCGCTCCTGCTCGGCCTCGGCGGCGCGCTCCTCCTCGTCCGAGTCAAGCACCTGAACGACCTTACTGCGCTCGATGCGGCGCGCGGCAGCCTCGGCGCGCAGGCGGCGCATCTCGCTCTGCAGGTCGTCGCCGCGGTCGCGGTCGCGCGAGGGCCCTGCGGCGGGCTGCGCTGCGGCGCCGGCAGTGGCACGCTTGGCCGCCTTGGCGCGAGCGATGCGGGTCGAGTCGCGGTCGGGGTCGTCCGAGTCGGGCTCGAGGTCGGACTCGTGGGCCGAGACGTTGGCTTTGACGTCGAGGTCGGACGAGTAGAGGAGGTCGAGGGCGAGCGGGCCGGGGTTGAGGGCACGGGTCTCGGCGGCAGTCGAGCGGAAGAGCTGTGCGGCGGCGGTGGCAGCCGTGATGCGGCGGCTGAGGGAGGGTGGAAGGAGGCAGGGCGGCGAGAGGTCAGCGCGGGAGGAGGAGCAGTGGACGAGGACGACGTGCGCGCACCGCTTGCGAGGCAGAGGGTCGCCTTCCGAGTCGAGCTCAACATCGCTGCAGTACACAGGCAACCAGCGTCAGTCACAGAGAGCTGAGAGGCCTCCTCCCCCGCCCTGCACCGCCCCCTCGGCCAACCTCTCGAGCCGCAAGCACCTCGTCTCGCGCGCGGGCCGCAGAGGGGTAGAGAGAGCAGAGACGCACCTGCTGATCACCAGCTTAGCCCCCTTGCTCTCCGGAAAGGCCCCCTCCCTGCTCACGCTCCCCTTGCCCGCTGCCGCGCGACGCACCCCCCACCCGCTCGAGGGCGCCTTGCCCTGCGCCGCGAAGGTCGGCTGCGGGCCCGACAGGCCGTAGCGCGAGCGGAACGGCTTGCGGCCCATGTTAGGCGGTGGGCCGTGGTGTGGGTCGAGGGAGAGGGCGGGGAGGGGCGGAGGTGGAGATGAGGACGAGGGCGACAGGCGATGCGAGGGAGGCCAGTTGGACGCCGGGACGCGGATGTCAGCTGTCGGTAGTGCCTATTTGCAGCCTGAGGCGCGTCGTCCGAGAAGCGAGGCAGGAGGAGGCGAGCACGCGCAACCCGCTCACGAGGAGAAGCTCGCCCTCTCAGCTCACGCTGAGCTCTCGCTCGTTCAGCTCGGGTGACAACAAGCACCTCGTACATTCGCACCCCGGCACGCGCCGCCCCAGTCCGCTCAGTACCCGCCGCCACCCTCGCGCCCAAAGCCCGCCATCGTCCTGCGCTGGTTCTCCTCGAGCTTGGGGCAGTTGCGGATCGTGTGGCCGAGACCTGTGCGCGTCGTCGAGAACTAGAGTCAGTGCTGCTCGTGCTCGTGAGGAGAGAGGAGGACGCACCGCCGCAGTTGGTGCAGCCGACGGGCTTGCCGTCCGCGCCCAGGTTCGGGTCCTCGATCGACGTGAGGAACGGCGGGACCCTGCGCGAGCACGCCGTGTCGTCAGCGTCGTGCTCGAGGGTCCGTCGGGACGGTCGAGAGACAGGCAGGAGAGGGAGAGTGACGCACTTCTGCTTGGCCTCCATGAGCAGGTACTTGAGGTCGAGCAGCGTCTGCTCGGCCGTCTGCATGTTGACGAACGTCGTCGCGATACCCGTCTTGCCCGAACGACCCGTGCGACCGATCTGGTGGACGTAGTCCTGCGAGCAAGCGAGCGCGAGAGGGCGAGCCGAGTCAGCCTCGCTTGTCCTCCTCCTCGACGCGCTCACCCCGTGAGAAGGACGCCCGGACGCACCTCGATCTCCTTAGGCATCGAGAAGTTGATGACGTGCTGAATCTCGGAAAAGTCGAGTCCCTTGCTCGCGACGCCCGAGGCGACCATGACGTCCTTCTTGCCCGTCTTGAACGACTTGATGGCGTACTCGCGCTCCTCCTGGGCTGTGTGCGTGCCGCAGCGAGTCAGTACTGCGCTGACGAGGATGTGGGAGGTGACGCACTCTTGCTGCCGTGGATGGCGACCGCCTCGACGCCCTTGAGGAGCAGGTACTCCTGGATGTCTGCGCTCAGGCCCCCTCGAGTCAGCGCCCCGCCCTCGCCGACGCACAGGAGTGAGAGAAGGCGCACCGTCGACCTCGTTCTTGTTGTCGCTGAAGATGATGGTCGGCGGCGCCGTCTTCTGGAGGCACTCGAGAAGGTAGACCATCTTGGCCTCCTGCTTGACGTACTCGACCTCCTGGATGATGTTGAGCGACGCGGCACCGGCACGGCCGACGTTGACGAGGACGGGCTGGACGAGGGCCGACTGGGCAAAGTCCTGGATGCGCTTGGGCATCGTCGCCGAGAAGAGGAGCGTCTGGCGCTGGTGCTGTGCGAGGGAGGGGAGAGCGTCATCACCCTGAGATCTTCGACGAGGTCCGTCCCGACGCCAAGAGCGCGAGAACCGGCCGGGGAAGAGAGAGCGAGCGCCGACGCACCTTGAAGAAGCTCATGATGTTGCGCACGTCCTCCTCGAAGCCCATGTCGATCATGCGGTCGGCCTCGTCCATGCACAGGTACTTGCACGAGTTGAGCGTAAACTTGCGCTTCTCGAGCATGTCCTGGAGGCGACCGGGCGTCGCGACGACCATGTGGAACCCCTGGGCGAGGACCTGCGACTGCTCGGCCATGTTGATGCCGCCGATGCAGAGGAGGGCGCGGACCCTGCGGGCGAGAACATGAGGGTCAGCGAGCGGTCGAGGCGGGGCGACGAGCAAGGGAGAGGCAAGCGAGGAGAGAGAGGACGCACTGAGGGTAGCCACCCTGTTCCATCAGCTTTGCCATCTCCTGCAGGCCCTCGTACGTCTGCCGCGCCAGCTCGCGCGACGGACACATGATGATGCCGACGGGGCCCTCGCCCTGGACGAACGGCATGCGCTTCTCCTCCTCGAGCGAGAACATGAGGAGCGGGACCGAGAAGGCGAGCGTCTTGCCCGAACCCGTGAAGGCGATGCCGATCATGTCGCGGCCCGAGAAGCTGCGTGTGGGGAGGGCGTCAGTGCGTGGACGAGGCGAAGAAGGAGGAGAGGGGACGCACACGACGGGCAGGCCCTGGAGCTGAATCGGCGTCGGCGCCTCGATCTTCTTCTTCTTGAGGTAGTCGAGCAGCGGTCGCGGCAGCTTCATGTCCTGTGTCGTGCCGCTCGGTCAGCACGAGGATCAGCAAGTGGCGGGGAGGGAGGGCGAGCGCACCCGGAAGTTGGGGATGGGGGGCGGGATGTCGTCGCCCGAGACGAGGATGTGGAACTTCTCGCGGACGGCGTCGTGCTCCTCCTGCGGCTTGGCCGTGATATAGTGCGGCGCCTTCCACCTGTAGGCGAGAGAGAGCGGGGTCAGCACTGGCGGGGGAGAACAGCGAGAGGGAGAGGTGACGCACGAGGCCTGCATGCGCTCGGTGTAGACGATGCCCTTTGCGAGCTCTTCTGCGCCGGCGAGCTGCTTGCGCGAGGCCTCCTGGGCGAGCAAGATCTGGGCCTCCTCCTCCTCGATCTTCTGCTTCTCGGTCTTGGCGGCGTCTGCGAGCGAGAGGGGAGCGAGTCAGCCGGGTCGAGGTGAGGGGGAGCACCGAGAGGAGGAGGGAGGGGCGCACCCTCGATGGCCTTGCGGCGCTTGACCTCCTGGGCCTCCATGAGGAGCGTCTGGGCCTCGCGTTTCCTGCGGGCGCGGTCGTCGTCGTCGCGCTGCTGCTGGAGGCGGGCGTCCTCCTCCTCCTCGTGGCGGCGCTTCTCGGCTGCCGCGGTGGCGCCGCCGCCCTTGGCAGCGAGCTTTGAGACGAGCTGGTTCCTGCGCTGCTTTACGGGGACGTAGAGGGGCGCGTCGTCGTCGTCGGCGTCGAGGGCGTAGGGGTCGGGAGGAGGAGGGGACGGGGTGCGGCGGCGCTTGGTGTAGGTGGTGGGCTGGTTCGAGTCTGCCATGGTGCGCGTGGCTGTGCGTGTGCTCGAGCTAGTCGAGGAGGGTGGCGAGCCGAGAGCCGTCGAGCTGATGAAGACGACGACGACGACGAGGCCCAGCTCTCACCCTCTCTCTCCAGCGCACCAGAGCCATGCTGCGCATAGTCCCGACACTGCTGCCAAGGCGGGCTTTGCGCTCGCCGCCTGCCTTTGCTCGCCTCGTGTCGACCACCTCCTCGTCTCCCTCCTCCCCACCTCGACCACCGCCGCCGCCGACTACACCGCCGCCGCGGGCCAAGCAGCGACCGTGGGAGCCTTACCTCGCCCGCCTCCGCCACGACTATCCGCACGCCGACCCACCCTCGCTCGCCATCGCCTTCCTCGCCCTCCACGAGCTCACCGCCCTCGTGCCCCTCGTCGCCCTCTTTGCCCTCTTCCGCCACCTCGCACTCGGCACCGCCCTCGTCGCCTGGGTCCTCGCCCACTCGGACACCGACGACGGCCCGCAAGACGGCAAGGGCGCGACTGCGGCGGTCGCAGGGTGGAGGGGAACAGCTCGCGACTGGCTCAAGGAGGCCGAGGACAAGGCAGAGCGCGTCGGCCGCCGCTACGGCTGGTTTGGTTGGGACAAGGAGTCGCGCGACGAGCGCGTCGAGCGCAAGGCCCGCCTCGCGCAGGCCGTCGCCGAGGACGGTTGTGCCGTCGAGCGGTCGTCGGCCGACCAGCTGCGCGTCTCGGGCGACGTCGCCAACGCTGCAGCTGCCTATCTCGTCGTAAAGGTGCGCCTCTTCTCCTGCGGCCCCCTCGAAGCGATCCCTCAGACCCCGTCCTGACCCTCTCGCCTGCCCTGCGCACAGGCCCTCATCCCGCTCCGCATCCTCGTCTCGCTCCGCCTCTCGCCCTCGCTCGCCAACGTCATCTCGCGCAACTTCTCCGGCCTGCGGCAGCGCGGCAAGCGGTACTTGACCAAAGCGGCGCCGGCTGTGCGGGAGGGGGCGGTCGAGCTCGGCGGCAGGCGCAAGTGAGGAGGCGTCCGGGGCGACTTTCTGCAACCCTGCGCGTTCTGCCCGGTGCGCATCTCGTCCAGCTAGCTCCTCGAGTACTGCGGGGCGTTACTGACGCCGTCGCTGCCTCACAGACTCGCTCCGGTCGCGCTCCTTGACCCGCCCTCCTCCGCCAGATCTCCCTCCTCGCCCCGCCAACCTCGCTCTTCCACCTCTTCCTCTTGCCCTCCACCTTCACCACCAAGCGCACGCGATGCAGACCCTCCGCCTCAAGCGTCTCCTCGTTACGCACTACTCGCTCCTCGTCCCCTTCCCCCCGCCGCCGCCCTCGCCTCACCCTCCGCCGCCGCCCTCCTTCGCCTCGGAGCACGCCATTGCGCCGCCGCCGCTCGCGCGCACGACGACTATCGGCCGGCCCGGCGCGGGCTCGTGGCGCCGCCTGTACGGGCGCGGCGGCGCGGCCTCGGAGGGCCGCGAGCGCGAGAGGGGGCACTCGGGCGAGGGCGTCGGCAGCGGCGGGGCGAGGTCGGGCGCGCTCGACACGATCGAGGAGTTGCCGCGCGGCGGAGCTGTGGAGGGCGACGAGGAGGAGGAGGAGGAGAAGGACGGCCTGGGAGCGAGATGGGGAGGAGAAAGCGGGGGAGGGTCCGTGCGCCTCGTCGGCTTCTCGGACCCGGACCCGCTCAACCCGCAGGTCCGCTGCCCTTTCTCTCTCTCGTCCGAGCGCTCCGACCTGACCCTGTCGCTCGCGCGCGAACGCAGTGCTGGTCGACCCCTCGCCGCAC
The DNA here is from genome assembly GCA_920104245.2 of Rhodotorula babjevae. Taxonomy (NCBI): domain Eukaryota; kingdom Fungi; phylum Basidiomycota; class Microbotryomycetes; order Sporidiobolales; family Sporidiobolaceae; genus Rhodotorula; species Rhodotorula babjevae. Next base: position 162,703 of record CAKKSZ020000015.1, read on the forward strand.
CCTCATCACGCTCCTCCTCGCCCTCCTCTGCACCTGGGTTGGCGCCTGCTCGTCCATGAACGCGCTCCTCGCGCACGAGGTCGCCGGCGACCTCGGCGTCGAGGCCGACACGACGGCGCAGCTCGACACGGTGCTGTTCCTCGTCGGGTTTGGCGTCGCCGCGCCGCTGTGGGCGCCTCTGTCCGAGCTGGCCGGGCGGTGCGTCCCTTCTCCTCCTGCGGTCTAAAGCTTGCCATCCTGACGACGCACTCGTCCGCAGCACGCCCATCTACCTCATCTCGCTCGCCCTCCTCGCCCTCTTCGAGCTCGGCGCCGCCCTGTCTCCCACTTTCGCCGCGCGTGCAGCCCTGCGCTTCCTCGCCGGGTGCGCCGCGACGACGCCGCTGTCGAACGCTGGAGCGGCGGTCGGCGACCTATGGAACGAGGACGAGAGGACGGTCGCGTTTGGCGTGTTTGGCGTCGGCGGCTTGTGCGGCTCGCGCCTCTTCTTTTGTACGGCTCGTCGGTGCTCGCACTGACTCTCCTCCTTCTGTGCGCAGCCTTGGACCATGTCTCGGTGCATCGACGCTGTCTTTGAGTGTCGGACGAGGGAGCAGGGCTGACGAGCAGCCGATGCAGGCCCGGTCGTCGGCGGCTGGATCGCGCAGAGCGGGTGGAGCTACCGATGGGCAGACGGGGTGCAGGCCATCGGGTACGTCGTCCTCTCTCCTGCACGCGCTGAGCGGGGAATGCTGACCCCCTCGCGCGCCGACAGCGCCGCCGTTCTCCTCCTAATCTCGTTCGCCCTCCTGCCCGAGACCTACCCGCCGACGCTCCTCTCGCTCAAGGCCGCCGGTGCGTCTCTCTACTCGCTCACCGACAGACTGAGTCCTGACGCTCGACGTCCCGCAGCCATCCGCCGCCGCACTCGCTCGTCCGCCTACCTCACCCCGCTCGAGCTCGCTCGGCGTGAGACCTCGTTCGCGCGCGACTTCCGCCTGACGCTCGCGAGGCCGTTCGTCATGCTCGCGAGGGAGCCCATCGTCGTGTGCTTCTGCGCGTACCTCACGCTCGTCGTGCGTCTCGTTCTCCCTTCGGCCAAGGAGAGGCTCGTGCGCACTCGAGCTAATGCCCTTCTCCCTCTCTCGCAGTTCATCATCCTGTTTGGTAACCTGACTGGGTGCGTCTCGCTCGCCCTCTCCTGCCTTGCGTCGCCCGCTGACACCCGTCGTGTGCAGGTACCCGTTCATCTTCTCGCCGCACGCCCTCAGCCCCGGCGAGTCGGGCACCCTCTTCCTCTCGATCGCCGTCGGCCTCTTCTTCTGCGCGCTGTGCACGCCGTTCATGCGGTGGGACTGGCGACGTCGCGTCGGGCGGGCGCACGCGAGGAGGGAGGCGGTCGGGCCCGAGGAGAGGCTCAGGGTGGCGGTGCTCGGGACGTGGGCCGTGCCGCTGTCGCTGTACTGGGCGTGCGTCCCTCTTTCTTCTCCCTCTCGCTGTTGACCGGCGGGTTGACGCTCGGCCTCGTCCGCTCGCAGGGCGTGGGTGTGCCGCCCGGGCGTGAGCATCTGGGCGTCGCTCGGCGCTCAGGCCCTCTTTGGCGTCGGCGTCTGGTCCAGCTTCTACTCGACGTTCCTCTACTGCATCGGTGCGTCGCCCTCTCTCTATTTCTTCGCCCACGGGGCGCACGCTCACGAGGCGCACGCTCGAGCTGATGCGGGCGAGCGCGCACAGACTCGTACGGCCACAAGGCGGCGAGCGCACTCGCGGCGCTCACCTTCCTGCGGTACCCGATCGCCGTCAGCTCCGCTCGCTCTCCAGCGCTCGAGACGAGCGGCGCACTGACGCTCGACCTTACCTTGCAGGGCGCCGCCGTCCTCTTCACGCCGTTCATGTACGCGAGACTCGGTGCGTCTTCGGCCTCTGCCCCTCTTCGCCCTCTCTGTCCCTCCTCCTCCGACTCTTCTTCGTCGTCCTCGAGCCTCCCAACCGCCTAGCTGACCCGCCTCGAGCTCTCTTCCGCCCGCAGGCCCGCACCTCGCCCTCACCCTCCTCGCCTCGCTCTCGCTCCTCGTCTCGCTTGTCCCGCTCGTCTTCTACAGGTGGGGCGCGCGCATCAGGTCGTGGAGCAGGGACGCGGTGCACTGAGGCGGTGGCGGCGGAGCGGCGGCAGCCGCAGCGGCGCACCGGCGAGGGAGCGGGAGAGGGTCCGTGCGCGGGAGGAGGGCGAGGAGGAGTAGCACGTCGATGAGCTTGCATGCGCTTGGTTTCTTTCAAACGGCAGCACGAGCAGAGAACCACCTGCGTCCGCACGAGAGTCCAAGAGCACCCGAGAGCGCGATACTCCGCCGAGCATCGTTGGCAAGCGCTTCCCGGCCTGCTCTGCCTCTCTCCGGGTCTCTCTACGTCGCTGGCGAGCCTGAGATCGGCACGATAAGCTGTCCTTGCACTTCTCGCAGCCTCGCCTCTCGCTTACTCCCTCCCTTCGGCCCTCCGGTTGTACGCGCACAGCTCGTCGAACCGGACCTGCTCGCCGCCAAAGATGTCCAGCGCCGAGCCGTACGTGAGGTCGACCTTGCCGTGCGAGAGGCGCTCGACGAGGGCGAGGTCGTCGATGCCTGTGCGGGGAGAGGGGAGAGGAGGAGGGGGTGGGGAAGGGGTCCGAGCGCGGGTCAGGGGGCGGATCGGGAGCGCGCGAGGAGCGGAGAGGACGTACTACGAGCGCCGCCGGCATACGTCGTCGGGATCGTGACCCACTCGCCGAGCTCTGCGAGGAAGGGAGGGGTAGAGAGCGGGTGAGGAGGTCGCCGAGCAGGCGGCTCACGAGGGGGAGGGCAAGCGGGACGCACTCTCGACAAGCGCCTCGTCGATGCCTTGGCACAGGCCCTCGACGTCGGCGGCGTGGATGAGGAACTCGCTGCGGGGCAGGTACGGCGTCAGCCTCGCGAACGAGGAGAGAGGAGGACGAGCGAGGGAGCGCACCTGCAGTACTGCGTGAGGAGCGCGAGCGACTCTGCGGCACGGGGACCAGGACATGAGCCCGATTTCGAGGACTCAGCGAGAGCGAGAGAGCGCACCGGCGTTGACCTCCATGTCGGTCATGACCTGCCACCGGTCCATGGCGACGATCCACTTGTCGCCTCGTCGCCGGCAGCTGCACGCCTAAGAATCAGCGCTCTTCCTCATCTTCGACGACTCTACGAGGAGGACGAGCGCGCACCTGACGTCGACGACGAGCCTGTCCTTGCCGACCTGCTCGGCGAGTCGTCGCAGCCGGTCCTCGTCAAACTTGGCACCCGGGAACAAATACGAGGTGACGATGACCTGCGGGCGTGCGTGCAGCGCGTCAGTCGGGCTTGCTGAGCGGGTGAGGGTGCAGAGACGGGCTCGCCTTCTCGGCGCCGGCGTCGAGCCACTCCTGCGCGTTCGACTCGTTGATGCCGCCGCCGACCTGGAGGCCGTCTGCGAGACGGGCGAGGTCGTTAGCGTCGCTGTGGTACGTCGGGATTTGGAGAGAGGGAAGAGTGAACGCACTAGGCCATGCCTCAAGCGCCGAACGGGCCGCCTCGTCGTTGCCCGGGCCCAGCTTGATGACATGCCCGCCGCGCAGGGCATTCTGGCAGTACAGGTCGGCGTAGAAGGCGCTCGGCTTTCTGCGTGTGCGTCGAGCATGGTGAGCGAGTTGAAGGAGGAGCGTCGCAGGAGAGGGAGGAAGCGCACTCGGAGACGAAGTTGGTGCGGAGGGACGAGGTGTCGAGGGTGCCGCCGACGATCTGCTTGACGGCGCCGTTGTGCAGGTCGATGCACGGGCGGAAGACGGACGGCATGGCCTGCGCAGACGGGCAGGGTTAGCGCGGATCCAGGTGGACGAGCCGAGGATGAGGAGGGGGAGGGGGAGGAGGAGAGGACAGCTCACGGTTGTTCGCGTTCGGGGAGACAAGCGCAGGCAGTAGCTCGGGATGCGAGAGGGTGCCTGATGCAGTCTAGGAGCCCAGCGAGAGCGAGAGCGGACGGCGAGAGAGAGGCGGCGAGAGGCGAGAGCAGCGAGCAACCTCGTCCTCCTCACCCACTCGCTCCCGCCGCCCAGACCAGCTCCGACGCGTCCTAGTCCGACCGAGCACCCTCCATCGCAGCTCTCCGAGCCAGCCCGCACCCCGCCCGTGTCGCCCTCGCCTCTGCCCATCTTCATCTCTCCGACGCGTCCCTCGACCTCGCACCTCCGCAGCCATGGCCACCGAGGCAGACGAGACGTCCACCGTGCGCTCCTCCTGCCCCCTCACTTTGCACGACGCGAGCTGACCCACGCGCGCCCGCGCAGCTCTACAAGAGCATCAACGAGGTGCGCCTCGTCCTCTCCTCCTCGTCTCGCTCTCCTCCGCCAGCACGCCAGTCGACCTGTTGCTGACTCGTACCCGCACACGCACACAGGAGTACAAGATCTGGAAGAAGAACTCGCTGTTCCTGTACGACCTCGTCATCACCCACGCCCTCGACTGGCCCTCGCTCACCTGCCAGTGGCTCCCCGACGTCGAGACGTGCGCCTCTTCCTCTCCTTTGTCCTCCTCGACTGCACCGAGCGCGCGTGCTGACCGACCCTTCAACCACGCAGGCCCGCCGACAAGGACTACACCGTCCACCGCCTCCTCCTCGCAACACACACCTCGGGCGAGGACAACAACTACCTGCAGATCGCCGAGGTCCACCTCCCCAAGCCCCAGGCGGGCCTCAGCCTCGACAAGTACGATGACGAGCGCGGCGGTGCGTCCTCAACTCGTCCTCGACCCTCGCCCTCCCACCCTCCTCGTCGAGCTGACCCTCTCGCTCTCCCTCTCTGCAGAGATCGGCGCGCACACGGCGACCGAGCCCCGGGTCCAGATCACCCAGTCGATCAACCACACGGGCGAGGTCAACCGCGCGCGGTACATGCCCCAGAACCCGGACCTGATCGCGACCAAGACGGTCATGGGCGAGGTCTACGTGTTCGACCGCACCAAGCACCCGTCGCAGCCGAGCGGGACCGAGTGCAAGCCCGACATCACGCTGCGAGGGCACACCAAGGAGGGGTGCGTCTCTCTCTCTGTGCTGCCTCGTTGCCGAGAGAGGGGCTCTCGAGCGCTCGCTGACCTTGCGAGCCGCGCACCTCTCGCTCTGCAGGTACGGCCTGTCGTGGAACCCGCTCAAGGCCAAGGAGGGTCACGTGCTGAGTGCGTCGGAGGACACGACCGTCTGCCACTGGTGCGTCCTCGTCTCGTCGCTCGGTCCCTCCTCCATCCTCGCGGTTCACGGGGCTGACCTCGAGGCGCCGACCCGCCACACAGGGACGTGCGCGGCTACACCAAGGGCAACGCGTCGATGGACCCGCTCAACGTGTACCGCGGGCACTCGGCCATCGTCGAGGACGTCGCGTGGCACAACCTGCAGGAGGACGTCTTTGCCTCGGTCGGCGACGACCGCATGCTGCTGCTGTGCGTCGCTCTCCTCTCCCCCCTCGAGCGAGATCGTCGAGCTGACCGTACCTCATTGTCTGGGCGCGCAGGTGGGACACGAGGGGGCAGTCGGGCCAGATGAAGCCGACGGCGAGGGTCCAGGCGCACGAGGCCGAGGTCAACTGCGTCGCGTTTGCGCCGCACAACGAGAACATCCTCATTACTGGCTCGGCCGACAAGGTGCGCTCGTTGCTCTTCTGCTCCTCGCCGGCGCGAGCTGACCCGCCGCTCGGGCCTCTCGCTCGCAGACGGTCGCGCTGTGGGACCTGCGCAACCTCAAGCTCAAGCTGCACACGTTCGAGTCGCACCAAGAGGAGGTGCTCCAGCTCGCATGGTCGCCGACCAACGAGACCGTGTTCGCGTCGGCGTCGGGCGACCGCCGCATCAACCTGTGGGACGTGTCCAAGATCGGCCTCGAGCAGACGCCCGAGGACGCCGAGGACGGCCCTCCCGAGCTCATGTTCGTCCACGGCGGCCACACGTCGCGCCCGACCGACCTCGCGTGGAACGCCAACCAGGACTTCTGCATGGTGAGCGTCGCCGAGGACAACGTTCTCCAGGTGTGGAGCCCGAGTGCGACGCTCGCTCAGGCCGACGTCCCCGTCGACGAGGTCGAGCTTGAGTAGATGTCGGGCGCGCTTGTATTACCAGTCAGCTGTTCCCTCTCCTCGCGAGAGCTGTGCCGAGCTATCAAGGCGTGCCGGGCGGGCCAAAGGGACGAAAGCGGCCGGGCCGGGTCTCGCGCGGGGGAGCACTTCGCCTCTCGCTCTCTCGCTCCTCCTCCTCACCCGCTGTGGCTCTCCGATAGCCAGCCATGCTCTCGCACCCGACTCGCACCGCCGCGCGTGCGCTGCGCCGCTCGCGCCCCGCGTCCGCCGTCTCGCCCGCAATCGGCGCCTCGTCGCCTCGCCCGCTCTCGACGACGGCATGCCTCTCGGCCCTCGCCGACCTCGAGGCCATGTCGGGCCTCAAGCCCTGGAAGGGCACGCAGACGGCCGGCGGCGACACGACCCACTACCTCGGCGGCGAGTGGACTCCGGGCGACTCGACCCATTTCATCCCCGTCAACGACGTGCGCTCCATCTCTCTCCTCCTCAAAGGGCGTGGGCACCAGCTGACTGCGTCGAGCACGCACACAGCCGTCGTCGCAGAGGGTCCTGACGCGCGTCCCCGAGGCGACGCCCGCCGTGCTCAAGCTGGCCGTCGACCGCGCCGAGGCGGCTTTCGACGAGTGGAAGGACTCGAGCGTGCTCAAGCGCCAGGCCGTCATGCTCAAGTGCGTCGTCCCTCGCTACCCTCGCACCCAGCCAGCCCTCCTGCGCCCTTTCTCCCCCTCCTCCTCGAGCGAGCCGGCCCCACTCGGCAACCCGTGCCGACCGCTGACCTCGCCCTCGTTCTCGCCTCGCGCAGGTTCCAGTCGCTCATCCGCGAGAACCACGATGAGCTTGCGAGGTCGATCGTGCTCGAGCAGGGCAAGACGTTCGCCGACGCCAAGGGCGACGTGCTCCGCGGTCTGCAGGTCCGTCCGCTCGAGTCGCTCTCGTTGCGGCGACTCGGTGCTCGCGCGCCGAGTCGCTGCTGGTCGTGGTAGACCGTCGTTCTGACTCGGTCCCTCTGCGCGCAGGTCGTCGAGGCCATGTGCGGCGTGCCCTCGCTCCTCCTCGGCGACAAGCTCGAGGTGTCCAAGGACATGGACACGACGACGCGCCGCCTCCCGCTCGGCGTCGTCGCCGCCGTGTGCCCGTTCAACTTCCCCGCCATGATCCCGCTGTGGGCCATGGCCATGGCGACCGCGACGGGCAACTCGCTCATCCTCAAGCCCTCGGAGCGCGACCCGGGCGCGACCATGATCCTCGCCGAGCTCATGGAGCAGGCTGGTGCGTCTCCCTCTCCCCGAACGCACGAGTACGCGAGAGGGCGAGAAGCTGACGCTCCTCGTCGCGCGCAGGCCTCCCCAAGGGCGTCCTGAACGTCGTCCACGGCACGATCGCGCCGGTCAAGTTCATCTGCGAGGAGCCGCGCATCAAGGCCATCTCGTTCGTCGGCGGCGACCGGGCCGGCCAGTACATCTACGAGACAGGCAGCAAGAACGGCAAGCGCGTCCAGGCCAACCTCGGCGCAAAGAGTGCGTCGTCGTCTCGCTCCCGCTCCGGCTGGCTCGTCCACCTTGTCGCCGCGGTCGACTAGCCTCGGGGATGGAAGTTGGCGATGCTGACGCTGTGCCCGCTCTCGCAGACCACTGCATCCTCATGCCCGACGCCAACCGCAACTTTGCGCTCAACTCGATCGTCGGCGCCGCATTCGGCGCCGCCGGTCAGCGCTGCATGGCGCTCTCGACGCTCGTCGCCGTCGGCGACTCGCAGGAGTGGATCGACGAGCTCGTTAAGCGCGCGCAGGGCCTCAAGGTCGGCAACGGGTTCGACCCGGACACGGAAGTGTGCGTCGCGCCCGGTCCTCTCCCTCTCTCTGCCGCCTTCCCGGCCGGCTTGGACTGATCGATGGACCCGACTGCCTCGCAGTGGCCCGCTCATCACGCCCGCCGCCAAGGAGCGCGTCGAGAAGCTCATCCAGACGTGCACGGACCAGGGCGGCAAGGTCCTCCTCGACGGCCGCGGCGTCAAGGTTGACGGGTACCCGAACGGCAACTTTGTCGGCCCCACGATTCTCGAGGCGACGACCGACATGGACTGCTACACGTGCGCCGACTCGTCCGCTCGTGAGCGAGGCTCAAGCGCTCTCGACGGGTGCTGACTCGCTCTTCATGCGCTGTTTCTCGCACACAGCCAGGAGATCTTCGGCCCCGTCCTGACGATCGTCAAGGCGGCGACGCTCGACGACGCCATCAAGGTCATCAACTCGAACCAATGTGCGTCGTCGTCCCGCCGCTTCTCCTCCCCGGCCTCGCGCTCGTCCGAGTCCGAGCCAGAGCTGATCGTTAGCGACGAACCGCGCGCACAGACGGCAACGGCGCGAGCATGTTCACGCAGAGCGGCGCGACGGCGCGCAAGTTTGAGAAGGAGGTCGAGGCGGGTCAGGTCGGCGTGTGTCCTCGTCTCCCTCTCTCCTCCTCCTGCGAGGGCCGAAAGCTGACGCCGTCGACGATGCAGATCAACGTCCCGATCCCCGTCCCCTTGCCCATGTTCTCGTGGTCGGGCAACAAGGGCTCCGTCCTCGGCGGCGCGTCGCTCTACGGGTGCGTCGACCCGCTCTCTCTCTCCTCCCTCTCGGCTCACGCCCTGACGCTCTCTCTCTGCTCGCGCACAGTCCTCGCGGCATCGACTTCTGGACGCAGCTCAAGGTGCGCTACCCCTGTCCCCCGCTCGCCAGCCGAGAACGAGCAGCTGACCGCGCTCGGACCTCTTCTCCTCGCAGACGACGACCTCGTACTGGAGCTCGCAGGACGCGCTCAGCGCAAAGGCGACGACCTCGATGCCGACGCTCAACTAGTGCCCTCTCCTCGACCCGGTCTTGCTGTAGGAAAGCCCTCTCGTTCTTCGTCTCTCGCTCTTTGTCACGCAACTCGCATCGTTCAGTGCCCTCTCCTCGCGATCGTCCGTGCGTCGAGCACAAGAGAGTGAGTGAGTGAGCTAGTTGCAGCTGCAGCTCCGTCATCGGCCGACGTCGTCCGCGTCCCTGCTACGCTTGGGCTTGCCCTGCTCTCCCGCCATCTCGTCGGCCGTCCTCGCCCTCGTCTGCGCCGCCGCTCCGCCCTGCTGCTCCTCGTCGACGCTCATCTGCTCGCCGATGGCCCTGCCCGCCTCGAGCTGCCCGCCGACGGCCTGCTCGACGACCTCGCGCAGGAGGTCGTCCGTCTCCTGCTCCGAGATGTCGCCGCGCTCCGAACGCTCCATGATGCCGCGCACAGCCTGCATGAGGGCGTCGGTCGGTGCGTCGAGGTTGGGCTGAGGCTGACCTAGTGCGGGTGCGGGCGTGGTTGCAGAGGGGTCGAGCGCGGCGGCGGAGGAGGAGGAAGGGGAGGGCTCGCCCGTGAGGGTGCGCAGGTAGAGGGCGATGTGCGGGTACTCTTCCTGGAGGGCTGCTGCGGGCTGTGTGGGTCGCGATGGTGAGCTCGGGCGCACAGAAGAGGACAGCGAGGGAGAGGGAGCGCACGGTGAGCCCCTCCTCGTTGACATGGCGCGGGTCTGCGCCGAGGTCGACGACGAGCTTTGCCATGCCGATCGTCTCGACGACGTACAAGGGCGTGTCGCCGTCCGAGTCTGCGAGGTTGATGTCGCCGCCGTTCGAGACGAGGAAGCGGAGGATGTCGCTGTGGCCCCACGAGGCGGCGGCGTGCAGGGGCGAGTACGAGTTGTCGTCAAAGGCGTTGGGCGAGGTACCTGTCTCGAGCGCGAGAGTGTAAGTGACGAGCTTGGGTGGGTGCAGGCGATCGCTCGAGGTGGTGGCGAGAGCAGGGAGCGGCGAGCTGATGAAGATGAGGAGGGACGGTGGAGAGAGGGGAGCTCACCCTGCTCGACGAGTTCGCGGACGCGGTCGAGGTTGCCCTCGCCACCTGCTGCGAGCCAGATGTTCTGCGCCATGGTCTAGTCGAGGTCTGGAGCAAGATGAGGCGAGTCGGATGGAGACGAGACGACGAGCTGCGAGCGCAACCCACCTCGCTCCACCCACACTGCTCCAGCCAAGCTGTAGACGCCATGAGCTCGCCCATGCACAGCTCTGCGACAGCACCAGCCGACCCGGCCACCGCCTCGCAGCCCGCCGCCTCACCTCCTCCTCCTCCTCCTCCCCGCACCGACGACAACATCGCCTCGACCTCGACGACACAAGCCCCAACCTTCGAGGAGCACGCCGTCTTCCGCCTCCTCGATTTGCCCGACGAGCTCAAACTTCACGTCGCCCACCTCGTCGACGAGCGCGACCCCTCACCCACGTTCCCGAGCGGACCCTCGGCAGAGCTCCTCGCCCTCTCGGCCACGAGCAGGTTCTTCCACGCCGTGTGCAAGCCCCTCGTGTGGCGCTCGGTCAACTTCGTCCCCGACAGCGTCCTCCGCCCGCGCGCCTACCGCAAGAAGCGCGACATGCGCGCCCTCGAGGCCCTCCTGCGCACCCGCGCCGACCAGCAGCAGCCCCTCCCCGTCGTCGCCCTCTCCGTCGCCGACCTCTCGGCCGACAACGACGAGCTGTTCGACTTGAGCGACGAGGACGAGCTCCCCAAGGAGGAGGCCGCCCTCGCGCGCGTCATCGAGCGCCTCGCCGCCTCGTCCCTCCAGGTCCTCTTCCTCAAGGGCATGGAGCTCCACCGCGACCTCGGCGACTCGATCCTGCGCGCCATCGCCGCCTCGCCCAAGATGTCGGCCCTGCGCTGCAACCAGGTCGACTTTTATCCGGATGAGCCGCGGTGTGTGCGCGACTTTGGCCAGCTCGACCACATCCGCACGCTCCAGATCATGCACTCGGACCCCGAGATCGTGCGTGCGCTTCCCCTCTCTGGCCGCCGGTGTTCCCGCTGACGCTCGTGTCCTCGCTCGCAGTCAGAGCTCGTCGCCAAGTGTCCCCGCCTCGACTCGCTCCTCCTGTGGCCCTCGCTGCGCCGCGTCGGCCGCCACATGCCTGCCATCAAGACCTTCCTGCCGCACCTGCGCAACCTGTCGCTCGACTCGGTCCACGAGGCGCGCGCGTTCCGGGTCATCACCGACGAGATCCTCGTGCGCTCGCTCCCTCTCTCGCTCTCTCTCCTCGTTGGGCTCAAGCTGACCCTCCACGCCGTCTGCAGCGCCTCTCCGACGCCGGCGTCGACCTACCGCTCGAGGAGCTCTTCCTCGAGGGCCCGTGCGTCCCGGACGACCTCGCCATCCTCGTGCAGGCCATCGGGCGACTCCCCTCGCTGCGCCGTCTCGCCCTCTACCAGGCGCAGGACCCCAAGCCCGCCCTCGTCGCCGACCTCGCCCAGGCGGCGCCGCAGCTCGAGGCGCTGACGCTCGTCGCCGGCGACTGCCAAGAGCCAGAGCTGTGGCCTGCACCCCTCGTGCGCTGCCCTCTCTCGCTCGTCCTCCTCGGTCCCGAGCTCTCGCTGACTCGAGCCCGCCTCCCTTCCCGCAGGACGACTACCTGACGCAGCTCGCCAAGTTCACTAGGCTGCGCTTCTTCGCGTGGGACCGCTACTCGCCGCGCGGCCCGCTCGAGCAGGACCAACGCGCCGTGCGCCAGCTCCAGGTCGAGTACGCGACGCTCAGTCGCCTCGGCGGCGTGTGCAAGAGCCTGCAGGAGGCCGTGTGCATCACGAGCGACGTCAGCGAGGGGTGCGTGCGCCTCTCCCTCTCTCGCCCTCGCCCGGGCCGAGGAGCTGACCTTGAGCTGTCGGCCCTCGCTCGCAGGTCCTCGGGCTACTTTGCGACGTACACGAGGGAGAAGGGCGCTCGGGTGCGCATCGCCGTCAAGCACAAGACGGTCAACGTGCGTCTCGCTCCCTCTCCTCGTCGTCATGTGCTCGAGCCTCTCTCGGCTCACGCTCGCCCTCTCGCGCGCAGGACTTTCTCATCTCGTACGACCGGTGGATCAAGGTGGAGGAGGACTGAGTGCCTGCAATGCCCGTCGAGCCGTGCGAGGGGAGCTTATCGCGCTCTCGCGAGGAGAGGCAAAGGTCGGAAAGCTCGCAGCGCCTCGGTATGGTCCGAGTGAGCTCCTGCTGGCCTAGTACAGCGTACAGACTGGTGTCCAGACTCTAGAGCAGCGTGTACTCGAGGCCGAGATGCGCCATCTCCGCTGAGATCAGTCGAATCTCTGCTTCGTCGTCGTCTCCTCGTCCCTCGCCACCATGTCGTTCAAGCTGGCTCTCGGTGAGCTCCAGCGGTCCACACACAACTTTCTGGCCGTGCGCTGACCCTCCCCGACGCCGGATCGTGCTTGATCTGCCCCCTCCCGTTCTCCCTCTCGCGCAGCCTCGTCCCAGCGCGTCGCCCTCCGTGCCTCGGCCCAGCCGCAGGCGCGCGCCTTTGCCCTCAAGGCGACTGCTCAGCTCCGCCAGGACCTCCCGCGCGCGACGGCGACCAGCAACCCGCCGCCGTCGAGCCCGCTCTCGGCGACGCCCCCTCTCCCCGTCGGCGGCGCCCAGACGCTCCCCATCGCGCCCAAGGTCGCCCCGGCCGTCCCGAGCTCGACTGGGTCCGGCCCCAACCCGGGCGGCAAGGGCCCGAAGAAGCCCAAGCACCGTCTGCGCACTTTCGGCCGCACCGTCCTCGTCACGGTCCTCGCCGCCGGCGGCTACGTCGTCTGGCGCTCGTACGACCAGCGCCACCCGGGTGAGCAGCTCCCGCACGACCCGACCCTGCCGACCGTCGTCGTCCTCGGCAACGGCTGGGCCAGCACCGCCTTCCTCAAGGAGCTCGACAACCAGGGCTACAACGTCGTGCGTCCTCTCTCGCTCTCCCTTCCTGCGCTCGCGCATGCGTGCATCAAGCTGACTCGAGTGCCCGTGCCGCCGTCCAGGTCGTCATCTCGCCGCGCAACTACTTCCTCTTCACCCCGCTCCTGCCCTCGGTCACGGTCGGCACCCTCGCCGCGCGCTCGATCCTCGAGCCGACTCGGTTCCTCACCCGCCACATGAAGCGCAAGACCGAGGTCTACGAGGGCGAGGTGTACGAGGTCGACCCGATCAAGAAGACGCTGCGCTTTGTCGGTGCGTCATCGTCCTCTGGACCTCCCTCTCCGTCCCTCGCTTGGTAGTCGCCCGAGCGGCGAGACGGTGAGTAGAAGGCGGGTCCGGTCGCTCACACGCCCTGCACGCCCTCGCAGACAACTCGGAGATCAAGGGCGAGGTCGCCGGCACCGAGATCGCGTACGACTACCTCGTGTACGCCGTCGGCGCCGAGAACCAGACGTTCGGCATCAAGGGCGTCAAGGAGCACGCCTGCTTCCTCAAGGAGGTGTGGGACGCCGAGAAGATCCGCTCGCGCATCATGGACAGCATCGAGTCGGCCAACTTTGCCGGCCAGACCCAGGAGGAGATTGACCGCCTCCTGTCGTTCGTGCGTCGCTCGCCCTCTCCCTCGCACTGGAGGAGCACCTCGCTGACTCGACGTCGCGCTCGCAGGTTGTCGTCGGCGGTGGCCCGACCGGTGTCGAGTATGCCGGCGAGCTGCACGACTTCCTCATGGAGGACCTTGAGAACGTGCGTCCCTCGCTCCCCTCTACTCCGCTCTCTCGCGCTCGTCGCTGACTCTTTCCCTCGCGCAGTGGTACCCCGAGCTTGCCGACCGCATCAAGATCACCCTCATCGAGGCGCTACCCAACGTCCTGCCGATGTTCTCCAAGCAGCTCATGTCCGTCGCGCGCTCTCTCTCTCACGCTCTCGCGTCTCGCTCGGGTCGCTGACTCGCCGCCTTCCCGCAGCGACTACACGATGTCGACCTTCAAGGAGAACAAGATCGACATCAAGACCAAGACGATGGTCAAGGAGGTTCAGGAGAAGAAGATCATCGCCCAGAACGAGAACAAGGAGCTCGTCGAGTACCCCTACGGCCTCCTCGTCTGGTCCGTCTCCCTCGCTCATCCCCTGTGTGCGTCGACGAGAGCTGACGCCCGCCATTCCTCGTCTCGCAGGGCCACCGGCAACACGGCTCGTCCCGTCACGCGCGACCTCATGAACCGCATCCCCGAGTCGCAGAACTCGCGCCGCGGCCTCCTCGTCGACGAGCACATGCGCCTCGTCGGCGCCGACGGCGTCTTTGCGCTCGGCGACTGCACGGCGACCAACTACGCCCCGACGGCCCAGGTCGCCGCCCAGCAGGGCCGCTACCTCGCGCGCGTCTTCCAGAAGCTGCACAAGAAGGAGCAGCTCCTGCAGGAGCTCGACTCGGCCAAGCAGGCGGGCGCCGAGCCGGCCAAGCTCGACTCGCTCGCCAACGCCGTCATCCGCGCGAGCAACATCGCGCCGTTCAACTACTCGCACCAGGGCTCGCTCGCCTACATCGGCTCGGACAAGGCCATCGCCGACCTGCCCATGATGCAGGGCAACCTTGCGGCGGCTGGCTTTGCCACCTACTAGTGCGTCGGCCTCGCCCTCGCTCGCACGGACCTCTTCCCCGGGCACCTCTCTGACCCTTTCCCTCTCGCCCCTGCCCCCTCACAGCTTCTGGCGCTCGGCCTACATCTCGCAGCTCTTCTCGCTCCGCAACCGTGTCCTCGTCGGTGCCGACTGGCTCAAGACCAAGGTCCTCGGCCGGTGCGTCTCGCTCGCCTTCTCCTCCCTCGCGCTCTCTTCCCTCGCTGACCCTTGCTGCACCTACAGCGACGTCTCGCGCGCATGAGCACCTCATCGCCGCATCCCTCACCCCTCTCGACGCACCGCCATCCCGCTCGCAGCACCCGCTCAAAACGGACCACCGCCGACCTCCTTTCGTTCTTCCTCTCTTACTCGCCCTCGCCTTATCCCCGTACCCTGTCCTTGTCTCTGCCACATAGAAGCATTCTGTTCTCGCGCCCTCCATATCCTGAGACTCGCGCTCGGCGTGCGACAGCGGAGAGTGCGTCCGTCGCTCTCGAGCCTCCTGTCCGCTCGGCCGACCCCGCCGGCTTCTCCGCGGTGGCCCCTCAGCCGATGCTGGCGCTCTCTGCCGCTTCCTCTCCGCCACAGCTGGCTCTCGAGCTTCGTCGCCATGGCGCCTGCACTCTTTGACGGCCTGTACAACCTCGCCACGCCTCGCGAGGGCGGCGCAGAGCTGTGCGCCGCGCTGGTGTACGACAAGCACGAGCTCGAGTGGCTCGCGACGCAGGAGGTCCCGGGTGCGTCTGTGCTCCTCTCGTCTCCCGCTTGCACCCAGGGACCGGCTGATCCCGCCCCCTCGCGCAGACGAAGCGAGCGAGTCGTGTCCTCTCCCCTCGGTCCCTCTCTCCGCCTTCCACTGACGCCTCGTCAACGTGCGCAGGTCGGTCCAAGCGGCTGCAGGAGATGGTCGACCTGGCGCGGCGCGTCGAGGAGCACGAGACTGCGATCTTCAAGATGCACCTCGACGAGCAGCAGACTTTGATGCCGGTTCGTCCGCTCCCTCTCTCGCGTCCTTCCCGAGCCACGAAGCAGACCTGACGGTACTCACGCTACGCAGGCTGAGGCGGTCTTTGAGCTCGGCATGGTCATCAAGGACACGGAGAAGCTCGTCGGCAAGAAAGAAGCGGCGTTTGCGAAGGTCGCGCACGTCTGGGCTCGTGCGTCCTCGTTCCACTGCGTAGCCCACGAGGACGCGATCGACTCAACTCGGCTCGACGAGCTAACGCAGATGGTGACGACCTGCAGACCGCAAGAACGGCGAGTGCGAGAAAGGGTGGAACGCCGCTTTCGAGCAAGGTCAGCAGTCCTCGCCTCGTCCATCCCCGTCATCACCTCTATCAGGACGTGCTCAAACCGTCCTTGCTGACCTGGTCGCCCTCGCACAGCCGCCGACAACCAGTACATCAACCTCGAGCTGTGCCGAGCCCGCCTGCGAGGACTCAAGAAGCTCGCCCCGCTCTACCGCCGCATGTCCCTGCCACCTCGCGCCTCGTCGCACACCTTGTTCGTGCCTGGATCAGGGCCGGACAGTCGTCGCGGGTCGCAGACGCTCACCGACCCGGCCCTCGAGGACGACCAGGTCAAGGCGGCGAGTCGGCGCAGCAACACGCCCATCCCGCACGCTCGCGATTCTCCGCCTCTCGACCTGCGCGCGTACACGCCTGGAGCGAGGAGCGAGACGGCCGAGGCGGCGCATGAGCAGCCGAGACGTGCGAGCGAAGGTGCGCACGATCCCCTCCTTCCGCCTCCTCCTCTCCTCGTCTCTGCTTCCGTCCTGAGCCTCGTCTCCTGATCGCAGGCGTCCGGCGTCTCTCAATACCATCTTCTTCGCCCTCCTCACCCTCGCCGCCGACCAATTTCGCCCTGGCCGCTGCCGTCGCCGCCACTTCCTCGCTCGCTCCACCAACTCGGCCACCCTCGAGGACGAGGCAGGCTCGCGACGCGGTCAGGGGCATGAGCAGGCGGGTCCTCGGCGGTCGGGAATGAACAGGGGCCGGAAGGGGCGCGAGCTACGAGCAGGGCGTCGATGAACGAGGACAAGGAGAGGCGGGCCGTGCGCGGGTCTCGCTCTCTGTGGCTCGCGGCTCTGCTGGCCGCCTGCAACGTAGATGCGTCGCACTTACTTGCGCGAGGCGTGAACGCTGCAGCGACTCGTCGTGCGCTGCTCCTCGTTTCGGCGAGGCGAGAGAAACAGCGCTCGCTCGTCTCGCCTTGTACAAAGTCGCACTTGGCTCTAGTGGCTTATGAGAGTGTCAGAAGAGCTTACAGCTAGCCGACAGCCCGTACGAGGGCAGTCGAGGGAAGGCCAAAAGTCTCGGAGCCGGTCCCATCGCTCTCCTCCTCCTCCTCAAGCTCTCCCACCTCGACAACGATGGCTGCACCCGTCCGCTCTGCAGCAGCACCTCTAGCACGGTCACTCGCCACCCAGGCCGCTACCCCTGCCCGCCCGCGGCGACTGAACCGGCGCACGGCGCGGTCCTCCCCCCAGGCCGCCCTCGCAACCCTCGCCGAGCTGTACCACCTCGCGCCGACGTTCGTGCCCGCCCACGAGCCCGCCACGCTGTCGTCGCACATCACGTCGACCCTCGCCACCCCGAACGCGGCGTCGTCGCGCCCGAAACCGCACGACCTGCGCGACCTCGTCCTCGCGCAGACGCTCCTCGACGTGCAGCGGGTCAAGCTCGACGCGGGCGGGTCGACGCACACGGGCATCCTCGGCATCGACGTCAAGCTGCCGAGCAACGCGGCCATGTCGTACGGGCACCTGGGCGAGGACGACCAGTTTGACCACCGCGCGTCGTTCTACTCGACCTACGCCAAGGGCGCCGAGCCGCCGCTCGCGCAGCGCCTGCGCAAAGTGGTCGACGCGCTGCACGGGACGCAGGCCGGTGGCAGGGCGGGACCGGCGACGCTGAGGGAGCAGGGGGCCAAGGCGGTGCAGTGGAACGAGGGCCTCGAGCGGGCGCGGCGGGCGGCGCACGAGCAGGAGCGGCGGATGGACGAGGAGGCGCAGGCGTTCGCCGATGTCTTTGAGGAGGACGAGCGGCGTGCATGAGGTGGGGCCGCTGGCGGCGGGGCCGGGATCCGGAGGGAGGCGCTGCTGCAACCTCGACAGGTCTGCGCTCTCGTTCTTCCGGGAGTCGGAGAGCCCTGCGCGACTGCTTGCACGTGTGCGCTTGTATCGCTGCCCCCGAAAGGCCGCCAGGAGGCGCAAGGGGCCGGTGCCGACGAGGGGTCCAGCCTCGCGGAGTTTCGCAGAGAGGCTCCCTCCCGTCCGACCCCTCGCTCCTGCGAGCGCCGCCGCCTGCTTGCGCCAGTCTATCCAGGCTGCTCGACCCGCACGACAGCCGACCTGTACAGCCGCCGCGGCGAGCGTCCACCTCGCCCCGCCTCGCCGTTCCCGGCCCCCGTCCTCGACCCGCACAACGCGACAGCCACGAGCCCGGTGGGTGCGCATGAGCTACTGAAGGCGTCACAGTGCGTCTCTTGTCCTCTCTGCAGCACGGCACAGCGTCCCCCTCGGTGTAGCTCGCCCCGCGACCTCCCCGTCTCAAGGACGACGAACTGGGGGTCTGCGACCGCAGCGCGGGCAGCTGGCGCCTGCGTCGCACCCCCAATGCTGCGACGAGCATGCTGACACCCTCTCTGCACAGCCTTCCACCTCGCTCGGCGACTCTCGCACAACCCTCCTCATGCCGCCTCGTCCACCGCCATGGTCGCAAGGGCGCAAGTTCGGCGTCGTCATTGATGCCGGCAGTAGCGGCTCGCGCATCCAGGTCTACAGCTGGATCGACCCCGACATCGCCCTCCACGACCGCAAGGCCCAGGGCAAGAACGTCGACGTCCTCAACAAGGTCGAGAAGGGCGTCGAGGAGGGCGACGGCTGGCACCTCAAGGTCGAGCCAGGTGCGCCGATGAGCCCTCTCTCTTTGCGGGCTTGAGAGCTGACTGGCCCTGTGCAACGACAGGCATCTCGACCCTCGGGCCTAACCCGGATGGCGTCGCCGACTACCTGCGCCCGCTCATCGAGCACGCCGCGTCCATCATCCCGCCCGACCAGCTCTCGTCGACCCCGATCTACCTCCTCGCAACCGCCGGCATGCGCCTCCTCCCCGAGCAGCAACGAGACGCCGTCCTCGCCGCGACGTGCTCGTACCTGCGCACGTTCCCCTTCCACCTCCCCGACTGCGCCGACCAGGTGCGCGTCATCACGGGCGAGGAGGAGGGCCTGTACGGCTGGATCGCCGTCAACTACCTCATGGACGGCTTCGACAAGCACGAGCACGCCTCGGCCGGCGACCGCAAGCCGAGCTCGACCTACGGCTTTCTCGACATGGGCGGCGCGTCGACCCAGATCGCGTTCGAGCCCTCGGCCGCCGAGCAGGTCAAGCACGCCGACAACCTCGTCGACATCAAGCTGCGCCTCCTCAGCGGCAAGGACGTCCGCCACCCCGTCTTCGTCACGACCTGGCTGGGCTACGGCACGAACCAGGCCCGGACCCGGTACGTCGACCAGGAGGTCAAGAAGCACCTGCGCGCCGCCGACAAGGAGCACGGCGGCGAGGGCGAGAGCGAGGGCGCAGCAGGAGGAGCCGGCTCGAACCACTCGGCGGCGCTCGTCGTCGACGACCCGTGCCTGCCCAAGAGCCTCCTCCTGTCGGACGGCCGGCACTCGGGCTACACGCTCAAGGGCACGGGCGACTTTGCGCAGTGCCTGCGGCGGCAGGCGCCGCTCCTCAACAAGGAGGTCAAGTGCCTCGACGAGCCGTGCCTGTTCAACGGCGTGCACGTCCCGCCGATCGACTTTAGCGTCAATCACTTCATCGGCATCTCCGAGTACTGGTACTCGACGCAGGACGTGTGGGGCGCGGCCCTCAACGGCGCAGGCGGCGTGTACGACTACGTCGAGTTCGAGCGCGCCGCCATCGAGTACTGCGGCCGCGAGTGGGACGACATCATGGACGACGTGCGCGCCGAGCAGGGCAAGTGGCGCAACGGCGTCGAGGTGTCGAGGCTCCAGTCGCAGTGCTTCAAGGCGGCGTGGATCGTCAACATCCTCCACGAGGGGATCGGCATCCCGCGCATCATCGACCGCGGCGGCCGAGGCGACGGCACCAACTCGACCGAGGAGGGCATCTCGAAGGCCATCGGCAAGCACCTCGTCGACGAGCCGCCCAGCTTCCAGTCGATGAACGAGGTCAACGACGTCGCCATCAGCTGGACCCTCGGCCGCATGGTCCTCGAGGTCGCCAAGGGCTCGACCGAGCTCCCTTCCTCCTCGTCGTCGCTCGCCGACTCGTCCGCCTACAGCTCGCCGACCTCGTACGCCAACCCGTACGGCGCGTTCCGCATGGGCGACTGGTCGGGCCACATCCCGTCCTGGCGCGGCGACGTCCGCAACACGATCGCGACGGTCAAGGACTCGGCCGCCCTTCCCTTCCTTGGCATCCTCGCCGTCGTCGTCGTCGCCTGGTTCTGTTACCTCAGCCCGGGCTCGGGCCGCCTGCGCAAGTCGCTGTGCGGGTCGCTCGGCCGAGCCGGCAGCCCTCGGCGCGGCGACTTCACGCTCCTCGGCCAGGACGACAGCATCGGCGCCGCGAGCAGCGGCGACTCGTCGGGCAGCCGCACGCCTCCTCGCGGCGGCCGGCGCAAGGCCAACAGCCTCGGCGCGCGCGTCTTTGGCCCTCTTCGTCATGGCGCCATCCGGCTCTCGGCCGCTGTGCGCTCCCTCTCGCGCGGTCGCGCCCTCGGCCGCACCGCCTCGAGCGGCTCGATCCTCCCGATGTCGCGCGTGTCAAAGCCCGAGGCCCCCTCGGACGGCCTCTTCCGCCCTCGACCCATCCGCACCTCCAAATCGACGCCCTTCCTCCGCACCGCCACCGTCACGGTCAACGTCCCTCCCGCATCGGGCTACTGGAACGACACGCCCGACGCGCCGCTCTCAGCCGGCCCTCGCACCGGGCCCGGCGGCGGCGCCTCGTCGGGCTCAGGCCGCCTGTCGTCCGACATGCCCTACTCGCTCGGCCGCCCTTCCTCGCCGCCGCCCATGGCCATCATCCCGCCCTCGCCCTACTCGCGCCCGACGACACCCGCATCCGGCCGACCTGCCCTCACCAAGCTCACGTCGCGCAGCGCGCGCGAGTCGCCTTTGTCGCTCGACGACCTCCCGCTGCGCAGCGCCGTCTCGGCGAGCGGGCGCGCCTCGCCCTCGCCGCACAGTGCCGGCGCCTACTCGCACTCGGCGCTTTCGGGCGCAGTGTGGGACTCGCTCGGTGGCGCCGGCGTGAGCGCAGCAGGAGTAGGAGCGGGAGGAGGAGGGCCCGGCGAGGCGCACGCCGGCGACGAGCCAGGCTCGGCGCCAGGCGTCGCCGCCTCGGTCCTCGCACGAGAAGGCGGCGGCGCCAAGCTGCGCGCATCGCGGAGCGCCAACAACTCGCAGGTCAACCTCGCCGCGTCGGGCGGGTACTTTGGCGGGCTGCACCCGGGCGGGTCGGGCACGTCGTCGAGGCGCGGTGCAGCGGGTGGTGCGGGAGGAGGCGGGCTCGCTGCGTTGGGGCTGCAGGCGAGCGCGAGCTCGACGAGCTTGAGCGGCGCGAGCCCGGTGGGGACGCCGGGGGCAGATTAGCGGGCGTGCGGGGCCTCTCTCTTCTAACTTGTTGTACGCCGTCCTTTAGCTGTCGTGTGGTCGACCCTGTACTATGATTCAGCACCTCCTCCCGTCGCTGCTTCTGCGAGAGAAGCTCGAAGATTGACCTTCTCAAGTTGGACCTCCTGCTCGCGAGCTGCTCTCTGC
Organism: Rhodotorula babjevae; assembly: GCA_920104245.2. Taxonomy (NCBI): domain Eukaryota; kingdom Fungi; phylum Basidiomycota; class Microbotryomycetes; order Sporidiobolales; family Sporidiobolaceae; genus Rhodotorula; species Rhodotorula babjevae. The sequence continues at coordinate 183,962 of CAKKSZ020000015.1, forward strand.
TCGTCTCATGAGGCCTACTCGACTGAGGACAGCTCTCACTCCTTCTTTGATCTCTGCTCCCGCTCCTGCAGCTTCGTCAGCATGCGCAGCACTCAGCAGGAGCGGTGAGATGAGGTCGAGATGGGGCGCGCCGCTCGGACCTCTTCTTCACCTTTGCCTCGCCGTCCTCGCTCGCTCTCTCCCTCTCGCTGCCGAGAGACTGTGTGAAGGGCACGACATGATAGATGACATGGACAGGAACGAGGAGGAACGAGGAGGAACGAGCCGCTACAGGCGGTTGCGCTGGCAGCGGACGCAGGCGGTCATCTGGCAGCCTCGGCAGCGCTGTCTCGACCGAGCGTCGGTCAGCACACGGCGAGACAGACGAGACGAGATGACGCACAAGGAGGTAGGTCCTGAGGTGGTAGTAGCAGCTCTGGCACTGCCCGCCGCCCGGCCGGTAGCTCCACGAGCGGTGCGCGCACTCGTGGTTCTCGCGCAGCTGCTCGACCATGCGCTCGACGCGCGCCGGGGCAGGAGCGACGTGCGGCGCCTCGACCTGCACTCGGGCCTCAGCGGCGCGCACGAGACGGTTTTCGTCCCACTGAGGGCACGTGCACGTCTTCCACGGCGCGGCGCACAGGTAGCAGAACTGGGTGCTGCACAGGCACGTCTGCAGGCACGGCTCGACGAGTCAGTACGAGCTCGTCGATGCAGAGAGTCTGGCGCACCATGTGGAAGCAGCCCGTGTCGAGCTCGACGACGCGCCGACAGCCAGGGCAGCGGCGGAAGTGCATGTCGCGCTCGAGCAGCGCCGCCGCCTCGTCGTCGCCGCTCGCGCCGCACAGCCCAAAGAGGCCGTGCCACGGCGCCTTGCACGCCTCGCACGTCTGGGTGCCGCACGAGCCGCACTCGACGCCGCGCTTGGTCTCGCTCGTCGGCCCTAGGAACGCTGAGCACGTGGCTCGCGCGCAGTACAGGCGGTCGGGCGTGCTGAACTCGATCGCCTTCTTGTTGAACGTGACGAGGTCGGTCGACGAGAGGAAGGGCGTGACGAGCGCGACCGGGATCGGCACGCCGTCGCAGCGCGGGGGGAAGAGCGACTCGTCGCGCGTGGCGGCGCGGAAGAGGGCGCACAGGCACTCGGCGCAGTACGTGTGCTTGTTGGCGCAGGGGACCGTGACGGCGCTGTGCGACGCGACGCGCTCGGTGCAGATGACGCAGGGCGCGCGCGGGCCCGAGGTCGAGGGCACAGGAGGAACGGGGCCGGGCGACGGCGACGACGTGCTCGGGCGCGTGAGGGAGGTCGAACGACTGGCCCGAGTCGAGGCGGAGCACGACGACGAGCGCGACGCCGTTGTCGAGCGGCGGGCCTGCTCGAAAGTGCGCCCTCGAGAGACGGCGACGGCGATCTCGTGGTCGTGCGTCGCCACCTCTTCTTGCGCGACGAGGTCGTCGAGGACCGGACCGTCGGCGTGCCCGGCCGTCTCGAACGAGAGGGCAAAGCGGCGGTCGGCCTCGACCTGCCCGACCGCCTCGAGCTCCTGGGCGTAGAGGGCGCACGCGCACTCCTCGTCGTCGACCTCGTCTTGGCGCGCCTTGCCCTTGCGCGAGTCGTTGAGCGTCGCGAGGTCGGAGAGGTGGAGCGAGGCGATGAGAGCGGCCAGCTCGAGCGAGAGCGGCTCGTCGCTCATGGTGTCGGCGGTCGGGCGAGTGGGCGGCCTTGACGCTGTGCTGCCGACGTGGAGGTCGTGCGACAGGCGCAGAAGGTCGAAAGGGTAGATCTGAGCAGACCAGGCGAGCACGAGGAGAAGAGAGAGAGCGCGAAAGCTTTCCCGCTCACTCGTCCGCAGCGAGGAGCAGTAACAGGAGCCTGCGCGGTAGCGAGCCCCGCTCGTCGCGCAAGCCCCAGCGAGTCCTTCCCACTGCTCCATGGATGCACGGCGTCGCTTTTGAGAGCCTCGGCGGGAGGGCGGGAGGAGGACGAGGGGGAAAAACGCGCACCGAGCCGACCGCTCTCGTCACGCTCGGGACGATCCGCCTCGCCGATGCTGCGGTGCAAGTGTCCTGCACAGATAGCACGGAGGTGCCCAGAACGGTGCATGAGAAGCTGAGTCGAGCGTGAGGCCGGAGAACGTTCGGCTGGAGGTAAGGGCGACGAGCAGGAGGTGATCCTGCGCAAGCTTGGCAGCGACCTGCCATGAGCTCGCAGGGGGAGCAGCTAGGAGCAGGTCGTGCTCGTCTGTGCGCAGCAACGCTGTAGGCTTGTCGAGAGCGAGAGGGTCCGTCGTCGCGTGGAGGAGGAGGAGGCGGGGACGGCCCAGCTCTCGCTCTCCACCCACAAGCGCAGCCAGTCCAGGGCACACACAGGACAGCTGCAGCACACTCGACCCACCCACACACCCACCCGCCAGCCTCGCCGCCTTCGCCCTCGCCCTCCTCCCCTCGCCCCCACCTCCCTCGCTCTCGCTCCTCCCTCCGCACCACCAGCCATGGCCTACCCAGCCAAAGGCCCGCTCTACCCGGTCGTCAACCACGACCCGAAGGCCGTCCACTTCCGCGGGCTCACGCTCGGTGCGCTCGCCCTCCCCCTCCTCCCCCTCCTTCCTCCGCATCGGACCCCGGCTGACGAGTGGGGGTTCCTCGCGCTCTGCGCCTCGCAGGGCGACTCGACCAGTTCGAGGGCGGCAACTTTGCCAACATCACGAGCGTCCTCTTCAAGCACCGCCTCGACGACAAGGACCACGTCTCGCTCGAGTACTGGTCGTCGCCTGGCCGCGAGAAGGTCCGCTCCCCGCTCTCCTGCGCTGAGCTTCTCCGAGGTCGACAGCTGACACCTAGCCTACTCCTGCAGACGCCCTTCAAGGAGGCGATCCGCAAGCCCTTCAAGCACGCCGCAAAGGGCCTCAGCCTCGGACCTTCCTGGACCAAGTGCGTCTCGCCCTCCTCGTCTACCTCCCCTCGCTGCAGCGCGTCCTTCGCCGGGGTCGCCGTGCTGGTGGGATAGCGCCACGGCGCTTGAACCGACCGCTGATCTTGCCCTCGCCGCCCCGCAGCCACTGGTTCCGCATCACGCTTCATATTCCGCCCGAGTGGAGCGATGCCGAGCGCGTCCAGTTCGAGTTTGACCCGAGCTGCGAGGCCATGATCTTCGACACCGAGGGCTGCCCGATCCAGGGCATCACGGGCGGGTACGGCGGCGACCGTCGCGTCGAGTTCATCTTGCCCAAGACCAAGGCCGGCTCGTACAAGTGTGCGCGCGGGTCCTGCTCACGTGCACCCTCGACCAGGACGCCTCCGCTGACTTGTTGAGGCTGTACGCAGACTACGCCGAGGTCAGCTGCAACGCCATGTTCGGCAATGGGCTCGGCGAGACGAACGGGCCGCCCGACATGAACCGCTTCTTCCGAGTGCGTGCGACGCCCGTCTCCTCTCGATCCTCCTGCCCGAGCTCACGCCTGACGACTGCTGCAGCTCGAGAGCGCGGACCTCGTCGTTTCTCGCATGGAGGCGTGGCGCCTGCTCTGGGACTTCCGGTGCGACCTCTTCTCGCGCTCGTCACGCTCGCGCCGCCCGACTCGCGAGCTCACCTTCCTAATCCTCTGCAGGGTCATCAAGGACCTTGCGCGCGAGCTCCCCGAGCGCTCGCCGCTCGGCAACAAGTGCCTCGAGATCGGCAACGGCACGTTCCCCTTCTTCCGCTCGAGCAGGACCTGCTCTCGCTCCCCTCGCTGACGCCTCTGCACCCTCTCGCACAGCCATCATGAACACGTTTCGGGCCTCGGACTTGTCGACGATCGCGACCTGCCGCAAGATGGCGAGCGCGCTCTTCGGCGGCGAGGAGTGGGAGAAGGAGGGCGCAAAGGTGTACGGCAAGGACCCGGTCAAGGACGGCGTCAGCAGCTGGGCCATCGGCAACTGCCACGTGCGTCTCCTCGTCCCTGCTCATCATCCCGCCTCGCTGCCGTCGACCCAGGACTGACTCGTCGCTCCTCGTCGCAGATCGACACGGCGTGGCTCGTGCGTCGCCTTCTCGACGTCCAGGGCTCCATCCGGAGCGTCATCCTGAGCTCCTGCTGACGCCGTCTTCTCGCTGTCGTAGTGGCCCTTCTCGGTCACGCGCCAGAAGACCGCTCGGTTCGCTCTCTCGCACCCTGCTGTCGCCTCCCTCCTCCCCGCATGTCGACCTGACTGACTCGATGCCCTCGTCCACAGCTCCTGGAGCACGCAGCTCGACCTCATGGAGCGCTACCCCGAGCACCGCTTCGTCGCGAGCCAGGCGCAGCAGTTCAAGTGGCTGGAGGAGGACTACCCGTGCGTCTCGCGCGCTCCTCCTCGTCACAGGGACTCGTGTGCTGACCCTCACCGTGTGCCTCGCAGGCTTCTCTTCGACAAGATCAAGGGCAAGGTGCAGGACGGCCAGTTCCTCCCGATCGGTGCGGCCTCCTCTCCCACGCTCGAGCCCCGGCGAGCTCGACGGCAAGCTCATGCCCTCTCCTTGCTCGCAGGCGGCATGTGGGTCGAGTCGGACCAGCTGCTCCCGTCGGGCGAGTCGCTAGCCCGCCAGTTCATCTACGGCCAGCGCTACTTTGCCTCGCGGTTTGGCGCGCCGTGCCGCGTCTTCTGGCTCCCCGACTCGTTCGGCTACAACTCGGCGGCGCCTCAGCTCGCCCGCCTCGCCGGCCTCGACTTCTTCTTCACGCAGAAGACGAGCTGGAGCCAGTTCAACGAGTTCCCCAACACGAGCTTCCGGTGGCAGGGCCAGGACAAGACACAGATCGCCGTCCACCTGTGCCCGCAGAACACGGTGCGCACCCTCTCCATCTTGCTCAGCGAGCGAGCGAGCAAGCGTGCGAGCGAGTCGAGCTGACGCCGGGAACGTGCTCGCCCGCTCGCAGTACACGGCCCAAGCGTCCGTCTCGGACGTCCTCAACACGTTCCGCAACCACAAGTCGCTCCAGTCGGGCGCGCAGACCGGCCTCCTCACGTACGGCAACGGCGACGGAGGCGGCGGCCCGCTCGCGCCCATGCTCGAGAACCTGCGCCGGTGCCGCGCCGTCTCGAACGACACGAACCAGGGCGGCGGCGAGTTGCCCAAGGTGCACATGGGCGCGACGGTCGAGCAGTTTTACGAGGACCTGCTGAAGAAGAGCGACGGCGGCAAGCAGCTGCCGACCTGGACGGGCGAGCTGTACCTCGAGCTCCACCGGTGCGCCTCTTCTGCCCCTCTCCCTCCCGCTCGGACATCTCGCTGACGCCATCGACCTTCTCACCCGCAGCGGCACGGCGACCTCGCACGGCTCGATCAAGCGCCACAACCGCCTCACCGAGGTGCTCCTGCACGACCTCGAGTTTGTCGCGACGCTCGCCTCGACTTTCGGCGGCAAGACGGCCAAGGGCAAGACGTACGTGTACCCCAAGGACGAGCTCGACAGCTTCTGGGAGCGCGCTCTCCTGTGCCAGTTCCACGACGTGCTCCCCGGCAGCGCCATCGGCATGGTCTACGAGGACGTCGAGCAGGTGCGTCGCTCTCGCTCCTCCTCTCGCTCGCCGCAGAAGCTCACTCCCCCTCTCTGCTCCTCCAGATATACGCCGAGATCACCAAGCAGGGCGTCTCGCTCCTCGACAACGCGCTCTCGGCGCTCGTGCCGACCTCGTCCGCCGCGCTCGACGCCTTTGCCTCGGGCGACCGCCTCGTCGCGCTCGACACGTCGGCTGTTCCGCGTCGCGAGCTCGTCAAGGTCCCGCTCGCCGCGGCTCGTGCGCTCGAGGAGGCGGCCGTGCAGCGCAGCGCAGACGGCGGCGCGTGGGTCCTGTTCGAGACCAAGGGTCCGAGCGCGCAGGTGGTACACGCCGAGCCGGTCAGCGCGGCCGAGGTCGAGGAGAAGGGCGAGGAGCTCACGTCACGAGGTGCGTCTGGCTTGCTCGTCCGTCGAGCGCTCGTCGACCCTCAGAGCTGACGTCGTCGGTCTCTCCCTCGAGAAGCTCGCGCCGTCGGCGACGACTTTGTCTTGTCGACCCAGAAGCTCAAGGTCACTGTCTCGCGCGAGGGCCGCATCACGAGCATCTACGACAAGGAGCTCGAGCGCGAGCTCATCCTCGACGGTCGCACGGCCGGCTTTGTCATCTTCCAGGACCAGCCGCTCAACTGGGACGCTTGGTGCGCCTCGACCCTCCTCTCCCTCACCTCAGGAGCTCTCCTGACCTCGCTCTACCACGCAGGGACGTCGATGCCTTCCACCTCGAGACCAAGCGCGAGGTCAACGCCTCGAGCGTGCACGTCCTCGAGGACGGTCCGCTCCGCAGCTCGATCCAGGCCACCTACCACCTCGGCCAGAGCGTCGTCAAGGTGCGCCTCGTCCTCTCTCGACCTCGCTGACCTCGAGAAGGCTGCTGACGACGTACCGCAGGCCACCATCTCGCTCGACGCCGCCGCTCCCAGCACGAAGGCCAACGCCCTCAGCCTCATCCGGTGGGACGTGCACGTCGACTGGCACGAGCGCCACGAGTACGTCTCGTCGTCCCTGATCGTCTGCGCCGACGCTGACTCGGCTCTCGCTCGTGCAGGTTCCTCAAGTGGGAGATCCCGCTCGCGATCACGCCGACCGGCGACGTCGCGTGCGTCGTCTCCCTTCTCGTCCGCCCTCTGCGCGCCTCAGCTGACCTTATGATCTACGCAGCACGTACGAGAATCAGTTCGGCTTCTGCCAGCGCTCGACGCACCGCAACACGACGTGGCAGCGAGCGCAGTTCGAGGTCTGCGGTGCGTGCCCTTCCTCACCCTCCCGCTCACCCTCCCTGTCCGAGCCCAGCTGATCCTCGCTCTCCTCCTCACAGGTCACCGCTTCGCCGACGTGTCCGAGTTCGGCTACGGCGCAGCGCTCATCAACGACAGCAAGTACGGCCACGCCTGCGAGGGGAGCACGCTCCGCCTCTCGCTCCTCCGGGCAGCCACCATCCCCGACGCCGAGCAGGACCAGAGCACGCACAAGTTCTCTTTCGCCGGTGCGTCCTCACTCTCTCAGCTTCGTCGACGCCTGCCCGAGGGGACCGCCTGACGGAGCGCTCGGACCGCTCGCAGTCCTCCCTCATCGCGGCGCTTTCGCCGAGTCGGACGTGCCCGCCGTCGCTCGCGCCTACAACTACCCGCTCCACCTGCGCCGCATCCCCTCGTCGCCCAAGGACGCCCTCTCGCACCTCGTCGGCGACGCCGAGCGCGCCTCGCCCTTCTCGCTCTCGGGCGACCGTAACATCATCCTCGACACGGTCAAGCGCGGCGAGGACGACCACTTCTCGGTCAAGGCCAACGAGCAGACGGTCATCCTTCGTCTGTACGAGGCGTACGGCGGCGCGGGCAAGGTCAAGGTCGTGTCGAGGCTGGCCGAGGGCAAGAAGGTCGTCAAGGCCGAGGTCGTCGACGTGCGTCGCTCGCTCCGCTCTACTTCTCCCCTCGATCGGCGACGTGGAAGCTGATCTCCTTTGCGCCCCTGCAGCTGCTCGAGCGCCCGCTCAAGGACCTCTCCCTCTCGACCTCGACCGCCGGTCCCGCCGGTCAGCAGGAGGTCGTCGCCGACGTCCCTCGCCTGCGCGCGTTCGAGGTCCTCACCGTGCGCCTCACCATCGCGTAGGGAGGGAGCTCCTTCTCGCCGTCGAGCGGAGCCCAGCCGCTCCTCCTCCCTCTCTCTCTCGCCGTACCCCTGTCTCCTCGTCCTTCGTCTTGTCGTGCAAAATCGCTTTCGTGTTCGCTCTGCCTCGTCACGGCCACGTCCGTTCTAGAGGGAAAAGCTTGCTGCACGTGCCTGCGCCCACGTCGCTCCGAGAGAACCGAAGAACGGGCCGGCCGCGACGGCTTGGCCGTGAAGCGATCTGCAGCTCTCCAGCACCACCGCGTGGGCTTGTGCCGCTGCTGCACCTCTGCTCTCTCACCACGCCCACCCAGCCACTCGCCCTATGTCCGCCCCGACCGAGAAAGCCGCCTTCGAGCCCGCGTCGCCTGATGAACTCGCAGCGTTTCAGGCCCTCTCTGAGCGCGAGAAGATGGTCAAGGGCCTGGCGTGCGTCGTGACAGCTCTCCTGTGGTATCTCTCAAGAGCATGAGCTGACCTCTCGCACCCCGCAGGTACATGGCGCTCGAGGACAAGGTGCGGCCGGGCGCAGCTGGTGGGGGCAGGCTCGTCTCGGCGAGCCGGAGCTGACAGGATCGTCCCGACTCGCAGATGCTCACCAAGGACCGTCTGAGGGCCCGCACGCTGTGCCAGGTGCGCTCTCAGAGAGCTGGCGACGTCGACGGACCGAGCGGGACGCTGACCTCCTCCTCGTCCCTCCTCTCGCGCAGCAATACAACGTGCGCTCGCCTCTGCCCACTTTCCCGACACTCGAGCACACGCTGACGCTGTGCCTCTACGCAGACGCACCCCTTCACCGAGTGGCGCGACGACCTCGAGCTCAGCGAGTTCTACGGACCCGATTCTCGCCTGCAAAACCTCGCCGACCTGTTCAACATACCGCTCGCCGAGGTCGGCAGGATCGGCATCGAGCCGCCGCTGTACGTCGACTACGGCTACAACATCGAGTTCAAGGGAGAGTGCGTCGCCTGTTCCTCGTCTCGCTCGCCAACCCCGCTCGACCCGACGTCGCCCACTCTCTCGCTCCTCCGCCAGCTTCTACGCCAACTTCGGCTGCGTCTTCCTCGACTGCGCCAAGATTTCGTTCGGCAAAGGCGTCCTTCTCGGCCCGGGCGTGCACATCTACTGCGCGACGCACTCGATCCACTTGGACGAGAGGATTGCTGGCTTCGAGCGCGCCTACCCTGTCGAGGTGAGCTGCAGCCCATCTCGGTCCCTCGCTCTGCCGAAGACGAGGTCACTCGTCGGCGCCGAGCACCGAGTGAGGCGAGGCTCGAGCGCTGACCCTCCTGCGGCCTTTGCTCCCTCTCTCGCTCGACGCAGATTGGCGACAACACCTGGATCGGCGGCGGCGTCAAGATCATCGGTCCCGCCAAGATTGGCGCCAGTGCGTTCTCCTGCTCTACGGCTCGCCGTGACCTCTCGCTGACGGAGCGCACCGACCCTCCCTCCTCGCTCACGCTCGGCCACAGACTGCACCATCGCCGCCGGCAGCGTCGTCAAGGGCGACTTCCCCGACAACGTCGTGCTCGGCGGCATGCCCGCACGCATCCTCAAGTACCTCGAGGAGCCCAAGGGCCCGATCGACCCGACCGACCGCCGCCTCGTCGTCCCTCTTCCGGGCGCAAAGAGCGCGGCGAAGAACGACAGGGTCGGGTTCTAGCTGTAAATGACGGTCGAAAGGAGTGCAATAGACACTATTAGCAGGTCGAGCTGTAGCTGTGCGCCACGGACCCGGAGAGAGAGGGTCCGCGAGCAGCGAGGGTGCGAGGAGGAGCAGAGAGCGCGCCACGACGGCGTCGTGCAGGGTTCAGGAGCGGCGACGTGCACACTGACCTGTCGATGCTGAGGCCAGCGTCGCAACTGGCCAGGTAGCCGAGAGAGCGAGAGGAGCTGGAGCTCCGGCGAGTCGACGGCACGAGAAGAGGAAGGCCGAGCGAGGGACGCAGGCGAGGACTGCGCGGACGCGGCGCGAGTCTAGGTGCCGCCTCAGAGCAGTCCCGGAGCGAGGCAGGAGGCCTTGAGCGGGCAGCGGCAGAGGGTGAGAGCGAGAGGAGGTCCGGAGGGACGAGGAGCAGCCGCCCTCGCCTCCCTCGTCCACCAGCTCCCGCCAGGTCGAGCCCAGCCAGGCGTGCATCCAGCCCACGAGGAGCACACACGCGCACCCGCCCACCCCTCGCCGCCCTCGCCTCGCTGCGCCTCGTCACGCTCCCCTCCCCCGCCTCGCGACCTCGCCAACAGCTCGCCCTCGACCACGCGCCATGTCGGACAAGACGCCGTGCTTCACCCTCGTGGCCGACGAGGGTGACCTCGGCTACCAGACCCAGGACCTGCGCGCCGCCCTCGAGAAGGGCTCCGACGACCTCAAGCTCGACACGTTGCGGCGCATCATCGTCTCGACCCTCAATGGCCAGCCGCAGGTGCGTGAAGTGCCCTACACCTGTCTCTGAACCCGCTCGCGGTGCCCCTGCGCCTGCCCGTGCCGTGGGAGACGAGCGACTGACGCGACTTGCTCCCTCCCCCTCCTCCCCGCCCCGGCCGACCACCCGACGCTCCACACACACAGCCCGCCCTCCTCATGCCCATCATCCAGTTCGTCCTCCCGAGCAAGAGCAAGCAGATCAAGAAGCTCCTCCAGTGCGTCCCGTCGCCGGCCCTCTCTCTCGCTGTACTGTCGCTGACCTCTCCTCCCTCGCCGCAGGTTCTACTGGGAGATCTGCCCCAAGCATGACGAGAACGGCAAGCTCAAGCAGGAGATGATTCTCGTCTGGTGCGTCGAGCTCGCCGCCGTACCGCCGCCGCGCCGAGCTGACCTGCTCCCCCTGCAGCAACGCCATCCGCAACGACCTCGTGCGTCCGCCTCGCCGAGCCGCCCGCCCGCAGCAGCTGAGCTCTCTTTCCATGCTCGCAGCAACACCCGAACGAGTACATCCGCGGCGCGACCCTGCGCTTCCTCCAAAAGATCCGCGAGCCCGAGCTGCTCGAGCCCTTGATCCCGACCTGCCGCTCCTGCCTCGAGCACCGCCACAGCTACGTCCGCAAGAACGCCGTCATGGCCATCTTCCAGATCTACAAGAACTTCGAGTTCCTCATCCCCGACGCGCCGGAGCTCATCCAGACGTTCATGGCCGCCGTGCGTCCCTCTTGCCCGCCCTCTTTGCACCGTCGAGGATGCGCCGACTGACCTCCTGCGCTCGTCACCGGCTACAGGAGTCCGACACGACCTCGCTGCGCAACGCGTTCACGATGCTGCAGGCCGTCGCACCCAGTCGGGCCGTCGAGTACTTCCTCAGCGTCTACGACCAGGTGCCGCAGCTCGACGAGATGATGCAGCTCAGCGTCATCGAGCTCATCCGCAAGGAGAGCAAGGCCGGCGGCAGCGGTGCGACGGAGGGTGCCCTCAAGGTGCGCAGCATCCCGCCTCGCCTAATCTCGCTGAAGAGCATCTCGCTGACCCTCTCGAGTCGCGCGCGCAGGCTCGGTACATCAAGTGCATCTTCGAGCTCCTCAACTCGGGCAGCCACTCGGTCAAGTACGAGGCGGCAGCGACCCTCACGACGCTCACGCAGAACCCGGCCGCCGTCAAGGGTGCGTCCTCGCCGCTCTCCCTCTCGGACCTGCCTCAAGCTGACCCCTCACGCCCTTCCTGCACAGCCGCCGCCGCCTGCCTCATCTCGCTCGTCGTGTCCGAGCCGTCGAACAACGTCAAGATGATCGTCCTCACGCGCGTCGCCGCCCTGCACGCCAAGCACGAGCACGTCCTCGACGAGCTCGTCATGGACATCCTGCGCGTCGTCACCTCGCCCGACATGGACGTGCGCAAGAAGGCGCTCGACATCGCGATGGACATGGTCAGCGGGCGCAACGTCGACGACGTCGTCACGTTCCTCAAGAAGGAGCTCACGCGCACGCTCGACCCGTCGTTCGAGAAGGCGGCCGAGTACCGCGCCCTCCTCATCCAGACGATCCACACGTGCGCCATCCGCCACAGCGAGGTCGCGAGCTCGGTCGTGCACGTCCTCATGGACTTCCTCGGCGACGCGACCAACACGAACGCCGTCGACGTGATCGCGTTCGTGCGCGAGGTCGTCGAGAAGTTCCCCGAGCTGCGGAGCGGCATCGTCGGCAAGCTCCTCGAGACGTTCCCCGAGATCAAGAGCGGCAAGGTGTTCCGCGGCGCCATGTGGATCATCGGCGAGTACGCCGCGAGCGCCGACGAGGTGCACGCCGCGCTGCGCCAGGTGCGGGCCGTCATCGGCGAGGTGCCCATCCTCGCGAGCGAGCAGCGCCTGCTCGACCGCGCCGAGCAGGAGGCGGCCGGCGCAGAGCCCGACCTGGTCAACGGCGACTCGGCCCTCGTGCACAAGCCCGTCGCGACGAGCTCGACCCGGGTCCTCGCCGACGGCACGTACGCGACCGAGACCGTCTTCAGCTCGTCGAGCACGACGGCGGCCGCGAGCCTCGAGGCCGTCAAGGCGGCGGCCAAGCCGCCTCTGCGCGCCCTCATCCTCGGCGGCGACTTTTACACGGCGACGGTCCTCGCCGCGACTTTGACCAAGCTCGTCATGCGCTTCAAGGAGCTCGTCGCGCACGAGGGCGGGGCGGCGAGGAGTGTCAACGAGCTGCGGGCAGAGGTGCGTCGCCCTTCCCATTCCTCCTCGACCTCGACTCCAACTCGGCGAAAGGCGGAACCTGACCTCTCTCCCTCTCTTTCTCTTCCTCGCGCAGTGCATGCTCATCATGACGTCGATCATCCGGGTCGGCCAGTCGCACTTTGCGACCGTGCCCATCGACGAGGACGCGTCGGAGCGCATCATGGCGTGCCTGCAGTCGCTCGCCGAGCTCGACTCGGCGACGGGCTCGTCCGAGCGCGCTCGCGCCGTCGAGGCCATCTTCCTCCACGACACGCAGGCGGCGTACGCGTCGATGGTGGCGCACGAGGAGAGCAAGGCGCTCGAGAAGAAGCGCCGCGCCGACAAGGCGAGCGCCGTCCAGCCCGACGACCTCATCTCGTTCCGCCAGCTCGCCAAGAAGCCCGCCGGCGCCGACACGGACGAGTACGAGGTCGACCTCGTCGCGGCGACGGGCGCCGAGGCGGCCGCCAAGGACGACTTTGTCAGCAAGCTGCAGCGCGTCGTCCAGCTCACCGGCTTCAGCGACCCGGTCTACGCCGAGGCGTACGTGCACGTGCAAGGGTTCGACATCCTCCTCGACGTCCTCATCGTCAACCAGACGGCCGAGACGCTGCAGAACTTGACGTGCGAGTTTGCGACTCTGGGCGACCTGCGCCTCCTCGAGCGACCCGTGCCCTACACGCTCGGCCCGCAGAGCTTCCAGAGCGTCAAGGCTACCATCAAGGTGCGTCGTCCTTCTCCTCTGTGTGTGTCTGTGCGCGATCCTGACGCTACGTCCCTCCTCACTCGCAGGTGTCGTCGACCGAGACGGGCGTCATCTTCGGCAACATTTTCTACGACAGCGAGCGGGCGACCGACAGCCACTGCGTCGTCCTCAACGACATCCACATCGACATCCTCGACTACATCACGCCCGGCCACTGCAACGAGGCCCAGGTGCGTCGCTCTGCCTCTCTTGCGCACGAGCCCCTTCCGCCTCTCGGCGATGCTGACGGCTCTTCCTCCGCCGACACAGTTCCGCAGCATGTGGACCGAGTTCGAGTGGGAGAACAAGGTCAACGTCAACACCAACATCGACAGCCTGCGAGCGTGTGCGTCGTCGTCGTCGCCGTCGCCCTGTCCTCTTCAGAGCTGACCTCTGTCTCTCTCACCTTGACGCTCGCAGACCTTCAGCACATCATGTCGTCGACCAACATGGCCTGCTTGACGCCCGATGCCGCCCTCGAGGGCGACTGCGGCTTCCTCAGCGCCAACCTGTACGCGCGGTCCCTCTTTGGCGAGGACGCGCTTGCCAACCTCTCGATCGAGAAGCTCGCCGACGGCACGCTCCAGGGCCACGTCCGCATCCGCAGCAAGACGCAGGGCATCGCGTTGAGCTTGGGCGACAGGATTACCGTCAGCCAGAAGCAGGCGGCCTGAGCGGGGCGAGCGAGGGTCGAGTAGATCGAGCGGCAGTGGATCTTCGTCGTCGTCGTGGGAGGGTCGTCCGTGTATACCTTCACCTTTGCAGTACTCTCTTTGGCATCATTTTCTCGACGGCTCGCCCTGGGGAGAGAAAAAGAGCTGCACGACCCTCTCTTCCCCGCTCGCACGACCTCGAGAGGTGCTCACTGTCAAGCGAGTGTGCAGCACTGGTTGTCCTCGAGAGAGTGTGCTGCTCGACGCGTCCTGCTCGACGCGGCGAGCGAGGAGGCTCGAGCGCGAGAAGTCGTCTCGAGAGGCGAGCAAGTGCCGACCCGGCAAACGCGCGCCAAGTCGAGCGCTCGTCGTTTAGCAGACGTCAAGGGCGCCACTGACGAGCCCTGGTGTATACCGGCTCGACTGCAGAAAAGGTGAAGGCGAGACTCGCGTTAGAAGAGGTCCGTAAGCGAACGCGAGCGGTCATTATAAAAAAGCTAATGCGGCCGAGGGTCGGTTGTAATCAAGCCGCCCGACGACGGCGACGAAGCAAAAAGATGGGGGGCGCGAACCCCAACTTTCGACGGCGCCGAGACTCGCGCTTCGCACCACGGATCCGGTGCCACCAAGCCGGCCGGGAAACTCCACGAGAGCAACTGCATTGTCAGGTGGACGGCCCGCTGTGAGCAAGGCTAAGCAAGGCAGCTTGACCGTCCGGTGGTGGCGGAGGAAACAGAGCCGACGCCCCAGGTGTGTTTGACAAAGGAATGTACTGTTTTGTAAACGCCCGCAACACGCACTCGGCCCTCCTCTTCCGGGTCCTCCTCCTTCACCCTCGACTCGGCTCGACTTGAGAAGGTCACGAGCGACTCGAGCATTTTCTACTGCCCCCTGACAGCCCTCTAGCGCCCCCTAACTGCGATGAGCCGAGGCGAGAGGGTGAGGAGAAAGGAGAGCGCGCGTCGGCTCCTTCCTGCCCCACCTCGGTCCGTTTCGCGCCTCGCTCGTGCTGCACAGCTTCGGTCAGCTGTCTTGAGCGTGCCCTGACCCACGTCCCGAGACGATCTCGAGCGCTTTGAGAGCGCGTCGAGCGCAGAGCGAAAAGAAACCGGCGGCTCTTCCTCCTCGCGGCTCGCGAGCGAGCTGCACGGCCCTTTCTCGCGCTTGAGCACCTCCCACGCCTGCTCCGACGGTTCACAGCCTTGTGCAGAACAGAGAGACGTCGATTCATGCAGAAAGGCGAGGAGCTGCTCCCGAGAGGCATCGGCGGAAGTCGAGAGAGGCCCGTGCGAGTCGACCTTCTCAAGTCGGGCCGGGGGCTCTCTTCGTCGCTAGCAATCTTCTCCGTCGCCATGCACAGCTGCACATCTTCCACAGTGGGCTCCCTGGTTGTTCAAGCCGCGTACAGCTGAGGTCGCGCTGTCGAGAAGCCGTCTTCCGTCGCCGGGTCTCGGTGCGGCGTGTCTGCCTCGAAAGAGCTTTCCAATGCGGCGCCGGGTGCAAAAGAAAGCCACGCGAGTCTACCACAGTCGTGGCTGATGCGCGCAACAAAAGAAGACGTCCTCGGACAGGTTTGAACTGTCGACCTCCCGATGGGCGACTGTGGGCTGCTGTGCACCTCTGAGTGAGGTGCGCAGTGCTACTGTAACAGTCGGACGCTCTGACCAACTGAGCTACGAAGACTTCATTGAAGGGTCTCGAGCTATGGCGCATACACATCTAGCAACGTTAGTCATAGGCAAGCGTCCGCGCACGCATGCCCGACGATCCGAGAAACCGCCGCGCCCGACGCTCCTCTGCCCGTTGTGAGGCACGCCTTCAAGCTGAAGCTGAAGCTGTAGAAGGCACAAAGTAGATGCGCTGGTAGCGAGCTGTGCAGGCCTCGGGAGGGCAGGCGGTCCGAGCGCCGGTTTCGCCCTCCTCGCTCCTGGGGACGTCGCCGGCGCTGTCGCTGAGCACACATGCTCCATCGCACGTAAATTCAACGTCTGGCGTGCCTACGTCCTCGGGAAAGGGCGGCGACAGGGACACGTCGCCGCCTCCTCGACCTTCTCAAACTGGCTTGCCCCGGCTTGTTATATGCCTCGCGCGGGTCTGGCCGCTCGATATAGCGTCCATGAGCCCTGCCTGCTGTAGGTCGGGGACTAAGAACGTCCGCCGGAGCCCAAACTCTGCTTTCAGGAAGCCTCTCTCGCCCCGCCGACGTCGCACGGGCGACCCCGTGATTTCGGTCACTCGCTCTTGCATCGAGCGGGTTATGTGACGTAAGACCGTTGCGCACCGCATACCGTCACTCCGGGAAGGGTTCTTCGCCTGTAATGCCGCTCACGAGCGCGATTTCGATCTGGACCGGCGGTCCCAGCTACGCTCAGGCCCCTTGCTTGCTCTCGAGCGCTTCCTCGGAAGCCTCTTAGCGCCCTCCCACCGCACTCAAACACAGCAAGCACGACATGTGAAGACTACACAGGCAGCTACGATCCTGGCGACGCGTCAAAGTCGACCCACTCGGCCCATTGCCCCAAGTCCTCGTCAGCGACCGCTTCCTCCTCGAGGGCGCCGAGCTGCGAGATCGAGACGGTCGGAGCGTCAAGGAAGCCGCTCGACGAGCTCGGCGAGGCGAGGAGAGAGGGCCGGATGGCCGAGATGGACGTCGAGATGCGGATCTGCGGGGGCAGGAGAGGGCGCGTCAGCGGTGCGCGCGCACGACGTGCGGGAGCGAGACGCACGACACGCTCGTCGCCGAGCAGACGCGCAAAGACGGCACGTCGGTCCTCGGTCGAGAGAGCGTAAAACTCGCTCGCCGAGCAGACGCCGAGGATGGCGCAGGCGGAAAGCTCGTTGACGTCGTCGAGCTGGAGGAGCGAGGCCTCGTCCTGCCGTGCAGCTGTGGATCAGGTTGAGACCTCGACGAAGAGAGGAGAGAGGCGCAGCGCACCTGTGACGGGTCCTCGGAAAGCCAAGCACGCTCGCCCCACAGCTCGAGCACCGGCAGTCCTTCCTCGACACTCGCCGCCTCGTCCTCCCCGCACAGGTAGTCGACCCACCTCCTCACGAGCGTCACCGAGTGCTCTGGCCCCTTCGAGAGCGCAGCCTCGACACCGTGCCGCCCGCCCCCGAGCTCGGCCAACCCGCTCGCGAGCTGCTGCAGCGCGGCGAGCACGGGCGGCGTAAAGCCGTAGCGCTTGACGCCGCCGATGCGCTGCCCCGACTCCTCGAGGACGACGAGCACCCGGTCGAAGCGCGCCGCTAGGCGCGCGACCGTCGTCATGACGGCCTCGGGCCGTGCGAGCGGGCCGACCATGGGCTCGCCGACCCGAACGACGTTGCTGACGAGGGCGTCGAGGCGCAGGAAGAGGACGGCAGAGCGAGGGTCGACGAGGATGTGTGGCTCGAGGGTGCGGTGCGCGTCGGACGGGAAGCGCGAGGTGCGGGGGATGGCGAGGAAGGCGTGGCGGTGCAGGGCTGCGAGGTGCGGGCGCATCTGAAGGACGCTGTTGAAGGCGACGATACGCACTGGCTCCTCGTACGAGGCTGAGAGGAGGGCGGCCGAGAGGAACGGCGGGAGGGTAAAGGGGATGGCGCCTGGCGGCGGCGACGAGTGCGCGCTCGGCGGCGCGGGCTTGACGGCAGTCACCGTCGCCAAGCGAGACGTGGGCGCGTCGCGCTGGAACGACGAGAGGGCCGCTCGGCCTCGCACGGCGAGGAATCGGTCGAGGGCGGCGGCATTTGACCAGGCCGGGCCGCTCGCCTCGACCTTCTCAAGTCGAGCGACAGGCTCGTCCCTGCTCGCCGACTGCGAGCGCGCAGTGGGCTCGACCTCGACCGAGGACTCAACCGTGTCGATGCGGTCGAGCGGGACCTCGATCGGCCGTGAGTCGGCGTGCTGCCCGGGCGGCGACGACGGCGACGACGCAGGCGGGAAGATGAAGCCAAAGTCGCTCGAGCTGCTGTCGGGCACGGCCGTGAGGGAGCTCGTCTTCATCGACGGGCGGTGCCGAGCTGAGGCGACATGGGCAGAGTCGGGCGGCGCGGTCGAAGAGAGGTTGTCGAGGAAGGGTGACTGTCCCGGGTCGAGCTGCTCGGCGTGTGCGGCGCTGTCGAGCGCGACGTCATCTGCTGGAAACGCGACGGGCGAGATGACCATGTCGTCGACGCTGTCGTCGGCGAGGCCTGCGCCGAGGAGGGTGGCGACGACCTCCGTGGCCGGCTGCTCGACCTCGACGGGCACGCGCGAGATGAGCAGCTCGTCGTCGTCGTCCTCGGCGCTCACGAGGAGCCCGAGCGTGCTCGTAACGCTCAGGCCCTCCTGCTCGTGCTCGACGTCGTCCATGTCGCCCGCCGCCACCGTCGAACTCGCCTTCTTCTCGCGCTCGCGCTCGACCGCCGCGCCCTCAACGTCGTCCTCGCCGAGCAGAAGGTCCTCGAGCGTCTCGTCTGCCGGGAGCGTCCAGGCTCGCCAGCTCAGGTCGAGCGTGAGCGCGCGCAGGCCGGGTAGAGGTGCGAGCGTCCATGAAGACGAGGGCGCGTTGGCGGCAGCGAACGACGACAGGGCGGGTGCGGTCGAGGTGCGGAGGAGGTTGTGCGGCAAAGAGAGCTTGGGCGCTGCAGGCAGGGGCCGTCAGTCAGCGACGGACGAGGCTGTCGTAGACGGCGATGAGGGAGAGGACGCACGCTTGCTGCGCCGGACGCTCGTCGCACCGTTCACTTGCTCGTCGAGGTCGCCGAGCGTGTCGTCCGAGGCGAAGAGAGGGACAGAGGTCGTAGCATGAGGAGCGGGTCGAACGTCCGGGTCGTCCTCGAGGTCGCTCGGCTCGAGCTGGTCCGTCTCGGGGTCGTCGTCCTTGAGGAGCTGTGCGAGCTGCGAGCTGCAGGCGCACACAGTGTCAGAAAGTGCTGCGTCTGAGCGTAGGTCGAAACGAGGGAGAGAGCGCACACGTCGAGCGGGCGTGCGGCGGGAAGGTCGAGCCGCGAAAGTCGGTCGAAAATCGGCGGTTCTGTGGGTTCTCCCGGTCAGCAGGTGCACATCACGAGAGGGCGAGAGAAGGAGCGCACCGAGCTCGAGACCTTGCCGTGGAGGAATCTTGCCCGGCGAGCTGGACCAAATTGGCGGCGGCGGACCCGTCTGGACGCGCTCGGGCGACGACGCCGGCAGCGACGAAAAGCCCTCTGCATCGCCAAGCAGGCGTCAGCCCGAGGTCTGCGCGACGAGCAAGGGTCGAGAGAAGCTGGCGCACCCTCCTTGTTCCACTGCGCCTGCGAGATGCCGAGCCCCCGAGGCGACGACGGGTACTCGCTGCGCTCGGACGGCAACAGGCCGCCGAACGGGTCCTTGAGCAGCCCCTCGTAGTCGCGCGAAGCGAGGCGAGACCGAGGAAAGATGGGCGGCGAGCCGAGGCGAGGAACCTGGTCGAGACGAGCGTGAGCGGGCCGGCCGTGGGGAAAGAGAGGGTCCGTGCACGCACCGACGATGATGGAACATGCGCGAGCGCCTCGACCCAGGCTTGCTCGTCCTCGCGCAGGTAGTCGTCGAGATGCTGGCGGCTCGTGTAGGCCGAGCGGATGCGCTTGACGTCGGCGAACTGGTCGGCCGTGATGGACAGCTTGAGGTCGCTGCGTGCAGGGCTCGGCGTCAGCTCTGACAGCTCGTCGAGACGACCGAGAGACGCACAAGGCGTCGTCGAGTTCAGGGACGGTGTCCATGGCGAGGAGCGCCTCGTCGGGCTCGGGCAGAAGGTGCGCTGGCGGCGGTCCGAGGAGCGAGGTGAAGGTCGTGCGCGAGTCGAAGCTTGTCGAGCGGTCGGGCCAGGCGCGCCTGCGCGCGCGCGAGAGGACGAAGTCGTCGCCGAGGCGAAGCGGAAAGGCGTACGGCGCTAGAGGAGGGCAAGCGAGGGGTCAGCTTGGGGGACGAGCCGACGATGGGGGAGGGAGCGGCCGCACCCGGCAGCCCTTGGACGCCCTCGCCCTCCTCCTTGACGTACTTGACCGCCTCGACCCACTCCCTGCGCGACCGCTTGAGCTCGTCGACCTGGGTGCGCGTCATCTCCCACAGCTCGTCCCGCCGGCGCTCGTCCTCCCACTCCTTGACGCGGCGCGCGTCCCAGAAATCGATGTTGCGCTCGTCGTGGTCGATGGGGATCGGGGCGAGGGGCCTCGAGGGCGCGGGGAGCAGGAGGGTCGGGAGCGAGGCGAGGATGGGGGAGGAGGGCGGGACGAGGTGGACGGCGAGGGAGCGGGTGTGGGCGCGGATGGCGTGCTCCTGGGCGGCGTCCATGGTGCGCTGGGTGCAAGGGCGTCGAGACCGAGACGGGCGAGAGGCGAGGTGAGTGGCGGGAGGGAAGGAGGGCGGCGAGGTCGAGAAGGTCGGGTCGAGGGGAGCCACTCTCGGGGCTGCGTGCACGCCAGCTGCACTGCAGGGTCCCTCGACTATCTACAGCTACGACAAGTTGATCACGGGCCCGTCGCCATCTCGTTCCGCTCGGCCTCGCCTCCGGCGCTCGCCTCCGGGTCCAGCGGCGCTTCGACCCTCGGACTGCTCGCCCGCACGAACCGCTCCCGCAAGCTCGCGCTCTTCTCCGCCGGCTCGTCCCCTGCCGCGCCATCCATCGGATCCGCCTCGGCGGCCGGCGCGAGCGTCGTCGCGCTGCTCAACGCGACGGGCTCCATCGTCTCGGACCCGCCGCTGCCCGGATCCACCTCGTCGACGAGCCCGCCCGTCGGCGTAGCCGTCGCCGGCCCTTGACCTTGCAGAGGCTTTGGCGGCGAGCTCTGCGGATTAGGCGCCGAGGCGAGCGCGGCCGCGTTGGTCGAGGGGAGGGAGACGGTCGGAGGTCGGGGCGAGGTGGCCGGTGGCGGCGACCCGAGGTGGAACGACTCGACGTCGCCGTTCTCCGACATGGCCTTGTTGGACGACGATGACGAAGGAGGCGCGCCTGCGTCACCTTTGCGCAGCCAGGGGATCGGGCTGAGGAGGGGGACGACCTGGGGCGACGAGCGAGGGCTGGGGGAAGAGGGGAACGGGGTCGGGCGGCGGGTGGCGACAGGTGAGAGGGACAGGGAGTGTGCAGGAGGGTGGATGACGCCTTGCCGAATGACGCCGAGCGACGTGTCGAGCGTGACGGCCGAGGTCGACGCAAAGTGGTCGGCGCCGTCGTCCTCGTCGAACGCTGATCGCTCGGACGTGACGCTCAAGACCCGGCTGACGGCGCGCAAGTACTTTGAGAGCGAGGTGTACTGTCGCCGAGGGTACAGGGCGAGCTCGCACAGGCGCTGGATCGTGAAGGGAGGGCTGCGAGAGGAGGAGAGGTCAGCTTCGGCGAGCGCGCTCGGTCGTCGAGCTGCAGCGCACCTGCTGAACGAGTCGAGGGTGTCGTAGGCTCTTGCTCTTGCGTGCATAGCGTCGTCTGGCGGCAAGGGCCAAGGTGGGCCCATGGCGAGGTAGCTCGAGATGGCCTGCGAGGCAGAGGTCGAGGTCAGCTCTGTCGGGCCGAGCATGAGCAGGATAGCGGCGGCGCACCTCGGCGAGCTTGTGCTTGATCATCTCCTTGAGGATGGACCAGTCGGCACTGCGAGCGGGTGAGGGAGAGGTCAGCTCTCCTCGTCGGGTCGTCCGGAGGGAGAGGGGACTCACTCGACGACATTGGTAGAGGCGGTCTGCTCGAGGAGCTCCTCGAAGACGCTCTGCCACTCGAAGCCGGTGGCGAGCTCTGGCTTTGGGACGGCGTCTGCTGGTGGGGGAGGAGCGAGGCGAGATGAGATCGAGTTGCGCGAGGGGACGAGGGGGCGAGAGGAGAGGACGCACAGCCGTTGGCGGCCTTGTGCGGCATGGCAGGGCTCTGTGGTGCTAAGCCTGGCGCGTTCCCTGGTGCGCCTGGTCGTGTGAGCGGAAGAGAGCCGGACGAGCCGGACTTGTTGCTCGTCGTCGCTCGACCTCGCCATCCTCCATCGCCCGACCCTCTGCTGCTACCAGGCGAGGCTCAGAGCGCTACCGGGCATCAGTACAGCATCGGACGCGCGCGACCCGGCACCCTCTCCCCGTCGTCGTCGCTCCCTCGGCATCCGCGTCCTCCGCCTCGCTCGAGTATTGCTACAACGCCGAGCGGGTTGCAGCACACGCGATGCACGCAGATTCGAGCAAGCCTCGCAGCTGCAAAAGCTGAGATCCGCCTCCTGTCCGTCGGCCGCGGCGTGCGCACCTCGGCGACGCTGCGCCTCGCTCATCTCGAGCGTCCTCGTCTCCTTCGCTCCTCATCTTGCTTGCTTGCTGCTTCAGCTGCGAGGTCAGTGGCGTGTGCACAGTCCCCGAGCAAGGAGGCCACGAGGTGCGTCTCTCCCCTCCTCTCCTCTCCGTCGAGCTGTCCTCTCCTCGACCCTCGTCATCAGCCTGTCTGCGACAAGAGGGCCAACTCTTCTCCATCTGCAGCTGCTAGCCACCTCGACACCGCCTCTCCAGCACAGCCACATCCCTGCCCTCCTTCCCTCTCGCCCGCTCGGGACCCCACGCCCTTCCTCCATGTCCCACCTCTACGACCTCGACGGCGACGGCCTCTACGACACGGCCTTGTACGACGGCGGCACGGGCTACAACGAGGACCCCTACGCCTACTCGGACGTCGGCGGGCTCGGCGGCGGCGTCTACGACGACTACAACAGCCTCTCGAGCGGGTACGGCGACATCATTGGTGCAGGAGCGTACGACGGCGGGCAGTGGGGCTACGGCGACGCGTACCCGGACCTGTACGACTACACGTCGTTCGTCGAGCAGCCGATGGGCCTCTACGACGCGTGGGGAGACGACAGCTGGGACCAGGGCCAGTACGCGCTGGCCGACCTCCTCGTGCGTCCACGTCCCCTCTTTCTACTCGCTCCAGTCCGCAGCCAGCTGATACGTTCAGACTCGCCGTGCAGCACTTTCAACGCGAGCTCGACCTCGACTACGCCCTTGACCAGTCGGAGCGCCTGCGCCGGTGGGAGGAGCGCCTCGCGTGGGAGCAGCTCGACGACGCCGAGCGCAGCCTGCGGTACAGCGAGTACGCGTCGATGGGTGCGCTTGGCTCGCTCGGCCTCGCGAGCGGGTGGTGGGGCAGGAGGTACGGCGGCGCCGCTCACGACTTGAGCTACCTGCGCCAGGTGCCGATCGAGCGCGGGCTCTTCGCGCCAGAGTACCGCTCGTCCTTCTCTCGCTTCCCGAGTGCGTCCCTCCTAACCCCTCACGCCTCCTCGACGCACCTCACGCTGACCTCGGCTCTCATGCCCGCAGCTCTCGCCCGCCGCTACTCGCCCTACTTCTCGCCGCAGCGCCTGCGCGCGTTCGGCGGCGGCATGGGCCGTACAGCGCTCGTCGGCGGCAGCATGCCGATCAATCCGCGGACGAGTGCGCCGTACCACTCGCAGCGGCTCTCGCTGGCGGGCGGGGCCGGGCTGAGCCTGCGCGAGCAGGAGCTGAGGAGCCGCCTTCGCGTCGCAGAGATGAGGGGTGCGTCCTCGTCAGCCTCTCTCTCTCATGCGGAGCTCGTTGCTGACATCGTCGCCCGATCCCCGGCCAACAGCCTCCCTCACCGGCCTCGCACCCGCTCAACGCGCTCAGGCCCTCGACGACGCTCGTCAGCTCCGCGCGCAGCTCAACGCCGAGTCGCGCGCCGCACGCTCCATCGACCGCGCCGAGCGACGCTCAGACGCCGTGCTCGCGGCGCAGCAGGTCGAGGCCGAGCGCGCCGAGCTGCGCGACGAGGTCGAGGAGCAGAGGGGCATCGCGAGGCTCGAGCGCGCGGCGGGCGACCTCATGGGCAGGCCCATGACTGGCGGCTACGGCGCAGGTGCGTCTCCTTCCCTTCTGAGCCGCTCGCTCGATGCTGCGCGTCCTGACGCTCCTGCTCGGCGCAGGGTACGGCTATCCGGGTCAGGGCGGCTGTGCGGGCGGCGGCGGCGGCGGGTACTACTGAGGGCGAGGTCGGCCGTAGCAGTGTGAAGCTTGAGAACTCGAGCCATCGAGCACTAGACGAGATCGGCTGGCTGTCTGTGCGGCGACCGCCTCGAAGGGGCTCGAGCGCGAGAGGGCCTCGACTTGAGAAGGTTGACGTCGAGCGCTTCTTTCCTCTCCAGCTGCACCTCGTGTCGCCTGTAAGCGAGATACACCTTGCACAGAGAGGGAAAGACGAAGGAGAGACGCGCTACAGAGCTGAACAAGGGCACCGACTCGACCACTGCTCCTTCTCCTCCTCCCGCTCGACCTCACTTCTCCGACTTGGAATCCCAGTCGACGACGTCCTCGTCCGTGTGGTACCTCGGCAGCGACGAGATGTGCTGCGCCGAGCGCTGCGCCTCCTCCTCGGCCTCGGCCTCGCCGTCGCCCTCGGCGAGCGCCGCCGCCGCCCTGAGCGCGCGCTGCAGCTCGTCGACGTGCAGCTCGAGGCGGTGGATCTCGGCCGGCGCGAGGCTCTGCCGACGCGAGTGCTCCTCGCTGACGCGCGAGAGCCGACGCTCGCCGGCGTCGGTGCCGTGCCGCGCACGGGCCTCTGCGAGCGGCTGGGCCTGCGTCTGCGGGAGGGGCTGCAGCGGCGGCTCGGCCTGCGACGAGCGCGTCGGCAGGCCCGGCTGTGAGCTCATCGGCGGCGGCATCGACTGCCCCATCTTCTCGTCAAGGCTGCTGCTGCGCGTGTCGGTGCTGCGCGTCGAGTCGCTGCGGGCGTAGCTCGTCGTGCGCGCGACGCCCTTGGCGGCGAGGCGGGCGAGGCTGCGGGCGTGTGCTGCCGGGCAGCAGAACCGGCGCATGAGGCGGTACAGGCGCGCGATGATCCAGAACAGGGCGATGAGGAGAGGGACGGCCAGGACGGCGAAGAGGATGATGAGGCCGGCCGTGACGCTTGTCAGGCTGCCGCTGCTGCTCGAACCAGAGTAGTAGGCCCTGCAGGACGTCGACGTGTCAGTCAGCGAGCCTCGATCGTCGAGAGCAGAGAGGAGAGCACGCACACGCAGCCGGGAAACTCGCTCTGCGGAACGGCGACGAGGCTCGAGTTGGTGTCGCTCGTCTTGCCCTCCGAGTCCTCGAGGCGGACAAAGTAGCGCTCGCCCTCGGGGAGCGTCAGCGTCCAGGTGACGTTGCCGCTCGTCGCGTAGAACGAGCCGATGACGGTGAGGAGGGACGAGTCGTTGGCGCGGTGGGCGGTGAGGCTGAGGGGCGGGCGCGACCCGGCGTAGCTGAACGACAGGGCGTCGCACGAGTAGTTGAGGTTCGAGCGGTACGTGATGCCCTGGCCCGTCGGCGAGAAGGTCGAGGCGTTGTAGAGGAGTGAGAGGGAGGGAAGTTGTCGGTGGACGAGCAACGTCGGGAGGGCGGTCGCCAACGAGGCGCCGAGCGCCAGTGGCGCGAGTACGTGCATCGAGGTCGTGCTGTGCGCGTGGGTGAGAGGAAAGAGGGAGACGCCGAACGTCGAGCGAGGTCACCTTGCCAGCCACCCTCGAGGTCTCGTCCCGGTCAGTCGAGAACGGGATGCGCCGGGAGAGGGGGACCGACTCGCCTCCCTGCGCACGGGTCGTCGAAGCAGGCGGTCCCGAGAGATCGGTAGGCTGCGAGCAGGCACAGTAGCACGACCCTGACCGCATCGAGATCAAGAGCATGAGGAGAGGGAGGAAGGAAAGCCAATCTCGCGGCGCAGCGACGACGTAGACGCTCGGGTCGCGAGTAACGCTGTCGGCATTGCGATCCCACTGTACAACCCTCGATCGACACGTCTATCTAGTCCTGCGAGGTGGCCACCAGCTTCTTCTTGAGCTCGTCGACCTGCTCGAGGACGGCGCGGCGACTCGTGCCGCCCTTGGCGTCGCGGCGCTCGACGCTCGTCTCAAAGTTGAACACGTCGTGCACGTCGTCGCCAAAGTGCGGCGAGACCGACTTGAACTGCTCGAGCGTGAGCTGCGAGAGCGGGACGCCGGACTCCTCCGAGAGGCGGATGCACGAGCCCGAGATGTGGTGCGTCTCGCGGAAAGGAATCTGTGCGCATAGATGAGCGTCAGTATCGTCGTCTTGAAGACGCGGCGGCTCCATCGCCGTGCGCGAGGCGAGGAGAGGTCGACGAGGCGAGGAGGAGGACGCACCCCACGGCGAACGAGGTACTCGGCCAGGTCGGTCGCGAGCATGTCGGGCGTCAAGCTCTTCTTCATGTTCTCGGGGAAAACCTGCGACGAGGAAGAGATGGTGCGTCAGAAGCGCTCGAAGGAGGACGGCGACAATGACAAGGACGCGAGTCGTCCGGGGAGGAGAGGTCGTCGACGCACCTTGAGGGTCGAGATGACACCCTGGAGGATGCGCAGGCTCTTGCCGATCGTCTCGGCGGCGTCGAACATGGGCTCCTGCGACTCCTGCAGGTCCTTGTTGTAGGTCGCGGGGAGGCCCTTGAGCGTCGTGAGGAAGCCGGTGAGCTGCGTTGGTGGAGCGAGTCAGCGAGATGGACGATGAGATCGTACGGGCGCGAGAGGAGCGCGGCGGGCCCGAGAGGGAGAGCGAGGGAGGGAGAAGGGCAGAGGGGGTCAAAGCGCACCTGGCCGACGGTCCTTCCGCTCTTGCCGCGCAGGAGCTCGCACGCGTCCGGGTTCTTCTTCTGCGGCATGATCGACGAGCCGGTGCTGCACATGAGGTCCGCCGCCTGCATCAGCGCCGCTGCTCGCACGGGGTCCGAGAGAGGGAGGAAGAGGGAGCGCACCTGTAGGCGTCGCCGCAGACGACCCAGCCGAACTCGCTCGACGAGTAGATGATCAAGTCCTCGGCGAGCCGCGAGATGTGGACCATGAGGAGGGAGCACGCAAAGAGGTACTCGGCGACAAAGTCACGGTCGGCGACCGACTGCGGGCGACAGCTCGTGCGTCAGCGCGAGACACTCATGAATGAGCGTCTCCCTCCTGGCAAGAGGGATCACTCGTCCAAGTCGGGGACGTGTCGACGCACCTGCATCGAGTTGCCGCCGATCGAGTTGAAGCCCAGCTCGGAGCGGAGGAGCTCGCGGTCGACGCAGAACGGGTTGCCGGCGAGGGCGCCCGAGCCGAGAGGAAGGGTTGAGACACGACTGCAGGAGGTACGCGAGGTCAGCGGCTGCACAGGGGAGGCGAGGAGGGCGAGCGCGAGACGCACGGCAGGAGGTCGCGGAACCGGTCGAGGTCGCCGGCGAACGAGTGGGCGTGAGCGAGGAGGAAGTGCGAGAAGCGGATGGGTTGCGCGCGCTGTTGGTCTCGAGCGTCAGGGCGTGTCGAGCGGGAAAGAGGGAGAGACGAGAGAGGGAAAGCGGACCTGGAGGTGGGTGAAGCCGGCCGCGAGGTGGTCGATCCACTCCTCGGCCTTGACCGACAGGATGCCGACGACGCCCTGGATCCACTCGATGTCCTTCTTGACCTCCTGGATGAGCCACAGGCGCATGTCGGTCGCGACCTGGTCGTTCCTGCTCCTGCCCGTGTGCAGCTTGCCGCCGATCTCCTTGCCGATGACCTCGCTCAGGCGGCGCTCGTTGGCCGTATGGATGTCCTCGTCGTCCTGCTTGATCTCGAACGCGCCGCTCTCCCACTCCTGCTGGACCTGGTCGAGGCCGCGGTGGATCTCGGACAGCTCGTGCGCGGTGAGGATGGGCGGCTCGGTCTTGGACAGGGCGAGGGCGTACGCCTTGGAGCCGGCGACGTCGACAGCGTAGAGCGCCTTGTCGTACGAGAGGCACTGGTTGAACTCCCACATCCTGCTCGTGGGGGACGGCGGGGACGAGGAGGAGCAGGAGGGTCGAGGAAGAAGAATGCGGCGGCCCGGCTGTCAGCTCGCCTGGCGCATGCGCAGGCAGTATGGACGGCGTGGACGCACAGAGGGTCGGTACCGGTGGTGAAGCGGCCGCCCCAGAGCTTCTTAGCCTGCAAGGACGACGAGAGGGTCAGCGCGTCGTCGAGGAGCCACGAGAGAGAGCAGGATCGCACGCACCATCTGCTCAGCCATGTCGTGCTAGTCTGTCGGCAGGAGAAGGGTCCGTAAGAAGGTCAGCTCGAGGTGCTCTCGCGGCTCGGAGTGAGTTGCGGAGGCGGAGTCAAAGAGCCGCGTCCTCGCCGGCAGCTGCTCCAGCTCGCCTGAACCCTCGTACAAAGTCATCCGTAGCTGCCTGGATTGGGGCTGATCGCCGCAGAGCAGGCTCGACAGCGCGCTGGCCGAGGGCTGGCGGATGGGGCGGCGATAGGAGATGGGGAAGGGTAGGGAGGGCTAGGGACCTCGCGCGGCGGCCTGCGCTTGGCTCTGGGGCTGATCTGGAACAGCTCGAGGTGCATCTGAGGCTCACCTAGTCGTTTGGTCGGGTTGACGAGGAGAGAACGGCGGAAGAGAGTCTCTCGTCCGGCTCCCGACCTTCCCCTCGCTCTCCCTCCGAGTGAATCCTGCATTGACACCAGTAGCTGCAGGAGACGATCAACTGGGCTGTCACTCCGGCACAAACTCGCACAGAGCGCAGTGAAAGAAGCGAGCTGCGGGCGAAACAGCGGAAAAAGCGCCGCCTCTCGACGGCGGCTCGCCAGACTGATCTGCGCCGCTCGGAGTGTCCAAGAGCTACTGGTGCACCTTCACTCCAGCTCTGGAAGCGCATGGCGCGAGTGGGAGCGGGCGAGTCTCGAGCGTCGACGGCGGCGGCGCCAACGAGAGCGGGGGTTGCTCCAGCGCTCCCTCCCTCTCGTCGCTGGCCGCCAGACTGCTGCGCTAGTCTCCTGTCAGTGCTTGCAGGCCACTACCCCCACCCCCGACGCGCCGGTCGCGCTCCCCCTCGTCCCGCCATGTCGCTCGACGCCTACCTCCCCGACACCCGCTGCTTCTTCCCCGACAAGGAGCTCGGCTGGATCGCTGCGCGCCTCACCGCCAAGTCGATCGACGGCGACACCGTCAAGCTCGACTTTGTCGACGACCATGCCAAGGTGAGCCAGCCCTCCCCTCCTCCAACGACGAGGCGACGCGGCGCGAGCACTGGCTCTCGCCCTCCGAGGCGCTCGCGGTGCTGGGCAGCGGCAGGGAGCCTCATTGCAGTCAGTCTGGGTGGCTCGGCCGGCGACTGCACGCGTCAGGCGCTTTGGCCGCCGGCGGTGCTGGTCCTCCCGGTCCTCGAGGAGCAGTTGGAGCACCCGGGCCTCGCCTCGCTTCGCCGCCGCCTGATGGGCCGCTCGAGCGGAGTGCAGGTGTCGTGTGGTACCTAGGGTACTTGCTGTCCCGGTCTGAAGCTGGATCTGGTGGCGCGCCCTTTCCCGCAGCTCGCACCGCCCCACCCTCCCCCTCGTGAACGCACGCTGACCTCGTCCTCGCCCTCTCTATCCTCTTACTGCAGGAGCGCACCGTCACGACGACCCTGAGCGCCTTGTCGTCCGCCACGCCGCCAGATGTCCTCCCGCCATTGCGCAACCCGCCCGTCCTCGAGGGCACCGAGGACCTGACCAACCTCTCGTACCTCAACGAGCCGTCCGGTGCGCCCTTTCTGCCTCCCGCTCACTCCAAGAGCGACGCTGACGAGTCGAGGCGTGCCCCGCAGTTCTGCACACGATCCTCCACCGCTACTCGCTCCGCTCCATCTACACCTACTCGGGCATCGTCCTCGTCGCCGTCAACCCGTTCACGTCGCTCTCGGGCGTCTACGAGCACTCGGTCGTCCAGGCGTACGCCTCGCGCCGCAAGGGCGAGCTCGAGCCCCACCTGTTCGCCATCGCCGAGGAGGCGTACCGCTGCATGGTCGGCACGGCGGGCGAGCCCGGCGGCAACCAGACCATCATCGTCAGCGGCGAGTCGGGCGCGGGCAAGACCGTGTCGGCCAAGTACATCATGCGCTACTTTGCCACGGTCGACGACCCGCACAAGCCCGGCAAGAAGAAGGTGCGCTCGCGCTCCCTCCTCGTCTCGCCCAGCTCGCTCTCAGGCCGGAACGCTGATCTCTGCCGCGCCTTCTCGTCACACAGTCGACGTCGAGCGGCATGAGCGAGGTCGAGGAGCAGATCCTGGCCACGAACCCGATCATGGAGGCGTTCGGCAACGCAAAGACGACCCGCAACGACAACTCGTCTCGGTTCGGCAAGTACATCGAGGTCCGTCACGTCGCTCCCTCCTCCTTCTCCATTCGAGAGCGCTCATGCTGACGAACCTCTGCACCCCCGCAGATCCTGTTCGACGGCTCGCAGACGATCGTCGGCGCCCGCATCCGCACCTACCTCCTCGAGCGGTCACGCCTCGTCTACCAGCCCGAGACGGAGCGCAACTACCACATCTTTTACCAGCTCCTCGCCGGCGCGCCCTCGTCGGAGCGCAAGGCGCTCGGCCTCGACTCGGCGTCGACCTTCACGTTCCTCAACCAGGGCGGCGCCCCTCAGATCGCCGGCGTCGACGACGCAGAAGAGTTTGCCGTCACGCAGAAGGCCCTCTCGACGGTCGGCATCCCCGTCGAGCGCCAGTGGCACATCTTCAAGCTCCTCGCGGCCCTCCTCCACCTCGGCAACATGGAGATCCGCTCGACCCGCACCGACGCGCTCCTCGACGACGACGACAAGGGCCTCACGATGGCGACCCAGCTCCTCGGCATCGACAAGGCCGAGTTCAAGAAGTGGATCCTCAAGAAGCAGATTGTGACCCGCACCGACAAGATCGTGACGAGCCTCAACGCGGCGCAGGCCAACGTCGTCAAGGACTCGGTCGCCAAGCACATCTACGCGTCGCTGTTCGACTGGCTCGTCGCCGTCGTCAACGAGAGCCTCACCAACGACCAGGTCGAGGGCTCGGTCAAGAACTTCATCGGCGTCCTCGTTCGTCGCTCCTCTCGCCTCTTCGTCTCGACAGGCAGCAGCTGACGTCGACTCGCACCGCCGCGCAGGACATTTACGGCTTCGAGCACTTCAAGAAGAACAGCTTTGAGCAGTTCTGCATCAACTACGCCAACGAGAAGTTGCAGCAGGAGGTGCGTCACTCCTCCTCCTCCTTGACCCCAGCTGGACTAGGCAGAGCTGACGGTACGTCCTCTCGCAGTTCAACGCGCACGTCTTCAAGCTTGAGCAGGAGGAGTACGTCCGCGAGCAGATTGACTGGACCTTCATCGACTACGCCGACAACCAGCCGACGATCGACCTCATCGAGGGCAAGCTCGGCATCCTCTCGCTCCTCGACGAGGAGTCTCGCCTACCGTCGGGCTCGGACGCCAACTTCCTCCAGAAGCTCCACTCGACCGTCGGCGCCAAGCCCGAGAACGCCAAGGTGTTCAAGAAGCCGCGCTTCGGCAACAACGCCTTCACGGTCGCCCACTACGCGCTCGACGTCACGTACGAGGCCGAGGGCTTCCTCGAGAAGAACCGCGACGCCGTCCCCGACGAGCACGTCGCCCTCCTCGCGACGACGAGCAACGCCTTCCTCAAGGAGGTCCTCGACCGCGCCGACTCGACCAAGGCCGCCGTCGCCGAGGCCGAGGCGGCGACGGCAGCCGCAAAGCGGGCGAGCACGCTCGGCGGACCTGCTGGCGGCGCACCGGCGGCGGGCGGGCCCAAGCGCGTCGGCGGCATCGGCGGCGTCGGCGGTTCGGCGCGCAAGCCGACGCTCGGCAGCATCTTCAAGGGCTCGCTCATCAGCCTCATGGACACGATCGACTCGACCAACGCGCACTACATCCGCTGCATCAAGCCCAACGAGGCCAAGCAGGCGTGGGAGTTTGACCCGCCCATGGTCCTCGGCCAGCTGCGCGCCTGCGGCGTCCTCGAGACGATCAAGATCTCGTGCGCCGGGTACCCGACGAGGTGGAAGTTTGACGAGTTTGCCGACCGGTGCGTGCCGATCCCCCTTCCTCGCTCGCCTCGCTCGTCATCGACGACGTCGACCTCGGCGCAGAATGCGCACTGACCCTCTCGGCCGCTCTTCCTCCCCTCGCGCAGCTACTACATGCTCGTGCCGTCGTCGCAGTGGCAGCAGACGTCGGACCTGCGCGCCCTGTGCTCGTCGATCCTGTCGTCGACCGTGTCCGAGCCCGACAAGTACCAGGTCGGCCTCACCAAGATCTTCTTCCGCGCCGGCCTCCTCGCCCGCTTCGAGCAGCTGCGCCACGCCCGCCTCGGTGAGCTCACGACGCTCATCCAGAAGAACGTGCGCCGCTTCCTCGCCCAGCGCGACTACGGCCGCGTGCGCCGCATGATCACGGGCGTCCAGAGCGTCGCTCGCGCCAACGCCGCCAAGCGCCTCGCTCAGGAGGCTCGGCGCGAGCGGGCGGCGGTCATGATCCAGAAGGCGGCGCGAGGGTTCCTCGAGCGCGTCAAGTACGAGCGGGCACGGAAAGCCGTCGTCGCCGTCCAGGCTCGTGCGTCTCTCCCCCTCTCACTCCCCTCGTCTCGGCTCCACGACGCTGACTCTCTCTCTACCACGCGCAGTCGCTCGTGGGCTGCACGTCCGCGCCACGTTCAAGGAGGAGAGGCGGGTGCAGGCGGCGGTCCAGCTCCAGTCGCTGCTGCGGGGCGCGTGCGTTCCTCTCTCTCTCCTCCTCTCCCTGCTCCTCGCGCAAGCACTCACCGACTGCCTCGTGCTCGCAGCATCGCCCGGCAGCTGTACACGCGCGACCGGCGGCGAGTCGTCCTCCTCCAGTCGTGCGTCCGCCGGCGGCAGGCCAAGCAGCAGCTCAAGACGCTCAAGACCGAGGCCCGCTCCGCCACGCACTTCAAGGAGGTCACGTACAAGCTCGAGAACAAGGTCGTCGAGCTCACGCAGACGCTCCAGACGCGCACGGCCGACAACCGCTCGCTCCAGGGCAAGCTCCGCACCCTCGAGCAGCAGCTCCAGAGCTGGCAGGCCAAGCACGACGACGCCGACGCCCGCGCTCGCTCCCTCCAGGCCGAGGTCGACAAGCCGACCGTCGCCCGCACCGAGTTCGAGGCGCTCTCGCAGCAGAAGAAGGACCTCGACGCCCGCCTCGACGAGTCGCTCAAGAAGCTCGCCGAGCAGGACGCCGAGATCGACCGCCTCCACGCCGAGTTCCTCAAGGAGAAGGCCGAGCTCGAGAAGCAGCACGAGTCGCTCAAGGCGTCACTCGCAGCCGCCAGCGACGACTCGGCGACCGTCTCGACCTTGCGCCAGGAGATCGCCTCGCTCCGCGAGCAGCTCTCGCGCCAGGTCGCCATCAACAACGCGGCCGCCAAGGTGCCTCGACCCGACGGCGGCAACTTCCAGATGGCGACGGGCCAGCGCGCTCCCGCTGTCGTTGCCAACGGCGCCGCGCCCATCGAGAACGGCCACGCCGCTCTGCCCGCCGTTCCGGCAGGTGTCGCCGCCGCCGCCGCCGCGCTCTCTGCGCCGCAGGGCGGCGCCAAGCGTCGCGTGCGCCGCTACAGCGACGAGGGCGCGGCGACGAGCTCCAATGCGCCGTCGTCGGTCAGCCCGATCCCCGAGCACGACCGCTGGCAGACGTCGCCCCGACCCGTCTCGATGGCGTTCCCGCAAGAGCCCGGCACGAGGCGGCTCGCAGGCGGGCCCGGCGGCAAGGGCTACCTGCCCGACGTGTACGACGACCCGGCCGAGGAGATCATGCGCCTCCTCGAGGAGGAGCAGCCGCTCGACGAGGACGTCCTCTTCAGCATCATCCGCCACCTCAAGATCCCTGCGCCCAACCTGTCGAGCCCGCCGTCGCCCAAGGAGGTCCTGTTCCCGGCGCACCTCATCTCGCTCGTCACGAACGAGATGTGGAAGTACGGCATGATGCGCGAGAGCGAGCGCTTCCTCGCCAACGTCATGCAGACCGTCCAGCAGCACGTCATGGTGCGGCGGCTCCTCCCCTCCCCTCACTCGCCGTCGAGCTCGTCGACTGACCTCTCCCTCCCCTCCCCTCTCGTCGCGCAGGGCTACACCGGCGACGACGTCATCGTGCCGGGCATCTTCTGGCTCTCGAACGTGCACGAGATCCTCTCGTTCGTGTGCATCGCCGAGAGCGACATCCTGCAGGGCATCGGCCCCGGCGGCGAGGGCATCGGCCGCGACTACGACTGGGACGACTACGAGCGCCTCGTCACGATCGTCAAGCACGACCTCGACAGCCTCGAGTACAACATCTACCACACGTGGATGCAGGAGACCAAGAAGCGCCTGCACAAGATGGTCATCCCGGCCCTCATCGAGTCGCAGTCGCTGCCCGGGTTCGTCACGTCCGACTCGGGCGGCGGCCGGCTCTTCAACCGCCTCGTCGGCGGCAGCAACCAGGCGCCCGCCTTCAGCATGGACGACATCCTCAACCTGCTCAACAAGGTGTGGAAGAGCCTCAAGTCGTACTACGTCGAGCACTCGGTCGTCCAGCAGGCCATTACCGAGCTCCTCAAGCTCATCGGCGTCACGAGCTTCAACGACCTCCTCATGCGCCGCAACTTCTCGTCGTGGAAGCGCGCCATGCAGATCCAGTAGTGCGCCCTTGCCCTCCTCGACGTCGGCAGCGCCTCTCGAGCTCGCGTGCTGACCTGCGCGCTCGCCTTCCCTCCTCTCTCCCTTACCCACCTCGACCTCGCTCCTCCTTGCCGCCCGCAGCAACATCACCCGCCTCGAGGAGTGGTGCAAGGCGCACGACATGCCCGAGGGCACGCTCCAGCTCGAGCACCTCATGCAGGCGACCAAGCTCCTCCAGCTCAAGAAGGCGTCGCTCGCCGACATTGAGATCATCTTTGACGGTGCGCCCGCTCACCCTCGTGCCCTTTCTCGTTTGCCTGCTGACGCCCTTGGTCGTGCGCAGTGTGCTGGATGCTCACGCCGACGCAGATCCAGAAGCTGGTCGCCAACTGTGCGTGCTGCCTCTCCTCGGTCCTCGCGCATCGCCTGACCCTCTCGTCGACTTGCAGACTACGTCGCCGACTACGAGAACCCGATCTCGCCCGAGATCCTGCGCGCCGTCAACGGCCGAGTCGTCGCCGGCGACAAGAACGACCACCTGCTCCTCCCGCCCGAGGTCCGTCTCGCGCCTCCTCAACTCGACGATGCCCTCCTGCTGACTCTCATCGGCTCGCGCAGGTCGAGGAGGCTGGTGGCTACGAGACGCCGCTGCCGCGCGAGGTGACCGGCATCGAGACGGTGCGTCCTCTTCTGCTCGCGCACGCACCTCTCTCGCTCGAGCTGACTTGGCGTCGCCCTCGCCCCTCACTCTCGCAGTACATCCCGGCGTGGCTTAGCGCACCGCACCTGCGACAGCTCGTGCAGCTCGTCGCGTCCCTCTAGAAGCAGTCGTCCGCATTCCTTCCTCCGCACCTTCGTCTTTTTATCGGCCGCCTCTCCCTCTCTCTCTCCCATCAGTCCCTTGGCGCCATCCCCTTTGCGAGTCATGCCCAGACGCGCCTCTCCTGTCTGTACCAGCCGCAATGTCCCCGTCGTTCCTCTGCGCCTCGTCGTCACCGTGTCGGTCGGCTCGGCGGACCTTTGAAAGTGGAGGCGAGTTGGCGAGAGCGAGCCGCGACCGATCGGCATCGTGTGCAGCCTCTCTTTGGCAAGCGTCGCTGCTGTGCTTGTGTGAGCAGCGCTGGCAGCCGCACGGCACACGGCGAGTCGCCAAAGTGGAGGCGAGGAGCCGACCGACCTCATCGGTCCTCGCCCCTTCCCCTCCTTCTCACCACCTCGTCTCGCCGCCAGACAAGCTCAGCTCCGCTTCTCTGCACTCTACAGCTCGGTACCTACGCCCGCCGCCACCACCCGACAGCCTACGACCTCGCCTCGCCCTTCCTCCCCGCCCGCCATGTCGCCCACCATCGTACCCCCCGCCGGCATCGCCACGGGCTTGATGCGCCTCACCTGGGCTCCTCAGCATGTGCGTACAGATACCTGATGTGCCTAACGGGGCATCATGCGCAGCCTCGAGCTGACCACACGCTCTTCTCTCCCTCGCACCCTCCTCAGACGCCCGACCCGCAAGCATTCGAGCTCATCCAGACGGCGGTCGAGGCTGGATCGACGTCCTTCAACACCGGCTACTTTTACGGCAACGCGCCCAATGTCACGGCCAACCTGAAGCTCCTGTCGCGCTTCTTCGACTCGCACCCGGACCTCGTCGACAAGGTCTACATCTCGGTCAAAGGCGGCCTCGGCGAGGGCATGACGCCCAACGCCGAGATCGGGTTCCTCCGCGACCAGATCAAGGAGGTCAACTCGATCCTCAAGCACCGCAAGATGGACCTGTTCGAGATGGCGAGGGTCGACAAGGCGACGGGCATCGAGCAGGTCCGTCTGCCTCTCGTGAACTCGGTCGATCAGCAGTGGCTCGTGTGCCCGGACTGACGCTCGTGACGTCCGCCCCTGCACGCAGACCATGAAGAACCTCCTCATCCTGCGCGACGAGGGCCTCTTCCGCGACATCGGCCTCTCCGAGTGCGTCTGCTTCTGCAGCGCTCTTCGTCATCGTCCACTCTCCGATCACTAACGCCGAGTCTCTCGCAGGGTGTCCGCCGAGACGATCCGCAAGGCGGCCGCCGTCGGTCCTGTCGCCGCAGTCGAGGTCGAGTACTCGCCGTTCGCGCTCGAGATCGAGGAGAACGGCGTCCTGGCGACATGCAAAGAGCTCGGCATCCCCATCATCGCGTACAGGTGTGCTCTAAGTCCTCGTTTCCCTCGCTCGCATAAGCAGCTGACGCCCGTCCTCGTCCCCTGCACAGCCCTCTCGGCGCCGGCTTCCTCGGCAACAAGTGGAAGAGCAAGGACGACCTGCCCGAGGGCGACATGCGCCGCAACTTTGACAAGTTCTCGGACGAGCACTTTGAGCACAACATGCAGCTCGTGCGCAAGCTCACGTCGATCGCCGAGAAGAAGGGCGTCACGCCTGCTCAGCTCTCGATCGCCTGGGTGCGCGCGCAGGGTGTCGTCCCTCTCCCTGGCTCGGTGCGTCCTGCCTTCCAGCCTCCAGTAGTGTAGCCCTCGTGCGGTCTCGCCCTCGCGCACGGGCCGTCGTGGTCGGCCGCGCCTCGACGGCTTGGCACGCCCTTCCTACCTCGGCTGACGCTCTTCGTCCTCTCCTTCGCCCTCCTCGCTCGCAGACCAACCCAGAGCGCGTCAAGCAGGCTATCGAGGCGGGCAAGATCGAGCTGTCCTCGGAGGAGCTCGACGAGATCCGCAAGGTGATCGACAGTATCGAGGTCAAGGGCGTCCGGTACGCCAAGAACCCGCACATGCAGGCCATGCTGTTCGGCTAGATGCCTTTGAGTAGTCGAGCAGTACGTCGCAGCAGTTAATTGAGCAGTTTCAGTGCTTCGAGCGCAGAGAGAAGCGCCCGTCCGACGAGCTCGCCGCCGTTCGTCCAGCCCGCGCCGACGGTCCACCACGCTCAGCAGCGCGAGCAGGGCGAGATCGCGCCGCACGTCCTCTATCGGTCGCTCGGCGAGGGCGACGAGTCCGAGCAGAGGCAGCGCGGCCAGCAGTGAGAGGAGGTCCGTGCGCAGGGGAGCAGGACAGGTCGAGCGGGGACCGGCCCAGACGTTTGAGCTGCTTGCGAGCTATGTATCGAGCGAATCGATCTCTGTCTAGCTCACGTACAGCAGCTCGAGAGCGCAGCGCGAGAGAGCACCTTCCGAGGCGACCTTCTCAAGTCGCTCTTCCTCCTCTCGGCTCCCCTGCTCAGCTCGTCGCTCGTCGCCTCTCTCGCCGCAGCACGGCTTCTTGGCCTGTCTGTGAGATCTCGAGCCCTCGATCGCGCTCAGCTCTACGTCTCGGCGTGCTTACAGCGTTCGACGCTCTTTCCTGTCCGTCCGCCTCCCATGCTTGTCCGCCTCGGTCGGCTTCTCTAGCCGAACGTCCGGACTCTCGGACTCTCCGGTCGGCCGTTCGGGATCTGCGCCGTCTCCAGAGGTTGCTGTGGCTTTCGCTTCTCCGCCTCCGCTAACCTCGACCATGGTTCGCGAGGTCGGAGACCTGGTACGTTCGACCTCTCGTCGACAGTCTGCCTCCCTCGCTGAACTACTGCGCTGCTCTACAGAACGCTGCAGGAGCTTGGGCTGCGGCCGTGCGAGCCGCGGTCGCCGCCGGCTCTGCTCGCAATCCTGACCAAGCCGACGACATCGTCAAGTACGGCACGGCGATGTGCATACCATCGGCTCTCGCCCGCTTCGACCAGCTCAACACGCTCGAACGAGAGCAGGCGATGCGCAAGCTCCAGGCCTGGCGGAACGGCCTTCTCGCCGGAGAAGTCAAACGGGTGCGTGCGCCGGCTTGCCTCTCCCTCCTTGCTTTTACCGCTCACTGACGCGTCTCAAGATCCTCCTGCAGAGCTGGTGGGGGCACATGATGGCCCCTGACGAGCGGAGCCGTGCGCTGAATCGGGCGAGGGGCATCCGGTTCCGCAAACGCAAAGCGGACAGGGTGCGCATGCTGTCCTCTCTATCCCTCATCCCCCGTTGGCCATCGATAGCGAGCTGATACAAGGCATCTCAAAATTCGAAGCTTGCTGCCGAGGTCGCCGCTGCGCACCAGGCCGCCCTCGCCGCCCACCCCGACCAGCATCGCGAGCAGCCTCCTCCTCCTCGCCTCGTCCTGCCCAGCCAATCTCGCAGCCGCATGCCATCGCCGGATCTCGACGACGACTTTCTCGACTGGGACGCGTCGTGGCTGCACCAAGATCTCGTGCCGCCTGCGCACGGCCCGCCGCTCCTCGACCCCTCGCAAGGCTTTGCCGCCTATCCCTTTGCCGGCGCCTCGCACCAGCTCTACCCCGCCCCGCACATGAGCATGACACACTCGTACCCGCACGCCGCCCACGAGTACTGCCCGCAGTGCAACCTGTGGCCTACCGCCTCGCCGTCGTTCGCCCCTGGGCCGTCGTCGTTGGCTTACCACCCCGGCCCGCGCGACCTCGGCGCATCTGGGCCTCACGTGCTCGAGTCGTCGATTCGCGGCGGTCAGCACGAGCTGGAGCGGCGCTGAGGCGGGCGACGGAGCGGCGCGAGGCGACGAGGGGTCCGTGCACTGCGAGATGCGCTGAGGACGGTTCAGCTTTGCGTAGCTCGAGATCTTCCCCGCAACTCGGCCTTAGCAGATTCTCGTGTGCGAGCGTCGTCCTGCTGAGTCGAGCAGCTCAACTCGAGGTCGAAAGGCCTGAGGGAAAGCAGCGCCGACGGCTCGGCCTTCTCATAACAAACAGCGCTGCTCCGCTTCCCCTGTCCGCCTTGATCGCCTGGTCCGCGGCTCGTCCGTCGCCGAGCCCAATTGCCGGGAGCAGCGAGCCGTCTCGCCTTCTCGTTCGTCCTCTCCTTCCTCTCTTTCTCCTCCCTGCCCTCGCCTCCCGCTGCTCTCGCTCATGCCCAGGCGACTTTCCGGCAACTTGGTGCGCGTAATGATGGGCTCAGCGCTCTTTGCAGTCCGACTCTCACACACGTCGCCCTGTGCGCAGCACGCTCCCGGCGATTTTGCAGCGAGGGTCCGTGCGGTCGTCCGAGAAGCGGGCGAGCACATCTCGGACCCGGTCAAGCAGCAGTACATCATCGACAGCGGTAAAGGGCTCTGCAACACCGAGGCCTTGACTCGCTTCGAGACGCTCGACGAGGATCAGCGCGAGCGCGTGCTCAGCAAGGTCGACGACTGGCGCGACAAGCTGCTCCGAGGCGAGGTCAAGCGTGTGCGTTCCTTTTCCCGTCGTCGTGCGCTCGGCAGCGAGCTGACGCTCCGCAGGTTCGCTGGAGGGACTTTTTGCCGTACAGCGAGGCCGAGCAGCGGCGAGTCACAGCGAGGGTGAGAGCTGCGAGGAAGCGGGACAAGGTGCGTTTCTTCTCGCTTTCATCACACCCTGTCGTGTATCCAGCTGACGCTCCTCCTTTTTCACTTACGCACAGGCGGATGAGAACGGCGTCGTCCCCGAAGAAGAGGAGGAGGAGGAGGAAGAAGCCGCGCCGGCGCAGCAACCTCGCCTCGTCCATCCTCCTCGGCGGCCGCCACCGCGCAAGATCTTGCCGAGCGAGCCTCGCGCCCTCGTACCGAGTCCTCATCACGCGGGCCCCTCGAGCTGGGCGAGCCCCGGCGCGGCGCACCTCGAGGGGCCTCCCGCCGAGTTCAGCCCGCCGGTCGGCGAGACGCTGCATTACGTCCAGAGCCCTCACGTCGTCACGCCGCACGCACAGATCGACTACGTACCTCAGCAAGCTTCCCGCACGCGCCCTCGGCACGACTATCCGCACGACCCGACCATCTTCTGCCCCTCGTGCGACCCATTTGACGAGCCGCCGCCGTTCGTCCAGCCGGCGCCGACGGTCTACCACCCTCAGCAGCGCGAGCAGCGCGATCTCGCACAGCACGTCCTCTATCGGCCGCTCGGCGAGGGCGACGAGTACGAGCAGAGGCAGCGCGGCGAGCAGTGAGAGGAGGGTCCGTGCGCAGGGGAGCGAGGTGGCCAGATCAAGCAGGAGACGGCGCCGGCGCTCGAGCTGCGTGCGAGCCATGTAACGAGCGAGTCCACTCCTGTCGAGCTGCCGATCAGTAGCTTGCGAGCAAACCGCGAGAGAGCACATCAAAGTGACCTTCTCAAGTCGATTCGCCTCGTCGGCGAGCTGGGGGAGCCGGCGATGTGCCGCCGCTCTCGGCTCGCGAGCTCGTACAGGGTCTTCCTCGCAATCTAGTCACGGCAGGCACAATGCCGGCTGGGCCTCGTCACCCGTCGCGAGGCTCTCGTCCTTTTCTCGAAGCTGCTCCTCGTTGACGAAGAGGGAGAAAGCGCAATAGCTGGCTCGTTGCGGGTACACTGCTACGAGAGGGGGAGAGTGCGAGAGAAGGCAATGCTGAGCGAGTACAGGGACGGAGAAGGAGGAGGGAGGGGAGAGCAACAAGCATGCACGGATGAAAGGGAGGTCGAGGTACAAGGGGCTCGAGCGCCATCGCCCGCCGCTGCGCGCGACGGCGACGACCACAAAGATGTCGAAGGAGGGGAGCTGTCGCTCACGCCGCGCCGACGACGCGCTGCGGCTGCTGTGAGCGGCTCGAGCTCGAGCGCACCCCTGCGCCGGGGCGACGGCCGGCGACGGGCACGGGCACGTGCTGCTGTGGCGGGCGGACGTAGCGCGTCTGCTGGGAGTGCGACGGGTAAGGCGCGATGTAGGGCGAGGCGCGAGTCGAGGGCGGGACAGGGCGGTCGAGGTCGAGGTCGAGGCCGTCCTCCTCCGA
Organism: Rhodotorula babjevae; assembly: GCA_920104245.2. Taxonomy (NCBI): domain Eukaryota; kingdom Fungi; phylum Basidiomycota; class Microbotryomycetes; order Sporidiobolales; family Sporidiobolaceae; genus Rhodotorula; species Rhodotorula babjevae. The sequence continues at coordinate 224,701 of CAKKSZ020000015.1, forward strand.
GCCGTCCTCCTCCTCGCTGTACGGCTGCACCTCCTCCATGCCCGCGCCCGCTACGCCACCTCCGACAGCAGCAGCCTCGCTCGGCGCGCTCGTGATCCTCCTGTGGTTCCTCCCCTTGCCGAGCGCACCGCCTCCTCCCGCGCCCGACGATGAAGCGGCCGCCGCCGCCTCTGCGTCGCCCTCCCAGCCGAGCGCCTTGACGGCGCCCTTGGCCGTGCCCTTGACGGCCCACCCGACGAGCGCGCGCGGGACCGTGACGGGCCACAGCGCGTACCATGCAATGCCGTGCTGCGCGCGCTCGTCATCGCCGCCGCGGCGGTGCGCGTACGCCGGCGTCGCGAGGTACACGACGAGGTGCTTGACGACGCTGCCGAGGACGGCGGCGGCGTTGCCGAGCGCGGGCGAGCGCTTGGCTGCCGCCGCCGAGCGCGCCGCGACGACGTCGCGCAGGGCGACGAGCTCCTGGTCCTGGGCCTGGAAGGCGAGGCACAGCTCGTCGACGGCGCCGGCGAGGGCGCTCAGACGCTCGGTCGACGAGAGCTGGGCGTGCTGCGTCTCGAGCGTCTGGCGGCGCAGCTGGCGCTGGAGCGGCGTCAGGGTCGACGAGAGGGACGACGAAAGCGACTCGAACGTGGAAAGCGGGACCGAGGTGCGCGAGAGCTGCGAGCGTCGTGGAGAAGAAGCGTCAGGATGGGCTCGAGGGGGACGGCTGGGGAGAAGCAAGACGAGGCGCACCTGCGAGAGCTCCTTCTCGAGGCGGTCGACACGCTGCTGGAGCTGGTGGACGCGCGACGACGGGTAGTGCACGACCTCCTGGTGATAGAGCGAGTCTGTGGGCGAGTGAAGCGTCAGTACTCGAGGCTCGACGGCGACGACGGCGAGCACGAGGACGTACTGCGCTTGACGAGCTTGACAAAATGGAGGACGGGCTTGACCGAGCTCGCGATGGCGAACAAGCCGATGAGGAACCGGTTGATGAAGCGGTCCGGGTCGCTGAGGAGGCCGCGGGCGTAGTGGAGGAGCGATGCGCCGACGACGGGCACGAGGAAGGTCGACCAGAGCGCCATGAGCTCGTTGCGGCGCAGGGCTTGGGACGACTCGGCGCGGCGGGCGACGACCTCGGGGTCCTCGTCCGGGTCGGTCGCACCAGGCTCGACGCCCTCGGGGAGGACGTAGCGCGCGTACGAGGCGTAGTAGAGCTCCCACGGCACTGCGAGCAGGAGGGGCGAGCGTCAGGGGGCGTCTTCGGGCGCGGACGAGACTGAGCGACGCACCCTTGATGAGCTGGTACAGGTAGAAGACGACGAGAGCGAGGATGATGGCGTCGCTCCAGTGCTCTGCGCGGCCGTGCACGACGGCGCCGAGCGAGGGGAGGCCGACGAGGAAGAGCGGGAGGTGGTGCCACCCTGACGCGCGCTCTGCGTCTGCGTGCGCCTGGAACGCCTCGTCCGTGTCGAACAGCTCGTCGTCCTTGGGCGGCTGCACGCTCCTAGGCCGCTGCGCCGCTGCTCCTGTGCCGCGCCTGGTCGCACCCTGGGCCGTGGTGCCCCGCCGCGCGCTCGTGCGGCCGTCGTCGCTGCCGAGGCTGTCGCCCGGGTCGTCGCGTGCGCTGCGCTTGCTCGAGCGGCGGCGCATGGTGGTGGCCGAGGGCCGCTGTTGGGATGCCGAGGGGCGCGAGTCGGCGCGAGGCGGAGGGTCGGTCGCCGAGGTCGAGGTCGAGGGGCGAGGGGCGGTCGAGGAGGGTGCGGGCGAGTTGGCGTAGCCCTTGAGCGGGTCGAACGAGTGGAGGGACTGGGTGGCGGTGGCTGCAGCCGAGGGCGCCGTGCTGCTGGCCATGTCGCGTGCCGAGGTCGACGAGAGGCGGGGGAGGGGGCGAGGGCTCGGGCTGGGTGGGTCGCGGCGGCTGTCCGAGGGGAGCAGGCTGTACAGCAGGTGCTTGTGCGCGTGCAGGGTGCTCCAGGCGGGCACACGGGCGAGAGCGAGAGAGGGAGAGGCGAGAGAGAGGCGATGCGATGCGGGGCAACCGACGACGTCGACGACAGCTCGACCAAGGGGAAGCCCTGCCAGTGGGTGCGACTAGGGCGAGTTCACAGAGACTGCAGCTACTCTGTAGAGCCGTGCAAGCGAGTCCCTGCCCATTTCACGTGCCCGCTCGCCTCCCTCTCGTCGTCGCGGCCCGCCGTCGTCGCGAGCAAGTTGGTCCACCCCAGATCGCTCGCTCTCAGCTCGAGCGTGCTTGATTCGCCTCGCCAGGTCTGCTACGAGCCTCAAGATGGAAGCAGTGCTCGTGTCGCGCAACCAGGGCGGCCAGTCAACCAGTGACCGCACCCTCGACCTCGTCCTCGCAGGTGCGCACCCCTCTCCTCCCTCTGAGCCTAGGCAGGGACCCGCCAGAGCTGACATAGAACCTTCCTAGGTAACGGCAAGCGCCAACGCCAAGCTCTCGACGCGCTGTGAGCATCTCCCCGCTCATCGCCTCGTCCTCGAGCGCGCGCTCACCTCGACCTCACGACACAGCCCGGCGTCCGAGTGGTCCACCTCGACCGCACCTCATGCTCATCCTGGAGCAGCCCAAGCCGCGCAAGAACCTCTCGATGCGTGAGCCCTCTCTCGCTCCCCCTCACTCGACCCCCGCCTGAGCTGACCCCGGTCAACTCCCCGTCGACAGCTCCTACAAGCCTCATGCGCTCGGCACCTACTCCAAGTTCGGCTCGGACGAGCCCAACGAGCTCGCCACGTTCATCCAGGGCCGCGAGGCGTGGCACGGCAACGCAGAGGTGCGCTACCCCGTCTCTCCTTCTAGCGCCTCGTCCTCGCCCGAATCTGCCGAGCTGACCTTGTCGCCGCCCTGCACAGCTTCGTGACGATGTCGAGGACGACTTGCGCGCCTTTGCCGAGCAGAGCGACCATACCGAGGTGCGCCTCTCTCGCTTTCCCGCTCGGCCCGCCTCACTCCTGCCTCGCTCACGCTCTCCCTCTTCTCGGTCACACAGGGCTTCCTCCTCACGTCGCAGCACTCGACGGGCTTCTCGGGCCTCACGAGCTCGTTCCTCGAGACGCTGCGCGACGAGTTCCCCAAGAGCGCCGTCTGGGTCACGGCCATCCTGAGCGACGCGCGAGGGTGGAAGAGGCCCGACTCGGACGTGCGTCGCCCTTTTCGACTCTCTCAGCCCTGCCTCGACCTCCTCGCCGGGCGCACGCTGATAGCTGTGGTTGTTGCTCGCCGCAGCGCGCCAAAGCGCAGCGCCTCCTCAACGAGGCGCTCGGCCTCGTCGCGGCCGAGGACCTCGCGAGCATGGTGCTCCCCGTCCAGCCCGTGCAGACGTACGACGCCTACCTCGAGAGCAGGAGCAAGGACGAGTGGCGCAGGTTCCTGAGGGACGACGTGAGTCGGGTTCCTCCTCATCGTGCTCGGCGGGTGCGCCGGGAGGTGCTCCTGCAGAGCTGCGCATCGGTGGCCTCGTGCCTTACGCTCCCCTGACTTCCTCACTCCTCCTGCAGATCGACTCGGCCGAGGCGTACCAGCAGGTCCTGACGATGCACCTGCAGAGCGCCGGCAGCGAGCTTCGGTCCGTCACGCCTCTCTCTCTCCTCTCACGCCTCGCCCACCTCGCCGCTCGTCGTCTCTTCTCAGCAGAAAGCTGACGCTCTTCCCCCTCCCTCGCAGCGAGCCCGACGTCCTCACCTCGGTCGTCGAGCAGCTCAACTGGCGCGGCGGGACCAAGATCGCCTCGCTCTCGGGCCACACGCCGCTCGCGCCTGCGCCGTACTACGGGCCGAGCGGGAGCGACACGGCGAGGAGCAAGGTCAGGGCGGGCGAGAGGGACTTTAGCGCGTGGCGCGGCGACGAGGAGGGCGAGGCCGGGCAGGGGAAGGACGGATGGGTGCGTGCGCTTCTCGCTCTCAATCTCTCTCCCTCGTGCGCCCACCTGACACACGCTCTCTCTCTCTCGCCAACAGGCCAAGGAGAAGAAGCGCGACGAGGAGGTCCCGTTCGCGCAGTACAGCGTCGTGCGCGGGCTCGACTTTGAGGAGAGCCAGGAGATGGGCCCGCTCCTTGAGGAGGCGGTCAAGCCGCTCAAGGAGCCCCTCGCTCGATGGTGCGCGCCTAATATCTCCTCTCATCTGCTCCACCCGACGAGCTCTCTGTGCTGCGCCGAGCTGACCCACCTCTTCCCGCAGGGTGTCCCTCCCCGACCCGTTCCCCATCCTCGCCGCCTCTCCGCCCGTCTTCCGCGGCCTGCACCCTCACACGGGCCACCCACTGCACCTCTCTGTCCCCTCGACCTCGCTCCCGCTCCTCTCGTCCGACGCGCCCGCCCCCTCGGCCGCCCTCTTCGGCCTCCCCGACGCGCGCTTCCCGCCCGCGCTCGCCTTCTCAGCCCAGCAGCCGCGTGCCGTCCCCGTCCTGACGACGCTGTCGACGCGCCCGAGCACGGCGCGCTACGTGCGGCACCTCGCGCGCGGGATGCGCGAGCTGCGCAGGGTCCGTGCGGGCGTCCTGCGCGAGTACGACGAGGGCGAGTTTGCGCTCGGGCGCGAGGGCGTCGACGAGGCGCGCGAGAGGCTCGAGGCGTTGTGGGACGGGTACGGAGGGGCCGAGGAGGAGGACGAGCGCGAGGGCGACAAGGACGCGGACGAGGACTGGACGGCGACGGAGCAGGTCGACGAGGAGTGGGACCTCTAGACGGCGCTCGTGCGACGGTGCAGTGCAGCTCTGCACCTCGTACATGTCTCTCGAGTAGCGAGAGCGTGCAGCTCGCAGAGCATGCGGATGATCGGCTGCGTCTGGTCGTAAACGAGCAGAGAGCTCAACTTGAGAAGGCCGACGCACGGACCTCTCATGGTACCCTCGCTCGTATTGCTCGTCACGCGAGCCTCTAGCCTCGTAATAAGCTCGGTAGAGTCGCAAGAGGAGTCCTACATTGCTCGGAGCTCGCCACCGCTCGAGTCTACAGCGCTCGCCTCGTCGTCCTCCTCGGTCCCTCTTCGCTCCTCGCTCCTCGCGCCGCTCAGTGCTCGAACGCCCACCCGTCGAGAAGGTCGTCGAGGTCAAATTCGGGGTCGTCGAGGTTGCGGTCGTACGGCGCGGCCGGGTCGTGGTGCCACGAGGGGTTGTAGTCGCCGAGGTCGAGCGGGTCGGGCGAGAGGGTCGGCTGGCGCGAGTTGTGGGCGTGCGACGGCGAGCGGTGCGGGGCGGGCGTGTCGTCGTGCTGCGAGTGGTGCGGGACGGGCGTGCGGGTACCCGAGCGCGAGCGCTGTCGGCTGGGAGGGTGCTGGGCCGTCGGGGTGCGAGCGCGAGGCTGCGGCGGGAGGCCGGCGTCAGGGCACGGCCCAGCAGGAGGACGAGCAAGGAGGGCGCACCTCGTAGGCGCTCAGGTTGCGGTTGGCGTTGGCGTTGGCGACCGGGTCGAGGCCGACAGACTGCGAGCGCGAGACGAGGTCAGCTAGGCGGCGAGGTCGATGCCGAACTCGATGAGACGGCGACGCACCCTCGCCTTGGCATCGACAAAGTCGCGCTGGGACGGCTGCATGGAGCGGAAGAGAGGCACCGGTCGTCAGCGAGTAGAACTTGACAAGGAGGTCCGAGCGCCCGGCTCGTCGACGCACAGCGTGAAGGAAGCCGCCGGTGTACGAGATGAAGCCCTCGTCGAGCTTGCGCAGCTCGTGGATGCACTCGCGCTGGACCGGCTCGGGCAGGCGGTCGAAGAGGGTGCGGCGGTCGTAGCCCGGCTCGACGGCCTCCTTGATCCACGCCCTAAACGCGTCGTTGTTGGCGTCGTTGCCGCCGATGTGGTCGTTCTCGAGCCCGTCGTTGACGACGATCTCGGCCGTGCGGACGTAGTCGGCCCACGTGCGGCCGCTCGGCCAACCCTGCGAGCGAGAAGAGGAGGAGGAGGAGAGGCGCAAAGTCGGGGTCAGCCAGAGCACGAGGCGAAGAGTAACACGACGCACGCACCTCGCGGTCGACCTGGACGCCCTTGTAGCGACCGAGGCGAGCACGGCGCTGCCGCCGCTGGACGTAGGCCGGGTAGGCGACGTCGGCCGCGCGCGGCCTGGGGTGGCTCACCGGCACTGCGCCGCGACCTGTCGCGGAAGCGCGAGCGGCACTCGAGGGAGCGGGACCCAGGCCCCGAACCTCGTGCCTGTGCGCCCTGCGGGCGTTGGTCTCGCCGCGGCGGACGAGCTCGTCGAGGTTCTCGTCGTGGACGTGCGAGCCGAGGAAGGGCCGAGCGTGCGTCTGCGGGTCGTGCAGAGGATCAGAAGGCTTCTCAGCAGAGGGGAGAAGAGAACTGGCCGGAGAGGGTGGAAGTGGAGGAGCTCACGAGCTGATAGCGGAGCGTCGAGTCGCCGTCCCAGTTGACGAGGATGTCGTGGTAGCTCCTCAGCGAGTCGATGGCGGCGTGCCGCTCCCACTGGGCCATTTGTGGAAACACGCGCTGGCACCAGACGTCGAGCAAGTCCTTAACGAAGGCACGCAGCTCGACACGGTTGATCTCGCCGCGGTAGCTGTCGGCGGCGATGTTCGGGTTGCCGAGGGCGTCGCGCTCGATCTTCTCGGCGGTGCCGACCCAGTCGGCCCAGTTGTCGCCGGTCGGCCAGCCCTGCCGGTGGGGAAGAAGAAGAGTCAGCCGCCGTCGAGGATCGACGGCGAGAGGTGAGTTGAGCGGCACGCACCTCTGCGACGAGTTCTGCGAGTCGCTCGGGCGAGTACTCGTCTACGTCAGACATGGCGAGCTCGAGATGAGGAAGGCGAAGGCGAGGGCGATGATGTGAACGAGAGAGCGAGACGAGAAGAAAGTAAGAGAGGGACGGAAAAGCCGCCGAGGTCGTCTGGGCCGAGCGAGGCGCGGACCTGAGGTCCACGGACTCTCCGAGACCTCGTCCAGGAGGCAAGCGGCTCGGCAGCCAATCGCGTGGGTCGCACAGAGAGGAGCGGCGGACGGGAGGCGAGAGGAGACGACGAGGAGCGCCTCCTGCGAGCGGGCGAGCGCGCCGGACCGTGCGCGGGAACGACGGTCGCCGCTGCCGGTCCCGGCGTCGCCGACGGAGCAGCGCCAGATCGATCGACGGACTCAGGACGCCGCGGAAGAAGCGGAAGCTGAAGCCCGAGCGCCGAGACGCCGACGTTCGACCAACTCGGCGAGGAGGCCCGTGCGCGAGGTGGGTACCGCCGGCTCTTTGCACGCGCGCCGCTGCTCTACCTGCCACTCTACCGCCTCCTCAGAGTATATCTAGAGCGCCTTGACCTTGTTCTCGGCGCGGCGAACGGCCTGCGCCTCGGGCTGGTGCGGCGACGAGCCGCGCACGAGGTGGTGAACGCCGTTGGCCGTGTGGAAGAGACCGATGAGGACGGGGACCTGGACGACGTAGAAAATTGAGCGCGCGAGGGGCGACATGTCGTCTGCGAGGCCAGGTGACGAGGATCAGTCGAGGGTTCTCGCGCGAGAGAGCAAGGGAGAAGGGAGAGAGGAGGAGCGACGGACTGAGCATCGGGTACGGGTACTGGCCGTTGCCCGCTGCGCAGTACTCCATCCAGACGCAGTAGGACGCCGTCGCGAGGCTGGCGATCAAGGCTGGGCGTGCGCGGCGCGGCAAGGGCGGGCTGAAGGCGAGGAAGTCGATCCAGAGGAGGATGGCCGGGAAGGCGTGGAGGGCGAGGTCGAGCTTGAGCGGGATGCGGAAGGGTTCCTCGCCCGGGGCGACGGCCGGGTTGAGGAGACCGGGGTCGAGGAGCATGAGGCTCCAGTAGAGGACCGAGACGAGGCCCTCGATAGGGACGACGAGGAGGGCGAGGGTCGACTTGATGCGCGAGAAGAGGGCGATCGGGACGAGGTCGTACAGGAGGGCAAAGGCGAACGTTGCCCACGACGCGGCGAGGCTGTACGAGGGTGTTCGAGGGGTGAGTTTGGGCTGTGCGAGGCGAGTCGCCGGAGGCCGAGGTGGGGGAGGAGGAGGAGGAGGAGGAGGAGAGGAGGACGGACCTGAGGATGGTGAGGTACTGCCACCTGCCGCCGTACGTCATCTTGTGCATAAAGTCGGTCATGGGCCCAGGGAGGAAGAGCTGGTGGAAGGCCCACGAGAGGACTGCGAGGGCGACGAGGTGGAGGAGGGCGGCGGCGGGCGAGCGGGCGAGGGGCTGAGCGGCGGCCATGGTGACGGTGCTTTACGGTGCAGGTGAGAGCTGCTTTCTCGAGGGTGTCTATGCGCAGAGGCGAGAGGTGCTGCGTCGTCGTCCGGATGGTGACGAGCATCTTGGCTCGCCTCGCTCCTCGCTCTTGACCTCCACCTCGAAGCCAGCCTTGCTCCTCCTCGGCCCACTCTAGCTCACTGCCAGAGCCACCTCCACCCGCACCCGCCGCACCCCTCGCTCTCGTCGCCATGCCTGGTCCGTCTCATCTCTCCCTCCCGCTCCTCCCTCCCTCATCATCGTCATCTCGCCCCTCGCCTCACCACACCCCGGGGGCTCACCATGCTCCACTCGACAGGCACCGCTGCAGAGCTCACCACCCCGCCCGTCACCGGCGCCCCCGCCCAGGCCTCGCCCAAGGCTTCGGCACCCATCGACCAACCCGACTCCGCAGCAAAGGCCCTCGCCGCTCGCCGCGAGAGCACCTCGATCGACAACTCGCTCAAGGCCGCCCTCGAAAAACCCTCGGCTGCCGCCAAGGAGGACGCGGCAAAGCTCAAGGAGTTCGTCCAGGACGACCGTCACTTCTCGCTCGTCAGGTGCGTTCCCTCCTTCCTCTCGTCCCTCTCCTCCTCCTCCTTGAGCCTGTCACCGACTCGACTCGTCCCCGCAGGAACTTCCGCCTCGCCGACTGCGTCACGCTCGGCAACGGCTTCTGCGGCGCCCTCTCGCTCTTCTCGTCGGCCGAGTACCTGCGCAACAACGACCAGCGCTTCCTCTGGTGCGCTTCCGCTCTCTCTCTCGTCCGGCGTCACCCGAGCCCTTACTGATGCCTCGTTCCCCTCCTGCAGGCGCGCCCTCGCCTTCCCGCTCCTCGGCATGATCTTTGACGCCCTCGATGGCAAGGTCGCGCGCTGGCGCCGCGAGAGCAGCATGCTCGGCCAGGAGCTCGACAGTCTCGCCGACTCGGTGCGTCGCTGCTTCCCCCCTGTCCCTCGAGGCGTAGCTCGGCGCTTGTCGAGCGCGCGCCTCTTTGTAGTACTGGCGGCCGCAATAGTCCCGCTCACCTTCTCCCTCGTCGCTCGCAGATCTCGTTCGGCGTCGCGCCCGCCTTTGTCGCCTGGACCCTCGGCCTGCGCACCCCGATCGACACGGCCTTCCTCACGCTCTTCATCTGCGCCGGCATCGCGCGCCTCGCCCGCTTCAACGCGACCGTCGCGCTCGTGCCCAAGGACGACACGGGCAAGAGCAAGTACTTCGAGGGCCTCCCGATCCCGTCGAGCCTCTTCATCTGCGCCGGCATGGCCGTCTGCGTGTACCAGGGCCGGTTCGACGGCCCGCAGGGGCAGGGCAACGGCCTCCCGTGGGGCCTCGTCGGCCCGCTTAAGGAGCACGTCGGCGTCGAGGTGCACTGGTTTGCCGTCCTCTTTGCTGGCTGGGCCGCCGCCATGGTCAGCAAGACGCTCAGGTGCGTCCTCTCTCGCGCACTCGTCGGCGAGCTAGCCTCGCTGCTCATTCGTCCTCGGCGGGCGCTGCCCCGGCGCTCGTCGAGAGCGATCTCAGTTCATGTCCGGCTCGCTGACGCCCTCCCTCGCGCACAGGATCCCCAAGTTCTAAGCTCGTCGAGCCTTCCCTCCTCTCGCGCTCGGGCCCTCCTCGCCTCACGGACCTCCCCTCTCCTCCTCTTCCCTCCTTCTCGGGCTCCTCTCCCCGCCTCGAGCCCTCCTCCGTCTCTCCACCTGTACTATCCCTCTCACCTCTGCGCTTCTCCTCCCCCCACGGTGCTGTCGTCGAGCGTCCGCAATGTGCACGTCGTGACCTTCCCGGTTCCTCGCGCTCGGACCCCGCCTTCGTCTCAGGAGAAAGAGAGCATGGGGCACTCTCGCAGCTTCTGCATCGAGCGTGTGCAGCACCCAGAGGGAGTGAACGACGAGCTGAGCAACGTCGAGCCTGAGAGAGCAAGAGCGAGCGCGATCTGGAGGGCGCAGAGCTCTCGACGACGACGACGGGACGAGCGTCGCCGCGAGATGAGCTGCTGTGCAAGGGGTGTTTGCTATGTCATACACGTCTCGGCCGTCTAGCTCTACCTCTGCGTGTCCGTCTCGAGCCTCTTCGCCTCGTCTCGTCGCGCTCCTCGATCACCTCGCTCGTCCCGCCTCGTCTCGCCGACGCCCTCGCCCTCGCCCTCGCCCTCACTTCTTCCTCGTCAAGACGTCGCTCGCAATCTTCTCGAGCGCGTCGCGCGCGTCCGACTCGGGCAGGCGGTGTAGCGCCTCGATCGCCGCCTGGCTGTGCGCCGCCGCGAGGTCGAACGTGCGCGTCGCTCCCGACGAGCGCAGGATGAGGTCCTTTGCCTGCGGGACGATGGAGAAGGGTCAGTCTCTGAGGCTCTCGATAGGGGCAGCGAGAGGGGGAGGAAAAAGGGAGAGGAGGAGAGGAGGAGGAAAGGGAGAGGCGCACCCGCTCGACGTCGCCCTCGCGCTCAAACTTGCGCTCGATGAGCTCTCCGAGCTCGGGGAACTCGTCCCACGCGTACAGCGCCGGCGCCGTCGCGAGGCCGAGCTTGAGGTCGGCGCCGCCGCCGGGCTTGCCGAGCTCGGCGGCCGAGGCCGTAAAGTCGAGCATGTCGTCGATGAGCTGCGGGAACGGGCGAGCGACGAGTCAGGACGTGGCTCGAGAGCTCGACGCGCAGACAGGAGGAGAGCAGTGAGACGCACCTGGAACGCCATGCCGAGGTTGCGCCCGTACTCGTACGCGGCGTCCTTGACCCGCTCGCCCTCCTTCCAGCCCTGGAGCGCGCCGCACCCGCCGAGGACCGTCGTCGCGCGCGCGCTCTTGGCGATGAGGCTCGCCGTCTTGAGGTACGTCTTGCGCATGTAGTGCTCAAAGATGGCCGGCGTCGGGCCCTGGCCGCTCAGCGACGCGGCCGCGACGGCGCTCGGGTCGGTCGCGGTGAGCGACGAGGCCGCCGTGCGGGGCGAGGTCGGTGTCGCGCGGTTGGGCATGTTGCCCTTCATCTGCATGACCTCGCCCTCGACGAGGTTGGCGAGGACCGACGCGACGAGCTCGACGACCTCGTTGCTGCCGAGACGGCTCAGGGCGAGCGACGCGCGCGCGAGGAGGAAGTCGCCCGCGAGGATCGACAGCTTGTTGCCGAACAGGGACGGCGCCGATGGGGCGCTGCGCCGCGTCTCAGCGAGGTCGATGACATCGTCGTGCAGGAGCGAGGCGACGTGGATGAGCTCGGTGATCTCGGCCAGTCGCCGCTGGGTTGGGAGGAGGTTGAGGGACGAGTCGGCGGAGGATGAGGAGGAGGAGGCGGTGGTGGAAGAAGGAGAGGAGGAGGAGAGGATCGAGAGCGGGTTCGAGAGGAGGTCCTTTGCGCGCTGCATCATGCTCGGGTTGTCGTCGTTGAGGACGTCCTCCTGCTCGAGCGGCTCGTCGACGCCCCTGCCCTTGCCCTCGCGGCGGTCCTGCTCGCGGCCCCGCTCGCGCAGCTCGACGTCGGCCCACCTGGGGCTCAAGCCGTTGGTCGCCTGGCTCATGAGGAGGACGACCATGGGCCGCACGTGCTTGCCCTCGGCCTGGAAGTAGTACTTGGCGATCGTGTCGAGGGCCGGGTGCTTGCTTCCGAGCAGGCTCGTGATGTTGTGCCGCAGCGAGCCGAGTTCGTCCTTGAGGAGCGCGAGAGGGTCCTCGAGGCGGACCCGGGCCGACGACCCGCCCGAGGTCGGGATCGAGGCGGTCGGCGGGGCACGCGAGCGCGGCAGGACGGCGCTGGTCCATGCGGCGACGCGGGACGAGGTCGACGCCGGGCGGCTCGGAGGAGAGACGGGGGGAGATGGGCGAGCCGAGGGAGGCGAGGGGCGACGACGGGCGGCGGGGCGCAGGGCCGCTGTTGCTGGCCGGGCGAGCGCTCTGCTGGCGTGCACCATGAGCTTGTCGGGGAGGCTCTGGCCGTGGGTGACGAGGTGGAAGCAGGACCTCCCGATGAGCGCTGCGCCTCGGAGGCGATCAAGATGCACCTTTCTGCCACTCGACCTGTGCTCGATGAGCTCAAGGTAGCTCGACCCACGACTGCTTCACAAGTACGCTGAGCCGACCCGAAGACGAAAAGGCCGGCCCGCCGCTTTTCTCACTTCTCGCTCTCGCACCTCGCTCGCCGAGTGAGCTGCGCACCGAGTCGTACATTGCCTCCTCGCTCCCGCTACTCCTTGCGCCACGTGATGTCGACGACCTGGCTGCCATTCGCCGGGTACTCGGGCAGGTCGAGCTTGAACTCGTTCGCGACCGCACTGCGCGCAGGACGAGAGGGGGTCAGCTCGAGCACTCGCGGCGGCGCCGGTACGAGCTGAAGAGGATCAGGGAGGGACGCACTCGGGAACGAAGCGACCGCCGAGGAAGCTGTGGCGGGAGAGGCTCAGCATGGGCGCCCAGAGAGAGGGAGAGAGAGAGGGACGCACTGCTTCCCGCCGCTCTCGACAAACGCGCGCACGCCCTTCTTGGGCGCCGTAAGCGACAAGAGCGCATCTGCGTGCTCGTTCGCAGGCTGCGAGCGTCAGCTTCCGCTCAGACAGAGGAGTGGCGAGAGGCGCAGAGCAGTGACGGCGCACGCACCCGGGGTAAACCCGGTCCCGTCGGCGTTGCCGGAGTCGACGTCCCACCCGCTCGGGATGTCGACCGACAGGATCGGCTTGGACGTCTTCTTGAACTCGTCGAGGACCTTGATGAAGGGTGCGCGGGCGGGCGGCTTGAACGAGAAGCCTGCGTGGGTGGAGGAGGGGACCGTGCGGCAAGTTCTGCTTCAGCGTGTGCTCGACGAGGAGGTGCGCAGAGAGAGAGAGGCCGAGGGACGCACCGAACAGGCAGTCGAGGACGACGTCCGTGTTGTCCATGGCGCGGCGGAAGGCGACGTCCTGCGCGTCGGCCGCCATCGGGAACGACGACGAGCCCGAGCTTGGCGGCGCGATCAGGGGCAGGCCGAGGTTCTCGCACTGCTTCTTGAGGCGCTGTGGAACGACGAGGAGGGTGAGCGGAAGGAGCAGAGGCACGGGCGGGAGCGAGAGGGTGAGGAGGACGCACGGGGAAGATCTCGCCCTTGGACTCCTGCGGCAGGCACGGCAGCGAGGCGTCAGTGCGAGCGCGAGGGAGACGTCAGGATGACACGCACCTTGGGGTAGAAGACGCTCGGGGCGTAGCCCATGTGGACTGCGAGCAGGTCGTCGAGCGAGAAGGTCAACGATTCGTCCTCGTCGAGCCACGAGACGAGCGCGCGAGGCAGGACGCACAGAGGTGCCTCGCCGCGACGAGGCCATCGCCGCCCTGGTTGCCCGGCCCGCAGCAGACGAGGACGCGTTCGTTGTCGCGCTTGCGCTTTACGCCGTTGGCGTCCTTGTCAAGCCTCGGGCCGAGCGGGTACAGCTGGGCGACGGCCTGGGCGACCGAGAGGCCGGCGAGCTCCATGAGCTGTTGCGTGTGGAGAGGTCAGCTCGAATGCGCAGGCCCACAAGGGAGAGAGAGAGAGGGCGCACCTGGTCGAGCGAGAAGGCGCCCTTGTCGACGCCGCCCATGAGCCAGCCGTCGATGGCGACTGCGTCCTCGGCGTTGATGTAGCGGGGCTGGCGGGGTGCAGGCGAGCGGAATGCGCCTGCGATGGAGCTGAGGAGGCCCGACATGAGGGAGATGACGTTGGACGAGGAGGAGGAGGAGGAGAGAGGCGAGGTCGAGTTGTGCAGGCTGGGCGGGTCGCGGTGTATCAAGCTAGCTGTACAGGGAGGCAGACCGCGCTCGCAGTCTCGCTGTCGGTGTCGAGGCTGCGAGGACGACGACGACGGCGAGAGGCGCCCCTCCTCTTCCTCCTCCACCCCCCTCGCACTCGCTGCCAGGATGAAGTACGCGCTCCTGCCTCTCACCGTCGTGTCGGCCATCGTCACCCTCGTCTCGGCAGAGTCGGCCCCGGCCTTCACCGTCCGTCCCCGCCTCCCCCTCGTCCTCATCTCTCTCAGCTTCCACGTCCTCACCCTCTCGCTCCCTCGCAACAGCCTACGAGCGTAAAGGGCATCTTCGTCGAGCAGTTTGACAACGGCCTCGACCGCTGGTCCGCGTCAAAGGCCACAAAGACCGAGCGCGACAACGAGGTGAGCCTCCCCCCTCCCCCTCCTCCTCCCCCGCTTTCCAGCGCGTTCCGCCCGAACAGCCTCGCCGCCCTCCCTCCTGCGCCCGACTAGACCTGACCGCCGCACCCGCACCCAGGTCTTCTCGTACGTCGGAAAGTGGAGCGTCGAGGAGCCGTCCGTCTACCCCGGTATCCCCGGCGACGAGGGCCTCGTCCTCAAGTCCAAGGCCGCCCACCACGCCATCTCGGCCCCGCTCGATGCGCCCTTCGACCCCAAGAACAAGGCCCTCGTCCTGTCGTACGAGGTCAAGCTCCAGAACGGCCTCGACTGCGGCGGCGCCTACATCAAGCTCCTCACCGAGAGCGCAGAGGTGCGTCGGCGCTGCTCTCTCTGTCGGCGGCACAGCTCGCCTCGCGAGCATCAGCACGCTGACTGCGAGGTGCACCTTGATCATGCGCAGGGCATCCAAGCCGAGGAGTTCTCGGACAAGACCCCCTAGTGCGTCGTCGTTCCTCTCCCTTGCGAACCTCCTTCCCGACCACCTCTCCCTCGCACGGCTTCCGCCGCTTCTTTCTGCTCCTCCGACCGACGCATCCTGCGAGCCGTCGCTGACCCTGTCTCGCACCCGCCACAGCACGATCATGTTCGGCCCCGACCGCTGCGGCTCGACGAGCAAGGTCCACTTCATCTTCCGCCACGTCAACCCAATCACGGGCGAGATCGAAGAGAAGCACCTCACGGCGCCGCCCTCGCCGCGCATCACCAAGACGACGGCCGTCTACACGCTCGTCGTGCGCCCCGACCAGACGTACGAGATCTCGATCAACGGCGACAAGGCCAAGTCGGGCTCGCTCCTCGAGGACTTTACGCCGGCCGTCAACCCGCCGATCGACATCGACGACCCCAACGACAAGAAGCCGAGCGACTGGGTCGAGACGCCCAAGATCTCGGACCCGCACGCCGTCAAGCCCGCCGATTGGGACGAGGACGCGCCGGCGACCATCGCCGACCCGGACGCCGTCAAGCCCGCCGGCTGGCTCGACAACGAGTCGCCCGTCGTGCCCGACCCCGAGGCGCAGAAGCCCGACGAGTGGAGCGACGAGGACGACGGCGACTGGGTCGCGCCGCTCGTGAGCAACCCCAAGTGCGAGGCGGCGCCGGGCTGCGGCGAGTGGAAGCGTCCCGAGGTTCCTAACCGTGCGTCTCTCTTCCTCTCGGTCTCGATGGTGGACGTGTCCCGCGCTCGTGCAAGTCGAACCGAGTCGCTGACCCTCTCCTCCCTCTCCTCCTTTCGCAGCCGACTTCAAGGGCAAGTGGTTCGCGCCGCTCGTCGACAACCCCGACTACAAGGGTCCCTGGGCTCCTCGCAAGATTGCGTGCGTCGTCCTGCTCCAGCTCTCGCTCTCGAACGCCCAAGTCGAGCCCGCACTGACCCCTCTCGCCCTCCTCAACCTCGCCCCGCAGCAACCCCAACTTTTTCGCCGACATGCGCCCGTCCGACTTCTCGCCGATCGGCGGCGTCGGCTTTGAGCTGTGGTCCATGACCGACTCGATCCTGTTCGACAACATCTTCCTCGGCGACTCGGAGGCCGACCTCGAGACGTTCCTCGACGAGACGTACCGCGTCAAGGCGCCGCTCGAGGCGGCCCTCGAGGCCAAGGACAAGCCCGCCGCCGACGAGCACGACCACGACCACGGCAAGAAGGCGTCCGCCGAGCCCGACCTCAAGGCCGACCCGGTCGCATACGTCAAGTTCAAGGCGCAGCAGTTCCTCGACGAGGCGCTCGTCGACCCCAAGCGCGCGTTCGTCGACCGCCCGCTCGTCGGTGGCGCGCTCGGCCTCGCCCTCGCCATGATCGTCGGCCTCGCGGGCGTCATCCTGAGCCTCGCGCTGCCCGCCGGCGCTCCCGCCGCGCGCGCCGTCGCCGACAAGGTGCCCGCTTCGACGGCCGAGGTCAAGAAGCAGGCCCAGGCCGTCAAGGACAAGGCGTCGACGGCCGTCGCCGACTTCAAGGCCAAGGGCGCCGAGGTGGCCGAGGACCTCAAGAAGAGCGGCGAGCCGACGGCGGTCGGCACGGCGGGCGAGCTCAAGGTCGGTGGCGAGAAGGACCTCGACACGGTCGCCGACGCCATGGCGACGCAGGACCCGGGCGTCAGGACGAGGGCCAAGGCGCGCAAGAGCCGCGAGGGCGACGACTCGGCCTGAGCGGGCCTCGTCCACCTCGCTCCTCCTCTCTCTGCACTGGCGCCTCAAGCCCTTGAGCTCTTCCTCTCGCCTCTCTCTCTCTCTCGATGCCCAAAACCAGCAGCAGTTCCTCGTGTTCCGCTTTTTGCGTAGCCGCCTCTCCCCCCTCCTCCTCCCTCTTCGTACCCTCTCCATCAGTCGTTCCTCTCTCCCCCTGCAACTCGAGTCCTTCGCAAGCTTCCTCGTGTCTCGAGCGCGCGTGAGAAAAGAGGCGCAGGGTATCGAACAGCGTTGCGGGTGCGAGAGGGAGGACCGAGCGGGACGACGGGGTGCTACAGGCTGTACAGCGAGAAGAGGGACGGACGAGAGGCTCTACCGGTCGGCCGACTGGTTCTGAAGGATGTCCTTGAGCGAGCTGCGCAAGGGGAGAGGAGGCGGGTCAGCGCTGCTGCCGTACGAGAGAGACGAGGTCGAGGAGGAGGGGACGCACTTCTGCGCCGTCATGATCTCATTCTCGAGGTACTGCACAGATCGAGAAGTACGCTGAGTCCCGTCAGCATGCGTGCATGTGGAGAGGTCTCTTGCTCAGCTCGCGGCGGCGCACCTTTGCCTTCTTGTCGAGGACGGCGATGTCGTCCTGGGCGTCCTTGGCCTGGGCGCGCAGCGTGTTCTCGACGTTGTTGCGCGACTCTTGGACGAACCTGCATCGGGTAGGAGAGCGCAGGTCAGCAATCAGGACGCGAGAGGGCGAGGGAACCGAGAGGAGGAGGGGACGGACATGCGGCCGACGCCGCGGTAGCAAGTTGCGCCGCCAGGCTCTCGCGGGAGGACCTCGATCTCGCGGAGGGTGAGGGTGGTGACCTTGGAGTCGCGCTCGCGGGCGTTGAGCTGAGCGCGGACGGCCTGGAGGGAGCGCGAGGCGTCCTGGCCGCGTTGCTGGAGCTGCATGAGGGCCTGCGGGATGGGAGAGTGGGTGAGCTGGGTAGGGAGTAGGCGTGAATTGCGCAGGCAAGCGTACCTGTCGAACGTCGTCTCCCATGGTGGGCTGCGTGTTGTGCGGGTGTCGGGAGGGTCGAGAGGAGCGTCGACGAGGAGGAGGCGAGGGTCGACCCGGTCCACCTCGCCTCGACTCGGCTCTGCCAGGATAGCGGCTAGTCGAGTTCCTCCACAGTGGGTCCTCGAGTCCCTCTGGCTTACCCGCCGCCGCCCCCGTGGCGCGCGCTCACCTTTTCCCTCATCTCCCCGTCCTCGTCCTCCCCAGATGAACTCGCTCGTCTCGTCCCTCCGCACCGCACTGCGCCCGACTGCCACCAGGGCACTCGCAGCAAGGGCACCCTACTCGACCCAGCCCTCCCCTGCCACCGACTCTGGCCCCGTCGCATCCACCTCGTCCTCCTCCTCCTCCTCCTCCGCCTCGACCAAGTCGGGCATCAACGCCCTCGACAGCGTCATCGCCGGCATCAAGAACTCGAAGAAGAAGGCCGCATCGTCGTCGTCGTCCTCCCAGGCCCCTCCACCTCATCCCTCGGCCGCCGACCACTTTGCGGCGCACCGCGGCTCGGCCCACGCCGCCGCCGGCCGCTTCCTCTTCGAATCCTCGTCGTCGGCCCGCTCCCACTCGCCCCGCCTGGCCACCCCAGAAGAGACGTGGCGCCACACCCCGCCCGTCCCCTACTCGCTCCCCGTCACGACCACCTCGGCCCGCTCGTTCGCCGTCCGCGACGGCAACGTCGCGCGCGCGTACCGCACCTTGAACCGCGTCCTCAACGACAACAACGTCCGCCGCGAGCTCAAGCGCCAGGAGCGCTTCGAGACGCCCAGCAACAAGCGCGTCCGCCTCAACTCGGAGCGCCACCGCCGCCGGTTCAAGGTCGCCGTCGGCAAGTCGGTCTCGCTCGCGCTCCGCACCAAGGATTTGTAGACGGGCGCGCAGAACGGGTCGGTGGGTATAACGAGGTGGTCCCCGAGGACATGCACGAGGCGTCGAGCTCGCTGCTTTGCTTCTCAGTCGCTCGCGCACGGACCTTCTCGCCGCTCGAGGGCTCTCCTCGCGCGCATCCTCTTCCTCTCGCTCTCGAGTCTCGTAGACCTCAGTCCTGAAGTCAACATCGACTCGTTCCCACGCGGCGGCGTGTTCAACCCGAGCCTGAGCACGACTCGTCCCTCCTTCACCTTCTCGACCACCTTTCCCCTCGACCTCCCTCCCTCCCTCCCGCCTCGCCGCCCCACCTCCCTCAACGACTCTTTCCTGCCCTCACCTCCCCTCGCCTTTCTCGAGCGCCGCGTCGTGCGCCGCGTTGTGCGCCGCGACGAGCGCGAGCCCGTCAAAGCCGTCGTCGGGGAAGAGCGGGTCGTGCTGCTGGGCGGGCGACTGCGAGCGCGAGTCGCGCACGTGCTCCTGCGGGCTGACATGTTGCGGCGACGGGTGGGCGTGGTGCGCGAATCCGGCGGGAGGGAAGAGGAGGGAGGAGGCGGGAACGTATCCGGGAGGAGCGTGCGCAAAGAGGGCGGGCGACGGCGAGCGGCGACGGCGGGGAGGGTGTGGCGACGGGCTGGAGGAGCCGAGGACCTGCTCGAGGAGCGGGGGAAGGAGGGCGAGGCGGGTCAGGGCGTGCTGCGAGATTTGGCCGAGGTGAGCAAGAGGGGACGGAGCGCACAGGCTGGGCGGGGAGCGTGTGCTGACGAGGCTGCGGCTGGTACTGCACCGGTGGCTGGAACGACTGGCTCAGTATGCGGTCACGCAAGGAGCCGAGACTGAGGCTGAGTGGGACGAGGAGGGGAGGAGGTTCGTGCACGGACCTGCTCGACATCGCTCGCGGCTTGCTCTCTGCGAGTGCGAGTAGGGCTCGCGCGGCTCAAAGGCGAGCTCGACGAGAAGAGATCATGCCACCGAGGCTGCGTGCCGAGGGACCGTCAGCAAGCAGCTGCGCAGAGAGGGACGAGGAGGTGCAGGAGGGCCTGAGCGCACGATCATGCCTTTGCCGAGCGGCGACGCCCTGTCGAGCAGCTCGCCCAGAATGCGCAGGTTCTCTAGCACGTCGAGCCGACCTGCATCGTCGGCGATGGCGTAGTAGCGCTCGAGCGCCCACCTCGACTTGGCGCCGAGGTTCAGGTGCTCAAGGTCGTCGGCACGCTCGGGGTGACGCTCCTTTGCGCGAGCGACGAGGTGGCGCACGGCCTCGAGATACGTCTGCCAGGGAGGATTGACCTGTCGAGCGAGAGCGAGTCAGGGTCGTCCGCTCGAGGTGAGGAAGGAGGTAACCAGGCAGCGCACAGGCTTGATGCCGTTGGCGGCAAAGCGCTCGACGAGGCTCGCCGCCTCCCTGCGCCGCGCAAGCTCCCGCTTGTGCTGTCGCAGCGTCTCGCTCATCGGGAAGGTCTCCTGCGGACGACGCTGAGGGCCGCAGATTCAGCGTGAGTGAGAGAATCGACGAGCGAGGGTCCGAGCGGCGAACGCACCGTCTTGTAGGTCCCGCCCTCGAGCTCTGCGCGCCATGTCACAAGTTTCGCACGAACGTGCTCGCGCCCTGGCTCGTTGAGAGCGTCCCACCGCGCGGTCCACGTCGGCGTGCAAAACGAGGTCCCGCTTGCTGTGAGCTCTGTTGCCCGCTCAGGAAAGTGCGCGACGCCCTGTTCGACTGCTGCACGTACGAGGGCGGCGTAGTCACCAGCTGCATTCTTGGAGAAGGACGGGCGAGTGAGTGAGGCATCTCGAGGGGTCCGAGCGAGAGAGCGCACGAGGTCGCCGACGGCGGGACGGCCCACGGCGCTCGACCCGGAGCGCGAGGTCGACATGCGCTGTGCAGGGACGGTCGTGAGAGTGCACAGACAGCGCAACGAGGACGAGAGAGGCGGTCGACGACGAGCGGATCAGAGCGCCGAGACCTGCGGGGTCCGTGCGGGCGCTCGTCCGTGCAGCCGCCGGAAAGTCCGGCAGACGGACAGGAGGCTCAGGCCCGAAAGCAGCCCTGCGCAGCAGTGCGGCACGATCGTCTCAAGGCGAGGCGAGCGAGGGAGGGCGGACCGGCGACGCGCCGGACGTACTCGGCAAGCCGTCTTGCGAAGGTCGATTTGCTCGACGTCGGGACCTCTCCAGAGCCTCGCGAGTAGGCTCTCACGCTCTCTCGCTATCGATTGCACGAGTCGGGGGAGGCGAAAGAGGACGATCAAGGGCCGAAAAGCTACCAAGCACCGCTCGCCGCAACACCTCGGCGCCTCTCGAGCACTCTCACGCTCGCTCCGGATCGGCGCCCGAGTGCGTGGTACGGGCTCTCGCCATCGAGCGACGAGCTGTTGCGACGAGGGGGCGTCGAGACGAAGTAGGGCGAGCTGTGCCCCTGGTAACGGCGGGGGACGGGCGGGTACGCGTGCGCCGAGTCGGAGCCGTGCTCACTCGGCTCGGGCGAGGAGGAAGGGGCGCGGAAGGAGTCGCGGACGTCGCGAGCCTGACTGAAACCGGCGCCGAGGTGAGCTGCCGAAGCCTGTGAGCGCGAGTGTCGTGCGCGTCAGCTTCTGCCAGAGTTCGAGGAGAGAGAGACAGAGAGGCGGAACGCGCGCTCACCGTCTCGAGGAGCGGCTGTGGGGCTGCGGCGACGTCTTCGACACTCCTCCGAGGCTCGAAATGCTGGTGAGAGCCGGCGACATGCAGTCCTGAGCCGCCATGGGCCTCGAGGACCTGGTCGCCGTCGACCCTGCGCCCGGTCTGCTCGGCGCGGCGGCGGTTTTTCTGCTGCCTCTCCTCCTCCGTGGTACCAAAGACCCAGCGAAACGAGTGCTGCGAGACGGAGGAGCAAGGTAAGTTGACGCGCAGCACGAGGGGAGCGCGAGAGGAAGGGCGACGCACGCGAAGAATGTTGTGCGCCTCGAGCTCGCGCCGCCACAGGTCGAGACGATCTTGGACGTGGAGCCGGCTTGAAGGCGTCGAGTTCTCGTAGCGCTCCACGATGGCGTCCTGGCAGAGCGCGCGGCCCGTGCGCAGGAAGTCGGCCTCGGCCTCGGGGTCGGCTTTGATGGCGGCGTCAACGACGGCCCTTACAGCTGCGACGTACGAGCCGGGAGCGACTTGTCCAGAGGTCTGGGTAGAGGGAGGAGGCGCCGACACGAGGGTGAGAGGAGGACGTTGAAGAGACGGAGGGTAGCGAGCGAGGAGGATTGCGCACAAAGTGGTTCGGGCCGACCTTCTTGCGGGCTTGCTGGCCCGTCGGAGGTGTCGCCATACCTGCGAAGACTGCGAGAGCGGGAGAGGCAGGAGATTCAGAGCGAAGCCTCGAGGGCGACACGGCGGCACGTTCGTCTCGACGGCTCTAAAGCCGTCTCAGGAGTGCGCGCGGAGACGTCCGTCCGCCGGCAGTCGGTTCAGGAGACGTCGCGACACCGGAGAAGCCGCAGGGCGAAAGCCAGAGCAGATGCCGAGGAGCGCTCAGGCCCCTTCGCCGCCGGTCCTCCTCAACTTGGGAAGGTCGATCTGAATCGCCGACTTGCTCTCGCTCACTGCTCGCTCTGGCGATCGGGCTCCTTGGACGACACAACGAAAGAGAGATACGTTGGAAGAGAGAGGTAGAGAGAGAGACCGCTACCACGTCCCGCTCGTACCGCCTGCCCGACGCTTCTGGAGCACCCCTACTCATCCTCGTCCTCGTCGTCGCTCTGCGGCGGCGCGACCTTCTTCTTCTTGCTGCCGCCTGCTCGAGACGACTTGCGAGTCGCGGCGGGCGAGGACTGAGAGCGAGAGGCGGCGCCGTCCGAGTCTGCGAGGGAGAGGCGAGCGAGGGTCCGTGCGGCCGAGTCAGCGGGCGAGCGAGTGAGAAGGGCGTCGTCGAGGCGAACGAGCTCGATAGAGCGAGTGTGAGAAGAGAGCCACGCACCGTCCTCGTCGTCATCCTCGTCGCCGTCCTCCGCACGACCGTGCTTCCGCCCCTTGCCCTTCCCGCTCCCCTGCTTGCCCTTGCCCTTCCTCGCCCTCGCCGCCGGCGTCGCCATCTCGCTCGTAGCGTGCACGCTCTCGTCCGCGTCATCGTCGCCGTCGAGCCCGAGCGCAGCGACGCCGACCGGCACGCCGTGGAACTTGTGCGTTTTGGGGTCGCGAGGCCAGATCCTGCGTGCGGCGAAGGAGCGTCACAGGGTCAATAGGCGCTCGAATAGGACGACGAGGTTGGGAAGGTGACAACAAGACGCACTGCTTGCACGGGTCGGGCGGATTCGAGAAGTGATCGGGGCATTGGCCGTTGACGCCGAGTCGGCGGGTCGCGCAGAACGTGTGGAGGCGGACGCCGCATGCTGGGTTCAGGCAGGCGTAGCCCTGCGGGAGGAGGTGAGAAGGCGAGGGAGAGTCAGGACGGGCAGCCCCATGCACGACGAGGCGCAGACGAGGTCCGAGCGAGGAAGAGAGGACGCACGCTCGTGACGATGGAGAGGCAGTCGTTGCAGTCGACAACGGCACGATGCCTTAGGTCAGGCGCGTCGTCCTCGTCGTCCTCAGCATCTTGCGCGAACGTCTCGCGCAGGTAGGGCGCAAGCTCGACCAGCGAGCGCGGCGACAAAGTCAGGCGAGCGGACGAGTGGAGCGAGAGCCAGCCTGCAGGACGATACCGTCAGCTACTGCACAGCCCCGATCGAGAGCATGAAGCCCGAGAGGTGCGCACCTTTGGCGAGGAAGCTCTTGACGAGCTGGATCGCAACCGTCTTGGTGAGTGGCTGCTTGGCGCAACGCACGGCGTCCGTCTGCGAGACGCTGTAGCTGAGGCGTGGCGCGAGCATGATCTTCTCGACCTGCGCGAGGAGAGGATGGTCAGCGAGCTCTGCGGCGCACGAGCTGACTGACTCGACGAGCGAGAACAGCAGGGACGCACGATGGCCTTGAAGAAGGCAATCTCCTCGGCCTTGTACTCGGTGGCGAGCTTTGCCGGCTCGTCCTGGATCGTGTTGACCTGCGAGAGGAGCACAGTCGGTATCAGTTTGCCGGCCACGGGCACGCCGCGTGAAGGAAGAGGAGGCACGCACGAGGATGTACATGCCCGTGCCCGTCTCCTGTTCCCTCGTCGACTTGATGTCGAAGCCACACAGAGACAAGCCCGGCTCGAGCTGCGCGACAAAGTTCTCGAGCGGCGGCGGCGCGTCGACTGCAAGAGGATGGACCGAGAGCGAGGTGGGGTAGGGGGGATGAGATGGAAGAGGCGAGGCCAGCTCAGCGAGGCTTGCGACGAGCTGCAGGGAGACGAGGACGCACGACTGCACAGCTTGACGCACTCCTTGTAGAGCGCCTTTGCCGTGTCGAGCGTGAGCGTCTTGCGGGCGATGAGGGCCTGGAGGAAGAGGTGCCGGCACGTCTTGAGCGGCTCCTTGAGGTCGAGGGCGGCGATCTGGGCAGCGTTGTCGTCCTCGCTGTCGTCGTCTGAGGCATGCTGGCGGCCGTTGGCCTGCTTGTGGTTGCGCTGTCGGCGGCGAGAAGCGTCGTCGGACGAGGCGGACGGGGAGCGCTGAGCGCGCGAGGTGGACGCGCGCGGGGCCATGCTGGGTCGTGTACTGAGCTGCTCTGAGTGCTGCAGGTGCCGACACTGGCGCAGAGGCTGCTGGCGAGGTGCACGAGCGATGAGGAACGCGCCGAGTCGCGTCGCTCCTCACAAAGTCCGTGGAGACAACGACCGCCTCAGCCTCGCACGAGCTGCTCGCAGACAGCTCAGGCAGAGTCAAGATAGTGTCTATCGCGAGGCGAGGGAAGCTACAGCCGAGGGCCATTCCTCAGAGACTCATCCCCTCCTCGTCGACGTCGCGAGCTCTCTCCCTCGGGCGTGCCTCCCCAGGTCTGCGAGCATGTCCTCGCCATCGCCGCCAACCTTACCGATCCCCTCATGCTTCCCCGCTGCCGTCTGCCCCTCCCCCTCGAAGAGCACCGCCGTCCCCCTCCTCTCGCACTCGCGCACGACCCTCGCGACCGCCCAGTCAAACTCGCCGTTTCCCTTCCACGCGTCGGCCCTCGAGCGGTCCCACGTCGACGGGAGCACGAGCTCGACGAGCCCGCCGACGAAGGACGCCGTGCCGTCGGTGGCGTCGGCTGCCGAGACGCCAAAGAGGGACGCCGGTGCCGAGCTCGACATGGCGCGCGGCGAGCGGCGCCTCGTGGGCGAGGACGACGCCGATGTCGGCGCCGTGTTGCTCGTGCTCGACGTCGCGAGCGCGAGGAAGGCGGTCGAGAGCGCCTGCGCCGCGACGAGGTGGGGCTCGAACGCGTCGGCGACGGCGCTCGAGCGCGACGAGCCCGGGGCGACAACCTCGAGGACGTGCGGCCGTGCGACCGAGCGCTCGGATGTGTCGAGCAGGCGCGCCGTGAGCGCCGCGACGGGCACGGCGAGGCGCGCGAGCGCACTGCCGCACCGCTCGACGAGGTCGAACGGGTCGACGACGCCGTCGCGCCGGTGCTCCTCGTCCGAGAGCGGCCTGCTCGTCAGGCTCAAGAGCTCAAACTGCGGCGCGAGCTCGACCGGGCTGTGCGCGCCGAGGTCGCGCAGCGTGACGGGGTCGTCGACGAGGCGGCAGTCCTCGAGCGACAGCGCGCGCAGCCTCGGCATCGTGTGCACCGACAGGAACTGGGCCGCGCTCGGGCCGTCGATCTGGAGGTTGTTGATGACGAGCGTCTCGAGCGAGGGCAGGGGCGTGAAGAAGGGGGTGAACCGCGAGGTGGTCGTCCGGTCCGACACGAGCGAGTCGACGACGGCGAGGTGGCGAAGCTCTGCGCAGCGGGGAGTCGTGTAAGCAATCTGCACAGATGGCCTGCGAGACGACGACAGGACGCACGACGGGCATTGGCAAAGTCGGTGAGCGAGAAGACGACGACCCGGCGGAGCTCGAGCGCCTCGAGCGCCGGGCACAGCTCGAGGAGCTTAGCGAGCCTCGTCGTGAGCGGGCTCCTGCCGGCGTGCTCGTCGTCTGCGCGCTTTGAGACGCCGCCGTCGAGACGCAGGCGGGTGACGAGTCGAGCGAGGTCGGGCGCACGCTTGACGGTGCGGATGAAGAGGTTGATCTGCTTTGTCGAGGTGAGGGTTGGCTCGATGTAGAGCGCGTCGCGCACCCGGTCGCAGGTCTGGGTGCAGAGTCGTGCGACGGTCGACGGCGAATCGAGGAAAGCAAAGTGGAGGACGAGGAGAACGACCTCGGCGGGGAGGACCGGGGAACGTCGAGGTCGGGTTGGTCGCCCGCCGTACGGCCTATCGGTGACGCTGCAGGTGTACAGAGAGCAGGTCAGCGCGGCTGCAGCCTGCGTGGGGTTCGCCTGAGCCAACCCGCGAGGATCCGAGGTGGGGGCCGCCGGAGGAAGCGAGAGGGAGGAGGGACGCACCTGGGCCGGCGGGTGCGATGGAACGAGCTCGTGCGCTTCTTGCGTCGGAACAGCGAGAAGAAGGGCATGCGCGCGCTGGTGGTCAAGCGCAAGGACGAGGGTGGAGGTCTGGCGCGCTCGGTCGACTGCCGAGCGAGAGAAAGGGGCGAGGGTGGACGTGGGTGGAGCGAGGGCGAGTGGGCGTGTGCGGCTCGCAGGCTGCTGTGCTGCCCTGGTGCAGCTCGTGTCGTGCAGAGGCTGGACGAGGGAGTGGGAGGACCAAGAGGGCGTGCCGCCTCCCGTCCCTCGAGCCTCGGCTTTGCACCGCCTCACACGGACGAGCTCGCTTCTCTCGACCAGGCCACAGAGAGGCAGGTCAACGGGCTATGTACACGGAGTCGCTCTATCGTATGCCTACAGATGCCCTGGTTGTCCCTCTCCCTCGCCTCCCGCTCAAAAACGACGAGCCGAGCCACCCGCCTTGGCCTCGACCGCTTGGCGACCTCGTCGGCGTGAGCGCGATGCTCCTTGACGACGACGACGACGACGAGTGCGCCTAGGCGACGGTCGGGACGACGCCCGAGTTGAGCGGCTCGTTCTCGAGGTTGACGCGGCCGCTGAGGACGTCGACGAGGCGCTGCATCGGCTCCCACCACTGCTCCTTGCCGCGGCGGTTCTTGATGTCGGCCTGCTGCATCATCTCGTCGACGGCGACGAACCGGATGCCGGCGCCCTGGATCGCGATCGACGCCGCGCCCGGGTTGCCGCCGGCCTGGGCGTGCTGCTGCTCGAGCCAGTCGATGCACTTGACCGTGAGGCGCACGGCGCGCGTGCGGTCGCGCGGCGAGGGGACGCCGCCCTGGAGCGTGTGCCCGAGCGAGACGAGGCGCGAGTCGAACAGGTCCTTGCCCTCCTCGGCGAGGATGTTGGAGAGGACCTCGGTCGTGTACGTCTTCGAGGCGCGCTCGGCGCTGCGGGCGAGGGACAGGTCACGACGAGCGTCAGCTGACGATGCTCGACGATGTGCATGAGCAGGGGAGCGAGCGCAGGGGAGACGCACCGGATGACGAGGCGACCCTCGCTCTTGCCGTTGACGTCCTGCTGGTAGCGCTTCTTGAGGAAGCTGACGTCCGAGACGAGCGTCTTGAGGTCGAGGCCCTTCTCGGGCGTGTAGACGATGTTGGCGCCCGACTGTGTTGGAGAGGTAGAACCGAGAAGGTCAGCTCGGAGCTCGTCGAGGAGGTTGACGAGGGAGAAGAGGAGGACGCACAGCGAGCGCGCCGAGCATGGCGATGTAGCCGCAGCCAGCACCCTGCGTCTCGACGACAAAGACACGGTTGCGGCTCGCCGTCGCCGACTGCTTGATGGCGTCGCACGCGTCGACGAGGACGTTGATGCTCGTGTCGGACCCGATGCTCCACTCGGTGACGGGCACGTTGTTGGAGATGGTGGCGGGCAGGTGCACGAGGGGGATCTTGAGCGCCTTGTAGCGGTCGCGGGCGCGGCTGAGCTGGTTAAGGGCGACCATGCCCTCGAACCCGCCGACGATGAGGAGCGAGTCGAGCTTGTACTCGGCGAGCTTGGCGGCGATGGCCTCCATGTCCGAGTCGGGCAGGGTGCGGTTCGTGCCGAGCTCGGAGCCGCCGCGAGTGCCCCACTGGTCGACGCGCAGCCAGGTGAGCTCGGCGACGTTGCCCTCGAGGAGGCCGACAAAGCCGTTGTAGATGGCGACGGGCGTGTGGCCGTGGCACAGGCAGTAGCGCACAGCGGTGCGGGTCGCGGCGTTCATGCCGCCGGCGGGAGCGCCAGTGCTGCGCGAGAGAGAGAGAGAGCCGAGTCAGTGACTGCGCCGAGGAGGTCCGAGCGCACTCGAGGGAGGGAAGACGATCGACGCACTGGACGATGCCGACGCGCATGCGCTGCGCCTCGGGGACGCGGTACTCGGTGTTGAGGCGGGTCGTCGCGCGGAAAGCGTGCAGGCAGTCCTCGAACTCGGGGTCGCGCAGGCTGAGGGCGCGCTCAAAGTCCCTGGCCTCGATCGCCTTGGCGACCTCCTGCGTCTTGGCGACGGCCTCCATGAGCGGCTGGCGCGTGATCTTGTTCTCCGAGATGCCGATGACGGGCGAGGGCGTCGAGGGCGTCGACGAGAGGACGGCCTCGACGGCCTCGGCGCCCTGGAGCGTCGCGAGGATGCGGTCGTAGGCGACCGGGTTGCCGCCGCGCTGCGTGTGGCCGAGGGTCGTGACGCGAGTGTCGAGGCCGAGGCGGTTGGTGAGGACGTCCTTGATCTCGTCGGGCGTGATCGGGTTGAGCTTGCAGTCGTGGGCGCCCTCGGCGACGATGACGATCGTCTTGCGCTTGCCCTCGTCGCGGTGCTGCGAGACGTCGAGCGTCAGCCTTTGCCGTGCGACCAGGGAAGCGAGAGACGAGGAAGAAAGCTGGACGCACGCGGCTGAGGACGCTGCACATCGAGCTCTGCCAGTCCTCGGCGGTAGGAGGACGCTCGGGGATGAACATGTAGTCGGCGCCGGTCGCGATCGACGCCATGAGGGCGAGCCAGCCGCAGTGACGACCCATGACCTCGACGACGAACGCGCGCGAGTGCGACGAGGCGGTCGACGAGATGCTGTCGACGGCGTCGCAGATGCGGTGGAGGGCCGTGGTAGCGCCTGCAGCGGGTGCGAGAGCGGGTCGGCGTCAGCTCTAGATCTCTCTGCATCGCTGCAGGCGGCTCAGGAGGAAGACGAACCGATGGTCATGTCGGTGCCGGCCATGTCGTTGTCGATCGACCCGACGAGGCCGACAATGTTGAGGTTCTTGTACGTGTCGTACTGCTCCTGCGAGATGTCACCTGCGCGCACAGAGAGCAAGGTGAGCATGCATGTCGGCGAGAGAGCGGCTCGTGCGAGGGAGAGACGCACCCCGCTCGAGGAGGGCCTTCATGTGCTCGGGCCACTCGTCGCGGAGCCTGTCGGCACCCGTGAGCGAGCCGTCACCGCCGCAGACGACGAGGGCGTCGATGCCGTGGCGGACGAGGTTAAGGGCGGCGGTGCGGCGGCCCTCGAGCTCGCGGAAAGCGGCGCAGCGGGCCGTGCCGATGAGCGTGCCGCCGATCGAGGCAAAGCCGCGGACGTCGTCCCAGCCGACCTGTGAGCGGAAGCTTCGTCAGCTGTCGCCCTTGAGCGTGCACGAGGAGGTCGAGAGAGGGACGCACGCGGATGATGTAGCGGCCCTTGAGCGTTTGCTCGCCCTCGCCCTCCTTGAGGAGCTCGCCCTCGCCGTAGGTCGCGACAAAGCCGCCGCGGCGCTTCTCCGGCGCAGCGTCGGTCGAGACGGGCGCACCGGCGAGCGGCGGCGAGTTGGCGTCGGTCTCGACGTGAGCCGACTCCTCGTTGCCGCGGACGAGGCCCTCCCAGCCCTCACGGACGACGAACGCCTCGCAGCCGCTGTTGCCGGACGTGATTGTGGGTCAGTAAGGTACTCGTACGAGGCAAGGACGTGCTAAAAGATGGCGGGGTGCGTGAGAGAGCAGCTCGAACCGCTCGCGACCCGGACCACCGACCCGTCCATCAAGGTGCGCCCGCCCTGTGCACGCCGCCGCACCTCGTCCGCTCTCGAGAATACCTCGAGGCTTTGCCCTGCAGCCCCGGCAGCCGCCGCACCCTGGTGTGCCCCGCATCGCCCCTCATCAAGGTCGTCAAGGCCGACCCTCGCCTCGCTCGTGCCGTAGACCCACTGCCCGCTCGCGACCGCCGCAGAAAGTGCGTGAGAGACCAGGAGGAGAGGAACGCACCGAGCAATGGCCATCTTGACGACGGCGCGCACGGCTGCGTTCATGCCCGCCGAGTCGCCTCCCGACGTGAGGACGGCGAGCCTGGTGCGGCGCTTGCCCGAGGCCGGGGTGGCGGGCTCGGCGGGCGAGAGGCCACCAGTGTTGTTGCCGCCCCAGGCGAACGGCGGGGGCGTCTCGGCGCCAGAGAGGTGAGGGGTGCTCGGGGCCGTCGAGGCGGGGAGCACCTTGCTCAGCTGCTCGGCGACGCGGTCGAGCGGGTTCTGGCTCATGGCGTGCGGGTGTGCTGGTGGTAGGTGGGTGTGCAGTCGAGGGTGCAGCTCGTGCGAGCGAGGCGAGGGTGAGGGAGCAAACGAGGGCGACGAGGGCCGAAGTCCAAGAAGTCGGAGAAGCTGAGCGTCATCGATCCCACCTGTCTCTCTGGCGCACCTGTGCTACATGCAGACCTGCTCCGATAGTCACAGCGAAGCTTTCAGAGCGAGTCGAGCAACCAAGAACGAGCGAGCGCAGGCTTTGTCTCGCTCGAGCCGACCTTCTCTCGGCCGGAGAGGCACCGTCTCGCGAGAGGGTGAGCGGCACCGTCCTCCTTTGCACGACGCACTCGTCTAGTCGTCCTGCCCGACGAGCCGCTCCTTCCACTCCTTCCACCCGAGGCTCGCCGCGAGCCCCTCGGCCTCCTCGCGCTCGATGGCGCACCGCAGCTTGACGCCGTCGAGCACCTTGTCCTGGGCGCTCGCGCGCGTCAGCAGGCGCAGCTGGACGAGCGTCTGCACGAGCGCGAGGACGGCCGGCGTCCCGAGCGCGTACTCGAGGCGGCTGTCGAGGATGGCGTCGAAGAGGGCGACGAGGCGCTCGAGCGCAAACGGCTTACCGCCGGTCAGCGCTGCGGCGTTCTTCTGCGGGCGCGAGATGCAGCAGAGGGTCAGCTCGAGCCTACTCAGCTCGTCGAGAGGAGAGCGGCGCACCTTGGGGCTGCCCTTCCCGCCCGCTTTGGCCCCTCCTCCCTTGCGCTTGGCCTTCTTGCCCTTGCGCGCGACGCCCTCGGTCTCGTCGACGCGCACAAACATGCGCACGTCGCTCTTGGGCGGGTTGTGCGCCGCAAAGTAGGCCGCGAGGAGCACGTACCGCGCCGCGAGCGGGAGCGACTTGGCGAGCGTCGCGGCCGAGGCGGGTGCGGGCGCGGCGGCGGCGGCGGTGGCGGGCGCTCCTGTGCCGGCGCGAGAAGACGAGCTCGCCGTGCGTACCATGGCTGGCGCGCCGCCGGCGAAGAAGGGGTCGATGGCCCCAGACGAGGGACCCGGACGAGCCGGCGAGGCAAAGGCCTGAGCGGCCCGAGCGGCGAAGAAGTCGCCCGAGCTCGCACCGTCGCTCGCGCCCGGCGCGCTGCCTGCCGCGCCTGCGTTGACGGCGGAGGACGAGGGCGAGTCGAGGTAGGTCGGCTGCTTGGGCGGCGCGGCGATCGTGCCCGTGAACCCGAGCGCGCTCGTCGCAGCTGCGCCCGACCCGGCGCCGGCGCCGTTCGAGCTCGATGCGGTGGTGGGACCGGCTGGGGGAAGAGTAGCGAGGGTCGGGCGAGGGAGGAAGAGGCGCTCGAGCTCGGCGGCAAAGTCGGGCCTGAGCGCGATCGAGAGGCGAGCTGTGTCGATGGGGGCGATGGGCGCTGCTCGTGCGAGGGCGTCAAGGAGGGCTCGAGTCGATTCTGTAAAGAGAGCGACAGAAGGACGCACGGTTGCTCCTCTCCCTCACGTCCTTCCACCTCGACCACAGCCTGGCGCACAGGAACGCGAGCTCGTCGACCTCGGTGACGGCGCCGCCGAACGTCGACTTGACGACGTAGGCGAGCGAGCGGAAGAGCTCGACGAGCTGGGCGTGCGAGAGCGAGTCGGCGGCGGTTGGCTGCGAGGCGGTCGAGGAGGCGAAGCGAGAGGTGAGGAGGGCGACGGTCTCTGTCGAGCGTGTCGAGGTCAGCGCCGGGATCGACGAGGAGAGCGAGGAGGACGAGACGCACCCGCACTCGTCATGTCGTCGACCGAAAGGAGCTCTGGGCTCGGCAGGCCGACCATCGACTCGCGCAGCTTGTGCCACGGCAGCCTTGAGATGGTGACGACCGTGATGGGCAAGCCCGTCTGCGCGCAGGCATCCTCGTCGTCAGCGTCGTGTGCGGCGAGCTTGTTAGCTTTGTGAGGAAGAGAGGGACGCACAATCTCGGCGAGCCGGTGCAGGGTGCTCGCGAACGTGACGCCGACTCCCGTCTCCCTCGCCGCGCCGCTCGCGCCGCCTGCGCCGCCCGCCAGCTCGCCGAGGAGCTCGCCGTGCTCGAGGACGACAAAGCGCCGTCTTGGTGCGGTCGGGCCGTGGTTGTCGCGAGGCGCGAGGTCGGCGGCCGGGTCAAGGGCGGACGAGGCTGCGCTCGGGAGGGTCGGCGGCGAGGCCGAGTGCGAGAAGATGGCGCGCAGCGAGTGGTGGAAGGCGTCGACCGTGTTGCGCAGCGGGGCGAGCGAGGGTTTGTCGGCAGGGCGAGCGGGCGCGTCGTCGTCCCACTCGAGGACCCAGCGCGGCTCGTCGTCGCCGGCTGCGCGCTCGCCGTCGCCGTCCGAGTCGCTGCTCGCCCGCCTCGACGTCCTCGCGCGCTTGGCGGGGCGCTCGCCCGAGCCGTTGCGGCGGGACGAGCTAACGCGGACGACTTGGAGGCCGTCGAGCGAGCCGTGCCAGGCGGGGATGCCCTTGTCGCGGTCGTCCCACTTTGCGTGGCCGTCTGCGTGGAGGGTCCAGGCTGATAGCTGGTCGAGGATCGAGTCGAACGCGGCTTTGGTCGAGTGAGCGTGGGCGAGGTCGAGCGAGGCGACCTTGGGGAGGAGGGCGTCGACCGAGGGACGGTCTCGGGTCGTCGCTGCTCGTGGGTCGGCTGTGGCTTGGCGCAGAGTGGAGGTGACGGTGCGGGCGAGGTGGTCTGCGTCGCCTGGGACGTGGATGAAGAGGGATGGAGGTGGGGCGGGAGACGAGGCGACGGCGGCGAGGTGAGCCATAAACGCAGCGAGCGGGGCCATGGGCGGCAGGGAGGGCGGCTGCAGTAGAGTGTGCCTGCACTGGCTAGACTCGCTCTGGCGGTGCGGTGAGGGCCGAGTGCGTCGAGGACGTCGTCGTTGGACTTGGTCGCGCTCTCCTCCTGGCTTGGTCCCCCTCGCTCCTCCCCGCTCTCGCTCGGGCGTGGACCTGCGCACCACCACCACCCGGCCACGAGCCTCGTGCGCGACCACCTGGGCCACCCTCGCCGCCCCGTGCGACCTCGCCTCGCTCGCTCCCCACCTCATCGCCCGCCCGCCATGGTCTGGCTCATCAGCGGCACCCTCAACAGCGAGCCCGCACCCGACACGGCCACAGACTCGTTCCCGCAGCCCTCGACCCACTACCTCCGCCCCGCCCGCTCGTACCGCCTCGGCCGCGCAGGCGGCGTCCGCGCCCCTCTCAAGCCCGGCCAGGACAAGCCCGGCCCCGCCAGTCGCCACCGCCCGTACGACTTTCGCGTCGCCAACCTCTCGATCCCCAAGGACGGCCTCTTCACCCTCGACACGGGCGGCGACGACTGGGACCCGCTCGACAACCCCGACCGCCCCGACAACCTCGAGCCCTACTCGCTCACGTTTGCCGCCACCAAGAAGCTCGAGCTCGTGCGTGCCGACGGCGACACTCTCGACGTCGAGTCGGGCCAGGCCGTCGCCGTGCGCGACGGCGACTCGTTCCTCGAGCGCCACAAGGGCTTCTCGTTCAGGTGCGCTCCTCTCTTTCGCTACCTCTTGAGCCCTGAGCAGCTCGCTGAACTCTCCTGAGCGCACACAGCTTCACCTGGCGTCCCATCAACCTGTGCTTCGCCGCCGCCTCGGCCGAGAAGAAGAAGCAGCACGCCGCTCACGCCAAGAAGCTCGGTACGCGCTCGTCGTCCTCGCCTCTTCTCGCACCCGTACTCGCCCCTGACCCCTCTCACCTCGGCACTGCAGGCATCAAGATCGCCTACCGCGACCTTCGCGCGCACCACACGCACCTCGTCGTCAAGACGGCCGCGCCAAACGCGACCGTGACGCTCGCCGCCATGCACCGCCTGCACATCGTCGCGCCCTCGTTCTGGGACGACCTCGTCCACGCCGGCGCGCCCAACGCGCTCCCGCCAGACGACCAGCTCCCCGTCCGCCCCGAGCTGCCCGCCGCCGACGCCCCGGCCGAGGACAAGGCGGCGTACGAGCGCGTCCTGTCCAAGTACGAGCGCGAGCTCATGCAGCTCGACGCAGACGTCGGCTTCGACATGGGCAGGTGGTGGGGCCACTGCCTGCTCGAGTGCGACTGGGCGGCGGCGTGGCCGGGCGAGGAGGCGCACTTGCCGGCGAGGTGGGAGGGCCAGGACCCGGAGAGGTGGGCCGTGCCGAGGCCCGAGAGGGCGACGCTCTTCCAGAACGTCCTCCTCGTAAGCCTGAGGGGCAGTCCCGAGGCCGTGCGTCCTCTCCTCTCCCGTCGTCCTCGCGCCGACCTCTCACACGCGCTGACGCCTCCTGCTCGTCCCGCCCGCAGGACGCCCTCTGCGGCCCTCTCGTCACCCTCGGCGGCGGCTTGTACTTCCCCTGCGCCCTCCTGCAGCACTCGCCGCTCCCCTCGTCGATCGAGCCCATCCTCGACGCCATCGAGACGTTCAAGGCGGCGCACGGACCTCCCGCCGGCGCCGGCGCCGACGCGCGCTCGCGCATCGCCATCTTCCCGCCCGAGGGCGTGCTCGAGCCGGTCGAGGGTGCGAGCGAGGACGAGCTTGCGCTCGGGGCGCAGCAGAAGGAGCTCGTCGAGGAGCTGCGGAGCGCGTGCGTCCCCTTCTCTCTCTCTTCCCTCCTCCTGCTCTTCCCCCTCCCGTCTCCTTCTCTCAGGCTCTGCGTCCCCTTCATCTAGTTCAACGTGCTGACGTCCTCTGTATGCGCTGTCGACAGCCTGCAGGTCCCCAAGCTGTGCTCGCCCGACGGTCGCGACCTCGCGACGGCCATCTACGACCTCAACCTCGACGCGCTCTTCCCCGTCGGTGCCGATGCAGGAGCTTCGGGCTCTCAGGTCGGCAACGTTGGCGAACCCGCTGCAGGTCGTTCGCTCTGTGCGTCCCCTCGCTCTCTCCCTTTTGCTCTTGATCGACGAGGGGCTCGAGCGCTGACGGCCCGCCGACTTGCGCCCGCAGCTCGCCGCACGCAGACGACCCAGGCGCTCACGCAGGCGACGCTGCCCTTCCCCACCGGCGGCGTCCCCGGCACGCACCCGGACAGCGGTATGCCCGCGCCGACGGCGTCCGGCTCGGGCTCGGCGCCGGCGGCGTCGACCTCGGCGACGGCGGCGGCGGGAGCGGGTGCGAGTCAGGAGGGGAGCGAGTCTGGGCAGAGTCAGCCGCGCAAGGTGCGTCGCTGTCAGTCCTGTCCTCGAGACGAGCTCGCTGACTTGGGCGTCGTCGTCCTTCTCTCCTTCCGCAGCTCACCCGCCGCGCTCGCACGGGCCGCACCGTCCTCGACTCGATGTTCGACGACCTGCCTAACGACCAGACGGCACGCCCGTCGAGCTCGACCGCACGACCCCACGACCTCGGCGGCGGCACCCTCGACTCGGCCTCGCTCGGCGCGTCCGCCTCGGGCGCCAACATGGACGTCGACGCCGCCGCGCCGTCGACTTCTGCCGCTCCCGCCGCGAGCGACCGCCTTCCTCGCCGTCGCGCAGGCCGCACCGCCGTCGAGCTCCTCCTCGACACGGTCGACGACTCGCCCGAGCGCGACGGCGGCGGCGGGCGCTCGACCGACGGCGCGACGCAGAGCATGCACGACGACCTCATGCGCACGCCGATGACGCGCGAGGAGCGGCGCGCCGCCATCCAGGCCGAGGACGAGCGCCTCGCCAAGGAGGAGCAGCAGGGTCGGGCCAAGAAGCGAGGCGAGGCGGCGGCGGCGCCGGGCAAGAAGCGCTGGGCGCGCGTGTCGCCGAGCGCGAGCGCGAGCGAGGAGGACGAGGAGGGAGGAGGGAGGACGCGCAAGCGCGCGTCCAAGAAGGGCGGCGAGGCGTCGGCGGCGACGCTCAAGAAGCGCACGAGGGCGCAGAGCCGCGAGCCGACGGCCGCCGCCGCCGGCACGACGTCGAGCGACGACGACGAGGAGGGCGCGCGTCGCGCCGTCCGCAAGAAGAGCAAGGCGCCGCCGGCATCGCCGTCGCCGCCCGCCCCGACCGCTGCCGCCGGCCCGCCCAAGAACAAGAAGGAGGCCGCCGCGCTCAAGAAGGCC
Organism: Rhodotorula babjevae; assembly: GCA_920104245.2. Taxonomy (NCBI): domain Eukaryota; kingdom Fungi; phylum Basidiomycota; class Microbotryomycetes; order Sporidiobolales; family Sporidiobolaceae; genus Rhodotorula; species Rhodotorula babjevae. Next base: position 260,517 of record CAKKSZ020000015.1, read on the forward strand.
GAGAAGGCTGCGCGAGAAGCTGCAGCGGCGCGCCTCCTCCAGGTCAAGCCCAAGAAGGGCAAAGGCGGCGCGGCCGACGCTCAGTTCACCGAGGAGTTCAACGCGCTCAAGATCGTGCGCCCCAAGCTCCAGGCCATGCCGCAGCTGGAGCACCGCCGCATGCGGTGGAACGACGAGGACTCGGACGCCGAGCGCGAGCGGCTCATCGTCGAGGACCAGGAGCGCGCCGAGCGGGGCGAGCGCGACCAAGACGGCGACGACGACATGGACCCGGACCATTGGCGCCGGCCGACCCAGGCCATGTTCGTCCTCCGCACCTTCGACGTCGAGCGCAAGGAGCGTCGTGCGGCGGCGGCGGGAGCGGCGAGCGACGGCGAGGCCGACGAGCAGTGGGCGGGCAAGCCCAACTTCAAGAAGTTCCGGGTCCGTCGCTCTCTTCCTCCATCCCGCCGCGCAACCGCCTCGGCACCTCGCTGACCTGATCATCGATGCACGCAGCACAAGGACTCGAAGACGCCTCGAGTGCCGTTCGCGCAGCGCGCGCAGGTCGAGCTCACCATCCCCGACATCGTCGACTTTGGCCTCGGACCAGGTGCGGCTCGATCTTCCTCCTTCTCTCGCTTGCCCTTCTCCTTCTGACGTTTCTTCCTCGACAGGGTACAACGACCGCAAGGGCACGACGTTCTCGCAGGTGCAGCAAGCCGACGACGAGGACGACGAGGACGACCTCTTCACCGAGATGACGACGACCAAGGGCCAGACCAAGCTCTCGTTCGGCAAGCAGGGCGCCTCGACGAGCAAGAGCAAGGCCAAAGCTCCCGCCAAAGCCAAGGCGGCGCCCAAGGGCAAGGGCAAGAGCAAGCAGGTCGTCGTCGACTCGGACGATGACGACGAGGCCGAGTCGCCGCGCAGCTCGCACACGCTGCAGGACGACTTTGACGAGCTCGACGACGACGAGCCCGTCCCGACGCAGCGCAAGCCAGCAGCGCCAAAGCGGGCTGCAGCGCGCAAGCCCGTCCAGACCGTCATGCTCGACGACAGCGATTCCGACTCGGACTCGGGCCTCACGTTCAAGGTGCGTGCCTCTCCTCATCTCGTCGCTCGCCCAACCGGCTCCCCTTCGTCGCCATTGTGGCCCCTCCTCTACCTCGCTTCGTGCGGGCTGGCCGGGGAAGGGAAGGAGGATCCGTCAATGCGGTCGCCGCTCCGAGCGCTCACTGACCCTCGCCTCGATCGGGATCTGTGCTGCAGGGATTCGGCAAGAAGGCGGCGACCGGGCGGGCCCGGCGCTGAGCGAGGCAGGACGCGTGCGCTTGAGCGAGCGAGAGGAGGAGAAAGGGCCGAGGAGGCGGTCCGTGCGGGGCTTGTCGTCGCTCGTAGTTGGCTCCGCTTGCTCGATCCTCTCTGCGATCTAGTCAGGGTTGTGCTACGGCGTTTTAGAGACGTCGAGCTGCGGAAGAGCGACCGGAAGAGCTCGCCGCCGGGCCTGCGGAACTGCGAGGAAGGGCGAGAGGGAACAAAGGGAGGCGAGCAGGCGGAGCCCTTTCCTCCGGCTCCCCTCCCGCTCGGTCCAAGGGGTCGACCAGAGCCTTTGTTCGCCGATCTGGTACTCGTGTGAACGCGCCCCCTTCTCGCTCGAGGCGCAGCTGCTCGCCGTCCCTTGCTCTCCTCGGAGCCCGGTTCGCCTCATCTCCCTTTGCTCGAGACGTTGTCCTCGTGGCTTTCTAGAGCTCAGGAGGCCCGTGAACCGCGCTCTTGACCACCTCGGACGGCGTTCCTTGGCTCTTGCACCCGAACTTGTCCCCGCTGCGGCGCCCGACCTCGCTCCCCTCCTCATCACCTCGCGCCGGCGTTTCTCCCTCCCTGCCTCGCATCCCTCCCTCGTTCGCCTCGAGAAACCTTCCATCTCGTCCGGCAATGTCGACAGTCGCCGCAATCCCTATTCGGCCTGCGAACAGCGACCGTCATGCGCCCGTCCTCTCGACCCTCGACCCGTCCTTTTCGCCGGCGTCACTCCACCTCCAGCCCTGGACCTCACCATCGGCTCTTCCCTCGACTTCGCCCAGTCAAGGCTACTCATCATCGTCGTCGCCTTCTCCTCCGCCTCCCGGCCACTCGCCTCGACCCGCTTTCGCCGTCCCGATGGGCTCGCGCTGCGAGAAGGTCCCTTACGACGGCCCGGGGACAGCCGTCTACGTTCGTCAGCCGACGAGGGCGCAGCTTGTACGTCTCTCTGTCGCTACCAATTTGACCGGCTCAGCCCTGACCCCTTTTCGCCATCTCGCAGCGCGACAACAACTCGCTTTTTGGGTCGTCGAGCCGGCCGTACTACTTTCAGGATCCGCAAAACAAGCCTGTGCGCCCTTCACCTCTTCTTCTCAGACGTCTCGCTGCTCTAGCTGACGCGAAGCTGGCCGCAGTTTATCGATATCGACGGCAAGGAGTGCGGGATCCGCTGGATCTACGTCGACCCGAAGGCGCGCGAGCAGTCCTCCGAAGATGGTCGCGAGGACAAGGCGGGATGCTGCGTCATGTAAGCGCCTCGAAATCGGGCCTCCTCGCATCAACGTCGAGACGTGCGGCAGAGCCGCCGACTCGGCGAGGTCCGCTTTCTCCCCGCCTTGTCCTTTTCTCCTCTCGTTCTAGCTTCCCCCATCTGTTGCTCTTGTTAGTTCTCCTCCTCCGTAGATACCTTTTCCTCTCCTTCGACGACTGCGCGTCGAGGGAGAGCGTTGTCGGAGGCCTGTACTCGTTCCCTTTGTCTTCCTCTCCTGCATTTGCAACTCACTTCGTACTACTGAATCGGCTTCTCCTGTAGCTCGTCTTCTCGTAAGATACGTGCTACGCTGCTCAGGTTGAGCGTCAAAGCCAGGTCTTCGCGTTCGCGTCGCCGATCAAGTCCACATCGACCTTCTCAAGTTCAGGTCTCTCGTGGTTTCGGGCTCGCGACGAGCTCAAACGAGAATGCGCGATCTGCTCTATAGCACAGACATCTACACAGAGTTCTACTGAACGAGGAGAGGTGACAATGTCGAGAAGCAGTCGCTGCAGAACCGTCCGCCAGCATCGACCGAGCGGGTCGTGCACAGCCCGCAGAAAAGGCCGGCGCAGGCCGCGCAGCGACGTCGAGCTGTACAGGCACGACATCAGCGAAGCTGACGAGGCGACGGCGAGAGGAGGGAGAGGGCGACGCACGTTCGACGAGGCCGAACTTGGTCGTGCACGCCATGCAAACGCTCGACGCCGCATCGCCGAGGAAGAGCTCAGTCGGCGGCGGGTTGAAGAGGTACACCTTCCCGCTCGACGAGCCGGCGTAGAGCGCTCGACTCGAGAACGAGAGCGCCGTGGCGCCGTCCGTGCCGTCTTGCGGCGCGAGCGAGCGGCGAGCATGACGAGAGGAAGGAGGGCCGTGCGCGGCGAGGCGGTCGTCGAGGCGGAGCGAGCTGACGATCTCGAGGGACCAGCCTAGACGTGTACAGTGAGTCAGCTGTGATCAAAAAGGCGGACTGGAGAGGGACAGGCAGAAGGACCGGAGAGGGAGGAAGAACGCCGAGCACAGGTGGGGCAAAAAGGCTCACCGGTCGAGGTCGAGGGGGCCGAGACTCTCTTGAAGATGCTGATGCGACCGCTGCTGAGGCCCGTCGCGACAAGAGGCGCCGTCTCGCTCTGTTCGCGCATCAAGAATCACGATCAGCAACGTGATGCTCAGAGTGAGGCAAGCGAGCAGCCGCACCTTGGTCCACGCGAGCGCCGTGACATGATGAGCCGCACTGCCCATGCTGTACATCGTGAGAAGGACGCCGTTGACGGTAAAGGTGCGCAAGGCTGAACCTGCGCAGGTCGCAAAGTCGCCGGTCGTCTCGCTCTGCGCCATCAAGGACGACGAGTCAGCCGATTCTCGCGACGTGCACGAGGCGGGCGGAGACGTGACGCACGATCGAGATAGCTTGAATGCCCTCGCCGTGGTCGTCGAGAATTAGTACCGGCTGCACGGGCAGAGGAAGCAAGGTCAGCTGAATCACGAGCAGGACGACGGCGGACGCACCTTGAGGCGGTTGAGGTCCCAGAGCCCGGCGACGCCGGAAGCATCGCCGCTCACGATGATCGAGTAGGCCTTGCTCGCGGCGAGCGAGACGATCGGGCTCGAGTGGAGGCCTCGCAGCGAGACGAGCTTGTCGAGGTGGACCGACTTGCTTGAGCCGACGACGTGGATGTCGAGCCGCCAAACGCAGATCGAGGAACTGTGTGTGAGAGCTGACCGTCAGCCGGGAGGGCAGAGGCCCTCGCAGGAAGGTGGAAGAAGCACGCACTCGTCGGACCCAGTCACGAGCGTCGAGGCGTCGGCGAACGAGGCAATCGTGATCCTGCTCGCGTGCGCTCCCTCTCGCAGGGTAACCGGCACCGTGACGCCCTTCTCGGAGACCCGGAGCGAGCCGTCGAGGAAGCCGTACTGCAGGATCAAGCCGGCGACGTGCGGGACGGCGAGGACTTGTGGACGGTCGACCCGGACCTTCTCCGGCGCCGAAGATGAGGGCGGCGGGTGGATGAAGGCGATGGGCGAAGGTGAGGCGAGCGAGAGGATGGGCAAGATGCACTGGACCAGGAGAGGAGCCGCCTGCTCGACGGCGAGGTCGGGCGCGAAGAGGTGGTGGGTCGAGCGGGGCTTGAGGCGAGGGCGACGAGCCGGGTGCGGCTTGGCGAACAGCTGACGAGGCGTCTGGCCGAACGAGTGGATGGTCGAGCAGGCGGCCTTGCGCTCGTCGGCGTCGGTCACGGCGTCAAGATCTGCAGGCTCGACGTCGGCGACCGAGCAGCGATGGCGCAGGAGCAGGACAGGACGCACCGATGGCGCCCTCGTACGACAAGGCCGAGAAGACGTTGACCGCCTCGACCGCAGCTTGACCGCGCTGCTTGAACCCGAAAACGAGGTCGATCCAGCCGTGCAGGTGAGCGCTGACCTGCTCCGACTCGAGAGCCTGCGGGCACGGGCGCAGATAGTGCGTCAGGGAGCGTCTCATGACTCGTGAAGAGGTGAACTAGCCGAGCGCACCTCGCGGTGTAGCTCGATGAAGCGGCGAGCGTCGCCGTTGGCCCAGGGCGGGAGCGCGACGTTGTCGATGGGCTCGTCGCTCTCCTGCCGACGGCCAAAGTCGAGGTGATTCGAGTTGACGAGAAAGTCGGGCAGGTAGAAGAACTCGGGCGTGAGCCTGTGGGCGAGGGTCGCGGGTCAGCACGGGATCCGGCAAAGGAGGTCGAGCAGGGCACGCACTCGCGCACGTCGCTCCGGTTTTGTCTGCAAAGGCGAGGAGCGAGAGAGAGGTTCAGTGCTATGCTCGAGAGGCTCGTGACGGGGAGGGACGAGGACGCACGCGCTCGCAGACTCCCACGCGCGCTTGACGCTCCAGAACATGCGGTCGGCGTGGTCGTACGAGCCGCCTTGCAGGTCGAGGTAGGCCTCGGTGAAGGGTGCGAGACGCATGAGGTAGCCCGTGACCGTGATGGCCGACGTGTAGTGGGTGCCGTAGTGGAACGGCGGCGGGCCGTCCTCGCCTAGCTCGCCCAGCTGGTCGAAGCGGCTCATGAACTCGCGCTTGCGCTCCTCGTTCTGACAGCCCATCGGCTTGGACAGGTCGCGAAAGCTGTTGGGGTCGTCGAGGTCGAGCTGCAGGCCGAAAGGAAGTCAGAGAAGGCGCCATCGAGGGAGAAGAGGTCAAAGGGCCGCACCGTCTGGCTCTCGTAGTCGGCGAGAATCCACGGCATGACCGGATAGCACGTCAGGTCGTAGTACGACCTGCCGCTCGAGGTGTTGAGGAACATGAGGTCTGCGAGCGGGCGTCACCGTCGTCAACATCGTGCAGCGAGGAGGAGGAGGCTCGAGCGCAGGACGGACACTCAAAGTTGGAGATCTGCCGCTGCTCCCAACGCTTCGTCATACGCTCGAGCTTGGTGCGCTGACCGAGTAGGGCGTCGCCGAGCTTGCCGCCGAAGGACGGGTCGGTGAAGCTGAGCGAGCCGCTCGCGACGGCGTGCGGGCACCGGTCGGCCAGGTCGACGAGCGCCTCGGCTTGTCGGTCGCGAGAAAAGGTGAGGAAGACGCCGTGGCCGTCGGCGAAGAAGAGCTCGAGGGCGCAGTTGCGGAAGAGGAAGCGGCGCTCGTGCACCTCGGCGAGGTCCGTCCACGTCCACCGCCGAGCAGCGTGAGCATTAGAGCTCGAAGAGCGGGTGTTGCGGCCCGCGAGGTCGGCGAGAGTCTGCAGATGCGGGTCGCGTTCCTGCGAGCGGCGACGGGAACCAAGTCGGGTCAGCTTCCTGCTCGAGGACGACGACGGCGAGTCGAGGGCAGCGCACCTCGTCTGGCGCCTCAAAGCTCTCGACGACCTCGCCGGCAGCCGTCATGTGGTAGCCATCGACGAGGTAGAGGTTCTTGCGGCCGACGAGGAGGAGCGCCGCTGCGTGGGAGAGGTTCTTTGGGTCAGCTCGAGGCGAGGTCCGAGCGGCGAGCAAAGAGCCGCACGGTACGAGTCGACGCCGCGGATGCTGGACACGTTGTACACGGCCTGGAACTCGTCGCCGGCTTCGAGAAGGCGCACGATCTTGCGCTGCTTGTCCTCGTCCAAAGCGGACTCGATCTCGGGCTCGGGCTTGGGCCTCGACTCGTCTGCGGGGCAAGGACAGCGTCAGGTCAGCGGGTCGGCACCGTAAGAGGAGTAGCACAGACGGACCTTGAGCGTGCTGGACCTCGTCTGCGTCCACCGAAGGAGAAGACGGTCGCGAGGGCGTGCAGAGCTCTGCGAGAGAGGAGAACAAGAGCCGAGCAGGTCAGCCCAAGGAGCCGAGAAGAGCGCTCTTAAAGTCACGCACCTGAAGTAGGCGATGCAGGTGACCTCGAGACGAGGCGAGGCGAAGAAGATGCCGCTTCTCGCGCCGAAGCGCCCGTGTCGGCGACCTTCTCGACCAAGAGCTTCTTGCGCTGACGATGAGGGCCTGGACGTGCAGACGATGATCAGCTCGATGAACAAAGAGACGTCGAGCATCGGGAAGGTCGCACCCTCGGTAAAGTCGAGCGAGACGACGACGCCCGGGAACCCGAACGGCTGCGGCTCGCTCGCGTTTAGCTGACTCGCCCACTCGGCTGCGACACGCTCCTTCTGCTCCGCACGATCCTGCTTGGCCTGTGCACCGATGCCGAGTCAGTAAGGGAAGGCTGAGCTCGGGGGCAAGGAAAGTGACGCACATGCGCAGCCCGCGCACGGTCCTGCTCCTGGACGCTGCTCTTCCAGTCCGAGACCGACCGCCGCCGCTTGCGCAGACGACGGCTCTGGCCGCCGCCCTTCTGCTCGAGCTGTTCTGCGAGCTCCTGCATCCGCTCGAGCTCGGCGACGACGGCATCGTAGCCGTGCGCGCTCTCCTCGACGAGAAAGTCGAACCAGGACGGGTCGGTGCGCTTGAGCTGCTCAGCATGCGCCTCGACAAGAGCGACCAGGTTGCCGTTGTCCTGCACGAGGACGGCGTCAGCGAGGTTGAGCGGCGAGAACAGGGAAAGCCAAGCTCACGGCCTCGACGATCTGCGTGACGACCGACACCTCGGACGCGCCTGTCAGCGTAGATGGCTCAGTCATCGCCGTCGAGCGGGTCAGGAAGGCGATGAGGACGCACCGTCTTGCTCGTCTCGACAGAAGACGGCGTCGACATCTGGCGGGCGCTGCAGCGCGAAGAGGCGGAGCACGTGCATGGCCGAGTCGGCGTGCTCGGGCGTGCGAGCGAGGCGAGCGAGACGATGGAGGATGAGCCGAACCTTGTCGACGTCCTCGTTCTGGGGCGAGAAGGCGACGAGCTGGTGCTTGGCGAGGAGGTCGAGCGTGACGGCGATGCTGGCCGGGTCGAGCAGGCTGTGCGCAGGCGAGCGTCAGCGTCTCCCCCTGAGCGGGCGAGCTCAAGAGGACAGTACGACGTACCCGAGTAGAATGAGACGGCTCGAGCACGAGAAGAAGACGTCGATCGACCCGGCTCGAACAGGAGAGGCGACCAGCGCCGTCTCGTCGAGCAGCTTCTCAAAGTAGGCGAGGACGAAGCCGAGCACGGACGGGATATCGGCGATCCAGCCTGTGGGGTGTAGGCCGTCAGCATCGTGCACGAGCAGGAAGGGCGTCCAGGGAACACGCGCACCTTGGACCGCGAGGTCCGTCGCGACCTCGACGAGCGCCGACACCCTCACGGCGACGACGGGCGCCGTGCTTGCGCGAGAAAGGCGGTGGAGCACCTGCTTGAAGAGGAGGGTGCGGAAGATGACCTGGCTGCGGGCGTCGCTGGATGCGCCGGCGTCGAGGACGATGCGGAGAGGCTGCAGGGACGGGTCCGACGAGGCGAACTGGGCGAGCGTGGGCGTGATCGACGACGCCTGGCGTACGTGCCGTGCCATGATGCCGTGCGTAACGTGCTGGGCGAGGAGGCCGAGGACGAGGATGGCGGCCGAGCAGGTCGTGCTCGGGTCGTCGAGGAGGGTCCGTGCGTCGAGCGCCGCACGCGGCGAGTCGCCGGCGTCTCGCCCAGTCGGGGTCGAGTTGATGTCAAGGGCGGAGTGAAACGAGACGTCGACGTCGGGAGCGGCCTTGTCGCCGTTGGCAGCGTCGGCCTGCTGAAGCTCGAACCCCCTCGAGGCGACGAGGAGCGGTAGCGGCGAGAGCTCGGCGCCTGCAGGGCGCACGTGCGCCGAGGACAGGTGAAGGACGGGGCGGAGGACGCGGATGAGCTCGCTGAGGGCGACGGGCGAGCTCAAGAGCGGCCAGTCCGCCTCATCGGCGGTCGTGCGGCCCGCCTGCGCGACGAGGTCGACGATGACGCCGAAGCCGTGCTCGCGTTCGGCTCGTAGCGCATCGTCATCGGCGAAGCTGAGGCACTTGGCGTCGGGCGCCGGCTGGCGCTGAGCGCGCTCGAGCGCTCGGAGACCTTGACCGACGACGGCGACGATGATGCGGAGGACCTCGGGCGCCGCGGCGATCGCCTTGCCCGACGACGCGAGAAGGGTCGACGCCTGGAAAGGGGCGTCGAGGGGGACGGTCGTGATGTCGTGGCCGTGCAGGAGGGCGAAGAGCGCGAGGTGAAGCTGGGCGAGGGTCCAGAGACGCGGGAGGGCGGCGCGCAGGATCGCGAAGCCGCTGTCGCTGTTGGCGAACTTGGCGACGTGAGGCTGGCCCTGCGTCTGGAGCAGGCGCACGAGGATGCGGACGACGAGGACGGCGGCGACAGGCGGGGTCGAGTCGTCCTGGAGGAGCGCGAGCGCCCACTTTGTGCCTGCGCAGGTTCGTCAAGGTGTCAGCAGGCTCCTGCAGGGTTCCCAAAGCATAGAGGAAGGACGCACGGACGTGTCTGGACCATTTGCTGAGCGCGCCCGGCTGGTCGGGATCGAGAAGGAGGTCGTGCAGGTGCTGGAGGATGCGCAGAGCGGCACGTTCCGGACCTGGGTCGGTCGTGCGGGCGTCGAAGACGAGAGAGGTATCGGCGTCGAGCGAGGTAGGTGCGGATGCCGGCGCGGGTTGAGCGTCTGCTGAGTCCGAGACCATCAGCACGCCGCCCGCGCCACGATTCACGAGGCGAGACACGCACCGGTCGTGAGGGCCGCCGCCAGGTAGGTCGCGAGGTAGCGGATCGAGTCGGTCGTGAACGTCGACCGGACGACGAGCATCAAGAAGTCGACGACCTCGTCGCCGAGCGCAGACTCGAACACCTTGCTGCGCAGCGCCGAGACGATCTTGCGGACGACGTCTGCAGGCGCAGCACTCACTGCGTCAGGATACTGTGCCCGAGCCTCGAGCGAGAACGAGAAGGACGCACGGAGCTTGGTGAGCTTCTTGAGGTTGTACGCCGCAAGGTCGCTCGTCGTGATGAGCACTCGCAGTCGGTCAAAGTGCGCTCGTTGGACAGACGCGTCCGTCTCGGACCAGAGCGGGAAGTCGAGGATGAGGTGCTGGACGGCGAGCGTGTTGCGGACGACCGAGCGAGACGGCGAGGCGAGGTCGAAGCCGGCGAGCTCGAAGACCGAGTCGTGCACGGACGCCGTGATGAGGCTCGCCTTGGTGCGCAGGTGCATGGCGAGGATCTCGTAGGCGTGTCGTTCTTCTGCGGGCGTAAGAGTGGGCCGAGATTAGCTCTGGTTCGGCGGGAAGCAAGACGAGGTCCGAGCGCACCAGCCTCTTCGTTCAGCCGCCAGCTGTCCTTGAGCGCCTCGACAAGGAGGCCGACTGCCAGCTCGAGCTGCGTGGCCGTCGTCGCCTTCTCGATCCACCGCAGGAGGAGCGTCGTCCCACCCGCCGCCCAGAGCGCGTCGTCGAGCGCGCGCCGGCGGACGACGGTCGCATTCTCGACCAGCGCGAGCCCGTTGAGGCGCACGACGACCTCGTCCACCTGCATCGTGATGGCGGCATTGACGATGGCCGGGCCCTTGGCCGCCGACGCGAGCTTGACCGTCTCGCTCGCGCTCGCTGATGCCGTGAGCAGGTTGGTCGCCGACAGGGCAAAGTAGATGCGGTGCTCGGGGACGACAGCCGAGCCACGATGTCGCAGGGCGTACATGAGCGGGGACGACGCGGTGGCCGAGCTGCCGCGAGTCGGGGTCGAGTCGCGCGAGAGCGTGTCGAGGCGGATGTTGAGGGCCGAGGCGGACGAGTTGGTGCTGCCCGGCGCCGTCAGCTTCTTGTCCATGGCTCGTGAGAGGAACAAGAGAAGAGAACGAGACGCACAGGAAGCGGCCGAGGACGTCCTGGAAGGTCCCGGCGTACCGCGGACCGAGTCGTGAGCAAACCTCGAGAAAGTCGGCCTGGAGCTCGCCGTGGACGAGCCAGCTCGGGCCGAGCTTCCACCTCGGCGACGTCGCTCGAGCACCGTCGCCCGTGCGCATCGGCGCAGCGGCGCGCTCGCTCGGCGTGCCAAAGTAGGCCGAGACGTCCCACTCGTGCGGCGGCGAGGCCGGGTAGGCGACCTTGATCGAGTCGACGAGCTCGCCGTCGACGTACAGCGAGCATGTCGACTGCGCGACGAATTTTGGCCGCTGGTGGACGAGCGCGACGTGGTGGAACGAGCCGGCGGAGAGGGTGTAGTCGGCGAACTCGACGGGTGGGGTGCGCAGGCTCGTCTGGACGGCGAGGCGCATGGACGGGAGGAGGGCGAGCTCGAAGAAGGTGCGCGAGGAGGGGTCTGTCGCGCCGAAGATGATGAGGGGCGAGGAAAGTGGCGGGGCGTCGACGCAGATCCAGGCGAGGAGGGTGTAGCCGTGCGTCGGAGGCGGGAAGGGGCGGCCGAGGGACCGCAGCGACAGGTTGCACGTCTGCGCCTGGCCAAAGTCGAACTCGACGCATGGCGGGGCGCGCGAGCCGGGGAGGGCGTCGAGGAGGAGCTGCATGAGCTCATCGTCGAGGTCCGCCCGCCCTCCCGCCGCCTCGAACAGCCGGCGCGCGTCCTGGGTTGTGGCGCCGGTGCTGCCGAGCAGCAACCTCGTCATCTCGACCCAGATCTCGCGCTCGTCGCCCTCGACCCTGCCCCTCCTGAACTCGCCACCCTCCCTCGTGCCCAGGACCCGCTCGAAGGCCGTGCGCAGCAGGCCCGCCTCGCCGAGCCCGACAGCGCTCTTCTCGCCGTCTCGTCGATCGAGCAGGCTCGTGACGAGCGCGACGACCGTCAGGCGTAGTCGCAGCTCGGCCTCGACCGTCGGGTCGAGGTGCGAGTCGGCGAGGTCGAGCAGGAGCGGCGCGACGGCTGGATGGACGGCCGCTTCGACGACGTCCTGCGCTCGACGTGCAGCGACGACCTCGCGCGCCGTATCGAGCGCCGTCGAAGGCGTCTGCTCGTCGTCGCCCTGCTGGCGCTCGAGCCGCTCGACGACCCGGGAGCGCACGACGAGGACGGCGCTCGCGCCCTCGGAAAACTCGCCGACGAGGAACGCCCACAGGAGCGACAGGCTGCGCGCCTTGTCGTCGAGCGAGGCGTCGGGTGCGAGGAGGCCCGAGAGGTCGAGGGCCGAGGCGAGGGCGGGCAACGACAGCGAGTCCGAGTTGGCGGGGAGGCGCAGGGCGAGGTGGAGGACGTGGAAGATGAGGGTCGCGAGGTGGAAGCGCACGTCGTCGTCTTGAAGGACCTGAGACGCGTCGTCTGGCGCCTCGAGGTCGTCGCCGCCCTTCTCGTTGCGCACCTGGTCGGAGCGAGGCGCGCCGTCGATGGCGGCCAAGGCACCGACGACGACCTCGAAGCCGCCGAGCGTCACGAACGCACTCTGCACGTCTTGCACGTCGTGCTCCTGGAGGACGAGCTGGATCGTCGCGAGGGCCGAAAGGCGGGTCTCGACATCGCCCGGCGAGGCCTGCTGCAGGTCGTCGAGGGCGTGGCGAAGGTCCTCCTTGGCGTGGGCGACGCGGGTCGGCTGAGGTGACGTGACGAGGTCGTACGAGAGGGCCTCGGTCAGGGCGGCGGACGACAGCGACTGGCTGGACTCGGAGGAAGGGAGGGGCGGTGGAGGGTCTGTCGAGGTGGGTGGACCGCGTGAGAACAGGCTCGACGCCTCTGATAGCCGACGAAGCATGTTGCGGTTCTGCGAGGCGCTTCGTGAGCATCAGCTCGACCTGTGCGCGGCTGTGCAAGGTTGCTCGAGGAGGGGAGAGGTCGAGGAGGGCGAGGCCCGAGTGCGCTCGACCATCATGGTCGCTCAGGAGCCGCCCTGCAGCTGAACGAGCTTCCTCGAGACGGCGCACTGGGCTGCAGGCCCCTTGCCAGCAGCGCTGCAGTCGCCAGCCGTCTTCCTGAGCGAGCGTGCCCCACATCGCTGGCCGGGCGACGACAGCGGCGCGCAGGAGGCAGGAGAGGACAGCGTTGCGCACCTGGACCTTGTGCAACTGGTGCACTGGGGCTTGTGAGCCGCCCTGGGGCGGTGTTGTCGCTGTTGCTGGCGAGGGTCGAGTGACGAGATGGCGGGGGGGACAAGGGCGGCGAGGGCCGACGAGAGCGGTTGCGGTGCTGCGCGAGGGCTCGAGGGTGGAGCAGGAGCCTGTCGGTCGTGCTCTACTGCTGTCTGGCGAGGTAGACGAGGCGGGACACTTCGTCCTCGTCCTCGTCGCTCCTCCGAATCCTCGTCCGACCCTCCTCGCCGCCTCACCCCGCTCGACTCGTACTCTAGCCTGCCTTGGCGACATGCTCTCTCTGTACAGCAATGCTGCTACGGCCGCCCCGCTGTCCGCGTGCGGCGAGCCGCAGCGCTGGTCTCTCGCCTCGACTCGCCGCCGTCCAACTCGACCGCGGCCCGCGTCCACAACAACAAGCGCTAAGCTCTCGCTGTGCGCACCAGCCGGCCATTGTTGCGAGAGCTTCCCACAGCGACGAGCCTCTCTCTCCTCGTCCTCCCTCGCCTCCGCTCCTGCCTCGTCGTCGACCTTCGCGCTGCCGCTTCCGAGGCAGCGCCGCCGTGACGCGCTTCTGCTACGGTCGTCCGTACAGGCGGCAGTCGGCGCGGACAGGAGACGGTCCGGCGACGCGATAGCGGGTCCGCGGAAGGTCCGTGGCGTCGCCGAGCGGCGCCGGCTCGTCCGCTTTCCGCGGTAGCCAGCTCTTGCTTCCGCTTCTCTCACTCGCGCTCTCGTGCTCTAGCTCTCTCACTCTCATCTCGCCCAAGCACAGCTCATCTCGTCCCGACATGCGTGCGTCCCCTGCCTCTCCTCCCGCCTTCGGGGACCTCGGTTGACCTCTCTCTCGTCCGTGCAGCTCGTGGTGCAGCCTCTTACCTCAACGACGACGCCGGTGCATCCTCTAGCGGCTATGGGCGCAACGTGTCGTCCGCTTCGCGCTCGTACGGTCGCAGCGGCGGTATGAGTGCAATGGCGGGTCCGTGCACGGTCCCTCTTCTCTCCTCCTCACTCGGCGCGAGAGCTGACTCGTCCAGCTCCGCGCAGGCCTCAACGGCGCTGCCGATTCGTCCGACGACGAGGGCGGTGCCGCGGCGTACGCCTCGGGCGCTGGTCGTCGCGCAGGCCTCTCGAGCGCCGCCGCCGGCCTCGGCCTCGCCGGCGCTGGCACGGCCGACGCAGCCGCCGCCGACGCCGCGACCGAGGCGCACGAGCTCGCCAAGACGTCGAGCGCCGCCTCGAGCGGCCTCGCCGCCGATGCGTCCCGGCACGCCGACAAGTCGACCAACTTTGCCCAGTCGCTCGCCGAGTTTGCACACACGCACGGGCCCCAGCTGTCGTCCGAGGCCCGTAACTGGCTCGGGCAGCTCACGCAGCACGCCAAGAAGCTGAGCGACTCGGCGAGTCGTCGACTTGCCGACGCTCGCGAGGCGGCCGACCACGCCGACGCGTCGCGTCAAGCCACCGCCGTTACGGCCCACTCGCTCAGCAAGAGCTCGTCGTCGTCTCGTGCTGCGGGCCGTTCTTCGCGCGGCGCAGCCGGCCGGGCCATGTCGTCGTACGGTGGCTACTAGTCACTCCTTCCCGCTCTCGTCGTTCCCCCTACCTGTCACCACTACATCCCTCGTCGCCTCGCCCCTCCCTCCGTCTTCCTCCTCGATCTCTTCCTCCTTCTCAAGTTGCGAAGCCTCTTCCCTCGTTCGCTTCGGGAGAGCAGATCGCAGAGTAGCATCTCGCAGTGCAGAGCGAAGAAGAGCGGGCTGTCGGAGAGCCTGCAAAAGCCGAAAGCGAGAGCGAGAGCGAGGAGGCCTGAGCGCTCCTTCGAGAGCCTCCCCACGGCCAGCTCACCTGCTCACGCTCGCTCTCGTTCGCTCGCTCGCATCGAGCGCAGATCTGGAGCACATCTCGCAACAGGGGTAGGGTGACAGAGGAAAGCGCTGCTACTCGCTCGCCAACTTGCGAGAACTCGCCGAGCCGACTCAGTCCTGCTGCATCGGCATCGCGAGCGACATGGGCGGGACGACCGAGACCTGCGAGCGGTGCGGCGAGGTTGAGATCGAGGCGAGGCGAGGAGGGCGAGGCGGCGGCGGCGGCTCCTCGAAAGATGGCGGAGGAGGAGCGACGGACGCAGGCGGGGAAGTCGGTGCGGGCGAGGGCGCGTTCGACACGCTCGGCGAGACGTCGCTCGCCCAGAGAGCGCCGCTGCGCCTCGCGAGCGGCGCCGCAGGAGGAACGAGGCGCGACGAGCCCGTCACCGTCGAGCCGGCGTCCGACGCGCTGTCCTGGACGAACGACGGCGCCGCCGAGGGCGCGACGGACGACAAAGCGCTGCGCCGAGCGGGGCTGACGGCGAGAGGCCCGTCGCGCCAGACGTCGAGCGCCGACTTGGGCAGGACGCGCCCGTCGAGGAGGACCATCGTCTCGCCGTGCCGCTCGAGGCTGCGCTCCTGCACCATGGCCTCGAGCGTCGTGCGGCTGTAGCCCTCCTCGTCGTCGTCCTCGTCGCCGGCGACGCCGCCTCGCGGCTCAAACTCGGCGACGTGGAGCAGCGCCGCGTCGGGGAGGCGCTCGCCGAACGCGTAGGCGACGCGGGTCGAGGCTCGGCGAGCGTTTGGGCCGTGCGAGGCCATGACGGCGTCGCGCAGGGATGCCGAGTGGAAGAACGAGTCGGGAAGGCGCCGTCGCACGAGCTGAACCGGTGCGCGCGACGTCGTCGGGCGGAGAGGGCGGCCAGTCTCCGAGTCGTAGCCGTCCCACTCGTCTCGCCCAGCCTCGTCGCCCCCGAACTCCTCCTCGCCCGCTTCTCCATCTTCATCGTCCATCTCCTCGTCCTCGTCTTCGTCCTCGTCGCCGTAGCCGTCGCCGTACGACCTCGACGCCCTTTTCCTCCCGCCGGACCGCCGCTGGATGCCGCTCTTGCCCGTTAACGCCTTGGTGATGCTTGCCCTCGGCGGCAGGCCGAGCCGCTTGCGCTCCTCGGCGCGCGCTCGCTCAGCTCGCCGATCGCGCTTGGGGCCCTTGCGCAGCTCGCCGCGGATGGTGTACCGGCTCGGGTCGGCGTCGTCGCTCAGCAGCTCGTCGTCCTCGTCGTCCTCGGCCGACGGCCCGACAGCTACGGCAGAGCTGCGAGATGCTCGGCGGGGCGAGGCAGGCGCGGCGGGAGCACTCGGCGCGCCGAACTTGATGCGGATCTTGGTGCCGCCGCCGCCGGCTTGCGAGGCCGTCGCGCTCATCGGCGTCGGCGGGCGGTGGAGCGGCTCGCGGCGCGAGCGCGAGGTCGACGGGCCAGGCGCCGACGGCGACTCGGTGCGCGTGTGCGAGTCGCGGCGGAAAGCCGGAGCGCCGGTGGCCGAGGCGAGAGGAGGGCCGTTGGTGCCGACCGAGAGGTTGAGAAAGTTGGACTTGCGCGGCTGGTTCGGGAGGAGGGCGTCGTAGCTGCGTGCGAGTCAAAAGGTGAGCATCCTCCTCTGTAGGAGGACAGGCGAGCTCGAGGCGTACCGAGCGAGCCGATCCTGCATCTCCCTGATCTTGCGCTGCCTCTCCTCCTCGGCACGGCCGCCGGCGCTGTTGCCGGCGTACACCCAGGTGCGACCGCGCAGCTCCTCGAGCTCGATGATGAGCTTGGAGCGCTCGTGGATGAGACGCTCGCGCTCGAGGCGCGACGCCCGCTTCTCGAGGACCTCGGGGTAGCGGTGTAGGCGGAGGTAGAAGGCGTCCGACGTGTCGACCTGCGCGGTGGCAGTGTCAGCTCTTTCACTGCCTTCGGCGAGCGACTTAGGGAGGCCGCACCTCGGCTGGAAGGGCGTGTCGGGCTCCACGAGGCGGAAGGAGCTCGAGCTCGCCGAGAAGGCGGAAGAGCGGCTGCTCCGCAGCGTCGTCCTTGGTGAGCTGCTTCGGCATGTCATTGGCGACTGCTTCAGAGGGCGGCGGACCGCCGGACGGCAGGGCGAGAGGCGGTTCGAGGCTGGACGAGGCGGTCGAGGGAGGGTGGAAGGTGACGTCGGGCAGCTGGCGGGTGGTGAGGAGGATGCGGGTGTCGGCAGGAAGGTACAAGGCGGCTTGAGCTCCTGTAGGACGCAGCAGGAGGGTGGGATCAGCTTCATCGCGGCCAAACACTCGAGAGGACGAGGACTCACGCTCGTTGTCGGTCGCAGTCGCCTCCTTGGCGCTGCTGCTCGCTCCGCCAAGCGAGCTACGAGTCACACGACGCTCCTGCTTCTTGACCGCCGCGACAGGAGCCGGCGCCGGACGGGTCGCCGGCGCTGTTGGCGCATCGCTCGCCATGGGCTCGTCGAGGCGTCGCTTGCCGAGCGCTTTGGCCGACGGTGCTGCAGAGCTCGAGGCCGAGGCGTGTGCGGATGCGGGGCTGCCTGCTCGAGGCGTCGAGAGCATGTAGGCGGACGGAGAGCGACTTGGCCCCTCCCCGCCAGCTTCCGAGCCTTTGTCTCCTCCGCCGCGGTCTCTTCTTCTTGCCTGCTGAGCTCAGACGTGCAGCTCACTCTCAAAGGCCGGCGCACGAGAACACGACGCACGGAAGCGCGACTGCTGTCGAAGCGGGTTCGTCGCCGCAGCTCCGAGCGCGCTTCCTGCTCGACTCGCTCGCGATGGTCTAGAAGGACGACTGGTTGCGCATGCACAGCAGGGGAGCGTCTACACAGACTGCAGAATGTGCGAGAGGACCCCCTTCTCCTCCTCGTTGAGGAACGCCTCGGCGAGTCGGCGAAACGACGTCTGGTCCGCCTCGTACGCGTGGCGGAAGAAGCCCGAGAGGTGCGCCTGCATGCGGGCCGCGACGTCAGCGAGGAGAGCGAGGAGAGCGAGAGGCTGGAGGAAGCAGGGACGAGGCCACGCACCGAGAGGTCGAGCTGCCAGATCGGGTCGTCGTGCAGGTCCTGCTCGTCGAGCTCGTCTTCTTCCTCGTCGTCCCCGCCCTGCATGTACCGATTCAGGCCGCCGCTCGACAACATCTCTGCGAGCGTCGGGGTCGAGAAGGTCAGCGAGAGTGCGAGAGACGACGGCGAGAAGGCGGTGACGCACCCGAGAGGAAGTCGAGGTCGCGCTCGTTGCCCGCCGTGAACTCGGCACCCTCGTCCGCCCACTCGTCGTCCTCGTCGTCCGACACGGCGCCGTCCGGCACATCCTTGGCCTGGCTCGACTGCGCGGCGGTCTGGGCGTCATGCAGGAGGAGCTTGAGCACCTTGGCGGGGAACGGGATGGGCTGGAACTGGTCCGGGTCTGCGTGCGCAGGACGCAGCCCGTCAGTGGGTGGCAGAGACGACGAAAGCCGAGGGAGAAAGAGAGAGGAGCCGCGACGCACTGGCTCTTGCCCGGGAGCGCGTCATGATGCGGTTGGCGTTGGCCTCGGTGACGACGAGGTCGCCCTTGACCTGGACGTGCTGCAGCGTCTCCCTCGCCGCTGACGCCGCGTACAGCTGCGACAGCGCGACCGAGCTTACCTTCTGGTTCCAGAAGCCCTGGAAGTCGCCGGCGTAGTCGCACCAGGCCGTGAGGAGGACCTCGAGTGCGGGTCGGCCGGGCTGACCGGCGCCGGACGGGACGGTGAGCGACTCGAGGAGAGAGAGGACATGCTCGAGCTGCTGGTGGATGAGGTAGGCGAAGGGGAGGACGAGGCTCTGCGGGCGGGTCGAGTATGGACGAGCGAGAGGAAGAGGAAGGGGTCCGAGCGGGGTCAGCTCCTCGTCTTTTGAGGTCGACAGGCTCGTGCAGGGCTGCAAGCACACCTGGGTGAACATCGCCGTCTGAGCAGTCGCGAGGCGAGTGACGAAGGCCTGCAAGAGGTTCGGCAGGACAGGGCTGATCGACGAGCCGGCCTTGCGGACGAGGTGGATGACGAGGTCGCCGACGAACAGGCCGGCCGACTCGTTCTCCGACGGCTGAAGAAGCTTGGCGACCTGCGCCAACACGAGCTCGAGGCCGGACTGGCCCGACGACGAACGCCTGAGAGAGGGTGGAAGAGGGGAGGAGGAGGAAGGTCAGCGAGCAGTCGCGCGAGTTCCGCACTCGAGGAGAGACACGCACCAGTTGAGGAGCTGATCGACGTCCTTGCGGATGACGGTCGTGACGACGTCGAGGCCCGACTGGATGATGTCGCGGTCCTCGGTCCCGGCGAGCATCTCGAAGACGATCTCGGCGACGCGGTCGAAGGCGCCTTGCGGCAGAGGCGTCGGGAAGCGCGAGAAGATGGCCGAGGCGATGTCGAGCGAGGCGGCAGCGCGGATGGAGGAGGGGTCGGAGCGGATCTCGGTCATGGTCGAGACGAGGGCGGGCAGGCCCTCGTTCATAAGGGAGGACTGGACGATGGGCGAAGAGGAAGAGGAGAGCGAGGCGAAGACGTCCGAGATGGCGGAGCCGAGAAGCGGGTCTGTGCGAAGAAGCAAGGTCAGTGAGGGCGTCCAGGTGCGGAGCGAGGACCGTGCGCAGGAGGACGCACCCTCGGGCTTGGCGAACCAGACCTCGAGCACCGTCTTGACGAGAGAGCGCGTCGTCTGCTCGTCCAGCACCGTACCACCGACCTTGAGCGACGACTGGATCGCGTCGAGGACGAGAACGAGCGTGTTCTCGGTCGCGCCCGGGAGGAGGGGAAGGAGCTTGGAGACGGCGGCGGCGGCTTGTGCGGGCTCGACGTTCTCCTTGAGGTGGCGGAAGAAGCTGCAGTGGACAGGAGCGTCAGCTCGATTTGCAGAGAGAGACTTCTGGGGAGTGCTCGAGCGCAGACGCACTTGGTGAGGGCGCGCACGGCCGAGACCTTGACGGGCACGCTCGCGTCGGCCGACTCGAGGACGTGGTTCGCAGCGTCGATGTACTGCTTGGCGAGCTGCTGCGGCAGAACCTCGGAGAACTGGCTCGCAAAGACGAAGGCACGTCCTTGGAGGAAGGGCAGGTCTGCGCGGCGACGGCTAAGAGTCGGTCCGAGAACCTCGACGAGGTGGCCGAGACGAAGGAGAGCGAGAGAGGCGCACCGCTTGCCGTCAAGTAGGTCATGACGACGCCCTGGAAGACACCCTCGAGCGCAAAGTCGGGCGCCTTGCCCTCCTCGCTCGCCTCCTGCACGTGCTCGATGAGGTCCTCCGAGATGGCACCGACGACGGCGAGCGCGCTCTCGTACCCCTTCCACCAGTCCTCGTCGCCCTGCACACGCAGCTGGTCCGCACTCGCCGCCACGGCCTGGAACGCCGACTGGAGCGCGACGAGCGACGGGCCCGAGAGCGTCTCGACGAGCGACTGGACGAGGTCGAGCGACGCAGAGCGGACGTTGTAGGACATCATCTCGTCGTCTTCGTCGGCGACAAAGGCGTTAGGGTCGGTCGCCCAGCTGTCCTCCTGCGGGTCGTCGCCGGAAGAAGTCAGCGAGGGCTTCTCGACGGGCAGCGCGGGCGCGACAGCGACGCACGTCGTCGGTCGTCATCTTGGCGAATTCGATCGCCTTGACGAGCATGTCGACGAGCGTCGTCGTCGGCTTGCTGCCGTCGACGAAGAGCGACCTGACCGCTTTGCGGCGGACGGTCTGGGCGAGGAAGTCGACCACGGTCGACACGAGCGTGCCGAGGTCGCTCGAGACGTCCGAGTCCTCCTCGCCGGCCTGAGAGGACGGGACGACAAAGTCGGACGAGTTCGAGAGCGAGGCGGCGGTGTAGATGGGGAAGAGGGACGACAGGTGGGCGCTCGCGAGCGAGAGGTAGCCGGGGAGGGTGCCCTTGAGCGTCGACGGGAACGAGTTGAGGATGATCTCGAGCGCCTGGAAGATGGCGGTGCGCACGGCAATGTTGTCCCACCCTGCGTCGCTGCCGAGGTCGCTCGCGACGTCGACGCGCAGGAGCTGCTCGAACGCGCCGAGCCACTGCGGCAGGATGTCGCCGACGGCCGCCTTGACGGCGTCGGGGAACTCGTCCTTGACGGTGAAGAGGGTCATGACCGACTGGCGGAAGATGTGGACGGCGCGGGCGCGCGTCGCCGGGCCGTACGTCTGCGCCGCGCCGAGGATCGAGAGGAGGGTCGGCAGCATCTCGCGCGCGACCGGCAGGAGCTGGTCCTCGGTCAAGCTGATGCTGACAAAGTCGCTCAGGGCGCACATGCCGCCCTCGACGGCCTCGATGGACGGCGAGCGGATGAGGGCGAGGAGCTGGTCGAGGAGGGTCGACCAGTCTTCCGGCCAGTCGGGCTGGGCGATGAGCGAGACGATGTTGGCCTGCGCACGTGTGTGATGCGTCAGCTTGGCGATGCAGGAGAGCAGAAGAGCAGAGCGAGGCGGACGCACACAGGCGAGGCGGATCTTGCGGACCGGGTCCGAGAGCCCGACGAAGAGAACATCTCGCACTTGCGCCTTGATCTGTCCACAAGCACGGCGTGTCAGCGTCTCTCACTCGACGTGGAGGAGCGAGGTACAGGAGGGCGAGCGCACCTCGGGCGTGGTCGCGGTGGGGCCCTTGAAGGTCGGGAAGAAGGGCGACCAGAACTCCTTGACGTACTTCTTGAGCGCAAAGGAGGCCGCCTGCACAGTCGTCGCACATGCAGGAGGCTGTCAGCATGTCGCTCGTGCAGCCTGGGAGTGATAGAGAGGAGCTGGCGCACCTGCCTCCACGGCACCTCGACCTCCTGTGCGGTCGCGATGCGAGCAAGGCCGAGCGCGGTCTCTGCAGGCGTAGTAGAGGTTGGTCAGCACCCACCACGCGACCTCTGCGCCCGTACTCGAGCCGGTCGCACGCACCGGAGGACTGCTGAGCTTTGGCCAGAGCTAGCTCGGCCTGCAGGCGCACGTTGGGGTTGGCGTCGAGGGTCGCCTGCAGCAGCTGCAGCAGCTGGTGGCTGTCCATGGCGGTGCGCTCGAGCCGAGACGAGGCGGTGTGAGGGAGCGAAGAGCGCGGCGAGTCGCGTTGCTTCATCAGTTGGTGCGGAGGCGGCGCGCTCAACCTCTCCAACAACCGCTCCCGGGGGGCTGTGGTGCATCAGAGCGAGCCTACGAACTAGTGCAGAGGACTAGAGCGCGAAAGCCACGCGGAAAGAGCCTCGCGGAAGCTCTCTCTCGGGCAGGGAAGGCGAACGAGCCACTCGAGGCTGGACTGAGGGCGCGAGTGCGCAATGCAGGTGGTCTCAACAGCTCGAGTAGTAGCTAATGGGTATGGTCTATGGTATGCGGGATGCGAGATGGGGAGGCAAACGATGCGAGGGGAAGCGGAACGCCGCCGAGCGGCCTGGGCGGCCTGGTCGAGCGCTCACTCGCCACGGCGGTCGACCTCGGCCGCCTTGGCCTCGTCGAGCAGGCCCTCACGAGCGAGCTTCTCGCGCTGCTCGGCGCGAGACTCGACCTGGCGCAGGTCGAGCGACGCGACCTCGGCCGCCTCGACCTCCTGCCTCGTCAACTCGCGCGACAGGGCCGTCTCGCTCGCGGCGGGTGCGGGTGCGGGCGCAGCCGGCTTGTGGCCCGGCGCGAACGTCGAGTTGCGGCGGATGTGGGCGCCGTAGTAGTAGAAGATGAAAGGAATGGGCGCGAGCGCGAGGCTGACGAACGCGATCAGCGTGAGCGCCCACTGCGTGCCCATGCCGTCGAACATGTCGCGGGTGAAGACTGCGGCGACGAGAAAAGGGTCAGCTCGAGCACTATGGGAGCAGGGAGGAGAGAGCGAGACGCACGAGGGAAGGCGAAGCCGAAGAGGGAGCGCAGGACCGCGTTGGCGGCGAGGACCGACGCCGCGAGGAGGGTGTACGAGTCGATGAGGTAACTCATCATGGCGAGGAAGACCGACACCATGCCGAAGCCGAAGGGGACGCCGGCGAGGACCGAGGCGATCCAGTGAACGCTCGGGAGGGTCGTCCAGGCGAACCAGAAGAGGCCGACGGGGAGGACAGCGCCGCCGATCATGCAGAGGGGGAGGCGAGCCTCGGGAGGAAGGGTGCCGCCGTTGGCGATGAGGTTGCGCACGTAGCGCTTGTTGTCGTAAACGTTGGCCGCGACGGCGAGGACCATGCCGACGCCGACGGCGATAAAGGGCAGGCCGCCGATGCCGGGGCTCCAGCCGCGCTCCTGCTGGTAGACGATGCTGTACGCGCCGAAGAACAGGTAGAGAATGCCCTGCGAGAGTGCGCGAGAGCGTCAGCTGGGTGCTGCAGAGGTCGAGGGGAAGTCGTGCACGGGCCGCCGCCGTCTCGAGGCCGAGCGCGCGCCGCTCCCACCAGCCGCAGCGCTCGAGACCATGATCAGGATGTCGAAACTCACGTAGATGAACGCAGCGTAGATCGAGAAGGCGAGGACGATGGCCTCCTTGAAGAGGAGGACGAAAGGCCGGAGGAGGGCGGCCTTCATCTTGGTCGCCAGCGGCGCCGAGAACATCGGGTGGAGGTCGTACATCGAGCGGTGGACGAGGCCAGTCTCCTTGGTGAGCTCGGCGGCGCGCTTGCGGAGGAGGACCGGCGCGTAGGTCTCCGGGCTGAGAAGGCCAAGGCCCCACATGACGAACGACTGCGGCGAGGAGGCGAGGTCAGCTCTGCAGCTCTCTCTTGCGTCTTCGAGAATCGAGCAGTGACGCACGAAGATGGTCAGGACCCAGAACTCCCAGCGCCAGCTGACGTTCTCGCCGATGAAGCCGCCGACGATGGGTCCGAGCACAGGGCCGGCGAACGGCGCGAGCGCAAAGAGCGACATGGCCAAGGCGCGGTCGGCCGGCGAGAACATGTCGCTGACGACGCCGCCCGAGATGACGAGGGGCGCCGAGCCCCAGAACCCGGCGAGGAACCGGCAGACGAGGAGAGTCTCGATGTTCTTGGCGAGCGCGCACGGAATGTTGAAGATGGCGAAGAGGAGGTACGTGATGACGAAGACGGGCTTGCGGCCCCACTGCTCGCTGAATGGTGCCTGTGTGGGAGGAGAGCGCGGGTCAGCCGAGAGCCCGAGAGGCGCAGGAACGAGCGGAAGGTCGAAACGCACCCAGAGGAGCGGGCCGAGCGCGAAACCCTGCGAGCGATATCGTTGTCAGCTTACTGTGCGGGTGGAAGAGGTGGAGAGAGGGGCGCACGAGGACGAAGAGCGACAGGCCCAGGGTAATGACGACGAGCTTGACCTGGAAGTAGGCGAGGAGCTGGCCGAGCCCACCCGAGTAGACGGACGAGCCGAACGCGATGCAGAGCGTCGAGATGGCCGAGTTGGCGGTGATGAGCCTGCAGTCGAGAAGAGGGAGCGAGGAGCAAGGTCAGCCGGAACTCTCCTCGTCCGGGTCGAGGGGAAGCCGGAGCGACGCACCACTTCTTGGTCGGAGCCCAGTTCTGCGGGTTCTCCATCTCGCCGTCGAGCCACTTGACGATCTTGGGCGAGCTCTGGGTGCCCTCGCCGTCGTAAGGGCTCGCGGCGCGGCCCTTTTCCGCCATGTCGGGTCCGTGGAGCTTTGCGACGACCGAGTGGGCCGAGTGGTTCTCGTGCAGGGTCGAGGTCGGGCTGATGGACATGTCGGGCATGTGCAGCAGCAGTGCGTGCGTGTGCAGTCGATGCAGAGTGAGGGGGAGGAGAGCGAGAGGTGCCACAAGGGGGCGCGACGCCTCGCTGACCGCGCTTCCTCAAGGCCGTCCGGGGTCCGTCCGTCCGGCATCCGGCCCGCGCGAAGTTGCTCCCCGTCTCCGCACTTGCAGCGTGCCCACTCGGAGCATCCAGCGCCGCGTCCGCACCGCGACCGCGCGTCCAGCTGCGCGTCGGCGTCTTCTCGCTCGCGTTTTTTGACCTTCTCGCCGAAAGGTGAGCAGAGACGTCGGGGCCCGTGCGCCTCGGACGCCGTGTCTCACCTTTGCACTCTCCTTCGTGCGAAAAGAGCAGGTGCGGAAGAGATGCTTGGCAGCGGGCGCAGTTACGACCTATTTCTAGTCGAGAGCAACGAGCGCGAGAGGCGCGGATCGTGGGTCGCCGCCCAGTTGGCGCGCGTGCTCGCAGCGAGAGGAGGGACCTGTCCACCTCTGTCACCGGCTCACCAAGCAAGTGCAGCCACCTGTGCAGCAGCTAGCACACACCGTCCACGCCGCCAGGCGAGCAGCAGCCGCACCCGACCCCGCGCCAGATCGAGCTCGCAAGCCGAGGACCCGGGTCGTCCCCTTCCAACCTCGCACCCGCATCGCACGACTCGCCCAACCCGCCTCTCGAGCGCTTTCGCCG
The DNA here is from genome assembly GCA_920104245.2 of Rhodotorula babjevae. Lineage (NCBI taxonomy): Eukaryota > Fungi > Basidiomycota > Microbotryomycetes > Sporidiobolales > Sporidiobolaceae > Rhodotorula > Rhodotorula babjevae. The sequence goes on from CAKKSZ020000015.1 coordinate 285,546, forward strand.
TCCCTCCGCACACTTGCACACCTGCGCACACCCTCGCCAGCACCTCTCCCGCCCGCCGCGAGCCGCTCGACATCAGCGAACCCCCCTCCTCCCTCCTCGAACCTCCGCTCACGGAATCCCCGCCGCATCGCGAGCTCTACGCGCACCAGCACGATGGACTCGTCGCCGACGCCGAGCCAGTACGACCACGAGGATGCCCAGGGCATGCCTCGCCGGCCTCGCTCGCGCCTGAGCCAGCAGATCTCGGCCATGTTTGAATCGTCCGACTCGTCGCAGTCGACCCTCTCGAGCGGCAAGCACGACTCGATGAACCGCGACCAGCTCGACCCGGCCGCCTACGGTGCGTCGTCCTTGCCCAACAGAGCGCGCGAGGCTCGAGCGCTGACCTCGTCCCCCTCGCCCTCCCTTCCTTTCGCGCAGGCGTCCTCACCGGCGCAGTCGGCGGTTCCTTTGGCCCTTTCCCGCGCTCGTCGACCTTCTCGACCTCTCGCCCTGCCGCCTTCTCGCACCGCGACTCGATCGCGTCGTCCTCGATGGGCGTCGACCCGGTCACCGTCCCTCCTGGCGGCTCCGACTCGCCGCACTACACGGACGAGGACTACTCGGTGCAGGGCTACAGCAGCCCGCGCATGACGCACAGCGGGTCGCGGCAGAGCGTCGCACGGCTCGAGGGCATTGCGGGCGGCGGGGCGGGTGCAGCGCTGCTGTGGGAGAAGGAGCCGGACGACTTCCTCCACGAGTGCGTCGCTCTCTGCCTCTCAGCCAACCCGTTCTGCAGCTGACTCTCTCGCTCGACAGCCCGGACCCTGCGCTCGACAAGGCGATGGACAAGCAGATGCGCAAGTGGGGCTTCGTCTCGCTCCTCAACACGGCGTCCCTCTGCATCGTCGTCATCGTCCTCGTCGGCCTCTTTGCTGGCTGGCCCATCTACCGGTGCGTCCCTCTCTCTCCCTGTGCGACTCGGTGGGTGCGCTGCTGACGCTGCGCCTCGTCCCTCGTCGCAGCTTTGCCATCGACGGCTCGTGGGGCTCGTACGCCACCAACACGATCACCAACTCGTCGGGCCAGGTCCCCTCGATCCCGGGCCTGCCGAGCCTCGTCGACGACACGACGCCCATGTCGGCCTACACCCGCACGGGCTTTGACGGCGAGGAATACGACCTCGTCTTCTCGGACGAGTTCAACACGGACGGCCGCACTTTTTGGCCGGGCGACGACCCGTGCGTCCCTCTCCCTGCCTCTCCCTCTCGTACCCGATGCTGACGCTCTCGAGGCGCAGGTTCTGGGAGGCTGTCGACCTGCACTACGTCCGTCGCGACGCCCGTCCTCCTCGCCGGCGACGATGCTGACCTTCTCCCTCTCTCGCTCTCGCTCGCAGTGGGCCACGTCCGACTACGAGTGGTACGACCCGGACGCCGTCACGACCAAGGACGGCAACCTCGTCATCACGATGACGCAGGAGCCGTGGAACGACCTCAACTTCCGCTCGGGCATGCTTCAAAGCTGGAACAAGTTCTGGTAAGGAGGCAGAGAGAGACCTGCAGAAGATGGAGTAGCGAGACTGACTCACCACGTGCGCGCGCAGCTTTACGGGCGGCTACATCGAGGTCAACCTGTCGCTCCCGGGCAAGCCGACCGCGCAGGGCTACTGGCCCGGGTGAGCTCTCCTCTCCTCTCGCTCTCGTGACGCTGCAGCGTGCTGACGCTCTCTCGACGACGCGCAGTATCTGGACGTTCGGCAACCTCGGTCGCGCAGGGTACGGCTCGTCCGTCGGTGCGCCTCTCTCCCTCTCGAGCTCGCACCCCTCTCGCACTAAAGCTGACGCTCGACCCTGCTGCAGACGGCCTCTGGCCCTACACGTACGACTCGTGCGACGTCGGCACGCTCCCGAACCAGACGTGCGTCTCCTTGACCCTGTCGCAGAGCGCGGACGAGAGCCTGACCCCCTTTTCGACCCTCGACAGCTGGCCCAACGGCACCGACCCGGTCGCCGCCAAGAGCCTCGGTGACAGAGACTACGGCGGCGAGCTCTCTTATGTGCGTCTGCGTCCTCGACGACGTCCTCGTCGTGCACGTCGGCTGACTCGAGCCTCCTCGACGAACAGCTTTCTGGTCAGCGTCTCTCGGCCTGCACGTGCGAGGCCGACAAGGACGACCACCCTGGACCTACGTACAAGACTGGTCGTGGCGCTCCTGAGAGTGCGTCCTCCTTGCTCTCGCCGCCGACGTCGTCGTCGTCGTTCCTGGCTGACTCGGCTCCTCCTCGCGCTCGCAGTCGACATCCTCGAGGCGCAGATCGCCCCGAACGGCAAGCAGGGCATGGCGTCGCAGTCGATCCAGATGGCGCCGATGGACGCGCACTACCTGTGGCGCAACGACACGAGCGAGGCCAACCCGGGCCTCATCGTCTTCAACGAGTCGATCACGACCCAGAGTGCGTCTGCGGCTCTCTCTCCCGCTCTCTCGAGCTCTTCCTGACTCTCTGCATGTGCGCGCAGACAACTGGAAGGGCTCGATCTCGCAGGAGTCGGCGTCGCTCAACACGCTCACCGACTCGACGTCGTACGAGGGCGCCGGCTACAGCACCTACGGTGCGCCTCTCTCTGCCTCTCCGTCTCTGCGTCGACAGGTGCTGACGAGCTCTCTTCTGCAGGCTACGAGTACGAGCCGGGCGCAGACGGCCGCATCACGTGGGCGATCAACGGCGACAAGACGTGGCAGCTCAACGCCAACGCGATGCCGCCTCGCGACGACGTCCAGATCGGCCAGCGCCTCATCAGCGTCGAGCCCATGTACATGTGCGTCCCTGCTCTTGCTCAGACGAGGAAGAGGCGGCGAGGTCGGCGTGTCGTCGTCGTCGCTGCTCCTCTCCTTCTTTGCCTCGCCTCGACTCGACGGTCGCTGACGTTCGTCCTACGCTCTCCCTGCAGCATCTTCAACCTTGGTACGTGCTACTCGTCGCTTCTGCAGCGCGGCGGCGGCTCGTGGGGCGCCGCACGTCGCGCGTGACCTCCTCGAGGCCCCCAGACGGCTTCCTCGACCTCCTCCGACGCTCGCTGACGCTCGCTCCTCCTTCCACGGGTCAGCGATCAGCAAGGCGTTTCAAGAGCCCCAATTCGGGAAGCTTGGTACGCTCGTTCCAGTCGTTCGGACCGACTTGGCGGCGGCGGTAGCTGACGAGCCGGACCCTCGTCCGCCCTTTCTCCTCCCCTGGCCCTTCCACAGAGTTCCCCGGCCACCTGCAGATCGACTACGTCCGTGTGTATCAGCGCAAGAGCGACAAGAACGTCGGCTGCGACCCGAAGGACTATCGTGAGCTCTCTCGCCGTCCTCGACCCGCTCCTCGCTCCGCTCCTCGACCTCCTCCCCGACTGCCTCCCCGATCTACCGTTGACCTCCTTCCTCGCTCACAGCGACTGCCGACTACATTAACAACCACATGGAGCTCTACACCAAGTGCGTCGAGCTCGAACCCCTCCCACGACCGCGACTTGCTGACGAGCCCGCTCCCGCAGCCCCAACCTCACGACGTTCAAGCAGGCGATGGACGTCACCAACTACACGGTGCCGCGCAACCGCCTCAGTGCGACGGGCTGCGACTGAGCGGGCGGCTCTGCTATCCAGGTTTCCGCGACTCGGGCCCCTCGCGCTCCTCGTACACGCTCCGGCTCTACCCCTTCCCCTCCCTTCCGCACCGTACAGACACTCTGCATACCCTGATGACCCTCCTGTGCTTCCGAGTCGAAAGCGGGCGAGCGTGAGCCGCGAGAGCGGGCGAGAGAGATTCTGGACGAGGAGGACAAGAGCAAGGTCGCGACCTTCTTTCGCCAGCGCTAGTTCCCGCTCTCCGAGGCTCGAGCTCGAGGCCGTGGTCGACTGCACAAGCGCCTTGGGCGGGTTGAGAGCGACGCCGCCGACTCAACAAGAGCAGCTCCGGCTCGATGAGCGCAGCTACCAACCTCGCCCTCTACACCGCTCGAGCACCCCAGGACTAGCTTACTGGAGCACTAGAGCGCTCTCCCGACCTTGTGCGCTCGCCCCTACCCGTCCCTGCGGCGACGCGAGCTGACGTCGTCCTCATCTCCCCGCGACAGCCTTGCGCCTCTCAGCTCGACCATGTCGTTCGGCCAGATCCCGTTCCTGCCGCTTCTCGAAGCACCAGCAGAGCAGCTCCCAGCCGAGCTCGTCCCCGCCCTCGCTCGCATCGTCCCCCTCCTCATCCCCTCGTCCCTCGCCGACTCGATCCTCCCGACCCTCCCCCGCACCGCCGAGTACTTCATCCTCGACGACACGAGCCTCACGCTTGAAGCCGCCATCAAGTACCTCGACAAAGGCGCACGGCGACTCGCGTCTCGGAACCCGGCTCTCCTCGCCCAGGTGCCGGCAGAGCGCCTCCTCCTCCACCTCGACCAGCCCAAGGCCGCCGCCGTCCTGAGCAGCGCCGACCTCGTCACGAACATCTCGGGCGTGCTCCTCGAGACGGCATCGTTCCTCGAGGATGACCTCAAGCCGGTGCGGGCGGCGCTCAAGGCGGCACCAGGTCGACCTCGCGACCTCTTTGTCCTGTCGGCGTCGCGCTCGGCCGAGCAGGTCCTCGCGCAACCAGCGGCGTTCAAGCTCATGAGCAAGACGGTCGGCGGTACCTGCGTCGTCCCGTCGTCGCTCCTGTCGGTCAAGCCGGGCAACCTCGAGATCCCGCACCCGGACGACGGCAAGCTGAGCGTCGCGACCCTGTTCACGTCGGCGCTGCGGTCGGACCGGCCCGACGGCCTGTTCGTCACGGTGCCCATGTCGCTCACGTCGGTCACGACGTCGCTCGGCGTCGTGTACTCGTCGACCGAGTCGATCGCGACGTCGATCCTGACGGGCGACGCCGTCTACTACTCGCGGTCCCGCAACGGCCTGTGGCACAAGGGCGCGACGTCGGGCGCCATGCAGCGCGTCGAGCGCATCCGGGTCGACTGCGACTACGACGCGCTCGAGTTTGGCGTCGTCGAGGCGGGCCCGAACGGCGAGAAGGAGGGCTTCTGCCACGTGCCCGAGCAGACGTCGTGCTTTGGCGGCGTCGCCGGCCTCGCCGAGCTCGAGTCGACGCTCAAGAAGCGTATGGCCGAGGCGCCCGCCGGGTCGTACACCAAGCGCCTGTTCGACGAGCCCAAGCTGCTGCGGGCCAAGATCATGGAGGAGGCGGGCGAGGTGTGCGACGCCGAGACCAAGGCCGACCTCGCGGGCGAGGTGGCCGACCTCGTGTACTTTACCCTGACGCGCGCCGTCAGCATGGGCGTGTCGCTGCAGGACGTCCAGGCCGTCCTCGACCAGCGCAGCCTTAAGGTCACCCGGCGCAAGGGCGACGCCAAGCCCGAGTGGGTCGACAAGCTCGGGCTCAGCGGCGAGCAGGCGGTCGGCGTGCAGGGCGACAAGTAGCCGAGTCGGGCGCGCGAGGGGCCCGTGCGCAGCTGCAACGACGTACCCTCTCTCGCGTTCACGGCGAGAGGTCGCGCCGCTCTTTCTCGCCGCCGTTCGATCAAGAGCTCGACTCTCTCCGCTCCCTACTGCGCTCGGCGATGAGCTCGGCGCGGAGCTGGTCGAGCGAGAAGGAGGACGAGCGGGTGCGAGCGAGCGAGAGCAGAAAAGTCGCCAGCTTGAGAGTGTTTCGCTGCTGCTTCGAGGCGCTTGTGAGAAGGTCACAAGGAGGACTGCACCCGTGACAAGCTCGTTGCGAGGCGAGGGCCAGAGTCAAAGCGAGGCGGTGTGTCCGAAGCTGTGGCGGCCAAGTCCGTCCGCTCCTCCTCATCATCTCGCCCTCTCCCTCACACCGCCATGGACGCAGTCAGCGAGTACCGGTGCCCAGTCTACTCGAGCGACTCGGTCGACGCCGCCAAGCGCGCAGAGCTGCTCGTGCGCCCCGTCAAGTCGTCGGCCGACATCCTCGCCCTCGTCTCGCCCATCCTCGACTCTGTGCGCAACGGCGGCGACGAGGGCCTGCGCTCGTGCGTCGTCAAGTTCGACCGCTGCCTCGCCGCCGAGGACCCGGCCTTTCCCCTCACCCTCAAGGCCCCCTTCCCCGCCGAGCTCGCCAAGATCGACCCAAAGGTCAAGGAGGCCATCGACGTCGCCTACAGCAACATCAAGGTCCGCCCTCTCGCTGTCAGCCCGTTCCACGAGCTACGCTGACCCCGCCGCCACCACCTCGCCTCGCAGGCCTTCCACGCCGCCCAGATGGAGCGCGAGAGCGAGCCCATCCGGGTCGAGACGATGCCCGGCGTCGTCTGCCAGCGCTTTGCTCGCCCCATAGGCAGTGTCGGCCTCTACGTGTGCGTCCACTCTAGTCCCCTCCTCCCTCGCCGGCGCGAGCCGCCGAGCTGACCTCCTCCTCCTCGCCTTGCACAGCCCCGGCGGCACGGCCGTCCTCCCCAGGTGCGCCCCACTCTCTGCGTCTGCTCTCTCGCAAGATGCGCTCGCTGACTCTTCACCCTCCTCGTACAGCACCGCCCTCATGCTCGGCGTCCCTGCGCAGGTCGCAGGATGCAAGAACATCACGCTCGCGACCCCTCCTCGACCCGACGGCTCGATCTCGCCCGAGATCATCTACATTGCCGGCCTCGTCGGCGCGCAGACGGTCGTCCGGGCAGGAGGTGCGCACGCCATCGCGGCCATGGCGTACGGGACCGAGACGGTGCCGAAGGCGGACAAGCTGTACGGGCCGGGCAACCAGTTCGTCACGGCGGCAAAGATGGTGCGTCTCTCGCCCTTCTAGCTCTCCCCGCTCTTCAACTTGCGCACGAGCTGACTTTGCGGTGCACGTGTGCGCAGTCGGTGGCCATGGATTCGGGCGCGCGGGTCGCGATTGACGTTCCGGCTGGTCCGTCGGAGGTTCTCGTGCGTCTTCCTCCCGCTCCTGTCCCCGCGTCCTCTCCTCGTCTCCGTCTCCTCCTCACCAGCTGACGTCCTCTTCTCGTACAGGTCATCTGCGACAAGACGGCCGACCCGGCGTTGGTCGCGTCGGACCTCCTCGGGCAGCAGGAGCACGGCCTCGACTCGCAGTCCGTCCTCGTCACGATCGACTGCGACGACAGCTACGTCGAGGCCGTCAACGCCGCCGTGGCCGAGCAGGCGCAGGCGCTTCCTCGGGCCGAGATCCTCCGCAAGAGCCTGAGCCAGAGCTTTATCCTCCAGACCAAGAACGTCGACGAGGCGTTCGCCTTCTCGAACGACTACGCGCCCGAGCACCTCCTCTTGTACATCAAGGACGCCGCAAAGTCGATCGAGCTCGTCGAGAATGCCGGCTCGGTCTTCGTCGGCCCCTGGTCCCCAGTCGCGTGCGTCCTCGCTCCCTCTCTCTCTCTCTTCCTCTCGGCGTCGCTCGTGGCTGACACTCCTCGATCTTGTCCTGTGCAGCTGCGGCGACTACGCGTCTGGCACCAACCACACCCTGCGTGCGTCTGCCTCTTCTTCCCTCTCTGCGCACGGATCCCGTGCTGACCCTCCCTCTCGCTCTTGTCCTCCTCGTCTCCCCGCCTCGCAGCCACGGTCGGCTACGCCAAGCAGTACTCGGGCGTCTCGACCTCGTCCTTCCTCAAGCACTTCACCTCGCAAGAGCTGTCGCCGGCAGGGCTCAAGAACCTCGGGCCCTACGTCGAGATCCTCGCCGACGTCGAGCAGCTTGGCGCGCACAAGGCGAGCGTCTCGCTCCGGCTCGACAAGATCGCTCGCGAGGGCTTGTAGATCGAGAACTGAATGCATAGACTCGTGTTGCACAGCTACTCGTGACGAGAGGGGAAGACGAGGAGGAAGAGGTGTGAGCGCTCGACTAGTGGTCGTGCCCGGCGTGCTCGAGTACGTCCGCCTCGTCCGGGTCGAGCCCTGCAGGATGGAGAGGTCGCACCGTGAGCGAGAGGCGCCGAGAGGAGGGAGCGGGAAAGGCGCGCACAGTCCTCGAACCCGTCCTCGAAGAGCTCCTCGAGCTTCTCGACCTTGCGCTGCGCGCTCTTCTTGCTCTGCTCAGCTCGTCGGGTCGTCAGTGAGATCCTGGACTTAGGAGGAGCGAGGGCCGCACGGACCTTCATGACCTTCTTCCACTGGCTCCACTCGTCGTCGTTGAGCAAGCACGCGTCGAGCTCGGCGGTCAAGAGCGGCTGGATCGTCTCGAGCTCCTCGCCGATGAAGACGAGCTCTTGACGACGGTCGCCCCAGGCGCCTCGGAAGTCGGCCTTCATCTTCTTGCGGATCCTGCGCAGGAAGAGAGCGCCGTCAGCGAGAGAGAGTGAGGGTCACAGCGCGCAAGGCCACCCTCGGTTGGCGGGACCGGCTGCGTACGTCGCTCAGAAGGAGCTCGACAGCCGACGTCGATCGCTGACCATTGAGGGCGGGAAGACAGCGACGAGAAAGAGGAGAAAGAGACGAACTCGGGGTGCTCGGGCCACGTCTCCTCGTCCTGCTCGCACAGCCACTTGTCGCCGCCGCTCAAGCTCAGCATGACGCCTGCTTGGCTCCACTCGCCGCTCATGGTCGGCCTCGTCGCGAGCCAGAAGAAGCCCTTCGAGCGGTGAAGAGGTCCGAACGCACGGTCCGCCTTTTTGGCGGCGAGGCGAGCGACCGGGTCGAGCTGTGGCTGCTTGTCGAGGTCGGGCTCGTCCTCCCACGACTCGGTCGAGGCGTCACTGGCGGCGTCGTCCGAGTCGCCATCGATCTGCATGGCGTCGACGGCCTCGTACGAGTCCTGGATGACGACGAGGCGCAGGCGGATCGTCTCCCACAGGCGCTCCGGATCTGCTCGGCACGCTCGTGACGAGTCAGGGAGAGCATCCAGGAAGATAAGAGAGGGAAATGCGCACGAAAGGGACGACGAGCGCGGTAGACGAACGACCTGAACGAGGGGAGGCAACTTAGGAAGGTCCCGACGGCGAGGCAATCGGGGGTGCACGCACCCAATGCCGTACTCGTCCGACTCGGGCTTGACCTCCTCGCGCAGGCTCTTGAGCCAGCCGGCGCTCATCATGCTGCGTTCGAAGGAGAAGCGGTGCGTGTTGAGGACGGCGCCCAGGTCGACCTTGCTCCTCACGGCCGTGAGCACGTTGGCCTCGGGATTGAGGCGCTCGATGAGCGATTTGATCTTGCGGATCTGCGCAGCGTCGACGAGGTCGCACTTGTTGAGGATGATGACGTCGCTGAACTCGAGCTGGTCGACCATGAGATCCGAGACCTATCGGAGCAAGGACGATGCTCGGTCAGCTCCGACTACAGCGTCTCGAGAGAGAGGTAAGGCCACGCACGTTGCGCTCGTCTTGCTCGTCAACGGTCCCGGGAGCCTCGCGGTCGGAGAGGATGTCGGATGTCGAGAAGTTGTCGAAGAAGGTCAAAGCGTCGACCATCGTCACGCACGTCTGCGAGCCGCAACGAGGGGGAAGATATCGTCAGACGGGGTCAGCTTACTCACACGACTACTGTACACCCTGTGAGGACCGGAGAGGAGAGGAGGAGGCTGCAGCGGCGAAGAGGAGACGCACGTCGAGCCTCGCAATCCTAGGAAGGCCGCCCTTGCCCAAGATCTCGGCCAGCTTGAGCGTCGCCTCGACGTCAGGTACCTGCTCGCCAGCTCTTGAGCTTGCACCTGCGCGCTCGAGAGCCTCGCGCTTGACCCGATCCGCCTCGGCGCGCAAGTCCTCGGCCGCCTGGAGGTGCATGTCGCTGAACTCGGGCGCGAACGTCTCGGCGACCTGCTGCGGCTCGCTAATGCCAGCTGTAGGACTCGGTAGAGATGATCAGTCGCAGCAAGCTGGACGAAGGTTGACACGGCGGACGTACAGGACTCGATGAGGAGGTAGTCGAACGCTCGGGCCTCGGCGAGAGCTGCGACCTCCTCGAGCAGGTCGCCTCGCAGGGTACAGCAGATGCAGCTGGGCACGCAGGCCATCGTCAGCGTCGTACCTACGAGCGGGCAGCTGTATAGGAGGCGAGAGCGCACCCGTTCTGCAGCTGGACGACCGTCTCCTCCTTGCGGACCGCCTTGTGCTGCTGCAGCATGGTCGCGTCGATGTTCACTGTCCCGCGAGCTCGTCGTCAGCTTGGAGATCCAGAAAGGGAGGAAGGGAGATAGAAAGAGAAAAGCGAGCGCACGCTCCGCCATGTCGTTGACGATGCAGGCGATGCGCAGGCCGTGCTCCTTGTTCGTTAGGATGTACTCGAGCAAGGTGCTCTTGCCTGCTCCGAGGAAGCCCGAGAGGATCGTGACGGGCAGGCGCTCGTCCGCCGCCTTTGCGCCGTCGAGCGAGTGCGTCGAGGAGGGTGGGCTGGCGGTCCGTGCGCCGGAGGAGGTCGAGGTGGACGAGGTGGACGACATGCTGGACGTAGCGTCGACGAGGCGAGGGGAGTGGAAGGAAGGAGCACTCTGCACGAGCCGAGATAGCAAAGCAAGCGAGAATGCACTTGCGAAGGTCGGGCGACCTCGTCGGCCCCGCTCTTTTTCGGGCGGTGACTGGCAGGGTCCTCGTCCAGTTGCGTGGTCGAGCAGCTCGTCCAGTCAGGCGCAGCGCAAAGCTAAAGCGCAGCAGCCAATGCCGAGCGAGGCCAAGCTCCGAGGCGAGGAAGGAGAGAGAGAAGAGCGGAAAGTCCGGGGAGAGGGGTCCGAGCGGGCTCGTCGACGGCGTCTCGGAATACAACAAGCACGAGGCTCCTCGTCTACACGTCCAACCTGCTCGCTCGAGCGAGAGACCTACTCGTCCGCCTTCTTGGCCTTGGCGCCCGCCTTGGTCTTGTCGGCGCGCGGGTTGAGGCCCTTCTTCTTGAACTGGCGCTTCTTCGTCTCCTCGATGAGCTGCTCATCCTCGTCGTTGTCGAACGTCGGGCCGTCCTCTGCTGCTGCTGCTGCGGCCTCCTCCTCGTCCTCGTTGACCGGCAGGGTCTCGTAGGGGAGAGTCGGCTCGAGCGCCTCGGGAGCTGCAGGGTCCGAGCGCGAGGGTCAGCTCGACGAGCGACAACGATGGCGGGAGGAGAGAGTGGTGAGAGCGAGACGCACCCTTCTTCTCCTTGGCGAGGATGGCGAATTTGGCGACGTAGAAGCCGTCGACGTTCTGGACGTGCGGGTAGAAGCGGCGAGTGAGCTCGATGCCCTTGCCGAACTGCTTGCCGCGGAAGCTCTTGAAGCCCTCCTTGCCGAACGGCAGGCCGGTGTCGACGAGCTTGATGTGCGAGCGCTTGCGGAGCGCGTACGAGACGACGGCCTCGTTCTCCTCGGTCGTCACCGAGCAGGTCGAGTAGACGACGGTGCCGCCCGTCTTGACCGAGTCGATGGCGCACAGCAGGAGCTGCTTCTGGAGGTGCCCGAGGAGCATAAAGTCGCGCTCAGTCTGCGTGCGAGACAGGCAGAGGAGCGAGGTTGGTCGTCAGCGGCCGTCGCAGGAAGCGGCTCGAGCGCACAACGAGGACGAGCGAGGATGGCGCACCTTGTTGACCTTGACGCTCGGGTCCTTCGAGATGACGCCCGAGCCCGAGCACGGCGCGTCGAGGAGGACGCGGTCGAAGCCGCCCATGACCTTGGGGAACTCGCGGCCGTCGACGTTCGTGATGATGACGTTGCGGCACCCGAGGCGAGCGACATTGCCGCCGAGACCCTTGATGCGCCCGCGCGACGAGTCGTTGGCCCAGACCTCGCCCGTGTTGCCCATGAGCGCCGAGATGTAGGTCGTCTTGCCGCCAGGCGCGGCCGACATGTCGAGGCAGCGCTCGTGCGGCTGCGGGTCCATGGCCATGACGGGGAGGAACGACGACGCCGCCTGGAGGATGTAGTGCCCGGCGAGGTACTCGGGCGTGGCGCCGATCGGGACCGACGAGCCGGAGAAGACCTGCAGGCCGACCTTGGACCAGCCGCCCTCGAGCGGCTCGAGGTTGACGCCGCGGTTGATGAGGGCCTGCGCGAGGTCGCGACGACGCGTCTTGAGCGTGTTGACGCGGATGGTGAGCGGACGAGGCGTGTCGGACGCGGTGAAGAAGTCGAGGGCCTGAGAGGGAGGGGGCGGCGAGGTCAGCAGCGCGTCGAGCAGGGCGAGCGACGAGCAGGAAGACGCACCTCCTCGACGCCAAAGATCTCGAACAGCTTCTCGGCGAGGAACGGCGTGTAGCCGTGGTACTGGCAGATGTCGGCGATGAGCTGCTCGACGAGGTCCGAGCGGGACCTGCGGAGGACGAACTGACTCGTTAGCGACGCCATCAAGAGGGAGAGTGAACGACGTTGTCGGCGCACCTGCCAGTCGCCGGGCCGAGCTCCTTCCAGTGCGACAGAACGCGCGCCGCCGTCCGCATGCGCTTCTCGACCTGGCGCAGGTCCTCGAGGTTGCCCGTCTGCAGCGCCTCGTCGTCGTCCTCGTCGTCCTCGTCATCGCTGTCGCCCATCTCGAGCTCCTCGCGCGTCGCGTCGACCTGGCCCTCGATCGACTCGGGCTCGGGCCGGCGCATGTCGAGGCCGGCGGGGAGCGGCTCGTCGTCGTCGTCGTCGTCCGAGTCGTACGCCGCGGCGCGTGCTGCGCGCTTGGCGGACAGCCGAGGAAGCGCGTCGCCCCTGCGAGAGAGCTGAGCGTCAGCACGGCAGAGCGGGAAGGGGACGGTCGAGAAAGCGTGGACGCACTGGTCCTCGCCGTTGACGCCCTCGACCTCGTCGTCCTCGACATCGAACTCGTCGTCCATCTCGTCCTCGTCCTCGTCATCGTCCTCGCGGTCGACGTCGAACTCGTCCAGGTCGAGCGAGTCGTCGCCGGCGGTCGGCTCTTGCAGGTCGACGTCGTCAAAGAGGGCGCTGTGTAGACAAGGCGCGAGGGTCAGCGGCCGTGCCCGGTACTGCTCGTGAGGACAGCGAGAAGGAGACGCACGAGCGAGCCTGCTCGAGACCGCGCTTCTCCGAGTCGCGCATGGCGTCGTCGTCGTCGCTGAAGCCGTCCTGCGCCTTGAGGTTGTCGAGGTCCTCGTCGTCCTCGTCGTCCGTCTCCCAGTCGACGCCCTTGCCGTTCTTGCTGCTGCTCGCCGACGCGCCGCCGGTACTCGCGCGGCCCTTGCCCTTGCCCCTGGCGGCACCACCGGCGGCCTGCTTCTTGTCGGCGGCGCCGTCGGCGGCCTTCTTGATCTTCTTGGTGGCGCGCGGGCTCGGTGCCGAGGCGGGCTTGGCCTCGAGCGCGAGCTTGCGCTTGCCCTTGCGCTCAGGTGCGCCCGGGTGCGCCTTGGCTCCGGAGAGCGGGGCGGGGTCCGACTGCTTCGAGGCTTGACGGCGGCCCTGCGAGCGTCGAGGGAGGGGCAGGTCAGCGAGGGGCAGCACGCGTAGTTCAAGCAAGGTGGCACGCACCATGATGCTCTGGCTGGCGGAGAGCTGGGAGAGTTGGGCGAGAGGAGCGGTCGCTCCGCGTCAAGCTCGAAGTCCGAGCTGGTTTGGCGCCATCTCTCTCGCCCGGCTCGCCCCTAGGAGCTTGAAGGATCTCTGTAGCTTGGCGATCACACTCTCGTAGACCTCCAGGGAGACGCCTGGATTTACTGAGCGACGAGAGCCGCGCCTCGTCCTCCGCTCGCTCGCCTCGCTCCTCTCTCTTCTCCTTCACCGCCGCCATGTCAAATTCCCCTCTGCGCCGGGCTGTATAGCTGCAGTCCAGCCCCAACCGCCTAGGGAGCCGAAGTGCGCGCGCAGACTCGGCGTTCCGCCGCTGGCCATCTCAGCGCCCTTTTCCTCGCTCTCGCCGGCGCTGCTCGCTCCTCACGGGGTGGGCGGAAGGTCACGGTGAGCGGGACGGGACGGTAGGTCGTGACATTCATGCAGACGACGAGCCCGCTCGGTGGACGGGGTGGTCAGGGCGGCGAGGGCGGTCGTCGTCGGCGGAGCGGTGGGCGGGGAGGGGAGTTGGGCAGATCTCTCTCGGGCGCGCTGACCTCCCTAGCTCGTCCCTGCAACTGTGTCCCTCACATTCACCGAGTCTTTGTGCGAGTCTGCGAGAGTTGCGAGGCGAGAGACGCTCGTGAGAGCTGGTCCCGCACCGAGGAGAGGAGCTACCGCGTCCACCACGCTCTGATCTGGTGCCGAGGGCCGTTCAGCAAGAACAGAAGCCGAGCCTGCACAGCTACATGCAACGGACAGAGCACCTTGCGGCCGCGGACGGGTCGTCGTCGTCGTCGTCGTCCTCCCGAGGTGCATCGCCTCGTTGTCTCCTCGCCCTCACAGCCTCCCCACTGCACCGCTCCAGACCATGGCCAAGCACAGCACGCTCGCCGCGCAAGACCCACCAAAGCCGTGGCTCAAGCTCGTCATCACCCTCTGCGTCCTCGCCGTCCTTGGATACGCCGCCAAGCTCGCCCTCGCAGCCATCAACGACTCGATCAGGTGCGTCTGCCTGTGCTCGCTGTAGACATGGTACAGGGCTGAGTCGAGACCCGCACACAGCTCGGCAAAGGCGGCCATGGAGAAGAAGGGCGTCGCCGTCTCGTCGTCCGGGTGCGCAGCTCTCTTGCCCCTCCTCTCGTCCTCGCACCGACCTGAGCTGACTGTGCACGGCCGCCACAGTGCCTCTGTCAAGACCAACAAGCGCGCGCTCACGCAGGAGGAGACCGAGGACCGCATCCAGCGGTGCGCTCTCCCGCCGCCCCCACTTGCTCCCTCATCCGCCGTCGCCAGCTCCCTGCGAGCCACAGAGCTGACCTGCGCCCCTCCTCGTGCGTCCTCATGCAACAGTGGCATCATGCAGGGCTGGAAGGCGTCGTCGTTCAACGTGCCCTGGGCGCTCGGCAAGGTGTCGAACCTGGCCGGGTCGACGCACGACAAGAATCGCGACGAGCACGAGAAGAAGTGTGCGTCACCCAGTCTGACGCCGCCTGGCCGACGAGCGAGTGCTGACGAGCCGAGGTGCGCGCAGACGGGCCGAAGAAGAGCAAAGCACGCACCGACTGAGCCCGCTCGGACCGCTCGACCTCCTTCTCCCTCCCCCCTCCTCCGCACCTTGCACGACCCGCCCTGGTGGCGGCACAGACCCTTTCGAGCTCGCTCTTCTTCGTGCAGTACATCCCCTTTCCCCGAGCAGCTCCCGCGAGCGAGCAGTTCCTCTCGTCGAGTCGAGCGTCGGCCGAGAGCGAGAGACGAGTACGACATGTATTGACAGGGAGAGGAGATAGACGAGAGGAACCTGGACAGCTACTCGTCGGCCTCGTGGAAGACGAGCGCGCGCACCTCGATGCTCTCGCGCAGCTCGACGCCCTCCTTGCCGAAGAAGCGCGGGTCGTGGAAGGCCGTGTGCGGCGTGATCGTGCCGATCTTGCCGTCGGGCAGGTGCTCCCAGCACTTCAAGAGGAGGACTGCGCGCGCGGATTCGGGTCAGCGCACGAGCCTCTCGAGGTCGATAGAGAGAGAGAGAGAAGGAGCGGGAGCGCACCCTCGTCGGGGCCCATCTCGGACAGGTAGTACCACTTGTGCGCGGCGTTGTACTTGACGGTGAGCGTCTCGCCCTCGGGCTGTGCAAACTCGCCCTCGGTCGGGTACAGGAGGCGGGCTTTGACGAGGTCCTTGTCCGTGTCGAGGGTCCGAGCGTCGGCGAAAGCGAGCGGCATGTCGCGCACGGGGCCGCGCAGCGGCTTCCAGGTGTTGATGAGCTGAGCACGACCTGTGTGAGAGGGAGGACGAGTGAGCGGCGAGGCGGGCAAAGAGGGAGGCGGGGAAGAGAGGAGCGAGCAGGACGCACCTCGCAGGAGCTTCTCGCCGTCCTCACCGCCGTGGCGCAGGACCCGGCGCTGTCCCGACTTGGGCGTCTGGTCGACATGAACTGCGAGGCAAGGGTGAGTCAGCGAGGAGCTCGGGTGCTGGACAAGGGGACGGACGCACCTCGAGGAATAGGCTTGCGACTGGTCGGCGTGTCGGGCGTCTCCTCGCCCGGCTTCTCGCCTCGGCGGATCGTGTGGTCGAAGATGATGACCCTGGATGCGCCGTACTGCGTCTTGAACAGGCTGGGAGGGGCAGGAACGCGAGGTCAGCTCGACTTCCTCCTCCTGAGCGAGAGACGAGGACGCACTCCTCGACCTCCTTGTAGTAGACGCTCTTGATCTTGTCCTCGTCGTACCAGTCGTCGTAGCGCATCTCGGTCTTGGCACTCTCTGCTGGCACGAGCCCGAAGCCGGTCGTCTCGATGCTGATCTGCTTGGCCGCCTCGGTGCCAACGAGCGGGCGGATGTCGAAGATCTCGGTCGGGAACGTCGAGATGACGGAGTTGGTGAAGGGCAGGTGCGGCCCCGGCGAAGGGTACTGAAGCTGGTAGGGCTGCTTCTCTGCGCGGGGGGAGGAGAGGGGGCGGTCAGCGAGTGCTCGCGCTCTACGGCGACGAGAGGCGAGGGGAGATGCACGCACGGTCGGTGGTCTCGCCTGCAAAGTAGTAGAGAGGAGCCTTGATGGACTCGGTGGCGGCTTGAGCGAGCGAGTCGACGCTGGTGGCCGGGGCGGTCGTCGTGGTCGTCGTGGTCGACATTGAGGCGGCGGGGGCGGGCGAGGCGGCGGGCGAGGGACACGTGTAGGGCGGGAGGCAAGGAAGCACGCCGCAGGAGAGCAGCAGGCAGCGAGGCAGGAGGGAGGCGAGCTGTGGTAAGCAGCGCAAGGCGTGCGAGGAGCTCCGCCGGCCCGTTCCAAGGGTTCTCGCCGCCGACGCTGTGTCATCCTCGATCGGCCGACCCGAGCACCTTCGCAAGCACAAAGCCGTGATGCGCTTCCTTCGCCGAGGTACAGTAGCTCGAGCTGTCCCGAGCGGGTGGGGCGGCCGACGCCGGCGAAGAAGAGAGCGCGAGCCGCACTTTGTAATGCGTAGGCCGCTGTTTTGTATTCTGCATTACACTCGCTAGTAATCTCGCCCGGACGATTACCGTTGCGAGCTAAGGTTCGATCTCTGAGCAAACGTAATCCCCCCCAGCTAGTTACCTCGGCGATCTTCGAGTCGGCGAGCAATCTGGCTCACCCGCGCACGGCCGACACGGGCATCTTTGTGCCCAAAAGCAGTCGCGGCCGCGTCGGCGCGAGCGCGAGTGAGGCCAACACGAAAAAGGACGACGAGGAAGAAGCGCCCGAGGCTCCGCACGAGCCTCTTTCGGTCGATCTGCACCCGGACTCCGCGCCTCGACGCGTCTTCGGCATCTGAAACACGGAGATTTGGGGCTGCGGCGAGTTTTGCTCACGCCTCCTTCGCAGTGGCGGCGGGCGGCGGAGGGAGCACACCGAGCACCTGGGCCTGCGCACCTCGAGCTTCCCTCACCTCGCCCGCTCGTGCGCACCCCCTCGCACGACTAGTCGCAGCAGCCGCCGCTCGACCCGCACGTCGACCCACCCACGCCTGCACGAGAAGCGCGTCCGCCGAGAGTGCCAAGCCCTCGTCCCCCTTCCGCCGCCTTCACGCAACCTCGCCCTCGGCTCCTCGCAGCGCTCGCCCCAGTTGTTTGGCGCACTCGTTCGACACTCCTTCATCCACCAGGCCACCCGCCAGCACACGAAGCGCACCCGCACGATGGTCGCCTCTCTCGACCTCCTCCTCGGCGTCGCAGCTGCCGCTGCCGCCGCCCTCGTCCCTCTCGGCGCACAAGCCTCGGTCGTCAGCAGCCGCAGCGACGCCGCAGCTCGGCAGCTCGACGAGTCGGCCCTGCAGCGCCGTGCCGACAACGACTGGCAGCTGAGGAAGCGCGCGACGACGACCGACGCCGCCCAGCTCGCCGGCCAAACGTTCGACTATGTGGTCGTCGGGTGCGTTTCCTCTCGACTCCTGTAGTGCTGCGAGGAAGGCGCTGCAGCGGCGCAGGAGACGCTCGAGGAGTGAAGCTGACTTCCTCCTCCCCCTCTCTCGTCCTTCTCGCTTTCGCAGTGGCGGCACGGCCGGTCTCGCCGTCGCGTCTCGCCTGTCCGAGAACTCGTCGCTGTTGATCGCCGTCATCGAGGCCGGCACCGATGGGAGCGCCGTCGAGGACGAGGTGCTCGCGCCCGCCATGGCCTACTTCGGCGGCATCGCCAACGCCGACTCGGCCTACGACTGGCAGTACTCGACCGACGCGCAGGCCAACCTTGACGGGCGCGAGGTGTTCTGGCCGCGAGGCAAGATTCTCGGCGGCTCGTCGGCGGTCAACGGCGTGCGTCCGCTCGGACCCTCTTTCCCGTTCTCCTCGATTCTGCGCTGACTCTCTCGTTGTCCTCCTTCCTTCTACCCTCGTCGCCCTCCTCTCTCCTTCCTCGTCGCCCCACTCGCCGACATCCTCCTCTGCAGCTCTACATGATCCGCCACAGCTCGATCGAGCAGGACTCGTGGGCGTCGCTCAACAACGACTCATCGGTCTGGACCTGGGACACGCTGTATCCTTACCTCAAGAAGAGCGAGACGTGGACGCCGCCGTCCGACTACCACATCCAGGAGGCGTCGATGGTGCTCGACGAGAGCCTGCACGGGCTCGACGGCCCCGTCCACTACTCGTACCCGGGCCTCTTCTACAACTCGACCTACGAGTGGATCCCGACGTTCGCGGCGCTCGGCGTCGACACGCGCGACCCGGCCGGCGGCGAGAACTCGGGCGCCTTCATCGCGACCTCGGCCATCAACCCGTCAAACTGGACGCGCAGCTACGCCAAAAACGGCTACCTCGACAGTGTAAACTACCGCACCAACCTCGTCGTCCTGACGGGCTACCAGGCCACCAAGATCGTGTTCGACGCCACGACCGCGACCGGCGTCGAGTTTGCCGCGAGCGCCGGCAACGAGACGTTCACCGTCTCGGCTTCGCAGGAGGTCATCCTCTCGACGGGCGTCATCGGCTCGCCCCAGCTCCTCCAGGTGTCGGGCGTCGGCCCGTCCGACCTCCTCGAGGGCCTCGGCATCACGGTCGTCAAGGACCTTCCCGGCGTCGGCATGCACCTCGCCGACCATCTCTCGGGCGCCATCACGCTCAACACGTCCTTCCCCTTCTCGGGCGACTCGGTCGAGTCGAACGCGACGTTCGCCGCCGAGCAGCTCGAGCTGTGGAGGGCCGGCGACGCCAACTCGCTCTACACGTCGCCCAACGACGCCGTCGCCTACATCAACCTCACGACGCTCTTCGGCGCCGGCGCTGCGCAGACGTTCATGGACGAGCTCGAGGCCAACAAGTCGGCGCAGGTGCAGGCGTACTCGACCAACTCGGCCGTCCAGGCCGGCTACGACGCGACCTACTCTGCCGAGCTTCGCGACGTCTACCCGTCGGCGGTTGGACAATCCGAAATCCTCCTCAGTAATACGGGCAGCTACAACGGTTATCCCGGCGCCGTGACGGTCCAGATCCAGGCGGCGATCCAGCACCCTCTCTCGCGCGGCTCGGTCAAGATCAACTCGACGAGCACGTTCGACAAGCCCATGGTCGACGCCGGCTACCTCACCCAGTGCGTCTTCTTGTCCATCATCCTCGAGCTGTCCAGTTGCAGAAGGAGAGCGTCGGGCTGACCTCGTCGCCGTCGTTCACCTCCTCCTCCTCCCCCCCCTCTCGCCTTTCCGCCTTCCTCCGCTCGCTCTTCCCTCCTGTACAGCCCCGGCGACATCCAGGTCCTCCGCCAGGCGTTCAAGTACGCGCGCACTGTGTCGCAGACGGCGCCCTTCTCCAACTACGTCCTCAACGAGCTCTCGCCCGGCGACGCGGTCACGACCGACGACGAGTGGGAGGCCTGGATCCGCAAGGTCGTCTCGACCGAGTACCACCCGGCATCGAGCTGCTCGCAGATGCCCGAGTCGCTCGGCGGCGTCGTCGACACGAGCCTGCGCGTTTACGGCATCTCGAACCTCCGCATCGTCGACGCGTCCATCATCCCGATCTCGCTCTCGGCGCACGCTACTGGTGCGCTCTCGCCCGCTCTCCTCCTTCCTCGCACAGTGACTGACGACCTCTCGTGCTCGCAGCTCCCGTGTACGGCATCGCCGAGCGCGCCTACGACCTCCTCCTCACGACCCCTCGCGGCGCCGGCGGCTCGTCCTCGTCGACCCAAGACGCCGCCGAGCAGTCGTCCTCGTCGAGTACTGCGGCGGGCTCGAGCTCGACGCAGTCTGGCTCGCCTTCGACGACGGGCACGTCGAACGCGGCGGCCCAGTCGGACGGTGCGAGCGCAGCCATGAGCTTGTCGCCCGCCTCGACGCTCCTCGCGACGCTCCTCGCCGCCGTCGGCGCCTTCTTCGCACTCGCCTGAGCGTTCTTCTAGACGTACTCGATACCCCTCTCGTCGTCGTAATCTCCCTCGCCCCGCCTCAACCCTCCTCCCTCTTTCCCTCTTGCCCTCCTCCCTCTCTCTCTCCCGCACTCGTCCATATTCTACATCCTCCTTCGCTCTTTCGCATTGCACTCCCTCCCATCGTTACACCCACCATCCCTATCTTCCCTCGGCGGCTGCGCACGTCCTTGTAGACTCGGCGAGGATGGGTCCGTGCACGCTCGCTCAGGCATTGACCGCCGCTCGCTCGGCGGCGCAATGGACACTCTCTTGACTACTCTCTCGTCCTGCACATCTGAGAGAGTCCAATGCGAGAGCATGGTACATTGCGAGGATAGTGGGACAGCACTGCGAGAACGGAGACAGCTTTACGAGAAGACCTCGACGCAGACGTTCGTCGTCAGCACGACCTGCGAGTACGGGAAGAATCTCGGGCAGTCAGCTCACGGTCCTCGTGGATGCGCAAGAGCGACGAGGGGAGAGCGACGCACAAGGTAGGCAAAGATGAGCGTCGCCCCGACCCGCTTGCTCATCCGGTACGAGTTGAGCGGCACGACGATGAGGGTGCCAACGAGGATGGCGAAGAGGCCGACGCCCGACACGAGCAGCGTCGTGTTCATCTCGATGTAGAGCTGCTGGCCGCGATGAGAAGGGTCGAAGAGGATCATGTAGGTGCCGGAGAGCCCGACGCCGAGGAGGATGTTGAGCATCGGCCCGCCGAAGCAGGCGGCGATGGCCATCGCCGGGTAGCCCATGCGCTGCGGGCGAGTGAGCGAGAAGGTGAGCGGAGCGGGGCGGCATGAGGGAAGGAGAGACGAGGCGCACCGCCACAGTCGCGTTGGCGACGAGGTCGCCGAGCGAGTTGCCCATGGCGAAGATTGTGAGGCCGAGGATGGCGTCCGAGATGCCAAAGATGTGCCCGAGAGTCTGCGAGGAGAGAGGGAGAGCGTCAGGACGAGGCTGTGCGGCGCAAGGCGTGCTGATCGTCGTGTGAAGAGGTCCGTGCGGGAAGACGGCTGACGCACCTGCAGGACGCCGACGACCTCGTTGACGATCATGAGGATCCAGACCATGGCAATGAGGAAGCCGAGGAAGCACAGAACGATGCGGCCCGGGTGCCGCGAGCTGTCGAAGTAGCGAAAGGCGAGGAGCGAGAAGACGCCGCCGGCGACGAGCGCGACGACGGGCTGCCACCACCGCATGTCCTCGGCTGCGTGCGTGCGAGATCAAGAACGAGTCAGTGAGGAAGTCAAGAGCAAAAATGGGGAAGTGGAGAGCTGCAGACGCACCGAGAAGGGCCGAAACGCAGAAGAGGGGTCCGAGCGCGCACTGTAGCGCCGTCAGCGACCTCGTGACGGCCTCTTGCGCGCGCCACTCTCGCTCCTCCTCGCTCGCCTCGCCATCTGCGCCGCCGCCGCCGCCGAGCAGGAGCGGCCGACCCTCGTCGTCCGACCCGACGCGCCCGACCTGGCTCGCCTCGCTCGAGTTGACGACGCGAAAGTAGTCCATCGGCGACGCCGGGCGCTCGACCGCACCGAGCGGCGGCGTCGCGACCTCGGCCCAGGCGCCGTACGGCGACTCGGCCTCGGCCGCAGCGGCGCGCACGTGCTGCAGCCGGTGCGCGGGCGAGTCGCTGTGCCCGGGCGGGTTGGCGACGGCGGGCGAGTGCAGCGCATGCCCGATGCGCTCGTACGCGTTGCGCTCGTCGATGGCGAGGGCGGCATCGTGTTGCTCGTTGTCCTCCTCGTCCGACGACGTCGCGTCGACGTGCCGGCTCTCGACCTGGACGCCCGACCCGGGCGTCGAGACGTACTTCTCCTCGTGCCACGAGCCCGTCGCGTCGTCGCTCGGCTCCTCGACGACGGGGAGCGTGAGGTTGAGGACGAGGAGCGCCGGGACGCAGAGGAGGGCCGTGCACTTGCCGACGATCGACTTGGAGCGGAACGACTGGAGCGAGGGGAAGAGGGCGCAGCGGACGGCGTGCAGGATGTGGTGCTTGCGGGGAGGGTGCCGAGGGGCAAGAGACGAGGGCGCGGGCGAGGGAGGGTCGGCGAGGATCGTGTCGGAGCCGCTGTCGGTCGTGAGGAGGATGCTCGGCACGCGCTTGATGGCGCGGCCGTCGTCGTCGACCATGGGCGAGTGTGCGCCCTTCCACGGGTCGTCGACGCCGTCCGACAGGTCGATGAGCCCGTTCGGCGCTCGTCGCGCGCGCACGGACCCTGCGTCCGACCCATCGCTCCTCGCCGTCCCGGTCCAGCTCGTCTGCCGGCTGCCGAGCGGCACTCGCCCTCGCCTGCGGTCCTCGGCCTCGCGCAGGACGCCCTCGGCAAGCACGTCGTCGCCCTCGCCGAGCGTGAGCGCGCCCGGCCGTCCCGGCTGGCTCAGCGCCCTGCGCCGGCCCTGCGCCTCGCGCCCGCCGCCGAACCCGAGGCCCATCTCGAGCCGGCTCGTCGACTCGGCGCGAGCGTACTCGTGCTCGTGCTCGACCTCCTCGAGTGCGTCGTGCGAGTGCGCGTGGTGCTGGTGCGCGCCGCCGAACACGGCGAGCACGTTGGCGGCGCTCGAGCGGTCCGACGAGAGCGAGTTGACGACGTCGCGGAACTCGATGGCGCCGAGGAGGGAAGGGCGGACGGAGCGGGACCGCTTGCGGGCGCCGAGGAGAGGGGTGGGAGGAGGTCGGCTCGAGGTGAGGGAGGCGACCGAGTGGGCTCGAGAGCGGGAGAGGGAAGGCGAAGCTGGCGGCGAGACGGCGGACGGGTGGTACACGATCGTGTTGGACGAGTAGGTCGGCGAGGCGGCGCCGTTCGAGAGCGAGTGGGTCGAGCGAGGGGTCGAAGCGCCAGAAGTCGGGCGCGAGCGGCCTGCAGCAGCTCCGTCAGCGCCTGTCGCCCTAGGTCTGAGAGTACTTTACCACGCACCTTGCGGCATGTCCCACTCGACGTCGCCTCCTGCGAGCACGTCGACGTCGTCGTCGCCGTACTCGCTCCTCGCGTCGCGCAGCCTCCTGCGCTTGTCCTCCTGCCGGCTCTCCCACCACGTGCCGACGGCGACGACGAGGACGTAGACGACGTAGAGGGCGACCATGAGGAGGGCCTCCCACAGGTGGATGTGGCTGTCCCACAGGATGCCGAGCGTGATGCACACGGCGAGGGTGAAGAAGCCGACGTCGCGGAGGAAGGTGCGCTTCGAGACGCGGAAGGGCGTGATGAGGGCCATGGTGCCGGCGACGACCGAGACGATGAAGCTTGCTGCGCCGATGAGCTCGCCAATGGCGAGGCTGCCCGAGTCGGAGCGGAGGGCGGCGAACGTCGAGAAGACGTCGGGGCTGCCGTTCGAGAAGGCGAGGAACGTGACGCCGGCCTGCGTCGAGCGGATTCGAGGAAGTGAGAAGAGGGTCAGCGAGCTGCACATGCCCCGATCACGCTGCTTGCGCGAGGCGAGAGCGCGAGAAGGAGGGGAAGGAGGAGGGGAGGAGGACGCACGACGCTCTCGCTCAGCCCGAGGCGGCTCGCGATGTGGCTCAGGTTGGGGCAGAAGAACTCGGAGGCGCAGATGCCGACGAAGGCGAACAGGAACGTGAGCCAGAGGACCATGACGGCGAACAAGGCCGCCCGCGGTCCTCCCGGCGCGGCGCGCTCCCACAGGGCGAGCCAGTCGATGAGGGCCCCGCCGTCATCTGCTGCTGGCGGATCGTTCGGGCTGAGGGCGGCCTGGCGGCGTGCGATGTGGGCGAGTCGTTGTGGTCGCCTCGAGGCGGCGAGGGAGCGAAGTGGGGTCGCGGCGCGCCAGCACACGAGGTGCAGGACGCAGACGACTGCGATGGCGAGGTACAGCTGATGCCGTCGTCGTGGTGCGCCGCTCGAAGGCGCCATTGGGGGTGCTGAGCGAGAGATGACGGAGGAAGCGAGGCCGTGAGACGACGAGGGGGCGAGGCCGGCAAAGGGGCGAGGCCGCGCCGCCCCCGGAGCTGCGCACGCCCAAGTTGGGCACGCGGTCGAGCCTCCCCTCAGCTTGCACCGCCTCATCTCGCACCGCCTCGTCGTCTCGCTCACCTCACCTGAGCAACCCTCGCATGCAGGAAACGGCATGGCCAAGCTTGACAGAGGGACAACACAGAGCTACACACCTACTCGGCTCCTACGCTCGGCTGCCGCTCCTCGGCGCCCGACGACGGACTGTCCAGCTCGTCCACCTCGTCCTCGTCCTGCGCCGCGCCGACAGCTCGACGACTCTGCTGCGCGCCTGTGCGCATCGCCGACGTCGCCGCCCGAGTGCGCCTCGCAGGCGGAGCGGCGGGCGCCTCGCCCTCGCTCAGCTCGTCGTTGCCCTCGTCCTCTTCCTCCTCGAGCTCCTCGGCCCGTCTCCCTCGCCCGCGCCCGGCACCCCGCCGCGGCCCGAGCCCCATCTGCTGCGCCGCAAAGCCCTCGAGCCAGTTGTCCTCGCCCTCCTCGTCGTCGTCGTCGGCGCTCAGCGCGCGCTCGTCGCCCGAGCCGTACTCGGTCTCCTCGGCCGACGACTCGAAGAAGCTCGACACGCTCGCTCCGTCTGCGGCGTCGCCCGCTCCCTCGGCGCCCTCGTCGTCCTCGTCGGCCGACGACTCGTCTGGGATCGAGTCCTCGTAGTAGCCCCGGCCCTCGTCCTCGTCCGACCCGGACGCCGACCCGTCGCCGCCGAGCGTGTCGGGCGTCGCGCCGAGCGCGTCGGCGACTGCCGCATCGAGCTCGCGCCCAGAACGCGAGACGGGAGCGTGCGCGTGCGAGCGCGCGTGGTGCGTCGGCGGCGGGCGAGGAGGGAGGTCGATAATGGGCGGCTCGAAGATGGCCGACGAGAGGAGCTCGGCGAGCGACAGCGGGCGAAAGTCCTGCGCCGGGGAGGGCGCGGTAGGGGCGTGCTGAGTCGATGTCGAGGAGGGCGAAGGCTGGACGAGCGAGGCGAGGAGGAGAGGGTCGAGGGGAGAGTCGCGGTGCGGCTGCTGAGCTGGTGGCGCGCTCGACGGCTGAGGTTGCTGAACGAGGGTCGGGAACGACAGGAAGTGCGACCACTCGGCGTGCGCCGCCGAGAAGGGCGTGATGAGCCCGCTCGAGCCGCTCGAGGTCGGCACGGGCGACACGAGCTGCGGCTCGACGCGCCGAGCCTTCTTGGCCGGTCGCGCCGACGGGACGGGCGGCGGCGGCATCTGTTCGCGGTCGCGGTCGGCGTTGCGGGCGGCGACGAGGGACGGCGCAGAGGGGACGAACTGGTGGCTGCTCTGCTGAGGCGGCGGCACGGCGGTCCGGCTGCGAGCGGGAGCGCGCGAGGCGCTCGCCGACTCGAACGACAAAGGTAGGTGCGACGGCGTAGGCGCTGCGGGAGGGGCGGCTGGCGCCGGCGGGGCCTGCGAGGGCCTGACACGACCCGGCCTCGACCACGGACCCGGTGCTTTTGACGCGCCGTCCGACATGAGCGTCATCGTGAACGCCCTCGCCGACTCGTGGTACCACAGCTGGAGCTTGAACAGCTCTTGCGCAGCTGGCGCAGGCGCCGACGACGTGCTCGACGGCCAGAGCGAGTAGATCCAGGTCGGCGAGGGGATGGCGTCGCCCTTGGCGGCCGTCGGGCGGACCTTGCTGCGAACGGGAGCGCGCACCAGTCAGCAGGGAGGTCCACAGCAGCCAGGCCCAGAGAGAAGGCGACGCACCCTTCTTTGGGCGTCCAGTTGCCCGCTGCCGCGAGCTGCTCGACGAACCACGGGCGGTCCTCGACCGCGCCGTCGACGAGCCACTTGCCCTGGGCGCTCGCGCCCGCCATCGACACCTCGCTGCACACGTCGACGAACGGGGTGCGGCGCGTGGGTGCCCACTGCGAGTGCTGCTTGGCGGCGGTCCAATACCACGCGTGGGCGGTGCAGACCTGGTACGGCACGAGGTTGATGAGGCGGAGCGGGTAGTCGTCGAGGGGCTTGTCCTTCTTGCACTGCGAGCAGCGCACCTGCACGGCGGTCGACGAGGGAGCGGGCGAGGGAGGGGGAGCGTGGGTTGGAGGATGGGCGAGGACCGAGGGGAGGGCGGGAGGCGGTGCCGGGGCCGACATGGTGCGGCGTGTGCGCTCTGTGCGGGTGCTCCTGGTGCTAGTCGGTGTGCAGCAGGCGAGCGAGAGGGTGACGAGGAGAGGAGGGAGCGCTCCAAGCCAGAGGTCAACTCGCGGCTCGACGCGGTGACCTCTCTGAGAGGCTCACACAGAGCGAGAGAGAGACCAAGGAAGCGTGGTAATGCAGCAGGCTGCGTCTATACAGCGATGCGAGAGAAGGAGAGAGTGTCTGTCCCGAGAAGCGCATGCAGTGTCCGTCTCCTCCCTCCTCCTCCTCCTCCTCGACCCGCTCCCTCACATGACGACGCAGTCCTTGTCCTCGCCGGCGTTCTTCCTCCGCTGCAGCACCTTGTCGCGCTCCTGCTTCTTGCGCTCGACCTCGTCGCTGCCGAGCTGCGGCGAGTCGCTCGGGCCCTGCCGAGCCGGCATGCGCACCTGGCCCGCCGGCGGCGGCGCGCGCCTCGCCGGGCTCGCAGCACCGACGCCTGCGCCATTGCTGCCGTACTCGCCGCCGTAAGGAGGCTGGAGCGCCGCGGGCCCGCCGCCGTGCGCGAGCGGCGAGTACGCGCTCGGGCCGCCGACGGCGGGAGGCTGCGGCGCGCCGGCGCCGGCCGGCAGCGGGCGCAGGTTGTAGTCGAGCGGGCGCAGAGGCTGCATGGCCGACTCGGGCTGCGAGTAGCTGCGCTGGCGCGTCATGGGCGGCATGCCCGGCGCGTGCCCGTGCGGCGGGAGGGACGGCATGTCGGGCAGGGCCTTCTCTTTGCCCTTGCCCTTGCGGTCGGGCGCAGGGAGCGCACCTGCGCTCGTCGTGCGCGTGCGCAGCTCGCCGCCGAACGCGCCCGCGCTCGCCGAGAGGCTGTGCGCCGACTTCTTCTTCGAGCCGAGGCTGCCGTCCGGGCCGCCCGACGACGCCGGCGACGGTTTCTCCTTGCGGAGCAGGATGCGCGACGACGAGAGGCGGCGCGTCTTGGCGGGCAGGTGCAGGCCGCTCATGTGCGACTCGGTCGAGGGAAGGCCGGGTCGTGCGCCGGCGCCGTTGGCGTTGCCGTGAACGGGCGAGGGGCGGCGCTGCGGCTGCGAGGCAGCGGCGGGGCCGACGACGGGCGGCAGAGGCTGGCCGGCGATGCGCAGGCGGTCCATGGCGCGCTTGTCGCCGTGCGAGGCGGCCTGGCGGAACCACTCGAGCGCCTCGCGCTCGTCGCGGTACGTGCCGATGCCGACCTCGCTGAAGTAGCCGACGGCGTACTGAGCTTTGGCGAGACCCTGCTCGGCCGCCTTCTTGGCCCACAGGTACGCCTCGGTGTCGGATTGGGGTAGGATCCCGGGCGAGCCGACGAGGTACCAGGCCGTGAGGGCGAAGCAGGCGGCGGCGTGGTTCTGCTGAGCGGCGATGTCTGCGTGCGGCGAGCGGCTCGTGTCAGGTGCATGCTCTTGAGCGGGCACAGAAGAGGAGCGACGCACTGTAGTAGTGGATGCTGAGCGCGGCGTCTTGAGGGCAGCCCATCTTGCCGTACTCGTAGCACTCGCCGAGCTTGTAGGCCGACGGCGCGTACTGCAGCTCGGCCGCACGTGCGAGAAGCTCGGCGGCGTAGTCCTCGTCCTGCAGAGGAGAGGGTCGGGAGGCCGTCAGCCATGCTCGTCGAGCTCGACTCGAAGAAGAGGCCCGAGCGCGCACCTGGAACACGACGTTGTCGATGCCCTGCTCGTGGAGGACGGCGAGCTCGTGCAAGCTCTGCGGCTGTGGCGGGTCGACCTGGTCGGCGAGCTCGGCGGCGCGCGTGAGCCACTGGACGCCGTCCTTGGCGCGCTTCGAGAGGCCGAGCTCGCCGTTGAGCTCGGCGAGGCCGAGGCGGTGCATGGCGCCCGTGTGCGAGAGGACGGCTGCGCGGCTGTGAGAGGTGGGGGGAGAGCGTCAGCAGAGGCGCAGGAAGGAGGGCGAGGTCGTCGCGGTCGACGACGAGGAGAGAGAGAGGGCGCGCACCGGTAAAACGAGACGGCCTTGGACCAGTCCTTGCGGGTGCCCCAGCCGTGCTCGAGGCACTGCGCCGTGCGGAACGAGCCAGCGGCGTGGCCGTGCTTGCCCGCCGTGTGGAAGAGCGGGAACGCCTTGTCGTAGTCGCGCTTGCCCTGCACGAGTGCGAGCTCGAGCGTCAGTGCCGGGAGCGCGGCGTGCAGAACGAGGAGAAGGAGAGCGCACCTTGGTCGTGCCGATGCCCTGGGTGTAGCAGTCGGCGAGGAAGTAGCAGCTCGGGACGTGGCCCCTCGTCGCGAGGCGGTTGAGGAGCGCGATGCTCTCGGCGACGAGGGCCTGCTGCTTCTGCCGCGCCTCGACCTCCTGCGGCAGCGGCGGCGCGTCCTCGCCTCTGGCGGCGCGCGCCATGAGCGTCGACTGCTCGAGGTCGGCGACGACGTCCATCGTGAACGTCGCAAACTCGTACTGAATGTCGGGGTCGTTGGTCTTCTTGGCGTTCTGGCGGTACAGCTCGAGCGTCTTGTCGTGCGAGAGGAGCGACGCCATGGTGCCGACGCGCAGGTGGCTCTGGTCGAGGAGCTGCGCCGGCGGCGGCGGGAGGAACCCGGCCTCGCCGCCGTCGCCCGAGCCGGCGCCGTACAGCGACGCCGAGCGGCTCGCGGCGTAGGGCGCGTTCGAGTAGCGCATGCGCGAGTGCGGGTGCGCGTCGGACGAGTACGAGCCCGAGCCCGAGCCGGACGACGGCTGGTGGTGCGAGGTGGTCGAGGGCGTGTCGCGCCCGGGCGAGCTGCCCTCGCGCGAGGCGTTGGCGGCGGCGACGCCGGCGGGCACGGGGGAGGGTCGGGCGGCGTCGAGGCCGTAGAAGGACGAGCGGCGCGCGGCGTGACCGTCGGCTTGGCCCGAGGGAAGGTTGCTCGTCGCCGCGGGGCCGTCGACGACCTGCTGCTCGCGAGGAGCTGCAGACTCGACGCCGAAGAAGCTGTCGGTCCTGCTGACAGCTGCGCCCTGCGCACCGTCGCCGCCGCGAGCCCTGCTGCCCGCGCCCTGCACCGCCGGCGCCAAGGGAGGAGCTCCGGGGGCTCCGCCCTGGGCGAGCGCGCCGTGCTGGTCCGAGTCGACGCCGAAGAAGCTCGAGGGACGCTGCTCGAGCTGCTGCTGGTGGCTCGGCGGGCGTGGAGCTTGAGGTCGGCCGCGGTCGAGGACGGAGCCACTCGATCCGAGCGACGATGGGGTCGAAGCTTTCCTCGCGCGCAGGTCGGCGGACGCGGCGCGGTCCTCGTCGCGGTCCTTCAGGGGCTCGGTCGTGGTCGAGTAGAACTGGGCGGCGGCGGTCGCTGGCTGTGACGAGGTGTGATGCCGAGGGTGAGATGGTTCGACGACGGGCGACGGGCGGTCGAGGCCGGGCGCGGGGGCGGCGTAGGCGGCCATGGCGAGCTGGTGGCGGACACGCAGCGCTCGACTCGAAGCCAGCGAGGCGGCGAGCGGTGAGGAGGAGCGAGAGCACGAGAGGCGGGCTCGACGCTCCCGTCCGCCCAAGCCCGGCCCTCCCCTGAGCTTGACCGCACCACCGCCAACGCAAGCTCGAGGCGTCGCTCGACGGCACCGTATGCGCTCGCAGGCTCTCTCACTTCGACGAGAGCGCAGGCTGGAGCTCGCTCTCGAGCCGCTCGAGCGCCTCTCTCGCTCTGCCTCGCGAACCGCTTGCGCTTCGACTCGGGGCCCGTGCACGACGTCGACCGCTGCTCAGCTTGCACGAAGCACCTCGTACACGCCGCCTCGCCCCCTCAGTACCCGCGCGCAAACGCCGCCGGGTCGATGCCGTACCGCGCCGCCGCCCTGAGCCCGATACGCCGGTCCAAGCGACGGCCGCCGAGCTCGTACGTCGCCCTCGTCGAGCCCGACCAGGACTCGCCGCCCTCGTTCTCCTCATCGTCGTCACGCTCGTGCTGCTCGTCCTCGTCGCGGATCCGCAGCGGGTCGCGCAGAGGTGGCGGGAGCATGGGTCGCGGCGGCGGCGACGAACCCCTGAGGGCGTGCACGCGCGCAAGGTGCGGACGAGACGACGGGGCGGCTGCGACGAGAGGCAGGAGCCACGCAGGGGGGTTCTCGAGCGAGTCGGTGCGGAAGAGGTCGGCGTGGGTTGGCTGCGAGCGGGAAGAGAGCGTGGGGCTCGAGTCAGCGAGGGCGTCTCTCGCGAGAGGGAGCGTCGTACGACGTCACGTACCGTCTGCACGATGCCAATCTGTGCCGTGTGAGCCATGTGCTCGCCGGCCTTCTCGACGTTGGCGAGGACCCGCTCCTTCTCCCAGGTGCGCGGCAGCTCGACGAACTCGCGCACGACGGCCTCGGCGAGCATCTCTTTCTCCCACCGCTCGAGACGACCCTTCGAGCTGTGCGCCACCTCTTGATGCTCGGGCGCGACGCCCGCTAGCACGGAGCGGACCTTGCGGACGACGGCCTGGACGGCGGGCGCGAACTGGAGCGCGAGAGGAACCGAGCGCTGCAGACCGGCAGGTACTGGGCCGGCGCCGCGACCGTGCGAGGGAGACTGCATCTTGACGGTGGAGAGGGAGGAGCGGGAACAGAACGAGCGGGTGGGAGAGTCGAGCGCGCGAAGAGGCCGAGGCGACGAACCGGAGAGTCCGGCGGACAGGCTGTGGGCGTTCAGGAGACGGTCGCAGCTTTTCGACGCGACGTCCTCGACGAAGGGAGACGAGGCCGGTGCAGCCCCTCGTAGCGTCGAGCCAGAGAAGCGCGAGGCGGAGGGACGGACGAGGAGGACGAGGGCGAGCAGGCCTCAGAGGACGGCTCAAGCAGCGTGTTCGGCCGCCCAGGGCGATCTGTACCTTGCACTGAGCAGGACATGCAGCAGCAAGGGCAGCGAGTGCGGCGAGTGACGAGGACGAGAGCAGGAGGCGGCCGAGGAGGACGAGGCGACGACGAGCCCGCTCACCTCGTCGCCCCGCCTTCACTCGGCACCCAGACGAGCCAGTGAGTCGCTCGCCGGGGCCCGATCAGACCCCCACGAGCCCTGCAAAGTGCGCCAGCAGCTGACGCTCCCCCCTCGTCCCCTCGCTCGTCCTCGCCCAGTGCTCTCCCGAACGCTGCCGACCCGCCCTCTCGCCGCACAACGCGCTGCAGTGCGCTCGACGGGCCTCAACTCGGCCACGTCGACCGTCTCGGCCCGCTCGTCGCAGCTCTCGACTCGCCGGGTGCGTCCTCTCCTCCCCCCACCCCTGTCCTCATCTCGCCTCGTCGTCACTCTCGCTGACCTCGACGACGGCACCCTTGCAGTTCGCGACCGCCCCGACCAAGAGCAACGTCTTCCCTGCACCGGGCGGCTCAAGCTCGCTCCCGCCGCCGCCGCCGCCCAAAGCCCGCAAGTCGATCACCCGCCGCATCCTCTCTCCCCTCATTCTCCTCACCGTCGCCTTCTACGGCGTCTCGGTCCCGCTCGGCTACTTCTCGCTGCGGTACCGCGACTTCCTCGTCGAGACGGTCCCCGGCGGCGAGCAGCTCGGCGACCTCCTCGACGAGCTCCAGGTCTCGCGCGCAAAGGGCGCGCCCAACGCCTCGGCGCCGGGTGCCCCCAAGGGCCCGGGCAAGGAGACCGAGCTCACGCGCTGGGCCGAGAGCCGCGCGCGCGCCGAGGGCTGGAAGGTCAAGAAGCCCGAGCCGACCGACCCGGAGACGGCCCGCCTCGAGATCAAGGAGCGCCTCGCCGCCGAGGCCAAGAAGCTCGAGGGCGCCGCCAAGGGCAAGGTGACCGACATCGTCGAGGCCGCAAAGGCGCGCGCGAGCGAGGTCAAGCAGGTCGCCGTCAAGGCCGAGGGCGTCGTCGAGGACAAGGCCAAGCAGGCCGTCCACGCCGCAAAGGACCTCGCACATGCCGCTCCCGCCGCCGTCTCGCACGCCGCCCACTCGGCGTCGGACGCCGCGTCAGCCGCCGCCTCGACCGCTGCCCCTCCCCGCGTCGTCGACGAGCCGGCGTCGACCCTCCCCGTCTACGCCCAGCGCCCGCGCGAGCTCGACGCGACGCCCATCCCGCCCAAGCGCGCGTCGAACGAGGTCTACCAGGGCCCGCCCCTCCCGATCGGCTTCGAGCCCGCGCCCGGGTACGAGCTCCCGCGCGCCGCGCCTGCCCCCAAGGGCGAGCTCAAGCCCGTCTCGCCGCCGCCTCCTCCCCTGCCCCTCGTCGCCCCGGCCCTCAAGGACGTCACCGTGTCCGAGCCCGTCCTCGGTCAGCTCGCGGCGACGATCGACAGCCTGGCGCAGTACGTCGAGAAGCACGACGACGGCGTCGCGTCGGCGTCGGCGACGACGGTCCTGAGCGGCGCGCAGAAGGACATCAAGAGCCTCGCGGCGCGCATCGAGGGCATCAAGAAGCAGGAGGAGGACAAGCTCCAGGCGCAGCTCAAGGAGCAGGCGTCCAAGTACTCGGGCATGCTCGTCAAGGCCGAGAAGGACCTCGTCGACCGCCTCGACACGCAGGAGGAGGACTGGAAGCGCGCGTTCGACGACGAGCGCGAGCGCCTCGTCAAGGCGTACAAGGACAAGCTCGACACCGAGCTCGCGACCCAGCAGGAGCTCATCAACCAGCGCCTCAAGGAGGAGGTCATCCAGCAGGGCATCGAGCTCCAGCGCCGGTGGGTGAGCGAGGTCAAGACGCGCGTCGAGCAGGAGCGCGGCGGCAGGCTCGCCAAGCTCGAGGAGCTCGAGTCGGGCGTCCGCAAGCTCGAGAAGGTCGCTCGCGAGAACGAGGACGTGCGTCTCCCTTCCCCCTCGACTCGGCTCGCTCGACGATCATCCTGCGCTCTGCTGACTCCCTCTTCCTCCTCTGCAGGCCCTCGGCGAGGCCGTGCGTGCGCGCAAGATCTTTACGGCCGTCAAGGCGCTCGAGCACAAGGTCGAGTCGGGCGCGCCGTTCGCCGCCGAGCTCGCGACGCTGCAGCGCCTCGCCGCCGTCCCGACCTCGTCGACCTCGGGCGACAAGCCGTCGCCGTCCGACTCGCTCCTGTCGCTCGCCCTGTCGACTATCCCGACCGAGGTCGCCTCGACCGGCGTCTCGTCGTTCCCGGCGCTCGCCGCGCGCTTTACCTCGTCGGTCGCGCCGCAGCTCAAGAAGGTGTCGCTCCTGCCCGAGCACGGCGGGCCCGTCGCATACCTGACGAGCGTCGTCGGCTCGGCGGCCCTGTTCGAGAAGGAGGGCTGGGCCGACGGCGAGGACGTCGTGAGCACCGTCGCTCGCGTCAAGTTCTGGCTCGCCAACAAGGACCTCGACCTGGCCGCGCGAGAGGCCAACTCGCTCTCTGGTGCGTCGCTCTCTCTCTCTCCCTCTCTCCTCTTTGACCGTGCTCGTCCTCGTCGTGCTGCCGCTGACGAACGACGGCTCGCGCACGTGCAGGATGGCCCAAGGCGCTCGCGTCCGACTGGCTCAAGCAGGCGAGGAGCCACCTGGCGGTCAAGCAGGCGCTCGAGGTGGCGGAGCGGGAAGCGACGGCGGAAAACCTCAAGGCCATCTAGGGCCGCTCGTCGAGGCGCTGTAGCGAGCAAGCAGGACGAGGAGCGAGGAGCTGATTGCGAACAAGCTGTGTCTAGATTTGCCCCGCGCTGCCGTCCGAGTCGATCACACGAGAGAGGAACGCCGTGGCTGAGCTGGCGCATGGCCGGAATTCCGAGGACCGCGGTTGCGGATGCGCGCGGCGAGGAGGAGAGGAGGACGACGACGCGTTTGGCTCCGAGTCTCTGTCCCTCTTCACCCTCTCGCTCCTGCTCCCTTACAGCTCACGGAACTAGACGGACGACATGGCCTGTGCGTCCTCGTGTCTCCCTACGCGCGCACAGCGGCCGCCGCGCTGTGGCTGACCCTCTCGCTCTCGTCCCCCCTCCTCCCCGCCCCCTCCCACCTCGTCGCTCGCCCTCGCAGCCCCGCGCAAGACCGTCCTCATCACTGGCGCTGCCGGCTACATCGGTGCGTCCTGCCGAGCGTCCAACCCCACGCCCTGAACGAGCGCTAATCGCTGTCGTTCCCAGGCTCCCACATCGCCCTGTGCTGCCTCCTCTCTGGCAAGTTCTCGGTCGTCACCATCGACAAGTGCGTCCCTGCTCTCCTCCTGCCAGCCTGCCACACCGTGGCTCGTCTCGCACGAGCGCGCAGACCTGCATAGGACGCGCTCGCTGACCTTGTTCATCGGCTCGCGACCCGACCCCGCCCGCTCTCTCGCTCGCAGCTTCCACAACTCGTTCCCGACCGCGCTCGAGCGCGTCACCAAGATCGCGCAGGATGCGCTCCCGGCCGGCGCGTCGGACGAGGACAAGAAGGCGCTCGAGATCAAGTGCTACCGCGGCGACATCTCGATCAAGAGCGAGATTGACCAGATCTTTGCCGACTACGAGGGCAAGGGCGGCATCTGGGGCGTCATCCACGTCGCCGCGCTCAAGGCCGTCGGCGAGTCGGGCGAGATCCCGATCAAGTACTACGAGAACAACATCACGGCGACGATCAACCTCCTCGACGTGCGTCTCCCTCCTCTGGCCCCTCGAGGACGACGCGCTCGATGGCTGACGTCCTCCCCCCTCGCGCCGCACACAGGTGATGGACAAGTACAAGGTCTACAACCTCGTCTACTCGTCGTCGGCGACCGTGTACGGCGCTCCCCCTCAGTGCCCCATCCCCGAGTCGTCGCCGCTCCAGCCCGAGTCGTGCTACGGCCGCACCAAGTTCATGTCCGAGCTCATCATCAAGGACGTGTGCGACTCGGCGCCCGAGAAGTGGCGCGCCATCTCGCTGCGCTACTTCAACCCGGCCGGCGCGCACCCCTCGGGCCAGATTGGCGAGGACCCGCGCGGCCGCCCGGGCAACCTCCTCCCGCTCCTCGCCCAGATGGCCGTCGGCAAGTTCCCCGAGGGCCTCAAGATCTTCGGCAACGACTACGACACGCCCGACGGCACCTGCGTCCGCGACTACATCCACAGTGCGTCCCTCCTCGTCTCGGCGCGCTCACGCTCCCCGCTCCCGTGGCTGACTCGCGCACCCACCCTGCTCGTCTCGCAGTCATGGACCTCGCCGAGGGCCACGTCCTCGCCCTCGCCGCCCTCCCCCGCGACGAGATCTACGCCGTCCAGGGCAAGGCGGCCGGCTTCGGCTCGTCGGGCGGCAAGTACAAGGCGTACAACCTCGGCAAGGGCAAGGGCATGTCGGTCCTCAACATGGTCGACGCCATGCAGAAGGCGTCGGGCTTCACGTACAAGACCGAGATCGTCGGCCGTCGGTGCGTCCCTCCTCCTCCCCTCGCTCTCATCGACCGCTCGTCTGGTATTGACGGCTTCCCTCTCTCCTCGTGCACAGTACCGGCGACGTCCCTGAGCTGACGGCTGACCCTGCGCTCGCCGAGAAGGAGCTCGAGTTCAAGGCCAAGCGCGACCTCGAGGCCATGTGCCGCGACCAGTGGAACTGGCAGTCGTGCGTCCCTCCTCCCTGCTCTCACACCTTCCGCCGCCTCGTGCTGACGCACCCGTACGTGCAGCAACAACCCCAAGGGCTACGAGAACCAGGCGTAAGGCCCGCAGCCGTCGCCCTCCCCGCCTTGTCGCCGTTCCTCCTCCTCTCCTCCTCCCACGGACAGTGCCCTACATCCACCTCTTCCATCCATCCATCTCTCTCTCTCTCTCTCAAATCGTCAGTATTTGGGGCCTTACATGTGCAGTGCTTGCGTAGACATGCGGTGGTGCAACGCGCGCCGCTTTCCTGCCTCTCTTCCTCCTTGCCCAAGCTCTCCTCCCCGCCGGCTGGTTTCGTCTCCTGCACAGCGAGTTCGAAAGCGCGTGCGTCTGCAGCATGCCGAGGTGTCGCTCGGCGTCGAGAGAGACTCGCTCGACCAAGCCGACCTTCGAAACCCGAGCCTCCTCGCCGAGGGTCCGTGCGAGGGTCTGCCAGTTCTCACACCGGCGATGCCGCGCTTGACTAAACGCAGGTTCGGGTGCACATTGCCTTTGTCCCCGCTCTCGAAGTCCGCCCCGGGCGGAATCGCCCCTTGAACACCATCGGGGGTCGTCCCCACGAATCGGCCTCTCTCCTCCTCCTCCTCCTCCTCACCCACGACCTCCAGCACGTCATGGCGACTTACACCGGCACCTGCCTCTGCGGCGAGACCAAGATCACGGTCAACGGGCCCAAGGCCGACAGTGCGTCGCTCGTCCTCCTCTCTCTCGACCGCGTCATCAGCTGTGGGGGCGGAGGAGCAAGGGCACGACGGCTGCAGGCTCGAGGCGGGCTTGCCGGGCAGAGCAGAGGGTGCTGTCGGAGCGGCTGCTGCTTACCAGCCGTCCGTGGCGCGCTGCGCAGGCGGTGAGGCCGGGAGGTGGAGGCAGGATCGCGACTCGGAGCGGGGCAGATGTCGGCTAGCTGGACGCTGCGAGCTCGAGGAATGGCTCTACGGCGCTACCGCGCTCGACTGGCAGCTGAGCAGGCCCTGGGCACCCCATCACGACCGGCCGAGCCCGTCGTCCTCCGTTTCGGGTCTCGCTCAACCCTCACCTCCTCGAGGAAGGCGCTCGCAGCGACGCTGACCCTCGTCCTTTGCCCTGTCGCAGAGCAGATCAAGTGCCACTGTGAGTAGCGCCTCTCTCCTCGATCGGCGGCGCAGGCAGAAGGCGGCGCGCTGGCCTCGAGCGGCGCCGGGCTCAGGTACCGGCTCGGGCGCGCCTGACTCGCTGTCCAGTAGCTGACGCCTCATCTCTCCTCTCCCGACAGGCACCGACTGCCAGCAGACGAGCGGCACGTCCAACTCGAGCAACATCCTCGCCAAGGAGTCGGACGTCGAGGTCACCGGCAAAGTCGGCAAGTACGTGTCCAAGGCCGCCTCGGGCAACGACGTGACGCGCATCTTCTGCACTGGTTGTGGTGCGTCCTCTCGCTGGTCGACCTGAGCGTGTGAGCCGAGGGAGGCAGGAGGAGACGGGGCTGACGCTGGTTCCTCGCCCCACGCAGGCTCGCCCTTTGCGCACAACTCGTCGGTCTTTGGCGACTCGAGTGCGTCCTCTCTCTCGCTCAGCCTTCTCGAGGTCCTTCTCTTGACGTTCTGTGTCTTCTCGCCTCGTCGCAGTGGCCGTCCAGACCGCCTCGCTCGGCAGCTCGTTCAAGAGCGTGCCGTACGGCGCCGAGCTCTTCGTCAAGGACCGCTGGTGCGTCTCCCTCGCGCCTCGTAGGTGCTCATGGGTGAGGCGCTGACTCCTCCTCGATGGCGCTGCTCGCAGGGCCGGCGTCAAGGCTGTCGAGGGCGGTGAGTCGTCCTTCGGGCCTTGCTCGGTTGACTTGCTCCGCAATGCAGGCTCAGCGTGCAGCGCACTCGAGCCCGAGCTCATCGTGCTGACAAGCCTCCCTCGTCCGCAGCCGACCAGCAGGAGACGGCCTGAAGCCCATGCGCTCGCGCACCGACCCTCGCTCGCCGTCGCTCCGTTCGCTCGACCTGAAATCGAAGCAGTACCTCTTTCGCGTTCGTCAGGGTCACGTGGTCGTCCAGGAGGGTCGGAGAGAGAGGCACGGAGCTAGCTGGACAAGCTCGCCGGCGACGAGGAGGAGGAAAGCTCGAGGAGGAGAGGGGCGCGAGCGGGAGACGAGGACGACGGTGTACCGCTGCGGGACGGGCTGGGAGCTCCTGGGACGCTGGACAGGCTGTCGTGCTGTCGTGCTGCACGCGGGCGAGCACAGCGAGCTCTGAGCAGATGTTGAGAGAAGGCGCCCAAAGCGGAAAGCGACTCGGTCGAGGCTCGCCGCCCTCGTTCGTCCTCATCACCTCGCGCTCTCCTCTCCCTCTCCTCGTCGCCCCTATTCGCCGCCCCGCTCGCCTCGTGTCCCCCGTCATGGCAGGCAGGAACGCCACCAAGTCGCCCCAGCCGCCCGTGCGCCGCTCGTCGCGCCAGTCGACCCCGACCCGCGACCACCTCGCCTCCCCACCGCCCACCTCGACCACACAGACGACCCGCACCACGCGCTCGAGTGCGATCGGCCTCCCGACCTCGACCTCGGACTCGCTCCTCGCGCCCCCGCTCGACACGCTCCCCGTCAGCCCTCGCGGCGGCCCGCGCAAGTCGGCCACGACCCGCGCCCTCTCGCCCCGCATCGCCGCAAAGGTGCACCGCCCTGCCCTTCCGACCCACGCCGCCAACAAGCAGCTCGGCGACGAGGCCAAGGCGACCAAGGCCCTCCGCCAGCACAAGGTCAAGACCCAGACGCTCCACCTCGGCGACCCGAACGGCACCATCACCATCGCCCGCGTCAAGTGCCCCGTCCCCAAGGGCGTCCCCGGGTGAGCATCCCCTTCATCTTTATCCGCGCGAGGGGCAGGTGGGGCGCACGGCAGGACGGGCTCGTGCACTCGGCGGGCGGCGGCAGGACCGCCCCGCGAGCCATTGTTGACACGGCATTCACGAGCCGGTCCTCGCGCCTCTCTGCTCGCTCCACCACCTCTCCTTCTCCGAGAACCTCTCACTGACCTCGACGATGCTCTCCTCCTGCGACAGCCACATCATCAAGCGCTTCGACACCAACGCCGTCTCTGCCTCGTCCCTCTTCCGCGCCGCCTTCCCGACGGCGACCGAGGCCGAGGAGACGACCGAGATGCGGTGGATCGCGGTCGGCTCGAGGGGCCAGTACGGCGACACGAAGCTGGCCGGCAACGAGGGCGACGAGAGCAAGAAGCTGAGCGGGACCTGGTGCGGCTCTCGCTCCTCCGCCTCGTCCTCCCTCATGGGCCTCGCTGACTCGACCTCGACATGCAGGATCCCGTCCGAGCACGCCGTCGCGCTCGCCAAGGAGTACGGCATCGTGCGCTACGCCGCCGAGCTCATCGAGTACGTCGAGCCGACCTCGCCGCAGCCTGAAGGTGCCGCCGACGAGGAGCAGGCGACGCCCGGCTCTGTCGCTGCCACCGACGACGTGCGTCCTCCTCCCGCTCTCCCTCGACGACTGCAGTGCCCCGAGCTGACGCAGCTGCGCCCGCCTTTCCTGCAGTCGCCCGCCGCACGTTCCCCTCGCGCCAAGCGCGCCCGCGTCTCGTCGCCGCTCGCCAACAAGAGCTCGTCCGCCCCTGCCGCTCAGGCGCTCTCGGGTGCGTCGGGCCCGGGCATCTCGATCCTGCAGACGCTCGCCACGTCCGACTCGGGCGCCATCACCGAGACGACCGAGGTCAAGGTCGACGTGCCGATGACGGGCGACGACGGCAGCGAGGCGCCCCAGTTCGAGACCGACGCTGCGGCCCAGATCGCTGCGGCGCAGAAGCTCGTCGACAGCCTCAAGAAGGAGCACGTCCTCGCCGACCTAGCCGACGCGTCCCACATCCCCGACCCGCAGCCCCTCTCGGCCTCGACCTCGTCCGCCCCGAGCTCGACCAAGAAGCGCGCGCTCGAGGCCGACGACGACGAGCTGCCCCAGTCGGGCACGCTCGCCGACGCGCTCGGCACGGTCGACAACCGGTCCTTCTTCGCCAAGCTGTTCCGGCGCAAGGCCAACTCGAAGCGCCGCAAGCAGCCGACGCAGGCAAGTCGCGAGACGCGTGCGCTCCCGGCGCCGTCGCGTGCGCTCGCGGCCCTCTCGGCGTCGACGTCGAGCAGCCGGGCGGCGCCCGAGGTCGTCCTGCGCGAGGAGGACAGCGACCAGGGCGAGACGCGCCGGTGGGCGGCCGGCTTTGGCCTCGCCGTCGCGGTCGGCGCGACGGCTGCGGCGCCGTACCTCTTTGGCTAGGTGCGCATGCGCGCCTGGCCTCTCTTTCCGTGACGTTTATCCTCCCTCTACCGTAACGACCCTCGGGGCGACGTCGGCTCTCGAGCCCCGTCGCCCTCTAAAGATGCCCCTCCCTCTCTCCCTCTCTCTGTGTTGCTCGCCCTCCCTCTTCTGTGTGTAGTCGTCCCCTCCCTCCACGTCTGAGCCTGCGTCTGTACTCGACCGCTTCCAGTGCTGCGGGACTCGTGCGAGCCCGCCCTTCTCGAGAGATCGCGAGGCACGGCCTTCCTCCTCCACGTCTGGCAAGCGGCGGCGCAAGGGTGGCTCAGGTTTAGCCGTGTCTCTGTCGCACGAGCCTTGATCGAGGAGCAAAGCTGCCGACGTCGAGCGAGAAGAAGCTGCGGCCGCGGCGGCCCCACCTCGAGAGTCCCGTGTCTCTTGGCTTCTGACGCTCACGCTGCGCGACGAGCACCTCTGTCCTCCTCGGCACGCTCTCTCGAGAGCCCACGGCAACCCTCCTCGAGGAGCGCACGCGCTCGAGCCACCCCCCCCGCACCGCTCGCACCGCCGTCCTCCTCCTCCTCGACTTCATCGGGCACGAGGCCTCGGCACCTCGTCTCAGCTCGCACTCGCTCTCCGCCACCTCGAGCACCCAGACACAGCACCAGGCAACCCGTGCGTCCCCTCTCGTGCTCTCTGCGCCGCACCCCAGTCTCACCTCGCCTCGTTCAACAGCCTCACGAGCTCGCCCGTCCCGAGCACACCCCTCGTCCTCGTCGCGTCGCCCTCCTTTTCGCCTCGGCCATCAGCGGCCCAGCTCGTCCGCCGTAGTGTGCACGCACAGCAAGCAGCTCGAGCGCCGTGCAGTCGGCAGCCAGCCAGCACCGCCCCCCTCGCCTCGACCAGCACCGTCCGCCTCCACTCGCCCTCCCCCTCTCGCACATCCGGCTTCCCTCCTCCTCGCCATGCCGTCCTTCTTCTCGTCGCTCAAGCGGCGCAAGTCCGAGGCCAACCTCCCTCGCCCTCGCCCCGAGCCAGCCCCCTCTGTCCCGGAACCACCGCCCTCGCTCCCCATGACTGCCCGTCTCAGCGTCTTTGGCCTCGACGGCATGACTGGGCCCGCACCATCCTCTTCGTCGTCGCCGACCGACGTCGGCAAGGCGCAGCTGATGCAGCGCAGGAGGAGCAGGAGCGCGACGAGGGTCCTCGAGGAGGCAAGGCCCCAGCGTGAGGAGGTCGTCGCGCCCGCCCCTCGAGGTCCACGAGCGCCGTCGCCTCAGCAGGACAAGCTGCACGAGGTGTACTACCCGGGCACGGTGCCGTGCCGCCGCGAGCCGTCCTCGGCCTCGGCGCAGTCGGTGTCGTCCAGCGCTCCGAGGGCGGCCGCCGGGCTCGTCTCGCCGTCGCAGCGCACGTCGCAGCAGTCGCCTCCCCTTCCCCTCTCGACTCGTTCGACTGCAGGCCTCGCGCCATCCTCGTCCTTCTGGTCCGTCAACGCGGCCGCGTCGCCGTCGAGCGGCCCGGGCGCGTCGTCCACGCCGGCGAGGCGCGAGAGCCTGCGGGCTCAGGCGGTGTACGGCTCGCCGCAGCAGTCCGTGGCGGCGAGGGAGGCGGGTCGCGGCGCGAGTGGCGGCACGAGGATGGACAGCAGGGCGCTGCAGCGGAGGGAGAGCCTCGGCGCGAGCGTACAGCAGAACCTGGGTCGAGCAGGCGCGCTCTCCTCTTCCTCTTCTCGTCAGCGAGCAGTCTTCTGACACGGCCTCACCTCGCGCGCAGACGTTCACGCCGGCATGCAGGCGACGTCGCTCCTGCCGTACTCGCCCGACTCGCCGTCAAGATCCTCCGCTCGGCCGACGCTCCCGCCCGGCGCAGCTCCGCCGCAGCTCATCAGCTCGACGACCCCGACTGGCACCTACGACCGCCTCGCAGCGCTGTACGGCCCGCCGATCGCTGCCACCTCGAGCCGCTCGGCCACGTCCCTCGCCGAGACGGCGACAACCAGCTCGCCCGTCACGCTCTTCACCCGCCAGCTATCGAACGGCTCGGGCGGCGACGGGAGCGCCACGACGCCCGGAGCGTCGGACAGCGAGCAGAGCGACGAGATCGACCCGCAGGCGCAGTCGAAGCGCGCCGGCGAGATCGTCCACTCGGCGGGCCAGATCACGCCCCGGCAGCTACCGCGCGCTCCCGCGCCGCCGCAGTCGCAGGCGACGGTGGCGAGCACGGCGCCCGCCGACGGGCGCAGGGCCTCGAGCGCGCCGGCGCCGCCGCTTCCTCGCCCGGCGAGCAGCGTCTCGTCGCAGTCGACCGTCCGCTCGCCGACCTCGCCGCGCAACGAGCGCTCCGCCCTACCACCGAGTCGCCTCTCCAAGTACGTCGAGGTGCGCAACGCCGACGCGCCCGCCAAGCTCGTCAAGCGCCGCTCGTCGACTTTCGCCCCGCACGGACCTCCTGCCGCCCCGCCCGTCGCGCGCCCTCCCCTTCCTCCTTCGCTCTCGCCCGCCTCGCCATCCTCACTCGCCGCCCGCTCGTCACCGTCGAAGACCCGAGCCGCTCGGCCTATCACGCCGCCCAAGTCGCCCGACCGCGCGAGAAAGACCCTCGCTCCGCCACCCGAGGCGGCGACGACGAGCCCGCCGCCTCGTCGCTCGTCGCTGAGCCAGCGCGCTGTACCCGTCGTTCCTTCCACGCCCGAGGCGCAGGTCCCGCCGTCGCTGCGCTCCGCCTCGCAGGTCGGCGTGCCCATGTCGCCGCCGCGTCAGTGGCGGGAGAGCCCGACGACGCCGCGCTCGCGCGTGGGCGACGAGGCCCCTTCGCCGACGAAGCGCGTCGGCTCGTCGGGCGCGCTGACGCCGCGAGCTGCGGCGCTGGCCGCGGCGAGGGAGCGCGAGAAGAGGCTCGTGCCCTCGGTCGGCTCGGCGGCGCTCGTCCCGTCGCACGCCCCGATCTCTCCTCCCTTGTCGGACCGCAGCTCGCCCGTCGAGGTCGTCGACGCCGTCGACCAGGACCACCCATCCCCTCGCGTCGAGCTCGCCTTCGCCCATTACCCCGTCCCCGTCCTCCGCTCCCTCCTGCGCCACATCAATTACGCCGACGTCGTCACGCTCCAGCTCGTCTCGCGCACTCTCCGTCACGCCGTCGAGGTCGACGCCAAGGACCTCGTCCTCGAGCGGTTCCTCGGCTCGCAGGGGTACCGCAGCCTCTCGCGCCCGCCCGCAGCCGCCCCGAGCAAGGCCGCAGGGTTCCTCCCGTCCGCCAACGACATCGTCCTCGACCTGCGCGACCTGTCGGCGTTCCGCGCCGCCCTGCGCGTCTCGCCCGACGAGTACGCGCACCTCGCGAGGGTCTACACGCACGACCCGGCGCGGTTCTCGCAGGCGTCGCTGCGCCTTGCTCGGGCGACGACCCGCGCCTGGAACCGCGTCGTCCTCCGTCTGCGGCTGCAGGCGACGCTCCCGTCGTCGTCGTTCGCGCCGCCGGCGTTCCCCGAGCTGCCGCCGACGAGCACGCCCGTGTACAAGACGGGCCGGGCGCCGAGCCTGCGCGTGTGGGTCCCGACGCGCACGGGCGAGAGCTGGATGGCCGACGGCGAGGTGATCGAGTGCGAGCGCGAGGTGTGGAGGAGCAGCGGCGCGTGGGCGCAGCTTCGCAGGGGCGACGTCGTGGCCAACGTTGCCATCCCGGCGTTCGGCAACGTCGGCACGCTCGTGTTCGACGGCAAGTTCCTGCGCGACCTCAGCTTCGAGCACGACGTCGTCGGTCACCTTCCTGTGCGCTCAGGCCTCTCCTCTCCTCGCCATTGTGCACGACGCTGACTCGGCTCCCCTCGCGACGCAGACCTGGCTCAACATGCTCGGCTTCTCGCCCAGCCACTTCCACAACATCATCGTTGCCTCGTCGTCGAACCCAGTCTTCTGTGCGTCGCCTTGGCAGCTTCATCGTCGAGCGAGGCCGTGCTGACTTTGCTCCTCGAGCGCGCACAGACCTCTCGCTCGCGCCCTATGTCGCCGCCGTCCGCGAGTCGCTCACCCTGTGCAAGGACCGCGTCGCCGTCTCGTCGCCGCAGGGCAACTACCTCGTCTCGCGCTACGTCTACCGAGCGGCGCTGCACCTCCTCGCCGGCCAGATGATCGGTGACG
This sequence comes from Rhodotorula babjevae, assembly GCA_920104245.2. Lineage (NCBI taxonomy): Eukaryota > Fungi > Basidiomycota > Microbotryomycetes > Sporidiobolales > Sporidiobolaceae > Rhodotorula > Rhodotorula babjevae. Next base: position 329,646 of record CAKKSZ020000015.1, read on the forward strand.
TGGCGGGCGCAGGCGGCGCAGGGCCAGGCGGCATCGAGGTCGTGCACCCGGATTGGGCGGGAACGATCGTCGTCGAGACGGAGGGGACGACCGAGGCGGCGACGCTGCTCCTGGCGCGGGTGCGTCTCCTTCCCTCTCTCGATCCTCTCGAGGGCTGCCCCCTCCTCTCTCTCTTTCCTCGACTCGGCGAGCTCACTCTCTCCTCCTCCTGCAGGTCGCCTCGACCGAGCCCGTTCCGTGGCGCATCTTGCGCGAGAAGAGTCGCCCGGGCAAAGTCTGGCTCAAGCCGGTCGGCCCCGAGAAGGCCTGAGCGTCGTCCTTCCTCTTCCTGTCTCCCTTCGCGACGCTGGTCGTGGTCGTCCTCTTCTCGCAGTCTCTCGAGCGTCGTACTGTCGTTGGAATGCCAGCTTTGCCATCTCGTCCTCGCCTGCTCGAGAGAGCAGCGGCTCGAGCGCGAACTTAGGAAGGCCGACAGCTCGTTGCACCCGCCGCTACCGCCCTGCCTCGCCCTTCTGCGCCGCCTCGCCGAACAAGAACTCGCGCTCGAAGCGCCAGTACCCTCGGTCGTACCGCCACAGGACGAGCCCGTTCGCCTCGCCCTGCGCGCCCTCGTCCTTGGCCCAATCGCGCACCTCGTCGAACGCCGCCATGACCTTGTCCTCGTCGTTGACCTTGTTTTGCACCGTCCAGTGCGCCTTGAAGCCCTTGGCGTCCTGCTTGCTCAGGAACGGCTCCCACTCGGCGCGCAGCTGGGCGTGCACGTCGGCGCCCTCCTCGGTCCCGACGCCCGGCGCGACGGCGACGCCGTTCTTGCCGAGGAGGAACGCTCGCCCCGTCGTCACCGTGAACGGTGGCGTCGCGCTCGCGACGCGCTGCGCGTCGCTGCACACGCGCTCGAGCTCCGAGTGCGGCAGCGCGTGGAAGAGGGTCAGGTGCGCGGGCACCTTGAGTCGCTCGGCGGGGAAGTAGCGCGTGCGGAGCGTGTTGAGCGCGTCGTGGAGGGGAGGCGAGAGGCGCAGCGAGAGGATGTAGACGTGCTCCTCCTCGCGCGACGTCTTGGGCCGGTGCCGGTGCAGCTTGGTCTCCCCGGGTTGTGGCGCGTGCCATCGAGGCTGCTGCGGCTGGTTGGTGCGCGCAGCGGGCTGTCGAGGCTGCTGATGAGGAGGGCGAGACTGTCGAGGCGGCTCGGCGCGTGCTTGAGCTGGAGGAGCTTGCGGGGTCGACGAGGAGGAGGACGAGGCGCCGGCCGCATTGGCGTAGCTGAACGGCTTGGAAGGGGGCGAAGTCGTGCTCATGGTCGCTCTGAGCGGATTTGTCGTGCTCGTGAGCTGTGCGACGCGGCGAGGGAGCATGCAGAAGCGAAACCAAGCTCCGGCCGCGGCGAGTTGGCGATCGAGCCGGGCGTCTCGACGTCAGCGTTGCACCGGATCGGGCTCGGTGTCAACGAAGAGGACGTCGAGCTGCACAGCGCAGGCGCAGGGAGACAGAAGAAGGAGGGCGACATCGCGAGGGAGAGCGCACTCGGGGTCCGAGCCACGCGCGCACGGGCCTCTCGGTCCAGGCGCGAAACGCGATGCCAAAAAGTACAGCTCGTCGTCGAGCGCGGCTGCAGAGCCGCACAGACTACAGACACGCTCCTCACTTCTTCCTCGACTGCTTCTTCTCGGGCGCTTTAGGCTGGTACCGAGGCGGCGGAAGCGGCACGAACGGCGGCGGGCCCTCCTTGCTCGCCTTGCTCAGGTCGACCTCGTGGAAGCGGCCGTACTTGGGCACCGGCGGGCGCCTCGTGTTGTCTCGACGTGACATAGGCGGCTCGTCGGTCGGCGTCGTCGAGCCCTTCTTGCCCGAGATCGAGCCAGGACGGGGAGGGAGGGGAGGAGGCTTGCCCGAGGGCGAGGGGAGGACGGGGCTCGCGCGCCGGATGCGCCGCACGTCTCGCGGCGCACGACACGCCGAGCGGACGAGGCACATGGCGAGGATGAGGACGGAGAGGCCGAATGCGCCGGCGACGAGGACGAAGACGTAGTAGCCTGCGCCGAGCCCGTCCGACGATGATCTGGAAAGGCGCAGGGGCGATCAGCTCAGCCCATGAGGGCAGGAAGAGGTACTCACGAGCATCCTGGAAGGTCTGGACGCCCATCTTGGACCGTGCTCGCCGCCGTCATGCGCGTGTTTCCTGCGGCGTCGGTGACCTTGACGCGCACGGTCCTGCCCGGCTCGACCTCGACGGCCCACAACGTCGTGCCGCTCGCGCCGTAGTCGCCGATCTCGGCCAGTTCCGTGTCTGGGTAGGCGTACCCGACGACGCCGAGGTGGAAGGGCGGGTTCGAGCCGCCGTACATGAGCTTGTAGGTGCTGCACGACACGTTGTCGGACGAGCGGTACAGGACGGCGGGGAAGGCATCGTTCGAGTCGCGGATGCCGACGAAGAGCGTGTCGGGGATCTGCCGTCGGTGCCGGTGCAGGATCGTGAGCGGGATGGCGCTGACGAGCGAGGCTGCGAGCGCGCCGAGCGCGAGGGGCGAGGCATGAAGGCGCATGGTCGTCAAGGGCGCCGCCGTACGAGGAGGTCGAGGAGTAAGTGGAAGGAGAGCCGGCGCAGGGCGACGGGGTAGTCGAGGTGGCGCTGCGACTGCGACTTGAGGCGGGGCGAGCGGGAGGGCTTGACCGCGAGTGGCACGCCCGCTCCTGGAGCTGCCCGTGCTGAGCTGCTCAGCTCGTGAGCACAAAGCGGAAGCGGCCGCGCAGACAGCCTCGTGCGGGAGCAAGGTGGCTGGCATGCGCCGGGAGGAGGAGCGGGAAGAGGGCGAGGAGCACGAGGCGAGGCGGCGGGGCGCACGCACGGCCGGAGAGAGCTCGAGGGTCCGCATAGCTACTCTCGGGCGGTGCACAGATGTGTCGCTCGAGCCCAAGTGAGCTGGCGGAAGCAAGAGAGCAGGAGGACGAGGTCGACCGTCGTCGTCGCCCCCACCTCGTCGCCCTCATCCTCGCGCTCGCCTGGCTCGATTGCCTGCGAGACCACACTAGCCGCTCCTGCTTGCCTCTAACACCATGGCCTCGCTCCTCGAACGCACCCTCGGCGGCATCCGCAAGGACAACGCCGCCCCCGACAACCGCAGGACCAGCGGCGGCGGAGGCCAGTCGCGCAGCAGCCCATACGCAGTCAGTCGCGCTCTCACTGTATCCGATGACGAGCTGGGTGGCTCTCGGGCTACGCGCCGCCCTCTCGGTGGCCGTGTGGACCGTCGTCGTCGTGGTCCCCCGCCCGCGTCGCACGAGCGAGCCGCAGCTCGGCACCGGCACAGCCTTCGAGGACCGTCGCTGACTCTACTTGAACCCTGCAGAGGCCCGCCGGCGACTCGTGGAAGCACGACAAGTTCGACACGGCCGACTCGTCCACGTCCTCGCCCCGCGAGCCGGCTTCGAGGTCAAGCACCGCCGACCAGGGCCCGAGCAACAAGCTCGTCATTCACAACCTGCACTACGAGGTGTCGGAGCGCGAGCTCGAGGTGCGCTCCCTCTCGTTTCCTCTCGCCGACGCTTGTCCTCGCCCGAGCAAGCCGGCTGACCCTGGACCCCCCTCTGCAGCTCCTCTTCGTCCAGATCGGCCCGATGGCCAGCGCGCCCAAGATCAAAGTACGGCCGCCCTTCCTCTCGCACCCGTCCGCACAGCCCTGAGCGCACGAGGACCCGGCCCCGTCGCCCGACTTTGGCTGCACGAGCCCCGACTGGATCGCTTACGACCTCCCTCGCCCTCCCTGTCCTCTCCTCCTGCTCGCTGCTTCCCTCGTCATCCTCATCTTCTGTGCCCTGCGCCTCACCTCAAGTTCGACCGCTCGGGCCGCTCGACCGGCACGGCGTGGGTCACCTACCTCGAGGACAAGCACGCCGCAAAGGCCAAGGAGGCGTTCAACGGCGCCATGGCCAAGGGTGCGTCTTGATCTCTCTGCTACATCACATCGAGAGCAAGAACTGACGAGCTCCGACTTGCAGGTGAGCCGATCGAGGTCGACTTTGACTACCGCAACGACCGCCCGTCTGAGCGCGGCGCAGCAGCGCCCGGCTCTCTCCTCGCTCGTCTCGGCGGCACCGAGTACGTCCCTCTCTCTCTCTCCGCCAGCTCGACTCGTCTCGAGCGCCTCACTGACTCGCTCTTTCGGTCCGCAGGTCCGCCGCTCGTGGCCCCAAGTTCGCCGCCCCAACTCGCGGCGCCGGCGGCGGTCCCGATCGCGCTCCTCGCGCCGAGCGTGGCGCACCGCGAGACGGTCCTCGTGGCGGTGAGCGCGGCGAGCGCGAGCGCGGTGGGCGCGGTGGCGGGCGGGGTGGTCGGGGAGGGCGCGGCGGCGAGCGGTCGGCGGGCGGTGGCAGGGGCGAGAAGCGGGCGCCTAAGACGAACGAGGACCTCGATGCGGAGCTCGAGGCGTTCATGAAGGCGCCTGCGGGAGACGTGCGTCGCGCAGTCCTCTCCTCGCTCGCGTCGGGCACGAGTCCTGGAACTGACGCCTTCTTCGCCCTCTCCCTCTCTCTCGCCTTCCTCCCTCCCTCGCAGGACAAGGCCAAGTCTGCGTCTGCACCCGCACCTGCCGCCGGCGGCGACGACGTCGAGATGTCGTGATCGTCGATGCGCCGCTCGGACCCCCTTTCTATCGAAACCTCCCTGTCGAGCTACGCGCTCGGGCCTCTCCCGTCGTCTCTCCTGCACACCCTCTGTCTCCTTGTAGTGCGCTTGTACACCCTTCCGTCGGACGTACTGCCGCTGCTCCCGCGAGAGCCCTCTCGAGCGTTTCGAGGAGAGCAGGATCCGCTTCTTCCCTGCGCACTTGACACGCACCTGCGACGAGGCAGCTCTCTCGCTCGACGACGCAGCTACGTAGCGAGAGAGCCGAGAGTGCAGTCGAGCGAGGCCTTCGCAGTCGAGCGAGCCCTCGAGCGAGCTGCGCTCGAGCCTCTTCACCTTCTGCTTTCGCCGAGCTCTGCGGTCCTCATGCGTCGCGAGCGCCTCCCTGACATCTGGCATCGGCAGCCGTGTAGCGACATCCGGAATCAGAGCGAATCTGGAGCGGTGAAAGCGTCCTGAGGACGACATGCGACTTCCTTCGAACCTCGGTTGGCCCCGGTCGAGACTTTCGATGAAAGGCGAGCAACAACGACAGCGCCGCCCACGAGCGTCGGCGCGCCTCGAGTCGCTCGTGACGCACTCGAAGAGGTCTACCGAAGGCTTCCGAGAGAAAGAGAGCCAGCAGGAAGACGGTCTCTCGCACCTCGAGCGACTTGAGAAGGCGGAGCGGGACGGTCCAACTCGCGCTACACGACAGCTGCCGGCCCGCAGACGCGCTCGAGAGCACCGCAGATACCTCCTCGTTCGTTCCCGCCCATCGAGGAGCCGCCAACCCCGCTGGATCAAGAGTGAGCGTTTTTCAGAGGGTGCGCAGGGTCCCCCTGTTTTTAAGAGGTGGCCGGGCCCACAGTCGCGCCGGAGCGGCGGCGACCGTGCGGAGCGGCTCACCAGATGCGCCCGCTGCTCACAGGAGCACGTGAGGGCGGGTGCGGCCTCGAAAAGGACTCGTCCGCGACGGCTCGACTCGGTCGGCCGCCGGGACGAGTGGGAGACGATGAGACGGGCTTTCGGGACAGACAGAGGGCACACGATCGCACGAAGAGGCCGTGTGCATCGACCGGCGCCGTTTCCAGGCCGCCGGGCGAGCGAGAGGACGAAGCTTTCGGGACGAGAAGGGGGACCGGTGCCATCGAGGGCGCTGCTGATCTGTGTGGCGGGCACGAGAGCGTCAGGGCACGGCTCGAGGAGCAGCACAGGGCTGTGCCCGAGGTTGTAGAGCGAGCAGAGAGAGCGGGAGAGACGCACAAGGACCTTGACGAGCCGCTCGAGGTCGACCCACAGCTCCTGAACCGCTCGACACGCCTCTCACGCCGTCCTGCTCGACCGTGCTACCTGCGAGGGGAGCCAGTCAGCTTGATGTCGCGTCGCTGCACAGTCGAGCCGGGCTGGCGAGGTCGGAGGGAGGAGGGAGAGGGTCGCGGGGGAGGAGGAGGCGGGGAGGACGAGGACGCACCCGCTCTCCCACTGCCGCAGGGCCCGCCTGCCCTGCACAGAGCGCGTCTTGCACCTTATTGAACCATGCTGAGGCGCGCGCGCCAGTCTGAATGTCGTCGCCGGTGTCGAGAGAGGAGGGCGGACGAGGGTTGCTGATGAGAACGTGTCGGGGTGGCTCTGCGCCTTGGGCGCACGCGCGTAGCGATGCAGCCGGCGCACACAGCTGCTGTCGAGAGCTGCGGCTAGCCAGGCGACGCGCAAGGCGAGTGGCCAGTCGTGGGAGGCGAGCAGAGAGCTTCCCCGCGGATCCGACGGAGTCTCGTCGACGAAAAATCGCGCGATTATTCGGACGCAGGCTATAAGCGCGAACGCGACTTCCGCTTGACTTTTCCTTACCCTGATTAGCTTTGCTCGCTCGCCCGCGCCGACGACGATAGCACAATTTCCGAGCGTCGGCGCGCCTCGGCTCGCTCTTGACACACTCGCAAAGGTCTAGAGAAGGCTTTTGAGAGAAGAGAGCCAGCAGGAAGAGCAGAACGGGGAGGGGTGCGAGAGTCGCGTTCGTGACCAGCTCGACCCTCTGGACGAGCTCGATGCGAGCTAGAAGCGGCCCCACGTGGACGGGTATCCTGCGAGTTGCAAAGGCTGATAGGTACAAGGAGAGCTCGAGGCGAGCGAGGCAGAGAGAGGGGGTATCGAGGTACAGGTTGGCCGAAGACGACGACGACGACGACGAGAAGGAGGAGAGACGGGCGGACCTGCGCCCAGCCTCGTACTCAGTCGACCTCCTTGCCCGACAGCGAGAAGTGGGCGACCGTGTTCCACAGCCTGCCGGGGAGGAGCTCTCCCTGCTCGTCGACCGCGCTCGGACCCTCGCCCGCGCCCGGCCCCGCCTCGCCCTGCTCCTCCCACAGCGCCTCGCGCGCGCCGACGAGCTGCGTCGTGAAGCTGCTCAGCTTGGCGCACGCGCCCACCGTCGACGAGCCCGCGCCCGGGACGCCCGTGAGGAACAGCTCGGCCTGGGCGGCGACGAGCTTGTCGAGGATGCCGTACAGGCCCGAGTCGAGCGTGCCGAGCGAGACGAGCGCCGCGCGGGCTCGTGCTGCGACGGCGACGGGGTCGTCGAGGTCGGAGGAAGGGAGGGAGGGCGACGAGGAGGAGGGGAGGAGCGGCGAGGTGAGGTTGGCGAGTTGGGCGGCGAGTCGCGCAGGGAGGGTCGCGCCGTCGGCAGCGCCTTGCGCGAGCGCCGCCTGCTCCTTCGAGAACGTCGTCAACTCGAGCTGCGGCCCTGTGGCGCTGCCTCGCCCGGGTGCGAACGTGCGCTTAAAGTCGCGCAGGAAGCGCCTCATGGCGACGTGGTGCTGCTCGGTGACCGACTTGGCGAACGTGCCGCTGTGTGCGACCTGGGTGCCCGGGTCGACGCTCGGCGCGAGCGAGGGGTCGAGCTGCTCGATCGGGTAGTCGGTCGCGAGGTAGACGTGGCGGAGGGACGGGTGCCGGCGCTTGAGGGCGGCGAGCTTGGCGAGGAGGGACGAGGCGCACGGCGCGAGGTTGCCCGGCGTCAGAGTCTCGGTGCGCCAGTGGATGGCGACGAACGGCGACAGGCGCGCCGCGGCGAAAGAGGCGAGCGAGATCCACGTCTCGGCGTAGGGGAAGTGGGCAAAGGGGAGCGGGACCGGCGCCGGGTCGTCGAGCGGTGACGACGACGACGAGGAGGAGGGCGCCAGCTGGGCGGCGACGGCGGGCGACATGATGGGGAACCGCAGCTCGTAGTTGAACGCGAGGACGTCGGGGAGGGCAAACGCCGCGAGGCGCGACGACGACGCGCGCGACGACCTCGAGCCGACCTCGTGCGACCGGAGCGTGTTGATGACGCTCTCGCCAAACCCGAGCCTGCCCGCCTCGGACTTGTGGTAGCCCTCGGGCGGGTACATGGCGAGGGGCGAGTGGCCGGCAAAGTCGAGCCGGGTCCTCGGCGCGCGCAGGCACAGGTTGCGGGTCGGCTTGGACGGGACGAGGGTCGGGTCGGACGCCGAGTCGATCTCGACGGCGCCGTGCGGGTAGCCCGCCTTGGCGTTGGCCATGGTGACGACCTGGGCCGACGGCTGGCGGTCGCGGCGGTGGGTCCACGCGACAAAGTCGGCCTGCGAGATGGTGCGGATGCCGAGGTCGGACAGGGACGACTCGCTGTAGTAGAAGGCGAACGGGTTCTTGTAGCAGGTGCCGAGGCGCGACTTGGACACGTTGGGGAGGACGAGGGTGCGGTTGAGGGCGAGGGCGAGGAGGCCGAGCTGGTACAGGTGCTGCTGCGCCTTGGTCTCTTGCTCGCCTGCGAGTGCACGTCGACGAGCGCGTCAGCGTGTGCTCGACTTTTCGAGAGCGGAACGAGAGGAGGAGGGGAGAGAGGGACGCACCGAGCCAGGCCGGGATCAGGAACTGGCACGGGCGGCCATCGGTCGCGCCGCACACGTCGTAGTCGAGCAAGTCGGCGGGGACCTTGTCCGGGCTGACGGGCGCGGATGGGTCGGGCTTGACGTAGTCGGGGATGGCGACGACGAGCGGCGGGCGGTCGAGGTCGTGGTGGGTGCCGCCGGGGCCTTTGCGGGCCGTGGAGCGCACGTCGCGGTGCTCGTCGACCGGGTCGATGGCCGGGTCGTCCTCGTCGGCGCCGAGGTGGATCTCGAGGAGGCGCAGCTTGTCGAGGGTCGAGCGGTCGACGACGGGGACGCCCTCGGGCGAGACGGCGACGCGGCGGTCTGGGCTGCCCTTGCGCGCGGTCCAGGGTGCGGGTGCGCCCGAGCGCGTCAGGTAGAGGGCTGCGCCGAGGCCGAGGGCGACGACGAGCATCCAGCGGCGGAGGCCGGTCCTGCCGACGACGCGGGCCGTGAGCCAGGTCGCGGCATGGTCGTAGGCGGTGCGGAGGGGCGAGTGGTGGGCGCGGTGGGTGCCGCTGCTGGACCGGCGTGCGCGTGGCCGGGAGAGGTAGTCGCTCGAGGGAGAGCCAGAGGAGGAGCGCAGGCGGTTGGACGAGGGCGAGGTGGATGAGGACGAGGGCGAGGGGTGGGCGGGCGAGGCCGAGACGGGGATGCGGTACGAGTGGGACGGCGAGTGCGAGTGCATGTGGGCTGCTCGCCGGTGGTGCTGCTCCTGGTCGAGGGCGACGAGTCGGTGAACAAGGGGAGCGACGACGACGAGGAGGAGGGGGAGCGCGAGGCGGTGCACCCGGCGGCCGCATCTCTCCTCCTCGAAGCGCAGGGCCGGCTAGCCTAGGTGCTCTGCTACTTGCTCAGCAGGCTGCACGGATTTCTCGACCACCCAGCGAGAGGTGCGCGAGGTTGATCGCCTCGTCGGCGCCGGCTCGCTCGGTTCGAGCTTTGGTGGACTTGGCCGCCGCGCACCTCGACCACGGCACCCCGCTGCCCCGACAGCCACTGCGCTCGTCCCAGCCACCCAAAAGGGGCTGTCCAAGCCCAACCCCCCACCGCCAGCCAACGTCGCCTGCGCCTGCGACCCCGCCCGCCTCGAGCTCATCCTCCTCCCCGCCTCGACCCTCGACCCGGCACACCCACCAGCCCGGGCTAGCACCCCTACGAGCTCCTCGACTCGCCAGCTCGACCTAGCGCGCCTCACCTCCAGCCGGCCCCGCCCAAGATGGACATCGCCCACCCCGTCTCGTCCGACATCACCTCGCTCTCGTTCTCGTACCTCCACACCACCGACATCAAGCGCGTCTCGGTCAAGCCCGTCGTCAACCCGGTCCTGTTCGACAACCTCAACAACCCCAATGCCGGCGGCCTGTACGACCCGGCCTTTGGCCCGCTCGGCAAGGGCGACATGTGCGTCCCCCTCGCCCTCTCCCCCCTGCGCGTGCTGCCCCAGCGAGGAGCGACGGGCGACGTCGAGCAAGAGGGCGAGGGCGAGGGCACTGGGCAGGGAGGAGGCAGCGCGGCACCCGCACTCCGAGAGCCCGCACTGACCCCTCGACCCTCTCGCAGCTGCTCGACCTGTCACCTCACCTCGTTCGACTGCCCGGGCCACTTTGGCCACATCGAGCTGCCGTCGCCCGTCTTCCACCCGCTCTACATGGTCCAGGCCTTCCAGCTCCTGCGCGGCTGCTGCGTCTACTGCCACCGCTTCCTCCAGACCGACACCCAGGTCCGTCTCCCTTGCCCTCTGCCGAGTCCCTCTTTCGCCGACGCTGACTCTCGACTCCCTCTGCAGCTCGCCAAGCAGGTCGCACGCCTCACCCTCCTCGAGCACGGCCTCGTCACGGCCGCCCTCGAGCTCGACTCGGCCTTCCAGGGCCCCGTCCCCGTCTCCAAAGCCAAGGCGAGGGCTGACGCCAAGGCGCGCGCCGCCGCCGCCGACGCCGACAACGTCGAGGACAACGATGTCGGCGAGTCGCTCGAGGAGTCGTACGACGACTTCCGCCGCCGCCTCGACCAGTTTGTCGCCCAGAGCATCCGCGCCGCGCACAAGGGCAAGCAGGTCGGCCTCGAGCACAAGGGCCGCAACGAGTACAAGGAGAGCGGCGCCGCGTTCGACGTGCGCCGCAAGGCCATCAACGCGTTCCTCAAGAGCCTGAGCGCAAAGCGTCGCTGCGAGCACTGCGGAGCGTGCGTCCTCCTCTTTCCCCTCGTCTCCTCTCGAGCTCGCGAGCTGACCAACGACGACCACTTGCGCACAGCTTCGCTCACCGCTACCGCAAGGAGGGCCACACCAAGATCCTCGAGTACTCGCTCGTCGCCAAGCAGCGCGGCGCGCACGCCGCCATGGGCCTCAAGCGGCCCAAGGTCCTCTCCGAGGAGCGCCTCGAGGCCGCAGGCGGCCGCGAGCCTAACAGCGCCAAGCACGGCGACGACTCGGACGTTGAGGACGACGCGATGGACGTCGACGGCGACGCCGAGGACAAGGCCAACCTCGCCGAGGAGGAGGAGGACGCCGCCATCGAGGAGGAGCTGTCGCGCGGCAAGCAGACGGAGCGCATCGTCCTGCCCGAGGAGGTGCGCGCCCACTTGCGCCGCCTCTTCGCCAACGAGCGCGACCTCGTCACCCTCATCTACGCGCCGCACGGACCCCTCGCGCGCGCGACGGCCTCGCGCATCCCGCAGGGCTCGCGCACCCGCGCAGCAGGCGGTGCCGGCGTCGCCAAGGGCCAGCCCGCCGCGAGCGCCGACATCTTCTTCATGGACGTCGTCTCCGTCCCGCCGACGCGGTTCCGGCCGGCGGCGAGCATGGGCGACCAGGTGTTCGAGAACCCGCACAACTCGCTCCTGAACGGCATCCTGCGGCAGAGCATCGCCGTGCGCGACTACAGCGCGCGCCTTGCCCGGTACGAGCTCGCGCCCGACGCGCCCGAGTTCCTCGCCGACGACGGCAAGCCGCGCATGGCTGCCGCGCGCTACTCGACCCAGCTGTACGAGGCCCTCATCGACCTCCAGATCGCCGTCAACTCGATGATGGACTCGGGCAAGAACCCGGCGCCCGTCAAGCAGGGCAAGCTCCCGACGCCCGGCGTCAAGCAGCTCCTCGAGAAGAAGGAGGGCCTCTTCCGCAAGAACATGATGGTGCGCCACTCCTTCCTCCTCGCCGTCGTTATGCTCCTGTGCACGTCGTGCTGACCTTGCTCGTCGTCGTCCTCGCAGGGCAAGCGCGTCAACTACGCCGCTCGGTCCGTCATCTCGCCCGACGTCAACATCGAGACGAACGAGATCGGCGTGCCGCCCGTCTTTGCGCGCAAGCTCACGTTCCCCGAGCCCGTCACGGCGCACAACATCCACCAGCTCCAGCAGGCCGTCATCAACGGGCCGCACCAGCACCCGGGCGCGAGCTTCATCCAGATGGAGGACGGCAACCTCATCTCGCTCGAGCGCATGACGCTCGAAGAGCGCACGGCCCAGGCCAACAAGCTCCTCGCGCCCGAGTCGACGCCGGCCTCGCAGCGCCTCGCCGCCGCCTCTCGGCCCGACGTCGGCCTCCCGCCGACCCGCACGCCTCAGATCAACCGCAAGGTCTACCGCCACCTCCAGGACGGCGACATCGTCATCCTCAACCGCCAACCGACGCTCCACAAGCCGTCGATGATGTGCCACCGCGTCAAGGTCCTCAAGGGCGAGAAGACGATCCGCATGCACTACGCCAACTGGTGCGTCTCCCTCCTCCCTCGTGCTCGCCCTCTCTGCTTCTCGAGCTCGACGCTGACTTGACGACGACATCCTCTGCGCTCGCAGCAACTCGTACAACGCCGACTTCGACGGCGACGAGATGAACATGCACTTTCCCCAGTCGCTCACGGCCCAGGCCGAGGCGCGCATGCTCGCCAACACGGACAACCAGTACCTCGTGCCGACGTCGGGCAACCCGCTGCGCGGCCTCATCCAGGACCACGTCGTCGCCGGCGTGTGGCTCACCAACAAGGACACGTTCTTCACGCGCGAGCAGTACCAGCAGCTCATCTACGGTGCGCTCCGCCCCGAGGACCAGTACACGGGCGAGGGCACGGTCAAGACGCTCCCGCCGACCATCTGGAAGCCGCAGCCGCTGTGGACGGGCAAGCAGGTCGTGCGTCCCCTTCCTCTCCCCCTCCACCTTCTCGCTCTCCCCCTCGACGACGAGCTGACCTCTCCTCCTCTCGCTCGCTCGCTCTCCCGCCTGCAGATCTCGACGCTCCTGCGCAACATCCAGCCGCACAACATGAGCGGCATCCACTTCTCGTCCAAGGGCAAGATCCCCGCCGACCGGTGGGGCTCGATCGGCGCCGAGGAGGCCGAGGTCATCGTGCACGACGGCGACATGCTCACGGGCATCATCGACAAGGCCCAGATCGGCGCGTCGGCGTACGGCCTCGTCCACTCGGTCCACGAGCTGTACGGCGCCACCATCGCCGGCAAGCTCCTGTCGATCCTGTCGCGGCTCCTCACCAAGTACCTCCAGAGCCGCGCCTTCTCGTGCCGCATGGACGACCTCGTCCTCACGGCCAAGGGCAACCACGACCGCCGCCGCATGCTCCAGACCGTCAACGACAAGGGCCTCTCGGCCGCGCTCGACTACACGGGCCTCGCGAGCGCCGAGCGCTCGGACCCGGCGACGGCCGACGACCTGCGCGACCGCCTCGAGGAGATCCTGCGCGACGACTACAAGCTCGCCGGCCTCGACGCGTCGGTCGAGAGCGAGACGAACCAGGTCACGTCGCAGCTCATCAAGACGTGCCTGCCCAACGGCCTCGTCAAGCCGTTCCCGCACAACAACATGCAGACCATGACGGTCTCGGGCGCCAAGGGCTCGAACGTCAACGCGTCGCAGATCTCGTGCCTCCTCGGCCAGCAGTCGCTCGAGGGTCGCCGCGTCCCCGTCATGGTCTCGGGCAAGACGCTCCCGTCGTTCAAGGCGTTCGAGACGGCACCACGCGCCGGCGGCTTCGTCGCAGGTCGCTTCCTGACGGGCATCCGGCCGCAGGAGTACTACTTCCACTGCATGGCCGGCCGCGAGGGCCTGATCGACACGGCCGTCAAGACGTCGCGCTCGGGCTACCTCCAGCGCTGCCTGATCAAGCACCTCGAGGGCCTGCGCGTGCACTACGACCACACGGTCCGCAACGCCGACCAGTCGGTCCTCCAGTTCCACTACGGCGAGGACTCGCTCGACGTCACCAAGCAGAAGCACCTGCTCCAGTTCGAGTTCGCCGTGCGCAACATGTCGTCGATCATCAACCGGTACAAGCCCAAGGCGGCGCTCGACCGCACCGACAACCTCGAGGACGTCATGCCCGGCTCGATGAAGAAGGCGCTCAAGCACCCCGAGACGCACCCGCCCGTCCTCTCGCTCGCGTCGCCCTCGACCGTGTCGGGCGCCGTCTCGGAGCGGTTCGCGCGCGAGATCGAGACGTACATCAAGAACCCCAAGCAGCGCTTCCTGCGCCCGCGCAAGAAGAAGGACATGGCCGACTGGCCCGCCTTCATCCGCAAGGACGAGCTCATCTCGGCAGAGCACTTCCGCTCGCTCATGAGCATGCGCTACATGCGCAGCCTCGTCGAGCCCGGCGAGGCCGTCGGGCTCATGGCGTCGCAGGGGTGCGTCCTCATCCTCTCCCTTCCCTCGCGCACGGACCCCCTCTCCCCTCGCTCGCCGTCGCTTTCCTTCCTCGCTGCGCACTCGCCTCTCTCCGCCTTCCCCTCGCTCACGCTGACCCTCTCTCGCTCTCTGCGCATCTCCTCGCTCGCAGTGTCGGCGAGCCGTCGACCCAGATGACGCTCAACACGTTCCACTTTGCCGGTCACGGCGCGGCCAACGTCACGCTCGGTATCCCTCGACTGCGCGAGATCGTCATGACGGCGTCGCAGGACATTAAGACGCCCATGATGCGCCTGCCCATCGTCGAGGGCGTGTCCGACTCGCGGCTCAAGACGTTCTGCCAGTCGTCGACCCGGTTGACGCTGTCGCAGTGCGTCGACAACGTCGTCGTCGAGGAGCGCCTCACGCCCAAGACGAGCGACAACAACTACTCGCGCTCCAAGCTGTACACGGTCAAGCTCAACCTGTTCCCGCGCGCCGACTACGAGGCCGAGTACTCGGTCTCGCCCGAGCAGATCCTCGCCGGCATCGCCAAGACGTTCGTGCCCCTCCTCGACAAGGCCATCACCAAGGAGATCAAGCAGAACGACCGCGAGTCGTCGCGCGAGGCGGCCGAGGTCGGCCAGGGCAAGCAGGTGCGCAAGGGCGGCAAGGGCTCGACCTCGGGCGCCGACGAGGACGGTGCGGGCGAGGAGGATGCGGGCGTCGTTGGGCGCGGCGACGGTGAGGAGATCGACGGCGACGCCGACGACGAGCGTCGCGGTCGGCAGGCCAACGACGAGCAGACGTACGACGACGAGGACGAGGACGAGGCGCCCGACGCCGAGGACGAGCTCGAGGCCAAGTTCAAGGACGCCGGCGACACGGCGAGCGCAGACGGCGACTCGAGCGACGACGAGGCCGACGACGAGGACCCCGAGGTCGTCGCGCGGCGGTCCAAGGCCGAGAGCCTCGAGCGGATGAAGCAGTACGAGCGCCGCGTTCCGGGCACGTCTCGCTTCGTCAACAAGCTCGTCTTCGACAAGGAGGGCGGCGAGTCGTGCGAGCTTGACCTCGAGGTGCGTCTCCTGTCTCTGCCTCGTTGTCGTCGTCGTCGACGGCGACTCTCGAGCGGCGCTGACCTTGTCTCTCTCGTCGCTCCCTCTCGTCCTCGCCCGCTCGCAGTTCTCGTCCCAGGCGCACAAGCTCCTCCTGGTCGGCATCGTCGAGGAGGTGTGCCGCATCGCCGTCGTGCACGAGGTGCCCGGCATCGCGCGCTGCTTCGTCGAGAAGGCCGCCAACGCCAACGCTGCCGCGCACCGCAACGCCGTCACCGAGGGCGTCAACCTGCGCCAGCTGTGGCAGATCGGGCACGGCCTCGTCGACCTGAACCGCATCGGGACGAACGACATCGGCGCCATCCTGCGCACGTACGGCGTCGAGGCGGCTCGGTCGTCCATCATCAACGAGATGTCGGGCGTCTTCTCCGTCTACGGCATCGGCGTCGACTACCGCCACCTCACCATCATCGCCGACTACATGGTGCGCGCGTGCTCTCGTCGATGCGCGAGGAGGAGAGAGAGCTCGAGCTGACCTGGTTCTCGTCGCCCCGATCCTGCAGACGTGCGAGGGCGGCTACAAGCCCTTTAACCGCACGGGCTTGAGCAACAACTCTTCCATCGCGCTCAAGGCGTCCTTCGTGCGCCGCTCTTCGTTGCCGAGTCGTTTCGAGAGCCGTTCCTGACCTCTTCGTCCTCTTCCTCCCGCTCGCAGGAAACGACGAGCGCCTTCCTCGCCGAGGCCGCGCTGTACGGCGACTACGACAACATGATTGGTCCCTCGGCCCGCATCGTCGTCGGTCGCACGCCCGAGGCTGGCACTGGAGCGTTCGCGATCCGCTCCGTCGTCGAGGCAGGTGCGGCCTAGCTGTAGCTCCCCTTCCCGTGTCGTGCCCTGTCCCTCTCGCTCGCAACCTGCATTCTAGAGATGTTCCCACTGCTCGGTCACCGCAGAGAGAGCCACAGCGCGAGTGCGACGAGTCGTTGGCCGTCGACCGAGCCTCGCTCTCCTCCTCGCTCGACATCTGCTCGGCTGCACCGCCTTGGCGCCTCGCAGACGCGTCACCTGCGCTCTAGCCCACCTCTCCTGGCATGCCGACCCGCACCCGCACCCTGCGCCGCCCTCGCCAGCTCCCGACGCGTCCTCATCAGCGACCCTCGTCCGCCCACCCCTCTCGACACCGGTGACAACTGCCAGACTGGCGCGCGGGGCTCAGCGAGGTCCAAGAAGGTGCAAGACACGTTCGGTGCAGGGTAGGCGGGCTCTGCGGCAGTGGGAGAGCGGGTGCTTCCTCGTCCTCCCCGCCTCCTCCTCCCCCGTGACCCTCTTCTTCCTCGCCCCGCCCTCGCCAGCTCGGCATGACTGTGCAGCGAGGCGACTACAAAGCTGACTTCGTCCCCTCGCAGGCAGCACGGTCGACCAGGACGGCGTGAGAGGCGTGTCGAGCGATGCAGGAGCTGTGGGTCGACCTCGAGCGGCTCGTCAAGGTCCTTGTGCGTCTCTCCCGCTCTCTCTGCTCATCTGACAAGCTCCAGCACAGCCCTGTGCTACTCCTTGAGCCATGTGCTGACGCCCTCGTGCCCGCCCCGCAGGTTAGCAGCGCCCTCGGTGGCACCGGCCCCTTCTCGTTCCGAAAGCTGCGCCTTCTCGCTCGCCCGGCGGCCTGGAAACGGCGCCGGTCGATGCGCACGGCCTCTTCGTGCGATCGTGTGCCCTCTGTCTGTCCCGAAAGCCCGTCTCGTCGTCCCCCACTCGTCCCGGCGGCCGACCGAGTCGAGTCGTCGCGGACGAGTCCTTTTCGAGGCCGCACCCGCCCTCACGTGCTCCTGTGAGCAGCGGGCGCATCTGGTGAGCCGCTCCGCATGGTCGCCGCCGGTCCGGCGCGACTGTGGGCCCGGCCACCTCTTGAAAACAGGGGGACCCTGCGCACCCTCTCAGAGACGCACACTCTTGATCCAGTGGGGTTGGCGGCTCCTCGATGGGCGGGAACGAACGAGGAGGTCTCTGCGGTGCTCTCGAGCGCGTCTGCGGGCCGGCAGCTGTCGTGTAGCGCGAGTTGGACCGTTCCGCTCCGCCTTCTCAAGTCGCTCGAGGCGCGAGAGACCGTCTTCCTGCTGGCTCTCTTTCTCTCGGAAGCCTTCGCTAGACCTCGTCGAGTGCGTCACGAGCGACTCGAGGCGCGCCGACGCTCATGGGCGGGGCTGTGGTCGTCGACGCCGCAGTTAATTGAGCAGGCGTTCGCTGGCCAAGCTGCTCTCGCTCGCTCTCGCGCTTTCTCGTTCTCGAGTCGCGCGAGCAAGCCTTTGCACGATAGTCCTGACAAGCTCATCTCCGCCGAGTCCGCCTACTCGTTGTCCGTGTCGCTCGAGCACCCGACCTCCGCCCGCTCGCGCCGGCGTTGACGCTGCCGCTGCGCCTGCTCGTGCTCGGCGCCCCGAGCGAGGCTGCGCATCGTCGACGAAGAACTAGACGACTCGCCGAGCCTGCCGAGGCCCGACACCGAGCGAGCCAGGCCGCCGAGCGAGCGGCTCGAGCGCCCGTGCGCGGCGACCGTCTCGTCGGACGAGTCGGAGCCGGACTCGGCGCCACTCTGGCCGCGCTGCTGCTGGCCAAGCGAGCGCATCAACCGAGTGCGCTTGGGCTGCGGATACTGGGGCGGGATGGTCGGGCTGCTCGGCACAGGGTCGCCGTTGCCGTCCGAGGACAGGGCGCGCGAGGTGCGGTAGCCGCCCTCGTAGCCCAAGTTGAAGCCCGAGTCGGCGCCGAACCGACTTTGCTGACCGTACGAGCCGCTGCAGAATATTAGACGGTCAGCAGGGGACGGGGACGAGGCGAGAGAGAAAACGCACCGGTACCGCGAGCGGTTGGCCGAGGATCCGAGCGACCGGTAGCTCTCGCCATCGAGCCGCTTCTTGTCGGAGTTGCCCTCCTTGGGCTTAGGCTGCTGTGGAATAGGCGGAAGAGGCGCAAAGAGCTTGGGCGGGATCGTGTCGCTGTCTTGACGAGGCTTGCCGTCCGAGCCCGAGGAGAGGACGCCGGCGAGTGGGTGGCCCGAGGAGTCGCGCGGGTCAAGACGCTTGCGGTACGACATTGGGAAAGGGCTCAGGAGAAGAGAGAACGAAGCAAGGGGCCGTCCTCGCGGCGAAAAGCTGGTTGCGGGCCCCGGCGTGGGGAGCGTCCGCGGAGAGTCCGGCGTCTCCTCTCGACAGGAGACGGTGCGTGCGAACCGGGAATAGGCTGGGCTATCCGGCCCGAAGAGCGAGTTCGGCGCGGACGGCGAGCGGACGGGCTCGGCGAGGAAAGAGGGACAAGAGGCTCGTGCGCAGCAGGACGAGGTCGGCTTACCCTCGAGCGACCTGAGTGAGCTCCGAGTGCACTCGTTCTCGAGCTACTCTATGCCTTGCGCGCTCCTCAGACCGCACGGTCGACTCGCTGAGCGTGCGCGAGAAGGGAGCGTCGGGACCAGCTCGACCTTCTCAAGTTGAGCTTCGGGCGGCTCTCGTCGCGTTCGCACGGGGAGAAGCGCCAGCGGCGTTGCAGGCAGGACGGAGGGAGAGACGAGGCAGGGAGCTACGGTAGAGAGAGAGGAAGCAGTGGGAGAGCTAGTAGTCGCTGTCCGAGTCGCTCGTGACACCGACCTCGCCGGCGCGGTACGGGCGAGCGCCGCTCTTGCCCAAGCTACGCGCATCGCCGCCGGGCCCAGACTTCTTGCGGCGGTGAAAGAACTTGCCGAAGCCCTTCTTGCGGTCGTCCGACGGCGAGGCGGGCGCAGGCTGGGTGCGGCTCGAGCTGGTAGCAGGGGCGGGGCGGCGGATGTGCGGCTCGTCCTCCTCGCGGAAAACCCCGCTCTCCCTGCAAACACGACAATATCGTCAGCTGGGCTCGACAAGTGTAGCGAGGAAGAGGAGCGCACGGGCGGGGCGCGCCACGAATCGGAGGACGGATCGTCGACGGCAAGGCGTCACTGCCGTCGCTGGCGAAGCTGGCACGGCGCTCGTGCGACGCGCGCCGAGTGGCGTCGAGGTATTTGAGCTCGTCAAGCATGCGGTCCTCGTGCTTCTGGTCCTCGGCGAGCTGATGGCGATGGGCGGCGCCAGCTCGACGGCCGCGCGCATGGTCCCTGCGGGCGACGGCGAGGCGCGTGAGCTGCGCCGAGGAAGGACGAGGAGCGGGTGACGCACTCCCAGTGGGAGCTCATGGCCTCGAGATACCGCCTGTCGACGAGAAGGAGGTGCTGTCAGCGAGAGGTCCGTGCGGAGGAGAAGAGTCGAGAGCTCACGCGTTCTCTTCACCTTGGCCGGCGTCCTTTCGCGAGCGCGCCTCCTCGAGCGTCTTGCGCAAGTGGGTGGGCATGTGCTCCCTGCAAAGGCAGCTCGTCAGGTCGCGAGAACAGGGGCAGAGCGGGCGAAAGGGAGCACTGGTGGTACGGGTCCGAGTCGCTCGCGCTGCGGACGAGCGCAAACCAGATCAGCTCAGGTGCAGGACGACGAGAAGAACAACGCACATGACGGTGCGAGGGCGCGTGTCGGGCCTCCTTGGTTCGCCCACGACGGGCCGCAGGCGCTTGGGGAGGGCGCCGCCCTCGTCGTCGCTGCAGGGCGAGTGTTTCGGGTTAGCGAGCACTTGCTGACGACTTCGAGCTCAAAGAAGAATGCACCTGTCCGGGCGAGGCATCCTGGCGCAGCGTCGAGGACGAGAACGAGGCGAGAACGAGAGGAGCTGGCGTTCTCGGCAGTCGGCAGCCTCGAGGCGGTCCGCGGACACTCCGGTCTGCTTCATTGAGCGAACAGGAGCGCAGTCGATGCACACCGAGCAGGGCCGAGCGCCGAGGCAGGCGAGCGGACGGACTTTCGAGGCGAGGAGGGTCCGGCGGCGGAAGAGGCTCGAGCGCCGAGCGACGCGACAAAGTGGTCGAGATTAGGCTAGAATGGCACAGCTCAAGCGAGTGAGAGGGAGACGCTACGAGGAGAGAGGCGCGATAAGGGTGACTGCAAAGACGAGGGGGTGCGGGCATGATGGGGAGGGAGCGAGTCAACGACGGCGTGGGTCATTAGGGGGAGCGACGGCACGGTAACGAGGGGGTAGACAAGCGAGGGAGTGACTGGCGAGAGGCGGGGTATGCTGGACGAGACGAGAGAGAGTCGGGGCGAGGATGAGGAGGGAGGGAGCGCTCAGGCCACGACCGCGACGGGAGCGGGGGCGGCGACGACGGGCTCGGCCTCCTTCTTGACCTCGACGTCCTTGGCGAGCACCTCGCCGGTGGTGTCGACCGGGGCGATGACCTGCGGAGCGAGGCGGTTGAGTAGGTCAGCTTCGAGAAGGTCGACCGGGGGAAAGGAAGAGGGAGAGAGGCGCACCTCGTCGAGCTTGGCGGCCTCGACCGGCTCAGCGACCTTGACCGGCTCGACGACCTCGTCGGCCTTGACCGTCTCAGGCGCAGCAGCGTCGAGCTTCGACTCGTCGACGGGCGTCTCGATCTTGGGCGCCTCGGTCGAGGTCGACACGGCGGCCTCCTCGCCCGACGGGGTGGCGCCGGCGGGCACGAGGTCCTTCTCCTTCTTCTCCTTCTTGGGCGAGTTGAGGAAGCCGCCGACCTTGCCGCTGAGGCGGCGGGCGAGCTTGGCGAGGTCGCGCTTGGGCGCCTTGTCGTCCGTCTTGGCCTGCGCGCACGATGGACCATCGCAGCAGTCAGTGTCTGGCTTCAGAGCGAGAGGCACGAGCGCAGGAGCGGAAGAGGACGCACCGCCTCGTCGAACTTGACGTCGTCGGCCTTGGTCTCGACGGCGACCGGCGCCGCCGACGACTCCTCGACCCGGACGATCGGCTCGACGACGGCGACCTCGGGCTTGACGGCCGTCGCAGCAGCCTCGGCCTCGTCCTTGGTCGGCTCGACGATGGGCTCGCCGGCGACGGGCTCGATGACCTGCGGGACCGGGGCGGCGGCGGCGGCCGACGCCTCGGCGAGGGCGACGGTCTCGGGCGCGACGACGCTCGGTTCGGCGGCGTGGACGGGAGCAGCGACGGCGGGAGCGTCGGTCTCGGTCGTAGCAGCGGCAGGGACGGCCTCGATGGCGGCGGGCTCGGCCTTCTCCTCGGTCGGGGTCTTGACTGCGAGCAGACGAGCGAGCGCCGAAAGTCAGCGACGGGTCTGCGTCGAAAGGTAAGAGCTCACGCACCCTTCTTGTCCTTCTTCTCCTTCTCGCCGAAGAACGACTTGACCCTGCGCGAGAAGTGCCGAACCGACTATCAGCGGGCCGTCCTCGAGCGAGGACGAGAGCGAAGATGTGCGAAAGGGAGCTCGACGCACTTGTCGAACACGCCCGGGCTTTTGGGCTTCTTGTCCTTGACGACGGCGGCGTCCTTCTTGTCCTCCTCGACAGCGAGCGAGGCAGGAGCAGCCTCGGCCTCGACAGCGGGCGTCTCGTCGGCGACGACCGGGGCGGGCTCGACGGGCTTGGCGGCCTCGACAGCTGCGCACGATAGAGGACAGGAGCTGAATGAGTCAGTGAGGCACGAGAGGCGCAGGACGAGCCAGAAGAGGCGGCGCACCGGGCTCATCGACGACGGAAGCCAAAGCAGGAGCCTCCTTGATCGGGTCGGTGGCCTCGGCGGTCGGCGAGGTCGGGTTCGACTGCGACGGCAAGGGCGTGAGCGAGTCAGTAACTCTGTCGCGGCGAGACGGGTGAAGATGCTGCTGGCGGGCGGGCTCGCGGTGATGAGACCTCGACGAGGCGGTGCTCGCTTGACGACGACGAGCTGGTCGAGCGCGACGCAGACACTCGACTGCAGCGACCGCACAAGCTCGCGCTGCCCATGGGCGGCGACAATGGCCATCGTTCT
This sequence comes from Rhodotorula babjevae, assembly GCA_920104245.2. Classification (NCBI taxonomy): domain Eukaryota; kingdom Fungi; phylum Basidiomycota; class Microbotryomycetes; order Sporidiobolales; family Sporidiobolaceae; genus Rhodotorula; species Rhodotorula babjevae. The sequence continues at coordinate 351,646 of CAKKSZ020000015.1, forward strand.
CCACGTCCCCCGCCGACCGTGTTGAGCCACGCGACCTCGACCGAGTCGCGCGTGAAAGCTCCTCGGCGCGTGACCCTCGCCCTTCGCAGCTCGAGCTCGACGCGCCCGAGTCCTGAGCAGCACCCTGCACCGTCCAACGAGCTTGACTCGCGGCCGAGAGGGTGCACGCAGGCGCACACGCGCCCCGTGAGGGCGAGCGCGCGCCGCTTGTGGGGTCGGAGAGCGGGGGAGCGGGAAGCTCGACGGGGGTCGAGCGAGAGGGGGGTTTGCTCGAGGGAAAAGCTGCTCGGGGTGCTCACCTTGTGGTGGAAGATCTTGTTGAGGACGGCGAACGGCTGGCGCTTCTTGTGCGGCGGCGTGGTGGCGCCGTCGTGGTGCTCCTCGTCGGCGGCGGTGGTGGGCTCGGACGACTCGTGGGCGGGCTCGACAGCCGGGGTGGGCTCGACGATGGCTGGTGTGGTAGTGGCCTCCTCGACCGGGAGAGTGGCGGCGGGCGCAGGGGTGGCTTCGACGGCGGCGGACATCTGGATAAGCGCGGGGGCGAGGAGGAGGGAGCGGGAGGGCGCGAGGGTCAGCTTGGGCGCGTGGAGCGGTGCAAGGAGGGTGGTGCAGGCGCACAGCGATGCGAGAGAGAGTGCTGGAGTGGGCGGGGAGGAGAAAGAGGGAGGGCGAGTGACGAGAAGAGGACCAAGAGGAAGCGCGAGCGAGTCGAGCTCCCCCTCCCCGCCCGCGCGCGCCCACTACGCACGCGCCTCCCTCCCCTCGTCAAGCACGGCCCGTCCGCCTCAATGGTGCTCGTTCGCTCATCGTCAGAGCTGCCCCCGGATCGCCCAGAACACCGGACGAGTCGCGGCCGTCGCTCGAGCCTGTGCCTCTCCTCCTCCTCGTCGCGCTTCGTGCAGCTCTCCTCTCGTCGCGAGGTCACGGCGTGCTCTCTCGCGCGAGAACAGCTTGAACAACAAGGGCCTGCACCTGGTGAACCCTGCACGCGAGCCGGAGAAGAGCTGCTGCACGGGCACACTCTCGATGAACCTCTCGCTGCTCTCCTCGACGAGCGACGACTTACAGACTAAAGCTCCTGCACTGCATCTGGACACTTGCCCGCGCCCCTCACAGAGCGCAGGATCATCTAGGGCCTTCGACCCGGCGCGTCGTTACCGTCTAGAGCGTGCCCCTCATGGCCTTGTCGACGCACTGGGCGACGTACTCGACGTTGCCGTCGTTGATGCCCGCCATCGAGATGCGGCCGTTGCCCGTCATGTAGACGTGGCCGCGCTCGACCATGGCCTTGCATTGCGGCGCTGCGGGCGGACGAGGCGAGAGGAGGAGCGAGAGGGAGGGACAAGGTCAGGAGGGGCTCGAGCGGGCGGGCGAGCGTGAGCGAGACGACGCACGAGAGAGGCCGGTGAAGGTGAACATCTGCGAGAAGGGCGGGTGGCGCGAGAGCGAGAGGGAGCGTGGAGGACGAGTAGAGCGGGCGACGAGGAGGAAGATGCGGGGAGGAAGAGGGATGGAGGACGAGGGTCAGCTCGACGGCCTCGACCAGGACGACGAGATAGGCGAGGTCGAGAGAGACGCACGCCGATCTGCTTCGTGACGTGGTCCCACCCGTTCGGGCCCGGCGCGGGCGTCTTGAGCTCGTTGACGAGCAAGTCGTGCAGGCGCTCGCGCATGGCGATGATGCGCCCCGCCATCGTCTTGACGTCGCGCTTCCACTCGTCAAACATCTCCTCGTCGTTGAGTATCATGCCGACGATGCGCGCGCCGAACGTCGGCGGGTTCGAGATCTCCTGGCGCTGCAGGATCAAGAGCTGCGAGCGCAGGCGGGCGGCGCCGCCGGGTCCGGCGCCCGCCGTCGACGCGACGAGGTTGAGGGCGCCGATGCGCTCGCCGTACAGGCCCGCGTTCTTGGCGTACGACTGGCACACGAGGAGCGGGATGCGCTGCGAGACAAAGTGGCGCACCGCCCACGCGTCGTTGTCGAGGTCGCCCGACGCAAAGCCCTGCACGAGGAGCGACGTCAGCTCTCGCCCAGCTCGTCGAGAAGAGCAGGGAATGCCTGCCGCACCTGGTACGCGCAGTCGAAGAAGGCAAAGTGGCCCTTGTCCTTGAAGATGGCGGCGATCTCCTCCCACTGCTCGCGCGTCGGGTCGACGCCGGTCGGGTTGTGCGCGCACGCGTGGAGGAGGAACACGCTCTGCTTGGGCGCGCTGCTGAGGAACTCGAGGAACTTGGGGAGCGCGAGGCCGATCGTCTGCGGGTCGTAGTACGGGTAGTCGACCGGGGTGAGGCCGACCGAGTTGAAGATGGCCTTGTGGTTGGCTGCGGGTCGTCCTCGCGCGTCAGCTGCGGTCCTCGAAGGAGAGCGAGAGAGCAGGACGCACCCCAAGTCGGGTTCGAGACGTAGATGACCTTGTCCTCCTTGGTCTTGCCGAGCCACGGCTCGTAGAACCGCTCGAGGAACGCGCCGCCATAGTGGTTCGCGCCCGTGCCCGAGATGGTCTGGATCCTGCGCGCCGTAGAGAGAAGAGCGCCCTCGGCGTCAGCGTCGGCCTCGTCGAGCCGGAGGAGGGGTGGAAGGGAGGGGACGCACGAGACGACGCGCTCCTCCTTGATCGCCGGGCTGTCGGCGCCAAAGATGAGCTTGCCCGTCGCGCTGACGAACGCGGGCAGGCCCGCGATGGGCAGGTACTCGTGGTCGAGCGACTCGTCGGCGGCGAGGATCTGCTTGGCCTGCGGGTCGGGTCGTCGACGAGGGTCAGCTTGCGGTTCGTCTCGCTCTTCGTGCTCGTGGTAAGCGCACGACCGAGATGGTCTATTCGAGCGGAGCCCGTCGTCGCCCGACTCGACGTCACCTGACCCGCTCATCGCCTCCTCGAGGCAGACAGAGAGGGAAGACGCACCTTGCGCACGACGGGGAGCACGAACGGCTTGCCGTCGTTGTCGCGGTAGGCACCGACGCCGAGGTTGACCTTCTGCTTGAACGAGTCGGCCTGGTAGCCCGCCGTGAGGGCAAAGATGGGGTCGGCGGGAGCCTGAGGGGTCGAGGCGAAGACTGCGCGGCGGGCGGGACCGGGTCAGCTCTGGCTTGCAGACAAGCTTGTGCTGAAAGAGCCTGAGGTGCTGGCAGTGCGGCAAGAGGGCGTGGCGACAAGGTGGGGAGGGGCGAGGGGAAAGTGGAGAAGGGGAGCGGGAGGTGGGCGAGCGAACGGGCGAGGAGACGCACCGTCGGCCGACGAAGAGGAGGAGGAAGCAGCCATGTGGTGCGAGACTTGGTGCAGGCGTGCAGCGGCGGATGAGGTCGAGGCAGAGGGCGAGGGCGACATCTCTCTCAGGCGATGAGTCGGAGGTCGCGGGCGCACGTGACGGCGACCGAGCGGAGGATCGATAGAGGCGGGCGAGTGAGGGTGGCTGGGCACACAGTCAAGCGAGCTGGTAGAGCGCAGAGCAGCGTCCTGCGAGCGCAAGGCGGTGCACGGCGAGCCAGACTCGCAGGCCGATCCGGCTCTCTCGCTCAGTTCGCCGGTCCCTCGCGCACGAGGCTCGACCGCTCTCGACCTCGTCGCTCGCCACAGACAGAGTGAGGGCAATGCTTTGGTGGTCAGGAAGGGCATCTAGACAAGGAAGGGGAACAGAGCTGGGCAGTCTATGCCTGCTAAGTCGACGAGGGGACGAGGAGGGAGGAAAGTCGCAACAAGGGTCGGAGGAGAGGGCAAAGTCGAGGGGGTAGCCGAGCGGTGGTGTACACGCGACAGGAGGGGAAGCGAGGCAGGGAGGGCACATGCAGGAGGGGGTATCTCGGGAGGGAGAGAGGGGGAGGAGGGGCTCAAACGCGCGCGAGCTTCTCGGTCATGGTCGCCTCGGCCTCGAGCTTGGTCTTGTTCTTCTGGAACGCCTGCTCGCGGCAGTCGGACAGCTTGGGGCAGTGGTGGTCTGCGGGCGCGAGGAGGAGGGTCAGTCAGGGCAGGGTAAGGCCGAGAGGGAGGGACGACGCACCCTCGGCGAGGCGATGCCGCGAGCAAAAGGCGGCCTGGCACAGCTGGCAGTCGCCGACGATGCGGACGGCAGCCTGACTGCACCGGTCGGTGGCCGAGAGCATGGCCGTGCACCGCTTCTTGGGCGCGCCGCCGTGGAGGCGCAGGGCGAGGCCGACGGTCGAGCCCTCGACGATGCCGAACGAGGCGAGCGACTCGTCGCGCGACGAGACGAGCTGGCGCGAGCCGTACACGAGGCGCTGCTCGGGGATGGGGATGCCCGTGCGGTCGGCGAGGGCGAACTGGAGCTCGTGGACGGTGCTGGCGTCTGCGTGCACGAGAGGGGGTCAGCGTCGGCGCTCTCGACGGCGGATCGCGAAGGGGGGACGCACCAAACGAGAGAGAGTTGCCCGAGAGGTCGCGAACAAAGCAGTGCATGGCGTTGGGCTGTCGAGAGTCTGGGGAGGATGGACGATAACGAGTGAGGGCGGGGTAGAGGGGAAGGGGAGGCGGAGCAAGGGTGACCAGCCGAGTCAGTGCGCGGTCTTTGCGGATGTGCACGAGCTGCTCATGTCGGTGTAGATGAGGCGACAGGCGAGCGTGGATGGGCCGTCGTGCGCAGTCGAGCCGGGCGAGGAAGCTGGGCGCATCATGGCCGAGGTGGGCGAGAGTGGCGGGCGAGACACGGTCGACGAGGGGCGGTCGTCGGTGGTAGGGGCAGGGAGGAGTGGGAGGGTGCGACTCACGGGGTGCTCGAGGTGCTGGCTGGACGAGGGAGGGCGCGAGGCGTGTGCTCGGGGGAACGAGGGAGGCGGTGCCGGGGAGGTCGAGGGGAGGGACTGGCGGTGGGCGAGGCTGTGGAGGCTGGTGGGCGAGCCCTGTGGTGTGTGGTGAGGACTGGGTGGGCTTGGAGAGCTTAGGCGGTGCGGTGCGAGGCAGTTGGGTGAGGAGCGAGAGGTCAAGAGGGAGACGAGCCGCGCAAGCGGACGACGACGACGACGACGACGAGTCTGGACCGCCCGCCTCGTTGTCAGCACCGCCGACCCTCTGCAGCACCCGCACAGTGCTCAGCCAGCTCGACATCAACTCGCCCCTCGACCGCACCAGCCCAAAGTCGACCCCCTCTCCTCCTCCTCCTCCTCCCTCTCCTCGCTCCCGCACCATGTCGCCCATCTCCGACGTCCTCCTGAGCAACCTCGCAAACACGTTCGGCACCCTCGCCGTCGCCGGCATCGTCATCTACCAGTTCCTCGAGGTCAACGACAAGCGCGAGCGCGAGCGCAGGGCCCTCGCAGCCGACCCCGCCCAGCACTAGGACCCGTCCCCCAGGCCCAGGTGCGCCAGCCTGCTCTCCACAGCGTCACACACAGGCCTCGAACCTGACCCAAGCCGCCCTCTAGCAGTCGCCGCCGCCCGCCCTCGCCTCGTCCTCGTCCGCTCCACCCTCGGACTGGCACGCACCCCGCCTCGCTCGGCTCGCACGACGCTCAAGATACCCTCCCTGCCGTCGATACCCCCTGCAGCTGCTCGTCGAGATGCACGCAATGCAGCCCACCATCACCGCCGTCGTGCCACGAGCTGGTTCTCCCGAGAGCGCGAGTTCGAGAGAGGACTCTCAGCCGCGAGGAGAACGAGAGAGGGGCGAGACGAGTGGGCAGCATGGTCCGAGCGTTGCATGTGCGTGTGCTCCTCGCGAGACGAGAGGGGACGAGCGGCCCTACGCCGCCTCGCCGTCGACGACCATCTCCTCGCTCGCGCCGTTCTGCCCCGCCGCCTCCTCGTCCACCTTGGCCCTCTTCCGCCCGGCCGCCTCGTCCCCGTCCTCCCTCGGCGTCTTCGCCCCGCTCCCGATCGCGCCGCCATCGCGCCCGCCCGCCTTCCTCTTGCCCCTCGTCCTCCCGACGCCCACCGCGTTCGCCTCGTCGTTCTCCCACACGCGGATCATGCTCAGGACGTACCCGCCGCTCGCCATGCCCTGCATCTCCGGGTGCGCCCGCCCGGGCAGGACCTGGTACTGGCGCAGGAAGGGCTCGTGGATCGTCGGCGCGATGATGGCCGGGTGCTGACGCAGGCGGAGGAGCGCGGGGAGGAGGAGCTGCGAGGGCAGGGACGACGGGCTCGAGTCAGCGGGAACGAGTGGGAGAGAGAGGAGAGGGGGCGCACGGGCAGGTGAGGCGAGTAGACGACGACCGACGCCGAGCCGCGGATGCGCGGCAGCAGCCGCTCGATGACCGAGTACGGCTCGTACTCTGCCGCAATGATGACGCTGTGCGCATAGACTCGACTCGTCAGCTCGCCGTCGCAGAGCTGGAGAGGGAGAGATGAGAGGGCGAGCGCACCCGTCGAAGCCGCCGGCGAGGAACTCGTCGCGCGCCTCTCGCGCCTTGTCGAACGCCGCGCGCCGCTTCTTGAGCTTCTGCACGTCGCGCGAGTTGTTGCGCTTGGTCGCCTCCTTGACCTTGTCCTTGGCCTTGTCCGCCTCGCCGTCCTCGCCGTCGACCACCGCCGCCGCCGCCGCCGCCGCCGCCGCGGACGCCTTGCTCGCCGCCTTGTCGGCCGCCGCGAGGTCGAGGGGCAGGTCCGGCGGGCTCCACGCCGGGTCGGTCGCGGCCCAGTGCAGCGACGCGATCGGGCTCGTCTCGGCCGCGCCAAAGTTGAACGTGTCGAGGAGGTGCAGGTCGGGCGGCGAGTCGGCGTCGTTGACGACCATGATGCGGCCTTGACCTGTGCGGCAGCAACGCGGGCTCGGACGTCAGCTTGTGCGCTCGAGGGAGCGCTCGAGGGAGACGAGGGAGAGAGCGCGACGACGCACCGGCCATGCGCTCGACGGCGGCAGCGACAATCATGCCGCCCATGTCCTCGACGACGAGGAGCTTGCTGCCTGGGCGCACGTTGGCCATGGCGAGCATGTTGGCGAGCGTGTCGGGCCGCAGCTCGCGCGTCTTGGACGGCTGCTTGTCAAAGTGGAACTGGGCGATCTGGTGCACGGTGGGCTCGAGCGGCGTGAAGACCTGCATCCACCTGTGCGAGGGAGGGACGTCAGCGAGGGCGACGGGGAGCGCGAGCGAGGGACGAGGAGGACGCACTTGGCCTCCTTGCGCTTGAGGTACTTCTCCTTGGAGTACTCGGTCTTGAGCTCGAACGACTTGTGCTCCTCGATCTGCTTCTGGATGATCTCCTGCGGGCCGTCGTGCTCCCTCGTCAGCATGACTGCAGCTCACGGCTGCAGACGAACGGGACGAGACGCACCCTGCCCGACAGGCCGCTGTTCTTGAGCGCCTGGATCTCGTCGGGCGAGAGCGTCTGTGCGCCCTGCGACGCGATAAACTCGTTGTTGGCCTCGGTCTCCTCTGCGCGCGTGCATGGACGCGTCAGCTGAAGCTCTGAGGCTTGGGGCAAGGAAGGACGGCGCGTACCGATCTCGTTGAGCGTGACGCGGAGCTGCTCGAGCGAGCCGCCGTCGCCGACCTCGTACGTGTGGCCGTAAGCCCTGCCGACGAGCTCGCTGCCGACGAAGGTGCCATACTTGCCGAGCGAGATCTTGCTGCGTGCGCGGAACAAGGAGGGGCAGGGAGAGGCGAGGTGAGCTCGAGAGATGAGAGTGAGGAGGAGGAGGAGGAGGACGAACGAGGCCGGGTTGAGCTTGATGGGCTTGAGGACGCCCGAGGGGAGCTTGAGGAGGACGTTGTCGCCTGCACGGATCAGCCTGCGTGCATCGTGGCCGACCTTGGGCTGCGGCGGTGCTGATGGAGCTGAGGCGGAGGAGGACGAGGTCGAGGTCGAGGGGGCCGGGTCTGCCGGGGCGGTCGAGGTCGACGCTGCTGGAGGCGGTGCTGGTGCTGCTGCTGCGCTGTCTGCCATGGCCTCGAGCGAGTCGCGTGCTGTCGAGCCGAGAGCCGGGGATCCTCGCGGTGCAGCTGCTCCGTTATCCTCGTCGACTCTGTCTCCTTCACCTCACCCTGCCCGCACCATGGCTCGCAGGAAAGACGCGCAGAAGCCTCCAGCCAAGGTTCCCGTCGCCGCGCCGCCACAAGCAGCTCGCCCCGCGTCAAAGCCCGCAAAGGCTCCCCCACCTCGTCGACCCTCGCCGCTGCGCATCGTCTTCCTCTGCTTCCGCATCTCCCTGTGCGCCTTTGCCCTCTACGTCCTCTACAAGCGCCTCCACGCCAAGTCCGCCACCGACGACAAGCTCGCCGACGACGTCGCCCCGCCGCAACCGGCCACGACCGACGTCGACCAGCAGCCGGCCGCGTTCGAGCCCATCGTGCGCGACCAGGAGCGCAGGGACGCCATTCTCGACGCCTTCAAGGTGCGCATCTCTCGCTCGTCGGCTCGAGACGGACCTGCGCTCACCCCTCGCGGCGCCCGCAGCACTCGTACTCGGCGTACGAGCGAGACGCGTTTGGCTTTGACGAGTGCGCTCCAGCCCTCTCTGCGCCCAGAAGCGTCGCAGCTCACTCGTTGACACCCACAGCTACCACCCGATCTCGCACCACGGCACCAACATGTCGCCGAGCGGCCCCGTCGGCTACTTCCTCATCGACTCGCTCGACTCGCTCTTGCTCGTCGGCCTCGACGACGAGTACAAGCGCGCCCGCGACTGGGTCGCCAACGTCAACTTTGACCTCGACGACAAGTTCCACACGTTCGAGGTGCGCCTTCCTGGCCGTAGTCGTCCCGTCGGCGAGGAGCACGACTGACCCAGCCTTGCTCTCGGTCGCAGATCACGATCCGCGTCCTCGGTGGCCTCCTCTCGGCCTACCACTTCTCGGGCGAGACGGACCAGGTCCTCCTCGACAAGGCCGTCGACCTCGCCGACCGCCTCCTGCCCGCGTTCGACACGGTGCGCTCAGGCCCTCGCTGCTTCTTCCCGTCGAACTTGCGCTGACGCTCCCTCACCTGCAGCCTTCCGGCCTCCCGACGAGTTTCGTCAACCTCGCACAGCGCAAGGGCGTGCCCGATGCCGACAACAACGGCCTGACGAGCGTCGCCGAGGCTGGGTGAGCGCACGGTCCCCCTCCTCGCTCGGGACCCTACTCGCTGCTGACGAGGCCTCTCGCCCGCCTGCAGCACGCTCCAGCTCGAGTTCAAGTACCTGTCGCACCTCACCGGCAACGACGTGTACTGGCAGAAGGTCGAGAAGGTCATGGACGTCATCCGCAACCAGCCGAACAAGGACGGCCTCGTGCCCATCTTCATGCGGTGCGTCCTCCTGTCCCGCGCTCTCTGTCGTCGCTCAGCTTGTGACTGACCTCTTTCCGTGCCTGCAGCCCCGACACGGGCTCGTTCGTCTTCTCGGACGTGCGCCTCGGCTCGCGCGGCGACTCGTACTACGAGTACCTCTCGAAGCAGTACCTGCAGACGAACCGCACCGAGGAGACGTACCGCGACATGCACGACGAGGCCATGGGCGGCATCAAGAAGCACCTCTTGAAGAAGAGCGCCGCCAAGAACTTCGTCTACACGAGCGAGCTCCTCCCGAGCCGCAACCCGATGACGGGCGCTTTGTGCGTCTCTCCCACTCTCTTGCTCTCGCTGCACGCTCGCCAGAAGAGGGCGCGGATGCTGACGCTCGCAGTCACCTCTGCAGCGAGATGTCCGACACGCCCAAGGTGCGCTCGGGCCTCTCCTCGCCCAGTCCTCCATCTTCCCGGCTGACCCTCTCCTCCCCCTCCTCCCTGCTCGTCCCGCCTACACGCTCACAGCAAGACCACCTCGCGTGCTTCCTCGGCGCCACGCTCCTCCTCGGCGCGACCGACGGTAACCGGCTCGAGGTCCCGCCCGACGAGACCAAGTTCTCCGACGCGCAGCGAGACGACTGGTACGCCGGCAAGGCCCTCATCCGCACCTGCGTCGACACGTACGCGAGCAGCAAGACGGGCTTGGCGCCCGAGGTGCGTCGCCGTCCCGCTCGGTCCTCCCCCGGCCCTCCTCGCTCCGATCCGTGCATCGAGCTCTCTCCCCAACGCCGCCGCTCCTCCTCGCATCAACCAAGCACCTCCGCTGACTCTTCTCGCCTCCGCACCGTCTCGCAGATCGTCAACTTCCACCTGTCGCCGCTCAAAGCGCTCCAGACGAACCGCGACTGGTTCATCAACTCGCGCAAGCCGGGCCAGGCCGGCATCGCGCAGCCGCCGATCGACGCGAGGAACATCCTCCGCCCCGAGACGGTCGAGAGCCTGTTTGTCGCGTACCGCGTCACGGGCGACCCGGTGTACCGCGACTGGGTGCGTCCTCCCTCCCTCGCTCTCTTTCCCTCGTCTTCCTCGCTCCCTGGCGCCGCTCGGCACGTCGACGTCGCCGTCTCGACGACCTACACCGCCTAGCAGCTCCCTCGCCGTACCCTGCCCCGTCATCGGCCACGTCGCCCGACTGCGCACTGACCCCTTCTCGTCCCTCTCCCGCTCCTCCTTCCGCAGGGCTGGCGCATCTTCCTCGCCTTCTCGGCGCACTGCAAGCTCCCCGGCGGCGGCTTTGCCGGCATCAAGGACGTCGACCGCGTCCCCGTCGTGCACGAGGACCGCATGGAGACGTTCTGGCTCTCCGAGACGCTCAAGTACCTGTACCTCTTGTTCAGCGAGGACAGCGTCGTGCCCCTCGACAGGTACGTGTTCAACACCGAGGCGCACCCATTCCCCGTGTTCGAGCCGGCGGCGCGGGCGGGCGGGAGGGCGTAGAGCGGCGAGCGCCTGAGGGGGTCCGTGCGGCGAGTGAAGAGGAGGCGCAGCATTGCAACAAAAGGAGCGCATAGAGTCTCCTTGCACGTGAGAGAACTGCGAGAGCTTCTCTGGCTCCCGAGAGGCAGGTCGAGGAGGTCTGAGCCAAGTCGCTCGGGTTGCAGCACCTCGACGTCGCTCGCGCGCCGGTCTACTGCCCCTTGATCTTCCTCCTCGCGCCCTCCTTCGCCTGCTCTGCCCCCCGCTGCTGCTGCTGCTGCTGCTGGCCCGCCTCCTCGAGCACGTCGACCGCAGCGCGCACGATGCCGCCGTAGGCGATGCGCGCGAGGGCGACGAGCGAGCCGAGGGCGTGCCCGGCGAGGGCGCCGAGGACGGGCGTCGTGGGCCATTGCTGTGTGCGGAAGAGGGCGAGAGAGGAAGAGCCGGGGCGGGAGGAGAGGCGGAGAGGGAGGGAACGAGAGGCGGAAGACGGGGAACGAGGATCAGCTGCCAGCCCGGTCGAGGATGACGAGGTGGAGGAGCACGGGAGAGACGCACCTGCCAAGGCCGGTCCCAGTCGAGCGGGATGGGCACGGCGCCCAGCCACGCGCCTGCGAGGGTGCCGAGCGCGGGCGCGAACAGCGCGAGCTCGAGATCGTCGGCCGGGCTGCGCGCGTAGAGGGCTCGATCGTCAGCGACGCGCTCGAGAAGCACGAGAGAACACGAGTGAGCCGACGCACGTGAAGGTCGAGGCGAGGCGCAGCCAGACGAAGCGCGCCGAGGTGTCGGAGAGCGGGAGGGCGATGGCGAGCGGGAGGATGGCGAGGATCGAGACGAGGAGCGAGAAGAGGTACGTCGACGGGAGGTTGCTGCGCGCGCGAAAGTCAAGAGGAGGCGTCAGTCCCGCGGCGCAGGGAGGAAACGTGGCCGAGCGCGAGAACGAGAAGGAGCGCACGTGTAGAGGGGCGCGCCGAGCAGGACGGTGCAGGCGTGGATGGCGAGGGTGCCGAGCCAGGTGACCATGATGGCCTCGCCGACGAACTGTGTGTGCGGGGAGAGCGAGGGTCAGGCTCTGGTGCGTTGTGCAGGAGAGGGGAGGGGCGAGGACGGACGCTCGTATCGATCGCGGCCTTGCCTTGCGAGCCCCTGCGCGCTGTGCGCTTCTTCCACAGGGCCTCGGTGGGCGCCTCGCCCCTCATGGCGGCGTCCCACATGGTGCCGAGGCTGCCGCGGAAGCCGGTGCCCCTCGAGGCGGCGGCGGGAGCAGGAGGTGCAGGAGGAGCGGGTGCGCCCTTGTGCTTTGCACGCTCGAGGCTCGCGAGGCGGTTGGAGCGGAGCGAGTAGGCGAACCAGGTCTGGATGGCGGCGAGGGCGGCGCACACGACGGGGAGGGTCTGGAGAGGTTGGCGGACGAGGGCGTGGACGAAGCGGGCGGGCGAGGGGAGGGCCTTGCCCTGCGAGGTCGAGGCGGCGACGAGGGAGAAGGCGACGGCGAAGAGCTGCAAGGGGACGCGCGGGAGGTAGTGGCGCACGGGGACGAGTTCGGGTTGCTGGACCCGAGGCGAGGTCGACGAGGGCGAGGAGGAGGAGGACGGGGCGAGGGCCGGGTTGGACGGGGTGCGCGATGGCTGGAGGGCGGCTCTTGGTTTGCTGCGAGCCATGCTGTCGAGTGTGCTCGAGCTCTCGAGGTGCGGCGGGAGAGGAACGAGGGCAGACACTCGCTCGTCCTCATCTCGTCGGCTCCACCTCGCTCGTGCTCCCTCACACGGCCACGCGCTCGAGTGCACAGCTGCCAGGAGCCACGCCACCAGCATCACCACGCCCGGCATGGTCCTCCAGTCCGACTCGCGCTTCGCCCACCTCGACCGCGTCCTCTCGCACCCAGGCCCGTTCGTCGACCCAGACGAGTTCCCCGGCGCAGACCAAGCCAAGCAGTTCCTCCAGCACCAGTCAAAGGTCCTCGTCATCGGTCTGTCTCGCTTCCTCTCCACTCTCACGTCACCCTCGCTCACTCCTCCTCCTCCTCCTCCTCCCCCACCCAGGCGCCGGCGGCCTCGGCTGCGAGATCCTCGCCAACCTCGCCTTGATGGGCTTTGCCGACATCCACGTCATCGACATGGACACGATCGACATCTCCAACCTCAACCGCCAGTTCCTCTTCCGGTCCGTCTTGCTCGTCGTCGACATGGTGCGCTCCCCCTCGCTCACCTTGCCCGTCCCTCCCGCCCCGCGACAGCCCCGAGCACGTCGGCAAGTCCAAGGCCCTGTGCGCAGCCGACTTTGTCATGAAGCGCGTCCCCGGCTGCAAGGTGACGCCGTGCGTCGCCCTCTCGTCCTCGCCATGACCCTCCCCTCGACGCACGCTCACGCTCGCCCGCCCGCGTGCACAGCTACCACGGCAAGATCCAGGACAAGGACGACGACTACTACATGCAGTTCAACCTCGTCATCTGCGGCCTCGACTCGGTCGACGCGCGGCGCTGGATCAGCGCCACCCTCGTCAACCTCGTCGACGGCGACAACCCCGACAGCCTCAAGCCCCTGATCGACGGCGGCACCGAGGGCTTCAAGGGCCAGGCGCGCGTCATGCTGCCCACCATCACGAGCTGCTACGAGTGCAGCCTCGACATGCTCACCCCGCCGACCGCCTTCCCCATCTGCACCATCGCCAACACGCCCCGCCTCCCCGAGCACTGCATCGAGTGGGCCAGCATCCTCGAGTGGCCAAAGGTCTTCAAGGGTGCGCTCCCCTGCCCCGTCTTGCTCGCGCCCGACGACCTGACCTGACCTTCTCTCGGCGCACGGACCCCTGCAGACAAGAAGCTCGACAACGACGACCCCGAGCACATCCAGTGGCTGTACGACGTCGCCCGTGCCCGCGCCGACGAGCACAAGATTGCGGGCGTCACGTGGAGCCTGACGCAGGGCGTCGTCAAGCGCATCATCCCCGCCATCGCGAGCACCAACGCCATCGTCGCCGCCGCGTGCTGCAACGAGGCGTTCAAGATTGCGACGAGCTCGAACCCGTACCTCAACAACTACATGTGCGCCTCGCTCTTCGCTCGTCCTTGTTCTCGAGCGCGCCGACCGCGGAAGCTGACTCGGCCTTCCTCCTCTCCCTCTCTCTCGCCCTCGCTCCGCCCGCCCGCCCGCAGGATGTACACCGGCAACGAGTCGATCTACACCTACACGTTCGAGCACCAGAAGAAGCCCGAGTGCCCCGTGTGCGGCGGCGAAAAGGTCGTCGTCGAGCTCGACCGCGAGACGAGCCTCCAGGACTTGATCGACTTGCTCCTCGAGCGCCAGGACATGTGCGTCGTGCTTGCTTTCTCTCTTTCTTGTGCCCCTCTCCAGAAGGAGGGTCGGGTTCTAGCTTGGGCGAGTGCGCGAGCGAGCATGGGACGGGGCGCACGGACCTCGAGAGCGCACTCACTGACCGTCCTGCTCTCTCTCCCTTCCCTCTCTCCTGCTCTCGCTCACCTCGCCACCCTCACTCGTCCTCTCCCTCGCCATGCTCTCCGCTTGCCCCCGCTCGCATCCGCACTCTCCTCCTCGCCATCGCGCTCTCCTCTCTTCCTCGCCCACCGTCGACATTCATCGCGCTCACAGGCAGATCCGCCGCCCCTCGCTCCGCACAGCGACCAAGTCGCTGTACCTCCAGGCCCCGCCACAGCTCGAGCAGGCGACGCGCCCCAACCTCGCGCTCACGCTCGGCGAGCTGCTCGCCGTCGAGGGCGAGGGCGCAGGCGGCGGCGACGGCGGCGAGGTGACGGTCACGGACGCAAGCATGCCGTTCTCGCTCGGCCTCAGGGTTGTGTTCAAGTGAGCGCGGCGCGCTCTGGGTCGTTCTCGTCGTCGGCGTGGGCGGACGACGGTGGCGCTCGGACCCCTTCTCATCTTCCTCTCGTTCTCTTTCCCTCTCTCGCTCGCCTTGTACTGTAGATAGCCTCTCCCTCTCGTTTACGTTCCGCCCCTCGCACTACGTTCCGCCCCTCGCACTCTGCAACTCGGGCACGTCTCGCTTTTCCTCTTTTCGCTCGAGAGACGTCGTCGAGAGGACCGTCGCGTTGCGAGAAAGATGATGACCGAGGCGATTAACCAGAATGAGGCACAGAGGGAGGGACTAAGGACGAGACAGGAGACAGTGTCTGTGAGGCTACGGGCGAGGAGAGGAAGAGAGAGGTTGGGGAGCGGCTCGTGCGCTCAAAGCATCATCGGGCCGGCGACCTCGTCGCGCCTCTTCTCGCCGGCGAGGATCTCGACGATGGCGAGCGCCCACTCGAGCGCCGTGCCCGGGCCGCGACTCGTCACCAGGTTGGCCTCGGTGACGACGCGCTCGTCGTCGACGTAGTCGTACACGCCGGCGAGCTCGTCGCGCACGCTCGGGTGGCTCGTGATGCGCCCGCCGAGGCCGATGCCGGCCGTCTTGGCCGCGAGCGAGCCGGCGCAGATGCAGGCGACGAGCTTGCCGTCGTCGTAGTAGTCGCGCACGAGGCGCTGCACGCCCTTGTCGGTCGAGAGGCGCTCGGCGCCCTTTGCGCCGCCGGGGACGACGACCGCGTCAAAGTAGGTCGCGAGGACGTCGGGCTGCTTGGTCTCGAGGTGCTCCCACGTCGTATCGGCGAGGATCTTGGCGCCGCGCGAGAGCGTCATGTGCGGCAGCGAGTGCGACGGCGAGAATTGCGGCGAGACCGAGACGATGACGGGCGACAGCGACGCGCGCACGAGGACGTCGTAGACCGTCATGAGCTCGATCTCCTCGGTGCCGTCGGCGCACAGGACGAGGACGGCCTTGTCGTCGGCGCCCTTGGTCGGCGGCTCGAACGCCTTGCCCGCGCGCTTGGTAAAGGTCGACGCGGCGCGCTTGACGCCGGTCGCGCCGCCGGCCGAGGTCGACGTCTTGCGGCTCAGCGGCTTGTCCTCGAGCGTGACGCCGCGACGCTCGCCCGCGTCGACCGTGCGCTCGCCGATTGTCACCGTCTCGCCGAACCCGCGCGCGAGCTGCTCGTCGTCGTCCTTGGTGACGGCGGCGCCGCCGTTGGTGCGCGTCGCCGCCGAGCGCTGCCGCGACAGGTTGGACGCGCCGCCGTTGCCGTTGACGCCGGCGTCGGCCGGGTTCGAGGTCGACGGCTGGCGCTTGACGCGCTGCGACGTCGTGCGGCGGACGGGCGGGCGCCAGCCCTCGAGCTCCGAGTCGGGCCGGACCTTGCTCTCGGCGCCGTGGCTCGAGGGCGCGAACGTGACGCCCGGCGCCGAGTGGCCGCCGTCGGCGATGCCGATGTCGAACGCGCGCGCGCCGCGCGACTCGGGGTGACGGCCGCGGCCGGACGCCTCGGTGTCGTTGAGGACCTCGAGAGGCGGAGGAGGGAAGTAGCTATCTACGGGCACGAGGGAGGAGTCAGCTCACCATGCTGCGAGCCCAGAGCTGCCTGCACTGCTCCACAGCTGCGCCCTGCGCAGCCACCGCACGCGCCCTCGTCGGCCCAGCCTCGATCGGAGAAGCCGGACGCCCGGGGGGAGATGAGGAGGGCACGCACCAGGAGGAGGGCTCGTCGAGTAGGCGATGCCGTTGGACGGGCTGGGCAGGGGCGGCACGTTCTCGTCGCCCTTGGGGGCATAGCGGCGGATGTCGTCCTGGCGCTTTGAGCGGGACGAGGCGCGGCGGACGGCGGCGGGCGGTCGCTCGGTGCCGGGCGACTTGGGGCCGGAGCGCGAGAGGGAGCGCACGAGGCGCTTGAAGGTGCCTTCACGGGGCGGTGTGGTCATGGTGCAGGCTGGTGGAGAGCGAGGTGAGCGTGGGGGAGGGAGGACGAGCAGAGGTCTCGCGTCGGCGCGCGGTGCTCGACCGGCATCGTCTCCTCGCTGGCGCTCTCGGGGGACGTACAGGACTGCTGGTGATTGCAATACACAGAGCATCGTACGGCGGATGAGCCCGCCAGGAGACTCGAGAGCCTGAGAGCAGGCGAGACACCCCGGAGATTGGTCGGGCCTGCTCGAGGGGAGGCGGTTTGCGAGCCTGCGCGATCGTGCATGACCGTGCACGACCGTGCGTGATCGTGCACCAACATGCATTTGGCGATGCTCGCTCGCACGGGCCTCGGGGGCGCCATGGCGCAGTACGAGGGCGCTCAGCAACCTGTGCACTATGTTCTCGTCGATAATGGGCCTGCGTAGGCGTCTGTGGCCCGCGACGTAGAGAACCTCCGGGTCGGGGTGGCAGCTGGGCGCGCAAAGCCGGCCCACGCGACGACGGCTCATCCTGTTCTCGTTCTGCGCAGTGCTTGCTCTCACTCACTGCCCAGGAGACGCTCGCTCGCCGGACAAAGCTTGCCGAGCGGCGAGGCAGGATGAGAAAGGGTCTGTGCGGCCTCCTCCTCGCCCTCGCTCTACACGCTCGCCCCGCCGCAGTACTCGTCGTGCAGCGCCACCAGGTGCCCGATAATGTCCTCCTCGATCTCCTTGACCTCGCCGCCGGCCCCTCGCTCGGCGTCGGCCGGGATCCGGAGCCACTCCTCGCCGTCGCGCTGCACAAAGACGACCTCATGCTTGCGCGTCTCGAGCAGGTTGCCGACGACGATCTGGTGCCCGTACCGCTCGAGCGCGCCTCGCGCTTTCGGGATGAGGATGGCCGGGTCGGTCTCGAGCTGTGGCAGGGAGAGGCAGAGGGTCAGCGTCGAGAGGTAGAGGGAGGGAGGGAGAGCGAGAGGTCGCACCTTGAACGACACGATGAAGCCCTCGTTGCTCCACTCGTCAACCATCGTCTTGAGCACCTTGGGCACCTGGTCCATCTCGATGACGAGCGAGCCCTTGCCCGACTGGATCTTGTGCTCCGACTGCGAGCGCGAGGAAGGCCCGAGCGGTCAGCGACGAGGACCTCTCGCGGCGTGCGAGCGAGCGAAAGAGGGACGCACCATCTTGGTGTAGGGGATGAAAAAGTCGCTGACGGCGGCCGCGAGGTAGTACATGCCGCGCCGGCCGAGCGCCTTGCCGTCGGCGTCGCGCGTCTGGCCCATGACCCTGCTGATGCCGCGCAAGAGCCACAGGTACTCGCTGACGGTGACGAACGGGATCGAATGGAGGAGGTTGAGGTGCTGCACGAGCTTGTACGACCGCAGGAGCGACAGCATGGGCGTCAGGTTCTGGGGCCGGATCTGGATCGACACGTCCTCGCCCGGTTGCGGCTCGTCTCGCTGCGCGAGGACGCCGTCGAGCGGGACGGTGCGGGACCGGGGCGAGGTCGGCGGCGAGTGCATCGACGGGATGGGCGGGAACAGGTGGCCGTCCTGCGGCGGGGGGAACTCGGGCGCCTTGCCCTTGCCGACGGTGAAGGCGTCGCCCTGCGCCGGGCCCGACGAGCCGTCGACGACGTCGAGCAGGTCGAGGAACGGGTTGGTCGAGTGCGAGTAGTGGCGCGAGAAGGGCTGGAGCGAGTGCTGGCGGTGGAGGAAGATGACGGCGTAGCGGCCCGACCGGAGAAAGTGCTCGGCCGACGCGGCGCCGCGGGTGCCCGCCGAGAAGTTGTCGAGGAAGCGCACGCTGTCGAGAGCGAGTGCGTCAGTAGAGTGAGTCGTCTGTGAGCTCAGGGGAGGACGCACACGTTGTGCTCGAGCGGGACCGTCGTTCCTCCACTCTGCGAGGCGAGGTGGGGAAGCGAGGTCGTCAGCTATGGCTCGCGCATGTGCTGCGCCGGGTTGCACGTCAAGGCAAAGGCCCTTGGGCTGCTCTGTGCGCGTGCTCGTCCCCGCGGAAGCCGTTGCCGCTGCCCCAAGCCCTCATCTCCACCTCGGGTCGAGGAGGTCCTCCCGAGCTCGTCGCTCTATCTGCCAGCTTGCACGCTTGCACGAGTGCCGAAACAGGCCCAAGAAGCACGACGAAAGAGTGCAAGAGACGCACGGTGACGAGGACGACGCGGCGGCCCTTGCGGAGGTTGGACTCGACGAAGCGCTGGACGGCGGCGAGGTGCTCTTCGAGTCGAGCGGGTGGGTGCTCGCCGGCGAAGAATTCTTCTGCCGAAAACTGGTGCGGGTCGCTCATGGTTGAGGGCGAGGACGAGTCGGCGACGGACGACGACGACGGAGGAGGAGAGTGGCTCCTCGCTCTCGCCCAGCCACGACTGTGCCGCTGCACGAGAGAGCAAGGAGTACCTCGGCACTGCCACTATGGCCGTCTCGACGACCCGCGCCACGACCCGCACCCTCTCGCACCTCCTCCTCGCCGGCCTCAACCCGCTCTCCCCACCTGCCTCGTCCTCGTCCTCGTCCCTCTCGGGCCAGCCCCGCCAGTCACCCAGCAACCCGTCTCTCGCACCCGCACCCCTCCCCGCCTGGCTCGCCTCGGTCGGCCGCGAGCTTGACACTACCGCCCCGATCCGCCTCGTCCCAAAGGCCCTCGCCGCCGGCGCAGGCCACCAGCTCGTCGCCTACCGTAGCTACGACGGCACAGAGCGCATCTTTAGCCTCGGCCGCAACGAGCTCGGCCAGCTCGGCGTCGGCTTTGCCAGCCAGGAGGGCACTCGCGGCCTCGTCGAGGGCTTCGACGGCGACGGCGTCGTCGCGGCAAAGGCCGGCGTCCAGTCTTCGTACCTCGTCCTGCGCGATGGAGGTGCGTTCGCATCGCTCTCACCGCACGAGGCGCACCCAGCTGACCACGTGCAGACAGCACCAGGCTCTTCTCGATGGGCAACCTCGCTCGCGGCCGACTAGGGCACCCGGCCCTCTTCCCGCCCGCCGACGCTCTCGAAGAGCATGAAGAACCTCGACAGCACTCGCTCCCGAGGGCCGCCGCAGTACCGCTACCGCCAGGGCTCGGGCCCATCCGCCAGATCGAGGCCGGCTTCGAGCACCTCCTCGTCTTGACCGGTGCGCCTCGCCTCTCGCTCTCGCTCTCAGCGCTCTCTCGGGACCTAATTCTCGTTCTCGAGCGCGCAGAGGACGGCCAGGTGTGGGGCACGGGCTGCAACACGGACGGGCAGCTCGGCCTCGGCTCGGCGTCGGGCGACGTGTTCGAGCTCACGCGGGTACCGCTCCCGCGCGAGGTCGAGCAGCAGGGCGGCGTCGAGCGCATCAGCGCAGGCGCCGACACGAGCGCGTTGGTGACCAAGACCGGCACGCTGTGGGTGTGGGGCAACTCGGTGCGTCGCTCCCCCTCTGTCTCGCGCTCGAGCCTCTCTCGGTCCAGAGGGCTGACCCACCTCCCGCGCCGCAGGAGTACGCCCAGGGCATGCACGGCGAGAAGATCGACCAGATCACGTCGCCGCTCGCCATCAAGCCCGACTTTTTGCCCTCGAACCGCCGCCTCGTCGATTACCGCTGCGGCGGCTCGTTCTCGCTCGCTCTCGACGGTGCGTGCGCCTCTCCCTCCCTCTCCCCCCTCTCGGTGGGCGACGCAGCGACATGATGAGAGACGCCGGGGCCATCAGATCCGCTCGGCTCGTCGCGCTCGCTCGAGCCTCTCCCTCGGGAGCCGTCTCGGGTCGCCGCCCACGAGTCGGAGCAGGCGCGACCGACAGACACCGGAACGCCCTCTCAAGGAGGGCTGGGACGTCCCGTCTTACCTGTATCTCGTAGCAAGCTCTGGCCTGCGGCTCCTTGTCCGGCCTCGTCGGGGGCAAAGGGCTTGGGCCGACCGCCGCGGCGGCGGTCGGGCAGGAGCGAGGCGCGGGCCGTCCCCTGATCGCTGCATCGTCCTTCTTCTCGAGCACCTGCGCCTCTCGCGGCAGCGCTGACCCGCCTCGCTCGTCCGGCGACGACCTTCTTCGTGCACAGACCGCGGCTCGGTCTACTCGGCGGGCTTTGGCGCGCTCGGACTCGGGCAGGGCGTGCTGCACAGCGCGGTGCCGCAGCGGATCGAGCACCTCGAGGGCGTGGGCGTGAGCAGGATCAGGGCTGGGTGGGGCTACGCTGCGGCGGTGAGGGGTGCGCCTCCCTCTCTCCCTCCCTTTCTCCTCCCCAAGACGCCTCACCCTCGCCCCGACTGACCCGCCGCCTCTTCTTCCTCGCACGCAGATCACGCCTCCTCCTCGGCCCTCTTCACCTGGGGCCTCAACAACCCGCACGGCCGCCTCGCGCACGGCGCCCTCCCTCCCTCGCGCTCGTCCCCCTCCTCCCTCGACCCGTCCGTCCCGCCCGCCG
Organism: Rhodotorula babjevae; assembly: GCA_920104245.2. NCBI lineage: Eukaryota > Fungi > Basidiomycota > Microbotryomycetes > Sporidiobolales > Sporidiobolaceae > Rhodotorula > Rhodotorula babjevae. The sequence goes on from CAKKSZ020000015.1 coordinate 372,406, forward strand.
TCGCGCCGCACGCACACGAGCCCAAGGAGGTCGCGCTCCCGCTCAGGCAGGTCGGGCTCGAGGAGGGCGCGGGCGAGGGCGAGGGAGAGGCGAGGTGGGAGATTGGCGAGGTCGAGTGCGGGATGGAGAGCCTGTGGGTCGAGCTGCGGGTCGAGGACGACGTCGACTAGCCTTCCAGGATGTGTAACGATGCTCGGGTCGACGGCCGCACCGAGTCTCGAGGAGAGCGCGCGCGAGAGAGAGAGAGAGAGAGAAAGAGAGGCCTGAGCGCGAGCGAGCCTGGTCTCTATTCGGAAGCCGCTGCTCGCTGTCTCTGCGCGAGGCGACGGTGTAGAGCATGCGGCGATGTGTATGGCAACAGGCATCTAGTCCTTGAGCAAGAGCGTCTACTGCACGAGCCGCCCGACCTCTCCCTCCTCCTCCTCGAGCCGTCTCTCCGCCCCTCGTCCCTGCTCAAACCTGCTTCTGCGGCTCGTCCCGCTGCGCCTCGCTCGCCGCCTGGTCCCTCGGGTCGTCGAGGCCGAGGCCGCGCTTGAGCGACACCCACACGGCGAACGAGACGGCATTCATCGGCACGACCTTGATGTAGCCGATGCTGAGCCCGACGTAAAAGTTGCGCAGCCCGCCCTGGGCGTACACCGAGCGGGCCGTGTCCCAGAACCCGGCGCGGCCGCGGAGCGGGTCGGCGTGTAGGACGGGGCCGACCTGCATGCGGCGCCGGACAATGTCGAGCGGGTAGGCCGTCGTCTGGCCGATGGCGCCGGCGACGCCGCCAGCGAGGAGGTCGAGCATGGCGCGGTTGCGGCGCCGGAACGACGGCGAGAGGTACCGCGGCATGAGGTCCTGCTTGAGGAAGCCCCACATGAGGAACGACGTGCCGGCGTAGGGCACGATGCCGACGAGCGTCGGCCACACGCCGCGGTAGAAGTGCATCATCGACGGCTTGGTGGTCGCCGGTGGTGGTGCTGGTGCTGGTGCGGCGGCGGAGGAGGAGGAGGCTGGGGAGGGGTCGACCGGCGGCGGCGAGAGGTAGATGGCGCGGATCGTGCGCAGGAGCGAGGCGCGGTCTTTTGCCGAGTGGTGCGACTCGAACGCGAGTCGGACTCGGATGAGCTCTAGCGGGTAGGTGATGCCGGTCGTGATGATGCCGGCCGTCGAGCCGGCGAGGAACCGTCGAGCCGAGGTCTCGTCGGCGGGCGTCGGCATGAGGGTCTGCTCGACGAGGGCGAGGGTCAGTCTGAGCCTGTGCGAAGGTGCTCCAGAAGAGCGAGACGCACATTGTGGAGCTTGTCGTAGGCCATGAACTTGATGGCGGCATAGGGAAAGATGCGCAGGAGGGTCGCCGAGTGGCCCTGGAGCAGGCCCCGCATGCCCGTCTCGGCGTAGATGTCCTTGCTCGCCCGAAAGACGCCGAGAAAGGTGCCTGTGCGTCGCAGGGCAAGTCAGCGCCCTGCTCGCGCGTTCGAGACGAGGAGGAGGAGGAGGAGAGGGGCGACGGACCGGCATACTTGTGGTAGTCGGGGCTGCGGGTCTGGAAGAGGATCTTTACTCGGTCGAGGGGTGCGACCGAGGTCTTGGCGACACAGCCTGGACGGGAGCAAGGCGAGAGAGGGTGAGCGGATGGTCGTCTGCCGCGGTCGACCCGCATCATCGCAAAGAGCGAGGGGAGAGGCGCACCAGCGATGCCGCCTGCGAGGCCCGACTTGAGGGCATAGGTGAGCGAGTCGCGGTCCTGGTTGGCTCGCTTGCGCTTGCGCTTGTGCTGGCTGTCGTCGTGATCGGCGAGTGGGGAGGACGACGGCTCGGCGGGCGAAGGCGAGGCGGGGAGGAGCGCTGGGGTGTCTTCGAGGCGGACGCTCGAGGTCGAGGCGGTCGGGGGCGAGCTCGAGGGCATCCCAGCGGTGGCCTGCAGCTCGACTCGGCGGCGGTAGGAGAGAAGCGAGGGCGAGCCACGGCTTGCCTTGGTCGTTGCCGGGTCGGCCACGCCGGCTCGTCGACAAGGCCTCTCCCTGTTGCGCGACTGGGACAGATTTACCTGTGATCACATCGTAGAGCGAGATGTGCACCATGCCGGGCACAGGAGCGAGGTGTGGTGGCGGCCTTGCGGATCGCGACGGCGAGCGAGGCGGCTGCTCGTCCTCGCGCCACTCACAGCTCCCGCACCTTGTTGCACGACACCTGTACACTCTCTAGTCTCTCGCTTGAACCCGCCTACCGCACACAGCAACACCTACCATGGGTGCGTCGCTCTCTCCCCCGCCTCGCCACGACCGCGTCCGCATCCGCTCACCCACCCTTCCTCTCCCTCCTGGGCCACCATGCAGGCATTCCCAAGGTGCGCTCACAGCTCCACAGCCTATCTGAGCGGCGAGCGCGTGCTGACCGGCCTCGTTCGCGCAGTTCTTCCGCTTCATGTCGTCCGTCCCATCTCTCTCCCCCACCACCACCACCAGGCAGCGCAGGAGGCTGACGCGCTAGCTCACCGCCATGCAGGGAGCGGTATCCCCTCATCTCGCAGTTGATCCAGGAGAACCGCATCCCCGAGTTCGACGCCCTGTGTGCGTCCTCCCTCCCCCTCGAGCCTCGTCCCGCTCGCCCGCCCGCCCGACCTCGCTGACACCTCGCCGTGCCTCCCTCGCAGATCTCGACATGAACGGCATCATCCACAACTGCTCCCACCCGAACGACGACGACGCGTCGTTCCGCATCAGTGAGGAGGACATCTTCTTGGCCATCTTCAGCTACATCGCCCACCTCTTCAGCGTCATCAAGCCCCAGAAGCTCTTCTTCCTCGCCATCGACGGCGTCGCACCGAGGGCCAAGATGAACCAGCAGCGCAGTCGCCGCTTCCGCACGGCAAAGGAGAACAAGGAGACGATCGAGAAGGCCAAGCGCAGGGGCGAGGAGATCCCCGAGGAGGCCGGCTTCGACAGCAACTGCATCACGCCCGGTGCGTCAGGGTCCTGCGCTCTCGCTCGTGCGGTGCGAGCTGCTGTCGAGCTGCTCGCGCTGCTGGTCGGCGTGCGCCACGCGCTGACCCCTCGTCCTTCCCTCCTCACGCAGGTACGCCATTCATGGCTCGGCTCTCGCAGCAGCTCAAGTACTTTATCGCCAAGAAGGTCTCGGAGGACGCCGACTGGAGGAACGTCGAGATCGTGCTCTCGGGACACGAGGTGCGCCGGTCGTCCTCCTCGGCGAGGCTCGAGCGCGTGCTGACGATTCACCGCTCCCTGCAGGTCCCGGGCGAGGGCGAGCACAAGATTATGGAGTACATCCGCCTCAACAAGGCGCAGCCGGGCTACAGCCCCAATATGCGCCACTGCATGTACGGCCTCGACGCCGACCTCATCATGCTCGGCCTCCTGAGCCACGACCCGCACTTCTGCCTCTTGCGCGAGGAGGTCACGTTTGGACCTCGAGGCGGCAAGGGCAAGGCCAAGAGGTGCGCCTTGTCTCGTCGTCGTCGTGCTCCTCTCCCGACCCTGAGCTGACTCCTCCTCGCCCGCCCGCTCGCAGCCTGCACGACCAGAACTTCTTCCTCATGCACCTCGGCCTCTTCCGCGAGTACCTCGACCACGAGTTCTCGACCCTTAAGGAGACGCTCCCGTTCGAGTACGACCTCGAGCGCATCATCGACGACTTCATCCTCATCAACATCTTTATCGGCAACGACTTTTTGCCTCACCTTCCCGGCCTCCACATCAACGAGGGCGCGCTCAACCGCTTGTTCGAGATCTACAAGCGCATTCTTCCTCAAGCCGGTGCGTCGCCGCTCGCTCTCCTCGCTCCCGCTCGGGCCTCGCCTTCTCGTCTCTCCTTCCTTCGTCGCCTCGACCAGCTCGCTTACTTCCCGCCCTCCTCCGCGCACGCAGGCGGCTACCTTAACGAGCACGGCAAGCTCAACGCGCCGCGCCTGCAGCTCGTCCTCGACGAGCTCACCGTCTTTGAGCGCGAGCAGTTCGAGCACGAGACGGTCGACGTCGGGCACGGTCGTGGCGGCGGGCACAAGAGCGGCAGGAGGGGCCAGGAGCAGGCGGTGCAGAAGGCGCAGGCGAAGGGCAAGCTCGGTGCGCTCGAGCCTCTTCCTCTACCCAGGCGACCTCTCACTCACGCTCGCTTCGCCTCGCTCCTCGCAGTCTTGACCGACGTGCAGAAGAAGGTCGTCGACCAGATCTCGTCGTTCGTCCTGGCGCACCTCGCGACCCTCACGTCGCCCGAGTCGGCGTCGGCCGAGCTCCAGTTCGCCAACGAGCTCGTCACGCAGCGCGACCGCCGCTTCCTGGCGGACCTCGCCAACGCGCTCAAGCTCTCGGTCGCGTACGACGCCTACTCGCCCGAGGGCGAGAGCCTCGTCACGGTGCGCTTCGACGACGCGCTCGTCGCGCTCGCGCGCGAGGACGGCGAGGACAGCGACGACGTCGAGAGCCCGCTCGCCGGCGTCAGCGACGAGGAGACCGAGGGCGCCGAGAGCTCCGAGGCCGAGGAGATCGGCATCGTGCACCTGTCGCTCGATGGCAAGGGCCGCAAGGAGCGCGGCTCGACGGCGTCGCCGGCCGACTCGAGCGAGGCCGTCGACGAGCCCGAGTGGGCGACGGCGATCCGCAGGGTGCTCGCCAAGTACGACAAGGCCGAGGTCATCCACGAGAAGACGGAGGAGGAGGCCGAGCAGGAGCAGGAGCGCATCGTCCAGGACAAGATCGTGCAGTGGAAGAAGGACTACTACAAGGTCCGTCCCCTGCCTCCTCCTCTTTCTTCTCCTCTCTCCTTAGCATCTCGCTGACCTGCTCGTCGCCGTCACCGCCTGCAGGAGAAGCTCGAGTTCTCGCCCGAAGACCCCGAGGCGATCCCGACGCTCGCGTACCGCTACATCGAGGGCCTGCAGTGGGTCCTGCAATACTACTACGCCGGCGTCGCCTCGTGGGGCTGGTTCTACAACTACCACTACGCGCCCAAGATGTCGGGTGCGTCCCCTCCCTCCTCGTCCTCGTCCCCTCCTTCTTCTCGCGCTCTCTCGCTCGCTCCGACCTGACGCTCTCCTCCTTCGCGCACAGACCTCAAGGGCGCCGAGAAGATGACGTTCAACTTCGACCTGGGCAAGCCGTTCAAGCCGTTCGAGCAGCTCATGGGCGTCCTCCCCGACCTGTCGTCGCAGCACATCCCGCCTGCGTTCCGCGACCTGATGAGCGACCCGGCGTCGCCCATCATCGACTTCTACCCGGCCATCTTCGAGCAGGACATGAACGGCAAGAAGCAGGAGTGGGAGGCCATCGTCAAGATCCCGTTCATCGACGAGAAGCGCCTCCTCAAGACGATGGCGGCGCGCGAGCCCCGCCTCACCAAGGAGGAGCGCGCCCGCAACGCCTACGGCGAGAGCACCAAGTTCACGTACGACGAGGCCATCAACGAGACGTACCCGTCGTCGCTCCGCGACTTCTTCCCCGACCTCGTCAACAACCACACTCGCCTCGACGTCTTCCACCTCCCGACGCTCGACGGCGGCAAGACGCTCGTCAAGGGCCTCCTCGAGGGCGCGCGCGTCGGCAAGGAGGCCGTCTCGGGCTTCCCCTCGCTCCACACGATCCCGCACACGGCGTCGCTCGGCTTCCACGGCGTCAACGTCTTCCAGACCGACTCGCGCCGCGAGACGATGGTCGTCTCGATCGACAACCAGTTCGACAACGTCAAGGTCGAGGACGTCGCGCGCCAGCTCGTCGGCGGGACGGCCCACGTCGGCTACCCGTACCTGCGCGAGGCGCTCGTCGAGGCCATCTCGGACGAGCTGTTCCGGTACGACAAGGACCAGAACGGCGTCGTGCGCGCCACGCCGCACACGCAGAACGAGATCTACCAGTGGAAGCGCGCCGCCGACCGCATCGAGCACGTCTACTCGAAGAGCAAGGGCTGCCTCGTCGGCCGCACCGAGGTCGTCGTCCACGCCAAGGTGCTCAAGGGTGCGCCGTCTTCTCCTTCTCGTCCTCTTACTCGGTAGCGCTGCTCTCGGTGACGAGGCTGACGCTCTCTCAACCCACGCTCGCGCAGGTCTCGAGCTCAAGGACGACGGCTCGCTCGTCAAGGAGTGGGAGGAGGAGGCGGGCGACTATGCGCTGCAGGCGACGGTCGCCAAGGTCGACGCGCAGGACGAGCGCTTCATCGAGCAGCCGCCGCTCGCGCTCGACGTCGAGTACCCGGCCGGGTCCAAGGTCTTCTTCCTCGGCCACGCGGCCTACGGCACGCCCGCCCAGGTGTTCGACCACCAGGGCGACAACCTCTCGATCCGCGTCGCCTTCTTCCCCAACGACAAGGCCGAGCACGCCGTCTTCAAGCAGCGTCTCGCGGGCCAGAAGGACGCGGCCTACTACCCCTCGCACGCCGTCGCGCGCATGGTCAGCATGTCCGGCCTCGCTCTGTCCAAGATCACGTCGAGCCTCCTCCTCTACACCGCGTCGGGCGACCAGCGCGTCAACGTCGGGCTCAACCTCAAGTTCGAGGCCAAGGGTCAGAAGGTGCTCGGCTTCTCGCGCAAGAGCGACACGGGCTCGTGGGAGTTCAGCGGCAAGGCCGTCGAGCTCATCCGCGAGTACAAGACGGCGTTCCCCGAGATCACGGGCACGCTCGATACCCGGCGCGGTGGTGCGTCTTCTTTCCCTCTCGTCCCGCTCGGACCTCGCGGCGCACGGACCCCTGACCTGTCTTTCTCTCTTCCTCTCCCTGCACAGACCTCATGCGCGCCACCGACTTCTTCCCTGCCGAGACCGTCGCGCAGCGCATGAAGGAGCTTACGGCGTGGATCAAGGAGAAGGGCGTGCGCGACCTCGAGAAGGTCCCGCTCTATGCCGAGCAGCTCGACAAGGTGCGCTCTCCTCCTCCTCGTCGCTCCCGCACCTCTCTCGCTGACTTGTCCGTCGTTGCTCGCCTGCAGGACGCCGTCCTCCTCATCGAGAAGACCGAGGACCAGCTGACCCAGCTCAAGACGGTCGACAAGATCAAGAAGGCGCAGATCTCGGGCATACCGCGCAAGTCGATCCTCAAGCCGGCGCACGCTGCCGGCCGGCTGCGCAACCAGGCCTTCTCGCTCGGCGACCGTGTCGTCGCCGTCGCCGAGACCGGCAGCGTCCCGCTCTCGGCAAAGGGCGTCGTCGTCGGCATCCAGTCGGCCTTCATCGACGTCGTCTTTGACGTCCCCTTCATGGGCGGCACGACGCTCGGCGGCCGGTACGTCTCCTTGTCCCTCTCGCACGGACCCTCCCTCAGCCTGTACCCGATCCTGACGTCCTCTCGCTCTCCTTGAACAGCTGCTCGACCTACCGCGGCGCCACCGTCACGCTCTCGTCCGTCCTCAACCTCACCAACCCGCAGTACTCGACCGGCCAGGGCGCTCCTCCTCCTGCGCAGCCTGCGCCCATCAACCGCAACGCCAAGTTCCGCCAGGGCACGACGCCGGGCGGGCCCAACATCCTCCCCGCGCACGGCCTTCCCGCCGGCGGCTTCCACCCTGCCGCCGCCGCCGCAGGCGCCTCGAACCCTCTCGGCCGCGGCCGTGGCCGCGGCGGCACGAACGGCAACGTCCAGATCATGCGCAACCCGCGCGCCGTGTCGCCGGCAACGTCGTTCCACGCCGTCGCGACCGGCGCAGCGGGCCCTGTCGCGGCGCCGCTTTCGGCGGCGCAGCAGCAGCAGCAGCAGACGCAGCAGCAGCGCCTCGGGCAGACGCTCGGCATGCGCGGCGGCGCCGCAGGAGGAGCTCGTGGCCGCGGCGCGTTCGCGCACCTGCCCTTCGCTCCCGGCGGCCCGGGCCATGCCGCGCTTCAGCAGCAGCAGCGTCAGCAGCAGCAGGCGTTCGCGCCGGTGCAGCTCGCTGGCGGCGGCGTAGCCATCCCGCCGCCTTTGTCGCTCCTGAACCAGGGGCCGGCGACTCGTGGTCGTGGCGGTGCGCGCGGCGGCGCCCGCGGCGGCAGGGGCGGCGCTGCGAGGGGAGGAGCTGCGCAGGGCGGGCAGGCGACGACGGCATGAGCGCGAGTGAGGTATTTTGAGTAGCTGAGCGAGAGAATCCGAGAGAAGTGCATTTTCACCAGCATCGAGCTCTCTTTCGTCGGCGAGGACGAGCAGGACGCGAGCGAGAGACGTTGTTACAGCTACCGGGGGAGACCGACAGAAGACTGGGCGACAAGGAGACTGCGCAGTGAGGGTATGAACGGCACCGAGAGAGAGGGGGGGATCGAGAACGGCGCGACGAGGACGAGGAGGCGATGACAGATTAGGGCGACGAGAAGAGGATGGATGCTGCTGCAGGAGATGGATAGAGACGTGGGAGAGAGGCACGAGGTGGAGAAGAGGAACAGGATGAGGGAAAGAAGGAAGCGAGGTCACTGCGCGAAGCCGGCGACAGGCGCGCTCGGACCTCCTCCTCGCTCGCCCATCTCGAACGCCTGCCCGTCGCGCTCGCCCGCCCCTCCTCGCACCGGCGACCCATGCGTGTCGGGCGTGCCTGTGCGCCTTAAGGGCGAGGCGCGCCCGTCGATGCTCGGGCTCACGGGCGCATCGAGCCGCACGGACCTCGCGCTCGGCGTCCCTCGCCCGCTCGCCGCTCCTCCTCCTCCTCCTCCTGCTCCTCCTGCGCCGCTCGCGACAGCAACGCTCAGCGCCGACGTGCTGCCGGCGGCGAGGTCGGCCATGGGCTGCTCGTCGATGCGGACGGCGTGCGGGTGCACCTTTGCCAGGCCCGACGACGACGTCGACGGCTCGGACGTGCCCGATGCCGAGACGCCGTGCGAGGCGGCCGTGCCCGTCTCGTCGAGGACGAACCACGACTTGCGAGGCTGGCGCAGGTAGTCGTACGGGAGGAAGCTGTTCGAGGAAGAGGAGGTCCGTGCGCTCGTCAGTACCGGACAAAGCGGGAGAGAGCGAGCTTCGACGACGAGGACGGGACGCACTGCTGCTCCATGACGCGGTAGTCAGCCGACAGCTCAGACAGGTCGAGGTTCGGGTTGCGCTTGCGCGCCTTGAGCGGGTTGTCCTCGAGGAGCAGCTCTTCAAGCTCGTGCGTCGCGTCAAAGTTGGCCTTCTTCGACTGCGTGCAGGTCCAGCATCTCGTCAGCTCGAGGACGAGACAGTGAGAGAGAGGGAGGAAGAGGACGCACGTCCGGCTCGAAGGGCGGCGTCGCCTCCTTGCGCTCGAGGACGTCCCAGTCGTACTCGCGGAACCACGGGTGCCGCTTGAGCGCCTCGAGCCCGCCCGTGCCTGGGCACCCGAGCCGCTTCTTCGGATCCCGCTGCAGGAGCTGCGCGAGGCGAAGAGGGCGTCAGTCGGGTCGCTCGTCGACGAGAAGGAGGAGTGAGGGCCAGCTCGAGACGCACCCCTCTCAAGCAGTCGAGCCCCTCGTGGCTGACGATCTCGTCGGCGTTGTCGGGGAAGCGGACCTGGTCCTTGAGGATGGCCTGGGTCAAGGTCGAGTTGGTCTTGCCGCGGTAGGGCCGCTTGCCGAACAGGAGCTCGTAGGCGACGACACCGAGCGACCACCAGTCGACCGTCGCAAAGTAGCCGCGTTTAGCGAGGACCTCGGGAGCTGCGAGCGTGCGAGGGCCGAGGTCAGGGACGGACCGAGAAGGAGAGAGGGAGAGAGCGAGGCGGACCCATGTACGCCATCGAGCCGGCGACCGAGGTGAGTGGTCGTCGGTCGGTAAAGTGGACGGCGATGTTGAAGTCGGTCAAGTGCGCATGGCCCTTCTCGTCGAGCAGGATGTTGTCGGGCTTGATGTCGCTGCGGGCGGCCGCGCATGACCATCAGCTCGACGCTCGAGAGCGAGAAGGGCAGAAGCTCGCTCGACGGCGCACGCACCGATGGACGATGCCGAGCTTGTGCAGGTCGCCGAGCGCGAGGGCCATCTCGGCGACGTAGAAGCGCACGACCTCCTCCTTCATGCACCCGAGGCGTTCGAGGTGGAAGCGCAGGTCGCCGCCGAGCATGAGGTCGAGCACCATGAAGAGGTTCTCGTCGTCCTGGAACGCAAAGCGCAGGTTGCACACGAACGGCGAGTCGATCTCCTCGAGCAGTCGGCGCTCCTGGATGATCTGCGGGTGCGCGGCGTGGGGCGTCAGCGAGAGCGGCGTGGGTGGGGCGCCGGAGCGCGAGACGGGGCAAGGCGCACGTTGTTGACGGCTCGCTGCTTGGATATCCGCGCCTTGTTGATGTACTTGAGGGCGTACAGGGCCTTGGTCTTCTTGTGCTGAACGACGCGGACCTGCGACGAGCGAAGGGTGGGTCAGCCGAGGTCGGCTTGCCGGGACGAGCGAGTCTCGCCTGCGCCGCCGCACAGCACACGAAGGTACTGGCAGGTATGCAGGAGAGCGAGACGGGACGCACCTTGCCGAACGCGCCCTTGCCGACCGACCGCAGGAGGTAGAAGTGCCAGAGGTCGACGGGGCCTTCAAAGTCGATCTCCTGCAGGGTGAGTGAGAGGGTCAGCAGGGTCCAGGGCTGTCTGTCTCGGCGTGTGAAAGGCGAGGGAGAGCTGCACGCACCTCTGGCTTGCAGCAGAGAGCGCCCATGGCGCCGGGACGGGGAGCGGGGTGAGCGAGGTGGGCGAGGACGCTGGCTGGACGGCGGTGGCGGGTGCTGCACGAGTGGCTCGTCGGGGTGCTGTGCAGGTCGGTGCAGTCGTGCCCGTGGTCGTGGCGGGTCGAGGGCGAGTTGTCGAGGTCGTCGGGTGTGGGTTGATGAGGGGGAGCGTGTCGCCGACGGCGCGAGCGGGCAAGGCGTGGGCGCAAGCTGCCGGGGCACCTTAGCGATCGGGCGCTGGGCGTGGAAGAGCACCGGGTGTGTGCCCTGGGCGAGCTGGCCGTGCTTTGCGAGGACGAGGGACGGACGAGCGAGAGGGGCGGGTCCAGGCCTTTGGCGAGCGAATCCGTGGCCCCGCCCGCTCGAACCTCCTCCTCCGTCGACTTCACCTCGTTCGCCTCGTCTGCTGCGGCCACGACGAGCTGCTGGAGCCGTTCGCGACGTCGACATCGACTAGACCCGAACGACCAAGCCGGGGTACCGAGCAGCCTCGCGCTCTCGCTGCGTCTCAAGTGCGCTCCCTCGTCTCCCCCGACCGTCACTGCAGGCGAGGAAGGCGGCGACGAGTCACTGACAATAAGGTGTAGCGACAGTGCGTCGAAAGGACGGGAGAGAGAGGGGGGGTCTACAGCCAGAGAGGGCGACGCTCGAGCAGCACGAGCCCCGCTCGAGGACCTCGCTGAGCCCGTCCTGCACCGGCTCCCACCCGAGGCAGCTCGTCCTAGAAGACGCGCCGCACGTTGACGTTGATTCGTGCGCCGCGCTCGAGGTACTCGCCGAACAGCCGCCAGTCGTCGGCCTCGGACGCCGAGTCGGCGTGCGAGGCGCGCAGGTAGTCGGGCAGCGAGTTCTCGAGGACGCGTGGTAGACCTGCAGGAGAGTGAGAGGATGAGCGCGAGGCACGAGATGCGGCGGCTCGAGGAGGAGCGAGGCGCACCGTGGTAGACTCGCCGACCCTCGCCGGCCATGCAGAGTCCGTCGCCCGAGCGCAAGAGGATGGCCAATGGTGGCACGTCGCGAGTGGTGCCGCCGACAAGGAAGATGGACGAGTGGCCGAGGCTGCAGGTTCAGGAGAGTCAGCCGGGTGAGGGAGCTGGAGGAGGAAGCGGACCGTGCACGCACGAGAACGAGACGAGCGGGCTCACGGCGTCGACCTCGGCTTGATCGACGTGCGACGTCAGGCTGTCCTTGAGCTGATACTGCAGGTGGCTGAGGTGTTAGCTCGATCCTCGCACGAGGCGGGCGGAGAGAACGCACAAAGTTGACGAGGCCGGCGTCGGGCTCGTAGTCGTGCGCCCAGGTGCTCCAGTCGTGCGCCGCCGTCGCGCTCGACTCGATCAACGGCTTGTTCTCGCCGAAGACGAGCGCCCATGGCGTCTGACGAGCGAGGTCGCGGCAGCAGCGGTGGATCAAGGGCGGGAGGGGGACGAAGCCGCGCTCGAACTCGTATTGCTTGCTCGTCCACTGCAGTAACGGACGTGCGTCAGCTCGATCCGTACCTGAGGATGGAGGAGAGAGAAGCGCACGTTGTAGAAGTGGCCGACGTTGGCCCATCGCAGCTTGGGCAAGAGCTCGCGCACCGTAACCGCCTCGTGCGCCGGCTCAGCGCCGGCTCGTGCCACCCTCGACGAGTCTCCAGCATCAGCGCAAGATGCCGCCGCCGATGATGGACCCGCCGCACCCGTCGCGCCCTCCTCTCGCCCGTCCACGACCCGAGGGACGATCTCGTCGCCCTTGCCCGCCGCCCACGCGCCCCACAGGCCTTCTCGCGGCAGCTCGTACAGCTTGTCGAGCTGCGTAAGGTTGGGCGAGCGTGCATGTTGCAGCGTCTCGGCGATAAGGGCGCGCTGGAGGTGCTCGGGGAGGATGCGGGGGAAGAAGACGAGGCCTGCAGGGCGGAGACCTCGTCAGCTTCGGCTCGTGCGGGTGCGGGTGTGGGACGAGAGCGCACCTGGTACTCGAGGGATCACGATGGCGTAGTCGCCGTCGTCCTCCCGCCCTTTGCCCTTCCACCTGCTCTGCCCCATCCCCGCCTCGGCGAGGTCGCCCATCGAGACCCTCCAGACGACCGCCTCGGTGCCGTCACCCGCTCTCCATGTCCCCTTCGTGCGCCCCTCGACTGGCGCGCTGTCCCACGAGATGTGCTGAGGGTCGAAGGCGAGCGAGAGGTCGAGGGGACGAGCCCGGTCCTTCCACAGCCGCTCGGCGCAGCGGAAGGCGGTGAGGTTGGTCGGGGCGGTAGTCGCAGCTGGATTGTGCTTTTTGCGGCTCATCTGGCCCGTCTGGGGCGCGGTGGGAGCGAGAGACGGGCCGGAGGGTGCGGGAGAGCTGATGAGGACGAGGATGGGCGTGGGGCCGTCTGGGCGAGGTCTGCGGGTCGCGCGCTGCTGTCCGGGCGTCCTTCGAGTGGTCGTGAGGCTCGCGAGCAACCCGGCGGGAGGGGTGCGGTAGTGTCGAGGTCAGAACTCCTCCCGCGCCGCTCGACCTCCTCCTCGCCGCACTCTCTCGCTTAGTTCTCGCTCTCAGCGACCGCTCTCTCTCCGCAGACACGGCTAGAATGACAGAGCGAGACGGTGGTAGTATTACGGGGGACAGGAGAGAGACTGAGGAGGGCTCAGGCGGCGAGGGCCTTCTCGATGTCCTTGGCGAGGGCGTCGGGCTTGGTCGTCGGCGCGTAACGGTGGAGGACGTCGCCATTCTTGTCGACGAGGAACTGCGGGCAGTGGAGAACGTTAGCGACGGCGCGAGCGGGCGTGTTGGCGCAGGAGCGTGCCTTGGAGAAGTTCCAGTTGACGCGCTCGCCCAAGAGACCCTTCGCCTTGGGCTTGAGGAACTTGAAGACCTCGTTGGTGTTCTCGCCGTTGACGTCCGACTTCTTGAGCAGCGGGAAGGACACGCCGTGGTTGCGCTGGCAGAAGGTGGCGGTGCCCTCGTCGTCCTCGGGGTTCTGCAGGATGAGGGACAGTCAGGAGCGACTCGGCACCGACGCGGACGACGGGGGCGCACCTGGCTGCCGAACTGGTCCGAAGGGAAGCCGAGGACGACGAGACCCTGGTCCTTGTACTTCTGATGGACTGCGGGCGAGGGCGACGGGGGGACCGAGGTCAGCTCTCGATGCACCGGTGACGGCGCGCTCTACCCGCTCGCGCATGAGCACGGTAGAGCGACTCACGCTCCTCGAGCCCGGTGAACCTGCGCGGCAGAGGGGGGAGAGGGGTATTAGCAGGTGCTGACGAGACTGGAAGAGGTCGCCCGACGGCCACGAAGCGCTCGCGCGCCTCCCGGCTCGTCGCGCGACGAAGGGATTGAATACTCAATGGCTGGTGAAGCCGCATTGATTTCGCAGAATAGATGGCGTCAGCTGGCCGTAGAGGAGGACGAGAGAACGAGGGCAACGACATCTGGCGCGGGGAGGAAGAGGATAAGGCGACTCATGTGGGTCGCAGTGTTGACGATGAGGACGACCTTGCCCTTGTAGTCCTGCATGGCGTGAGCTTGGGTCAGAACACGTACAGCCTGAGCAGCCAGACAAGGAAGAGGGGCCGCCCTCGTCCTCTCCTCGCGGCGGCTCCCTCGAGTCGCATCTGCCCGGGACCCGCCGTGAACGACTGCGTATCGCACCTCGAACTTGATCTTGTCGCCCTTAGGCTTCTCGGCCTCGAGCTCGTAGAAGGAAGCGGCGGACGACATGGCTGCGCGGGGAGGAGGACGAGTTCAGCGGCAATGAGGGCGATGGGGGAGCTAGGGGCGCTGCTGAACACTCGCACAGCTGTGCAAGCTGTACTCGTGCTGCGCGCAGGACCAGCACAGGGCTCGTAGGCCTCGTGCGAGGAGCGAGCGGGCGCACGCTCCCGGATCGGTGACGACGAGGGAGAACGGCGAGGCGGGGCTCACTGGCGATGGTGCGAGTCGGTGCGTAGAGTGTGCGAGGTGCTGGCGAGAGTGCAGGCGACAGCAGGCGAGCAGAGGTGGGTGCGAGAAGCCGAAGCATGGCCGAAGCGAGGTCGGAGATGGCGAGTGGGACGGCCTCGTCGCCGATTCCGTCTCCGGGGGAGGCGCCGATCTCTCCTGTTTGTCAGACCGGCGTCCGTACGGCCGGACTGATTGGCTCAGGAGACACAGCAAGGACGAGGCGAGCCGGCCGGTGAGGGGCGGGCGCACGAGCCCTCTTTCAGGCTCAACCGCCGACGCCCTCTCGCTCACGGCGCGGAAGCTGCTCTGCGGCGACTAGACGAGCACGAGCTGCAGGCTACGGGTTCGCGCGGAAGAGCGCTCTCGGGGAGAACTCGCTGCTTCTCGGTGACGGAGAACGGGAGGGAGAACTCGCTTCGAGGCTCACGACGGCGTCTACTGGACCGGCGGCAAAGAGGTGGATGCTGAGGGAGGGGGTATGTACAGGCGGCGAACGAGGGCTCAGGTCGAGAGGACACGGCCGTGGCGGAAGAACGAGTCGGGCGGGGTGAGGGCGCCGAGCGCACGACGCTGGAACTGGGTGATGATCGAGAGGCCGACCTGGTACGACGAATTGGTCCTGCGCGCGAGAGGGAGGGTGAGCGATGAACGAGGAGGAGAGGGAGAAGGCGAGGAGCGCACCAGCCAAAGCCCTCGCGCGGGATGAGGTGGAAGTCGGTGCCCTGCGAGCGCGGCTAGTCAGCTCCCGCTCAGCTCGAGAGCGCGCGGCGACGAGACGCACCTGGTTGCCGTACTCGGCGTCGATGTTGGACGTGCCCTCGACGGCGTCAAACTTCTCGGGCACGCAGCCGCCCGCCTCGACGAAGCCGGACGTGAGCCTGCGAGGCGGCTCAGGGTGAGCGCCTCGAGCAGTGCAGAGATGTCGAAGAGAGAGGGAGAGCGGACATGTGGAGCCACTTGTAGGCGAGGCGCTGCGCCTCGTGGTTGTAGCCGTACTTCTGCAGGCCGACCCCTGCGAGCGGACGAGGACGAGGTCAGCTTCCCGCTCTGCGACGCTTCCGAGACTGAGAGCGTGACGCACAGGCCATGATCTGGCTGTAGAGCGCGAGGAGAAGGACGATGCAGGTCAGCCAAGAAATACGGCGAGCCGAGGGGAGGAGTTGAGGTCGACGCACTGAGGAGGCCAAGCGGCGGGGTAGCTGCACGGCAAGGAGGTCGTCAGCTCGGCATCTCACGAGCACGAGTCGACAGGACAGGAGAATGAGGACGCACTCCCACTGCCGGTTGGGGCGCTGGAGCGAGATGCGGCCGCGCGACGACTCGGTTCCCGAGACGAGGCCGCCGGCGACCTCGAACTTGTGCAGCGAGCACTGCCTGCGGGTCGTACACGCGCTCGTCAGCATCGAGAGCGTCGTGCCGCGACCACCCACGCTCACACGAGCGCCGAGAGCCGGACTCGGGCGAGAGAGAGAGAAGTGGAGGGAGCGGCGACGCACATGATCTTCTCGGCCTGCGCCTCGCTCGCCATGCCGCACCACATGGGCCAGAAGGTCGTCACCGAGTCGTACAGGCTCTGCTTGCCCTTGGCGCAGTTCCAGTCGACGTAGATGCCGCGGCCGTCGTGCCACAGGTAGTAGTCGGCGAGCTCCTTGCGGCGTGCGGCCCGCGCGAACCACTCTGCCGAGGTCTGCGGCGCCTCGGTCGACTTGCGCGGGCCCGAGAGGTCGGGGAGCGACGAGTCGGTCGGCGTGTAGGGGAGCTCGCTGCCGAACGGGAACGGCGTCAAGTCGAACTCGGCCTCAAGCTCGAGCGAGTCGCCAAAGTGGTCCCGGATCGCCGTCGCGATGTCCGTCTCGTACTTGTACAGGAGCGAGCACAGGTCGATGGTGCCGAGGTCGGCGCACTTCTTCTCGAACCGGTAGGTCGTGTCGTGGCCGGACTCGCGCACGCCGCGGTCGTGGAGGAAGTAGGCGTCGAGCTCGGGGCACTCGATCTCGGCGTCGTTGTACATCTCGATGAACTCGTTGACGCTGACGCCCTGTTTGTCGGCGTACGGCTGCAGGACGGCCGTAAAGTGCGACGCCTCGGTTTCGGGCGGGACGCCGAGGCCGTCGGGGCGGTACCGCGACAGGCCCGTCACCGGGTCGAGCCGACGCGCCTCCTGCCACACGATGTGGTACTCCTGGATGGCGCCCTGGATCGCGCGCTTGAGCCACGCCTTGTTGTCGTCGGCCGTTTCGGGGTCGAGCTGGGCGAAGACCTGGACGGCGAGGTCGGTGAGGAAGGGCGGCTGAGAGCGCATGAGGTAGTAGCTGCGAGTGAGGTGGACGTGCACAGAAGGGTGGAGAGGAGCGTCAGTGCCGCCCTCGGGGTGCGGGAGAGAGAGGGGGAGGAGGAGAGGCGCACCTGCGGTTGCCGTTCAGGATCTTCTTGTAGTGCTTGATCTCGAACAGGAAGTGGTCGGCGATGCCCTTGGCGAGCTCGACCTGGCCGTCGGCGAGGAGGCCGAGCGAGATGAAGTAGCTGTCCCACTGCAAGGTCGGGGAGGGAAGAGGAGGTCAGTGCGCGCAGGGAGGCGACGACGGCGACGTCGAGAGGGTACGAGCGCACGTTGTAGAGCTGTGAGAGGATCGTCGAGTCAGTCTCGAGCTTCGAGGAGCGACGACGAGGACGAGGAGGTGGAGGAGGAGGAGCGACGGACCTCGTTGAAGCGAGCGCCGGGAACGACGAACGGGATGCCCTGGAAATCCGGGTCCTGCCCCTCGCCGCGTGAGACCTCCTTCATGGCGAGCGCTAGGATGCCCGGGCGGTCGTTCTGGTCCTTGACCCACTTGGCGTCAAAGTTGGTCGGCACCGTGTCGACGATGAGGCGCAAGTGCGGCTTGGCCTCGGCGATGCGCTCGTAGTACTTGCGCATCATCGGCTCGGCCTCGGGGACGTAGATGCGCGGCGCCTGGTTCTTGCCGCGGTTCTGCAGGAGAGGGCCCGGGACGTCAGCATCGTCGTGCTCTTCCCGGCCTGGTCGACGACGGGGCGACCGATGAGGGCTCGAGACGACGTCGACACGCACCTTGGGGTCGGCGCAGATGCGCTCGAGGCCGTCGCCGTCGATCCGGCGCGTCAGGTTGCTCCAGAACGAGTGGCGGATCATGCGGGTCAAGCGCGAAACCGGGTTCTCGTTCAGGCGCGCCTCGTCGAGGACGATCTGCTTAAGGCCGTGGTCGCGAGCGAGGGCGAGCTCCTGCAGGAGGTTCGAGAGCATGTACGTGCCGCGGATCTGCATGGGGAGAGCAGCGTCAGCTAGACGATCCTGAGAGGGAGACGCGAGAGGGAGGCGGTCGACGCACGTCGAACGAGTTGTAGCCGTTGCTGCTCGCCGTGCCGAGAGAGAAGACCTTGGGGCCCTTGTCGGCAGCGTGGATCTGGAAGTTGGCGTCCGTGTCCTCCTGCTCGAGCACGAGCTTCATCGTCTCCTCGACGTCGACGAGGAACTTGCGCGACTTGGTGTGCGTCTCGTCTGTGCGAGCAGCTCGTCGTCAGCTTCCGCTCCTCGAGGAGGTCAGAGAGACGACGCACCGTGCGACATGCGCCTTGCCCTCGTCTGGACCGCCTGCTCGGGACCGTACGTGTTGCGCTGGCGGATGATCGTCTGCGGGCCCTCGGACTGCGGGCGTGCGGCGAGCCAAGTCAGCTCTCTGCTTAAGGCTCAAGGTCTAGTCAGGGAAAGTCGCACAGCACTGAGGGTCCTCGTCTTGTGCCGGCGCTGCGGCTGGCCGTAGAGGATGCTCGCGTCGGGCTGCGAGCCGTAGCGGAAGTCGCGCTCCTCGACGTCGCTCTCGCTCTGGCTGAGGATGGCCGACTCTGTTGGCATGGCGGCCGTCTCGCCGAAGCTGGCGCGGGTGCGCTGGCCGTCGGGGATAGGGACCGGAATCGGGTGAAAGTCCTGGGCGCGAGGCGAGGTCATGGCGTCGAGGGGAAGGATGAAGGTGGCCCGGCGCGTGCTGGTAATAGAGTGCTGGCGGTTCTGCTGTAGGTGGCTCGGCGTCTGGAGGTGCGGGTCGAGGCAGAACGAGGCTGCGGGCGGACGGGCGATGAGGTCAGTTCGAGAAGCTCGACGACCTGGCACGCATGCAGCTCTGCAGGGCGTTGGGCTGCCTGGACAGGCTACGAGGCCTTAACACAGAGCTAGAGCGGCACGGACGCGCCCGCTGGAGCAGTGCCCGTCGAGTGCGCCTCGGAGTGGAGCGGCCTCCACGCAGGAGGGGAGGGAGCGGCCGCACGCGCCACAGTGGGCACGCGAGAGGTGGGAGGAGCTCACCTGAGTTGTGCTGAGGGCTGGAGAGCTGTGCTTGAGGCTGCACGGGTTGTCGAGGACGAGAGGTTGAGCCGAACCCTCTCCTCCTCCTCCTCGGACCGTGGACTTCTCGCCCGTGGACGTCCGGCTTCCTCAGCTCTCGACTCTTTCGCTCGAACATGCACTGCATGTTCTCAGCTACTCGTGAGGGCCATGCCGATGGGAGAACTCTATTAATTACATCGCGTCCTCACCTCCTCCTCCTCCTCCGCTCACTGCCTCGGGAGGAGCGTGTCTCGCAGCGCGTCGACCTTGTCGGCGATGGGCTTGCCCTCAAACGCAATCTTGAGCACCTCGCCGACGTTCTCGACGTACAGGATCTCGAGTCCCTCCTTGATCGACTCCTGGACCTGCGCACGCCGAGGAGAGAGCGAGGGTCAGGTCCGTGCGACGGCGAGGGAAGGGGAGCCACAGCGAGAGGGAGGCGACGCACGTTGTACTCGATGTCGGGCTTGCAGCCCAAGGGGACGATGACGCGCTTCATGCCCGCACGGTGCGCCGCGAGGAGCTTCTCCCGGAGGCCACCGACGGGGAGGACCTGGCCGGCGAGCGTGATCTCGCCCGTCATCGCTGTTGGGCAGGGTAAGGAGCAGAGTTAGTCAGGTACTTGCCGAGAGCAAAGAAAAGAGGCCGGAGGGTGAGAGGGGAGCGAGGACTCACCCAACTCGGAGGAGATGCCCGTCTTGGTGAAGAGGGACACGAACGCCGTCAAAAGAGCAGTGCCGGCTGAGGGGCCCTCCTTTCCGATCGCTCCCTCGTACATGTGGAGGTGGACGGCCCTCTTCTCGAGGAGGTCCTGGTCCTGGTCGGTGGTGAGGCCGAGTTCGAAGGCGTGAGCGCGCAGGAAGGTGAGCGCGATCGTCGCCGACTCCTTGATGACCTCGCCGAGCTTGCCCGTGAGCGAGATGCCCGAGCCAGGCATAGACTGTGAACAGGGAAGCGGAGAAGGGCGGAGAGAGGCGTCAGCGAGGCCGCGAAGTTGAGAAGGTCGAGTCGTGCACGGACCGTCACCTCGATGGGCATGATGGCGCCCGAACCGTTGCCGAGGTAGCCGAGACCGCAGCTGACGCCGACGGGGCTCGTCTTGGTGTAGAGGCGGTCCTTCTGGTACAGCGGCGGGCCGACGTAGTCGAGGAGGTTGTCGGCCGTGATGCGCACGCTCACGTTCGAGGGCACCTCGAGCGGCTTGCGCACGCTCGTCGTCGTCGTGCGCTCGTCCTCGGTGACGCTCGACTCGGGCGTCGAGGGCGAGGCGGCCGACGCCGGGACCGAGTCGCCGTCCTGCTTCTCGACGGCGTCGTCTGCGGGCGCCTCCTCGGCGACGGCAGTGGCGGCTGGTGCAGCGGCGGCTGGTGCGACCGTCTCGGCCTTGGCCTCGCCGACGACGTCCTCAGGCAGGTCGCGGACGATCTTGAGCGCCGCCTTGCGGTAGACCTGCGCGAGAAGAGCGAGGTCAGCGAGGTCCGTGCGCGCAGGGAGGACGAGACAGCGAGCGCGTGCGCACCTTCTCGATCTGCTGCTTGAGCCTGCGCACACCCGACTCGCGGCAGTAGTAGCGGATGAGGGCCGCGACGGCGTCCTCGCCGAGCTCGACGTCGGCGTTCTTGAGGCCGGCGCCCTCCTTGGCCTGCGGCGCGAGGTACCGGCTCGCGATGGCGGCCTTCTCCTCAGTGATGTAGCCCGACACCTCGAGGACCTCCATGCGGTCGAGGAGCGGCGCCGGGATCGTGTCGAGCGAGTTGGCCGTGCAGACGAAGAGGACGCGCGAGAGGTCGACGGGGACGTCGAGCTGCGGTACGGCGTCGAGTCGTCGTCAGCTCGACTCGCGCAGGCATGCACGCACAGAGAGAGGGCAGGAGGAGGAGAGACGCACGTAGTGGTCGAGGAACTGCGAGTTCTGCTCCGGGTCGAGCATCTCGAGGAGCGCGCTCGACGGGTCGCCGTTGTGGCCGCGGCCGATCTTGTCGACCTCGTCGATGAGGACGAGCGGGTTCTCGGTCTGCACCTTCTTCATCGCCTGGATGATCTTGCCCGGCATGGCGCCGACGTAGGTGCGGCGGTGGCCCTTGATCTCGGCGACGTCCGACAGGCCGCCGACCGAGAAGCGGAAGAACTGGCGGTCGAGCGCGCGCGCGATCGACTTGCCGATCGACGTCTTGCCGACGCCGGGCGGGCCGACGAAGCACAGGATCTTGCCCTCGACCGTGCCGCGTAGCTTGCCGACGGCGAGGAACTCGAGGATGCGGTCCTTGACGTCCTTGAGGCCGTAGTGGTCCTCGTCGAGCACCGTGACGGCGTGCTTGAGGTCAAAGTTCTCGGGCGTGTGCCGGCCCCACGGGATCGACGTGAGCCAGTCGAGGTAGTTGCGCGTGACGTTGAACTCGCTCGCGGCGGGCTCGAGCGTCTGGAGCTTGCTGAGCTCCTCGTCGAACACCTTCTTGACGGCCTCGGGCATCAAGAGGCCCTTGGCCTTGTCCTGGAACTTGTCGACGAGCTTGTCCTTGCCGTCCGACTCGAGGCCGAGCTCCTTCTTGATGCCCTTGAGCTGCTCCATGAGGTAGTACTCGCGCTGCCGCTTGGCGATCTTGGACTCGACGTCCTTCGAGATCTTGTTTTGCAGCTGAGCGTTCATGAGCTCCTTCTTGAGAACGAGGAGCGCCTTCTGGAGGCGGTCCTCGAGCTGCATCGACTCGAGCACCTCTTGCAGCTCGTTGACCTCGCCGCTCGAGACGGCCGCCGCAAAGTCGGCGAGCTTCTCGGGCTCCTCGAAGACGTTGCCCGCCGACTGCGACATGCTGAAGTTGGCGATCTGGTCGCGGAAGAGCGGGTTGAGGTTGGCGATCTCCTTGAAGACGGCGATGATCTCGCCCGCGATGGCGCGCGCAATCTGCGACTTCTTGTCGAACTTATCCATCTCGACGTTCGAAACGTTGACGATCGAGACGGCGTAGTCGTGCAGGTAGGCCGTCTGGAACGGCTGCGCGTCCGAGTCCGCCGACGACGACGACGACGCCGACGCCTGCTGCTGCTGCTCGCCGTCCCGGTCGACGACTTGCCCGTCGCGGTCGACAAGGACGTCGGCGCGAGGCTTGGCCGCCTCGTCGGCGTCGGCCGCGTCCTTCTTCTGCTCGACGGCCGACGAGTCCTCGGCCGCCGCCTCGGGCTTGAGCGGCGCGTCGCCGACAAAGGCGGGCTCCTCGGGGCGCTGCGGGCCGTCGATGTGCGGGCGGTGCTCGTCGACGGCGCTGTGCGCGTCGGGGTGTGAGACCTGCGCGCCCTCGCCCTCGAGAGGTGCGGGCGCAGCCTCGGACGAGGGCGCCGGGGCAACGTCGGGGATGGGGAGGAGCTCATCGATGCGGATGCGGCGGTGCGGGTACAGGACGGCGGTGAGGCCCGGCTCCTCGAGCTTGGCGTTCGGGTCGTTCGGGTTGGGCGTGGGAGGGTTGGCGGGGAAGGTCGAGGTGATCTGGGCAAAGACGCCGACGGGGTGTACCGAGTTCATGTCGGTGATGCTGAGGACGTCGAGAGTAGTCAGTGCGTGTGCAGGGCGAGGGCGACGAGGGACGGGAGGGCTAGACGCACACGTCGCGGTCGTCGTTCTCGTCTTTGAGGAGGAATGCGCCGATGTAGGGCTGGCCGCGCTTGATCGACTCCTTGATGGCCTTGATGACGTTGGCGTCGCGGATGACGACGGCCTTGTAGAAGCCGGGGAAGAGCGGGCGGCGCGTGATGGGGAGCGCCATGACCTGCGGGTAGACGTCGGGGACGGACCGCTTGGCGAGCGACGAGCCCGACTCGCCGCCGTCTCCTGCGCCCGACGACGCACCGCCCGACCCGCTCGACGCCTCGCCGCCCTCTGCGCCGCTGCCGACGCCCGCCGACGACGACTCGGGCGCGCTGGGCGAGCGCAGGCCGTTCCGGGGCTGGTCCGACTCGGGGACGCCCGGTCGCCGGATGGGGATCTTGGGCTCGTCGCTCTCGCCCTCGCCCTCGCCGCCCTCGTCGCCGCGGTCCTCGTCACGGAGCGAGATGCGGCCGCGCCGGCCGAGGTGGAGCGGCGCCGACGGGTGGAGGAAGCCGAGGTCGCGGAGGGGCGCCGAGCTCGAGAGGGCGCGGCGGCCGGTCGCAGGCCCGTCGAGGGTCGCCTTGGAGGTGGATGCGACGGGTACGGCGGGGCGAGACGAGTGGAGGGCGGTCGAGGCGCGGGAGAAGGAGCGCGAGGAGGCGCGCGAGGCGGCGAGGCCTGCGCGTGCCCGTACTGAAGCGGGGAGCATGTGCTGGTGGTCTGTGCGGGTTGGCTGCGAGGATCGGGTCAGGCGACAGGGGTGTGGCGGGCCGATGGAGGTTAGGTCAGCGTTGCGAGAGGTGGTGTCGACGATCGAGGCGAGGGGCGCACCTGTTGCTGGACTCGGGTGGCCTGTGAGGTGCTGTGCGAGGTGCTGGTGGGTGCTCGAGGCGGAACGAGCTGATGGGACAAGAGCGAGATGGCGAGGATGCGACTGACGACGACCTCCGAACCGACGACGGCCGCCGCGACCGAGAGAACCGACGACGACCACCAAGACCGCGCATCGCTACGGTCCCTCCTGCTCACCAGCTCAGCAGCTACTTAGCCGACCTCAGCAGAGCGCGCCCCGCCCGCCTCGGCTCCTTCTCTCGTCGTCCTTCGCACGCGACCCGCCGCGCCACCCTCTCGCTTGCGCGCTCAGGATCACGCGGTTCAGCAGCTCATGGGCCGGCCCTAGTACAGCAGATCAGCTCAGAGCCCGCGCTGCAGCGCCTCGTCTCGCGCCCAGCTCGACCCGGCGGCGCCGCCTCCCCCGCTCCAGTTGACCCGCTCGTGCGTACGCGTCGGCGGTTCGTCCCGGCCCTCCTCTGCCGGACGGTCCGCGGACAGACGGCGGCTACGAGCTCGCGGCGTGCGCTATCGCGGTCTCCCCTCGCGGCGCCCTGGCACCGATCGCTCCTCGGCCCTCTCCCTCTCTCTTCCTCTTCCTGCTCGTGCTTGTCGGCTGCACGACGCTCTGTGCGCTCTCGCTCTGCGCATGGCCCAGCCTGGATCTTCGAACCCTGCGCCCGTCGACGCGCTCACCGCAGAACTGCCCGACCTCGTGCGCACGCTCCCTCTCGTCCTCCTCGCCTCGCTCGCCGTGCACTGACGCCTCGCCCACCGCAGGACTGGCCTCCTGTCGTCGACTGGAACACGTTCGTGCAGACCTTGTGGCTCGTCATCGACTACGGCGCAAGCCTGCACCCACGACGCGCTCTCGAGATCCGTCTGTGGGGCAGATCGTGGGTCTCGCACCACGCCCGCGCCGCCTGGGACAAGCAGTCACCTGATCGTCACCCGAGGACCCTCGAGCGTCTGCGCTGGCTGTCCTTGTTCATGTGGCGGCTGCCGGAAGGAGACTTCAAGGCGCACTTAGTGCGTCTCCCTCTTCCCCAGCCTAAATCCCCCGGCCTCGACCCGTTGCTAACCCTTGCCTGTACAGCCGGCGTGGCAGTCCGTCTTTCAGTGGACGGGCGCGATCAAGCAGGACGCCTGGGCGTGCATCTTGCAGAGACGAGCGGCGCAGGCTGCGGCCCTTCCTCCCACGACGGCGGTCCAAGCGGCGTCACCTCGACACGCCTCTGTGCGTGCTTTCGCCTCCTTCTGCGCCATCCAGCACTACTGACGCCCGATCCTGCACGCCCGCAGCCTACGCCGCCTGCTCCACCGACCCGCCGCACCTTCATCCTCCCTCCACGCCACGAACCGACCCCGGACGAACAGGCGGCAGGAGCCACCGGCGTCATTGCCCTCCCCGACGGTACGCGCCATCTCTATCGAGGCGTGCCGCTCGGAACGTCGCTGTTTGGCTCGAGCTGGCAGCGTCCGGTGCCTCCTCAGTATCGGCCCGCGCCGCGCAACCCGGGCTTCCTATAGCGTCGTCGCCTCGAGTTCGTCGTCCCTATGAAGTAACAAGGTCTCTGTTCAGCTCCCCATCACGCTAGAGTGAGAGGCGAGAGCGCTCGAAAAAGGTGAGTCGGCGCTCGCTCCTCATCGGGCTGCTCGCCCTCCGCCCGTCTCCCTCCTTCTCCTCCTTCACGCCCTCGCAGCGATGGCTGTCGTGCCGCCAGACAGCCTCGCCCTCATCGCGAGCCTGCACCAGGCCGACCTCGCCGAGCTGCGCCAGCTCCGAGCCACCTCCGCCGGCTCGACGAAGACGCAGGACAACGAGCAGGCAGCGCTCGCCCTCTACGAGCAGGACCTCGCCGACCTTCTACAAGACGAGCAGGACGCCAAGGACGCCCGCAACTTCGCCGGCGCGGCCGTCGCTGATGAGCCGCTCCTGCGCGCGCTCGCCCGCGAGGAGGAGGCCGCTCGCCAAGATCATGCACTCGCCCTACAGCTCTCGATCGAGGTCAGCGAGGACGGCGACGACGAGCCCATGCCGCAAGACTACTACTTCCGTCCCGGCGAGGCCGCCGCGCCGCCGCAAGAGCTCGACTCTCCGCCCTTCGCCTCGACCTCGACCTCGTCCTCCTCGAGCGAGCAGCGCACCGAGTGCATCGCGTGCACCGACAGTTTCCTCTCGTCTGACCTCGTCCGCGTGCCGTGCAAGGACGAGCACCCGTACTGCGGCGGCTGCATGCACGACCTGTTCGTCGCCGCCACCAAGGACGAGACGCTCTTCCCGCCGCGCTGCGACAACGTCGACATCTCGCTCGACCTCGTCAAGCCGCACCTGAGCCCGCAAGAGCTGTTCGAGTACCAGCGCAGCGCCGTCGAGTTCCGCACGCCCGACCGCCTCTACTGCTCGACGACGACCTGTTCGGCCTTCCTCGGCAGCGCATCCGGCGTCCGCACCGCCATCCAGTGCCGCGCGTGCCAGGGCTCGACGTGCGCAGCGTGCAAGGCGCCGTGGCACGGCCCGTTCGGCCTGTGCGGTGCGAGCGAGGACGACGAGGCGGTCCGTGCGCTCGAGCGCGACTTTGAGTACCGGCAGTGCCCGAGCTGCAAGCGCGTCGTCGAGCTCGAGTCGGGCTGCCACCACATGTGCGTCAAGCTCTCCCTCTACGTCGTCATGCAGTCTCGAGCGCGCGGCGCTGACGCACCCTCGACCTCGTGCGCAGCTCCTGCCGCTGCGGCCACGAGTTCTGCTACCTGTGCGCCGCCAAGTGGCAGACGTGCGACTGCCCGCTCTGGGAGGAGCGTCGCCTCCTCGTCGCGCGCGACGTCTACGGCGAGGCGTGGTTCAGGAACGGAGGAGCGGGAGGACTTGCGCCGGGCGAGATGGACCTCCCCGCAGACTTGGACCCGATGCTCGACGACGAGCCCTGGCTGCGCGGGTTGGTGCGTGTGCCGGACGACGTCATCGAGGTCGTCAACGCGTGCGAGCATCCGCAGGCCGTCAAGCGCGAGGGTCCTGGGGAGTGCGAGGTGTGCAGGGACCACCTCAACCGGTTCATCATGGTGCGTCTGCCTCTCTCTCTCTGTTCGCTCTTTCCCCTCCTTCCCTCGCCGCTGCACCGAGGAACCCCTCTCCGTGCTCACCTGCTTCATCAGGGAGCGCGCGTCACCGCACTGACCACCTCGACGCTCGTCCGCAGCGCTGCACCTTCTGCTACATGGACCTCTGCGTGCGCTGCCGCCGCAACCGCGGTCGCCGCCCGCGCAGGTGAGGAGCTCGGCGGGCTGCAGTCGAGGGCGCGAGGGAGGAGGCGGCGCAGGCTTGTAGCGGCGGCGACAGGCTGACGAGGAGGAGGACCGAGCGAGGGCAGACGTGGAACGCTTAGCTTCGCTTGCAGCAGTTTGCGCGCGCGTCTCGGCGTCTGAGAGACTGTCTCGAGAGTCTGGCCGAGGCGCTCGACGCCTCGCTGGCCGGACAGCAAGCTGAGAAGGTCGAGGCGGCGAGCGAGGGAGAGCAGCATGCGCAGCGAGCGCTGCAGCCTACCTCGCGCGCGCGACGGGCGCACATGCTCTACGAGAAGCACGCGGTGGAGCACGCGGCTCATCGGCAGCCTGTGAGAAGAGCGAGAGTCGCCAAGTGGGGGGAGCGAGATGAGAGCGGCGGCGGGCGGTCGGCCCCCTGCACCTCACACCCTCTCGCCTGCTGCCAGAGCTCGCCAGGCCAACCCGCAGACAGCTCTGCCGCCGCCACACTTGCCGACCTCGACCACCGACTAGGAGCCGTCGCCGCGCGAGAGCGGAGAGCCGGACACGCAGCTCCACTCGGTGCGTCCCCTCCCACGCTCTGTGCAGGACGTCGGTAGCGCTCGGGACGCTGACGAGACCTTTACGACGCAGACTGGCAGCATGGCGACCTCGAGCGACGCGGTTGCGTCGACCTCGCGCTCCCCGCTCGACGCGCTCTCGCCCGACTCGGCACCAACAGCCGAGGCAGCTGCAGGGCGACTCGAGCCCATGGGCGATGCGCCGAGCTCGGCAGACCTCGAGCCGATCCCGACCCTGGCGTCCCTCCTCCTGTCGACGGCCGAGTCGCTCGCATCACGCTCCACCTCGTCCTCGTCGACCTCGTCCGCCCCGCCCACGGCGCCGGCACGCCCCGCGGTCGGCAAGCAGCCCGTCAAGCCGACCTTCTCGCTCTCGACCTCGCCCCAATCGCTCCTCAACCACCCGGCGGCACCGCCCTACCTCTCGTCCCTCCTCGCCCAACCCCTCTCGGCCCTCCAGTCCCTCCCAACTTCCCTCGCAACCTTGTCGACCTCGCTCGACAACGACCTGTCGTCCCTCGCCTTCACTCGCTACTCGTCCTTCCTCCTGTCGTACACGGCCGCCCAGTCCATCTCGACCTCGTTCACCACCTTGTCCGACTCGCTCTCGGCCCTCCTCGACTCGACCTCGGCCCTCGAGACGGCCGCGTCGTCGTTCGAGGCGCGCGTTCACACGGTGCGCGAGAAGCGCGAGCGCATGGCGCGCGTCCGCGAGCGCGTTGAGGAGGTCGAGGAGCTCCTCGAGGCGCCAAGCGTCGTCGACGCGTGCGTCCGCGCGGGCCACTGGAGCGAGGCCATCGACGTCGCCGTCCGCCTGGAGGACCTGCACAAGCGCCTCGCCAAGACGGTCTCGTCGGACCCAGACGGCGAGGGCGCCGGCGCCCTGCGCCTCGTCAACCGCGTCCGGGGCGAGGTCGGCGTCGCGCTCCTCAGCCTGCGCGCGCGCGTCCTCGAGAGCCTCCTCCAGCGCTCGCTCAAGCTCCCCGGCGCCGTGCGCGGCGTCGGCATCCTGCGCCGCATCGCCGAGCGAGGCGTCGGCGCCGGCGACGCGCACGAGCCCCTCGGCAAGCCGGCCGGCAAGCGCAAGGAGCTCGACGAGGACGCCCTGCGCGTCGTGTTCCTCGTCGCTCGGTGGCGGTGCCTCCGCACCGAGCTCGAGAGCGTCGAGGCGCAGATGGCGGCGAGCGGGATCCAGCTCGGCGGCGCCGAGCCGCCGCTCGCGCACCAGGACGCGAGCGTCACGGTCGAGGAGAACGAGGAGCGCACGCGGTGGACCAAGCGGTGGATCGAGGTGTGGCGAGAAGTCGTCGGCGACACGGTCGGCATGTTCGCCGAGGTGTTCCTCGCGTCGTCGCACCTAAGCGGCGGCGCGAGGCTCAAGGGCGCCAACGGCGTCGACGGCGCCGACCTCGCCATCCCCTCCCACGCCCTCTCTCCCTCTGCACCCCTCCACCTCTTCCTCTCGACGTCGCTCAACTCGCTCGCGAGCGTCCTCACCCGCGCCATCGGCAGCCTCAACTCGACCGCCTCGCTATCGTCCCTCCTCACGCAGCTCACGTACTGCTCGCACTCGTTTGCGCGGTACGGACTCGACTTCCGCGACTGGGTCCAGCTGCGCGAGCGCATCGAGCTGCGCATCGGCCGTATCGTCGCCGCCGAGTGGGAAACGGCGGGCCGCAAGTGGGAGCGCGAGTGGCGCGACGGGTGGGAGAACTCGGGCGGGTCCGGCACGACGGCGGCAAAGGCGAGGCGCGCAGGGCGTGTCCCGCTGTCGGACTGGCTCGTCGCGCCCGAGGGCGTCACGTCCCTCCTGTCGACGCCGACCCCGGACGCCGCGCTCTCCTCGTCGGCGGCGCCTGCGGCCTGGCACCACCAGCCCTCGCCCTCCCTGGCCCTCCTCCCTCCCATCGCACGCTTCCTCAACGCGCACGCCACCGCGCTCAACGCCCTGCGCCTCATCCCGCCCGTCTCGCTCTACCTTCCTCTTCGCCGCGCTCAGGCCGTCGAGCTCGACCGAGCGACGCAGGTCCTCGCCGCCTTCACCGACGCCTGGCTCGCCTCGCTCAATGCGACGCCGTTGCCGTCGCAAAGCGGCTTCGACCACGGCGGCGCCAACGGCGCCTCGCTCAGCGGCGAGGAGCAGACGCTCGTCGCCGAGCGCGACGCCGAGCGGCGCGTCGTCGCGTGCGCAATCGCGTGGTTCGGGCGCGCTGTCGTCCCGTGGTGCGAGGGCGCGCTCGACGAGGGCGTGTACGCCGAGCTGGGCACGACGGGGCGCAGGCCGGCCGAGGCGGGCCAGCGCGAGAAGGGCGTCCGCGAGGCGGTCCGGCGGTGCGAGGCGCTCGTCGCGCGCATCGAGGGGCGGGAACTCGAGGAGGAGGAGGCACCTGTCGTCGCCAACGGCAAGGCCGACGCGGCGGCATCGGCCGAGCGGGCCGAGCTCCCCGTCCTCGACGCGCCGGCTCAGCCACGCGCTTCTTCTCCCACAGCCTCTTCCCCACTCACCGAGACGACCGACGAGCCCGTCGCTCTCGACCCGACGGTCCTCCTCAACGGCTCGGCCAAGCCCGTCGACTTTGCCGTCCCCGACCTCGTCGACGTTCTTCCTCCTGCGTCCGGCGTCAATGGCGGCAGCACCGCCTCGAACGGCCAGGACGAGGCCCACGACGCGCCGTACATGGTCGACGAGGTCGCGCCGCCTGCGCCTCTGCCTGCTGAGGACGGCGAGGCCGTCGTCGACGAGAAGGCGCTCCTCGCCGCCGAGGAGGCGCACGGGCAAAACGGCGCCGCGGCGGCTGTGGATCCCTAGAAGCTGTGCTTGCAATCTATCCTTGCAGCTCTCTCTGTCTCTCGCACTCTCTTGGCCGTCGGTCGAGAGCCTTACCCTTACAGGGTCAAGAAGAGCAGATGTTTCCGCGCGCCTTCTCAGGGGCAAAGTCGTGCGTGCGCTCTCGTTCTGCTCGCCCGAGCCGCTCGAATCGAGCTAGGAATGCCGCGCGAAAGGGTTGCACAGCAGGCGAGGGGGAGGGGGAGCGGAAGAGGGTGCTCTTGGGCGGCCCTCCCACTGGAAGGCCCGCTCGGACCTCCTCTGCCGGCCGGTTCGCGCAGCTGTGCTGAGGCAGGTTCGAGGTTGCCAGCTCATCGTCGAGAGTGTGCCCTGAAGAGCGGGGCGACGCAGGAGCAGCAGGAGACGAGCGAGCACCAAGAGGTCAAAGCGCTCCTCACCTCCCTTCTGCTCCTCTTTTCGAGCGCAGAATCGCAGAGAGCTGTTTCCAGACGGCGCCCAGGGCCCTAGCTCGTCGTCGAGAGTGTGCCCTGAAGAGCGGGGCGACACAGGAGCAGCAGGAGACGAGCGAGCCCCAAGAGGTCAAAGCGCTCCTCACCTCCCTTCTCCTCCTCTTCTCGAGCGCAGAATCGCAGAGAGCTGTTCCCAGACGGCGCCCAGGTTCATAGCTCGTCGTCGAGAGTGTGCCCTGAAGAGCAGGGCGACGCAGGAGCAGCGGGAGACGAGCGAGCACCAAGAGGTCAAAGCGCTCCCCACCTCCCTTCTCCTCCTCTTCTCGAGCGCAGAATTGCAGAGAGCTGTTCCCAGACGGCGCCCAGGTTCATAGCTCGTCGGCGAGCGTGTGCTCTCGAGAGCAGGGCGACGCCGGAGCAGCAGGAGAAGAGCGAGCCCCAAGGGGTCAAAGCGCTCCTCACCTCCCTTCTCCTCCTCTTCTCGAGCGCAGAATTGCCGAGAGCTGTTCCCAGACGGCGCCCAGGTTCATAGCTCGTCGGCGAGCGTGTGCTCTCGAGAGCAGGGCGACGCCGGAGCAGCAGGAGAAGAGCGAGCCCCAAGGGGTCAAAGCGCTCCTTGCGAGCTTCTTCCCTCCTCTCGAGCGCAAACCCGCGCAGCTGAGACCGCCACACCCTTCTCGGCTCCGCACAGTAGATGAGAGCGATGACGAAAGGAGAACAACATGCGGTTGCAGAGGCTGCGAGGGGAACAAACTGCCGACGTCGACGAAGCGGACCGCGACAAAACTACTAACGCTCCACCCGCCCTCTCGCCCTTCACGACGGCAGCTCATGGTCGTGCCGACGAGTCCGTCCCGATGCTCGGCGTCTTGCCATCCTGCGGCAGGCCGAGCGAGTCGGCAAAGTTCTGCCACTGCGCCCAGTCGAAGAGCGACTCGGGCAGCATGGATGGCGTGCCGTCGGTCGCGAACCCGAACGGGTCGAACGCGGCAGCGTCGCCCGTCCCGCCGAGGAAGCTCGACCCGCCGAGGCCGGCGAGCCCGTCGCTCGCGCTCGGACCTCCTGCGGCGCCGGACCGACTCGAGCCGCCGTACCCCAGCGTCGAGCTGCCACCCGAGATGGGCGTCGACGCGCCGTCGAGGCCGATGCCAAAGTTGAGCGTCGGGTTGAAGCTCAGGTTGTCGAAGTTCGAGTCGGGGAAGGCGAACGAGAGGTCGGGTGGAGGATTGGGCGCAGGCGCGGCGGACGTCGACGCCGAGGCCGGCGTGGCCGTCGTGTCGTTGGCGTCGACGTTGGAGAAGGCGGACTGGAGCGTCGGGACGGTGCCGGCTGCGGCCGGCGTGCTCGTGCTCGGGGTCGGGAGCTCGGCGGCCGCCGCCGCCTCGTCGGCCTTGTCGCCCTCGCCCGGGACGTGCGTCGAGCGCAGGCTCGAGGCGTACGGCGAGCCGGCGGTGCGAGGGCTTGGGCCGGTGGGCGAGCCGGGCGAGGCGGACGAGCGGATGAGGCCCGAGGGGTCGTTGATGGAGCGGCGGTCGGTGACGAAGTAGCCGCCGTCCTTCTTGTACCGCAGGTGCCAATCTTGCTCTCTGAGATGACGAGCTGCATCAGCTCAAGAGCTCGAGGCGAGCAGAAGGAAGGAGAAGCGAGAGCACGCACCTTTGCCGCACGCCGACCGTCGGGTTGAGCGTCGTGACAGCCGTCGTGCCGACCGACGCAGGCGACATGCCCTCAGCTGCTTCTGGTGCCCATCGTGCGACCGAGCACGCCGTGTGGTAGAGGAGGTGGATGATCTCGGCGATCTTGGCGCGCAAGTAGCACTCGCCGTCGGGGACGACCAGACGCTGCGGGAGCAGGAGAGCGTCAGCCGCGGCTCGACCTCCACAGGCAGGACGAGAGGCGCACCTTGAGGCAGTCACGAGCGAGCCTGAGCGTGCCGAGCGAGAGAGAGTCGCGGCGGCGGATGTGCGAGTGGTACCTGCGTGCGCTCGACCACGTCAGCTCCGACTCCTCGATCGTCGACTGCGAGCACGAGAGACAGGTTGACGCACTGGATGAGAGAGCAGATGAAGAAGGCGTAGGTGCCGACGAACCAGCCCTCGAGACACGACTCGTTCTTGTCGACCCACTCGATGGCGAGGCGCGCCTCGGCCTCGACGACGGACCACTGCTGCGTGCCGACCGACAGCGACGAGAAGCGCTCGGGGAGCTGGAACGAGATGCGCATGAAGGGCCGAGTGACGAGGAAGCGGACGGGGACGTAGAGGAGGTGGAGGAAGCCTGCGGGCGAGGAGCGAGTATGAGAGGCCTGAGCGCAAGCGGTGCGGGAGAAGGAGCTCACCCTGCTCGGGCGTCGACTTGTCGGGTCCTTGGAAGCGCAGCTCCTCTGGCAGTCCTCGCACCCATCTGTGGCACGAGAGCGAGTCAGCCTGTGCTTGAGAAGGTGGAGGAGTCGAGGTCGACGCACGCAGCAAGATCGTCGACGAGCGACTTGGCCTCCTTCTCGGTCAAGAGCATGATGCCAGCTGCGAGTTGAGCAGGTCGTCAGCGTCGAGACGAGCGCGCAGGCGGAGAAAGAGAGGGGACGACGCACTCGGCGAGTAGACGGCCTTGAGGATGCGGCCGAGGAGGATCGAGAGCGAGATGAGGGCGCTGTTGAACAGGTACGGCCGACGCTCCGAGTCGAACTCGAGGTTGGGCCGGATGTCGAAGACCGAGGGAAGCATCGTGTCGCAGTCGGCGAGGTCGATCATCATGGGCTGGCCGTACTGCGAGCAGGCACGACGACGAGCGTCAGCCTCCGTCCACGAGTACGAGCGCGCACGCCTCGACAAGGGCGAGGAGACGAGAGAGAGCAAGGACGCACGATGGCGGCGATCCACCTGTCCGCGATCAAGCACCCGCCCCACACCCTCCTCCTCAGCTCGGTGTGGTCCGCCTCGCTCTGCTCCTTGCGCTCGCTGCCGAGCTTGCGGTGGAGGCCCAGGTCCTGCGCCATGCGGATCGCGAGGCCGAGGACGTTCCACGTCTTGCTCGCGGCCGTGCCCTTCTCGAGCTCCATCGAGAACGAGTAGATGAGGAGCGCCTGGATGTTGGGGATGGTCGAGTTGTCGAGCATGTCCTCGTCGCGCAGGTGCGAGCGGATGGTCGACTTGATCGTGCGCAGGATCGACGGCGCGACGTGGTGCGAGAGGGCCGAGACGGCGCAGATGGTGTTGAACAGGAGGGGGATCGGGCGCTCAGAGCCGAGGAAGTCGGCCTTGGCGAGGATCGGGAAGTGGTTCGAGTGGGTCGTGAAAAAGTAGCTGCGAGGAAGAAGAGGGACGAGTGTGAGCTGCCGAGCGCGGCGAGGAAAAGGAGGGAGAGGGCATCGCACTTGATGAGCTTCTCGGCGTCCGAATGCTCGATGCCCTGGATGGCGACGGGCTCGCCGCCCTGCGTCGGGTCGCCGTCGCCCGCCGAGATGACCCGGATGAAGCCGTCGCCGATCTCGTTGACGCTCAGCTTCTGCGAGTACTTGAAGTCGACGGGGATCATGCGCTCGGTCGGGAACGTCGACGTCGAGTGCATGAGGTGCGAGATGGACGTGTAGCCGACGATGCGTGGCTCCTTGCGCGGCCCGCTCGGCTGCTGCGAGTCGGGCGACGACGCGGCGCGGTTGTACGCGTCGATGGGGAAGATCTGTTGCTTGGGCACGTTGTGCCCGCCGCCGCCCGGGGCGACCTGCGTGCCGCTCGGACCTGCGACGGCGTTGACGCCCGCCGAGAGGGACGGCGACGGGACGGGCGGCGTGCCCTCGACGTGCGCCTGCTGCCGAGCGAGCGTCGCCGACGTCGCCGCCGTCGGGAGCGCGACTGCTGCTGCTGCCGCCGACGCACTCGCTTTGACCGCCTCCTCCTTCTCGCGCTGCTTCTTGAACCTCGTCTCGGATATCGGCAGGAACTACGAGCGGCGGGGAAGGTCGTCAGCGACGAGGTCGACAGGGAGAGGTCGGGCGAGCGGACGCACCCAGGTGCAGTCGAGGCGGTGCTTCTGGCAGTAGGTGCACAGCTTCTCCTCGTGATCTGGTAGCGGGTTGCAGCTGTACAGGTTCGCGAGAGTCAGCCTCGTCCTTGGCGTCGGGTTCGAGCCTGCGAGCAGGAGGGGGACGAACCGGATCTTCTTGCGGCGGCAGACGTCGCACGCTCGAGGGATCTTGGGCTGCAGAGAGAGGGAGAGGGTCAGCTCGCTGCACCTGCACGGCGAGAGAGCGAGGGAGGAGCGGACCTTTTTGGCCTTGTGCGACTCGCCGCCGTCGTCGAGGACGGGGACGAGGCCCGAGTTCTTCCTCTTGCCCGCCGCGCTGCCGCCGTTCGCCTCCTCCGAGCTGTCGCGCGTGGCCAAGGTCCGCATGGTCGAGCTGGCGGACGCCGTGGCCGAGTGGGAGAGCCAGGACGGCTGGTGGGGAGAGTCGGAGCCGGACGGCGAAGGGTCGGTCGCGGCGGCGGCGGCGGCGATGGCGCTCATCGAGGCGAAGGCTTGCTGGCCCTGGCCACCGAGCTGGCCCAGCATGCGGTACCGGAGCGAGGGGAGCGGCGCGGGCGCTCCAGGTTGAAACGACGACGGCGGGCTGCTCGCGTCTTCTGCGGCTGAGGACGCTGCGACGAGGGAGGTGAGGGCAGGAAACGCGAGCGCAGAGTCGGACTCGTGCTGCCCTGCGTCGTGCGACATGGACGTCGTGAGGGTGCGGGGATGGCGAGGTCAACCTCGTGCCGAGCTGCCGAAAGGGCCAGGCTCACTCTCTCTCTCGCGCTTCTCGTTCTCGCTCGACGACAGCCAGCGATGCTTCAGAAAGGCGGTGGGTTACAGCGACGAAGGCAGTTTCGATGATAGCTCGAGAGAGAGGGAGAGAGGGAGGGGGAAAGAGGAAGGACGTCGACGAGGAGGAGAGACGACGACGACGACGACGACCAGAGCGACGCAGGGGAGAGACAACGATGGTTCCTCCCGTCGAGACGATAACGACGAGGGAGGGCTTTTGGAGGGAGGAAGCGGACCGGAGGCTTGCGAGCGCGACGACGACGATGCAAAAGTGAGGAGAGAGAGGAAAGGCGTGTAGGTACGAGGGGGAGAGGGAGGGGTGTGCCGCTCAGTGGCCGCCGAAGAACCTCGACGAGTCCTGCGTCACGTCCTTGCCGTACGACGAGCCGTACAGCTGCTGCTGCTGGCCGACGCCGGCGCCGGGCGCACCGTACGCCTGCGCGCCGTAGCGAGCCGCGTTGCCGAACGCCGGCTGGCCCTGGCCCTGCTGGCCCTGCTGCAGCTGCTGCGTCTGGACGGCGGGCGAGCCGGCGGCGCCGGGCTGACCCTGCTGGCCCGGCTGCTGCGGCTGGCCGCCCTGCTGCTGCTGCGGCGCGCCCGGGTAGCGCTGCTGCTGCTGCTGCTGGGGCTGCTGCTGCTGCTGCTGCTGAGGCTGCTGGTAGTTGCCGTAGAACTGCGACTGCAGTGCCGCGTAGTTGGGCGGGACCTGGTAGCCGTAGCCGCCGTAGGCCTGGTACGGGTTGTAGTAGGGCATGCCGCCGTAGAACGAGTGCTGGGCGGGGAGCTGCTGCTGCTGCTGCTGGGCCTGGGCGGCACCGGGAGCGGGCGACGCCTGCGACGCCTGCGCCGACGCGGCCGAGTCCTCGGGGCGGGTCGGGAGCGGCGACGGCGCCTGGTTGGCAAACTGGCCGTACGCGTCGTAGAAGCCCTGCTCGACGGGACAGAGAGAGTCAGTCGAGGCTCATGAGCGAGGAGAGAGAGGCGCAGGGAGGCGGAGACGCACCATCGAGCGCATGCTGTCCTGGCCGTACAGCGACGAGTAGTCGGTCTGCTGCGCGCCGAACGCCTGGCCGGGAGCCTGCTGCTGCGGGATCGAGTTGAACGCGGCGTACGGGCTCTGGACCTGGTGTTGCTGCTGGGCGGCGGCGGGCGCGGGCGAGTGCGACGCCGGCTGCTGGAAGTACGGGCTCGAGACGGCCTGCTGCGCGGGCGTGACGGCCTCGGCGGGCTTGAAGGCGGCGTACGCCGACTGGTCGTCGGGCTGCTGCTGCTGGAACTGCTGGTACGGCGACGGCATGGTCGGGTAGCGCTGCGAGAAGGCCGACGAGCCCTGGCCCGGGAACAGGTTCGACTGGGCGGCGGGCGCCTGCGAGAAGGCCGTCTGGACGGCCTGCTCCTGCTGGAACGGCTGCTGCTGCTGGTACTGCTGGTACTGCTGCTGAGCCTGCGGCTGGGCCTGCTGAGGCTGAGCCTGGGCCTGCTGCGGCTGCTGCTGCTGCTGCTGCTGCTGCGGGACCTGCGGCTGCTGGGGCTGCTGCTGCTGCTGCTGGTAGGCGGCCGACGCGTCGGTCGACTGCTGCTGAGGAGCGGCGGCCTGCTCGGGCTGCGAGTCCTGCTGCTTGGCGCCGTCGAGGAGGTCGAGCGAGCCGAACTGGAGGCCGACGCGGTCGACGGCGCTCGCGGCGCCCTGGCCGGGGAGGACGACGGCCTCCTGCTGGAGGCGCTTGGGCGGGAGGCCCGGCGGGCCCGAGCCGAGGAACTTGTCGTGCGACGGCTGCTGCGCCGGCGCGGCGGCCTGGGCCTGCTGAGCCGGGGCGGCGGGAGCGGCCGAGGCCGACACGTCGATCGGGCCGGCGGTCGCGATGTCGTTGGGCGGGAGGTGGGCGTCGACCTCGCGCTTGAAGGCGGCGTCGTGCTCGGTCGACGTCTTGGCGGCGACGATCGAGTCGGCCCAGCCCTCGCCGACGGCGAGCGGCGCAGGCGACGGCGCGGCGGCCGGGGTCGAGCCCCACGGGTCGTACGCCGGCTGCGCGGGCGCGGCCGTCTCGGCAGACGTCGAGCTCGGGAGCGAAATGGTCGGCGCGGCGGCCTCCTCGGCGGCGGCGGGCGCCGGCGTCTCGTCCGACGCGGCGGCCGGCTCGGGCGCGTCCTCGACGGCGGCGGGAGCAGGGGCGGAGGCGGCGGGGGAAGGGGCGGAAGGGGCAGGGGCAGGGGTGGGGGCGGCAGCGGGCTTGGGCGGCTCGACCGGACGCGCGATGGACGCCCACGAGCGAGTCGAGCCCGGGGCGATGGTGCGCGACGCCGGCTTGGGCGCCTCTGCCTGCGCGGCGGCCACATCGTCCGACTTGGGCGCGTCGTCTGCCGCAGGAGCGGCGGGCGCCTCGGGCGACTCGGACGCGGCGGCCGTCTGGTCGGCCCACGACGCCGGGGTCGACGAGCTGGTCGGGTCGGACGAGACGGCGTCGGCGACGGGCTTGCCCCAGACGCCAGTCGGGGTCGGCGCCGGGACGAAGCTGGTCGGCGTGACGCTGTTGACGTCGGTCGACGAGCCGCCGTTGGCCTGCGGGGCGGCGGCGGGCGGACGAGCGACGCCGTTGACGCCGACCGCACCACCGCGACCGCCACGACCGCCCCTCGCGCCGCCACGACCGCCGCGCGCGCCCTCTGTGGAAGAGCGAGCGAGACGTGCGTCAGCGAGGTACAGCCGGGAAGCGGCGAGGGCGAGGGGTGAGGGAGAGGGAGGAAGGGCGGAAGAGAGAGAAGGAGACGCACCGAAGCCACCACGACCGCCCCTGCCAGCCCCGACGAAGCTACCGCGCTGAGCGACAGGAGCCGGAGCCGGGGTCGAGGGAGCAGCGACCGCCTTGTCGACCTTCTTGTCCTTCTTGGTCTTGACGGCGCCCCACTGCTGGGCGAGGCCTGCAGGAGCGTAGACGGGTGCGAGCGGGCGAGGATCGTGCGGCGGCGTGCGGAGGAAGGCGCGAGCGAAAGGAGGGAGGAGCAGGAGGAGAGATGGTGAGACCGGGGTCAGCGGCACAGCTCTCGGCTCTGGGGCTGCGAGGGCAAGCGAGAGGGGTGCGCACCCTCCGACATCCTGACAATGGTCACCTCGAGGTCGCCGTTGGCCTCCTGGATCGCGTACAGGACGTCCTCGTCGGTCCAGTCGGGGAAGAGCTCCTTTGCCGTCGCCAGCTTCGGCCCGAACTTGGCACGCAGGCCGCGCACCTCCTCCGTCTCGTCTGTGGGCGAGTGCACGGGGTCAGCTGGGGTGCTCGAGCTGGTCAGGCGAGCTCCAGAGGGGGCAGGACGTGCCCTGGTCGTGGTCACGCGCAGAGGGAGCTGGCACGACGGCGCTGATGCCGCCGCGGCCGCGTCGGGGGCGGCCGGAGCCGCGAAGAGGGGCAGACATTGCGCTTGGAGGTTGGAGAAGGGTGGAGGGGAGAGCTGGTTGGTGCGAGCGAGGCGAGGTGAGGGAGGAGCGAGCGAGGCGAGTCGACCGCCCGCCTCGAGCGTCCGCGCCCAGGCCTAGGCTCGCTCAGAGCTCAGAGTCACTCCTCCCACAGCCCTTGGGCGCGCTACCTGTTTAGCTCACTCGCTACAGTACTGCATCACTCGTGCTCTCGCGCGAAGAGCCGGGCCAGGGCGAGGGGCTCAAGAAACAGTCTCTCGCTCGCTCGGACCCTCTCAAGCTTGTCGACACGGCTGCGCTCTGCACGACCGTCGTTGCAGAGGGCGTCTACTCGTCCTCCTCGTCGTCCTCGTCATCCTCCTCCTCGTCGCTATCATCGTCGTCCTGGATCGCCTCGAGGAACGGCCGACTCGCGGCCCACAGCTTCTTGCCCTCGTCGCCCGCCGTGCTCCTCGCCCTCGGGTCCTTGTACCACACGAACACGGCCTCGTCGCTCACGACGTCCGTCTCGTAGAAGCCCTTGAGGACGCGCAGCCACAGGCGCGCGTCGCCCTCGCCCTCGGTCGCGACAAAATCTTGCGCGGCGAGGAGCGAGTCGACCATGGCCTCCTCCTGCTCGCCTGTCAGGTTGGCGAGGAGCCCGCCCCACCGCGCGAGGAGCGTCGACGCGCCGGCTGCGCCCTCGCACCGCCGCAGGACGTACGGGATGACGACGGCGCGCACCTCGCCGAGCGGCACGTTGCTCGCCATGCGCAGCGTCTTGAGCTCGATCGCCGCGTTGTCGACCGTGTGGTTCTCGGCGAACGACCGGTCGAGCGAGTGCAGGCACTCGGTGACGAACTCGCTCTGCTTGGACGCCGCCGACGTCGCCTGGAGCGACTCGAGGCCGGCAATCTGCGGCGCGTCGTCGTCGTAGCCGTCGTCGTCCGTCACCGAGCCGCCGGTGCCGAGCGAGTCGGTCGAGCCATTGTGCGACAGGCTCGAGAGGGACGAGGACGAGCCGTGGAGGCGGAGGTTGCTGAGGGCGTTGCCTGCGCGAGGGGACGAGCGTCAGCTTGGCTCACGACGACGGCGAGACGAGCTGCGCGCGCTCGAGAAAGAGGAAGAGGCGCACCGAGGCGAGTGACGCTCAGGTTGCGCGGGTCGACGGCATCCTCGTCGTCGCTGTCCTCCTCCTCCTCTTCCTGCCCCTCGGCCGGCCAGAAGAAGCCCGTCGAGTCCTCGCCCACTGCAGGAACGTCGTCGTCGTCAACTTGAGTGCGCCTGTAGCGCATGAGCGAGGGAGAGAAAGAGCACGCACGCGTCGACTGCCCGACGTGGACCTCGCCCTCAAACTCCTCGCGCGACACCCTGCTGCCCTCGAGCCTCGCGCCCTTGCCAAGCCGAACGCCCGCCGCGACAAGCGATCCGCCCTCGACGACGCTCCCGGGCGCGATGACGGCGCCCTCGCCGATGACGCTGTCGCGCACGACGCACCCGTCGCCGAGGTGGGCGCCGGCGAGCACGTACGAGCCCGAGACGTGGCACGACGAGCCCGTGCGCACGCCGGCGCCGAGGACCGAGTGCGTGATGAACGTGTTGGGCCCGATGGCGCACGACGAGCCGATGAGCGAGGTCGACGAGATCTTGCACGTGCTGCGCCGCGAGGAGGGAGGCTCGTCAGCAGTCGCGCTTAAGTGCTCTGGCAGCGAGAAGCAGAGTGAGAGAGGCACGTACCGAGAGAGGTCGACGTCCTTGCCGTAGTAGACCCTCGCGCGACGCTGCTCATACCTGGCCGCTCGGTCGGGCATGTTCTCGTCGGGCGCGAGCGGGTACGCCTTGCGGGCGAGGAGCGCCTTGCTGACGGCGTCGTACGACTTGGTGTTGGTGACGTAGGCGGCCCATGCGGGCGAGGCAGCGCCGGTCGAGGCGGTCGTCGCCGACGAGAGCGGGGACGAGGGCTGCTCGAGGATGGTGCAGCAGATGGTCTTGCCGAGGAGGTCCGACGTGAGGAGGCCGTTGACAAAGTCGGGGTAGAAGAACTGATAGTCGAAGTTCTCGGTGAACAAGGGCGCGACCTCGGAGCTGCAGATGACGGCGCCAACGGCCTCGAGGTCGGACCGCGTGTGGACGTCCTTGCCGCCGGCGAGCGCCTCGCGCGGGACCGTGAACGTCTTCATCTTGGGGAACAGCGACGACTGCTCGTAGTGGAGGAGCTGGGCGTCGTTCGTGAGCGAGTGCACGGCAAAAGTCGAGTGGGTCCTGCTCGAGGGGTGCGAGCGCTCAGGTCAGCGAGTGGCTCGACGTGAGTTCGAGAGGCGGGCAGGACGCACTTGTTGACGATGGGACGGACGATGCAGCTCATCGACAGGCTCGGGTCGGCCTTCCTGCGCTCGGCAAACTCGTCGACCTTGGCCTTGAGGTCGACGTTGCCGACGTAGCCAGCCTGGACGACGAGGTAGTCGGCGGGCGCGAGGATCTGCAGGCCGTCGACCTCGCGGAGGACGTCGCCCGGCGTGAGGGCCTTGGTCGGGCGCACGACGATCGAGATGTCCGAGTTCGAGTGGAAGCTAGACGAGCTGCGGGAGGGGGAGGAACTGGGTCAGGCCGAGCAGCTTTGGGGTGAGCGGGCGAGTCTGGACACACGCGAGCCATTTGCGGAGTTCGTCGACGCCGTCGTGAACAAAGAGGAAGGCCTGCTCGACGCCCGAGGCCGACAGCGACTCGAGGGTCCACGCGAGGAGAGGAATGTTGAGGAGCGGGAGGAGGCACTGCGGGCGCCGTGAGCGTCAGCCTGCGCCCTCAGTGCTCGATGATCGAGGCGCCTGAAAGAAAGGAGACGCACGAAGGGCCGCTGCTCTCCACCAACGTCGACCTCGTCGAACTCCTCGTCCTCTGTGCGTGCGCGGCGGACGAGCGGGCCCCAGCGCTGCTCCTCGCCCCAGCTGTCGCACAGGACGATGGCCTGGAAGGGATGCTCGGTCTTTGTGTCCTCCTTGGAGAGGCCCTTGCCGCTCATCGTGAGGTTGGTGAGGTTGAAGGGAGGAGAGGTGAGGTAGAGGCGGGACGGCGAGGCGGGGGCGGCGACCGGCGGGAGGCTGTCGAGAGTGGCTCTGACGAGGCTGTCGATGCTCTGCAAGCGAGCTCTGTGCCGAGATGGGGACGAGGGCGGAGATGAGCCGCGAGCAAGAGGTGCGACCGAGGTTGGCCCAGCTCTCGCCCCTTCCACCTTGCTCTGCCGGCTCCGAAGCACAGCAGCCATGTCGAGCTTCATCCCTTCGACCCTGCGCAACCGCCCAGACGCACCCCAACCTCCCGCTCCCTCCTCGACCTCGTCCCCCTCCTCGCTCTCCCTCCCCGACCAAGTCTACACCGACTGCCAGGCGTGCCGCATCACGGGCACCCTCACCTTCTCCGCCGTCGGCCTGTACGCCCTCACCGTCTCGCGCGCAACCGCAAAGACGCCCCTCGGCAAGGGCGCCGCCAGCTTGATGGGCCTCGGTGCGCCCCACCCTCCCTCTCCCTCCTCTCGGTGCCGCACAACAGGGCTGACGGTGCTCGCCGACCCGCGCACAGGCTTCCTCGCCGTCGCCGCCGCCCGCTGGAACACCTACTCGCCGCCGCCCGTCAACCTCGCCCCGCCTCGGCCCGCCTGAGCCTCGCGCTCGTCTTGCGACGCGGCCTCGCTCGTCCTGCCGCAGCCATGTCGGTCGAACACGGCGTCGTCGAGGCCGACGCTGATGGCGACGAGTCGGCCTTGCGCCAAACGGCCTCGTCGGCATGCGCGCCGTCGACTTCTCGGCAGCGGCCGCAGCGCCGCGCTCGCTCGCCCAGGGCTCGACGCACAGCCTCGATCGAGCCGCCACTTCTTTCTGGACGTCGCCTGTCGCTCCTGGCCAGCCGTCGAGCGAGATCTCGCCAGCTCTCGGCGAGCTTGCCCTCTTCGCTCCCCCTCCCCTCTCGACGAGCCACGAGCAGCCTCTTGTCGAGCGCAAGAGCAGGACGATGAGGCGTTGCGTGCAATCAAAGACGAAGTAGATACACGTATGCGGCGAAAGACAGACTACAGCGCGCGCGAGCGAGAGAGACAGGGAGAGATCGCATCCCTCAAGAAAGCCTCGTCTGGACAAACTCGCCGATGTAGGCCGTCGACGCCTGCTGCCCGGCCGTCGCCCTGCGGTAGTTGCCGATCTTGAGCGACGCCGACGAGCCCATGTCGCCCGTCGCGCGGTAGTACACGGCGGGCACGCGCGGCTGGCCCTGGACGTAGGCTTTGTAGTTGATCGAGCCGTTGAGGCCGTAGGTGATCGTCAGGCTGCGAGAGGGCGAGCGAGAGGGTGCGGGTGGGTCAGCAGGAGAGCTCGCGGCGAGACGAGGACGAAGGACGAGAAGAGGGTCGAGCGAAGGAGGGAAGGGGCTCGAGCGCAAAGGGGAACGAGGCGACGCACTCGTGCCGGACCTCCTTGTTGAACCAGGCGCTGCAGCGATGATGCTAGGAGTCAGCTCGATGTATCGAGAGGGCGAGAGGAGGAGAGAGAGGACGCACCCGATGCCCTGGTTGAAGCTCGCGCACGGCTTGCAGTCGCGGACCGTGTCAGTGATTACGACCTGGCCGTCTGCTCGACAAGAGAGGCTCTCCGTCAGCTCGAGCACGACGCGGGAGAGGCCGTAGAAGGCGCAGAGAGGTCGAGAAGGAGCGCACTGAGGTAGTCGAGCGTGATGACGGCGCCGCCGCAGCCGTCGCGACGCAGAATCTGCCAAGCGTGGAAGAAGTTGAAGTTGGTCGAGGTCGCAGCTTGGTACGTCTTCCACGTGTACCTCCACGTCTGTCCTGCGACTGCGCCCGGCCAGGTGAAGAGCCTGAGGAGCGGCGAGTCAGTGCTGCTCGATTCGAGGGAAGCGAGAAAGGCCGCGACGCACTCGTTGCGCTGTCGAGGAGTGACCTCAGCGGTCGTCGTCGTCGAGGGTGCGCTTGTCGTCGTCGTGGAGGAAGGCGGAGCGACGGTCGTCGAGGGAGGAGGAGGCCCGCAGCCGTTGACCTGGCGCTTGGCCTTGAAGCTGGGCCCGCCGGCCTCGTACGCTGCGTAGCCGGGGAAGCGGTAGGGCTCTTGCTCAGGGAAGGCCTGGCAGGTGCGCTTCAGGTCAGCTCTGCGAACGAGGACGGGTCGAGCGGACGAGAAGCGGACGC
Organism: Rhodotorula babjevae; assembly: GCA_920104245.2. Lineage (NCBI taxonomy): Eukaryota > Fungi > Basidiomycota > Microbotryomycetes > Sporidiobolales > Sporidiobolaceae > Rhodotorula > Rhodotorula babjevae. The sequence continues at coordinate 416,055 of CAKKSZ020000015.1, forward strand.
ACCTCAAAGTACGCGTCCAGGTCCTCGTCGTCTTGCAGCGCCCGCAGCTCGGCCTCGCTCCTTGCGTCTCCCGAGTTGGATGAAGGCGATGCAGCGAGCGCGACGACCTTCCTCGCGGCGGCGGCGGACGACGAGCTTGCGACGGCGGCGAGGTACTGCTGCTGCGTCGTGCTCTGCAGGTTGCCCGTCGCTCCCAGCGAGCTGCGCGCGACCGAGAGTGCATGTCAGTACGACGAGTTTTGAGCCGGAGCGCGTCGAGGGCAAGAGGAGGGACGCACGAGGTGTAGCACGTCCCGGACCAGCGTAAGGCGACGACCGCCCTCGGGCACCGATTCGCACTGAGCTGACCGGACGCCTGCCACCGGAAGGTGTTCGAGATCGAGCCGCTCTGGAACCAGTTGCCGTCTGCGAGGGTTGTCGAGGTTGCTGCGCTCGCCGTGTCGAACGAAGAGGCGAGGGCGAGGAGAGACACGGCGGCGGCGGCGAGAGGCGTGTACATCGGTGCAGTGCTTGGCGACGGGCTGTGCGAGTCGACTGAAGAGAGCACAGAGCAGTGGCGAGCGTAGAGAGGGGCGCGAGAGGTGGTCAAACAGCGCCGCCTGCAGCTCGCCCGAGTCCCCGCTGGGCCCGATCGCGAGTCGAGAACGCGGCTCTGGCGAGCTCTCCACAGATTGAAATTTGCCCCTGGACTCCCGGAACGTACGCACGTCGCCGAGTGCGGCGGATCGAGCGCGAACTCGCAGCACGTCCGTCTTTCTCGGAGGCTCTCCTCGTGCACGGGCCCCTCAGCTCTTGCCGACCCGAGCGTCCTCTCGAGCCTGGAGCTGCTTCGCACTCCTTCGCACCTCGCACGCTCGAGGTCGCTCTCGACGTCCTCGTGCCCGCTGCGGATCGCACGAGCTACAGTAGAAGCAGAGACATGGACGACCTCGCGAGCCGGAAGTCCGTCGCACTCTTCCTCTCGCAGCTCGCCACGGTGCGCGTGGAACATAACAAAGGGCTCGATGACAGGACAGCCGCGCTCGATATAGCTCTACCATCTACAGGTCTAGCGATGAGGAGGCGCCGACGGACGAGGGCGAGTGGTTTGAGAAGGTCGCGCTGTCGGCGAGAGCTCGAGGAGCGGTTTAACGAGTAGCGGCGATGCCAATGCGGTTCTGCACGACGTCGTGCATGACGTAGACGTTCTGCGAGTGCGAGAGATGGGGTCAGCTCGAGCTCGTCGAGCGGGCGTGCGCGCGAGAGAGAGCTCACGGTCACTGCTCGACGATGGCGCGGAAAGAGGGAGGGCGGGGCGCAAAGACGTCAGTCGAGGGCTCGAGAGAGAGCAATCAGAGAGGGCAGGGCGAAGGAGGACGCACTGAAGGCGTCGCCGAGGAGCCAGGACGTGCCGAGGCCGAGGTCCGAGCCGATGACGGCGCCGACGCAGCGGTCGGGCGCCTCCTGCAGGTAGCCGAGGTTGAACGCTGCCAGACGACGAGAGGAGGCGTCAGCTCGGGCGCGTCGAGGCGAAGGAGCGGGAGAGGAAGACGCACAAGCTTCCGAGACGGCCCACTTGGTCGCGAGCGCGCGCGAGAAGCCAAAGCTGAGGTCGGGCGGCGAGGCGCACGGGTAGGTCCAGAACTCGTCGCTGTACGACTCGGCGCCGGGGACGTTGGACCAGAACGTGGCGGCGGCCGACGGCGGCGCGATGATGAGGGTCGTGCCCGAGTCGAGGATGTGGGTGACGAGCGGAGCGGCGACCTTGTCGCCGATCATGGGCGCCGACAGGCCCATCTGCCAGTAGGTGCGGATGCCGTTGGGCGCCGGCGTCACGTTGTACCAGCGGATCCTGCCCGACAGGCGCGCCTTGTTCCAGCCGCCAAAGGTGAGCTCCGAGCGGCCCGTGTAGCTCAGCAGGATCGAGAAGTACGGGTACTTGAGGTAGGCGCCTTGCGCCGCGAGGGTGAACATGAGCGACGACGAGCCGGCCGACGAGAGCGACGGGTACGAGAGGCCCATCCTGCGCGAGGAGGAAGGGGATCGTCAGCTCGGCGAGCATGCGCTCGAGGCGAAGAGGGCGCAGACGCACAGGCTGCAGGATGTCAGAGCGTTAGCGAGTGTGCATGTACGAGCTGGAGGGCGAGAGAGCCGGCACGCACCCGTCAGAGGCGAGCCCTGCGACCGTCGACGAGAGCGAGGTGGCGGCGACGATGTCCTGGCCTGTCGCCGTGCTGCCGCCGGCCGTGACCGTGTCGGTGTAGACGACGCCGACCGACGACGTGCCGTCGACGAAGCTAGTGCGGACCTGCTTGGTCGTCTTGACCGACGACGAGCTCGCCGCCGTGTTGTACCGCTTCTTGGTCCCGCACGACGTGGTGCACGCACTCGAGGCGAGGGTAAAGTCGGACGAGCCCGAGTCGAAGAAGATGGAGAACGTCTGCGCAGGCGTGCCGACCGAGACCTGGCCCGTCCAGACTGTGCGCGCGAGGGCAGGGTCAGCGAGAGCTCGACGGGTTCGACGAGGGAGGGGACGGCGCGCCGGCGTTCTCTGGGTCGGGCAGGTTGAGCGGAAGCGTGCCGCGTTTCTGACGTGCAGTCGGGTCCTTCATCGTCTGCGCGTAGTAGGCCTGGTTCGCGCGGTTCTGCGTCGCGGCGAGAGGGAGAGGGTCAGCTCGCTCGAAGAGAGGTCAGGCGGCGAATGTGCAGCCTCACACGCTCGAACTTCCTGCAGAGGGACAGCACTAGATCAGCTCATGATCTCGAGAGTGGCAGCTGTCGAGCTCGCGCACCTGGACAGGCGCTCCGTCTCGGCGAGGAGGCCAGGGATGTTGACGGAGCCGTCGCCGTTCTTGAGCCCGAGGTCGCGCGCCTCGAGCCTGACGGTGGTCGAGCCAGGCGTCCACGAGGCTGCTGCAGAGCCGAGGAGCGCAAGGGTGGCGACGAGGGCGGTGGACGAGGCGAGCATGGCGAGTGGAGGGGGCGAGGGCGAGGAGAGCGAGCGAGTGACGAGGGTGGGTGCTGAAACGAGCGTGGTGGGTGCCGAGAGAGTGCGCTTTGGAGTGCCTGCCTGCAAGCTAGCTCCGTCAAGAGGTCGGGTGGTGGGACGAAGCGAGAAGTGGGTGGGTCGGTGCCTCGCGAGGCGGGCGGAGCTGCGGAGTCCTCGCGCGCGGCGACGCGACTGCCTCAGCCGCGGCCAAGAACTTGAGCATCCACGAGCGGCTCACTCGTACGCAGTGACAGAGGTGCGCGGCGCGCCCTCACGTGCCGACGAGGCTGGATCGCGAGCTGAGGCGAGAGGCGGCGCGGAACGACGACCTCGCTGACGACCTTCTCAAGTCGACGTCTCGCTCTCGAGGGCGCGCACGAGATGATCTAGGAACAGTGCAGAGTTCGCAAGGTTCGTGTCCGGTCCGGACGTGTAAGGCGTGAACAGGGGAGAGGCCAAAAGGTCGGGCAAAATAGCTACATCGAGGAGAGGAAAGGAGGGAGGGAGAGAGACACGGCGGGTGACCAGGGTGAATACCGACGACGGGTACAGAGAGCATACTGCCGAGTACGAGACGAAGGGCGACGGAGAGGAACGAGACCGGGGAAGCGAGTGCTGTAGTGTCTAAAGGAGGGTGAGGATCTAGGCGAGGGTCGCGACGCAGCCCGACGAGGCGGCGTCGAACGAGTAGCCGTCGGCGCAGGACCAGATCTCGCCTATCGAGGGGAAGGAGAGGGGCGAGAGTCAGCTCGAGCCGCAGGCAAAGGAGAGCGAGAGGCAGAGAGGCAGGAGACGCACAGACACCGGCCATGCAGCCGACCGACTCGACGCCCGGGAGCGAGGTGCAGTCGACGCCGCCCTCTGTAGCGCAAGCACCGCCTGCGCAGGAAGGAAAGGGAGCGAGGTCAGCTACCGCGACGAGGACGGTCGTCTGGAGAGCGAGAGGGAGAGGACGTACACTGCTCGAGGTTGGACTGGGTGTCGACGCACTCGAAGCCCTTGGCGCCCGAGATCGAGCACGCGGTGTGCGAGAGCGGGCAGGCGCGGCGCTTGAAGAGAGCGGCACCGTTGACGCGAGCGCGGCGAGCGCGGGCGCGAGCACCGGTCGGCACCGGCGCGAGCTGGCAGGTGAGCGACGTGGCGTCGCAGGTGAGGGGAGCGCCGGTGACCGTGTCGACCGTGCAGGCCTGTGAGCGAGAGAGGTGGGCGTCAGCGAGCAGCTCGAGCGCAGGGAAGCGGGCGAGGCGGGCGAGAGACGCACAAACTCGGGGTCGAACGAGCAGTCGCCGTCGACCTGGGTGACGAACTCGGAGCAGACACCGCCGTTGTTGACCGAGCAGAAGCCGCTCGCGCAGTACTGGTTGTAGACCGGGAACTGGTCGGCGGCACTCGCGTCCGGGTCGACGGGCGCCGACGGGTCAACGCAGAAAGCGCCGTCGGCTCCGCACGAGCCGATGACGGTCTCGCCGGACGGGTCCGTGCAGTAGAGGAAGCCGAGGCAGTCCGAGTCGGCGCCGCAGGTGGTGCCGAAGCCGCCCGAGCTGGAGGAAGTGGAACGAGGAGAGAGGGTCAGTGCGCGCACGTGGGTCGTCGAGACGGGGGAAGCAGCGACGCACCAGAGGCCGCCCGCGCACACACCGTTGTCGCAGTTGTCGTCGGTCGTGCAGGTGGCGCCAGAGATGCCGCAGAAGAAGCCGGCGTTGAGGCCGTAGGCGACGCACTCGGGGTTGGTCGGGGTCGCGCCGTCGCCCTGGAAGCCAGAGTCGTCGGCCGCGCCAGGCGGGATGAGCGCGCTGTCGACGCACTGGTTGGGGTCTGTGTCGAGCGCGAAGAAGGGAGGAGAGGGCGAGCGAGGGTCAGCTTGAGAAGGCGGCGATGACGAGGATGACGAGGGAGCGCACCGGCCGAAAGAGTACCGTCGCCGTTGAAGATGTTGCAGGGGAAGCGACCGTAGCCAGTCTGCGCGAGGGCGACCGACGAGAGCGACGCGAGCGAGGCGAGGGCGAGGACGGAGCGCATGATGATAGTCGGCTCGAGGCGGGGAGGGAAGGCGGGGTAGAAGAGAGAGGGTGGAAGGAAGGGCGGAAGAAGGGAGGACGGCGTGCAGGGATGAGAAGGAAGGAGAGAGAGAGAGAGGGTGCGAGGAGGACGAGGGCGATCCGGGGCTCGCGGTCGAGGGGGTCCTGAGAATGCGCCGGACGAGCGGACGAGCCTCGAAACGATGTGATGGCCGTGTTGGGACGGAGGTGCGGTACCGATCGGTTCGATCAATGTGAACTGCAGCATGCTGCCACGCGAAAGCGGAGCCGAGCAGCCCTTGGCTGAGCGGCCTGGGAACGACCGGCTCGCTCGCCGGGCGGGGGAGCAAGAGGTCGGCCAAAGCTTGCCGCCCGTTGCGGCAGCAGGGTGGCTGCTCGTCGCTGCGGTCCATCGAGAGCCGACAAGGCGCATCGCAGCCATCCCAGGCTGCCTGCGTGACTGCATGAGCCGCTGGCCAGGGGGTGCTCGTCGACCCCGGACCACCGGAGATGCGCAGATTGAGGGGGGGAGCTGCAGAAGCGTGGCTGCCCGCGGCCGATCCGCGTGGCCGAGCGTGCGCCGGGTGCGCATGGCCATCGAGAAGGCGGCATGGAAGCGTGCGTGGAAGCAGGACGAGTCGTCCTCGTTCGTCGCCGCTCTCGAACTCGCGGGGAGGCGCAGGAGCGGCTCGCCTCGCCCGGCCTCTCCGCGCTGCTCGCGCCTTGTGCTGCTCTGCTGCCTGCTGCAGCTACCTGCCAGTCGCCGGCACAGCCCACTCTCTTGCTTGGCGCGCACATCGAGCCCGCACGACTACGCGCCGCTCCCACCGCCGACGTCGCTCAACCTCGTCGCCTCGTCCCCCGACCGCCTCTCAACCACCGCCAGAGCCTCAGCGAGCATGGACGAGGAGACCGAAGCACGCGTGCTCGTGCTCTACACCGGGTGCGCCCGTCTCCATTGAGCCCGCTGCGTCCCCACGACCCTCTGCTGACGCCCAGCTCCCTCGTCCTCCTCCCCTGCCTCTTCCGGCGCTCTCTACCCCGCTCCTCGCTTCCGGTGTGACTACTGTACTCGGCTCCTCCACCCATGCGACGCTCGCAGTGGCACTATCGGCATGCTCAAGACGGAGAAGGGCGGGTACGCGCCGCACCCTGGCTTCCTCGCGAGCAAGTGCGTCCCGCTCCCTCCTCTGGCCTCGTCCCAGCTGCGGCCACACGGGGCGAACGCGCGAGAGCTTCGAGGTCGTCGTGCGTGCCGCGAGCCGCAGATACGCATCGCTGACCTCGGCCGATTTCCCCTCTTCTCCCCTCTCCCTCGATCACTTTGTTCTCGTCGTCTTCGCCGGCTCGCTTTCCTCCATCCGGCCGTGATGGTTCCCGCAGCCTTCGCTCGCAGGCAAGGTTCGTTGGGGAACCTCTCCCTCCCTCTCGTCCCGGCGACGGCCCCCTTGCACCTCGATCCCTCTGATTGACGCTCGTCCCTCCTTTCGGCGCTCGTCCGCAGGTTCCACGATCCGGCGTCCAGTTCGGTCTTCGCCAACAGCTCGTCCGTCAGAGCTTTTGCGCAATGGTCGGCATCGCGATCCGACAGCGGCGCGTCGACGCCCGCGCTCGCACCGCTCCCGGCCGAGGACGACCCGGCCAACCTGCGCGTCGAGACGTCGGCGGGCCCAGCGTACCTGCCGTCGCTCGTCACGCCTCGCTTTGCGCAGGGCAAGCGCGTGCGCTACGTCGTGTGGGAGTACGAGCACTTGATCGACTCGAGCGAGATTGAGCCGGCCGACTGGATCCGCATCGCGACCGACATCGAGCGCAACTACGCCGCCTGGGACGGCTTCCTCATCCTGCACGGCACCGACACGCTCGCCTTCACCGCCTCGGCGCTCTCGTTCTTGTTGGTGCGTCAGAGCAGTCTCGTCATCGTCCCGAGCGCCCTCGCTGACCCGCCCTTCTTCCCTCTCGTAGGAAGATCTCGGGTGCGCTTTGGCCTCTCGGCGTCGCTCTCGGCTCAAGACCTGACCTCGAGCCTCTCTCAGCAAGACCGTCATCCTCACCGGCGCGCAGATCCCGCTCAGTCAGCTCTTTACCGACGCGACCGACAACCTCCTCGCCTCGCTCGCCATCGCCGGCCACTACTCGATCCCCGAGGTCCTCCTCGCGTTCGACAATGCCATCTACCGCGGCAACCGCACCATGAAGGCGTCGTCCGAGGACTTTCACGCGTTCCAGAGCTTCAACCTGCCCGCGCTCGCGACGGTCGGCATCGACATCGGTGCGCACGGACCTCTCGCTCAAGCTCACGAAGCTCGACCGAAGCTGACGCCGCACTCGCTCGCTCGCAGAGGTCGCCTGGCCGCAGGTGCTTCGTCCTGGACCTCGGCCGTTCCACGCTCACAAGCAGCTCTGCTCGGACGTCGGTGCGTCGCCGCACTCGACCTGCTCTTCTCCGTCTTCCTCGACTGACCTCGCCCTCTCGCACCTCGCAGCGACTTTGAGGATCTTCCCGGGCATCACGCACGTCGCCGTGCGCGCCTTCCTCTCGCCATCGGGCGGCGTTCGCGGCGTCGTCCTCGAGTCGTACGGCGCCGGCAACGCGCCGAAGCGGCCCGAGCTCCTCGCCGCCTTCCGCGAGGCGACGGACCGCGGCGTCGTCATCGTCAACGTGACGCAGTGCGCCAAGGGAGCAGTGGCGAGCTCGATCTACGCGACGGGGCGCGCTCTGGCCGCCGCAGGCGTCGTCCCCGGCGCCGACATGACGACCGAGTGCGCCCTCGCCAAGCTGTCGTACCTCCTGTCCAAGCCCGAGCTCTCGCCGGAGCAGGTGCGCGCGCTCATCGCGCAGCCCCTGCGCGGCGAGCTCACGCCGCTCGCGCCGGTCCCCGCATACTCGAACCCGGCCGACCCGCAGACTCGCCTGCGCACCCTCTTCTCGCAGCTCGTCGAGTGCGCCCCTTCGCCGCAACGACCTCGACGAGCGTCATCGGCGGCTTACGAGGCGGGCGACAAGCCGATCCTCCCGCAGGAGTTTTCGGCGTCGTGGCCGTCCACGCTCGCCGACGAGGAGATGCTTCGAGCCGCCGTCCTCCCGCACCTCCTCGCCTCGGCAGCCACCAAGCCGGGTGAGCTCCTCCACTCGCTCCTCTCGTCCGTCGCGCCGCCTACCACCGCCTCGATCACGTCGACGAGCCTGTCGTCGCTCGCCCTCCCCTCGCTCCTCAACGAGCCCGCCTCGACCACGTTCCAGACCCCTCTGCACCTCGCCACGCTCGCCGGCATCCTCCCCAACGTCGAGCTCCTCCTCGCCTCGGGCGCGTCGGTCCACCTGCGCGACGCCAACGGCCGCTCGCCCCTCTTCTACGCCGCGCGGCACCGCGGACCGGACGCGCTCGCCATCGTCAAGGCGCTGCGGGCCGCCGGCGCGCACTTCAGCGAGCGTGAGCTCGAGGCTGGCGATGTCGGGCTCGAGGTGGCAAAGGCGGAGAAGGCTGTCGACGACGGTGCGAGGGAGGTTTGGCTCGAGGCGCTCGGGGAGGAGGGGGTCGAGCGGGCAAAGTCGGCTCTGCGGACGTTGCTCAACCAGCAGTAGACATTCTTAGGCTGTACAAGATGCAGAGCGCCGTCCAGAAGTGCAGCTTGTCGCGTTGCCGATGTCGCCTTCGTCGCTCGAGAGGTCGTGCGGGCGAGGAGAGGGGAAGCCGCTCTCGCTCCTTAACACCGCCTCTAACCGCTGCGCCCTTGCTGCGTGTGCACTGCAAGACGGCTCAAGGCCATGACTGCTTCGGCGCAAAGCCTGCCGAGCTCTCGCCGTGCTGCAACTTCGCCAGACCTCCCGCCAACCGCCGCCGACCACCACGACCCCGAGGGCGTAAAGGAGCCGGTGCAGAAGCTGTGGGGCAGTGTACTGGTGCCCAACAATGGCTCGACAGGTGCGCTCGACCCTCCTCTTGCTCTGTACGCCCTCCCGCGCGGCCAGCTGACCCCCACCTCCCGCACGCAGCTCGAGACTACTGCGGTCCGTTACCGCGCGCTCTCCACGATTCGGAAGCGCCATCCTGACATGCAGCATGCCCACAGCTCGCGAGCGCAACTTCCTCTCGATGATCAAGATGACCACGACGCTCGCGCTCGTCTCGGCCGCCCTCTTGATCCGGTTTCAGTTCGGCGAGGAGGTGTCGATGCCGCGCTTTGAGCGGTATGCGCAGACACCTGTGCGTCGTTTCGCTCTCGTTGCGCCGAGCCGGCCACCGAGCTGACCTTCTATCTCTTCTCCTTCCCTCCTGGCCTCGCAACGACCCTCTTCGCCTCCCCTTCCTCCTCGTCAACCTCCTCGCCCTGCCTATCCGGCACCTCCACATCCTCCACCCGCACCGACGCGTGCAGCTCGGCATCCTCTTCTTTGTCGCGTGCCTCGTCACCCTCGGCGCCGGGACGTTCACCTTCTACAGCACCTCGTCCGGGTACGAGCACCGGCAAGCCTTTGTCTACGCGGGCAAGTCGACCGACGCAGCTCTCGTAGGTGTCACGTTGCTCATCTTCACGACGTGCATGGTGCTGCTCGTTGCGAACGCGTGAGGTGGGCGCGGACGAGCTGGCGGAGGGCGAGGAGACCGAGACGAGGGCGTGTTGTTGTATCTCTTTCGCATGCAACGTCGAGCGGTATCTGTGCGAGCTAGTGACTGCGTGCGAGCGGCGAAGAAGCTCTCTCTGCGCGAGCATCGACTTCTCGCACCTCCCCCACCTTGTCCTCCTCGCGGGCGGTCCTCCCTCCTCTTCCTCCTCACCCAGCCTCGCCCGCCATGTCCATCACGGTGGTCAGCTCATCCGCACAGCTCGACTCGCTCACGTCAGACCCTGCGCGTGTCTCCATCATCGACTTCCACGCCGTGTGAGCCTGCCCTCGTCCTCATCTCATCGTCGCCCCTCATCCCGCAACCTTCCAGGAGCTGACTCGTGCTCTCTACGACATAGCTGGTGCGGTCCGTGCAAGGCCGTGGCCCCTGTGTACCAGCGCCTCGCGACCCAGTTCGCCGGGCGCGTCCAGGCGCTCAAGGTCGACGTCGACCAAGTGCCGGCGGTCGCTCAGCGCTTCTCGGTCACCGCCATGCCGACCTTCATCGTGCTCAAAGGCTCGATCAAGGTGGACGAGGTGCGCTCCGCTTCCTGCCCGATCGTCCACCTCGCTGCCGTCGAGCTGACAGACCCGACCTCCCGAGCAGATGAAGGGGGCCAACCCTGCCGGGCTCACACAGCTCTTCAATAAGCACGCGCCGAGTGCTGGGACGACGTCGTCGAGTGGAGCGCAGGCGCCGCAGGAGAAGGGACTCGAGGGCTTCGTGCGTTCCCCTCTCCTCCTCCATCCTCATCCTCCTCGCCTCCGGTCCCACCCGTTCCTGCGCCCTCTCCTTCTGCTCCAGCCTAGCTGACCTCGTGGTCCCTCCTCCTTGTGCCCGCGCAGACCTCGCTCAACTCGCAGGTCGACCAGAGCCAGGTGCACTGCTTGAACGAGGCGTCGGACCACACGCTCAAGGGGCTGCTGCGCGGCGGCGGCGACAAGTGGCTCGAGTCGGACGCCGACGAGCAGCTTCTGCTCCAGATCCCGGTGCGTCGCCGTCTCTCGCTCTTGCCAAAGGCGCGTCGAGTCGGGCAACCTCGAGCTGACCCTCTGCTTCTCCGCCGCGCAGCTGCAACAAGCCATCAAGCTCCGCGCTCTCCGCTTCACGACCCTCTCCTCCCACCTCGCCCACGCGCCCAAGACGGTCCGCCTCTTCGTCAACGCGCCGTCGACCGACTTTGACACGTCGGCCGAGCCGGCGCAGGAGGTCGTCCTCGACGAGGAGCAGGCCAAGGGCAGCAAGTTGGTCGAGCTGCGCTTTGTGCGCTTCCAGAGCGTCACGCACCTGAGCGTGCGTCCTGAATCTCCCTCCTCGAGAGGCGCTGACCCCCTCGCTCGAGCGGCTCTCCTCTCGGTGATTTGGACGAGCTGACGCCCACTCCTCCCTCGCGCTCGCAGATCTTCGTCGTCGACAACCAGGGCGACGAGGACGTGTCGAGGATCGACAAGCTCGAGCTCATCGGGCTCGAGGTGGCGGGCACGAAGATGAGCGACTTGCAGAAGGGCGAAGAGGAGTGACGAGGTGCGCAATGCAGTGACGACCTTCTCCCGAGACGCACGAGTGGAGAGAATAGGTGCTGAGGCGTCGCGAGAAGAGCTGCCTGCGCTGGGTCGGCGTTTCCTGTCGCGAGACGAGGGAAGCGGACTTGGGAAGGCCGGGCGAGGGGCTCTAGCGCGCTCTGCTGGCGAGCTCGCGTGCTCTCGATCGACTGCAGCTACTCTACTCTCGAGGCGAGGCAAGTACAAGAGGGAGAGAGGCGTGCTTTGCAGAATGCACCGCCCCAGAAATCCGCCGCACGGACCTCGCAAACTCGAGCTCACCACCTCGAGGCCGGTACAAACGGGCTCGCTGCGGCTCGACGTGCCGCGAGAGCTCGAGCGAGGGAGTGCTGCGACGATCCTGCGAGCAACCTCGTCACGTCAGAATGTATGGGAGACCGCGCAGGGAGGAGACCTGGACGCACCGTCTCGTCTCGATCGAGGGCTGCCCGTCGTCTCGCCAAAGCTGGGTCGCGCGCCCGAGCTCCGCACGCTCAGCGGGGAGCTCGAGGCTCGAAGCTGTCCATCGTCGTAGTCGACCGAGCTGGGCGAGTAGGGCGGGACGCCGGATGAGTAAGATGGGCACGGCGAGGTTGGCGTCGCGGGTCGAGAGCGCCGAGGCTCGTACGGCGGAGGGGGCGCCTCTTCCTCGCGAGCGTGACCTGGAAGGACGGCGAGGTCGCGCGGGTCGCCGTACGTGGCGCGAGAGGGAGGGGAGGAGGGCTCGCCGCGGTCGCCGACCATCGCGTTGCGGCGAGTCAGAGCCAGCTGGGCGTGTCGGTGCTGCTCGGCCGTGGCAGCAGTACGACGTGCTGACGAAAGGTAGGTAAGAGGAGTCAGCTAGACTCGGTGCAAGGAGGATGGAGAGCTCGAGGTGAAGGGCTGCGCACGGTTCCTCCCGCCCGTCTGCGCGCTCGCAGCTCCCGCTCCGCCTGCAGACGCTCTCGCGGCTCGCCCTTCCTCGGAGCTGAAGCTGAGCGTACGCCGTCCCGCCTCGTTGCGCGGATCGTCATGCTCGGCAAAGTGCTGACGCAGCGCGAGTGTGCGAGGCGAGAAGTCGCCGTCGCCGCCATCTTCTGAGGCGGACGAGCCCTGCTCGTGCGCCTCGGCCGCCGAGGCTCGTCGAGATGAAGCGGCACGGCGGTCGTCGGGGGAGGAAGAAGGGTCTGCGGAAGCGCGAGGAGTGAGCGGCAGAACGTGCGAGGGTCAGGGTCGAGGAGGAGCTCACGATGTCCTCGGCGTGACATGCTTCGGGAAGCTGAAGCTCTGCTAGCAGTCGCTCGAGAGAGCGTCGCGAGAGCACAGCGCTGTGCTCGAGGAGGGATCGGCCGGCAGCTGAGGAGGGGCGAGGAGCGCCGAGCGTCGCCGCGGACCGTCCGGTGCGGACGACGGCGAAGAGGCGGTCAGGAGAGCGTGCTCGGTGTAGAGTCCACCGAGGCTCGACCATGCCGAACCGGCACGACGAGCGGCAGCCGGAAGAGCACGGCGAGGCAGGAGGTGGAGGAGGAGGAGGAGCAAGATGAGGGGCCTCGGGCGGCGTCGCCCGCAGAGCTTGCCCGTGCAGCAGAGTAGCTTGTACAGCGTCTCCAGCGTGCCTACGTCGCAGCAGCAGGACGGCAGAGCGCGTTGTCGGAGAGAGAGAGCAGCGCGAGCCCCGTCGGCCGACGACGACGCGACAAGCTCCTCGTCCTCCTCCGCACCCAGGACGGCCACCATGCTCGGCACGGCAAGGCTGCTGCTCGCCCTCGCCATCGTCCGACAGACGCTCGCCCTCTCGTCGCACTCGCCTCGAGACCTCGAGGCCCTCCCCGCCTTCGTCGTCAGCCTAGCAGAGCACGGCATCCTCAACGACACCATCAGCGACTTGCTTGCACAGGACAGCGAGCTCGAGGTGCGTCACTTCCAGCCTTGACCCTGCCCCGCCGCCCGAAGCTGACCTCGCCATCTCCCGACCCCTCCTCCTCCTCCTCGCCCCCACATCGTCGCCGCACACAGCCCACCGCCCACACCTACCCGCTCAAGCGCCACCTCCTCCGCACCCCGAGCGGCCAAGCCTTCCTCTGCACCGTCCCAGCCGCCAGCGGCGAGACCAAGAAGCAGGCCGGTGCTCGCGCCGACCACGATGCCCTCGTCCGCGCACAAGAGCGCGAGCGTGGCGTCCAGCACGGCCTCGCCCTCCTCGATCCCATGCGCCAGGGCTGCCTCTACCACCGCGAGGGCTGGTTTACCTACAGCTTCTGGTGCGCCCTCGCTCGCCGGCGCCCTGACCTCTCCAACCGCGCTGACCCTTACCCTTTCGCTCGCACAGCTACGGCAACGAGATCCGCCAGTTCCACGCCTACGACATGCGCGTCCCGGGCTCGAACGGCCCTAAGGAGGACCCGGACGCCGACGCCTACACGCTCGGCATGATGCCCGAGCCGTCGTTCAGCCCTCAGCCAAAGTACGGCTCGGGGCGGCACACGGCTGAGCTCCAGGTGCCGACTACGCTCGGCGGCGGCGACGGGCTCGGGTGGGACGAGGGCGGGCGCTACCTCGCGCAGGTCTGGGACAGCGGCACCATCTGCGACAAGACGGGGTTGCCGAGGGAGGTCGAGGTGCAGGCGCGCTCGTCTCCTCTCCGTTCCTCTCGCTCGCTCGCGCTCTGACTTTCTCGCCCTCGTCAACAGTACCACTGCAACACGCAGACGATCGACCGCATCGCGCACATCCGCGAGACGTCGAGTGCGTCTCCTGCCCCGCGCTCGGACCCCTCCGAAACTGACCTTGCCCTCTCGCCCGCAGTTTGCCGCTACGTCCTGCTCGTCCACACGCCTCGCCTGTGCGGCGACCCACTCTTCCTCGAGGGTCACGACAAGAACCAGGAGCCCGCGGCGACGATCGAGTGCCAGCCCGTCGTGCGCCGTATTCAAGAGCACCTTCCCGAGCAAGTTGCGCCTACCGCCGCTCCGCCTCCGCCCGCCGAGCCTCAAACCGCGCCCGTCGACCTCCCTCTCGACCCTCCTGCGCAGCATGACGCACGCGCGCACGCCGTCGACGCCGATGACGCGCACGACCAGGACGCTCGAGCCGAGGACCTCCATACGGCCCTCGACGAGCTCCTCGACACCGAGGGCACCCTCACGCTCGTGTACGACCCGGACAGCGGCGAGATCGAGTCGATCGTGAGCGACCTCGGCGAGGACGTCTTTGTCGACAGCGACCTCAAGAAGCAGCTCTTTGCCGACATGGTCCAGGCGGCGATCGGCGGCGACGAGGGCGGGCTTGATGGCGCAGGGCAGGGCGACCGTCGCGGCGAGGACGAGGACGAGACTGAGGAGGCGCCGGTGCAGCGGGACAAGACGACCGAGGAGTCGCTCGAGAACCTGGCTAAGCTCGCGCGTCTTCCTTTCTCTCCGCCCCTCACGTCGAGGCCTCTCCTGACACTTTTCCTCTCTTACAGATGCACGACACTCTCGCTGAGGCTTTGCGAGCGCATGCTCGCCCCGACGACGAGCGCCGCCAAGCCGCGCCGCTCGGCCACGCCGCTCCTCCCGCCGCCGCCGCGCCCGACCCCATCGCGTCCCTCCTCGACGTCATTCGCCGCGCGACCAACCCTCCTTCTCCCGACGCCGAGCGCGCGCAGAAGGCCGCCCCGCCGATGCACCCGGGCCTGCAGAAGTACCTCGACAATTTCAGCAAGGAGAAGCGCACGGTCCGCGTCCCGCCCGAGGCGGTCCTCGGCAGCGAGGCGCACGAGCGGCTCAGGGCACGGTATGCGAGGCGGTACGAGGCGGAGGAGGGCGTGCAGGAGGGTGCAGCTGGTGGCGAGCAAGGTGAAAAGGAGGATGAGCGAGCGCCGCTCCGCGACGAGTTTTGAGCGGCGGCGGGCTTCTCCTTTCGTCTCGGCGGGTCGCAATGTACGCATGTTGTGCTCCTTCTGTGCTGCGAGTCGGCGAGCACGCGAGGAGGATGCGCCGGTCCTGGTCGTGAGCGGGAAGACGTCGACCAGCCTCCTCCTTCCCGCTCCTCCCGACGACTTGAGCCTCCTCGCCGCTTCAGCTTTCTCGCTCTCATGCTCTCTCTCTCTTCTCTCTGCTTGTGACGACTCTCTCGACGAGTACACCATGCCCGTTGGCCGAGCGCTCCTCCTCCGCCTCTCCGCGCTCGCCCTGAGCGCACGGACCCTCCTCGTCGTCGCCGCCGCCAGCAACGACCCGCCACCTTTCACGACGCAGACCTCGCTCGACGGCGACGACCTCCTCAGCGTCTGGTTCGAGCGCAACGGCTACGCCTACAAGTCCGACTCGTCGTTCGAGTGCGAAAAGTTTCAGGTGCTCTTCTTCGGGTCGGCGGCGCCCCTCTCGCTCGACATCCTGCGCTTCCCGCTCCCGCTCAACGGGTCGGAGCACGAGGTCCTGCACCACGTCGGTGACTGGCGCGAAGTCGCCGAGGGCGAGGTCGCGACGTGGGACACGCGCGGCGCAGAGGTCGGCGACGAGTTCGTCGTGCGGCTCAAGGACGACGAGGGCAGGGTCACATACTCGGAGCCGGGCATGGTCGTCTCGCCCGAGGACTCGTTCCCGTCGAGAGAGTGCACGTGCGTCGCGACCTCTCCCAGCTGCGCTCTCTCCTCGACGTCGCTCGCACTGACCTCCGGCGCGACGACCCCGCAGTCCTCGACCCGGCTGGACGCCTCTCGGCATCGCCTGCGCCGTCGCGGGCATCCTCTTCGCCATCCTCGCATTCTTTGTGCTGTTCAGCTTCAGCGAGGACGCGCAGGACTGCTTCGGAGCAGCTCGGCGGCTCGCAGTCGGCGACGACGACGGCGACGAGCCAGCGCCGGCGCTCTTGCCGACAGCGTTCAAGCCGCCGTCGAGGCGGCACAAGCGAACGAGCTACGAGGCCATCGACGTTAGGGACGAGCCCAAGCGCATCTCGATGGAGGAGGCCGAGTTTGTGGGGTTGACGCAGGAGAAGAGGGCCGGCTGAGGGGACGTCGTGGCGGGTGATTTCGCAGTGCTCCTTGTCTGTCATCTATCGCCTGTGTGAGCTCGTCTGTCGTACCTCGCCTTATCGAGCGTCGAGCACAGCGAGAGCCGTGAAAGCGCCGCGCTCGGAACTCGACCTTCTCAAACGACGAAGAGGGGTCCGTGCGCTCTCGCTCGCCCGTCGCGACAAGACCTGCAGGAACATTAAGGGAGTGTCCTTGCACGTGTAACGATAGCTCTCAGCCCTCCTCTACTCGCTCCCGTCCCGACGCTGCTGCTGCTGCTGCTGATGCGCGCTCTTGAGGTCGAGCGGGCTCACCGCACGCGCCGGCCCGTCCTCGCCGCCTGCTCCTGCTCCTGCGCCCGGGACCTGCATGTTGTTCATGCCGCCGAAGCCGCTCGGGGCGTACATGCTCGGCTGCTCAACGTGCCCGGGGACGAAGCCGCCAAAGCCGCCGCCCATCGACGGCGACGTCGGGTAGCCGTACGGCGTCGGCATGAACTGCATCGACGGCATCGACGCGAACGAGGTGGGCGGGAGAGAAGGCGAGACGCCGCCGTTGGGCGACGAGGCGCCCTGGAACTGCGACATGGCGGCGAGGTAGGCCTGCTGGGCGGCTTGCTGAGCGGCTTGCTGGGCGGCGTGCTGAGCGGCCATCATCGCCTGCTGCTGCTGGAACGCCTGCTGCTGCTGCTGCTGCTGTTCACACGAAGAGGAAGGCCGAGTCAGTGTCGGGGAGCGCGAGAGAGGGCGAGAGAGTGTTGGAGAGGAGGCGCACCTGGTTGACGCCGTCGCCCGTCTGCTGCGGCTGCAGCTGCGGCGAGCCACCCATGTGCGACTGCGCGCCTGGCATCTGCGGGAACGCGCCGAACCCGCCGCCCATGCCCATCGGCGGCATCATGCCCATGGCGCCGCCGCCCATCATCCACGGGTTGCTCCCGCCGCCGTACCCGCCGAGCGACTGCATCGAGCCCATCGAGCCCATCTGGCCCATCTGGCCGTACGGGCCCGGCCCTGCGCCGGCGCCGAACTGGGCCATCTGCATCTGCTGCTGCATGAGGGCGAGCTGCTGCTTCTGGAGGTCGTCGAGCTGCTTCTGGCGCTGCTCGGCGAGCTTGCGCTCGCGCTGCTGCTCGGTGAGCGCGCGCCCGACGCCGCCCGTGCGCTCCTTCTCGCGCTGGTGCGACGTGAGGGCGCCGACGAGGCCCGTCTGGGGCGGCGGCGCCTTGTGCGGCAGGCTGACGAGCGTGCCGCCCGTGTCGCGCGCGGCGCTCTCCTGCGCACGCGCCGAGCGCTCCTCCTTCTCGATGATGCCCGTCGCGAGGAGGCCGTGCGGGTTGAGGGCGGGCTTGCGCGCCGGCTGCCCCTCGACGAGGTGCTGCTGCTGCTGCTGCTGCCCGTGCACGTCGGCGCCGAAGTCGGGACGGCTCGGCGACGCAGACATCGTGCCGCTGCCGCCAGGGTAGTTGGCGTAGCCGGGTCCGTGGTCGAGGTACGACTGGCGGGCGGCCGGGTCGACGCCGGGCGTGCGCTGCGGCGAGTTGTTGTACTGGTGCCGCGCCTGGGCGTGACGCTCTCGCGATGCCGACGGGCCGATGGGCGACGTCGCACGGCTGACGTTGGCCGGGCTCGGCGCGAGCGAGCCCGACGAGGCCGAGTGCTGCACGCGCGCCGGCGGCGCCTCGTCCTCGCTCGTGTCGTCGTCGACGACCTCCTCCTCCTCCTCGTCGCTGTCCTCCCAGGCCTTCTTCTTGACCGGCTTGGCGCCCGGCGCGCGCCCGGGCCGGGTGAGGGCCTGCTGGGCGAGCTGGGCGGCCGCCGCACGCTCCTCGCGCTTGTTGCTGGCGAACGACGACGGGAACGACGTCTGCTGGGCGGGCGACGTCGACGACACCGGCGTCTTGACGCGAGCGGGCTGCGGTACTGGCGGCGCAAGCGCAGGGGCCGCTTCGGCCGTGGGCGCCTCGACGACAGGCGGGAGGGCCTGAGCGCCATCCGAGCCGTAGTGCTCGTCGCTCGGCGACGCGTCGCGCGCAAACATGCCGCGCTTGGGCGGACCGACGTGGAAGGCCGGGTGCGCCGCCATGGCGGGCGAGGGGCCGACCGACGACATGGTGTGCGGCGTCGCCGGCGTTGGCGACTCGGGGTTGTCGACGTAGTCGAGCGCGGCGAGGAGGTCCGAGTGGATGTTGTACTCCTCGGGCAGGTCGTAGCTCGGCTTCTGCTGCTGCTGACGAGCCGAGGGCGGGCTCGCCTGCTGCTGCGGGCGGCGCTGCTGCTCGGTGTCGACCTGGAGGTTCGGGCGCGGCGAGCCCTGCGGACGAGCCTGCTCGACGGGCGCGTCGACAAACTGGGGCTGCGACTCGCTCGCACGCTGCTCTGCCGAGTCGCCGACCTGGCTCGGCCGGGGCGAGCCCGCAAAGAGCGGCTGGGTCGCGAACGTCTGGTCGCGCGGCGACTCGAGGTTGACGTGCTCGGGGCTGTCGACGACGTGGCCGTTGTGCGCCTGGCTGACGCGCGTGCCGGCCGAGACGTCCGAGCGGGTCGCGTCGCCGTCGATCGAGGCGCGAGGCGGCGCCGACGACGACTCGTCGGCGTTGCGCACGACGAGCGGGATGGGCGGCGCAGGTGCAGAGAACAGCTCTGCCTCACGGGGCGGTCGCTGCTGCTGCTGCTGGAACTCGTGCTGCTGCGCGGCGGGCGAGGCGGCGGGCGAGGCATCGAGGTACGCCAAGCCCGGCGACGGCGGGTTAGCCATGGCGAGGGACGAGCCCGCGCCGGGCGAGGGCAGCGGTGCCGACTCGGGCGGGTAGAGCGGCGACAAGTGCTGCTGCTGCCGCTGCTCGACGGGCGAGCGACCGAGCTGCTCGTAGTCGGCGTGCGAGTTGGTCGACTGGGCCGGCGGGGCGTAGCTCAGGTGCGTCTTGAGCGAGCGGTCGCTCGCCGAGTGCGGCGTCTGCTGCTGCTGGTGCCCGTTCTCGATGGCGGCGGCCGTCGACAGCTGGTGGAGCGGCGTCGAGCCGTTCGACGACGGCGCTCGGGCCTCGGCCGCCGTGTCGATCGGCGCGACGAGGCGGGTCGGGCCGCCGCGAGGCTGCTGCTGCTGGTACGGCTCGTGCTCGTACTGCTGCTGCTGCTGCTGCTGCTGCTGCTGACGAGGTGCCGAGATAGGCGGCGGCGGCGGCGTGCGCTCTCGCGCGATGTCGGACGAGAGGTAGGCGGCGTACGTCGACATGTCGCCCTCGGCGCTCGCGCCGTGGCTGGGTCGACGCGTGCCGAGGTAGTCGCGCGCCGGCTGCACCTGTTGCTGGGCCTGCTGCTGCGGCTGCTCCTGGGCGGCCGGCGCGCGCTCCTCCGGGATCGGCTGCGGCGACGGCGTCTGCTGCTGCGACGACGACGGCGACTGGTAGACGGGCGTCTCCTCGATCGCGCCGTACGAGCTCATGCGCCGGTCGGCCGTGCTCTGGCGGTGCAGGCTCATGCGGCGCGCGTCGACGCCCTGCGACTCGATCGGCGCCGCGGCAGCGAACGACGACGGGCGGTCGCTCGTGAGCGCCTGTGGCTCGGCGATGGGCGAGCGGCGGTCGTCGACAAGCGAGCCCTCGCCGATGGTCGGCAGGATGGGCGGCAGCTGGGGCGAGTTGTCGCTGCGGCCGACCTGCGGCTGCTGGAGCGAGCCGGGCTGCTGCTGCTGCGGCTGCTGCTGGCTCCATCGCCGAGGGACGTCGTTCGGGTCGACGGGCGAGGTGGGCGTGCCAGCGCCGGATGAGGGAGCGCTGCGGTCGTCACGGGGAGGAGGCGGCGCGGCGAGCGAGGCGGGCCGAACGCCGCGCATGCGGTCGAAGAGGATGTCTGCGACGAGGAGAGAGCGTCAGCTACAAGCTCGGCGACGGGGTTCGAGGAAGAGGGTGACGCACTGTGGAAGGTAGCGCGGATGGCTCGAGGGCGGCCCTCGTTGATGCTGAGGTTGTCGACGACTGCGCACGGACCTCGTCAGCGACTGAGCCTCTCGGCGAGCGACAGGCAGCTAGCCAGCGAGTAGGGAGACTCACGCTCGCGGTCGAGGAACTGCCTGTCGCGGTGCGGGCCGATCGGCAGGGCAAAGTAGAGCGAGTTGGGGTCGCGCGGGTCGAACGAGAAGTTGCGCGGTCGACCGTAGAGCTGCGCATGTGGTCGCCGACGTCAGCTCGGGTAGCTCGGGAGGTGCTCCGTGACAGGAGGAGGAGGGAGAGCGCACCTTGAAGGCGTCGGCGATGCCGACGATCCAGTGAAGCATGTCGACGCAGCTGCCCTCCTCGAGCATCATGTAGGCGTAGCCCTGCTTCTCGGCGCGCCCACCGACGCCGTAACCCGTCGCGACCCAACCCTCGGCGCTGCTGAGGAAGGTGCCCTCGACCTTGAACAGGGTCGAGCTCTCGAGGAGGGCGTCGTGGTCGGGGTAGATGGCGGCGGCTGCGAGCGGTAGGAGGACGATGAGCTCTGCGCCGAGACGTGCGGACGATGAAGAAGAAGGACGCACCGTAGTAGATGTGCTGAGCGACGCAGAGCGGCTGCTCCTTCTTGCTCGGCTTGCGGTCGTAAAACGCGAGCGTGCTGACGGCGCCGCCGCCGGGGAGCTCCTCGACCGCGATCTCGTCCACCTTCTTGTCCTTCTTGCCGAAGCTCAACAGGCTCGTCCTGCGGCTCTTCTTCTCCTCGGCGGGCGCGACCGCCGCCGGACCGCCGACGACGCTCGCGCGCGAGGGCACGCTCGAGCCGCGCACGACGACGGCCCACACCCGGCGCCACTCGGTGTCGCCGGGCAGGCGCGCCTTGAGCCAGCCCTCGAAGCGGCCCGAGGCGGCGCTCGCCTTGCGCCCGCCGTCGGCGCTCGAGCCGGCGCTGTGCGGCGCGGGCAGGCCGACGTCGTAGCCCTGCCAGCCGAGCGGGCGGGGCTCGCGCACGCCGAGGAGCGAGCCGGTCCAGATCTCGTTGCAGCGCGAGCGCTCCCAGAACGAGAGGCGGATGGCGTTGATCCACATCTGCGCGCAGGAAGGAGGAGTCAGTCAGGGCGCCGACGAGCTCGAGGTCACCGCGGGACGAGGCGACGCACCGAGAGCGACTGCAGGCTAGGGGCGCAGAAGAGGATGCGGTTCTGGCCGGCGCTGTTGAGGCAGAACTGGAACTGGGTCGGCGTCTTGGGGCCACGAGGGTGCGGCGGCATCGGGTGGACGAAAGCGTCCTGGAGGTTGAGGTACTGCGGCGGGACCTGCGCGTGCACCCTCTATCTCAGTCACGATCGAGTGGGAGGGTCAAGAGGGACGCACGGTGCGGTTCTCGCGAGCTGCCGCCTCCATGTCGGCGGCGTTCCAGGTCGACATGACGAAGCCGCTCAGCTGGACGAACCACTTGGACCACTGCGCATCGCCGCCGGTCGTGCCCTGGCGTTCGAGCGAGAACGTCAGCTCAAGGAGGTAGGAGAGTCAAGGAGAGGAGGGGAGGAGGCGCACCTTGCCCTCCGGGTTGGCCTCGACCTTCTTCATGAGGAACCCCTCGGCGTAGAACTTGCTGCTCTTGAGGAGCGCCGCCGCCCGCTGCAGGTCGTGCAGCGGCTCGCCCGCGATCGTCTGCGGCGGTGCGGCGCCGTTGTGGCCGGCGGGGCCCGCCTGGCTCGCGAGCGAGCGAGAGCTGCCCGCCGAGGGGAGCTGGCTCGTCGGGCGGGTCGGGGCCGACGAGCCGTCGCGCGAGTGGCCCGAGGGCGCGGGCGACTGGCGCGCGCTCGCCGTGGTGGTGGTTGCGGCCGAGCCGGGGTAAGGGCGAGTGGGCGAGGGCCCGTCGACGGGCGAGAGCGGGGCGCTGCCGTAGCCCGTGCTGCCGGCGCTGCCGCGCAGGCGAGGGTCACCGACGGGGCTAGGCGGGACGCCGTAGCTCGACTGGCGGTGGGGCTGCTGGGGCTGGCCGTGGGGGAAGGGGCCTTGTTGCTGCTGCTGCTGCGGCGGCGGCTGGCGGGGCTGCTGCTGCTGCTGCTGCTGCTCGTGGAGGTACTGAGGGTGGTACTGCAGCTGCTGGTGCTGCTGCTGCTGCTGTCGGCCGAGCTGCTGGTCCATCGTCGGCGAGGGTGCGAGGCGAGGAGGAGATGACGAGGGAAGGATCGGCGGCGCAGCGGTGGACGGGTGCGCCTGGTGGACGGTGCCGCTCGGCGGGTCCTCGTGGGTGAACGGCTCCTGGACGAGGTAGGCACTGGCTGGCGGCGAGTGGACGAGGAACGGCGACGACGACGGCGACGACGACGACGAAGGGCTCAAAGGCGGCAGCGCGATGAAGGACGAGTGGCGCCGGGCTGGTTCGTGCGACTTGCGGCGCAGCTTGACCATGCACAGGCCGGCTCAGTGACCGTGCTGCAGAGCGAGCTCGCGGCGGAAAAGCCGAGCGACGAGGCGGTGCGTGCCCTCGAGGCGGTGCACGAGCGCCGTCGACGACAAGGCACGGCAGTTGCAACAAGCGCGGCACTCCTGCGACTATCTACACTCCAAGCTACTCGACCTCGCCGTCGCTGCTCGTCGGCGGCGGCGGCGCAACCCGCTTCGCACCCTTCCTCGCCCTCGCCGGCTGCGTCCTCGAGCTCGTCGCCCGCGCCTTCTTTCCCGCCGAGGGACCCGCGCCGCCCTCGCCGTCCTTCTCCCAGTCCGAGCGCAGGTCCTCGTCGGTCGAGAGCTCGCCGCCTTTGGCCGCGGCGCGGTCGAGGCGCGCCTGCTGCTCGGCGCGCTTGCGGGACGCGGCCGTCGAGCGCTTCTTGGCCGGCGCCTTGGTTGACGTCGAGGCTGTCGCAGGGAGAGAGACTCAGTGACTGCGCAGGAGAAGAAGGAGAGAGAGAGGGCGTTTCGCACCTTTCCTCGCGCGCTTCTTCTTCGGCGCCGCCTGGGCCTGCTCCTCCTCGTCAGCGTCCTCGGGCTCGTCCTCGGCCTTCTCCTTGCCCTTGCCCCTCGGCTGCGTCTTGTCCTTCCATTGCTGCACGCGCGGGAGAGCAGAGACGGTCAGCTTGGGTCAATGACGACGCTCGAGAGGGACCGAGGGTCGACCGACCTGGACGACGTTCTGCAGGCGCTTGCTCGCGTACTTGGGCTGCTTCTTGCGCGAGAAGGGCGCGTCGCCGGCGGTGTAGTCGAAGCTGTACGGTGCTCGTCAGTAGACGACCGAGGGCGACGAAAGAGGACGCAGACGCACAAGTCGGTCATGACGGGCTGCTTGCGGAGCGCGCCGGCTTTGCGCTCCTGGTCGCGCTTGATGAGGGGCAGCAAGAGCGAGTCCGTCTTGAGCTGGTCCCAGCCGAGCGCGCGGTGGAGGTAGCTGCGGGCGCGCGAGGGCGAGTCAGCACCGAGTTGACAAGCGGTAGAGAGGAGGTCCGAGCGCACAAGCGCAGGCCATCGAGGTCGACGCCGCTCCACGAAAAGTGCTCGTCGCTCTCGACGACGGTAGGGCGGTAGTACGCCTCGGCCTGCGAGCGCGAGCGCCAGGGAGGGTCAGCACCTCGTCGCGCTGGGTGAGAGGAGGACGAGCGGGACGCACGACGTCTTTCGGCGGCCAGCCCTTGTCGAGGATGAGCTCCTTGTGGCCCTTCTTCTGCTCGAGGTGACAAAGAGGGTCAGCGACGTCCATCGAGAGCAGGGAGCGAGAGAGAGGGGGACGCACGAAGCGCCTCTTCCACGACGTGTTGGTCTCCTGCTCCGAGTCCTTGCCGCTCTGCACCCGGTCCCACCAGTCTCGGAAGCGCTCGAGGCCGTGCTCGCCGGGGAACTCCTCGAGAAGCTCGCGCCCTGCGACGGGGCCGACGCCGGGCAGGCCCTCGGTGTAGTCGCTCCCGAGGAGGTACGCCAGGCGGACGAGCTTGTCGCGGTCGAGGCCGATCTCGCGCTCGAGGTCGGCGAGGAGGTAGCACTCCACGTACTTGGACTCGTTGAACATGTTGCGGTAGATGCGCGAGCCGCCAAAGAGGAAGACGTCCGAGTCGTCCGTGACGATGCCGTCGACGAGCTGGCGCGAGAGGAGCGATGCGCACTCGGCCTCGGCCTCCATCGGCGCGTCGACGTACGGGATGCCGAAGAGGATGAGCATCTCCTGCGAGCGCGAGAGAGGGAGCGAGGGAGGAGGCTCGAGCGTCAGGGACAGCTCGCGAGGGACGCGGCAAGCCAGAGAAGCGGCGAGAGCTCACCTTGATGTCGACCGCCATCTGCCTCGTGACGCCGTCGGCGTTGCGCATCTCGACGTTGCGCTGCTCCGACAGCTTGAGGACGTCCTTCTCGGCCTCGGCGCGCATCTTCTCGATCTTCTCGTTGCGCAGCTGCGCCATGACGTCGGCGAACGCCTCCTCCTCGCGCTCCAGCACCTGCAGCGCCTCGGCCTCCTCGTCGTCGTTGAGGTCGTAGTACCACTCGGCGCTGTCCTCGGCGACCTGCTCGGCGGCCATGCCGCTCGGACCCTCGTCGGCGCCGTCCTGCTGCCGACGAGGCGGCGGCGTCGGGCTCCTGCTCCAGTCCGAGAAGAAGAGCTCGTCCTGGTCCTGGTCCTGCTGCGCGCCGACGATGGCGCGCTCGTCGCCCGCCGCCGCCGGCTCGCCCATCTGCTCGTCCTCGTCGTCCGCCTCGAGAGGTCGGGCGGCCGGCGCACCGAGTTGCGCGACCGTCGCAGGCAGGACGTCGGCCTCCTCGGCCTGCACCGCCTCGCGCGCCTTCTCGAGGAGCGGCAGCGGCGACGGCATGTTGACGGGCGACGGCGCGCGAACGTCGTCCTGCTCGCGCGAGCGGGTCGACTGCTGCGCACGAGGCTGCAGCGCGGCCGGAAGCGGTGCCGACACGTGCGCGAGGGCGAGAAGGTCCTCCTCGTACATGACGGGGGCGGTCGGCGACGATGGACGGGCGGAGGACGGCGCCGGCTGAGAGGGCGAGGGCGGGACGATGTGCGCCGGCGTAGGCGAGCGAGGACGCGGCGAGGGAGGGGAAGGCGAGGGTCGTCGAGGTGAGGCCGGTCGTGCGACGGGAGGAGGAGCGGCTGGTGCTGGGGCGGGAAGCGCGTCGACCTCGACAGGCGGCGGCGACGACGCAAAGTCCCTCGCCTGCACCTCGCCCTCGCCTGCGCCCTGCTCGAACCGGTCGAAGGGGTCCGGCGACGCGGAGAAGTGTGCAGGAGCCGGTCGTGCGGCAGACGAGGGTGCGGGAGGGAGGGGAAGGGCGGGCCGCGCAGGTGCAGGCTTGCGCGGCGAGGCCTCGCTCTCCGACTCAGAGTCAGAGGGGAGCATGGTGTCGAAGAGGGTGCGGCTCGACGCTGCGGCGGGCTGAGGAGGGGTTGAGGGACGGCGACGAGCGGGCGAGGCTGGCCGGGAGAAGCCGCTCGGGTCGAGGTGATGAGGAAGAGGAGGTGCTGGAGAAAGAGGCGGTGGCGAGGAGGGCAGGGTAACGACAGGAGCTGCCGTCGAGAGCGCAGGTGCAGGCGCTGGCGCGGCGGCGCTCACAGCTTGGGCCGGAGGACGAGCGACGGCGACCTCCTCGAACGCGTCCGACCCCTCGCCGTCCGTATCCATCGCCGTCGACGCTCTCGCGGGCGCCGCCGCAGCTGCAGCAGGCACAGGTGCGCGCTTGCTCGCCGCGGCCGGGAGCGAGACGTACTCGAGGTCGTCGTCGTCGGTGTCGCTGGCGGCGGCGCCGGTGCGAGCAAGAGGAGGAGGCTGAGGGATGGCGGGGATGGTGACGGATAGGGGACGAGGCGAGGAGGCTGACGGGTGGTGGCGCGGCGTGTACGAGGCGGGCGAAGAGCGAGAGGTGGTGGCGATGGGCGGGAGCGAGGTGCGGTGCAGGTCGTGCGACTCGGCCGTCTGGGCCCACTCGTAGAGCGCCTGCTGCAGGATGACGTCCTCGTCGTCGGCGGGCGCGTCCTGCTGGAAGAGCCCGACGCCGCGAGAAGTCGACGCGACGGGCTGGTCGAGGTACGGGTCGGCGACGGGCCCGGCCGCGGTCGCAGCGAAGCGCGCTCGGACCGCCTCCTCGGCAAGGGCTCGGCGAGCCTGCACGTCCGGCGTCGGCAGCCCAGTTTGTGCGCTGCGAGAGGGAGGAGAAGTGAGGTCAGTGTCGGTCAAGCTCAAGAAAGTGGGAGCGAGCGGCGCACTCTTTCGGGCCGACGACCTCCTCGAACTCGTCCGTGTCGGTGTGCTCGTCGACGCTCTCGTCGGTCGTCGTGTCGATCGTGATGGGCTCGGTGCTGAGGAGCTCGGGGTTCTTGACGCCGAGGACCCAGCCGCCGCCCTTGCTCGCGTCCTGCTTGACGAGGACGTACTCGCGATTGCGCGAGCCGGCGACGCGGGTCGGGATGGCGATGGCCGACTTGCCGAGCTCGTCCGTGACGCTGAGGAGCTTCTGCGTGTACTGGTTGCGCTCCATGAGGTGGCTGATCTGGGCCTTGGAGAAGTCGACGGCGGCGGCGCCGCGCATCTGCTGGACGCGACGGTGGTTGACCTGGCGGGTCTTGACGCGCAGGTCGCCGAGGATCTCGTACTTGACCTCGGTCGGGAGCGTGCTGAAGAAGTCGGACTCGATGTCGAGGTCCTCGGGGCGCAGGTCCTCGATGAACTCGCGCAGCTCCTCCTCGGTCGCGATGCGCGGGTCCGACATCTTGGCGCGCGCTGCGAGCGAGCCCTGGATCTGCGGCAGGGCGTACTCGTCGCGCAGGGCGTCCTTGCGCGCCGCCTTGAGGGGCGAGGCGGGTTTGTCGAGGTCCTCGAGGTAGACGGCGTCCTCGCCAATCTGCTCGCCCGTGTCGACGTCCGACAACGTTGCGCGCCCCGCCGCCACTGCTGCCGCGTCGCGCTTCTCCTTGCGCCGCCTGAGGAACAAGAGTCAGCTCGAGCCGCACGGCAACGAGAGGGAGGAGCGCACTTGTTCAACTCGCGCTCGGCGACGACGGTGCGGAGCTGTGCCGAGAGGAGCTTCTGCGCCGTCTTGGCGAGGTCGGTCCCGGCGCCCTGCTTGCGCCGCTTGCGCTTCTCCTGCAAGACTCGAGCGGCTGGGTCAGCTCTCTGGCGCGCGGCAGGGGGGGAGTGGGAGGGAAGCGCACGATGGTGCGCTTCTTGAGCATGGGAGCGTCGCCGTCAAAGACAAAGACGGGCTTGATGCCGTGGAAGAGCAGCTTGAGGACCCGCCTGAACGTGCCCACTGCGCCCGAGAGAGCCGTGGTCAGCCCGCTGCTCTCCTCATCAGCTGCAGCACCGCCTCCTCCACCTCGAGGACTTGGGGACAGACGGGAAGAAGGCAGGACGCACTGATATGTGCACCGTGGAGCGTATCACCCGTCTTGCGGTCGCGCATGGCCATCTGGAACTGGTACAGCCAGATGCTCGCGTCGATGGCGAGCCGCTTGTCCTCGAGCGACTCGAGGGTGATGGGCCGCGCGACAGGGCCGACGATCTTCCACAGGCCCTGGACACCCATCGTGCGAGGTCGGGCGAGTGTCGCCGAGCTGTCGCGAGGTGGTGTGGGCGAGTCGACGTCGAGGTTGTGGTTGAGGGAGGAGGACGAGGTCAAGAAACGGCCGAGAGCGACCGCAGCACCGCGCTCTCCTTCTCCTCTCTTTCTCTCTCGTGTGCAGGGACGGAAGAGCAAGTACATCACACACTATACATCTTGGCCCCGCCGTTGCGCGCGAGGGGAAAGAGTGGCCGCACGAGGGGCTCCTGCGCTGGCGAGTGCAGCATCTGAGTCACCCCTTCCTGACCTGCACACGCCTGGTACCACGAAGCTGCTGCAGATCTCGAGAGAGTGAGCGACCCACAGAAGGCGGAGAGCGAGCGAGAGACGCACAGGATGGTACGCCGTCGGCGGTGAGCCCGTCGCTGCGGCCGGGCTCGTGCGCTCGGGGCTCGTCGGGAGCGGCTGTTGCCGCGGGGCGTCAGCGGCATGATGAGTCTGCGAGGTGAGAGAGTCTGGACGCACAACTCGGTGATGGAGCGGCGAGCTGCCCGGGGCGTGGCGGCGACCGGACGACGAGACGAGGTCGCGCTGGTCGAGGAAGGGGAACTACACGTGCCGTCGTCAGCTTAGGGTAGCCGAGAGAGGAAGGGAGAAGGAG
The DNA here is from genome assembly GCA_920104245.2 of Rhodotorula babjevae. Classification (NCBI taxonomy): domain Eukaryota; kingdom Fungi; phylum Basidiomycota; class Microbotryomycetes; order Sporidiobolales; family Sporidiobolaceae; genus Rhodotorula; species Rhodotorula babjevae. Next base: position 444,253 of record CAKKSZ020000015.1, read on the forward strand.
GACGCACGTGGTGGACGTCGCTCGTCGGGATGGCCTCTCGGGAGAGGAAGAAGTCGGCGGTCCTCTGCGGCGAGCGTCGCGTGCGTCAGGGACAGGGCTCGAGAGCGACAAGAAGTAAGGAAGAGCGCACCTTGAAGAGCTCGGCGAGCTTCTGGAGCGCGTTCGTGTACTGCTCGCTAATCTCCTCGAACGAGGGGCCCGAGCCCGACGACAGCCGAGGCCCGAGCCGCGAGTCGTAGACGGCCATCTTGCGGCCGAGCGCGTACCAGGAGAAGTTGGCGACCTTGTCGCGCACGGCGTGGAGGTTTAGCCCGCAAAGCGAGAGGCAGTGGTACCACGGCTCGGGCGAGAGGAAGTGGCCGGCGACGCTCTCGCGCTCGAGGGCGAAGATGACCCGGACGAGGTAGCCGAGGTTAAAGATCTTCTCGGGCACTTTGTCGAGGGTGGACGACGACGACATGGCGATGTACACGAGGGCGTGAAAGGCGACCGCGGTCGGGTGTGTCGTCGAGTAGGCCACGCTGCGGATGCCGAGCGAGCGCTTGACGTGCGCGAGCTCGTCCGAGAGGTGCAGGATGTGTGCGTGGCGCCCGTCGGCGCAGAGCGGAGCGCCCTCGAAGGTGTGCCACTGGGCGTGCGCGAGGTCGTCCGAGGAGCTGGGCGAGATGTAGACGAGGAACATCGCCGTGTCGTCGTGCGCTCCGTCTGGCGGAATCTCGAGCTGATAGCGGTGGAAGGCGTAGGCGTGGGTGTCTGTGTGCACGGGCGGGACTCAGGACGAGGCTCGCACGTGCGAGGTTCGAGAGCGGGACGGACCTTGGTCGTGACCGACTGCAGCCGACACCATGTCGCGGAAGAGGAGGTCGACGTCGACGTTGTCCTTGTCGGTGTAGAACGGTACAGGAGCCGAGTTGGTCGGAAGCTGCTTGTCGAGCAACAAGGACGCCGAGGGCAGCTCTCGCTCGGGCCCGCTGCAAAAGGTGAGGTAGGCCGCCGTGACGGCCGGGAGACCTGCGCAGACAGCACGTCAGCGCCTGAGCAACGGGCGGGTGAGGACAGGAGGAGCGCACCGTCCATGACGCATCGTGGAGCTCGCTCGCGGCGAGAGGCCGTCGCGTCCTGCGCGTGGAGCAAGGCGTTGATAGCGACGCCGAGCGCGTCGAGGGCGGTGAAGCGCGTGCTCCTGGGCTCGTGTTCAGGTGCGGAGGACATCTTGGTCGAGGGAGAGGGAGAGCAGCGAGAAGCAGAGGCGAGCTGGGCGGCAGGTGCGAGCGGCACCGCCGTCCGCGGACGGCGCGCGGCAACGGGGCCGCCATTGACCGGGCCGGCGAGCAGTAAAGGAGAGCAAGAAGCTCGGCGTGCACGAACGCAGAAACCGGCTTGCAGCCGTCGCGGATGGCGGAACCATTTTGAGGAGGAGGAGGAGGGGGCGGCGACAGCGAGAGGACGGGCCCAGCGACGCCGGCCGCAAAGCTAGGATGCACCAGCATGCTGCAGAGCACCGCGTGTCGCTGTACGAGAGCTGCAGGGACGGGACCGAGGGGGCGAGGAGGCTCATCAGCTCGAGGTTCCCTGGCTCGTCTCCTGGCAGAGAGGACTCGACGGGCGCACCTTTGGAGGCAGTCGAGCATGCACACGGCCTGTCGGAGCGGGATGCGCTAGCTGCGCGCATAGCTCGATTCAGAGCGGTGGTCGTCGAGCAGGCTGCCGGGTCCACCTCGCCGCCGGGCTTTCTCGCTCGAAGATGCTCCCCCTCGCCTCTCGAAGTTCGAGCGACACGTCCGAGGCACTGCTCCATGCACGAACGAGACGCTGCACAAAGGTTCTGGGCGAGCGCCTCGGCCGACTACGACGCCTCGCCGTCCTGCTCGCGCCGCTTGAACAACCGCTGTGAGATCGCCGATATGCCGTAGCGCTCGCGCTTGCGCCGCCTCGCGCCGTCGTGAGCGTCGGGACTAAGAGGTGCGACGGGAGAGGGGCGCCGCTCTGCAAGCTCGGCGGCCTGAGGAGAGGGTCAGCTCGAGAGCCTCTCGGACGGCGAGAGGGAGTGAGCGCACGTGCATGGGCTGCTGCAGGGGCGGCAGGGCGTAAGGGTCGTCGAGGGCGTGGCGAGGGACCTGTGCGGGGGCGCGATAGAGGTCAGCTCGCACGTCGAGGCTGGGAAAGAGCGAGGGAGGAAGGCGGCGGACCGGGTCGTACGGGTCGTCGGACGAGCGCTGAGCCTGTGCATGAGGGGTCGACGCTGTGCGAGTCTGCGATGAAGAGATTCAGCAAGCCCATCGCGAGCCTGGACGATGAGGGAGCCACGCACCGAGGTCGAGTGGCCGCCGAGGTGCGGCATGCTCGAGGAGGACGAGAGGCCCTGAGCGGCCTCGCCCGTGCGCGCAGAGAGCCGAGCCTGTAGTGCGAGCAAGAGTCAGCGCAACGCTCTGCGACGACGGCGGCGGGTCCGAGGAAGAGGCTCGAGCGCACACGATGCTCCTTGACGGCTTCCTTGGAGAGGTGCGCAACCGTGTCCTGCTCGGCGCCGGATCGGAAGCGTCAGCCTCGCTGCGACGAGAGGAGGAAGATGCAGCAAGGAGGGCTGCGCACCTTGATCATGCTGCCGTACATGGTCATGGCGCGCGAGTACGAGGCCCAGACCCTGCGCTTGTCGCCGCCGTGCAGCTTGACCTCCCACTCGGCGAGCGCGTCGAGTAGCGCCGGCTTGGAGAGCTTGCCGACGCCTTCCGTGAGGAGGTCGAGCTCGCCGTTGGCGGCCGTAATGCGCAGGCACTCGAGCCAGTCGCGCTTGTTCATCCAGACCTCCTTGAGGTGCTGAGGGCTGATGCGGGTCTCGCACTCGAGGGCGTAGACGAGGCGGAGGAGCATACAGGCGCCGTACGAGCTGGCGTCGACCTTATCGAGCGAGCAGAGGACCTCGAGCGCCCACACGGCGATGGCCGTCGGGCGCACCGCCGAGAAGTCGAGCTGCTCCATCTTGGCGCGGTCGAGCGACTCCCAAACTTTGACCGGAATTCGCACGAGGTGCTGCCGATGGCCTGACGCCTTGAGGTGGCCCTCGTGAACGACGTGGGCCTGCACAAAGCGGGAAAGGTGGGTCGCCGAGAGAAGGCGGAAGCGGAAGTTGGCCTTCTGCGACTGCGCCTCGACGGTCGGCACCATTTCGAGGCCGTAGCGAGGCAGGTTGCGGATGGCTGCGGGAGGGGCTCAAGTCAGCCTGGGGCCGAGGAGAGTGGGCAGGAGGACGAGGACGGCGCGCACGGTTCTCCTGCACGAGGTGCTGCACGAGAGGAGGAGGCGCCTCGGCGCTGTCGTGGCAGAACATGACGAGCGCGTCCTCGCACGGCCAGCGTGCATCTAGGAGGAGGGAGGCGGAGGGTAGCTCGAGGTGGTGCTCGTGGTTGAGGGCGATGTAGGCCGCGACGAGGCCGGCGAGTCCTGCGTTGCGCACGGGCTCGTCAGCGGGAGGACCTCATGAGGCTACGAGAGGAGCTCGGCGCACCGTCGAGCGCGAGCAGGGCTGCTGGCTTGCCGTCCTTGACCGACTTGGCGCGCTCCTCGACGACGAGCCGGAGGGCGGACCCAAAGACATCGAGCGCGGTCACGCGGGACTCGCGCTGTGGTGCATGGTGCTCGGCAGGCTGCGACATGGTCGCGAGCGTTGAGCGAAGAGGCTGAGCAAGGAGGACGAGGAGCGAGGCACGGGCGGAAGCCGGCGGACGCTCCGCGGAGGGACGACAGCGGAGGGCGCGTGCAGACGCCGAGCCTCGCCCAGTCCGGCCAGGAGTCGATCCGCGGCGTCGCTCGGGCCGCAAAGATTGGTGGGCGGCATCGAGGCGGCCTCGTCCGGACGAGGCTCGAGAGGGCGAGGAGGAGGCGAGGCGGAGCGGGAGCATGAGCGCAGCGGTGCGCAGGCGGGCCAGAGCGCTGTGCCAGGTAGCACACATGCACCAGCGAGTGCGCACTGCGCTGCGAGAGGATGAGCCGAGAGCTTCCCCGCGAGCGAGATGAGACGGCGGTCGACGAGCTGCTCCTCCCCTCGACACCACCTCGCTCAGAAGCTCAGCGACCAAGCCGACCCCGCTCAAGCTCTGCTCTCGGTGCAACGAGCGCGCGCAAGATGGCCGCCGTCGTGTCGCCCCTCGTGTCGCCTCCTCTCGCCGCGACGACGACGACGACCGCTCGCGTCGACCCAGCCGCCCTCCTCACCCGCGCCGACGTCGAGCGACAGCTGCAGGCCTTGACGGCGCAAGAAGGCACCCTCGACGCCCGCCTCACCGGCCTCATCTCGAGCCGCGCCCGCCTCGCCAGCCAGCTCCGCACCCTCGGCTCGTTGGGCGAGGTCGTCGGCGGCATCCAGGGCGAGGCAGAGCACATGGCTGGCGAGATCGGCGCAGTCGCAGAGACGGCAGAACGCGTCGGCGCACAGGTGCGAGGCCTCGACGAGGAGCAGGTGCGTCCCTCCTCCTCCCCCTCTCGCCGTCGGACCCAGGTGGGGGAGAGCCGCTCTCGCTCACGCCGCACCTGCGCCGCACACAGTCGCGCGTCAAGGAGTGCATTGAGATGGTCCAGGCCGTCCAGGACCTCAAGTCGGCCATCGCCAGCCTCGACCTCAACATGCAGAAGCACGACTGGGAGGCCGCAACCCGCTCGATGCAGCGCGCGACCGCCATCGACCCGGCCATCGCCTCGAGCAGCTTTGCAGACGCCGTCGTCGTGCGTGCGACCCTCCCTCATCCAGCTGCCTCCCGCACTGACCCTGTTGCTCGCCGCAGCCGACCGCCGACCTCCCTTCCGCCCCGACTGCGACCCTCGCCCAGCTTCGAGCGTCCCTCCTCGACACCTTCCTCACCTCGTTCCGCGCCGCCGCCGACGCCAACGACACGAACAACATCAACCGTTTCTTCAAGCTGTTCCCCATGATCGAGGAGGAGGACAAGGGCCTCGAGGTCTACGCCCTGTGGGTCGCCGACATCGTGCGCGCCAAGACGGGAGCCCTCAGCAGCAAGAGTGCGTCCAGCTCTCTCTCCTCGACCTGCTGCATCATCGCTGACGCACCTCTCCCGCGCAGGTCAGAGCCCGACGCACTTCTCGTCCCTCCTCACGGCCCTGTTCGAGGCCATCGCCCTCATCATCTCGCAGCACCAGCCCGTCGTCGAAAAGTACTACGGCGACGGCAAGATGCTCTCGGTCGCTGGGTCGCTCATGACCGAGACGGACAAGCTCGGCGTGCGCGTCCTCGCCAACTGGGAGGACGAGCGGCGCATCCGCCGCCGGGTCGCCGACGCGCACGCGCACCGCTTTGCGAGCGCGTCGTCCGAGGCGTACGCGCGCAAGCCGCTGCCGCCGAGGCCGGGAGGGAGCCCGATGGTGCAGCAGCAGGGCGGGTTCGAGGCGCCGCCGGCGGCGAGCGAGGGCGACCTCGACCCGAGGGAGGTGGACGGCATCTTGACGGAACTGACGATGATGAGCGGGCGGTGGGAGCTGCTGCGGAGGTTCTTGTACGGGTCCCTCAAGGTGCGTCCCTCCTCTTGCCGTTCTCCTCGACGAGCTCGGGCTGACTCGGGTGCCTGCAGGACGAGCCAGAAACGCCGCCGCCGGCCATCGCCGCTCCGCCTTCCAACTCGGACGCCCCTGCCGCACTAGACGCTCCGCCGGCGGCCAAGCTCTCAGACGCGCCCGCATCAGCCGACGAGGCCGACCTCGCCGTCGTCGAGGACAGCGAGCTCGGCAAGGTCTTGACCAAGCAGCTGCGCGAGGCCTACATGCCGCTCGAGGTGTGGTACCTGAGGACGGCAATCGAGCGAGTGCGTGCTGCCCTCGTCCTGCAGCAGTCGGGGCCGACGCTGACTCTCTCTCCTCCTTCCTCGCAGGCGCACCAGATGGACGAGGCCGACTTCTCCTCGACGCCCTACCTCTCGTCCTCGCTCGACGACACGTTCTACATCGTCAAGAAGACGCTCCACCGCATCGTCAGCACGGCCAACGTGTCTAACCTCGTCGCCATGTGCAAGGAGCTGCGCGTCGTCCTCGAGCGCGACGTCGCCGAGGTGTGGAAGGCGCGCATCGAGGGCGCGTTCAAGGACCTCGCGGCCAACGCGCAGAGCCAGACGGCGCTCGGCGGCATCGCCGTCACGGGCATGGCGGCGCAGCTCGGCGGCAGGGCGAGGGAGGAGGAGCGCGAGACGCGCGAGCGCGAGGCGAGGAACGTCTACATCGTGCGCCGCCTCTCTCTCTCGCTCTTCGCTCTGCTGGACGACCTCACTGACGCCTCGACGCCTGCAGGTCTACCTCAACGACCTCGACACGGCGGCGAGCTACACCTCGCGCCTCCTTGCCGAGCTCGCCTCGTCCGACGCCCTCGGCTCGGCCTTCTTCCTCTTCACCGAGCTCGACCGCGCCCGCACGGCGCTCACGCTTGTGCGCTCGTCCGAGGACAAGTTCCGCGGCGTGCTCAAGTCGGGCCTCGACCACCTGTTCAACCAGCTCGTGCGGCCAAAGCTGCGCCCGCTCCTGAGCGACGTGTACAAGGACGTCAGCTACAAGCTCGACGACGACGCGTACAACGAGGCCGAGTACCGCGACGACGTGCGCAAGCGCTTCGTCAAGGCGTGGGACGGCCTCTTGAGCGGGTACAAGGTGCGCACGGTCCTCCCCTCGACCTTCGGCCTCTCGCGCTCGCTCTGCCGCCCAGTCCTGACCTTCCCCGCCTCTCGCACGCGCGCAGGACTCGCTCACCGAGGGCAACTTCAACCTCTTCTTCTCGACGGCCGTCAACGTGCTCGTGCGGCCCTGGGAGAGCATGATCCGCGGCATGAAGTTCACCGAGGTGCGCCCCTGCTCCCTCTCCTACCTTCTGCGCCACTCGAGCTGACCTTGAGCCCGTGCACAGCTCGGCGCCCTGCGTCTCGACCGCGACATCCGCACCATTCTCTCGTACCTCTCGTCGCAGGCGTCGTTCGCGTCGGGCTCGCTGCGCGAGTCGTTCTCGCGCCTGCAGCAGATCGCGACGCTGCTGACGCTCGACAGCCCGGAGGAGGCCGAGGAGGTGCTGAGCGCGAGCGGGAACCGGCTGACGATGGGCGAGGTGAGGAGCATCTGGGCGCTGAGGGTCTGAGCGCGAGGGGAGGAGGGGCGCGTGCGCCATTCGAAGGGCGGGCAGTGCAGTCGTAGCCGTGCAGTGTTGTATCTTGTCGACCCGTAGATGCTCTCGTGCAGGAGAGGGTCGTCGTCGATCGCGCACGCACCTCCAGCTCCTCCGCGCAGCTTCCGGTCCGCCCGGTCCCCGCCTCCTCTCTTCCTCCCCGATCCTCCCAAGTCATGTCGTCCTCCTCAGGTGCGTCGCTGGACCTCTCCGCCTGCTCTCCGTGCCCTGCTGACCCTGCCTGCACCCTGCGCAGGCAAGCGCGCCGCCGCCCCGCCCTCTCCCGATGACGCTCGCCCGCCCAAGCTTCCCCGCCTCGACGACGACACCTCGCCCACCGTCCAGCGCAGCAGCCAGTCGGTCCGCTGGCTCGCCAACGTCGGCGAGCTCTCGTCGGTCCTCCACGCCACGTACGGCCAACCTCGTGCGAGCAGCAAGGTCGCCGTCTTCAGTGCGTCTCGCCTCGCTCCCTCGCCCAGACTCGCAGCCCCAAGCTGACGCACGCTCTCTCGCAGGCTTCGAGCACACGCTTATCAAGCCTAAGCTCCTCGTCCAGCACTTCACGGGCGCCAAGGAGTGGAGGTGGTTCAGCGAGGACGACCGGGTCAAGGACAAGCTGCGCGAGCTGCACGACGACGGGTGCGTCTCCTCCTTTTCTGCCCACGCCCTCGAGTCGTCGATAAATTGCTGACCGTCCTGCCGAGCAGGTACGCCCTCGTCGTCTTTGCGTCGCTGACGTCGCCGACCAAGGAGCGCCTCGACGAGTACAAGCAGCGCGTCACGTTCGTCCTGCGCGCCCTCGACCTCCCCATCCGCATCTTCACGTCAACCTCGTTCGACCCGTACCGCAAGCCTGCGCCGGCTGCCTTCTACGAGTTTGAGCGGCGCTTCAACGGCGGCGAGAAGATCGGTGCGTCCCGCTCGCCGTCTCTGCGCGTCTCGCACTGAGCTGACTCGGCTCTCCTGCAGACAAGCACAAGTCGCTCTCGATCGGCTCGGCGGCTGGAGCGTCGGGGAGCGTCTGGGACTGGGATCTGAGTGAGCTCCCGAGCGTTCTCTGTGGACCTTCCCAAGCTCCTGGCTGACCTGCTCCCCTCTCGCTCGCAGAGTTCTCGGTCAACGTCGGCCTGCGCTTCCAGACCGCCGAGCAGTACTTCCTCGGCGAGGCGGGCGACACCAGGTGGCGCTTTACGGGCTGGCTCGCGAGGAAGATCAACCACGACGGTGCGCTCGAGCCCCTCCTCCTGTTCCACCTCCTCGTACCCGCATCGTCGTGGCTGACGCTCCCACGCCTACGCCTTATGCAGTTCCCCTCCTCATGCCGACCAACAAGGCGCTCGTCCTCAAGAAGCAGCGGTGCGAGTTCGACGACCCGGTCTTCGAGGTCGTCCTCTTCATCGGGCCGCCCAGCTGCGGCAAGACGCACCTCTGGAGGACGAGGTTCGAGGGCAAGGACTACGTGCGCGTCGTGCGTCTATCACTCTCTCGCTCGCTGTGCTCGCCGCCGGCAGAAGGAAGAGGCTCGAGCGCAGACCTCGCTGACGCGGCTCCTCTCCTCCTCCTTCCGCTCGCTCGCCTGCAGACCTCGACCGACCCGATCAAGCTGCAGCACCTCCTCGAGCGCGACTCTCCCACCTCCATCGTCATCGACGCCTCGCTCCCGACCCGCACCGCTCGCCGCGCCGTCCTCCGCCTCGTCGAGAAGTACAGCCCGCAGCACCGCGTGCGCGCGTTCGTCTGGAACGTCGACGAGGACCTCGCCAAGCACAACCACGTCTTCTGGTGGCTGTACGGCTCGAGCGGCGGCGCGGGTGCGAACGGCATCGGCGAGAAGCCGGCCTGGCTCGCCGAGCAGGACTGGAGGAGCTGGTTCGCCCAGTACGAGACGGTCAACTTTGAGGAGAGTGCGTCGACCTCTCTCTCTCTCTTGCCATCATCATTTCGGCGACGGCATGCTGACGTTGTGCACCTCGGGCGCAGAGTACGACGAGGTCAAGCGCATCGAGTTCGTGTTCGACAAGGCGCACTTTGGCGACGACCGCTTCGAGCAGTGGCGCGACCAGTTCCTCAGCTGCTATCCGCGCGACCCGACGAGGCAGGCGTGGAAGTGAGCGGGACGAGAGGGGCAGGGCGTAGCGAGGCGGGGGAAGGAGCGCTTGAATCGACGACGGGTTTCGGCTTGCGAGCAGTCTTCGAGCCGCGAGAAGGGAGCGCGAGCTTCACTGTCTCGCAGCGCAACACGCTCGACGACTACAACGGGCTGCGCTCGCTGCCGATGCAGAGCTGAGCGCGACGCCCGTCGCTGCCCTCTCTCGAGGCCGTGCTCGGACCTCTCGATGACCTCGCCACTCTCTGCTCAGGCACTTTCGCTCGACGAGAGGGACGAAGAGCCAGCAGAAGGAGATGCATGAACTCTAGGAGGAGCTACTGCTGCGACCGACTCGAGCCAGAGCGCTTGTGCCCGCGGCGGAGGATGTTGCGCATCGCATGTTTGCGAGCCGGCGGCGCCGGCGGCTCATCGTCGCTCGACCACGCGTCGAACGCCGACATGCTCTTGGGCTCCTGCACGAGGAGTGCGAGTCAGCTTTCGAGCCGGGCGGGCGAGGCGTCGAGGGGATGAAGGAGAGAGGGAACTAAGCGCACCTGGGGCTCGGCCGACGAGCTCGGCGCTGCGCCGGGCCAGGTCGAGCTTGCTCGCGGCTGCATGACGTTCGCCGGGGCGCGCCTGTGCTCGGGCTGCATGAGTGCGTTAGCAAGGGGCCGACGGAGGAAGCGCAGGAGAGCGAGCGCACCGTGTAGGCGCTGCTGCGGGGCCGGGTGCTGCCGAGGACAGCGTCGGGGACGGCCTGCGCGCGCTCGTGGAGGGTCAAGAGATGGTCAGGAGAGGAGGAGGGAAAGCGGAGACTCGAGCGCACGTCGTGCAGGAAGGGGAACTGCTCGAGAAGGTCAGCGCTGGCTCGCTCGAGCAGGACAGAGGTCGACGCACGGTGTGGGCCCTCGCGAGATCTACGGAGCGCACATGCGTTGTCGCGAGGAAGTTCACCGTGTTCTGCGAGTCCCGGCGGGTCAATGCCGTTGAGGGGTGAGAGCGCGAGGAGGGCGAAACGCACCTCGATGATCGTGCAGAACAGCTCGAGCGCGCTGCTGTACGCTTGAGCCACGTCGATGACAAGCGTCTCGTGACGGCGGCTACCGACCTCGTACTCGGCCATCTTGGTCGCGAGCGCGCGCGCGCAGAGCCCTCATGCGCCGTGCATGAGGACGCCGAGCTCGTCCTTGCTCGCCGCTATCGCGCAGGAGTACCATGCCGCCGGGTCGAGCCAGTGCTGCGTGTCGGCGGGCGAGTCGTGGTGGAAGGCCGCGATGACACGCAGGAGGAAGAAGAAGCTGAACGCGTCTGGGTCGTCGACCTCGTCGGGCTCGAGCGTGGACAGGTAGATGAGCGACTCGAAGGCGATCTGGGTCGGGTTGATGCCGAGGTACTCGAGGTGGTGGAGGTCGAGGCGGCGCAGGCCTTGCACTATGTCGGCAGGCAGACGAGGTGCGTGCGCCGAGTGCCCCGGGGATTGAAGCCGAGCGCCGCTCGGGAACTCGTACGAAACAGCGCCGCTCTCGGGGTGGGGCGTGCTGGCGAGCTCGATGTTGTACGACATGGGCAGCAGGTCCTCGCCCTCGAGAATCCCTCGGCGCCGTATGAGATGCTCTGGAAGAGGGAGAGAGGCCCGAACGTCAATCTCAGCGTGACCGTGCCGGCGAACGAGTGAGAGAGCAGCGTACCAGGCGTCGTCATGTCGATATCGAGCTCCCTCTCGTTCCGGTGAGCCTCGCAGCGCAGCTCGACCGGCACGAGCTGGATCGGGAGGCGGGCATCGAGGAGGAGGAAGCCGGAGGCCAAGTTGCGCCCAAGCGCGACGTACGCCGCCGTGAGTGCCGCGAGACCTGCGTCGTCCGAGTCGTCAGTAGGGTCACGCCGCGCGAGGAAGAGAGGCGAGGGCGCACTGTCGAGAACGAGGATTCGAGGCCGCAGGCCCTTGTGGCGGTCCTTGTTGATGGCGTTGTAGACGGCGCGGATGGCAACGCCGAAAATGTCGAGTGTCGTGACTCCAGAATGGTCGTGAAGCGACATGCGGCGATCCACGGCAGCGAGAGCGGCGGGAGCAAGCGCGAGAGCAAGAGCTCGAAAGCGGAGGAGAAGGGAGGGGCCGCCCACGGCTCCGCCCGTCCGGCCGGCTATCCAGCGACCGCGGACCTTCCGGTTCGCCTTGGGGCTGACGCGGACAGGAGGCTCGGCCGGCTGAATGGGCCACGCCGCCGCCCGAGAGGAGCGACACCGAGGGCGGCTGAGGGAGCGAGGAGAGGAGGGAGAAGCTCGAGTGTGCGACTGCGCGAGCGGCACCAGCCCTAGCACTGCTCGCACGGTCCGCAACGACCTCGTAGTGCACGAAGCGAGGCGGGCCGGACGAAGAAGGGCGGACGGACGAGGCGGCAGTCGGCACCTCCCTCCTCGCTCCTCATCTGGCGCTCGAGCAGACCTTACGACCAGCTGCACCCACCCACAAAGCACCGACACACGCCCTCGATCCTCCGACCGACCCGCTCCTCGATCCCTCACCTCTCCACCCCCACCTCGACCTCGCCCAACTGATGAGCGGCTCAGCGCCCTTGCAGCTCACGCTGGGCATCATCAAGCCGTCAGTAGCTGCGCATCAGCCACACGTGCAAGGTGCGCCGGTCCCACCTCCCCCCCTTGGTCGAGACGCCAGCTGACCTCCCCCTCCCGACCACGCGCAGCCATCATGCGGCACATCAAGGCGAGCGGGCTCGAGGTGCGCCGCTGCCGAGCTCTCTCTCCTCGTCCGACAAGCTGATGTTACTCGCCGAGCAGATCGTGCGCAGCAAGCGGATATTCTGGCAGGCTCGAGACGCAGAGCAGGTGCGCCCTCTGCTTGACAGCTCGTCATGGCTCAGAGCAAGCAGCTGACCCGCTCTTCCACCGCAGTTCTACGCAGAGCATCAAGGTGTGCACTGTTCGAGTCCCCTCGCCCTCGAGTCGTCGGCTGACCAGCTCTCTACCCCCCTCGCAGGCCGCTTCTACTTCCCCCGCCTCGTCCAGCACGCCACCTCGGGCCCGTTCGTCGCCCTCGCCCTGTGCGCACCCGACGCCATCACGCGGTGGCGCACGTTGATCGGGCCGACGCACGTCTACAAGGCGCAGTGGGAGCGCGCAGAGACGCTCCGGGCGCGGTACGGCCTGAGCGACACGAGGAACGGGTTTCACGGTGCGTCGCTCGCTCACTCCCTGGCCTTCTCTCAAGCTCGACGAGCGCAGAGCTGAATGTGTGACGTGCTGGTCCGCTGACGCACGAGCGCACCCTCTCGCAGGATCCGACTCGCCCTCGTCGACGGCGAAAGAGCTCAAGCAGATCTTCGAGTCGTGGGACGTCGAGTGGTGGCTCGAGCAGCGAGAAAAGGGCGAGAAGCTGTCGTAGATGAACTTATCGAGCGTGCAGGTCATGCTCTCGTCTCTCACTCTCTGTGCGCGCCGAGTCGAGGACCGAGAGAGGCAGTTGCGGGGCTCGAGAGCAAGTAGTACAGGGAGGACGGGCTCGAGGCTGCTCTGCGAGGAGTGTCAGACGACGACGACGGCGAAAGCGAGAGAGCGAGAGACGCACTGGAAGAGGAGAGGACGAGCGGCGGACCGACCGAGGCCCGAGCGCGAGACGATGAGGAGCGCAGAGGTCGGGCGAGTCGGCGAGCGCGACGAAGTCTGCGTACGGGTCGAGGCGTCAGCTCGCGGTCGAGAAGGGAGAGGGGAAGGACTCGCACCCTCAGTCGTCGAGCAGGCCGAGATCGGCGAGGCGCATGAAGAGGGTCGGCTGCCCGAGCGGCGCATCCGCGTTCGAGTCGTCCGAAAAGTAGACCTTGACGGCCCGACGGCCCGACTCGGCCGCTTGCTGGGCCGCATCGATGCAGCGCTGCGTCTCGGGCAGGTCGCGCAACTCGAACGGCAGGAGGACCGTGCGCAGGTCGCCGATGACCTTCGCGTTCTCGAGGATGAGCCGGGCGAGGTCGAGCAGCCCGAGCTCGACACGTACCCGCACACCTCGTGAGATCGGGTGCTCGGGGTCGAGGATGCACTGGACGCGAAGGTGCCGAATCCTCGCGCCGCACAAACCGAGGCGAGCGAGATTATCGCCTAAGCTCATGGCGCCGACGACGAGGAGGGTCGCGGTGAGCGCGCCGGGCGCTTTACTGGGCCGCACGAACGTGCCGGGTGTGTCGTGCTCGAAAGAGGCGAGCGGCTGGACGAGATGTTGGTCTGGACGCAGGTAGATCCAAATGTCGTCGGCGCCCTCGAACGCCTTGAAAGGGATGACGCGCAGGTGTCGAAGTCGAGGAAGGCATGAAGAGGAGAGGAAGATAGAGTTGTGCGTCTTGAGCGCGGTCGAGTGATGCAAGGCGAGCCGCGCGAGCTTGCGGAGGACGACGTTGGCCGAGATCGTGACGGTGCAGCCGGCGAGATGCAGACTTTCGAGCTCTGCAGGCACGATACCGAGTCAGCTCTGGCTCGTACCGGATCTGCACGAGACGGCGAGCGCACCTGGAAGTTTGCCGAGTGGGTCGAGGTCGACGTCGCCGCAGTTGAGGATCGAGAGGGTGCGCAAGTTCGAGAACGCCGCTACGAGCGACGTCTGCAGAGGCTCGCTCTCGTCCGCGTCCAGCTCTCCGTCCGAGTTGTCGAGGTACAGGAGGTCGAGAGGGTGCTCGCTCGTCGCGGCCTTTGCCTCGAGAGCGGCGAGGTGGGCCGCCGACTCGACGCGCACGGCGCGAGCGAGCTGCTTGACTGCGGCATGGTGCAGCGGCCCGACGAGGGCAAGCTGCAGGAGCGTGTCGTGGCGGCTGGTCCACAGGCTCGGCCTGGTGGGGCCTGCCGCCTCCTCAACGACGGCGGTGCGGAGCTCTGGAGGGAGCGAAGCGAGGCAAGCCATTTGGGGGCCTGCGAAGCTGCTCTGGGCCGAGTGAGAGAAGCAGAGCAAGGCCAGGAGCGCAAGCCAGCGCCGACTTGCGTGCGCCGGCGGACGGACCGGGGAAGAGGAGCCCGAGACGAGAGGAGGCGAAGGTCGGACGAAGCACCCACCTCGCCTCGCTCGCCTGCCTTACCTGAGCTCGCCTGCTGCTCTGACAGTCTCGCCGCAGCTCCCCGCCATGCAAGCCCGGCCCCCCGCGGCGCCGCCAGGGCTCGACGTCGAGCTCCTCCGCCTCCTCGGGTCGACGGCCCTCCAGTCTCGCCTCGACGCCATCGTAGGGCCAAAGACGCTCATTCTCACGCCAAATATCGCCGGACCACTAGGCCTCGTCACCGAGGTCGGCCTGCTCAAGGTGCGTGAGCCCGCTCCCTCCTCCTCCTCCTCCTCGACTCCCCCACCTCGCTCCGAACCTCGCGGCGAGCCCTCTCGCTGACCTCGTCGTGCACCCGCAGAATAACCATGCTGTCACCAAGATGTTCTGGCTCGAGCCGGGCGTCCTCTCGCAGGCTGAGCGCAACATCGTCTACGTCTGCCGCCCCGAGGTCCGCTGGATGCGCATCATCGCCGGTGCGCTCTCTCCTCCCTCTCTGGCCGTCTCTGCCAGCTGCACCCAGGCTGACCTAGCTTTGTCGCTCGCTCGCAGACCAGGTCCGCACGGCGCCGCAGGCCAACCAGCACAACTACCACCTCCTCGTCGCGCCGCGCATGACGACCCTGTGCACGACCGTCCTGTCCGACCTTGGCGTCCTCGGCTCGATCGAGGTCCAGGAACTGCAGCTCGGCCTCATCCCGCTCGAGAAGGACGTCCTCAGCCTCGAGTACGAGGACACGTGGAAGAAGACGGAGCTCGTGCATCCCTCTCTCTCTTTTCCTCCTCTCGCTCTCGTCCAGCCGGCTCACGAGTCCTCCGTCTGCAGGACGGCGACTACTCGTGCATCTACGACATGGCCAAGGCGCTCATGACGGTGCAGCGAGCGTTCGGCACCATCCCGCGCATCATCGGCAAGGGCGACTCGGCTCAGGTCCGTCCCGCTCTCTCTCCCCCCTTCCCTGTCGGTCTCGCTGACGCTCGGGTTCCTCCCGCAGCGACTCATGGAGCTCCTCAAGCGCATGCGGCGAGAGCAGCCGTCCTCGTACGCCTCGGCGGCGCCCCTCGCCAACGGCTACGTCGACTCGATGATCGTCATCGACCGCCAGGTCGACATGGTCTCGGCGTTCTGCACCCAGCTGACGTACGAGGGCCTCGTTGACGAGGTCGTCGGCATCAAGCACGGTGCGCTCTCGCTCTTCTTCTCGCTCGGCGCCCTCGCTCTCTCGAGTTGGCTGACCCCATCACGCCTCCTCGCGCAGCGCACGTCGACGTCGACCCGAACCTGCTCAACCCTGGCCCCGCAGCCTCGACCTCGACGCCCTCTCAGTCGACCTTCGGCGGCGCCGGCGCAGGCACCGCACCGCCTCGCAAGCGCAAGCACCTCCTCACGTCCTCGACCGACCCGCTCTTCGCCGAGCTGCGCGACAAGAACTTTGCCGTCGTCGGCAACGTCCTAAACCGCACGGCGAGGCGCCTCAACGACGACTACGAGAAGCGCCACCAGGCCAAGACGCCCGCCGAGCTGAGGCAGTTTGTTGGCCAGCTCGGCGGGCTGCAGAGCGAGCACCAGGCGTTGAGGTTGCGTGCGTCGACTCTCCCGCTTCCTCGGACTCAGAGCGGCTCGACGAGCATGTCGAGCGCGTGCTGATTGAGGTTTTGGTCGACGCACGCAGACACGAACCTGACGGAGCAGATCATGGCGCTCACGGTCACGGACGAGTTCAACACGGCCCTCGAGGTGCAGCAGAGTGCGCTCAAGCTTCCTCCCTCTACGACCTGCCTCGAGCACGCCCTGACGAGCCGGATCCCCCTTATGCGCACAGACCTCGTCGCCGGCGTCGACCTCGCGACGCAGGAGAACTCGATCCGCGACCTCATCAACCAGGAGGCGCCGCTCAAGACGGTCCTGCGCCTCTTGTGCTTGTACAGCGTCGTGTCGGGCGGCATCAAGCAGAAGACGCTCGAGGAGTTCAAGCGCGACGTGCTGCAGGTGCGTCGGTCGAGCTTCTTCCTGGCTCTTTCGCCTTCCTGCTGCGCGCAGAAAGACAGGAGGTCGACCCGGCTGAAGAGCCGACGCTGACGCAGCGCACACTGCAGACCTACGGCTTCGACCACCTGCCGCTCCTCCTCTCGCTCGAGCGCCTCTCGCTCCTCGTGCGCCCTCCCGCCTCGGCCTCTCGCTCCACCAAGCCGCCATTCGCCCTCGCCCGCAAGCCTCTGCGCCTCATCGTCGACGACGTCGACGAGTCGAACCCGTCCGACATCAGCTACGTCTTCTCCGGGTACGCGCCGCTCGGCGTGCGGCTCGTCCAGTGCGCGCTCGGCGGCGGGGCGGACGCGGCGAGTGCGGCGGGGTCGGCGGGGTCGGCGGGAGGGCTGAACGGGTGGAGAGGGCTCGAGGAGGTCGTCAAGGCGCTGCCTGGGGCGACGTTCGACGAGCGGCAGCCGGCAGACGATGGAGCGAGGCGACGTGCGTCTCTCTCTCTCTCTCCCTCTCAGCCCTCTTTGCCTCGACCTGCGCCTCGACGTCGTGCTGACCCCGTCGACGCTGCTGCAGTCGCACCCGGCGAGCTGCCGACCACCATCGTCTGCTTCCTCGGCGGCATCACCCACGCCGAGATCTCTGCGCTCAGGCTCCTCAACCGCCAGATCCCGAGTGCGTCCCCTCCCAGTCTCTCCCTCTCGAGAGGTCGTCGCTGACGCCGAGCAACTCTGCAGCACGCAACCTGCTCGTCCTGACGACCGACACGGTGTCGGGCGGGTCGCTCCTCACGTCGCTCATGCCCGAGGCGACTCGAGGGTCGACTGGCCCTTCGCCGTTCCCGTAGAGAGAGACTGCTCGACCGTAGATGTTGTCATACTAGTCTCGTTGCGAGCCCTTGTCTGTGAGTTGCGTCGACGAGAGCGAGGAGCGACGCGAAGCCGGACGCGACTTGGGCTCCGACGGCACCTTCCTGCTCGCCGACCGCTGCTCCTGAGCAGCGCGCAAGCCACGGGCACCTTCTAGCAGCTCGTCAAGACCGCCTACGCCCGTCGTCGCACCCGCCCTCGCCCTCCCCACCTCGCACCTCCTCCTCATCTCCCCCCCTCCCTCAACCCTCTCGGATGCCACCCCCACGCGACCCGAACCGGCTCTTCTACGATGCCGTCAACCCCGTCATGCTCTCGCACGACGAGGTCATGCAGCTCTCGCCCGCCGAGCTCCAGTCGGCGACCGACCAACTCGACCAGAACCTCGTCCTCCTCCTCCAGCGCGTCGAGGAGAACTTTGCGCGCTGCAACGAGATCGTCACCGAGCGCATCATCCCCATGATCGACATCCACGGCGAGAACACGCAGCGCATCTACCAGTCGGTCAAGGTGCGCCCGACCTCGCTCTCCCTCTCCCCGCTCGCCTTGTTGACACGAGCTGATTGCGTCCCCCTGCGCACAGTTCTGGCGTCCGTTCTTCGAGGCCGCGGCCAACATCCGCCTCAACGAGCCGTACGCCCAGCAAGAAGAGAGCGTCGTCGCCGACGAGCCGTCCGAGGCCACCATCCACCCGGACCGCACTGTCTCGGACGAGGGCGACCTCAGCTACGGCACGGCGCCGTCGGTCGGCGGCACGCCTCGCGCACAGCACTCGTTCTCCGAGTCGGCGTCGAGCGGCGCCCCTGTCGAGCCGCACTGGTCGAGCGAGGGCATGTCGCCGTTCAACCCGGGTCCCCCTCCTGCCGTCGGCGGCGACTACTCGGCGCAGCGGCCCCTTCCCGACGTCCAGCGCCTTCGCCTGCGTGACCTCCCTCCCGACTCGCCCGACTTTGCCGAGCCCCAATTCGAGACGATCCACGGCGCCCTCATGGGCGCGAGCCGGGGCGCCCGAGCCGGCGCCGACGCGGGCGACATGTCGAAGCAGAGCACCGAGCCGTCGTTCCTGCGCGGCTCGCCGACCTCGCGCCACGACGTCGGCCGTGCGCCGCCACCCGCGCCGCAGTCGGCCCTGCTCAACAAGGTCCTGCGCAAGGGCCTCGGCGGCGGCACCCCGGCCACGGCGTCTCGCCCCGGCCAGTCGACGCCCGGCGCCGCCACAGGTCACGGCAAGATCAAGTACCCGCACGACCTGCCGAGCAACTGGGACGGCATCGCCAACCTGTCGACGACGACCCTCGACGCCTTCCCCTCGCCGATCAAGCGCCGCGGGCAGGTCAGCATGCTACACGCCGGCGACGACTCGCTGTACGGCCCGCAGCCCTCGACTGCAGCCTCGTCGCGCACGGCCCTCATCTCGTCGCCCGCCGCCGCCGCCGTCGCCGGGCCGTCGTCGTCTCGGGACGCGCTCAACGCCTCGACCTCGACCCTGCGCCGCTTCGGCGCTTCGCCCGCGCCGCAGCGCAACGCGGCGTTCAGCCGCACGCCGGCCAAGGAGGCGGCGCGGCGTACGGTGCAGAACGTCTACGACGCGCTCGGCGACCTGGGCGACTCGCCGGCTCTCGAGCTCCCGAGCGCGCTGCGCAACCCGGCGAGGACCATGACGTTCAACTACTACTCGTCGTCGTCGTCTGCGGCAGGTGCGGGTGCGGGGCCGGGCAGCCCGAGCGAGAGGGCGACGGCGCGGCGTGCCGACCGCACCCTGCTCGGCGACGAGGCGGCGGCGGCGGCAGGCGGCGATGCGCACGACGAGAGCTACGCCTCGATGCCGTCCCAGCCGAGCTTCATGACGCAGCCGATCCCGTTCTCGCACCACGCGCCGTACAACGCGTCGAGCGCGTCGCTGTCGCACGGCGACGACGCTCCTCTCGCCGACTTTGGCGGCGGCACGACGGCCAACATCGACGCGCTCCTCGCCGGCAACCCGCCGGGCGGCACCGACCAGTACGCCGGCATCGTCGACGACGACGACGACGGCGCGGCGCGGTTCGGCTCGGGCACGGGCGGCACCGACGAGTCGTTCACGGGCGAGGCCGACGACCACCTGCACCTGCACCACCGCCCCGCCGAGCCGACCTACACCGAGGGCTTCGACGAGGGCTACTCGCGCGACGAGGACGAGCTCGGCGCGGCGGGCGGGCGCGCGCTGCGCCTCCCCGGGCAGGACGGGCCCGAGGACACGCTCTTCGGCATGCCCGCCGGGCGAGGAGGCGCGGCGGCGGCGGGCGGCGCTGCTGTGGGACCGAGCCGGCGATCGACGTACGCGCCCCAAGGTGCTGCGGTGGGCGAGGAGGACGAGGACAGCTTCGATGAGGAGGCGAGGAGGAGCGGGTTCCGGCTGCACGGTGCGGGCGACGAGATGGCGACGCTGCATGGCGGCAAGCTCCTCGAGAGCGGTACGTCTTTCTCCTTCTCCTTTCTGTGCGGCAACATGTGCTGACCTGCGCTCGTCGTCGTCGTCTCGCAGTGCCGTTCCAGGACAGCCCGCTCGCGAAATGGCGCCCCTAGCGCACTTGCTCTCGGGATCCTAGAGCCGGCCCTTTACGTGTCTGAATGCATGAGAGAGCCTTCTGTCTATACCGCGCATGGCCTGAGCGAAATGTGAGAGGTCGTCGTCGAGAGAGCGCGTCTTCATCGCGTCCCTCCTCCTCCGACAGCTCTCGCTCCCTCACCCGCTCACGAGCATGTCTGGCCTGTTCGGCACAGCCTCTTCAGCCAAGAAGCCCTCACCCTACGCGTCCTCGCGGCACCACAACTCGTCGGCGTCGGCGCGAGCACCGCCCTCGTCCGGCCCGTCGCAACTCTCGCCCAACCAGCAGCAGGAGGTGCGCGAGGCGTTCGAGCTGTTCGACCTCGACAAGGACCAGAAGCTCGACTACCACGAGTTCAAGGTGGCCCTGCGCGCGCTCGGGTTCGACCTCAAGAAGGCCGAGGTCCTCAAGCTCATGCGCGACCGCAACCACGACGACGGCCAGGGCGGCGGGCTGACGATCGGGCTCGATGGCTTCATGGGTATCGGTGCGTCCTGCTGCCGCACTCTCACGTCCCTCGCTGGTGCCGACGACGAGAGCTGACCTCTCCCCCACCTGCTGCCCCTCCCCCCTCCCCCGCCTTCTCTCCCTCGCTCTCGCACGCCGCCCTCATTGCGCTCCGCTCGCACACAGCCGAGCAGCTCATCCTTGCGCGAGACCCTCTCGACGAGATCCGGCGGGCGTTCAAGTTGTTTGATGAGGAGGGCACGGGCAAGATCTCGTTCCGCAACCTCAAGAAGGTCGCGCGAGAACTCGGCGAGAACCTCGCCGACGAGGAGCTGTGCGTCCTACTTCCTACCTCGAGCTGTATCCTGAGCCGGAGAGCTGTACTGACTGAGCTGGCGAGCGCGCAGGCAAGCGATGATCGAGGAGTTTGACCTCGACATGGACGGCGAGATCTCGGAGCAGGAGTTCATCAAGTGCGTCTCTGGCTCAGTCTCTGAGCCTCCGAGTACTCCAGCTGATGCCTTTGACGCTCGCAGGATCATGTCGGACGACGTCTGAGCGCGCACGGCCCTCTCGCCCTTCCCCTTTGTCACCCTCTTTCCGCCGTCGACTCGCCGCTTAATCTGTCCAGCTGTCCTGTGCCACAAGTGTAGCACCACCTCGCAATCATCCTGCCGTCTACCTGGCTCTCGTCGACGTCCGCCGACAGCGAGAAGCCGCAGTCGCGTCGCTCGGTGGGCCTCTTGCCCGGCGAGCTGTTTTTCCGCGTCTCCTGTCCGCCCCGCCTCGAGTCTCAGGCTTACTGCCGGCGAGTCCGGCATCGGATTGTCCTTGTCGATGTCGCGATTGCGCGCGTCAAGGAGCGGAGTCCGCGCCAAGGCGGAGGCGCCAAAAGCCCTCGCGAGCTGCTCCTCGTTCGAGAGCTCTCTTTCTTGCTTGCTCTGCACCTCTTGCTTGAGCCTCTCCTCCTTCACCATGTCGCACGAGAGCTCGCAGCCCTCGCTCAAGCGCACGACGTCGACCGGCGCGTACGGCGTCAACCTCAACAGCGAGCCGTCGCTGCCGCGCCGAGTTCCGTCCATTCACCTCGCTCGTCAAGGTCGCGACTGGTCGGAGCACAACATGTTCGTGCCCGACGCCGGGAGCCTGCGCCGCCACATGCGGCGCGAACGAGGACTGCAGCAGTGCGTCGCCGCTCGGACCCTCTCGCGACGTCGACCCCGCTTTGACCTCCTCCCCTTCCTCCCACAGCGATTGCAGCGACAGCTCTCTCCACCTCTCCGAGCGCGCTCACCGTGCTCTCGGTCTCGAGCGTCAGCTCGCGACGTCGCCTACCCGCTCGAGCGCCGACGACAAGTCGGCCGCCGCCCGCAAGCCGTTCGTCAACCTGAGCGACGAGGACGGCTCGCACTCGGACCCGGACATGGGCAAGGCGCCCGTCGACTCGAGCCCCGACTCGGACGCCGACTCGGACTCGTCGAGCAGCGACGAGGGCCTCACGATGACGCCGAGGCAGCCCGTGCGCTCCTCGACCTGGGCGCACGGCGGTCAGCCGGCGGTTCGTGCGCACGAGCGGCCCGGCGCCGCGCGCGCTCGCAGCAGCAGCAGCGGCTCGTCTGACGACGACGACGACGACGATGGGCTTGTCATGGCCCCCCCGCGCCGCGCCCACACCGCGCCCGGGCCCTCGTCGTCGTCCTCCGCCGCCTTCGCCGCTCGTCCCGCCTCGACGAGCCGCAAAGGCCGCCCGCCGCCGCTCGACAAGGACGCGTTCATCCCTCGCCCTCGCGATGGGCCCAAGTCGCCGTCGACGACCAGGCACGACGGCGAGCCGGTGATCGGCCGGATCTCGAGCCCGGTCAACGAGGAGACCAGGGTGCGTCGCCCTGTTCTCCCGTCTCGCTCGAGTCCCGCTCGAGCTCACTCACTCACTCGCTCGGCTGTCTTACTCGTGCTTGCAGAAGCAGCGCCGCAGGTCCTTTGTGCGTTCTTCGCCTCCTCCGTCTCCTGCGCACGGACCGCTCATTCTCCTCGTCGTCGCCCGCAGGACAAGGTCCTTGCCTCTCCGCCCCGTCGCTCGCGCCGCTAAAGCCGCGTCAGCGTCGAGGAGAGCGTGCTTTCGTGGCTCTCGAAGACAGGCCGGGTGAGGAGGAGGCGGCAAAGCGTGGGTTGCACTGCGAGGGCGAGAGGGGAGCTTTGTAGACAGGGCGAGGAGGAGGGGTAACGACCAAGTATGTGACAGCACAGGGGATAAGCAAAAGAGTGAGAGAGTGAGGGTATAGATCGCGGAGAGGAACAAGGGAGAAGTCAGGGAGAGGAAGAGAGAGGGGTCCGTGCGCGCTCAAGTCGACTCGGCGCCGTCGAGCTGCGCCTCGGTCGTCCCGCTCACGCGCACGCGGTACAAGCACGTGTAGGCCTCCTCGCCGTGGTTGCTCAGCACCTTGACGACGACGACCTGGACGGGGATGGCGAGGTGTCGAGCGGCGGGCGTGACCGGGAAGGTCTGCACGGGCGAGGGCATCGCCGGGTCGTACGCGCCGACGGCGAGCAGGATGTGGTTGGCGCTCGGCGGGAGCGACGCCGGGTTGAGGTCGAGCTCGGCGGCGAGCGGGTCGGGCGGCGAGCCGGCCTCGAGCGCGGCGTCCCGAGCGGCGCGCTTGGCGGCGAGTTGCTCGGCGCGGTACTGGCCAACCTTGGCGACGTTGTCGGCGCCCTCGACGATGCCCCACACCTCAAAGTCCTTGGGCGCCGACGACACGTCGCCGTCGAGAGCGACGTCGGTCGAGATGTGCTCGAGCGTGACGTCGGTCGGGACGACGCGGCGGCTCAGCTGGATGCCGAGCTGGCCCTGCTGCCCGGCAAAGGGCCAGCACGAACCGGGCGAGTTGTCCGAGTGGAGCGCCGTGACGGGAGGTCGACCGCGCGGCGCCTTGGTACCCGTGAGCCAGGCGAGGGCCGAGCGGGCGGCGCCCGACGGGTGCGGGTCGTACGACGGCGACGTGAGGGAGCGGATGACGCGCCCGCCCGAGGTGAACAGGGCGTAGTCGGGGCGCGCGAGGACGTCCTTCGAGTAGCGCAGGAGGGCCGAGTCGACCAGCGACGAGATGACGGCCGTCACGTTCTGCCCGTCGCTCGACTTGATCGTGACGGGTGCGCCCGACGACGATGACGCCGAGCCCGCAGCGACGGGCTGTGCACGCAGCTGCTCCTTGCGGCGCATGTCGTCCTGCTTGGCGACCTTGTTGAGGAGCTCGCGGCCCATCTGCTCAAAGTTCTCGTTCGCCTTATTCTCGAACTCGCGCTTGAGCGTCTTGATCTCGCGCCGCAGGAGGTCGAGGAACTGCTGCTTCGAGAGGAAGGCGTCGGACGAGCCGACGCGCGAGCTGAGGTCGGTCGCGACGAACGCTCTGAGCGCGCCCTCGTTGGCGGCGAGGAAGTCGTCCCACGATGGCGGGGCGGCGATGACGGGTGCCGGCGGCTTGGCCTCCTTCGACGACGACGAGCCGCCGAAGAGCCCGCCGCGCTTGGCGCCGTCGAGCGAGGCGAGCTTGGTGTCGACCGTGCGCTCGACAACCTTCTTGTCGACGAACGCGTCCTTGAGGACGCGCCAGAAGGCCGGGTCGATGTCGAGCCGCCCGCTCTTGTCCATCATGACGGCGATCTTGCCGGGGAGCTTCTGCGCGATGGCGTCGAGCGCGAGCTGCGTGATGCGCTCCGAGCGAGTCGCCGCCTCGACGTCCTTGGCGACCTTGGCGACGTCGCGCTTGACCGAGTCGACGTCGTCCGAGACGGTCGAGACGCTGCCCTCGAGGCGCACGATGTCGCGCGCATCGGCCTGCTGCGCGACGGCGAGCGCCTTGAGCCGGCCCTGCAGGCCCTCGAGCTCGTCCTTGACGCCGAGGACGGCCCGGCTCGCCTCGGCGGCGTGCTGGACGCCGCTGCGCTCGACGGCTTCGAGCGCCGACGAGATGCGCGACTGCTCGACCGAGACGCTCGTCTCGAGCGTGTCGAGCTGAGAGGCGAGGCGCGAGATGGCGCTGCGGTCGTGCGACGAGCGCTGGCGGTCCGACTCGGACGTCGACGAGAGGCGGCCCATGGCCGACTCGAGGTCGGAGAGGCGCGCGATGAGGCCCTCGAGCGAGTCGGGCGGGACGTCGGGCGCGATGAAGAGAGGTGGCGGCGGGGAGGAGGTCGAGGTCGCCGCGAGCTTGTCGAGAAGGTCGTACCGCCTGCGAGCGAGCATGATCGCCAGGTCAGCGAGGCTCGTGCACGTAGAGGGAAGGACGAGGAGAGACGCACCAGACAGCGACGATGAGGGCCGAGGCGAGCAGCAGCGCACCGACCGCCCTGCGGATCTTGGCCCAGTCGAGGAGCGGGTCCTGCGCTTTCCTCCTCACGCGCTCGACGACACGCACGAGAGGCCGCAGCGCATCGCCGCACCGGCGGCCCCACTTGCCCTCGCGCACGAGCCCGCCCGCCACGCCCTCGTCGTCCTCGCCCTCGTCGTCCTGCGCGCCGAGCGGCGTGCCCGCGCCGAGCATCGATGGCGGGCCGGGCAGGCGCCGCTTGCGCAGCGCGCTGACGGGGCTCGCGCCCGCCGCCTGGGGCGTGAGCGGGTACGCGCCCGTGCTCGGCATGGGCGTCGCCATGCCGCCCGGCATCGGCGGCGGCGGGCCCTGGCCCTGGCGCTGCTGCAGCTGCCGAGCGCGGGCCTGCTGCGCCTCGTGCTGGCGCTGCTTCTGCGCCTCGAGCGCCTGCACGATGCGCTCCTCCTCGGAAAAGTCGTACGACGAGCCGCGCAGGACCGAGTCGTCGAACGACGCCGAGAGGCTGTGCCCGTCGCCGTGGTGGTCGCGCCCGTTCGAGCCGACGCCGAGCGAGCGGTCGAAGGCGGCAAAGGCGGGGTCGGGCGAGGGTGCGGCGTCAGAGGTCGAGGCGCCGATGTTCGAGTAGAAGGGCGAGGGCGAGCGGCCGAGGGTCGACGGCTGAGCGGGCTGCTGGCCCTGGCGAGCCGCGCCCGACTGCGCCGGCGAGGGCGAGCCGACGCGCAGGTAGTACGAGGTCGCGGGCGGCGTCGCGTCGCCGTCGCCGTCGTGGTCGTACGAGCCGCCTCGGTCGGCGGCCGGATAGTGGTCGTGCTGGTCCATGCCGCCCAGGTCCTGCTCGTCGCCCTGCTGGTCCTGCTCGGGCTCCTCGTCCTCCTCCTCGACCTCCTCCACCTCCTCGTCGTCGTCGTCTTCTTCCTCGCCGCTCTCGGTGCCGCCCCAGCTCCTCGCGACCTTGCCGCCCTTGGGCTTCTTGCCGAACCAGACCTCGGCGTCGCGGATGCCGCGCGCCCATGCGCCGCCGTCGCTCGCGCCGACGCTCGAGCGCGCTTTGGCCTTGCTCTTGCGGCGACTGCGGGGCTTGTCGTCGTCGGACGAGGCCGGGGCTGCGGCCTCGGGGCGGTATGTCGGGTCGACGGGCTTGGCCGAGCGGCGCCGCTGGGTGCGACTAGTCGAGGCGGCTGTTGACGTGCGGCTCGGCGTCAGTAGATGACCGCAGAAAAAGGAGAGACGGGCGAGGGACGCACCCTCGTCGTCCAGGGCGACCTTGGGACGCTTCTGGCCGCCGCGCTGCGCATCGAGCTCCGACTCCTCGCTGCTCGACGACTGCCCAGCCTGCGGCTTGACCGAGGGGTCCTTGACGACGTTCTTCTGCGAGCGAGGCGAGGAAGGGTGAGCGAGCTGAGCGTGACGGAGAGGCGGCGTGTAGAGGGAGGGTCGCACCTTGCGCTTCTTGCCGGCACTCGACGGCGCAGCGGCCTGCTTGGCCGCCACCATGATGAGCTCCTCCTCCTCCTCGCTGTCGCCCTCGTCCGCCTCGGCCTCGTGCCGGCCCGGCGGCGCCGCAAAGTCCTCTCTCCTGCCGCCGACGCGCACGCGACCCTGCTCGCTCGTCGCCGCCTTGAACGCGTTGGCAATGTTGACGCTCGTGTTCTGGTACCCGGACGAGTAGGTCGGCGCGGGCGCGGTCGCGACGGGCGGCGGCGCAGGGTAGGCGTGGCCGACGACGTCCTTCTTGCGGCTCGCGAGCGAGCGCGCGTACCGCTCGCCGGCGGGAGGTGCGGCGGGCTCGTTGTCGCCCTCGTCGAGGGTGCCGAGTGGCGCGGTCGTGCTCCTCGCGCGGTGCTGGCGCGGGGTCGAGGTCGAGGCGGCTGCGGGGCTGTTGGCGGACGCCTTGGATGTGGAGGAGCGGCGGACCTCGATCTCGACAGAGGGGGTGCGGCGAGCGCGTGACATGGTGGTGGTACGAGTTGCGGTCGAGCTCGAGGGCGGGCGGGGGAGCAGCGGCTCTGGCGAGGCTCGAGATGGGGAGGCGAGCGCGAGGGGAGGCCGACACGAGGGGCGGCGCGTGCGGCGATGCGCTCGAGAAGGGTGGGCGAGGCGAGGGCGAGGTGGTGGAGGTCTCCAGTGGCGGGTGTAGTTGTGCACAGCGCAGCGAGCTGCACGAGGGAGTGTCAGCGAGGGCCCGGGTTGATGAGAACAAGGGGGAGGCGCTGAGGGGCGAGGCGGCCGTGGAGCGCACCTGTTGCGGCTCTGTACGGCTTCAAGGACTGTCGTGAAGCGCTGCAGCTACTCGCAACTGGCCCTGAGGGTGCGGCGGGCGACGAGGCCGGCGTGTGTTGAGCGAGAGCCGAAGTCGGGCCTCAACTCGCCGTCCGTCTCCCTCTGTTCGTGCCGCAAGCTCTGCGCACGAGTCGTGCTATTAAGTGACGCAACCGAGCTTCTACGCACGAGCGCGCCACCCGCCTGCGACTCACCCGTCACGCTCGCTTGTCCTCCTCCTCCTCCTCCTCGCCCCTCAACTTGCTGCTCGTCTTGACCGCTCTACTCTCAGCTGAATGAACATCAGCTCACAAGAGCGCCCGCTCGAGCCGAGGCGCGGGAGAGGCGTCGAGAGGCTGCTCGCCAGCTGTCGAGCTCTGAGGAAGGCCGCCCTCTGCGCGGGCGAGAGGACACTAGCAATACACCAAGGGGAGAGGGCAGAGCGCGCGCAGGCGCTCAAGGAGGGCAGAGTACGAACGAGGGTATGCTGGGAGGGCGACGACGGCAACGACGGGCGGATGAGGGAGTGAGGGCGAGGGAGGGGGACCGAGCGTCTACTCGAGCTGGCCCTCGCGCTCGATGTCCTCGAGGCGCGTGATTTGCCTGTGTGGGAACGCGGGCATCGACAATCGTCAGATTACGGCACCCAGGAGAGGGGCCGAGAGACGAAAGAGAGCGAGAGCGCGACGACGCACCGGTCGCGGACCTTCTCCTGCCACCTGAGGAGCTTTGCGTGCTCGTGCACCTGGAAGCCAAAGATCCTCGGCCGGACCCTCTCGACCTTGCTCGCCGCCTGAGCTCCGAGCCCTCCCCCGCCGAGGCCCGCCTGGCCGCCGGCGCCCTGCCCCGCGCCGGGCACGCTCTTGCTCGGGATCATGCCCGGGTAGACCATGAAGAGCATGTGGGCGAACGTCGAGCCAAAGTAGGCGCCGTCAATCGAGCCGTGGCGGGACGACTTGGGGCTGTACAGGTCCTCGCACCGCGGGCAGTAGAGCTTGACGGCCTTCTGGTACGGCAGGTCCGACAGGCCGAGCGGGAGGAGCGGCTGGCCGTAGCACAGGACGCGCGGGCACCGCCCAAAGTCGCCCTTCTTGTACTTCTCGATCTGCGCGCAAGAGCGAGGCGGGTGAGCTGAAGCGTGAGCGAGGGAGAGGAGGGAGGCGGGCGCACCATCTTGGACAGGCCGCGCGAGGTGATGATGAACCGGGCGTGGATGAGGCCGTACAGGTGCCGCGCCGACGACTCGAGGTGTTCCCGCTGCTCGTCGTTGAGGTCCTCGTCGGCTGCGGCGTCACGAGGAGTCAGCTTGAGCGAGCGGCGGACGGAAGAAGGGAGGGAGGGGTCCGCACCGGCCGTGTCGGTGATGAGGTCGAGCGCGGCCGAGTAGCCCTGCACCTCGGCGTTGAGGCCCGTCAGGTTGAAGCGGTCGAGGATGTACTCCTCGTCGACCTCGCAGAAGTACTCGTTGCCCTTGGACGCGAGGAACCACCTGCGCAAGAGCACGCGTCAGTCTGCGTCCTACGACCTCGACGTCCAGCGCATGGCTCCGCACGACAAGTGTGCGAAGGCGATACGCAGCAGCGAGGCGACGATGGACCGGACTCACGAGATCCACGAGTTGGCGTACGAGGCGGACGACGAGAGCGAGAGGTCGTCGGCCACTGCGGTTCAGGGTCAAGAGTCAGCGGTGGTGCTCTACGCGCTGACTGGGCTGCGCGGCCTGCACCGCTTCATGCCCCTGCTGCGAGCCCTCAAGCCCTCGTCCGCCGGACGGGCTCATCAGCTCGAGCCCGCCTGCCCATCTCGACGCACCGAGCGTGCGCAGCAGGACTCGGCACCATGCGCGCATGCTCTGACACCGTCTGTGGAGAACGGGCAACTTACTGGCTGCGGTGGTCGACGAGGTCGCGAGACGGAGGTTCGTGAGGCGAGGAGGACGAGGTCGAGGGGCGGGTGCGAGGCGGACGAGTAGTGCGAGCTGCGCTGCCGAGTCGATAGAGGTGGCGTGTGCAGCAAGTGGTGCTCGAGCAGCAGCGAGCGGGTGGAGGAGGAGGTCAGGCGGTGCTGGCTGCGACGGCGAGCGGGCGGATTACGTTTGCCTTAGTTTTGCTCGTTTGGCTCGCTGGTAAGGTCAGTTGTAATCGGCCTCCGCGCTGCCGGGCCTCGACCTCGACGTCGACCTCGCGCCGGCCTCTCTGCTCCTTCCCTCGCACCTCTTCACCACGGGCTCTTGCACCTGCTTGCACCTTCTCGCTCTCGCACCATGGCTCCTCCGACTGTTCACGACGACGAGTGCGCCCCCTCCACGCTCCCCTCGCTCCTCCTCCATCCCCCACCCTCGTCTCGCCCCCCACCTCATCTCAACAAGCGGCCCACCACGAGCAGCTGCACTGACACGGCCTCGCCCCTCGCAGCCTCGACGACCTCGACGACGTCCTCGACGCCTTCTCGTCCCCCGCCCCGCCCGCCGCACCCTCGACCTCGTCGCCGTCCGCCCCGGCACCCCCGGCAACCACCGCCCGGGTCCCCTCGTCCTCCTCCTCTGCGCCCTCTGCCGCCGCAAATGCCCCCTCGGACGACTTCCCCGACCCAGACGACGCCGCCCTCGCCGACCCGGACGACGAGGAGCTCGACCCGCAGCTCGCGCGCGAGCTCGAGCAGGGCATGGCCGCCCTCTTCGCCGGGCTCAACCCTGCCGCCGCGGGCGCGCCGGGCGCGAGCGCCGGAGCGGGAGACGGCGGCGGCGAGCTCGACGAGGGCGAGTTCCGCAGGGTCATGGACGAGCTCATGCGCGGTGAGCTGGGCGGCGGCGGCGCGGCGGGAGGAGCGGGCGAGGGCGCGGGCGGGCTGGGAGGCGCCGACGCGGGCGAGCTCGAGCAGCTCATGAAGGCGCTCGGCATGGCGGGCGGCGGCGGCGAGGCGGCCAAGGGCAAGGCCAAGGCGCCCGCCGCGGCGGCGTCCTCGTCTGGCGGTGCGAGCGCAGGGCCCGCCGCGCCGCCGGCCAACTTCCAGGACGCCATCGCCGCGTCCATGTCCAAGCTGCGCGACTCGTCGTCGACCGCCAACGCGTCGCGCTCGGCGGCGGGCGCGGCGGGAGGTGCAGGCGGCGCGGGCGGCATGGCGGGCATGCTGGCGCAGATGGCGGGCATGCCCGACCTCGGCGGCGCGCTCGACTCGGAGGAGGGGCTCCAGGACATGCTCGACGAGATGATGAAGCAGCTCATGGGGCGCGAGATGCTGTACGAGCCGCTCAAGGAGCTCTCGGACAAGGTGCGTCGGGGTCCGGGTCACTTTCGCTTGGTTCCTGCGGCATGTCTCGCCAAGGATAGTCCAGCTCGTCGACACCTTTGGCCCACTGACGCACGTCACCCTCTCCTCGCAGTACCCGGCCTACCTCTCGGCGCACCGCACGTCCCTCTCGCAGGCCGACCTTGAGCGCTTCGAGAAGCAGCAGCAGATTGTCGGGCAGATTGTCTCCAAGTTTGAGGAGCCCGGCGCCGACAAGGAGCCGCCGCTGACGGACAAGGAGGAGGAGGAGCGCCAGCAGAGGCTCGACGCCGTCGTGGACTTGGTCGCAAAGGTGCGTGCGCGCTCCCGCTCTCTCGGCATCTTAGCCTCGTGCGACTCGTCGTGCGGAGCTGTGCTGATGCAGGCGAGATGATCTCGAACGCAGATGAACGAGTGCGGCGCGCCGCCGAGCGAGATCATGGGCGAGATGCCTCCTGGTGCGTCTCCTCTCTCCCGCTCTCCTCCTACGTCTCCCCTCGTGCAGCGCTGACGCCCGCTCTCTCTCTTACGCTCACAGGGATGGAGCTGGGTGCCGACGGCGTGCCCAAGGTGCCCGAGTGCGTAGTGTGCTGAGGCGGACGGGTCCCTGCGTCGACGGGGCGAGTGCAGCGAGGAACGGTTCTCCTCGATCGACGGCGAGGGTCTCCTCTGCAGCGAGAGCGACAGCTTGGTCGAGAGTGTGGCTGTGTCAGCAGAGAGAGGAAGCAGGTGGCAAGTTCGAGAGGTCGGTGCGCTGACGAAATGACGGCGTTTGTGCCGCCCGGAGCGCGGCGAAGAGGCGAGTGGCCCTCGCCCTCTCGTAATCAGCTCCTCACACCACTCCAAGCACCCGTGAGCTGCGCTCTCCCTGCTCCTGCACTCTCCCAGCACTCGCGACTGACCGCGCCGCCCTCGCTCCGCCTCTCTGCGCTCCTCCTCGCCCCTCCTTCTCGCCTCACCTCATCGCTCGCCTCGTCGCCCCTCCAGCTCTCGTCACACAGCACCATGGTCGCCACTATCGACTCGTACGACGCCTTCAAGGCCGCCACCAGCACCGACAAGCTCGTCATCATCGACTTCTGGGCGACGTGGTCCGTCCTCTCGCTCCTCCCTCCCTCGTCGCCCCCTCTCCCCTCGCTGACATATTGCCCTCGCGCCCTCGCCCTCGCCTCTGCGTGCGTAATCGCTCGCAGGTGCGGTCCCTGGTGCGTCTCGCAGCTTCTCACTGCTATCGAGCGAGCCGCCGCGCGTCGAGCAAGCGGTGCTGACCCTCTCCTCTTGGTCTCGCCCACAGCAAGGTCATCGGCCCCGTCTTTGAGAAGCTCGAGCCCAAGTTTGAGAACATCGGCTTCTTCAAGTGCGACGTCGACGCCCAGGAGGTGCGGCCCCTGCCGCTTGCTCAGGCCCGGCTCGAGCGCTTTCCGCTGACCCAACTCTTGAGTCGCCCGCGCGCAGGAGGTGGCCGGCGAGGTGGGCATCAAGGCCATGCCGACCTTTGCGCTGTTCAAGAACGGCGAGAAGGTCGGGACCGTGGTCGGCGCCGACCCGAACAAGCTCAAGGCGGCGCTCGAGCACCACTCGGCGGAGAGCGCGTAAAGGTCGCTCGTGCGCTGTAGCTAGATTCGCTGGAGGGAGAGAGTTGGCCCTGAAAGACAAGACTGTACACACGTCGTGTGCTCGAGCGAGAGGGAACTTGGAACGAGAGTTGACGCCGAGAACGAGTCGCTCGCCGCCGCGGCGGAGGAGGACGAGGACGAGGACGAGAGACCGGCTCGTTGCCCTACACGCCTCAGAGGACCATGCCGCACCTTGACAACGACGAGGTGAGCCCTGCACATAGCCCACATAACCCTGCCGCACCGCGCTGACCCGCTTCCGCGCTCTCCTCCTCGTCCCTCGTCCCCCTCCGCTCACCGCACACGACCCAACTCGCCCACCACGCCTACGCCCGCAGTTCCTGACCCGCCTCGAAGAGCTCTTTGCCGCCCGCAAGGACAGCGGCTCGGTCTTCCTCGTCCAGAAGCGCAGTCCGTCCCTCTCTCGCCGACGTCCTCCCTTCGTGCGGGGTCCGAGTCGCTCATCAGGCTCCTCTCCCCCCTCGTCCCGCCGCCCATGCAGTGACCCACGAGCCTGAAGCGAGCACCTCCTCGGCGGTGGCACCAGCAGAAGCAGCGGGCGACGACGTCGACATGGGCGAGGCGGCCGCCGACGAACACCGCGAGTGGCCCTGGCTCCTCCGCGCGACCGACGGCAAGTCCAACAAGACGTCAAAGGTCAAGCTCTCGACCGTCGTGCGCACCTCGCCTCCTTCCTCCTCTTCTCGCCCATGTGTTGACCCTCCTCCTCGCGCGCAGGTCCTCCCCGCCGACACCACCGCCTTCCTCGAGCGCTACTCGTCCCTCCTCCGCACCCAGTTCGCGTCGGCCCTCCGCCCCAAGCGCAAGCGCACCGACCTCGCGCGCGCGCGCCTCGTGCGCCAGCTCACGCGCCAGGCCAAGCTGCGCGCCAAGAAGGAGGGCAAGGAGAGCGAGCCGTGGATGGACAGCCGCGAGACGATCGAGGCCGAGGCGCAGAGGAGGGTCAAGGCGCTCGAGGCGCGCGCGAGGGCCGCGGCGGCGCCTCCAGCGGGCGCAGGAGCAGGAGCAGGAGCAGGAGGAGGGTCCAAGGGCAAGGGCGCGAGCGCAGCCGGGGCAGGGGCAGCGGCAGCGGCGGCGGCGGGCGCAGGACCGGGGCCGGGCGCGTTCCGCGTCGTACTCCCCAAGGTCGTCGGCCCGCGGCGGGGCAACGGCGTCGAGCGCAGGCGGCGCGCAGAGAAGCGCCGCAACAAGGTCGTCGACAAGGTCAAGCGGCGCAGGGACGCCAAGCTGGCTGGGTCGGGCGCGCCGTAGCTTGCTGTTCGTCGACGCAACTAGCTGTTCTACTCTCTCTCGTTTTGTGCCCTCGAGAGGCTCGAGCATGACGAGGCGCGAGGTGCAGGACAAGGAGGGGGCGAGAGAGAACAACAGGTGGGTGTGCGAGGGGAGCGACAAGGTGACAGAGAGAGAGAATAGGATGATGCTGCACACGACGAGAGAGAGAAAAGGCACTTCCCTCACTCGACCTCGTCCACCTCGCTCGCGGCCCTCCTCCCTCCCGCCGCCGCCGCCGTCCACACCCTCGTCTTTGCCCTCGGCGCCTCGCCCGCCTCGCGCTCGTCCATGTAGCTCCGCAACAGCTCGGCCACGTCCGGGTGGCTGCTGCTGCGCGCGTGCAGCTCGCGACGCTGGTCGAGCGGCCGCGGACTGAGCGCGAGCGGCGTCGTGGGCGCGCTCAGGCCGCCTGACCCGCCCGACCCGCCCAAGCTCGAGCTCGAGCTCGTGCCGCCCGTCGTCGGCGGCCGCAGCGAGGTGACGGTCGCCGACCGGCGCTTGCGCGGCGAGGCCGAGGCCGAGGCGGTGCCCGGGGCGGCGGAAGAGGTGGCCGACGGGGCGGGCGCGAGCGATAGGCGGCGCCCGGCTGCCGACGGCGACGACAGCGAGTGCGTCTTGCGCAGGGTCGACATCGAGAGGTCGCGCGCCGAGGCGTAGGCGCGCAGGATCGGGCGCACGCTCGGGTGCGCGTCGACGAGGCTCGGCGAGGGGAGCGCCGTCGGGGACGTGCTCGCGCTCGCGCTCGTGCGGGTCGCCGTCGCCGAGCTCGACGTGGACGAGGTCGCGATCGAGGTCGAGGTCGAGGTCGAGGCGGCGGCGGAGGAGGTGGTGCTCGGGTCGGGCGAGGGAGCCTGGACGTTGATGAGCGTGTCGGCAGTCGCGCGCTCGTCGGTCGGCGAGTGGACGGCGCGCCGCTTGCCCCTCAGGACAGGCGACATGGCCGCGTCGCTCGAGTCGGTCGCGAGCTCAAAGTCGGTCGCGCCGAGCTCGTCGTCCTCGTCAAGGTCCATCTCGTCGTCGTCCTCGAGCCCTTCGACATCGTCCTCCTCGCTGCTCCCGCTCGGCAGGTCCCGCCCGCCGGCGCTCGGCGGCGAAGGCAAGCTGTTCTTGTCGGCGTTGCCCTGCTGGTCGACCTCGTGCGCGTCGGCCGCGATCGACCGGTCGACCTCGCCAAAGTCGAAGCCCGACGCCGAGTCGCCCGCCAAGCTCGACTCGTCGCGCTCGCCCGGCGACGGCGCGTTCGACGTTGCAGCGGCGGTGTGCGACGAGCCCGGCGCCGAAGAGGAGGAGGCGGCGGTGGACGAGGCGCGCTCGGCGGCCTTGCGCTTGAGCCGCGGGAGCGTGTGCTTGACGAACGAGCGCTGCGACTGGAACGCCTTGCGGCTCGCCTCGAGGAACAGGAAGGCCTGGAAGACGTGCACGCAGTCCTGCAGTTGCGAGATGGAGGGGCAGCAGGTCAGCACGAGCTCGTCGAGGATCGGGAGCGCCTGAGGGGTGCGAGCGCACCTCGAAGATCTCGTGCTCGACCTTGACGCCCGCGATCGCCGCCTTGTGCGCAAGGAGCGTGATCTCGTCGCGCAGGACCTCGGCGTCGCCAGCCTGGATGAGGAGCGGCGGCAGGCCCTCGAACTTGCCGAACAGCGGCGAGACGTACGGGTGCGTCAGGTACTTGTCGATCTGGTCGCCGAGGAGGCACTTGACCGGGTGCATGTGGTCGTCCTCGTCGTTGGGCGTCGGGAGGTAGTCGTACGGCTGCGGCGCGACGGCGGAGAGTCAGCGAGGGGACTGAGTCGAGCGAGAAAAAAGGGGCTCGAGCGCACGCGGTTGGTCGTCCAGCTCTCGCACGACATGGTGAGGTCGACCCAGGGGCTCATGAGGACGCCACCGGACGGCAGAGGGTAGCCCTCGTCGCGCAGGTACATGAGCGTCGCGAGCGCGAGTCCTCCTCCTGCGCTGTCGCCGGCGATGATCTGCAACGTGCAGCTCGTCAGCGCCGCGCTCGCCGGCTCGCGCGAGAGCGAGAGATGAGCGCACAATGTTTTCTGGCGGGATCTTGAGGTCGACGGTGAGGCGCATGTAGGCCGAGACGGCGTCGTGAAGCTGACCCGGGAAGCGCGTCTCGGGCGCGAGGCGGTAGTTGATGGCTGCGAGGCGGGCTCGGCACGTCAGCAGCGGCACATGTGGGTCATGGCGGGCAGGGAGAGAGGAAGGAAGAGGCGCACCGAAGACACGGGCGTCGCAGTAGCGCGAGACCGAGATGGTGAGGTAGCGGTGCGTCTCGGCCGAAAACATGTAGTAGGCGCCGCCGTGCAAGTACAGGCACACGAGGCCGTCCTTGCTCCCTCCTCCACCGCTCGCTGCCGCACCGCTCGCGCCCTTGTGCGCCCCTCCTGCGCCTGGACCCGCACCCGCACCCGCCTCGACCGGCTTGTCGAGCGTCCACTCGCGCGTCATGCGGCGCCACAGGCGCTTGTTGGTGACCCACTCGCCGGCGATCTCGCGGTTGCCCGTCTCGAGGGCGTCCGACTCGGCGAGGAGGCCGCGCAGGCTGCGGCGCTTGACCTTGAACGAGATGGGCGTGACGATGCCGTCCTTGGGCGTCGGCAGGAGCGAGCTGAGCTCGAGGGCGGACCTACAGGGGGATACTTGGGGTCAGCTCGAGGCTTGGAGAGGAAGAGGCAAGCAGACGCACCGCAGACGGGCGAGCGACGAGAGGTGCGAGTAGGTCGACACCTCGCGCAGGAATGTCGTGAACAGGGTGAGCTCGACGCCCCAGGACGGTTTTGGCGGACCGTAGATGTGGTGCTGTACGAAGGCCTTGGTGAGGCTCGTTCCTGCAGGAGGGCGACAAGGGCGCGAGAGGGTCACGAGGTCAGCGAGGTCGTGCGGGATGGGCGTGAAAGCGGGAAGGGAGGAGTGCGCACCTTGCTTGGCAAAGAAGGGGACGTACTCCCACAGGTGCGCGTTGGGCCTCGCGAGCTTCTGGCGCACGTCAGTGCGAGCCTTCTCGGGGAGGGCACCGCCGCCTGCGCTGAACGGCTCGAGGAGGGCGGCCCAGCTCGCGAGCGCCGTCTGCGCCTCGGCGCCCTCGGACGCGTCCGGGTCGGTCGCGCCGCCTGGCCCTTTGACGTGCTCGGTGGCAGTCGCGGACGAGCTGGACGATGCTGACGAGGAGGTCCTGCTCTTTGGCGGCGAGAGGGCGGGCGAGGACGTGTCGCCCATCGAGGCGCCGCCGAGCGAGAAGGGCCACCAGGGCATGGTCTGGGTAGGCGTAGGCGGCTCCACCTGTCGGCTAGGTGGGCTCTGGCGCGGTGATGGCTGACGAAGGAGGAGGAGGCGGTTGCCCGGCGGAGGAACGGCGGGAGGAGGTGGGGGAAGGTCGAGCGAGCTGGGCGCGGGCGGGCTGCGCTGTGGGTGCACTCGGTGGAGAGCTGGATGTGCTGTGCCGTGCCGGTCGAACCTAGGCGACTGAGCGGAGAGCGAGAAGGCGACAGCCAACTTCGGCTCTCGGCTCCGGACCTCACGAGGCCTCTCCCTCGCCGGCGATGCTCGATCGAGCTGCTCTGCTGTGCAGGACCGCGCCTCTCTCACGTGCAGCGACCGCGCCCGCCCTCTGCCTGTGCCGACGCCGCTTCGCAGCTCTCCGTCGCGGCGAGTCTCGGACGCGCCTCTTCTGCGTCTGCTCAGCGAGCTGTCCTGCCGTGCACAGCTGCTGTTGCTCTGTCCATGCCCGCACAACTGCACGACGCGCCGCCTCGAACCTGCAGCTGAGGCGGCCGAGCGGCACGCTCATCCTCGCCGACTTGCCCTCTCGGAACTTGCTCAGCCGCCATCGGCGATGTGGCTCGCTCGCTGTTAGCTCGGGCGACTTCCACGTCGCCGCGCTCACTCGTCGTGGCTCGTCAACGGCGGCGGCGTCCGGCTGGGCGAGCTGGCGAGCCCGGGCCCGAAGCGGACGGACCTCTCGCTCGCTCGAGGACAGGGTGCAGCACGGTGCGTCGTTGCGCTGCGTCAAGAGAGCGCGACACCGAGATGAACAAGAGAGAGTGAGAGGGAAGGGTGACTGCTGCATGGTCCGCAGGAGCAGGAAGGACGGCACGAAGGGGTATCGAGAGGGAAGGACGAGGAGGAATCGAGTCGAGGTCGTCGAGGACAAGGTCGTGGCGGGTCGTCAGAGAAGGGGAGGGAGGGTCGCTCAGACAGAGACGAGCTCGCGCATGAGGGCATCGAGGCGCTGCGGGGAGGGGAGAGCGAGTCAGTGACTTGAACTTGAAGCGAGAGGAGAGGAGCAGAGAGAGGGGAGCGCACCTCGTCCAGGTCGCCGAACGCCTTGGCGGGCACCTCGTACGCACGCCGCACCTCGGGACGCAGGCTCTCGACATCGAGCTCGCGCCCAAACAGCCGCTCGTCGACCGAGTCCCGCGACGGCGACGCTCGAGCCCCTCTGCCCGCCGCCGCCGCGGCGCTCACGATGGCGGCGAGCGTGTCGTAGCCGTACTCGTCGCAGTACGCGATGCCCTGCGGCTGCGAGCCCGCACCGGCGACGCGGTAGTTCGAGTTGGACAACGACGCGGGCGTAAAGTGCTGCGACGACGACGAGGCGGCCGTGAGCGGCGTCGAGAGCTGGTCCGTCGTCGCCGCGGTCGAGCCCGCGGACGACAGCGACGCGATCGACGCCTTCTTGGCGTGGCCCTCAAAGGGCGCGCTGCCGCTGCCGTTGCGGGCGCGCTGACGAGGCGACGACGCCGAGCCCGACGCGCCCGTGCGAGGGCTGTGCAGCGACGACGACGACATGAGCTGGTCGATCGAGGGCGAGTCGCGCAGCACGTCGCCGAACGGCGAACGCCGCCCGCTCAGAGCCGACGCGGACCGCGCCGAGGTGCTCGCGGCGGGCGACGTGCGCCCGCTCGCCGTCGCGCTGCCGCCGTTGCTGATGTAGGACCGCGGGCGCCAGCCAAAGCTGCCCGTCGGCGACGCCGCCCGGCGCGCCTTCTCCTCCTTGACGCGGGCGAGGACGCGGTCGAGCCGCTCCTGGAGCGGGCCCTCCATGACGGGGCTCGTCATCGGGCGAGGCCCGAGCGCGCTGCGCAGGTGGTCGTCGTGGTACGAGGCCGAGGTGGCGCTGCCGTTGAGGGCGAGAGGGCGAGGCTGGTGGTCCCGGGGCGAGCCGGCTCGCTCGACGTCGACGCTCGTCGTCCTCAGGGCGTCGACCGCCCGGCGCTCCTCCTCGTCGTCCTCGTCGTCGCTCGCAGCCGGGAGCGAGCCCGTCGCCGTGACGAACGACTCGGCGTCGGTCGTCGTCGCGGCCGAGGCGGCGCGCGACATGCCCTGCGTCGGACGCTGCTGCTGCTGCTGCTGCGGCGGCGGTGCGGGCGACGAGCTCGCCCTCGTGGGCGTCGCGCCGCCGTGCCACTCGTCCTCGACGATCTCGCTGATGTCGGTCTCGGTGCCGTCCTGGTGGACGAACGAGTAGCGCACCTCGTCGCCATCGTCGGCGCGCGACGACCGGATCGTGCCCTCCTGCGGGACCGTGATGTCGAACCCGTGGCCGTCGTTGCCGCGAGCCGAGAGGAGCGCGCTCTGGTTGGCGCGCTGGGCGGCCCGCTGCGCAGCGATGAGGTCGCGCTGGCTCTTGCCGCGAGCCGCCTCCGGGTTGGGCGACGAGTCCTCGAGCACTTCTTGCTCGTCGTCGCTGCCGACGTCCTCGGCGTGCTGCGCTGCCGCCGCACGTCGCTGCTGCAGCTTCTCGAGCTCGTCGATCGTCTGCGGGAGGGCGGCGGCTCGGGTCGACGCACTCGGTCGGACGGGCGAGCGGCGGATGACGAAGGTCGGGTCGTGCGGCTGGACGTCGCTCGCCGTGCCGAGGATGAGGGTCGCGTCGGCCGAGCGGCGGCGGAACTCGCGGGAGGAGCGGTCGTACGCCTTGAACAGCGGCGCGGTCGAGTAGGCGTCGAGGAGCTTGCTCGAGGCGTTGAGGTACGACTCTGCGAGGGCGAGAGGGCGAGGCGTGTGAGCGTTGCGGACGCGCTCGAGAGAAGGCGAGGTGAGCGAGAGAGCGAGAGACGCACCTTGACCGTCGCGCTGCACGGCGAGCCCGTACTTGACCCGAGCCTGGCTCCTGCGGCGGTTGACGCGGTCCTCGACCTCGTCGCCGCCGTCGACAACGCCGTCGACGATGCCGAACCGGTCGAGCGCCGTCTCGATGACCTCGCTCACGTTGGCGTTGCGCGGGAAGAAGATAACCTTGTCGCGCGGCGGGAGGTTCATGAGCGCGGGCGACGTGTCGAGGAAGCCGCCGTTGCGCGACTGGCGCTCGGCGAGGACGGCGCGAGGGATGATGGCGGTGCTTGCCGGGTCAAAGACGACCGTCTCAGGCAGGTCGGACGGGTGGATGAGGATGCGGACCGCGAACCGGTACGACGGCGCGTTTGCCGAGCTGCTCGTGCTGCTGCCGAGGAACGACTGCTGCGTCGCCGTGAGCTCGCTCGAGCCGTCGTGGTGGTCGAGCGACGACGACTGGGCGAACGAGGCGTCGGCGCCGCCGCCCTGGTCGCCCGGCTGCGAGCCGACGAGCGGCGACGAGGGCCCGCCGCGGCGGTGCAGGTAGAACTTGACGGCCGAGTCGTCGCTCCAGTCGTTGACGCCCGAGCTGGCAATGGCCGGGTGCATCGACAGGTTGCTCGAGATCGAGTTGATGCTGCCGATGGACGAGCGCTTGACGCTCGGCGGGAGCTGGAAGCCCGCCTCGTCGCCCTCGGCGCTGCGGTCCGACAGGTCCTCGAACACGCGCAGCGGGTGCTCGTCGTCGCGCAGGGCGCGCTCGTCGCCGCCGAGCTCCTTGACCGTGAGGTAGAAGTCGTCGCGCGTCACGTCCGAGCCCGTGAGGCGGAAGCGCTGCATGGCCTGCTTGACGAGGTCGGCGGCCGTCGTCGTCGAGTTGAGCAGGACCGTCTTGAACGTCGCCTCCGAGTCGATGTGGGCGCCGGTAAAGACGCGCATGACGCTCAGGACGGGGACCTCGAGGCCGCCGGCGCTGGCCATGTTGGGCGACCCGATGAGGCTGCCCGGGCGCATGCGCTGCGGCGGCGCGAGCGACGACGCCGACGGCGAGCCGAGGGCGCCGCTCGGACCGATCGACGACGACGAGAGCGCGCCCGGGTAGTTGAGGAGCTGGACCGAGCTGCGCCTGCTGCCGCCGCCGCCGCCGCCGCCGCCGCCGCCGCCGCCGCCGACGCTGCTGCCCTGCTGGCCCGGGTACTCGTCGTTGACGACGAGGACGCCCGGCGCGCCCCTCGGCGTCATCGTGTTGCTGACGTCGCCCGGCGAGCGCTGCACGCCGTACTGATGGAAGAGGGCCTGGCGCGCCTCGAGCTCCTGCTGCCGCAGCGCCGCATCGGTCGAGAACATCGACTCGGCCGTCGCTGCGCCCGGCGGGCCCTGAGCGCGCGACGACGACGACGACGGAGCGCCGCCGTAGCCGTGGCCGGACGAGCCGCCGGCGCGGTCGGCCGACGAGCGGGGCTCGCTCGCGCTGAGGCTCGGGCTCGACGACGACGAGCTGCGGCGGAAGCCGCCCCTCGTCGGGCTGCTGCTCCCTCCCTGCGCGCTGTCCTCCGAGCTGCGCAGCCCTGCCACTCCTCCCGCCGTCTGCGCCGCCGAGCCCTCGTCGCCCTTCTTCTTCTTGTCCTTTTTGCGGAACAGGCTCATGATGCCGCCGCCGCTCTTGCGCTTCTTGTCCGACGACGACGACGCGCGCTTGTCGCCGCCCTCGCCGCCGCCAAACGTCGACGAGCCCGCCGACGCGCCGAGCGCCCCCTCGTCGCCCTCGTCCCCGCTCGCGTACAGGCCGCTCGACGGCCTGCCCTGCGCCTGCGCCTGCCCGGGCGCCTGGCCCTGCCCGCGCTGCTGCGGCGCGACGCGCAGCTGCTGCGCCACCATGCGCTCGTACACGACGTCCTCGCCCGCCTGCTTGGTCGGCTGCAGCATGCGGTCGTACCGCGGGTCGCGCGGGTCGACGAGGTCGACGCCGCGCACGCGCTGCGGCGGCGCCCCTGCTCCTGCTCCTGCTCCTGCTCCTGCTCCTGCTCCTGCGCCGGGACCGGCGCGCGGCGCGGGACCCGCGCGCGGGGCCGAGCTCGAGCTGACGGGCCCAGCGTACG
Source organism: Rhodotorula babjevae (assembly GCA_920104245.2). Lineage (NCBI taxonomy): Eukaryota > Fungi > Basidiomycota > Microbotryomycetes > Sporidiobolales > Sporidiobolaceae > Rhodotorula > Rhodotorula babjevae. Next base: position 485,326 of record CAKKSZ020000015.1, read on the forward strand.
GCGCCGACGCCGCCGTCGAGCCCTTGGCCGAGCCCGAAGCCGGACCCGACGCAGACGAGCGCTGCTGCTCGCCCGCGTTGATGCCGAGCCCGAGCATGTCGTCAAAGTCGGCGGCGCTGCCCGCGCTCAGGGCGCTCGTCGTGCTGTTGCGCGCGATGCGCGGCGTCGCGCTCAGCTTCTTGGTCGGCGCGGCGGGGTCGACGAAGAGGCCGTCGTCGAGCGGCGCCGAGGCCGAGGCGGTCGAGGATGAGAGGGGCGGCGAGGCCGAGGACGAGAGGGGCGAACGGGTCGTCGAGGAGGTGGTTGGCGGGGAGGCGACGCGCTGCGCCTGGGCGTGCGGCTGCGGCTGCGGCGCGGGCTGCGTCGGCGACAGGCCGACGTGCGGCGAGAGCGACATGCCGAGCCCGAGGTCGGCGGGCACGTGCGCCACGGGCGGCGCGAGGTCCTGCACCGTGAGCGGGCCCCTCGACGGCGAGCGCGGCGCCTGCGCCTGGGCGGTGCGTGCCCAGCGCGCCTCGGCCGCGGCAGCCTCGTGCTGCGCGTGCAGCGCCGCGTCGCGCTCGCGCTCCCAGTGCTCGCGGTGCGCTGGGGCCGCTTCGGGCGGGACGGCGCCGGCGTCGAGCGCGTACGGCGAGTGGCCGCGGCGCGACTCGGGGCCGAGGTCGTCGGCGGCGCCGAGAGGGTGAGCGGAGGAGGAGGAGGACGGGGCGGCGGCGGCGGCGGCGCGCGCGGGCGCTCGGCCGTACTCGTCCCGGTCGTCGTCGTCGGCGTCGCTCCCCTCGCGCATGCGCTCGTCCTCGTCGTCCTCGTCGAAGCCGCCCTCGTCGCTGCCGTCCTCGGCCCGGCTGTACCGCCTCGACGTCCCCTCGGCGTCGACCTCCTCCTCCTCGCCGTCAGGCGCAAGGTCGCGCTCGTCGATGCCGAGGCCCTCGACCTCGCCTCGCTCGCCCTCGCCGTGCTCGTCGTCGCCTTCGAGCTCGTCGCCCTCGTCGCCCTCGTCGCCCATGCTCTCGCCCTCGCTCGTCATGCCGCTCGCCGAGTGGGCATAGTACGTCGGCGCCGCAAACAGGACCGTCTTGGCCTTGCTGCTGGCGGGGCGCTCGAGGCCCGACGGCGAGATGTTGCGCGGGTGGTCCTTGTGCGAGGGCGAGGCCGGCACGCCCTTCGAGTACGGGTGGCGCGACTCGTGCGGGTGCGGCTGCTGCCAGGGCGGTATGCGGCCGACGAAGCGCGTCTGGGCGGCGGTCGAGGTCGGCCCGCTCAGGACGTCGGCCTGGGTCGCGCTCGTGAGCTGCAGGCGGGGTTGGCGTCGAGACGCGGGGTCAGAAGAGAGCTTTCCATCGAGAGGAGGGCAAGGGAGGACGCACGTCGACGTTGCGGTGCTTGTTGAGCCTCGCGAGGCGCTCCCACGGCGTCTCGATGTTTTCGGCGGGGATGTAGCCGATGGCCTGGGTCTTGAGGACGCGCACAAGCCACCAGTACGAGTTCGAGTCGTCGAGGAGGAGGAGCTTGTCGCCCTTGACGACGCTCGCCTGGCCGTCGACGGTGGCGAGGAAGGTGTGGAGGGCGTACACGAGGTTGAAGTCGATGTCGTCGTCGGGGATCGAGGGCGACGACGAGAGCGAGTCGGAGAAGGACGCCGTGTCGTCGAGGTCCTCCTCGGCGCCCTCGACGTGGTCGTCGGGATGGGGCTCTGGGCCGTCGTCGTCGCCGCCGGGACCGTAGTCGTCGGCGTCTGGGTCTTGGCCGTGGACGCCGTCATGGTGGTGGTACTGGAAGCGGCCCTGGCCGTTGCCCTGGAGGGCCTCTGCGACCTCGTCGTCCGAGTAGAGGCCGCTGTCGTCGTCTGCGCCGTAGCCGGCCTGGCCGAGGCCGTCGCCGCCGTTGAAGGTGGCGTGCTCGTCCTCGTGGACGTAGTGCTGGTGGTGGTGGTGGTAGTCGTTCGACGAGGGCCCGCGGAGGGAGCGGGTGATCTGGGCCGGTCCCGCCTCGTGGTGGTGGTGCGGGTGGTAAGGGTTGGCGGTACCGTTCGAGGCGTAGGCGTGGTCGTAGGTGGCCATGGCGCGCGGAGAGAGTGGAGGGAGCGAGGCGCGAGCGGAACGGGCGGGGGTGATGAGGAGGGTCGGGTCGAGGAGAGGGCGATCGGCGGCTGCGAGGGGTGCGGCCGGGGTCACTGAGTGCGCGCTGTGCTACGAGCACCTGAGTCCGGCAGTGGCTCACCTCGAGGCGGCGAGATGGCGCGAGGCCGGGTGGGGACGAACGACTGGACCGGGGACGAGGCGGAGGCGAGGCGAGGACGGGACGGGTCGTGACGAGTCGTGGACGGTCGTAGTCGTGGGTGCTCTCAGTCGGAGCACGAGCACGGCCGCAGCTCGCCAGGAGCTGGGCGAGGTGGTGGGTCGAGCACAACACCAAGAGGACCTCGTCGACCAAGACGCGTCCTCGGCCCAGCATCCACCTCGAGGGCGTGTCTGTGGGTGTCCATCTTGACCAATGCAGCTATATGACCGTGTCGAGCTACCCAAGGACCGCGCACAGCGGGAGGAGAGCCGTCCCGTCCGGCGTCACCTCGCCCCGCTCGACCTCTGAGGCGTTTGCTCTCTCGCACTCACCTCGACTGAGCAGACGGCGAGCGTGTACCGTGCACCGCTAGCTCCTCGTCACCCTCGAGCCCGTCGCCGCAACCCCGGTCTCAGCCAGAGCCTCTTCTCTCGCTCGAGCTCCTCCGCCTCGACCCGACCCCTCGCCGCGACTCGCCCTCGGCAGCTCTACAGACCTCGACAGCACGCCCAACACCCACCTCACCTCGTCCACGACCGCTTCGCCCGCCAGCAACGCCGCCGCAGCTCTCCCCCGCCCACCTAACCCTCATCTCTCGCCATGGCCAAGGGCTCCAACCCGGTCGACGCCCACCGCAAGGCCCAGCGCAAGCAGGAGCTCAAGAAGAACAAGCAGAAGCGCGAAACGACCCGCGAAATCTCGACCGTAAAGACCGACACTCGCCGTGCGTCGCTCCTCTCCCTCTGCCCCACCTCTCTCGCTCCCCCTGCGAACGACGAGCTGATACTTGAAGGGGACGCCCGCGCACAGCCATCGAGGCCGAGATCCGCCGCTTGACGCAAGAGTCGCAGAAGGGCCCGCTCAGCAAGACGGACAAGGACGAGCTGGCCCGTCTCCGGGCCGACCTCGCGCGCCTCAACAAGGCCAAGCAGGAGTGTGCGTCGCGCTCCAGTTCTCCTCCCTGCTCCTCGTTCCGGCATGGAGAGCGTAGGCGTACGGTGCGCAAGGTAGACGCCGACCCACCGACGCTGACGCTGCCCCCTCGCGCACTCGCCGCAGACGTCGACAAGCACCCCGAGCACCGCAAGTTTGTCTTCCCCGAGCGCGCCGCCGACCCCTCGTCGTCGTCCGGGCTCCCGTCCGACGAGCCCGTCGGCCTGTACGACCGCAACGGCCGCCTCAAGCACCCGGAGCGCTCCCTCTACTTTGATCCCGTCTTCAACCCGTACGGCGCACCGCCGCCGGGCATGCCGTACCGCGAGAAGCCCGAGTACGCCGCCATGCGGTTCGCGGGGCCGCCGATGGGGCTGGGGCCGACGAGGGCAGAGATCGAGGCGTTCGTGCCTGTGGGAGAGGGTCCGTGCACCTTCTCTCGTCCCTCTTCTCGCCGTCCTCTCTGTGACTCACCTCTTGCGCTCTCTGCAGACTCGAGCGAAGACGACGACCATGACGACGACGACGACATCGCCATGCCTGCGGGCCCGCCGCCGACGGGCGCACCTCGAGCCGCCGACGCCGGCGCCGCTTCTTCCGACTCGGACGACTCGGACGACTCGATGGACATCCCGCTCCCGCCTGGACCTCCTCCGCCTCGACCAGGCAGTGCGTCCTCTCCCGCTCTCGTCTCGCACAGTGCCCCGCTCGAGCCAAGCCCTGACCCGCTCGCGCCCGCAGCCGAACCCGCAAAGACGACCTCGCGCCCGACCATCTCTCGCCCGTCGGCCTCGTCCTTCTTCCCGCCCCCTCAGCACACGCCGCACGCCCTCCCCTCCCGACCCGCCTTCGCCGCCGCCGCCGCCCCGCCGCCACCTCACCCTCGCGGCGCACCCCCGCCCGCACACGCGCACGCCCAAGCCCAAGCGCGCCTCCCCGCCCGCCCGCCGCCCGCCGCAGCGCACATGTCGGACCCGCTCGGCGCGCCGGGCGCCGCGCCGCAGCGCGCGTTCCAGCAGGGGCGCGCGCCGGGGCCGATCGGCCCTGTGCAGCCCTCCTCCGGCGCTCCTCCTCCTCCCGCCCCCGGCCCTGCCGCGCCAGCCGGCCCGAGCCCCTTCCTCGCGCTCCCCGGCGGCGCAGGCGCAGGCGCAGCCTCGAGCGCGGGCGCGAGCGGAGCGACCATCAGCGCGGCGCCCGTCCTGCGCGACCTCAAGAAGGAGGCGACGGCGTTTGTGCCGGCGCACATGCGGCGCAAGATGGCGCAGCAGAAGGCGACGCTGGCGCGGGCGGGGCTGACGAGCGTCGATGCGGCGAGGGGGGCGGGCGTAGAGGAGGGAGAGGCGGGAGGCGGAGGAGCGGGCGAGAAGAAGAAGAGCTTGGTCGAGGAGATGAGGGAGCGCGGGATCGGGGTTGGGGCTGGCGCGGGAGGAGCTGAGGCGACGAGGAGGAGGCCCGACCAGGGCAAGGAGGACTATGAGCGGTTCAGGGCCGAGATGGGCGACTTGCTGTAGCGCGCTCGAGCCCCTTCTCGACGCTGCAGCGATTTGGCTGCCTCGCTCTTTCCTCTTCCTCGTCTTTCTTTTGAGAGGAGCACGAGGCAGTGAGAGAGAGTGCTCGAGTGATACAGCTCGCGGCGAGCGAGTTCTAGTGCTTCCTCCTCACGACGCCTCTCCCCCTCCCGACCGACCCAGCGCTTCTCCGTACCGGGTGGTACACGGCCCTGCGCCTCGTCTTCATCGCCTTCCTCGACCGGCTCGGCCTCGTCTTCTGCCGATGCGCCGCCGCCGTCTGGGCCCTGTGCGCGGCCGCCGCTCGGGCCGCCTGCGCCTGCGCCTCGCGGTGCCGCCTCGCCGCCTCGTCCCGCTCGTGCTGCTCCTTTTCCCGCGCGAGCCTCACCTGCTTCTCCCTCCTCTCCTCCCTCTCCCGCTCCTTCCGCTCCCGCCGCTCCTTCGCCGCCCGACTCTTCTCCTCCTCCTCGCGCCGCTTCTCCGCCGCCTGCCGCTCCCGCTCCGCAACGAGCCGCGCATGCTCCACCGCGTCGTGCTGCGCGTGCGCGGCGCGCTCGCGCTCGGCGTGCGCGTGCTCGGCTTTGCGGCGCTCGGCGCGAACGGCGAGCTTGCGCGCGCGACGCGCCGCTCGGGCCTCGTCGTCGTGCGCGGGCGAGTGCGCGGCGCCATGAGCGTGCTCCTTATCGCGCGAGTGCGGGCTCGAGTGCACATGCTCATGCACGTGCGCGTGAGGAACCGCCTTGCGCGCGAGCTTCTTGGCCTTGATCTCCTGCTTGACGCGCTTGCGGCGCTTGCGCTCGGCGGCGACGGCTTGCTGACGCGCGTGCTCGGCCGGGTCGTGGACGTGTGCGTGGGCGTGGGCGGGAGTGGGAATGTGGGCGTGCTCGTGATGAACGTGAGAGGCAGAGGGCGGGGCAGGATGGCGGGAGGCCGCGGCAGGGTGGTGCGCAAAGGGGAGGTGGTGGTGCGAGCTGTGCGAGCGGCTCTGGGACGACTCGTGGTGGCGCGCCGTGTCGTGCTCGTGCGGGTGCGAGTCCTTGTGCGGGACGTCGTGAGCGGGCGCGTGCGAGACGGCCTGCCCGGCTGAGGACGAGTGGCCGTGTACGTGGTGGCCCGGCTTCGAGGAGGACGAGTGCGGCGACAGCGGCACGTCGTGGGTGCGCGTCTTGGGCGCCGAGGCGTGCGCGTGGATGTGAAGAGCGGGGTGTCCATGTCCATGCTCGACCGAGGCGCCATGCCGATGGGGCTCGGACGACGCACTCGAGGCGTGATGCTCGTCGGGCGCCGACGAGTGCTCCGCCGCACGACGCTCATGGCGCTCGACTGCTGACCTGTGCTGCTCGACGAAGCCGTGATGGACGGCATGGTGCTGAGCGAGCTTGTGCTCGTGCTTGGCGAGGCGGGCCGAGTGTTGGTGAGCGTCCTCAGGCGACGGCTTATGCTGGCGCAGAGCGTGGACCTTGTGCTCGCGCGACCGAAGTAGACTTGCCGAGTGACGAAGATCTGCTCGACGCGACGGTACGGCGATAAGGCGGTGACGAGATGACGGTCAGCGGGTCAAGAATGGTAGTTGGGGCTGAGAGGAGCTCACGTTGATGAACAAGGGCGTCGTGCTCTGCTGAGCCGGGCACATGCTTCGAGCTCGCGATGGCATGGTGAGAAGCTGCGAGACAGCGAGCAGGTCAGGACTCGATCCTCGAGCAGGCGGCGAGGGGCAAGAGAGGAGGCTCGAGCGCACCTGCATGATCATGTCGCAGCCGACCATGGTCGAGTCGGGCGTGCTCCTTCTCGTGCTCGTTGACCTTGGCCTGGTACCGAGCGTGTCGAGCCTCGGCGTGGCGGATCTCATCGGCGGGCGCGCCGCGGGCCCGCAGGTGCTCGACCTCCTTCTTGCGCTGCTCGAGCTTGGCGTGGCGGCTCGCGAGGAGGGCGCGCGAGTGGTGAACGTCTGCTCGAGAGTCGAGGACGGAGGGAGGAGGAGGAGAGCGTCAGGATCAGCACGGGCAGCCGCGGCGGAACGAGAAGGTCGAGTTGGGGAGGGGGAGGGGACGCACGGTTGGCGGCCGCAGCGGCGTGCTCTGCTGAGCCGGGTGCGTGTCGTTCGAGCTCGGCGTGAGAAGCTGCGAGACGACGAGCAGGTCAGGACTCGAGCCTCGAGAAGGCGGCGAGAGGAAGAGAGGAGGCTCGAGCGCACCTACATGAGCGTGTCGAAGCGCTCGGTGCGAGTCTGGGGCCGCTCTCAGTCAGCGAGAGCTCCCTGGCAGAAGGGCGAAACCGCGTACCGTGGCTCGAGGCAGTGCGCTCTGCGCGCTCGACGGCGGTGAGCGACTCCTCGTGCTTGAGCGCCGCGACACGAACACGACGCTCGGCAGCATGCAAACGCTTTTGGTTTTGCTGGCTCGGGTCGTCATGAGCGGCTGCGGCGGCCTGGCGATGCTCGTGCTGAGCCGCGACGAGCTCGTGACGAGCCCGGCTAGCTGCGACCTGCGCGTGCTCGACGTGATCTGCTCGGCCCGTGCGTCAGCTGGATGTGCTCTTCGAGGGGAAGGCAGGCGGACGCACCTTGAGGCTGCTCGTGAGGACGATCGTGTTCTTGACCGTGCTCGGGGGCAGCATGCTCGGCGGCGTGATCCTCCTCCTCTGACGCCCGCCCGGCGCGCCCCTCGCGCTCCTCGCGCTCCTCGTGCTTCTCCATGCGCTCGAGATGACCGTGAGCGTGCGCGAGACGTTCTTGCGCTCGAGCGATCTTGCGGTCCTGCTCTGGCGACCTCGGACCGCGGCGCAGCTCGTCGAGCTCTTGTTGACGGCGCGCAACTGCGTGTTGTGCGTGCTCGCGTGCGAGAGTAGCCGTGCCGAGTCGATGTTCTGGATCTGCGGCGCGAAGAAGAGCGGCGTCAGACAAGCCCACCCAGCTTGAGAAGGAGGGGGGACGCACCAAGTCCGTCTCGTGCGTGACGCTCGTCCTCCTCCGTCTTCTTGAGGTGCTGATGAGCGTCTTCGACAGCGCGCTTGGCGACCTCGATGCGGCGAGGGTCTTGAGGCCGGGCATGCTCGGCCGCGTCGAGCTCGTCCTGCGCGACCTCGACCTTGTCGCGGGCGGCGTGGACCCGGTGGACGGACGAGAGGTGAAGATCTCGCTGCGCCTCCTTGACGTCGTCGGGGTGGGCGTCAGGGTCGTTGGCGGCGGACAGGTACCGGCGAGCGAGGTCTGCGTGAGGTCGCGCGTCAGGTTCGGCTCGAAGAGGATTCAGTTGAGGGCGTGCCCACCTTGGTGATCCTCCTCGTGCTCTTGAGAGATGGCGTGAAGGCGGTGCTTGGCGGCGGCGAGTCGCTGATGAGCAGCGCGGTCGTGCGGGTTGGCGACGACCTCGGCTTGCGCCCGCTTGACGGCGTCGAGGGCCTCGTCATGACGCTCTTGATGCTCTTGAAGCGTCGAGGCCGCATCGTGATCGTCGTGACGACCATGTACAGCGGCGGCGGCGGCGTCGACGTGGTCGAGATGGCGGCGGTGCTCGTGCGCACGGGCCTCGGCTTGCTCGAGCGCACGCAGGTCGTCGGGATGGCCCGTTTGCTCGTAGCGCTCGCGAGCGGCCTCAACCTCGTCCTCGCGTAGGTCGCCGTGCTCGGACACGATGCGGTGAAAGTCGTGGTCGCTGATCCCGAGCTCCTTGGCCGACGGGATGGGCGTGAGGCGGTCGCCGAGCTGCTTCTCGATGGCGCGCAGCGCGTAACAGCGCTCGAGCACTTGATGGACGCCCTTCTCGAGCACATGACGTGAGGCAGGCGGCTTCTTGGCGTGGAGGTGGCGCAGATGAGCGAGAGCTCGGCGGTACTGCAACTCGGCTGCTCAAGGTCTGGGTCAATGCTGCTCTCGGCGAGCGGCCCAAAGCTGGCGACGCCAAGACGCACCTTGCTCGACGGACTGCTCGTCTTCGTCGACGCTCGGGGACCGTCGTGCCGCGAGGCTGTGGCGGCGAGCCTGCTCCTCCTCGCGCCGCTCTTGCTCCTCCTCTCGCCGCTCGCGCTCGTCCTGCTCCCGCTGCCAGCGGTCGTCTCCCTCGTCACCATCGCGATAGCCTGTAGAGCGAAGCTAGGTCAGGAGGTGTGCGGCCGAGAGGGAAGAACGGGAAACGAGGCGCACCGGCGCCGGCGAACCCGTCTTGCGCCTGGCCCTGGCCGTCGTCCCACCCGCCGCGCGTGTCGCCGTAGCCGCCGTCGCGCTGGCCGTAGTCGCCGCCGGAGCCGTCGTCGCCCTGGTCGTAGCCGCCGCCTTGATCCCATCCGCCTCGGTCGCCCTGCCCGCCGCCGGCGCCGCCGAACGAGCCGTAGTCGCTCTGCCCGCCCTGCCCGCCGTAGCCGTCCTGCCCGCGCGCGCCGTCGTCCCAGCCCTGCGACGAGTCGGCGCTGGGGCCGAACCCTGCGCCGCCGCCGCCTTGGTCGAACGACGAGCCGCCGCCGCCAAAGTCGTCTCGGCCCGACGACTGCTGGCCCTGGTACGGGTCGTTGAACGACGAGTCGCCGCCGTAGGCGTCTTGTCCAGACTGACCTGGTTGCTGACGAGACGAGTCGTTGAAGGACGAGTCGTCGCGCTGAGGCGGGTCGGGCGGAAAGCTGTCGCCGCCGCCGCCGCCGCCGAACCCTCCTCCCTGATCGCGACCGCCGTCGGCAGGCGTGCAGCCGTAGTCGCCGTCACCACCTGCGAGGTCAGGAAGTCAGTTTAGCTGGGATTGAGCGTGCCGAAAGAGGAAGCCGCGCACCTTGTCCACCGAGCGCATCTCGTTGACCTCGAGGATCGTTCTGCTGGCCGAGCTGATCGTCATCCGAGTAGGCGGCGCCGCCCTTGGTCGAGTTCTTGCGGTCGTACGAGTCGTCTGGGAGGGAGAACGGCTGGTCATCAGCAAGGTGTTGCCGGAGGAGGACCGTGCGCACAGGGAACTCACCGCCGCCTCCTTGCTGTCCAGACGCGTCGTCGCTCAGAGAGGACGCCTGCGGCTGACGAGGGCGTGCTGAAGGACCGTCGTTGTCGTCGGGCTGCGTCTGCTGCTGATCGTCGAGGTCGGGCGCGTTGTTCGACTTGGGCAGGTCGCGTCCGTCGGACGGCGAGTCGTCCTTGTTGTCGTCGCGCGCCTGGTCGACGCCGCGCGAAGACGAGCCGCCCTTCTGGTCGTCGATCTCGGCGTCGGAAAGGTTCTGGGGCGAGGACGAGCCAGGGTCGGCGTCGTCGTGGTCGGCTTGTCGTCGGGTGGAGGCGGGATTGCCGGCGTCGGGGTCGTCGTCGCCGCGCTGCCGACGGGCCTGCATGTCGCTGCTCAACGAGGTGGGCTGCGCATTGTCGAGCTCGTCGTCCGAGAGATTGCCCTTGCGCGGCGAGTCGTCCTGCTGCTGGTCGGGACGGGTCGACGAGGACGGGTCGTCATCGGCTGGATAGGCGCCGGCGTTCCTGCTCGAGGCGCCGTCGTCAAGACCATCTCGAGCCGTGTCGTCGTCGCGCGCGCTCGCACTGCGACCCGGGTTGGCCTGCGCAGGCGGATCGTCCTGGGCGTCTTCTCGAGCGTCGGCCGAGTCACGGTCGTCGTCCCGGGCACGATCGTCCTGACGCCGGCTCGGCGTCTTTGTTGACGGCGAGTAGTCCGAGTCGGACGAGGGAGGATCGGGGTCGACGCCGGCGCCGGCTGTCGAGCGAGCAGGGGCGGTCGAGCTGCGCGACGCTGCAGGACCGTCGCTGTCGGTGGCGACGTCGTCGTCTTGAGCGGGTGCTGCAGTGCGAGACGAGGAACGAGGTTGCGCTGCAAGACGAGTCGCCGAGAGATCAGTCATGGGCGAGCTCGAGCGGCGAGAAGGGCTGAGCGAGCTCACGATCGTACGAAGAGGCGTTGTCGACACCGTCGGCATCTTCACCAGCTTGCGGCGCATCGCCTCGCGCAGATCGACCGACGGAGCGCGAGCCGGCTGCCGCCGAGTCCTGCGAGTCCGGCTGCGAGTCGTCGAGCCCGCCGTCGTCAAACCCGCCCGAGGCGGTCCCGGCGGCGAGGGCGCGAGGCCGTCGAGATGCGCTCGCAGGCGCCGGCGGGCTGTCTCGAGCGGGTGACAAGGTGTCGCTGTCGCTCTCGGGCGGAGCGAGGCCGTCGTCAGACGAGGTGAGCTGGTCGACGGGAAGGCGGTCGGGGCGCGCGCCGCTCGTCGTGGCGGGCGTTCGAGAAGCTCGTGATGCAGCGCCGCCGCCGTAGTCGTCGTTTGAGGAGGGCGGGGTAGGTGCGGCGGCGGATGAAGGTGCGGCGGCGCGGGAGGACGGTCGGGAGGACGCCGAGTACGGGTCGCGCGAGGTGGATGGCTGGTCGAGGTCTGCGAGTGGGGGCAAGTCAGCGAGGCTCTTAGGATACAAAGAGGCCGCAGGAGGGAGGGAAGACCAAGCACGCACCGCTCTGGTCGTCGTCGCTGTCGCTGCCCGCCAATCCGCCTCCTCCTCGACGAGCCGCCCTCCCGCCGCCGTCGTCCTCGTCTCCTCCGTCAAAGCCCGCATCGCTGTCCGAGTCGGCAACCGTCGGCGAGACGGCCGCAGGTGCAGGACGTGCGGCGCTCGAGCGAGAGCGCCTCGAGAGCGCAGGAGGCGGCGGGCTCGGCGCGTCGTCGTCGGCGTCCGAGTCGGTCGCGGCGTTCGAGTCGGTGCCGGCGTAGGTCGAGGGTGTGAGAGGTCGGCGGGAGGAGGGAGGAGGTGCTGCAGAGGCGGGAGCATCTTGTCGAGCGGCAGGCGTGAAGCTCGTGGGAGGCTGCCGCGCGACTTGCGGGTCCTGGTCGTCCGAGTCGCCCAAGCTCGACGAGTCGTACGTAGGCTGAGCACGACGAGCGTCACTCGCCCCGCCCGCCGCCATGCCCCTCGACGGCGCCGGCGAGAAGTCGTCGCCCGACCCGCCATCGCTCCCGCTGTCCGCCACGCCTTCCTGCGCCGCCGCACCACCCGCCCGCCGCGCGCCCTGCGGCTCGTACCCCTCGTCGTCTGTCCCGCTGTCGCCGCGCACCGCCGACGCCGCCTGGGGCCGGAACGCCGCGTCGTCGCCGTCCGTGTCGCTCGACGCCGCGACGGGCTGCGCGCTCGCTGCGCGCGGGACGAAGGCCTGCGGCGGCTGTGCGGCACTCGCCGCCTGCGGGTCGAACGCCGAGGGCGCGCTCGGAGGCGGAGCGTACGCCCGCTGCGCCTGCTGCGGGACGAACGGCGGCGGCCCGAGCGCCCTTGTCGGCTGCGGCGCTGAGCCCGCGTACTGATCGGCGGGGTCGTTGAGCTGCGGCGCGTAGGCCTGCGGTACGGCGGCGGCGCGTGCCGACTGCGGGACGAAGGCTTGCGGCGGTGCGGGCGAGGATGCGGCAGCGTCGACTTGGGAAGGTCGGTAGGACGAGCTCGTCGGCGGCGTGTAGGGGGCTGCTGGCGGACCGACGTCGTACGCCGGCTGCGGCACGAAGGAGCTGGACGAGGCGGGAGGGCGGGAGTACGGCGCATACGCGCTGCGCGAGCTCGACGGCGCCGCCGAGGACGAGGGCGGGGCGTAAGCCGTCGTCGAGGGGTCCGGGTACGGCGGGTTGCGCGGCGAGTAGTACGACGACGACGAGGAAGGAGCAGGCGGCGCGTCGTAGGAGGCGTACGAGGCCGACCGCGAGCCGGACGCCGGGTACGAGCCGGCTTGAGGGGGCGGCGGCGCGGCGTAGCTCGACGCCGAGTAGCCCTGCGGGCCGGGTGTGGCTCTCGCCTGCGGGTCCTGGTAGTCCTGGGGCACAGCGGCGTAGGCCGGCGCCGTCGCCTCGACCGGGCTCGCCTCCTCGTCCGAGAGGTTCGCCGACGGCGCCGACGACGCTCGCGAGCTGCCCTCGTCCCGCCCGACGCCGACAGGAGCCGAAGCGCGGCGCGCCGTCATGGGCTGCTGCTCGTACGAGCGCGGCATCGGCGGCGCGACGGGCTGCGAGTCGCGCGGGGCGAACGCGCCGGGGAGGGCCGTGCGCGTCGGCTGCGGCGCCTGCGAGGTCGAGCGAGGGTAGTAGGCGCTCGAACGTGGCGGCGGTGGCAGCGGCGGCGGCAAGGAGTAGGGTTGCGGCGGCGGGGCGGCGTACTGCTGCGGCGGCGAGGCGAATTGAGGAGGAGGGCCCGAGAAGGAGGGCGGGGCGCTCTCGCCGCGCTGGATGCCAAACGCGCCTGGCAGCGCTCTCGGCGCGGCGTTGGACGGAGGCGAAGTCGGGTAGTAGGGCGCCGGTGCGGGCGAGGTTGCCGAGGAAGAAGGAGGCTGAGGAGGCGGGGCAGGGTAGCCGGCGTAGGTGCGCGCCGGCGCGCGCGAGGACGGCTGCGGCGAGGCGCCTTGGTCGCGCCGAGGCACGAACGCCTCGTCGCCGCTCGACTGGCTGCCCGAGTACGACGAGGTCGGGCGCGGCGGCGGCGCGTACGCTCGAGTCGGCGTGGGCGAGCTCCACTGCTGCGGCGGGGCGCCGGGGTAGGCGATCGGCGAGACGGCGTAGGTGGGCGCAGGGATGAAGGCAGGAGGAGGGCGAGCGGGCGTCGACGAGGCGTAGGGCGCTGCAGGTGTGCGGCAAAAGAGTCAGCGATGCTGTCGAAGAGCGGGCGAGAAGAGGAGCGCACCGGTGCCGTAGGCGAATGAGGACGGTGAAGCTTGGGGTGTCGGCTCGGGCGACGATGCTGCGCTCGGTGCCGGCCGCCGGATGAAGCTCAGGTCGGCGGCCATCTCGTCGGCGGTCGACAAGGGGCGGCGAGACGGCGCAGGCTGGTACTGCTGCGGTCGGGGCGGGTACTGCGGCGTGTAGGTCGGCGAGACGGGTGCGAGGTACTGAGCTTGAGAAGGCGCGGTCGACGGGTAGGGTTGGTAGGGAGGCGTCGGTGGAGGGCGCGCAGGTGCGGCGGGCGGCGGCGACAGCGACCGGCTGTCGACGGGCTCGAGGCTAGACGGGGAAGGAGCCGCCCGACGCGGCGAGCTGAAGGACGAGTCGGGAGAGCTTGCGGCTGCATCGCGTCGAGATGGTCAGCTAGAGGTGCAGGACGCGGCTGAGGAGGAGAGCGCACCGCCCGTGTTGTCCGAGTCTCGCGCGCCTGGGTCGCTCGAAGCTTGCGACGTAGTCGACTGCGGCTCGAAGCGCGAGTCGGGAGCGGCCGTAGGCTGGAAGCGCGGGTCTGCTTCCGAGGAGAGGGTCAACGAGATCCTCGAGCGACGGAGCAGAGCCGCCCAAAGACGCACCGTCGGTCCCTCCCTGCTGGCTGCCCCTGCTCTGTCCGACCCCGCGGTCCCTCTGCTCCTCCTCGTCGCGCTTGCGCGCCGCGTGATGCTGCTCCCACTCCTGCCAGAGGTGGCCGAACCAGCCTGGTCCGCCCTCGCGCGGCTCCTCGCTCTCGAGCGCGGCGTCGCGGTGGTGGTGGCGGTGGTGTGGAGCGTGTGCGATGCGGCGGTAGATGGTGGGCGGCGGCGGTGCACTGCCGCGTCGTCGTGAGGAGCGCGGCGAGGGCGAGGTCGGCGGCATTGGGCGAGCTGCGTGCGGGGAGGGGGACAAGGGTGAGCGGGGCACGGCCTCACGGTGAGGATGGACAGCGCACCTGGGCCTCAGTCGCAGCTCTCCAAGACTTGGAAGCTAGCAGTCGGGACGCTCACGCAGCAGCAGCGGGCGGTCGAGCAAGCGGGCGTCGAGCAGCCCGGCGAACAGACGACGAGGCGCCGGCGTCCGCGGACAGTCCGACAGGAGACGGTGTCGCCTTTTCTGCAGCATCCCTCGTGTCCTTCAGACAGCGGGCGCGTCACCTCGAGGGTGAATGGGACAGGCGAGAGAGCCGAGAGATGACAGGGAGGTCCGTCGAGGTCACCGAGGTAGGCACGACGAGGGAGGGTCCAGGAGTACCACAGGGTCGTTCCAAGGCTGCTCCTGAGCAGTCTGGACTGGCTAGAACGCGTCTTTGAGCGAGCGAGCGACCTGTTTGCGATGGACACGGCGCGTCCCTCCTCGTCCTCTCCCCACTCGCTCGCCCTCTCGCACCTCGCCCAGCCAGAGCCATGCCCCTGCCAGACGTGCACCCAGACGGCGACCCTTTCGCGCAGCGCGATGCCGAGCAAGCCAGCGCGTCGTGGCTCGGCCGCATGGAGCAGCGCGCCCTCCTCGACCAGTCGGCCCCAGCCTCGTCCACCGCCGCCCCGTCCTCGCCCTCGCGCCCGGCCAAGCCCACCTCGAGCACCTTTGCCCCGCCGCGCACCGCCACCGCCGTCAAGCGCGAGTCGAGCCCGGGTCGAGCCGCCGCCCAGGCCAAGCCCCGCCAGAGTCTCGGGACCGACAAGGGCGGCCGCGAGGTCCTCGTCGTCGACTCGGACGACTCGGATGACGACGACGGTGACCACGACGGCGAGGACGAGGACGGGTCCGAGGGCGAGAGCGGGGACGGCTCGGGATCCGAGGGCGAGGGCGAGGGAGAAGGGTCCGACACGCCCCAGGTCGCAGGCGTCGACGACGAGGACGATGAAGACGACGACGACGACGATGACGACTCGGAGGACGACTCGAGCTCGAACGCGAGCGGCCCTGCCGGTCCCGCCGGCGACGACGTCGAGATGGTCGACGGCGCGCCCTCGACGACCAAGGCGATCAAGAAGGTCGTGCGCCCTTCGACCGGCGGCACCGGCGACGCCGAGATGCAGGACGGCGACGCCGACAAGGAGGGCGACGCCGACCAGCCGCCCAAGAAGAAGCGCCGCCGCCGCCGCCCGCACTCGCCGACCCCTCCCCCGCTCGAGCACAAGGAGCGCACGACCATCCGCCTCGAGATCGCGCTCCCGCCGCGCAAAGGCGCCGTCGTCCCCGAGTTCAACGTGCGCGCCATCTGCAAGGAGAAGGGCCTCATTCCCGAGGACGACGAGCCGCCCAAGCCGGACGAGGACAGCGAGCCCGAGGGCCAGGACAAGGAGGGCGGCGCCGAGGGCACGCCGGCGACCGAGGGAGGCGAGAACGGTGCTCCGCCGGTGCGTCCTCTCTTCCCTCTGCCCGTCGACCGCATGGCCGCGCCCGTCGCTGACCACCCTCTGCGCCTTCCTCCTCCCGCAGAAGAAGAAGCGCAAGCGCGGGCCCAACGTCGTGCTCGGTCGCTTCGGAGGTTACGACACGCACGACCCGTTCGTCGACGACACCGAGATTGGCCTGTACGAGGTACGCACCTCCCTCCCGCCCCGTCTTCCCCGCTCGGACCCTCCTGACAAGCTCTCCTCCCCCTCCTCGTCTACAGCCTCGCTCTTTCGCACGTCCGCTACGCGACGGCTACTTCATCCAGTCGGGCCCGGTCGAGGTGCTCGGCAGGCGCGGGCGCGTCAAGGGGTCCAAGAACAAGCCCAAGGTGCGCTCGCTCCCTCACGCTCGACGCCCTGCCCGCTCCCCGACTGACGCCGCCGCCCTCGCCCGCAGCTCGACGAGAACGGCAACCCGCTCCCGGGCGTGTCGTCGAGGCGCAAGTCGAACAAAATCGTCATCGGCCCCGACGGCAAGCCCAGTGCGTCCTCTCCTCCATCACCCTCTCGCGCTCGAGCGGCGCACTGACCCGCCGGCTCCCCGCAGTACACGTCCCCGACAACGACAAGACGACCGAGGGTGGCCTGCCGCCCAACGCCGGGTCGCCGTTCCCGCCCAAGAAGGTGCGCGAGAAGGGCGTCTTCTCCAAGGAGCTCGAGGACGACTTTGTCATGCTCAAGCGCGAGGTCGCGAGCAGTGCGTCTTCCTTCCTGCGCCTCCTCTCGACCGTGCCGCCCACTGACGAGCCCGCCCGTCGTCTGCGCGCAGCCGTGTGGGAGCAGAAGAACAAGTTTCCGCCCGACCTCAAGGAGACGCTCATCGGCGTCGCGTTCCACGCCCTGCGCCTCGACGAGTACGACGACGACTTCTTCGCCGTCATGCCCGACATCTTTGGCTACAACCTGTTCACGATGAAGAAGCTCATCAAGCGCGAGGTCTACTCGGGCCGGATCGCCGACCTCACCAAGCAGCAGGATGACCTGTGCGCGCTCGTCACCAAGCAGATCGACGAGCACTACCCGGTCCAGCACGCCGAGTACCTCGCCAAGCTCGAGTGGTGGGACAAGAAGCAGGCCGAGGGCGGCGGCGGCGGTGGTGGGCTCGGCGGCGGGCTCGGCGGCGGTGCGCCCGCGGCGAGGAGGACGCCCGAGCCCGTCGCGAGGGCGCCTGGGTTCGGCAACTCGCCTGCGATCGCGACGCCGGCGCTCGGCGCGCTCGACGGTGCGGCGGCGGCCGACTCGCCGGCGCCGGACAAGGGCGGCGACGACGAGGACAAGGACTGTGCGTCGACCTCTCACGCCTCGTCTGGCCTTCCTGCACGCACGTGCGGGCTCTCACTGACTTGGTGTTGCTGTGACCGGCGCACAGCGGGCGAGCCCAAGTGGCGGTTCCGGTTCAACGACCTCATCCGTGACGCGCTGTACAAGGTCGGCGAGATCGAGGACAAGAAGTCCGAGCTGACGGTCGAGAAGCAGTGCGTGACCCATCTCTTTGAACTCCTCGACGTGCGCGAGCTGACGAAGAGCGTGCGCTGCAGGACGCTCGAGAAGTCCAAGGACAAGGCGTACTCGGGCAAGAACGCTCGCAAGCTGCTGTACCAGCGCGTGCGTCGCCTGTCTCCTCTCTACCACGACCTGCTCTTCGTACTGATGCACCTCGGCACGCAGATCGTCAAGCTGTGGCCCGACAACGACGTCTCGACGAACCAGATCTCGCGCGAGAGTGCGTCCTGCCCCTCCTCCTCACCTCCCTGCCCTCGCTGACTCGACCTGTCCCACCCACCTCACTCTCGCAGTCAGCAACTACAAGCTCAAGCTCAAGAAGGCGGGCCTGCTCCCCGCCGAGCCGTCCGCCGCGCCGGCTGCTGCCTGAGCGGGTCCGTGAGCAGGATGCGGGCCAGCGCGCTCGCGAGGGGGAGGCGAGGGCGAGAGGGGCGGCTTGTTGTGTCGGTACGTGCTTGTGGTCGCGCTGGATGCGCTGCTTGTTCTGCAACCGCTTGACCTACATCGTCCACGAGCGAGCGAGGAGGGAGAGGAGGAGAGGCCCGAGCCCCTCTCTTTCTCGGTCTCAGTGCGCGTTTCTGCAGAGCCTAGCCTGAATCCTTGAGGCTTCCTCGAGCTGTCAGGAGCTGTGCAGAGCGAGAAGCAGGCTCGAGGACTTGGCCTCCCCTTCCCGCCGACCGACCGCTCGGCTCGCTCTCCTCCACATCGCTGCTCTCGACCCAGCGGCCCTGCCAGACGTGCAGCGTGCTCCCATCAGCATGGAGCCGCCATCCTCGGACGGCCTCGAGGTCCTCGAGCCCTCCCGCACCAAGTCGCGCGCACCCTCCTCGACGCGTCCGCTGGCCGACTCTCTCGCCCGCTCGACCAGCACAGCAGCCCATGGCGCGCGCAAGCTCGTGCAGCAGCCCTCGGCCGTCATCGAGCTCGGCGACAGCAGCGACGACGAGCTACCGGCGCCCGTGGGAGCGAGGCCAGCGAGGTTGGCCGATGAGGACGACGATGAGGTGGTTGTCGTCGGCGGGAGCACTGTGGACCTTGCGGCATGGTGTGCTACCTCCCCTCTGCCCTCCTGGGCGCGCTCATGCTGACCCGCGAGCATCTGCTCCCAGGACCAAGCGCCCGCTCCCCGACCCCTCGTCCGAGGACTCGCTCCCCTCCCTCGCCGCTCTCTGGGGCGGTGCAGGCCCGTCGGGTGCTCGTGCAGTCGGACGCAGTACGAGCTTGGCTGCCGGGACGAGCAAGACCTCCGCTACTGCACCTGTGCGTCCTCTCCTGCGCTCCTCGAGACCTCTCTCTCAAAGCCTGACGCACACGCTGAACCCTCGTCCGCATGCAGGCCCTTCCTCTCGCCCGCTCTCACACCCTCGCCATGATCCCCGACCTCTACTCCTCGCATCACGCCGCCTCGTCCTCTCCACACGCCCTCCCTCCTCCCCCTCTGCACCGCGCCGCAGCGCACGGCTTCCCCTCGTCCTCGCCAGCCTACCGCGCGCCCGCGCCCGCGCCCGTCGCCAAGAGTAAGAACAAAGGGCGCGTCGGCGGGGCTGGCAGCTCGAGCCTGTTCCGCGCCGACGTCGATGACGACCTCGACCTCGACGACATCCGGTCGGCGACGGCGACGATGGCAACAGCGGTCCCGCAACGGCGCCCGCCTGTCGAGGAGGACTTGTGGGCCGACATCCTGACGAGCCCGGGCGCCAAGGGCAAGGGCAGGGGCAGGGCCAAGGACAAGGTCGAGGAGGGCGGGCGGGAGAAGAAGGGCAAGGGCAAGGCGCGCGCGCAGGACGGCGAGACGGGCTCGGCGGCGGGGCGCAAGAGGTCGGCGAGTGCGGTTACAGTCGAGGAGGGACAGGGCGACGCGACAGGGCTCGGCCCGCAGAAGAAGGTGCGCCGGCGTCTCTCTCGTGCTCCTCGGCGATCCTGACCTCGACGGTTCGCACTCGCAGGCCATCCGCAATACGACCTCGGCGACCACCATCTCGGCCGCACCTGCACACGCTCGAGCCGCAACCACCTCGTCTGCGTCGACAGCCGGCCTGAGCAAGACGGCGCTCAAGAAGCTCGAGACGGCCGACCGGGTCCGCCTGCGCGAGGCCAACACGCTCCGCGCCGGCGACAAGAAGGCCTCGACGGCCGAGCTCACGATGCACGTCTCGGGCCGGGCCTTCCTCGCCGACGACGAGGTCGACGACCCGGCCGACGCCGCCGCGAGCCGCAAGCGCCCGCGCAAGAAGGCCGCGGCCAAGGGCTCGCCGTGGCTCGACATAGTGCGCGACGTGCGCGAGCGCCTCGCGGCGTACGCGTGCGATGTCGAGGAGCCCGGGCGGGCGACGGCGGCGGCGGCAGGGGAGGAGGAGGACGTCCTGGGCGACCTGGACGTCGAGGGCGCCGTGCGGTGGACGCGCGTGTGCGACCGCGTGTGGAGCGACGAGCGGCGCATGTTTGTGCCGCTGAGGGACGGCGAGCACATCGTCGTCGAGGAGGACTCGCGCCTCGTCTTCCTGTGCGTCGCCGCTCGGACCTCTCCCTGTCCTTCCCGCTCGGGCCTCGAGCTGACGCTTGCTCACCTGCTCACAGCTCAGCTCTCGGCCTCTCGGCGCACGTCGCCAACTCGACCTTGTCGTCGCACCTCTCGTCGATCCAGGCGCGCCTCGCGCCGCACGTCAACCTGTTCGTGCTCCTGTTCGGGCTCGGGGCGCTCTTCCGCGACATGGAGCGCGCGCGGCAGGAGGCGTACCGCAACTCGGTGCGCGGTGCGGGCGACGAGAGGGCGGTCAAGCCGGCGGGGATCGGCGAGCGGCAGCCGGGCAAGGACGAGCTCGAGCTCGCGCTCATGAGGTGCGTCTCGCTCTCGAGCTCTCGCTTTCGGCGTCGTGCCTCGCTCCCGAGGTATGTGCTGCTGACTGCCGCTTCTTGGCGAGGATCGCAGGGCCCAGATCGAGTCGCGGTGCATGATCGTCAGCGTCGACAAGGTGTCCGAGGCGGTCGACTGGCTCGAGCAGCTCACGTTCGACGTCGGGCAGAAGCCGTACCAGTGCGCCCACTCCCTCTCTCTCCTCTTTCCTGATCCTGACGCTCCCCTCCTCGCAGGCGCCTCAAGCACTCTCACGTCGCGCTCCTCGGCACGTCCGAGGACAAGGTGCAGAGCGGCAAGGACCTGCAGGACACGTACATCCGGCTCCTCGCGAGCCTGCCCAAGGTGACCGAGCCCGTCGCAAAGGGCATCGTCGCCGAGTACCCGACCCTGCGCGACCTGTACGAGGCGTGGGACGCGTGCGAGGGCGAGCGGGAGAGGAGGGAGATGCTCGTCGGGATTGGGGTGCGTCTGCCTCTCTCTCTCTCTCTCCTCTTCTCTCGCTGAGAACCTACTGACGGAGCTCCCTGTGCACTCGAGCAGAAGCGCCGCAACCTGGACGGCACGGCGACGCACCGCGCCATCGGCAAGGACCTCTCGGCGACCGTGTACCGCATCATGACGAGCCGTGCGCCTCTTCTCCCCCCTCTCTCTCTCGCTCATGTCGAGCAGCAGAGTGCAGCACGAGCTGACGCGCCGCTCTGTCTCTGCGCACGCAGGCGACCCGGACATGTTCATCTGACCGCGCACGAGCCTCCTTTCCCCCTCTCTCTTTCCTTCTTCCTCGTCGGCCGTCTCCTCGCCCCGCCCACCTCGTGCAGTATCATGCCGTCCAGTCTCTCGACCTCTCTGTGCACGTCGCCCTGCACGAGCGAGAGCGAGCGCGCGAGAAAAGAGACTCGGAGAGCGCGAGGGAGGGAATCGCTGCTGCTGCTGTTACACGCGCGCGCTCGCGGCGCCCCTCGACGCCGTGCGCCGCCTCGACCATGTCATCGTGGCGCGCTCACGCATTCGGCTGCGCCGCCGCCGCCGCCGCCTGCTCCTCCTGCTGCTCGACCCGTGGCTCGCCCGCCTCGTCCTGCGCCTTCTCGCCCTCACCCTCGCCCTGCGCGTCCCGCTTGAGCGCCTCGAGCGCGAGGTAGCCGCGCTTCTTCGGGTCCGAGTAGTACAGGAGGTGGCGGCGCGCGACGGGGTCGGCCTTGCCTGGGAGGGGCCGGCCCTTGAGGAAGAAGGACTCGGGGCGGATGAGGGCGCGCTGCGAGGGGCGAGGGGCGGGAAGGGGGTCAGCCGAGTTGTCACGAGGCGGAGGAAGAGGAGGGAGGAGGACGCACGAGCGTGAGCCGGTTCTCGTACCGCGCGACGAGCGTGCCGCCGAGCTTCTCGACGGCCTGGATCGCCTTTGTGCTCGCCTTGGAGACGGTGATCTGGACGCCGGGCGTCACAAAGTGCTGCGCGCCGTCGGCGAGCAGTTTGACGCCGTCGTGCACGCCGTGGACGCAGCGCGTCTGGTACAGCTCGCGCATGGTGATGGGCCGCGCGGGGTCGATCAGGCCGCGGTCGATCCAGTGCTGGAGGCGCTCGAGGTTGAGCGGGACGAGGTCGTCGCGGTTGGGGTTGGTGAAGCCGCGCTTGGGGAAGGCGCGCGTGAGGGGCGTCTGGCCGCCCTCGAAGCCGGCCTTGAGCTTGCTGTTGCCGCTGCGGGCGCCCTGGCCCTTGTGGCCGCGGCCCGAGGTGCCACCGCGGCCCGAGCCGATGCCGCGGCCGATGCGCTTGCGCTGTAGCGGGAGGTGGGTGTGAGCTAGAGCGGGGGAGATGAGGAGGAGGGGGGGGAGGGGAGGGGGAGGAGAGGGGAGGAGAGGGAACGCACGTTGGACGACGAGCCCGGGTGAGGAGCGAGGTTGCCGAGGTGGGTGGCCTCTGAGGCGTAGGTGCGCGTGCTCGTGGGCTGGACGGACGACGACGAGGGCGAGGGGCGACGAGAAGTTGCGGCGAGGGCGAGGGGCGAGGCCGGGCGCGACGACGAGGCGTGCAGGGGTGCGGCGAGGGTCAGTCGCTGGAACGAGCGAGCGAGCGACATGGCTGCACTAGCGGGTGTCGCTCTGGTGTAGAGGGAGCCGGCAGGAGGACGAGGAGGAGATGAGCGACTCGGCTCGGCTCTCGACCACCACACACGACCACCATGGGAGCTCAGGGATCAAAGCCAGACCACGAGGCTACTCCGGACAACGCCGACCAGTCCTTCTTTGCCGCGCGCAGCCAACCCGTCAACGTGCGCCCTCTCCTCGTCCTCCTCCTCCCCCTCCTCTCCCCGACCTCGCCCTCTTCCTCACCCTCTCTCTCCCCCACTGACCCGGACCCACACCCACACCTACACACCCGCAGTTCTCCGAGTCGCTCATCAACCACCTCCAGTCCCAGTCGACCCCGTCCTCGGCCGTCCCCGCCTCGCGCCAGCAGGCCCTCGACTCGCACATCCAGCAGCGCCTCGCCCACGAGCTCGACCGCCTCCGCCAAGACGAGCACCACGTCCGCGCCGAGATCGAGCGCGCCCTCGAGAAGGAGAACCTCGACCGCGAGCGGGGCACGGCGGGCTCGAAGGACGGCGAGGAGGGCAAGGCCCTCCCCCACTCGGCGTCGCTCCTGCACGACCTCGGCGAGCTCGAGAAGCGCGCACAGGCCGTCCGCAAGGAGCGCGCCGAGACGGACGAGTGGCGCCGCGTCGACGTCGGCAAGGACGAGCTCGCAAAGTGCTTCCGGTGCGTCCTCCCTCGCTCCTCCTCCTCCTCGCTCTCCTGCTCCCCCGCCCTGACCGACGCTCCCTCTCGCCGCCGCGGACAGGGACAACAAGGAGACGCCCCTCGAGTGCCGCGACAAGGTCGAGGCCTTCAAGCGCGCCGTCGCCGGCGTCGAGTCGGTGCGTCTCTCCTCTCGCCCTCCCTCCTCGCTCGAGCCTCGCTGACCCTCCCCTCCCGCCCTCCCTGCGCCCCCCACAGTCCTTCTTCCAGACCATGAAGTCGTCCTAGACCCCGTCGTCAAGCGCATACCCCTCTCTCTCTCCTCCTTCCTCGCGTAGAACTGCGTCGCCTCGCGAGCATGCAACTTCCTGCTGTGCCTGTACCTCTCGCTCCCAAGTGCCCTCTTCTCTCGCTCTCGATCGCTCAGAGAGCGGGCACTGCGCGCTTCCTCGTTGCACTGCGTCTGGGAGAGCAGCTCCTCAGTCGAGCTGCGCAAACGCGTCCGTCGCCTCGACGAGCGCCTTCTCGATGCCCGCCTCGCCCGCCGAGTGCCCCGCGTCGCCGACCATGGTCTGCGCGCGCGAGAGCGAGAGAAGTGAGAGTCAGCCGAGAGCCCGCCCTGGGGACGGAGGAAGGAGGCGCGGAAGGAGGAGGAAGGGGACCGAGCGGGCGCAGACGCACAAACTTGGCCTCGGGCCACGCGCGGTGCAGGTCCCACGCCGTCTTGGCCGGGCACACGACGTCGTACCGGCTGTGTCGGGTGCGGGCGCGGCGCGCGACGGGCGTCAGGTTCCGGGCGAGGTGTGCGACGAGAGCGAGAGAGGGACGAGGATGGAGAGAGAGTGAGAGAGAGAGTGAAGAGCGGGACGACGCACCCCTGCACGATCCTCGCCGGGATGTGCCTGATCTTGTCCATTTGCTCCTTCTCCAGCAGCCACCCATCGCGCTCGAAGAAGCCCTGGTTGACAAAGTAGTGCGCCTCGATGCGCGCAAACGCGTCGGCGAACGCCGGGTCGTCGGCGCGCGACAGGTACGCCGCGTCGACGGCGAGGCGCGAGGTCGCCATCTCCCAGCGGGACCAGGCGCGCCCGGCCTCGGCGCGGACGGCCGCGTCGGGCGAGGTGAGGCGCTTGCTGCGCGCGCGGGAGAGGAGGAAGCGGCGTCAGCAGGCGAGGCGCGAGCGGGCGCGAGGGACGGACGAGGCGACGCACTAGTAGGCCTGGATCATGTCGCCGCGCTCCTCCTCGGGAATGGGCGCGAGGTACTCCTCCCAAAAATCGGGGAAGAGGAACGACGTCCCCCGCTGGTAGAAGAACTCGAGCTCCTCGCGGCGCAGCTGCGTGCGCGGGTCGAGCCGGCGTCAGCGAGCGAGCGACAGAGCACGAGCATGAGAAGGGACGCACGGTAAAGATGCCGCGCAGCGTAAGCGACTCGACGCGCTCGGGATGCGTCTGGGCGTAGGCGAGCGAGAGCGTGCTCCCCCAGCTCCCACCGAAGACATGCCACTTGTCGACCTTGACGTGCTCGCGCACCTTCTCAAAGTCGGCGACGAGCGCCCACGTGTCGTTGTCCTTGAGCTCGGCAGGCGGGAGCGAGTCGCCCGAGCCGCGCTGGTCGACGAGGATGATGTGGTACAGGTCGGGGTTGAAGCGCTGGGCGTCCTTGGGGTCGCAGCCGCCGCCGGGACCGCCGTGGACGAAGAGGACGGGCTTGCCCTGTGGGTGCGACAGGGGGGGAGGAGCGTCAGCTTGAGGATGCGCGGAGAGGGGGAGTCGGCGAGGGACGCACGCCTTCCTTGCCGAATTGCTTAACTGAAATCTTGTGGAGGTCTGAGACCGACAAGAGCTCAGTCTTGAACGGCTGCGAGAGGACCGAGATGCGGTCAGTCGGCGTCGGGTGGGGGAGGAGGAGCGAGGGCGAGGAGAAGGGGCGCACCTTGATGCGCGGGTACAGGGCGGGCATAGCGTGTCGTTGGAGTAGGCTCGAGCTGGTCTGGAGGGAACGGCGGAGCTGGGCGAGCATGAGGACCGACCTCGTCCTGCCCTCCTCGTCGACCACGCGGTCGCCTCCAACCAGCGCCTCTCAGCGGCGAGAGTACGTGGCTACTGCTTGACGGGTGCCCCCATGGCACTCGAGAGGCCGGGAAAGCTCTGCCGGTGCGTCCTCGTCTCCCCTCGCACTTCCACCTCCTCGCTCGTCCTCTCGAGCTGATGAGGGTTCTGTGCTCGCAGCACCGCCGCTTGCGGCTCGCGTGTAGCTTCAGACTCTGTAACGAGATCATCAGCACGTTCTCGACCCCTCTTCTCCTCGCTATGAGGCTGCAGCGAGGCATGACTCGCCGCCAGCGCTCGAGCGGGTCAGCCGCTCTCCTCTGCTCGCTCGCTTGCTCTTTCGCCTAAGCTACAAGCACTGCATTGCGCATGTAGGATCCAGGGAGGGGGCTTGTGCTTCTCTCGACGACCGCTCGACATCGTGCTGGGCTTGCCCGCGCCGCTCTCCTCGTCGTCGCCTTTTTGTCGATCGGTCCGTCGCCGGGCACCCTCGTCCGCGCCACTTTGACTCCTGTCCGCCTCAGCCCGGCCGGTCCGCAAAGCTCCACGGCCTTTCCGGCTGCCGGCGCGGCGCGGTGACGCCACGACTCGCTCGTCCGTCGCGGCCCTCGAGCTCTTGTTCTCTCGCTCGAACTTTTGCGCATCATGCCAGGCCAGGGCAGCCTTACTGCGATCGATGCGTTCGGCGTCGGGCTCATGGCGGCCGTCCACGCGCGCAAGAGCGCCCACCAGAACCAGGCGACGCTCCCTCTCTTCGCGTTTGACGGTTTGTCCTCCCTCATCCTCGTCCAGCCTTCTCCTGTACTCCAGCTGACTCGTCATCCCTCTCAGGCATGCTGGGCGTCGTTACACGGTACCTCGACCTCGTCGCGCACCACTCGAACAGCGAGCACCAGCTCCGCGTGTCGTCGTCCCACCTCGTCACGGATGCTCTCCTGTATCCTGCGGCGGTGGCGATCGAGATCCGCTTTGACGACGACGGCAGCTACCGCCAGACGCACGAGGCGGGCGTGCAACTGCTCGACGACCTCGTCGCCGGGACCGCAGAGCCGGGAGAGGAGGCCCGTGCGTCACTGCTTTCCTCGACCTCTCGCCTCGCCGGGCTCTCTCTGCCGCCCTACTGACTCTTGCTCCCTTCTTGCAGTCTCTGGAAAGGTCTTCCGCTACCGCCACATTCTTGAGGAGGAGAAGCGCGCCTCTTCGGACCGTGGCAAGCCCTTCACCATCGCCGTCATTCCGGCGGCAGCTCTCCACCGGTTCGTGTGCTCTTACACGTTCGCCAACCTCAGCGTTCAGAGCGCGAGCAACCTCCCTCGGCACGACCTGCACCTCTCGGCGTTCCTCGAGGCAGAGCTGCGCAAGCTCGGCCTCCCCTCGCTTACGGTCCTCGCCCTCGACCCGACCTCGATCGCCTTCTGGGCGCTCGAGCACGTCGCTTCGAGGCGCAAGGCGCCGCACGAGCTCCTGTTCCTCCTGCGCGTCATCATGGCCTTCGAGGTCGAGTTCTCCGAGGTTGGCCTACCCCAGCAGTGGCTCGCTGCCGGTTCCTGGTACGGCTGCCTCGCGACGCTATCGCCCGAGCAGATGCGTGTGCTCCAGAAGGGCGCCGCGGCCATCTGCAGCCCGAGGGTCATTGCCACCGTCGCGAGCTGGGAGGCGACCATGAGGGGGCGCCCGCTCGAGCCCCTGGTCGAGCGGTATGGCGACGCCCTCGCCCTGTACGCCTCGATCGTCAACGTGCGCCCGCGTCCGCGTCTCGCTATCTCGGCTCGTCCCAGTCGCTGACGTCAACGCTGCTCGCAGGACACGACCAAGTACGCCAAGTCCCTCGGCGAGGGCGGAATCGACCTCGAGCACGCTCACAGCGCACGTTCCTCGTCCCCAGCCTCTCTCGCCGCACAAGTCACTGACCTCGTCTCGACCGTCGAACAGTACCCGTTCTTCCCGTCGACCTTCCGCCGGCCCTCGGTGCCGTCGTCCCGCACGCTCAAGAACGTCGAGACGTATCGCGAGCGCGTTCACGCCCGTCACGTCTCGGTGGGTAGCCCTCCTCGAGCCACTGCGTCGGGATGTGCACTGACTCTCGCGCCCGACTCTTTCACAGGCCGTTCCTGAGGAGCTCGACTCGGCGCGCAGCAGCGTGCACGGACCTCACCCGGGCCTCAGGGTCTCGATCGAGCCCGTGCGTCTACAGCTTCGTCTCTCCTCTCGACGACCCCTGACGCTCCTCGCTCGTACGCAGAACGCCCTCACGCGCAAGAAGTGGGCCGAGGAGGCCGACGCGTGGGTGGCGCCGAGCGCGCTCGAGCCGAGTTACAACGAGCCGGCCGACATTGACCTGTCGGCGTCCGAGTCTGGCTCGCCGATGGCTTCGCGCCGCCCATCCGCGGTGCGCATCTCTCCTCTGTAGCGCAGGGCAATCTGACCTGACCTCCTCGCCTCGCTCGCAGTTCTCGGCGTACGAGCCGGTTCCTCGCCGTCCTTCCCACGCCTCGGTCCGTCCCGCCGCTCAGGGCCGCGCTCGCGCTTTCAAAATGCTGACGAATTCGGCGCACTCCTCGCTCCCAGTCCTCGCACGCGCCCGCGGTGCGTCGTCGTGAAGCTCGTCCCCTCGCCCGGGCGCGCACTGACCCTCGTTCTCTCCCGCCGCAGTCGCCGACCAACTACTTCGACCCGCGCCGCACGAGCAACCTGTGGCCTACGAACGAGGAGCTGGGGCCGCCGTCGTCGTCGCCCGAGGTCTCGCCGCGCCAGGTTCGCAAGAAGAGGTCGGTGCTCAACATCTTCCGGCGCAACGGCTCGGGAGCGTAGAGGGGGAGAGGAGGCGGGCTGGACACGTCGAGAGCGGGTGCAAGCTGCGAGCTGTATCATGCTTGAGCTGCTCGACGAGCGTGGCTGAGGACGAGAGGGCGAGGAAAGAAGGAGAGGCCGACCTCAAGCGACCTTCTCAAGTTGCACATCCTCGGCAGCCCTTCCTCTCTCGAGAGATGCTTGCGGCTCGAGAGAGTGCAGCGCACAGCGCGATAGTGTCCATGCTCCTCGTCTACATCGCATACCACAGCGCGACGCCAAGCCAGCACACGACGGCCGGCCACGCCACCTCGCCCGTCTCGCTCACCGCCTCGGCAAGCGCCTGCCCTCCTCGCCCCGCCCACCCCTGCCCGCCCGACATGCGCACAAACGGCGCCGCGCCCTTGCGCCACGCCGAGCGCAGCGCGCGGTACACGGGCCGCAGCGCCGCTCGCAGCGGCGTATTGTTGGCGAGGCGCTCGAGGAGCCGAGCCGGGACGCGCGCGAGGCGCGCGACGAGCGAGTTGGGCGAGCCGCCGGGGCGGTGCGACGACGACGACGACGAGAGCGAGATGCTGCCCTGGGGCGAGCCTCGGCCGTCGGCGCCGCCCTCCCAGAGCCAGACGCGGCTGACGCGCCGCACGTGCCCTCCCGGGCTCCTCCTCGCCGCGCCGCGCTCATGCGCGAGCGGCAGGCCCGCTCCTCCTGTTCCTCCTCGTCCTGCAGCATCGTGCTCCTCCTCCTCGAGCAGGTCCAGCTCGTCCTCGTCCTCGGTCGCGCCGCCGCCGAGCCCAAACCCGACCGCATCGAGGTGCGCCGTCCCACCGAGCAGGCCCGGGAACTGCGCCTCGACGTCCTCGGCGTCGGCGTCCTCCTCTGCCGCTGCGCCCGCGCCCGCTCGCCGGCCTCGGCCCGCACCAACCCCGAGCAGCGTCGCGCTCAGCGAGCGCTTGTGGCGGTGCCCTCCTCCTCCGCCTGCGCCATTGGCGCCGCCGCCGACGCGCGGCGTGCTGCCGTTCGCGCGCGCGACGGCCGAGCGGCGCGCGTGGCGGCGGCGCGAGAGGGCCGAGCGCGTGACGTGGGCGAGTTTGGGCACGAGGAAGAAGGCGAGGACCGAGAGGGCGAGGGGGAGGTACACGTGGAGGTAGGTCGCGATGGCGTCGGGGAGGAGGCAGTTGCTCTGCGTGTAGGTGAACGAGACGGGCGCGTCCTCGTCGTCGGCGTCGGCGTCGGCATTCTCGGCGAGCGAGGTCGAGGCGGTGCCGGCGGGCGGGAGCGGGCCGTACAGCGACAGGAGGTGGTAGCCCGGCCGGCGGACGCCCATGGCCATGCTGAACGCCTTGACGGTCGTCTCGGTGACGGGCGTCACGCCGTCGAGCGGGCTCGAGACGCCCTCGTGCCGCACGAAGCAGTAGTCGTGGTCGTCGCCCGAGTAGATGAGCGAGGGCCGGACCGTGCGCAGCAGGTACTGCGACGCGCGCGCGTCGACCTCGTTCTGGTAGTTGCGCCCGGCGCCTTGGTGGATCGGCCGGCTGTGCTCGCGCGAGCGGCCGCACGACGTGCCCTCGGGGCGGTACAGCGGGATGTGCGTGAGGAGGATGCGGGGCGCCGTGACGGGACCTGAAGGAGAGTGAGATAGTGAGCGCGCCTTTCGTCGAAGTCGGCAGCACGCCTGCCGCGAGGCGGTCCGTGCGCTCGACAGAGGGAAAGGAGGGACGCACCTCGCCCGAGCTCCTCGAGCCAGCGCTTCATGTCGCCGTACTGCCCTCCCCCATCCGTCTCCCAGAACTCGTCCTCGAGCAGCGCCATCGAGTCGATCCACGCCACCTCCCACCCGTTCCACTCCCTCAGGCCCCACGTCGGGCCAAACGCGTCGCGGAAGCGCTCGCGGCCGTACGCGGCGAGCGACGTCGACGAGCGGTGCAGGCCGAGGTCGTGGTTGCCCGGGACGATGATCGAGGGGATGGGCGGCACGAGGGAGGAGGACGAGGCGGCGCGCGAGGAGAGGGTCGAGAAGGACGAGGTCGAGGCTCGAGGGAGGGGAAACAGGAGGTGGAAGCGGTGGACCAGCGAGGCGTACCTGCAGGGCGACCGAGAGAGAGAGGGCGAGAGAGGATCAGGATCAGCGACAGGGAGGGAGAGAAGAAGGAGAGGAGCGAGGCGGACGCACTCTCGCTGGTCGACCGTGTCGACGCCCGAGTCGAGCAAGTCGCCGAGCCACACGACGGCATCGACACCTCCGCCGCTCTTGCCCCTGCTCAGCCTCGTCACGACGGTCCACGCCTTGCGGGCGTAGGCGTCCGAGATGCGCACGCCGAGCCAGCGCAGGGCCCAGTTGCGGCCCGGGTAGCTCTGCATGTCGAGGAGCTGCGGGTCGGCGACGACGAGGACGTGGAAGGGCGCGCCGCGGCGGTCGCCGTGGGCGAGGGCGTCGCGCCAGCGCGAGTCGGCGGTCCAGCCGCCCGAGGTCGCGCCCGTGCCGGGGGCGAGGGTGCCGTCCCAGACGCGGCCCTTGGTCGAGGGCGTGTCGTCAAAGATGCAGCCGTACGAGGCGGCGAAGCGGAACGAGAGGTGCTCGGACCACAGGACGACGAGGACGACGAGGGCGCGGACGAGGTGGAGGACGAGTCGCGGGAGCGGGGGCGTCAAAGTGGTGCGCCGTCGTCGCGGGATCGAGGCGAGCGAGGGCTTGCGGATGACGGGCGACGACACGACCCTGTGTGCGTCGCAGGGTCAGCTGTGGGCTCGGTGGAGGTGCGCGACGAGCGTGGAGCTGTGAGGAGGGAGGGGGGGAGAGGGACGACAGCGAGCCGAGCTGGCGGGCGCACCTGTTCATGATGGCAGAGGTCTTGAGTGCTGTATCGATCTAGCAGAGTCTAGTACGGCGCGAGGGTGGTCTTGAAGGGAGCGACGAGGGTTGGACGAGAGGCGATGAGGGCCAAGAAGGTGGCCGCCTCGCCGAGCTTGCGGGATGGTCGGAGCGTGTCCTAATAGAGCTGGAGAAGAGACTGGGACCAGCCAGGGTGCCGCTCGGGGTGGTCGCAGTGAGAGGGGAGGAGGACCACAGCATCGGGTCGTCGGCCGCTCCTCTTGGCCTCTCGCACGACCCGACACCGCTAGATCCGGCCATTGAGCTCCCGAGAACACCTCAACAGCCGCTCCAGACCGACACAGCCAAGCCCAAGTCGCCCCGTCGTCTCGCCACCACCCTCTCCCCCTCGATCGGCACCACCCGACGTCGCTCAACCTCTCCCTCCCTCCACGCCACTCGGAAGCTCGCCATGGCCGACCCCTCCTCGTCGCCCCTCCTCGGCACCGCCTTCCTCCTCTCGCAGTCCCAAGCCTCGTCCTCGACCCAGCACCACATCCCCGTCACCCCGTCGCTCTGCGCCGATTATTCCTCGTTTCGCCGCGCCCTCGACCAGTCGCGCCGCGTCTCGGACGACCCCGTCACCGTGCGCCTCAACCGCGCCGCCGCCCTCGCCGGCGGCGCCGTCTCGGGCCGCGGCGCGCGCGAGATGGGCAGTCGCGAGTGCGACGACGTGTGGCGCGAGTTGACTGGGCGGTGGAGCGAGCGCGGCGAGGTCATCTCGTACTGCGACCGGGCGCTCGCAGAACAGGCGGCGCAGGGCAAGCAGGTCGCGCGGGCGTCGGACGAGGTGAGGGACCTGAGCGCGGACTGGAAGGAGCGCGGCAGGGGACTGCAGGACGAGCGCGAGGCTCAGGTGCGTCGGCTACGTTCTTCTGCACGCGGTCGAGGCTCGAGCGCTTCGAGCTGACGCCGTCCCTCCCTCTCCCTACCTCGTCGCTCCTCTCCCCTCCCTCCCTCGTCGCCCTCTGCCCTCCCACCCCCTCCTCCTCGCCCTTTCCTCCCTCTCCATCTCTTCCTCCGTCCTCACCCTCGCTCAACACCCACAGCGCTCCCGCCTCTCGACCGAGCTCTCCATCGAATCCATCATCCGCGCGCGCTCGATCGCCCTCTTCCGCTCGCGGTGTCCGTCGCACCCGATGGACAACCCGCCCGCGCCGGCGCTGCCGCGCTTGCTCGGCGCCGAGGAGGAGGAGGAGGAGCGGAGGAAGCGGAGGGGGAGGGACGAGCGCGGGAGGGTGAGGTGGACGTGAGGGAGGGGTGCGAGCGCGGCTAGAAGAGGGAAGAGGGGCGGGAGGGCGAGGGGCGGGAGGGCGAGGGGCGGGAGGGCGAGGAGGCTAGAGCGCGAGTATGTCGACGAGCGCCTGCACGCGAGGGGCTGGGCTCGGCGGCGAGCTGCTCGCGCTGTTGAGGTAGACGATCCCGAGCGCGACCTTCGCAAACCAGCACTCCCCACTCGCCTGAGAGAGCGATCCTAGCTGCGTGCACCTCTCTCGAACGTCCTGGAGCTCTCGTGAGGGCCGAGGAACACAGTCTATGCAATGAGGCGTCTAGCGCAGGCCGCCGTCGCGCGAAATCAGCTCGAGCATGGTCTGCACCGCCGGCGACACAGGACCTGCAGAGCGTGCGAGCGCCGTCAGCGAGAGCACGTCAGAATGCAGCTCGAGAGCAAGAGACGCACCGCCGAAGCCAGGCTCCTCGAGCTCGGCCTCGAGCTCGCCGTCGAACAGCTTGCGCAGGCCGTTGACGAGGACGCCGATGCGCGGCCACGCGCGCAGGTGGACCCACTGCTCCTGCTTGTCGCCGAGGTGCACCGTCACGCCGCGGTCGAGCTCCATCGAGATGCGGCCCGACGAGAAGAGGAGGAGCGCGTAGAGCGGGACCTGCGACGAGGAGGTCAAAGCGTCAGCGCGCGCTCGAGAGGATGGCCAGCGAGAGAGAGAGCGAGAGAGAGAGTCGATTACGCGCCTCGTTGGCGTCGCGCAGGAAGGGCTTGGTCGTGACCTGCTTGTTGAAGAACGTGATGAACGGCGAGGCGAACTTGTTCTCCTCGAACAGGAGCGAGCCGGGGTGGAGGAAGACGCGGCCTGCACGTGCGAGCAGAGCGTCAGCATGACGACGAGACGAGTCGAGTCGAGGAACACGACGAGGGCGAGAAGGAGGAGAAGGCGCACCCGCGGGTTCGAAATACTTGATTTCGCGGCTCTCGCGCTCGCGCTCGACGGCACCCGAGATGCCCTTGTCGAACACGGCCTTGGGCAGCTTGACGCGCACGAGCCTCGCCGTGCCCGCAAAGATGATGGCCTTGAGCAGGTTCTCGTTGTCGCTGTTGGTGTTGAACGCGGCGTCGTCGGGCCGCACTCGGAGCGGGACAAAGCCGACCGACGACAGCGCCGAGAGGTAGTCGGTGCGGAGCGAGAGCACGTCGCGGAAGGTCGACGACGAGATGAAGTTCTGTAGAAGTGCGAGGGCGTCAGGGCAAGGCTGAGAGGAAGCGCGAGAGAGAGGAGGACGCACGTCCTGGGTAAAGTTCCGCAGGGCGGCGTGGCCGTCTTTGCGCACCGACATGCACGTGTCGAACGCCTTTGCGTCGCTCAAGAGGTCCGACTTGCCCGTGTAGAACGCCGAGCGGGCCCTGCAGAGAGGCGGGTCAGCTTGGCGGCGAGAGAGGGAGGGACCGGACGAGGACGCACTTCTTGGCCTCGTTGCGCTGCTCGAACGGGTTGAGGAAGAAGGGCTTGCTCGACAGGATGGCGACGATGGTGAGGATCTGCGCGAGCGGATGTCAGTCGGCGATCGAGAGCAGGTGTGTGAGGGGGAGGACGAACCGGGTCGAGACAGCGGAAGACGGCGGCGAGCACGAGCATCTGCATGCGGCGTGAGCGTCAGTCCTGCGTCTCGACGCCGAAGAGATGATGCGGAGGACTCGCCTTGGCCAGTCGGACGTCGACAGGGATCATGGCGAGGTGCATGCCGAGCGGCGTCAACCTCGCGCTCAGGCCCTCGCCCTTGACGCCCTCGCCGCCGTCGCTCTGCACAGCGCCGAGCATCTTGAGCGTCGCCCACGCGCTCTCAATCGCACGCACGTCGGGTGGGTCGAGCGCCTTGCCGAGGTAGTCGCGCACGTCGGCCGTCGGGCGGGTCGACTTGATCTGGAGGAGGAGCGCCTCGAGCGGGGTGCGCTGGATCTCGGGCGTCGGCTGCGGCTGCATGACGTTCTCCTCCGTGTAGTGCGTGAAGAGCTCTGTGCGGGACAGGGAGCGTCAGCACGAGGTGAGCGAGAGGACGAGAGGGAGAGGGACGCACTGAAGCACTGGCCGGGCCGGGTGCGACCTGCGCGACCGCGCCTCTGCCGACAGCCGGCTCGCGACGTCCACTCTTCCTGCAGCTTGGTGATGCCCGTCTCGGGGTCGAACGCGTTGACCTTGGCCCGCCCGCAGTCGACGACGTAGATGATGCCGTCGATCGTGATGGACGTCTCGGCGACGTTGGTCGCGACGACGATCTTGCGCATGCCGCGCGGCGTCGGGCGGAAGACGGACGTCTGCTCCTGCGAGGTGAGGTTGGCGTGGAGCGGAAGGACGAGGAGCGACGAGAGCTGTGACCCGGGGACGGCCGCACGGACCGCCTCGATGGCGCGGGTGATCTCGAGCACGCCCGTCATGAAGACGAGGACGTCGCCACCGACGTCGCGCGACATGTCGAGGCAGTGCGCGACGGTCGCACCAACGAGGCCAAAGTCGATCTTGTCGGCGCGCACGGCGAGCTCGAGGGCTTGGAGAGCGCGCACGTCGTTGGCCCCGACGCCGCGGTCGACGAAGCTCGTGCGCATGCGGTCGAGCTGCGCCTGGGTCGCCTTGCGCGCCGGCTTGCCCGACGGCTTGTAGGCGTTCGACGACAGGAGCGACGGCAGGTACTCCTCGAGGTAAAAGTCCTCGACCGGGTGCGTGAACCTGCGGGTGTGCGTCGTCGGTCAGCGCAGGTCCTCGGTGCAGGTCCTCGACGCAGCTCGAGCAGGAGGGGAAGCGGACGGGCGAGGAGAAGGGCGAGGAAGGAGGGACGCACCCAGGGATCTCGATGACGGGCGCGCCGCCAAAGTAGTCCGAGAACTGCTTCTGGTTGATCGTCGCCGACATCTGGAGGAGCACGAGACGTCAGGTCAAGCTCGAGAAGGACGAGGAAGAAAGCAGGGCGCACGAGGATGACCTTGATCGTCGGGTTGCGCCTGAGGATGTCGCGCAGCTCGAGCAGGAGAAAGTCCGAGTCGACGCTGCGCTCGTGCACCTCGTCGATGAAGATGTGCGACACGCCCTGCAGGTCCGGGTCGCCGCCCCTCCCAAGGCGCGCGAGCACGACACCGGTCGTGCAGAAGAGGGCCCTCGTGCCGGGTCCTGCTCGGCGCTCGCCGCGAATCGCGTACCCGACGAGGTTGGACGCGAGCGGCTGGCCCGACGGCGAGAGGTCCTCGCAGCGCTCGGCGGCGACGCGCGACGCGACGCCGATGGCGCTGACACGGCGAGGCTGCGTGACGACAATCGAGGTCGTCGCGCCCTCGCAGCGCATGATGGCGTCCTCGAGGACAAAGGCCGGGACTGCGAAGGAGAGCCCGTCAGCACACGCGCCAGAGAGAGCACGAGGCTGAGAGAGGAGGGGAAGAGCAACGCACCCTGGGTCGTCTTGCCCGAGCCCGTCTCGCCGCACACGATGACGACGCGCTCGTTGCGGATGAGGTCGACAATCTTGTCGCGCATGCTCCACGCCGGGAGGCGCTTCCTCCCCTCGAGCATGCGGCGGTACCCCTCGCTGCGACTCAGCTCCTCGTACGAGCGCTTGAGGGCCTCCTGCTGCTCGGGGCTCGCGCGCAGGCGCTTGGGCCCTCCCCGCCGCTGCGCCTGCTGCGTCTTGGTGACCCTCCTCGCGCCGTCGCCGGCCGCGAGCGCCGCACTCGGGCGCTGCGCCGGCGGGACGAGGCGGTCCATGACGTCGCGCGCGTCGGGTGGGTGCTCGATGGCGGCGCGGACGCGCTGCTCGAGGAACGAGACCATCTCGCCGACGACGCCGCCATAGCCTGCCTCGGCGAGGTCGAGCCACGCCGAGCCGTCCTGGGCGACCGAGGGGCGGAACTGGGTCGCGAGGAGCGTGTGCAGGTGCAGGCGGATGTAGGGAGGGAGCGTCGGCGAGGCGATGAAGAACGAGGGGAGGGCGGCGGGACCTGGCGGGGCGTGCGGCGACGGGTAGGACGAGGACGGGTGGAAGAGGACGCGGAGAGAGACGCGGTCGCCCTTGTGCGGGACGGCGATCTCGACGCCGTCCTTGCTGCGGCGGAAGCGCGCGCCGAACAGGCCCTCGAGCCCGAGCAGCTCGTCGTCGCGCCGCTGCCGCAGCTCGTCCTTCTCCTCCTGCGAGAGCCGCGACGGGCCCGCGCCCGTGCCCCTGGCCCACGACGCCCGGAGCGCCTCCTCGCCGAGCTTGTCGCGCTCGTCCTCGCCGGCCTCGAGCGGCACGTCCATGAGCCGCCGCGCGAGCACATCCACCACCATGCCCTCGAGCTCGTCGTCCCCCACCGCCGCTGCGTCGCCCACGGCCGCCCTCGCGCCCTCGAGCTCGACCCTCACCCACTCGACCGGCGCGCCGACCTCGCGCGCGACCCGCTCGGCCTGCCACATGCGCCCGAGCTCGCCCGCGTCGCGGGACGTCGCGTTGCGGATCGTCGCGTCGGCGGGGCGCGCGTCGCGGAACGCGGGCGGGAGGTCCGACTCGGGTACGAGGAGGTGCAGGTGCGCGAGGACGTCGTTGCGGCTCGGCGCCGCACTGCTCGAGGAGGACGACGACGACGACGAGCCGCTGCGCACATAGGCGAGCGCACGCAGGACGTGCCCGCGGCGGAAGCCGAGCGCGGTGAACTCGGCCTCGAGGGCCGCCTCGGCGGGCGAGCGCACGGGCGTCGCTGCGCCCGAGCCGGGCGCCGAGCCCGAGCCGTCGTCCGGCTCGGCGGCGTGGTCGTCGATGGCGGCGGGCGGGCCGTCGAGCTCGAGCGAGGCGAGGTCGGGGAGGGCGTCGCGGATGGTGCGCTCGACGAGGTCGCGCAGGGCCGAGGGCATGCGCACCTCGGGCGCTTCGGCCCACGACTTGGGCAGCGGGGCCGGGGTAGACGAACGAGAGGCGGACGGGGTGGACGAGGTCGAGAGGTTGACGAGGGGCGAGCCGTTGCGGGGCGTGCGGACCGAGGTCGAGCCGTTGCTGCTGCCGGCGGATGCGGCGGCGGGGGCGGCGGATGGCGGGGGAGGAGCGGCGGCGGCGGTCTCGAACGGCGTCGTCGACCACAGCCACTGCTTGTTGGGCGTCGACGCGGCCTTCTCCTTCTCGAGGGCGGCCCAGTAGTCTGCGTCGCGCGAGGACACGTCAGTTGAGAAGGCGCGAACAGGCGGGGCGAAAGAGGAACGGCGGGCGTGGACAGGAAGGCGACGAGAGCGTACCGCGAGTCGCCGGCGGGAGCTGCATGTTGAGGCGCAGGTTGTTGGCAAAGCGGAAGAGGGCGTAGACGGCGACCCAGTGCTTGGCCTCCATGGCGTTGTGCTTCTCGACGGCGATCTGGGACGGCGGCGGCGGCGGGCGCATGTAGACCGTCTCGAGCTCGCCGGGCTTTTTCGGGTGCTTGCGACGGAGGGTGACGCTCGCCGTCCAGGAGCCGGGCGTCGTGCCCTGCTTGGGGTCGACGAAGGCCGGTTCCCAGCCGGCTTTTTGACAGCGTTCTTGGAGCAGCGAGATGGGCGTCTTGTAGCCGATCGCTGCGGACGGTCGTGAGAGGCAGGTCAGCTTGTGGACAGTGGGAGACGAGGGCCGAGAGAGAGAGAGTCGAGGACGGACGAAAGAGGGGAGGAGGCGGCGGCGTCTCGCCCGGGGCGAGCGCGGGCTTGGTCGGGGTCGAGCTTGCGTTGCCGTTCTTGACGATGCCGACTGGGGCCTTCCTGCGGGGTTTTGGCTTGTCGGCGGCGGGAGCAGGAGGCGGTGGAGGAGGCGCGGCCTTCTTGCCCATGGCGGCGTCGGCGGGGGAGGCTGCGGTGCGCGAGCTGCTTGATGAGAGCTCCTGGTGCTAGCTGGCTGTAGAGCGGAGCTGCTGGAGGTGTGTGGGTCGAGGCGAGACTGATCGAGGCCGTTGCTCCTCCTCCGGGGTCGCGACTTGACCGCAACCGCTCGCCGCTGCTCCCGCTGAGCAAGCAGAGCTCGAGTGGGCACACCTCGAGCACTCGCACCGACCCGCCATGTCGCAACCACCACCGGCCCCAGGCCATGGCGCGGGAGCTCAGCCTGGGCCAGCTGGAGCACCCCGCCCGCCTCAGCCCTACGCCCACCAGCCGCAGCCAGCCAAGCCACCCGCACCAGCAGCACCACAGCCCGCACCTCCTCACCCACCCCAGCCCCAGCAGACGCAGCAGCAGCAAGCCTCGTTCCGCCCGCTCAACGTCCGCGGTGAGCCTCCCTCCGCCCTCATCTCTCTCGCAACGACAGCCACCAGGGGAGCTGACGGTGCCCTGTACCTCGGCCAGATGCCCTCCACTACCTCGATCGCGTCAAGCAGCAGTTCGCCAACGAGTACGAGGGTCAGTCCCCCTTGCTCCATCAAACCCCTGCGACCCGGCTCGGCAGCGAGCGCGGCCTGCGGCTTGATGCGTCGGAGCGTGCTACTGACGCACTCTGATACCTGCGCACACAGTCTACGACCAGTTCCTGACGTGCGCCCGCCCTCGTCGACTACCCCGCATCCTCCTCCCCCGCTCACCCGGCTGACCTTCGCTTCTTCGCCCGCAGGATCATGAAGGACTTCAAGACGCAGAAGTGCGCCTCGCTCTTCTCCTCAGCGCTCGTTGGACCCGGTGCTGATGCTGCTCGCGCTCTCGCAGCATCGACACGCCGGGCGTAATCGACCGCGTCTCGAACCTGTTCCGCGACCACCCGTCCTTGATCCAGGGCTTCAACACGTTCCTCCCGCCCGGGTACCGCATCGAGTGCCACGTCGCACCCGGCTCGACCGGCGGCGCCGCCGGGTCCAAGACCAACACGATCACGGTCACGACCCCGATGGGCATCACGACGCGCACCCAGAACGTCTCGAGCTCGACGCCCCTCTCGACGGGCGCCGCACCCTCGCCCGCCGGCGCAGCTGCCTCGCCGTCGGCCCCTAGCGCCGCCGCGAACGCCCCGCCGCGCTCGGCCGCTCCCGCCGCCGCCGCCGCCCCGACCCCGACAGGCTCGAGCCTCCCTCCCGCACGCCTCCCTCCCCTCCCGCACGTCCGCACCGCCCAGCCACCGCGCCCGATCTCGCCCCCGGCCCCGATCCCGCCCTTTGGCGGCAACCGCAACCTCGCCGCCGACAGCTGGCGCCAGCCGCAGCAGGTCAAGCCGCCAGCGCACCCGGCCTACCCGGGCCAGGCGCCTCGGCCGCAGGCGGCGCCGGCGCCGGCGCAGGTGTCCAAGGCGCCGCAGCACCCGGCGTACGGGCACTCTCAGCCGCAGCAGCAGCAGCAGCAGGACGTCAAGCCGCCCGTGACCGGCGACGGCGGCGCGCACGCCCAGTCGGCGCAGCACTCGCACGCGTCGACGCCCCAGGCTCAGCAGCAGCCGCAGCCTCAGCCGCATCCAGCTCCCGCCGCCGCCGCGCAGCCCTCGCCGACGCCTCAGCCCGCCGCGCCCGCGCCCGCCGCCGCACCCGCCGCGCCCACCGCCGCCGCCGCCGCCGCCGCTCCAGCGCCCCAGATGGAGTTCAACCACGCGATCAACTACGTCAACAAGATCAAGAACCGGTTCGCCAAGGACCCCGAGACGTACAAGACGTTCCTCGAGATCCTCCAGACGTACCAGAAGGATCAGCGCCCGATTCAGGAGGTGCGTGCGCGCCTCGAGCCGCTTTCGCAGTCTGCTTCTCGCCCGCCACGAGCGAGTGCTGATGCTTGGCTACTTCGCTCTCCGCAGGTCTACACGCAGGTGACGGCGCTCTTCAAGGAGGCGCCCGACTTGCTCGACGAGTTCAAGGCGTTCCTGCCCGACACGACGGGCGCGACCGACACTGCGCCGTCGCCCGCCCTCGCCAACAAGAAGCCGTACGGCAACCCCAAGCTCGGCGCCTTTCCGCCGTCCGCCGCCGCCGGCTCGGCCCAGGCCAAGCAGGCCGCGCCGCCGCTCGTCGCCGGCGCGCCCTCGGGCGGGGCCTCCTCGGTCGGCGCCGGCGGCGCCGGTGCGCCCGAGAAGAAGAAGCGCGCGGCGCCGGGCACGAGCGAGAAGGCCAAGGCCAAGCGCGCAAAGATGCAGCACGTCCAGGGCGTCGAGTCGCCGCCGATCGGGTCGGCGCAGGGCGGCATGCAGCAGCCGCAGCAGCAGCAGCCCAAGGCGGCGTCGCAGCAGCAGCAGCAGCAGCAGGCCCATCAGCAGCAGCAGGTCGAGCAGCAGCCCGTCTCGCCGTACGGCGCGCCGCCCACCTCGGCCGCCGCTGCCGCCGCCGCCGCCGCGGCGCACATGGGCCACGCGCACCCGTACGGCGCGCCGCCGCCGGGCTTCCCGGGCGCGCCCCTCATGCAGTCGGCGTACGACGTCTACCTCGCGCAGCACCGCAACTCGCCCCTCGTCCAGCCCGACGAGTTTGGCTTCTTTGACCGCGTCAAGAAGCACCTCGACGACCGCGACGCCTACACCGAGTTCCTCAAGCTGCTCAACCTGTTCACGCAGGAGATCGTCGACGTCCAGACGCTCCTGAGCAAGAGCCTCCTCTTCATCGGCGGCGACGAGCACCTCGTGC
This sequence comes from Rhodotorula babjevae, assembly GCA_920104245.2. Lineage (NCBI taxonomy): Eukaryota > Fungi > Basidiomycota > Microbotryomycetes > Sporidiobolales > Sporidiobolaceae > Rhodotorula > Rhodotorula babjevae. Next base: position 525,666 of record CAKKSZ020000015.1, read on the forward strand.
AAGGGTTCAAGGACCTCGTCGGGTGGGACCCGGTCAAGGACGGGCGCGTGCGCGGCGAGGACTGGATCATCGACAACGAGCCCGTGCTCGACCGCCCTCGCGTCGAGCTGCACCTCCTCAAGAGCTACGGCCCGAGCTACCGCAAGCTGCCCGACTCGGTGCGCGACCCTCTCTCGCCTCCTCCGCTTCTTCCTCCCCGACTCGAGCACGAGCTGACGCTTCTCTCTTTCGTCGCCCCCTGCAGGAGGTCGACCTCGCCTGTTCCGGCCGCGGCCCGCTCGAGTGGTCCGTCCTCAACGACGAGTGGGTCGCGTTCGCGACCTGGGCGTCCGAGGGCTCGGGCGCGCACCGCAAGAACCCGTACGAGGAGGCCCTGTACAACTCGGAGCAGGAGCGCCACTGGTACTCGTACCACCTCGAGTCGATGGCGCGCACGATCGCCTACCTCGAGCCGATCGCGGCCCGCCTCGCCCTCATGCCCTCGGACGAGCGCGCCGCGTTCAAGCTCGGCGCGGCGAGCGCCGCGGGCGCGCACGACGAGGCGGTCCCGGCGGGCGCGGGCATGATCGGCGGCACGGCGCCGAGCGTGTACGAGCGCATCGTGCGCAAGATCTACGGCAAGGACCACGGGTGGGAGATCCTCCAGGCGCTCGAGGACAACCCGGCCGTCGCCGTCCCGATCGTGCTCGCGCGGCTCAAGCAGAAGGATGAGGAGTGGAAGCGGGCCGAGCGCGAGTGGAACAAGGTCTGGCGCGAGGTGGTGCGTCCCTCTCTCTCTCTCTCTCTCTCTCGCTCTTCCGGCTCTCGCTCGCACCTCGACTGAGACTGAAGCTGATCCTCCTCGTCGCCTGCAGGACGCCAAGAACCACTACCGCGCGCTCGACCACCAGGGCATCCCGTTCAAGGCGATCGACAAGAAGACGACCACGACGAGCAAGTCGCTCACCGCCGAGATCGAGACGCTTCGCCGCGACAAGCAGATGAAGCGCTACGACGTCCCCGGTCACTCGGTCCCGCAGCATCCGTCGCAGCCCGTCGCCGCCGTCACGCACCCGACCGACGCCATCGCCGCCTCGCTCCCGCCGCCGCTCCGCCCTCACCACCAGTTCGAGCTCCACATGGCCAACCGCGGCGTTCTCTTTGACGTCCTCAAGCTCACCCTCTCGTACCTCGACCGCGACGCGTCGGGCTTCTCGGCGCCCGAGCGCGCCCGCGTCGAGGCCTTCCTGCGCCTCTTCGTCCCGCTCCTCTGGGGCGTCGAGCACGACGCCATGGAGCAGGCGCTCGGCGCAGCGCAGCACGACGACGCCGATGCCGAGGAGGACGAGCTCGAGACCGAGGCGGGCGACGCGACCGACGCCGACGAGAGCGGCGTCGAGGGCGCGAGCGAGGCGGGCGGTTCGGCGACGCCTGGAGCTGCGGCGGCGTCCCCGACGCCGGGCAAGAAGGCGGCGCCGCCGACCAAGCGCGGCGGGGCGGCCGACCTGCGCCGCCGCACGCTGCTGCACGCCGCGCTCGCGCAGCGCCAGCCCGGCGCGGGCGTCAACGGCGCGGCAACGACCAACGGCCGGGTCGGCGGCGGCGCCCGAGGCGGCTCGCCGGCGACGGACGACTCGTCGGACGAGCTCGGTCGGCTCGTCGAGGCGACGTGGATCTCGCTCGAGGAGACGCGCGAGGACGGGTCGGCGGTCGAGCCGCCGAGCGGCGACGAGGTGCTCGAGCCGAGGCGGTTCAGCTTCTTCGCCAACTCGACGTTCTACTGCCTCGTCCGCGTCATGCACGTGCGTCTCGCCCGCTCTCTCTCGCTCTCTCGCTCGTGCAGCAGTGCCTGACGCTCCCTGTCGCCGCAGCAAATCTACCACCGCCTCCTCGCGTTCAAGCAGCTCTCGGCCGACCTCGCCGCCTCGTCCGCCAGCGCCCGGCGCCTCAACCCGCTCGGCGTCGAGCTCGGCCTGTCGACGCCCGTCCCCGTCGTCGACACGGGCGACAACCCGGCCGAGCACTACTACGAGCACATGCTCGACCTCGCCGAGAAGCTGTTTGACGGCGACGTCGACCAGCAGACGTACGAGGAGCAGCTGCGGTTCATGGCCGGCATCCGCTCGTACCCGCTCTTCACGCTCGACAAGCTCGTGTCGACCGTCATCAAGCACGTGAGCCGCTCGGACCTCTCCCTCGATCCCCCTTCCTCGCCGACCTCGACTGACCCTCTCCTGCCCGGCCCTCGCCCGCAGATCCACACGATCAACTCGGACAACCGCTGTCAGGACATTGTCGCCCTGCTCGAGAAGGACCGGCGGCAGCTCGTGACGACGCCTCGGCAGCAGATCGCGTACCGCATGGAGGTCGAGTCGGTCCTCAACCCGGACGAGAACCTGTACCGCCTCGAATGGGTGCGCCCTCGTCCTCTCCTGCGCACCGCAGCAGCACCTGCTGACGCTCGAGAGGATTCGCAGATCCCGGACGACGAGGCGCTCACGATCCAGCTGCTCGGCAAGGAGGACCTCACGCTCGACGACGCGCACCAATCCGAGGCCAAGCTGCACCAGAGCTGGCTCGCGTCGTTCCAGCTCACGTCGCCGAGCGAGGGCATCGGTGCGCAGGTCAAGGCGCCTCTGCTCAAGCGGTGCGTCGCTCGGTCCTCTCGCTCTCGACGACGCCCTCCTCACGTCCTGACATCGACCTTGGGCATCCTGCAGGAACCGCGTGCTGTGCGCCGCCGAGGACCCGCAAGAGTTCGACCTGGCGCCCGGGCTGCAGGCCAAGGAGCGCGCGTACCGCCTCTTCTGGGTCAAGGGCAGCGAGTGCGTCGACGGCCTTCTCTCTCGCTCGCTCGCCCACCTCGGCCTCCCCCGCTGACTCTCCTCTGCTCCTTCTGTGCTCGCAGGGACTACCTGCGCCGACTGCGACTGCCACCCGCCGCCGCCACCGCCGAGGACGACGAGGACCCACCCGCCGAGTCGACCGAGACAGTCGCGAGGCGCAGGTCCGAGCGCTTCCGGGCGTGGGTCGACGACCAGCTCTTCCCCGAGCGGCGCGAGGAGCGCCAAGCCGAGTCGGACGACGACGAGGCTGCGGCTGCTGCTCGGGACGACGAGCTCGAGGGCGACGAGGGCGAGGCAGACGCGGTCGAGCTCGAGGAAGGTGAGGAGGTAGAGGCCCAGCCGCGAGGCGCGGTTCCGCCCGAGGATCCGCCGGCTGCATCGAGCACGGTCGCAGATGCGTCTGCAGCAGGAGCAGGAGGAGCAGGAGACGGCGACGTCGAGATGGACGAGCCTTGAGTAGACGTCCCTCTGTTACCCGCTCTACTCGGCCCGAGCCACTTTGCAGACGAGCACTCTCCGCAAGGCGAAATTACTGAGACGTGGCCGAGATTGAGATGAGATCGGCTTGCGCCTGAGTGAGCGGCGAGAGCTTCGTCCAAGTCCTGCGGCAAGGTCCCACTCTGTCCACCGACACCAGCCCGACGAGCTTGGCACACACGACGCGCCCACCACGAGGACAGCCCCGAGTCCGACTCGCTCCCCGACTCGCTCATGGCGGCCGCACCGCCCACCACACCGCCTCCACCGTCCTCTCCGCCCATCTTCCACCTCGACTCGCCCGCCGACGTCGGCATGCTGCGCCCGAAGGTCATTGGTGGCCGCACCTTCAGCCCATACGCGATCAGCGATTGGCGCGAGTGGATCCTTTGCAACACACGCGGCGAGCTCGTCGGCACGGCCGCCGAGCTTCCGGCAAGCGTTCGCGCCGCCCTCGAGCAGCCGGTCGACCCTGCAGCGCTCGACCCCGAGCCGAGCTACTGCAAAAGCTACCTCGGACGACCGGCGACCCCGGAAGAGCGTGCGTCCTCTCCTCGCCTCCCTCCTTGTCCTCGGCTTCGACATCCGCAGCTGACCAACCCGCTCGCCTCGCCTTTCCGCAGAGCTCGAGTTCTTTTCGCGCCACGGCTTCCTTCCTTCACCGCCGTCGCCGCACGAGAAGGAGCGCCTCAAGCTCGTCCGGGCCTACAACCTCGATGGTGCGTCCGCCCGACCCTGTCCCCTTTCTCCCGCAGCAGCAGCGTCCAGGTGCTGACGCTCACTCGGTTGCAGATCCGCGCATACTCGACTCGGTGACCGACATCTGCGACCTCGCGCGCACCTTCTTCCCCGAGGACGTGACGACCGCCGCCTTCGCCGTCGCCGAGCACATGTCCCTCATCCTGGGCCTCTCGCGCGCCGTTGGCGACGACGGAGACTGGGAGGGCACCATGGCCGCGATGGATGCGTCGTGGTGCCTCGGTCGGCACACGCTCGCCTCGAAGGACGGCCTGTTCGTCGTGCTCGACGCCGAGCAAGACGCTCGGTACAAGGCCAACCCGATGTTCCAGCCCGGCGGCGGCGCTCGCTTCTTCGTCGCCGTCCCCGTCAGCCTCCCGACGGCGTCGACGAGCGAGGACGTGTCGCCCACGATGGTGCCAGTCGGCATCCTGTCGTGCATGTCGAACACGCCGCACGCCGAGGTCACCGACGCCCAGGTGACGGCGCTGCGCATGCTCGCCAAGCGCATCGAGCGCGACCTCGCCCTCGCGCAGGAGATGGAGCAGCAGCGCCGGGCGCGCGAGCAGGCGTCGTTCCTCTCGTCGTTCCTCCAGCTCACGCTCGGCGGCACCACCGGCTCGAGCGAGAAGGCGTCGGCGTCGATGCAGGCCGTGTTCGGCGGCGCGGGCGTGTCGTCCCGGCACGACACGGCGGCCTTCGCCCTCGCCGCCGAGCGCCTGTGCGCCCTCTCGAGCGCGAGCTCGGCCGCCATCCTCGACCTGCGCGACTTCCTCCCGGCGAGGAACGGCGTCGGCCCGAACGACGAGCTGCAGCGCCAGGCGCAGCGGCCTCGGGTCCACTTTCGCTCGCCGGGCTCGGGCGGCATCGACTACGACGCGAGCTCGCACCCGCTCGTCGTCCTCGGGCACTCGGGCCTGTCGGACGAGTCGATCCGCCGCGTCGGCAGCCTCGGCAAGGGCGACATCGACGGCTTCGAGGCGCTCGTGCGCCGCATCAAGGCCGGCGAGGCCGACGCCGTCCCGATCGAGGAGACGGTCCTCTCGCACCTCGTCCCGCCGGACGCACGAGCCTCGCACCTCGTCCCGGTTCTCGACCACACCAAGTCGCTTGCCCTCCTCATCGTCGTCTCGCTCGACGAGCACGTCGACGACCTCACCGAGTGCGACGCGACCTTCTTGACCAACGTCGGGCACGTCTGCCTGAGCGCGCTCGTCAAGGACCAGGACGTCGAGTCGGACCGCGCCCGCCTCGCCTTTGTCAGCTCGATCTCGCACGCCCTTCGCCTTCCTCTGCACGGTCTCGCCGGCCAACTCGAGCTCATCCGCGGCGCCTCGACGGGCCTCGAAGAGCACCTCGCCGTCGCCGACGTCTGCATCGACTCGCTGCGAGGCCTGCTCGCCGACGCGGTCGACTACTACAACATGAACGACCCGTTGGCGGTCCAGCCGGCGCCGTCCGCGGCGGCGCCCGACCTCGTCGACCTGCCGGCCCTCCTCCAGGACGTCACGACCCGCGCGCTCAACCGGTCGCTGCAGGACGCGTCCGATGAGGACGAGGACGTGCCCGGCGTGCCCAAGAAGAACGTCGCCGTCGTCGTCGACGTCGCCGCGCGCGCCGGTGGCTGGCTCGCCCGGGCGCGCGCCAACGACCTGCGCCGCATGGTCGGCAACGTCGTCGCCAACGCGTACCGCTACACGACCGAGGGCGAGGTGCGCGTCACGCTCGAGGAGACGGGCGACGTCGTCGCAGGCCAGCACGTCGTCAAGATCTCGGTCGCCGACACGGGCTGCGGCATCGACGAGGCGTTCATGCGCAGCGGGCAGCTCTTCATGCCGTTCCGCCGCGCCGACGCCTTTACGCCGAGCGTCGGCCTCGGCCTGCCCATCGTCAACCTCCTCGTCGCTCAGCACGGCGGCCAGATCCACGTCACGAGCGCGCTCAACGAGGGTGCGGCCCCTCTCACTCGCTCGCTCGGACCCTCTCACTGACCTTCCCTCCTGGCAGGCACGACCGTCGACATCCTTCTTCCCCTGACCCTCATCGAGTCGGCACCCGCACCTGCGCTCGAGCGCTCCCTCTCGGAGGAGATCGCCGTCGTCGTCAAGGCGGCCTCGAGCGCCGTCCAGCACGCCCCGACCGACCCGACCGCCGCCTACGTCCAGCCCGAGCCGGCGTCTACGGCTCTTCGTCGACCTCCCCTCACCCGCGCCAGCACGGCCGCCTCGCACGACGAGCCGTTGTCGTGCCCGAGCAGCCCGAGCAGCCGCCCCGAGCTCTCTCGCACCGCCTCGTCGGCCAGCTCGCAGGCCTACTCGTCGACGTCGTCGAGCCTGTCGCCCCGGCGACGCCCTCTGCGCGTGCTCGGGTGCGAGGACAACCTCATCGCGCGCAAGCTCCTCGCCGCCCTCCTCAAGCAGAAGGGCTACGAGTTCCACGCGGCCGTCGACGGGCAGCAGGGCGTCGACGCGTTCGAGCGGCACCGCCCAGACGTCACGGTCATGGACATCGGCATGCCCGTCCTTGACGGCATCCAGGCGAGCTCCAAGATCCGCAAGATCGAGGCTGAGCGCGGCTGGCCGAGGCACCGGATCGTGCGTCCCCTCTCGTCTCTCTCCTCCGCCTCCTTCTCAGACTGACGACGCCGGCGTCTCTCACTGCTCGCAGATCGCCTTGACCGGGCTGTCCAACGAAGTCGACCGCGTCGCCTCGCAGGACCTCATCGACGGCTGGCTCCTCAAGGGCGGCGACTCGCTGCGGGTCCTCACCGAGCAGCTCGCCCGCCTTCAACTCGAGCTGGACGACCGCGGCGACCTCGACGACGACGAACCCGACACGCCCATCAGCGCTGCGTCGTCGCCGCCGTGCAAGCTCGACGGCATCGCCCTCTGAATCGCCCTCTTCCTCCTCCTCTCGCCTCGCCGGCGCGCGAGCTGTACTGCGTCTGCCTCTCTCCCCTGCCTTGTTGTTCTCCCCTCCTCTGCTGTTGTGCACGGTTCGCCGTTCTGTAGCTGTCGTCCGTCTCCTCGGTTGTACCGTCACCCTCCCCTCCTGCCCGCCCTCGGTTCCTCGCACACACACGCAATCTCAGCGACGCATCCTTGCCTTCCCTTGCCGGCTCGAGAGCAGCGGCGACTCATGCGGGAGCGAGGACGGCGCACCTTCAAGCAGGACGAGCAAGGGGCTCGACCGGCGTTGGATCGGCGGGCGGCGCCGATCACCTTGCCCCGCTCGATTGGCCAAATGTGCTGCGGAAGCGGCGCCGCTCGCTTCTCTCCCTCCTGCCTCTCACTCGTCTCCTTGCGCTCGCTGCGTCCTCCCGCCGCAGAGCGCGCGCTGCCTGCCGGCTGGCTCACGGGGACGGGCCGGAATCTCCGGCTCAGCCGGGGCCCTTTGAACCCTTTGCCTCCTGCTCGGCGTGGTGAACCTTGGCAACGCGGCCGCGCGGCCTCCGCTCACTCAGCTCGCTGTTGCTCTCCACCGCTCACGACCCATGTCGCTGCAAGCACTGCTGAGCCGCGTCCTGCCCGTGACGAGGCCCGACGACGACGGCTACCGAGCCGTCAAGGCCGACGCCGAGGCCGCCCCGCCTGGCTCGAGCGCCTCCTCATCGCCCGAGCTGTCGCCCCGCCACTCGCCTCGACTACTGCCAACGACGCCGTCCGCCCTCGCTCGCAGTGCGGCGCTGTTCGTGCTCGGCGTCCTCGCGGCCAGCCTCGTGTGGGGCGGCGTCCTCTCTCGGGCGCAAGAGCGAGCGGCGGTGGTGCAGCGGCTCGCATGGGAGGAGCTCGAGGAGGCGTGGCAATGGGGCGCACGCAGGAACGAGACGGTGGGCGAGGAGCGGCGGTACGGGCCTCGGCGGCGGCGACCGACGACTTGGCGAGGAGGGTTCAGGACGCCCGGCCCTCGAGAGGTGCGAGCTCTCGTTCTCTTCCTCCTCTACACCTTGCGAGCGACGATCAGCTGACCAGCTCGCCCTCGCAGCTCTTGACCACCGACGAGCCGGGCGACTCGCTGTACGACGCCCTGCGCACGGACCTGCGGTACCTCGTGCGTCCTCGCCCTCTCTCTCTGTCCCTCCAGGTACTCTCGCTCGAGCGCACAGAATCAAGCGCACATAGCTGACCGTCTTCCTGTCGTAGATCGGCGACGCCTGGAGCGGCATGACCGGCCAGTTCTTGACGTCCATCTCGCTCATCTACCTCGCGCAGAGGACGCAGCGCATCGCGATCATGTGCGTCGCCTATGCCATACTCTCTGCGACAAAATGCAGCTGCTGACCTGCTGCGACCCGCAGCCCATCTCCTTGGAGGGACGGCGAGCACTATCACGACACGTTCGCCAAGATGAGCGACCTCTTCAACCTCGAGCAGTTCCGGCAGGACGTGCGTCGCCTCTCTCTCGCTCTCACGAGCTCTCAAACATCGACTCGAGCGCCACTGACGTGTCTGGCCCGTCCGCAGACCGGCACGCTCGTCCTCGAGCTCTCGGACGTCAAGCGCTTTGACCTCGAGCACAAGAGGACGAAGCGCGAGGAGATCGGCTGCATTCACGGCCCGAACTTCGCACACGGTGGGGTATGCTCCATTTCGTTCCACGTCGTCGCCATGAGATGCGGGCTCGAGCTGACGCCGGCGGTCTCGCTCCCAGCGCACTTTCGAGGCGTTCAACCTCGACGGGCCCTCCTGGGAGATCGAGCGCATTGGCGGCTGGGCCAACGACGCGACCGAGTCGTTCATCCTCTTCGACATGGACACCGACTTGCGCCTCAAGAAAGCGCACGCCTTTGCCGCCAAGGAGAACCGCGACGTCCCTCGCAACATGCTCGACTCGCAGCTACTTTGCGGCGATAATTTCTGGGCGCTCTCCGATATGTCGATGTATCGTGGAGGGTGGGGCCCGCACAACTACCTCGTCGCCGATGGCCTGCAGGAGAAGGAGGGCGGCATGTTCGAGATGTTGAGCCCCGAGGCCCGAGGGACCCACCCGGGTGCGCGCACGAGCCTCTTCTCCTCTTTCCTGCTCTAAACTGACTCGCTACTCTCGTGCAGAATGGTGGGCCATCGGGCAGTACCTCGACTTTCAGCCGGTGATCTGGGAGGTCGCCCGCCTCGCCGCTCGCAAGACGCTCGGCGTCGACGGCCTTCCCCGAGACCTCCTCACGGTCCACATCCGCCGCGGCGACTTTGTCGTGCGTCCTCTCCTCGCTCTCTCGCTCACGTGAGCGCCGGCTGACGAGTGCTCCCCTGACGCACGCAGACCTGGTGCCCATCGGGCCACGACTGCGTCCCTCCCCTCTCGGCCTACCGCGCCGCCGTCGCCTCGCAGCTCTCGCACCTCCCGCCCGACACGCCCATCCTCGTCACGACCGACGACACGTCGACCGACTTTCTCTCGTCGGTCCGCGCCCTCGGCTGGTTCGTCGTCGACCACGCCGCGCTCGGGACCGAGGCGCTCCTCGTCGACAGGTACGGCGAGCGCTCGGGTTGGTATGGCTCGGCCGTCGACCAGGCGATCCACTCGCTCGGGAGCGGCTTTGTCGGGACCGAGGACTCGCAGGTGTCGCTCGTCGCGGCGCTCAGGGTGGCAGCGTGGAGCGGCGGGAGGTCCGAGATGGTCAAGAGGCCCAAGTAGAGACACTCTCGGGACGAGATGAAAAGGAGGATGCGACGAATAGACATTGCGTGTGCGACGAGTACTCTGTCTGGATGAGAGGTGCGAGAGAGAAGGAAGAGGAGAAGATGCTACAGGTCCGAGCGCGAGGCTCAGTAGTCGTCGCCGCGAGTGACGATCTCTTTGCAGTTCGGGCGCAAGATGATCGTGTGCTCCTGCGAGAGAGGGAGAGCTCGGTGAGGGAGGACCCGAGAGCGCGAGAGAAGAGGGGAGACGGGACGCACGTACTGCGCCGTCTGACAGCCCGGGCCGGCCGTGTCGACGAGCGGCGGGTAGTCCTGCACGATGCCCGTCTGGACGAGCTCTCGCAGCTGCAGACGTCCAGAGAGTGCGTCAGCATGTCGATCCGGTCGAGGAGGAGCAGGACGGGGGACGCACGCCAACGGCGTAGTTCTTCTCGCCGAGGCGGTCGAGGTACCGCTTGCACCAGGGGAGCGTGCCGAACTGCTTGTCGATGACGCCGAGGAGCTTCTTGGCCGAGTCGAACCGCAAGGGCGCCTTGACGCCGTCCATGCGGGCGTAGTGCGAGCAGTTGTCCTGCGAGCGGGAGCCAGCTCGAGGTCAGCGCTCGAGCCTCTTCGAGAGCGCGTCGAGGACATGTGAGAGAGACGCACCGCGTTGCGCACGTAGCCGTCGCCCGTCGAGCCGAACGTCTCGATCGCAAAGTACTCGCCCTCCTCCATCTTCTGGTCGTTGTCCGGGTCGTCGTCGTATGGCGCGACGATCGGGACCGACTTGCCGCCGTGGATGACGAACGGGTTGATCGAGTGGCCCGTCAGGTTGCGGATCGACTTGACTGCGAGCGTGTGCGAGGTCGAGAGAGTCAGCGAGGTGACGCCGCCGCACAGGGAGGAAAAGGAGAGGAGGGGCCCGAGCGCACCCTGCTTCGTCTTGCCCTCGACCTCGACCTCGTACGACTCCATGACCTCCTGGATCGCCCTCCCGATGTCGCCCATGCGCACGTCGATGCCGGCCTCGCGCACGCCCGTCTCGGTCGCGTCCTTGACGGCGGCGAGGAGCGCGTCGTACGTCGGCTCCCAGTTGAGCGTAAAGGCCGAGTCGACGATGCGCCCGTTGACGTGCACGCCAAAGTCGACCTTGAGGACGTCCTCCTTCTGCAGCACTGCGGTCGAGGAGGAGGACGAGGAAGGTCAGTCGAGTCGGCCTTCTCAAACTGCCCTCTCGACGAGGGAGGGGGAGAGGGCGACGCACCGATCGTGTCGCCCGCGTTGGGGGTGTAGTGCGCCGCGCAGTGGTTCCTGCTCAAGCCCGTCGGGAACCCGATGCCGGCCTGCATGCCGTTCTCCTCGACGAGGGCCCTCGTGCCGTTCTCGATCATGTCGGCAATCTCGGTCATGCCCATGCCCGGCTGGATGTGGGCCCGCGCGTACTGGCGCACCTGGCGGTGCACCTCGGCGGCGCGCCGCACGGCGTTGTAGTTGAACGCCGAGTCGGACGGCTCGTCGAGCATGAGGCGGTCCTTGTGCCGCATCTCCTCCGAGGTCGTCCGCCACGAGTTGCTGTGCCGCACGCAGGGGTCAGCGCAGTGCTCGTCAGGTTGGAGGAGAAGAGTGAGCTCAGGCGACGCACTTGCCGACGTAGTCGTGCAGCTCGCCGACCGGGTAGTTGCCGTCCTTGAAGAAGCGCGACACGGGCACGGTCGGCGGCTCGGTCTGCTTGACGGCCGCCTTCTTGCTCTTCTTCTTGGGCTTCTTCTTCTCTGCGAGGGACGGCGCACGAGCGGGAAGGAGGCGAGAGGTCAGCCCCCACTTGAGCTGCCGAGGTCGGGCGAGACGTGCGACTCGCTCTTCTTCTTGTCTGCGGGCGGGAGGGTGCGTCAGCGCGGGAGCAGGCCGTGCATAGAGTGAGAGGAGACGCACCTGCAGGAGCACCAGGCGTCTCTGCGTCGTCGTCGCCATCATCGTCGTCGTCGGGTGCGTCGGCCGCCTCGTCGCCCTGCTCTGCGGCCGGCTGAGCCGCCTCCTTGTCGAGGTGGAGCTTGGCAACCTCGTCGAGCGGCACAGCGGGTGTGCTTGCAGCAGCAGCAGCAGCCATGGTGTGGTGAGAAAGCGGGGCAGCTCTCTCGGGCGAGCTCTCGTCTCGCGCGCGCTCACGGCCAAGTCCCCCCGCCGCCGCGCGTCGCTCCCAAGTCCAAGCTCGCTCCTCTCGCTCTCGCGCTCTCGGCTCTCGCACAGCTCCCAGATGGGTTCAACCAGCCAACGCGTGGGTTGCACGCAGAGACCCTAACAACAGCGACAGAGCGAGCAAGCCGTTTACTTCTTGCCGCCCTTGGTCTGCTGGGCAATGACCTGCGAGGGAGAGCAAGAGGAAGCCCCACATGGCCGTGTCAGCTGCCGACGCTCGCTCCACGGCCGCACGACAGAGAGAGAGAGAGAGAGACGCACGCGCTTGACGATCTTGGCCTCCTCGACCAGGAACGCGCGGACAATGCGGTCGCGGACGCAGGTCGCGCAGCGCGAGCCGCCGTACGCGCGCTGGACCGTCTTCTGCCTCTTCGAGATCTGGGCGTACTCGCGCGGGCGGAGGGCCGGGACCTGTTTTCGGGAGGGCTCGTCAGCACGTCGTCGTCTCGAGGGAGCGCGAGGGTCCAGGGACGACGAGGACGCACACCGGGGAGGGCGATGTGGCAGTCACCGCACTTGGGCGCCGCCGCCGTCTTCTTGACCGTGAGGTAACGGAGCTTGCCGCCTGCGAATCGCACAGCAGCGTCAGCATGGCTGCTCGTGAGCGCTCTGGAGCACTGCCTCGTCCACCGTTCCCGCACTCGCTCGCGGCGCCGCCTCGAACGAGCAGCACCTCCCTCTGCGCACGCTCGTTCCCGCCAGCCTGCGCTCTGCCGCCTTCCCGCAAGCGCGCACCCTGCGCCGGCGAGCCCTTGCTGCGCGCAGCGACGAGAACGTCCTCGGCACGCTTCCCGCCGCCGCCGCCGCCGCCGCACCGCCGCGCCTCGCTCGCCGCGCGCACCCGCCCTGCTGCCCACTCCACCGCCTGCGCGAGCGAGCGCAACCTTGTCGAGGGGGGCGAGGGAGGAGGAGAGGGCGACCGACCCGGGGTCTTGACGATGCGCTTGCCGTTCGACTTGGTCGAGTAGCTCTTGCGAGTCCGGAGGGTAACGCGCTGAACCATGGCGAAGCCTGCTCAGTCGATCAGAGCGGCGCAGGGGCGGGTACGGGGGGGCGAGGCGAGGTCGACGAGGGGCGAGGGGGAGGCGGCGAGGTTTTGCGGGCGAGGCGAGGCGCAGAGGGGCGGCGAGGGGATGGGCGAGGGTCGGGGGAGGGCAAAGGTCAGCTGTGCGGGCTTGTCGAGCAGCTCGGGGGCCGTACGCACTTGGCGGGTGAACTGCGAGGGAGGACCAGAGGAAGCGAGCTCTCGCGCCTTGGTCCTCGTCTCCCCCGACGAAGCTCTCCCGCTCAGCCTCGCCTCGTCGCGCTCTGGCCGGTCTTGAGCTCGCCGAGCGTACACTACATCGCTCTGGCTCATATCTGCGTCGGCAGACCTTGTCCCCCGAGGCGCTGCCGCTCGCTCGCACTCTCCTCCTCCTCGCCTCGACCTCCTCGCGCGAGCTTCATGCACACTGCTCAGTTCCAGTTTCTGCCGACGGCTACACACGCTCACGCCGCCATGTCCATGACGTCCATCGTCTGCTGCCCGTCCTCGCCGATCAAGAGCGAGTTCTGCTCGCGCAGGAACTGGACGCTGCGCTTCTCGTCGAGGAACCTGCGTGCGCCGATGCGAGGCGTCAGCGCTGTGCACACGGGAAGCTCGGAGGGAAGGAAAGCAGGGAGAGAGGGACGCACAGCGTGTAGACCCGGCGCACGTCGGGCACGTCGACCTGGGCCGCCTTTCGCCGGCGCGCGACCAGGCTCGAGAGCGTGATGAGCTGGATGACGTAGCCTGCGAGAGCGTCTCCTCTCGTCAGTGTGCGCTCAGAGAGAGCGGGGGGACGGAGAGGAGGACGCACGGAGAGAGGTCTCGGAGCCAATCTTGGTCAGGATCTCGAGCGCCGCCGGAGCGAGCGAGACGTCCTCCTCCTGCGCGCTGCAGACTCGGCACGACCTCGTCAGCGTCTCCGCATCGACTATGACGAGAACGACGAGCTTGCGTACCGGATGGTCAAGATCTCGCGAATGTCCTCGGCCTGGTACGCCGCCGTCGAGATGATCAAGGCGCGGTCGAGCAGGTCGATCGGGATCCCATGCGGCGACTTGTACTTGGTGCCGCGTATCCGCGTCATGCCGCGGTTCGACGCCATGATGACGATGGGCGCGAGCTCGGTCTCGAGCGCGCGGTTGAGGAACGAGAAGCACTCGATGTCGAGCATGTGCACCTGCGGCGCGAGCGGGCGGGTCGTGCGTCAGCGGCGAGGGCTCTCTCGCGCTCGTCGAGGGGTGAGGAGGGGACACACCTCGTCGATGAAGAGGACGCCGGGCACGATCTCGGCCTTGCCCTCTTCGCGCCAGTCGCTGACCTTGGCGTTGATCTGGTCGCGCAGCTCCGACTTGATCTCGCCCGTGTCGCCTGCGTCACGCAGTCGTGCACATCAGCTCGGCGCTCACAAGAAGAGTGAGGGACGACTGCCGAATGGAGAGAGACGAGACGCACCGGCAAAGAGGGCGAGGAAGCCCTGCGTCCTCGAGTTGATCACGTCGATCTCGTGCAGCGACACGGTGTGCACGACCTCCTTGCGCACCTGCAGCTCGCCCTCAGGGCACTGCACAAACTTGGTCTGCGGACAGGTGGGGTCCGGATCAGCACTGCAGCCAGACGAGGCTCGAGCGCGAGGAGGGGAGGCTCGACTCACGTCGGCACCCATCGCGTCGTAGTCCCTCGCGCGCGTGAACGACCGGCCCAGCTTCGAGATCTTGCCCGTGCTCTTGTCGATGACGATGACGTCGCCGGCGATGACCTTCTCCTTGCTGAGCGCGTCAATCATCTTGTTGCCGAGGTCGTACACCGTCTCCATGTCGGTCGTCTTCATCGTGATCTTGCCCGTCTTGGACGCCTGCGTGCGGGCATCATCGAGCTCGTCAGCTTCTCGAGCGGCTCATGGTACCGGTGCGTGAGGGAGGAAAGGGAGAGAGGGACGCACGCCCGTCAAGCTCCGGTCAATCTGGATCTCGACGACCTCGCCCTCGATGATCTCGGACTCCTCCTTGATGCGCACGCCGATGCTCCGACGGAACGCCTGCGTCAACGCCTCGGTCTTGGACATCTCGAGCGAGAAGATCTCGGACGCCGAGATCATGGTGAAGGGCACGTCCGAGCCGAGCGACTGGGCCATGCCTGCGAGGAGGGGAGGGGGCATGGTGGGTCAGCTCACGTCTCAAGTCGCCCTTCGATGTACACGCTCGGTCGCTGCGGCAGTGCGCGGCGGCCCGAGGGCGAGAGAGCGAGCGAGACGAGGGGCGACGCACCCATGGCGATGGCAGTCTTGCCCGACGACGGCGGGCCCGCCATGAGGACGGCCCGTCCTGCGATGCGGCCGTCGTTGACCATCTTGAGGATGACGCCCGCCGCCTTGCGCGCCTTGGCCTGGCCGACCATGCCCTGCGAGTTGCCCCTCGGCTCGAGGGTGGTGGGGTCGAGTCCGAGGCCGCGGATGTGCGAGTGCGCGCCTGTCGCAGGGGCTCGTCGAGGGTCAGCTGGGCGTCACAGAGCTGCAGGCAGGTCCGCAGGCAGGCTGGTGGACGCACCGAGGCGCTCGAGCTTCGTGGACTCGCGCTCGCCGGTGGTCGCGATCTGGGTAGCCTGTGAGGTGGCATGGGTCAGCTCGAGCTCATCATGCAGAGCCTGAAGAGTGGTCGGCGTACCATCTCGGTGCTTGGCTGTGGTGGAAGGAGAGCGAGGAGGGCGACCTCATCTTCATCTCCCTCCTCGAACTCTCGACCTCGTCACGAGCTCGTCGTCCTCACTGGGCAGCGATTCTTGCGCTTCATGCACGAGGGAGCTCTCTGTGCAACGTGCAAGATGTGCGCGAGAGCACTCGAGAGCGATGATGCTCGCCCGTCCTCCTCGGCTCGCTCTCTCGCCCTCGAGTCGGAGCATCTCTCCTCTCGGGCAACTTGTTGCCTGCGCGGCTCGACAAGGAGGAGCGGGAAGATCTGAACTGCGAATGCGAGGCGATACGGACAACAAAGAAACGAGACCTGGACCCTCTCCTCCTCTCCCTCGCTCAGCTCCGCCAGCCCCAGCCTCGTCCCGCCGCTCGCGCACCCGGACCCACCGTCCCTCCCGCACCGTGCACGAGCACGCCCTTGCCCTTGACGTTGCGCTGCTCGCGCTCCCACCGCTCGTCCGCCTCGTACGCCCTGACCGCCTCCTCGAGCTCGCCACCCTCGCGCACCTCGAGCTCGTCGCCCTCGCCCTCGCCCCGCGCGCGCCGGTTCTCGGCGACGAAGCGCGCCTCCTGCTCGCGCTCGTGCCAGACGGCGTCGACGTAGGCGCGCGCGGTCGCCCAGTCGGCGCACTTGGTCGCGACCTGGAAGCGGCGTACCACGAGCCGTTTGCGCTCGAGCGGGGCGGAGAGGATGGGCTCGGCGGAGGAGGAGGGACGGCGGGCTGTGGGAGGGAGGATGAGGAAGGGCTTGGTGTGGAGGAGGTGAGGGGTGGTCGAGAGGGTCGAGAGCGGAAGCTTGTTCAGCTGGCACAGGACGTGGCCCTGCAGGATCCGGTCGGAGCGGTCAGTGTGTGCTCCATTAAGGTTTGAGGGAAGGGGAGGAGCGACGGAACGCACCTCGACGCCGTACTCGAAGGCGAGGCCGACGAGCGTGTCCTGCTGGCGGACGTGGTGCAAAGCGCACTGCTCCCTCCCGCCTTTGCCGTCCGCGTCGCCGAGCTCGACGCCTCCCGCCTCATACGCCGGCGGCGCCTCGAGCCCCTCGCCCGCCTCGCCGAGCCCCTCCTCGTCCGGCTCGAGAGGTGGCGGTGGTGGGGAAGCCGCCGTCCTCGCCGCCGCGTCCTCGTCGTCCGAATCGCCGCCAAGCACAAAGTCGCCCTCGTCCTTCTCGGCGTCGTAGCGAGGCGGGCTTGGGGCGCGAGGATTGACGGCCGATGCAGAGGAGGACGAGGGAGCCGAGGTGGAGGTGCCGAGGAGGACGTCGTTGGCCGTCTCGCACAGGACGCAGGCCTGTGACACCGCGAGTCAGCTCGAGCGCATCTGCGTGAGCTTGCGAGAGCGAGCGCACCTGAGCTAGCCGCCTGTGCCGCCTCACGCACCTCCCGCACACCGAGTGGCCGCACGCGAACGAGATGGGCGGCGGGTCGGGCTTCTCCGAGTGCGAGGGGGCGGCGGTCGAGCCGTCGAGAGTGGCGCAGCAAGCGGTGCAGAGCTTCATCTCGTCGGGGGTGAGAGAGGACGGGTGAGGGAAGGAGGCGAGAGTGGCGGTGCTCTCGCTCGACGACGACGACAACGACAGGCTCGCCTCGCGATCTCTTGCTCGAGCGACGCAGCGAAGGGGGCAACGACGAGATGCATGCTGACTGACAAAGGAGAGAGAGACCGTGCGAGGATTAAGATAGATGGGCGTCTACACGGAGGGAGAGGAGGAAGCGCTCGTACACGACCCGAGTGCAGTGTCTGTCCAGGCGCAGGGGAACGAGAGAAGAGAGTGTCCATGCACGACCGTCGTCGTCGAGCTCAAGGCCGTCTCGGGCCTGTGCCCATCGTCGAGGCCGCCCTCGCTCCGCTGCGCCCGCCGCTCGAGCGCAGCTGGCCCGTCGACGCCGGGTGGCCCATGACCGATTGCGGCGCGCCGCCGTAGGCGCTCATCGGCGGGCCCGTCGAGAAGCCGAGGGCCGAGCCGGCGTAGGCGGGCATGCCGTACAGGGACGGCGCCTGCGAGTACTGCGCCGTGTGGAAGAACGGCTGCGACATGGCGAATGACGGCGCGAACGGCGGCAGCTGCATGCTCGACGAGTGCTGGTGGTGCCCGCCGTGACCCTGGCCGTACCCTGCGCCGCCCTGGGGCGAGAACTGGTCGAACGAGCCGAGGCTCATGCTCGAGCCGTGGCCCACGCCGCCGCCGCGGAATGACTGGTTCGACGGCGAGCCGTCGTGCCCGCCGAGCATGCTGCCGGCGACGACGCTCTCGGCACGAGCCTGGAGCGACGCCTGGTGCATCATCTGCATCATCTGGGCGGCGCGCTGGTGCAGCGACATCTTCTGGTCGAGCGGGAGTGAGGCGTCTGCGTGCGGTTGAGGCGCAGCACAGTCAGCTAGTGCACCTGAGCGCGCACGAAAGAGAGAGACGCACAGAGGTAAGGGTCGACGCCCGGCGGCGCGACGGCGAGCGGCGAGAAGGCCCCGCCCATGCCCATGGCCATCTGCGGGTGCATGCCGGCCATCATGCTGCCCGCTCCCCCGCCGCCCATGCCCATGACGCTCCCCCCCGCCCCGCCGAGCACGCTCCCCTTGGTCGGCAGGTTGGCGAGCGGCTCGTCCTCGTCGCTGCTCTCGCCGCCGCCGACCGCCGCGCGCTCGGGCACCCGCCCGCTCGGGTGGTTCAGGTCGCGCCCGATGCGGAGCGCGTCGAGCGCCTCGGCCTTGTGCCGCGCCTTCATGCGGTCGTACACGCCGTCGTCGACGGCCGTGATGGACGACGAGGCCGTCGAGGGCCCGTTCGACGCCGACGCGGTCGAGCTCGCGCGCGTGTGCGGCGCGGCGGTGGCGGCGGCGGACATGCTCGAGCGGGCAGAGGGGAGGGCGGAGGAGCGAGGGTTGAGGTGCTGCTGCTGCTGCTGCTGAGGATGGCCGCGAGCCGAGGAGGCGGCGTACCCAGCGCCGAGGTGCGGCATGCTCGGCGTCGCGCGGTGGGCGAGCGACGGCTGCTGCTGCTGCTGCTGCTGAGACGGCGGGAGAGCTGCGCCCATCGCACTCGCCGCCGAGCTCGTGATGGCGCTCAGGCGTCGACCGCGGTTCCACCCCGCCGCGTCCGTCTGCGACGCGACCGGGTCAAACTTGACCGACGGCCTGCCGAGCGCGCTCACGCTCGTCGGGTCGCCGAGCTGCTGCTGCTGGAGGTGGAGCGACGAGGGCGGGAAGCCGAGGTGCGACGCCGAGGGCGAGTCCTTGGGCGTGATGGGCACCGACGAGGTCGACGCCGAGCCGGACCCAGACGACGCCGACGCCGACGCCGACGAGCGGTCGCGCGCCGCGACCGAGGCAAAGAGCGGCGAGGCGACGGGCGGGAGCGCAGGACCCTGCAGCGCCGGGACGGGCGGCACGTCGATCGAGGACGACGACGCCGACGACTGGAGCGCCTGGACGGTCGGCGACGCCGGGTTCGAGACGGACCTCGCGCCGTACGCTGGGCGCAGGATGCCGCGCGTCGCCGCTGCGGCACTGCGAGCCGGCGAGGGCGGCGCCGTTGCGACCGCGCCGGGGACGCCCGCGCTTGCCGAGGCGGCCGCGACGGCCGTCGCCTGCTGCGACGCCGTCATCGACGTCGAGAAGCTGAGCGTCGACAGGCTGCGGCGGTTCGAGCCGCGGCGCGCGAGCGGGGCGCCCATGCCGAGCTGCGCCTGCTGCTGCTGCTGCTGGGCCTGGTGGTGCGCCTTGTCGCGTGCGCCGCCGAACGAGCCCGCGATTGGCGGCGAGTGCTGGTCCCGCAGGACCTCGAGCTCGCTGCTCGGCCGGCGGTACACGTCCCGCGCGTCGCGGCCTGGCCGAGACGGCGGTGGGGCCCGAGCGCCGCCGTCGACGCTGCCCCGCGCCGACGCCAACGCCGACGCCGCGGGCGGCAGCGACAGGTCGACCTGGCTCCTGCTGCGGATCTGCGCGAGCGGCACCTCGTCGTCGCTCGACGACCCGCTCGCGCCATCGTCCTCCTCGTCCGACTCGCTCGACAGCCGCTCGCCGTCCTCATCGCCCTCGCTCGAGTCGCTCGCCCACCCGCCCGCGCCACCCCGCGACGGGTACACCGCGTTCTTGCCCTTGACGCGCTGCGCGCGTGCTGCTGCGGCGGCGGCGGCGGCGGCGGGAGCTCGAGCAGGCGCAGGCGCAGGCGCAGGGGCCGGGGAGGGAGCGGCGCCGACGCCCATGGCGGCGAGCGCAGCCTGCGCCGACTCGTTGAAGAGGGACGACGAGCGCTGCGGGCGCGGGACGAGCGCCGACGCGCGGCGCGCGGCCGCCGGCGACGACGACGACGCGAAGCCGGGCGCGCTCTGCGGCGTCGGCGGCTGTACGGCGACGGCGGGCGCGGTGCTCGAGCGCGGGCCGTCGCTGACCTTGCGCGGCGTGGCATACGGCAGGTGGCGCTCGGGCTCGGGCTCGAGCTCGAGCGGCGAGGCGACGGGCGGGCTCGCGTTGAGCATGTCGCCGTACGCGGCGATGAGGCGCAGCTCCGAGTCGTCGGTCGACATGCGCTGCGGCGGCGCCGGGCGACGCTCATGCTCGTGCGTGAGGGCGCTCGGGGCCGTCGAGGTGGTTGGAGACGTGGCGGGCGACGCGTGGCGGGTCGAGGGGCGGGCAGGGGTCGAGGTGCCCGAGCGCGACTGGGGCTGCGATGTCGGCTGTTGCTGCGCCGTCGAGTACGACGCCATCGAGAAGAGCGACGTCGACGTGCTCATGCTCGGGCGCTCGTAGCCCATGCTCGGCCGCCTCGCCTCCTCGACCTGGCTCGCGCGCCGAGTGCCCGCGCCCGGCGACGACGGTGCGCTCGCCGCTGCGCCTGCGCTCGCGCCCGCGCCCGTGCTCGCGCCTGAAGCCGAGCTCGGCAGGCCGTCCCTCCCCTGCCGGCCGAGCGACGCACTCGACGACGCGCGCGAGCCGATCGACGAACTCGAGCTGTTGCTGTGCATGCCGACGAACGACGGCCTCGGCGGCGCGAGGATCGACTGAGAGCCCGTCGACGCGCCGAGCTCCGAGTAGGTCGACCCGCGGCGGCTCGCGCTCGCGGGCCGTTGCTGCGGCTCGAAGCGCGGGCGCTCGCGCGGCGCGGTCGGGTCCGACGACGACGGGTCGGAGGGCGCGAGCGCGAGGTCGGTCGCCGACGCGAGCGAGAGGGTCGAGCGCGAGCGGGAGCGGAAGGCCTCGGCCGTCATGGTGGGCGAGGGCGCGCGCTCCCAGGCGCTCGAGGACGAGGGGTTGGCGCCGCCGAGGGTGGCGAGGGACGGGCGGCGAGGGTAGTGGAACGACGACGGCGGGCGCGACTGGTTGCTCGGGTTGTTGAAGTCGATCGAGGTGCGCAGCGACTCTTGCGGCTCGGGTACGAGGTCGGGTTGCTGCGGCGTCTGAGCGGCGGCGGCGGCAGCGGCGGGCTTCGGGTAGTACGAGAGGGGCGGCACCGGTGGCGGCTGCTGCGGCTGGGCGGACGACGTCGACGATGAAGGTGCGCGGTCCTCCTGGACGCGCGACACGGTGCGGAACGAGCGCACGACGAACCCGCTGTCGCCGTCGCCGTCGCCGTCGACGATGCCCAACCCGAACCCGTCCCCGCCCGCCGCGCTCGACGTACTCCCCTGCCGCCCTTTGCTCCCTCGCCCAAACTTCCACTTGCTCGCCCACTTGCTCCCGCCCTGCGCGGCGCCCGCAGGCGGCTCGTGCTCGTCGACGGACGACATGATGGTCGCCGTCGCCGACGCCTGCCGCTGCCGCGGCGCGGCGCCCGGGTCGCGGCCGTTGCCGAACGAGGGGAGCGAGAGGGTGCTCGACGAGGCGGCGCGGGCGGCATGGCCGCGAAAGACGCGCGAGGTGGACGACGAGGCGAGCTCGGGCGAGTAGGCGGCAGCGTCGGCGGCGAGGGGGCGGTCGTCGTAGCTGGTGCTGCTGCGGCCGTACGAACTGGGCTGGCTCGACGAGAGGTAGGTGGACGAGGTGGCGAGGGTGGTGGTGGCTGGTGCCGAGGTGCTGGCTCGAGGTCCCGGCGGAGGATGCGGATGCGGTGGAGGCGACGAGCGAGGCGGCGGCTCGCGCTGCTTCTTGCGCGAGAAGAGGCCCATCGCTGGCTGTGTCGTGGTGCGAGCGAAGACGGGGTCAGCCCTGTGGTGCTCGATGCGCTGGTGTGGCAGGTCGGGGGCCTCGTTGGGCGAGAGCGGGACGCGTCGTGGCTCGGAGGCGCCAGCGCAAGGGCGGGCGTGCGGGCGGGTCGAGGTTCGAGTGAGCAGACGCACCTGTGCAGCGCTGCTCCTTCTGGGCTGTGCAGAAGCGCGTGCGAGGTGGGGAGGGAGCGAGAGGCAGCCTCGAATCTGAACAAGATGAAGAGCAGGGATCGCTCGATGGAACCACTTGCCCAGCTTCTTGCTGAGTGTCGGCCGAACAAGCGCGCTTCCCTGCATCTCGAGCACGC
The DNA here is from genome assembly GCA_920104245.2 of Rhodotorula babjevae. NCBI lineage: Eukaryota > Fungi > Basidiomycota > Microbotryomycetes > Sporidiobolales > Sporidiobolaceae > Rhodotorula > Rhodotorula babjevae. Next base: position 547,684 of record CAKKSZ020000015.1, read on the forward strand.
ACTAGCTAGGAGTTTGCGGTCTCGAGGAAGACGGCGCAGGGTCGCGGAAAGGCGAGACATTGCGACTCTCCGCCGTCGCCGACGACGACGCGAGCGGCCTCTCACCCAGCTTCTTCTCGCCGTCACAGCGCAGCCAGCCAGTGAGCTCGAGCTCGACTCGAGCATCCGCACACAGCCCTCGCACTGACCCACCCAGCGCCTCTCGCAGTGCCCACCACCTCGACCTCCTCCTCGTCCATCCCGGCCCCGCTCGCGCGCCTGTACGCCAAGTTCCCGCTGTACGAGGTCCCCGCCCCGCAGGGCACGACCCCGCCGCCCTCGCGCCCGACCCTCTGGGCATACGGGCCCCCTCCCGCCGGCCACCGCGAGTCGCTCGACCCGCTGTGCCGCGCCGCCCAGGCCTTTGCGCGCTTCTCGCTCGCCGACGCCGAGGGCATGGCGGCCGACGTCCGGTGGATGGACTGGGCGGGCAAGGAGGGCGCGCCGGGAGGGACGCTGCCCGCGCTGCACACGCCCGAGGGCGACTTGCTCGTCGGCGACGAGGTGAGCGGCTGGGTCGCAGCGCAGGGTGCGCCGGCAAAGGGCAAGAAGGGCAGCGGTGCGTCCTCTCTCACTCTCTCTCGAGCTCTGCACCCTTCCGCGCAAAAGCTGACGCCCCTCGCCGCAGCCGCCGACGCCGCTCCTCCCCCCGCCGACCCCTCCCAGCAAGCCTTCCTCGCCCTCGTCCTCTCGACGCTCCTCCCCGCCGTCCTCTCGGCCCTGTACCTCTCGCCGCCCTCACTCGTCCCGCCCGTCTGCCCCTCCCGACAGCGCCCCGTCCTGTCCGCCCTCGCGCACCGCTACCTGGGCTGGAACGACCGCGCCGAGCGGATCGACGAGGTCAAGCGCCTGCGCGGCGGCAAGGCGGGCAAGCAGGCTGTGCTGGACCTCGAGGAGGTCGAGCGCGACGCGAGCGAGACGATCGAGGCGCTCGAGGTCAAGCTCAACGACGAGGACCTGCACGGGTGGTACGGCGGCGCAAGGTGCGTCCACCCTCTCCCTCTCTCTCTCTCTCTCCCTCGCTCGTGCGCTCCTAGCTGACGACCCGCACCCGCACAGCGCCCCGACCCGCCTCGACGCGCTCCTGTACGCCCTCCTGAGCATCGCGAGCGTCCTCCCGCCGTCGTGCGACAAGGTGCTCCGCCCGACGCTCGAGCGCTGCCCGAGACTGCTCGCGTGGGTCAAGGCGCACGACCCGTAGCTTTCGCCGAGGCCGAGGACAAGGGCACGTGTATAGAACTGCAACGGCGCACGAGTGCGACAGACGGGCTCGTGCACGAGAGGGCGAGGACAGTGAGACCGGCTCGCTGACCACGCTCGAAAGCGAGAGAGGTGCTCAGCACCCTCGCGCTACTCGTCCCCATCGTCAGCATAGCTCGGCTCGGCCATGCCCGTCAGGCTCGTCAGCGGCACCAAGCTGACCCCCTCTCCTCATCTCCTCCTCGCCTCCCCGCCCTCCTGCTCCTCCTCGCCCTTGTCGCCCGCTCCTCCTCCTTCCCCACCGCGCCCGACCCCGCCGCTCTTGATCACCTCCCCGAGCAGCACACCCAGCGCCTCCTCGATCCGCCCCAGCCGCGCCTCGACCTCATTGCTCCCTCCCGCGCTCGCTCCCCCTCCGGCTCCTCCTCCCGCTCCTCCTCGCCCGTCCGCCGCCGCCGTCGCCGAAGGACCCGCCCCGAGCGACGCGCCCGGCCCAAAGAGGCGCGCGAGCGGCGAGTCGAGCGAGCCGAGGCGCTTGGCCGGCGACGGGCGCTGCGCGTGCGGCTTGAGCGCGGGCGGGCGCGCTTTGCGCCCTGCGCCCGCGGCGGCGGCGCCCTTGCCCTTGCCCTTGCTCGTGCTCGTGCTCGAGTCCGTGCTCGCGTGCGCGTCGCCCTCGCCCTCGGCCGCGCGCCCGCCGCCCTCGCGCCGCTCCTCGCCCGCAGGCTCGTCAAAGCTCACGACCCTGCGTCCCTCGTCCGTCACGGCGCGCTCCCACACCTCCTCGACGACATGCTCGACCTTGCTGTCCCAGATGTCCCAGCTGCCGAACCGGCGCGGGAGGTCCCTCGCGAGCGCGAGCGCGCCCGAGCCGGGCGCGCCGCCGGCGCGGTGCGACAGGCGCGCGTGGAGGGCGAGGGTGACGAGGATGGGGAGGTTGAGGGTGCGCGCGAGGTAGACTTGGGCTTTGTGGAAGGCGCTGCGGGGCGGGCGAGGGAGACGAGGGGTGCGACGAGGGCGTCAGGACGGGTCCGTGCGCGGTACGAGCGGGAGAGAGAAAGAGAGCGAGGGCGCACCGAGGCGAGAGGAGGAACCTGAGCGGTACGAGCACGACGAACGCGAGCGTGTTGAGCGGCGGCACGTAGCACGTGAGCGGGTCGGCTTTGGCGCGCTCGAGCGTGCGCAGCGTCATCTGGTAGATGAGCTCGACCTCCGAGTTGGCCTGGACGGCCGCGAACGTGTTGCTCAGGAGCGAGATGAGGATCGTGAGGACTGCGTAAGGGAGCGGCGGCGGCGAGGGGTCAGGGCGTGCGCGAGAGCAGGAGGACGAGGAGGGAGGGAGGGAGGGAGGGAGGGAGGGAGGGAGGGAGGGGAGGGAGGGAGGGGAGGGAGGGGAGGGGAGGGACGCACGAAGCGTCTGCGAGAGGATCGCGAACGCCACCATCAAGGCAGGTCCGAAGAAGGGGTGGAACTGCTGCGCCGCCTCGAACCCGAGGAACGCCGAGCCGAGCCAGATCTGCGAGAGCGAGAGAAGGTCGTCAGGACTGGGCAACGAGGCGAGAGGGGCGGGTCAAGAGGGGGAGACGTGGGAGAGAGTAGACGAGGAGACGGGGAGGGAGTGAGGGAGAGCGAGAGAGGGAAAGAGAGGGAGGGAGGGAGGGACGGAGAGGGAGAAGGAGGAGCGCACCTTGAGCATGAGCCACGAGATCCGGCCGACGCTCCACGTGCCGCGCGACAGGATGCGGAACGTGCACAGAAAGCCCGATGCAGTGAGGAACGCGAGGCACTGAGAGTGGGCGAAGGAGAGGAGGGAGGAGGCGAGAGCAGAGTCAGAAGGGGCTCGAGCGTCGACCGACGAGAGAGGCGCGACGACGCACCATGAAGGCGCAAAAGTCCCGGATCATCTTGCTGAGCGCGAGGAGGATGACGTTGTGCCGCAGGAGCGAGATGGTCAACCTCGGCAGGAGGACGCACCCCGCCAAGCCGAGCGTGTCGAACGCGAGGTGGCCGAGGTCGTCGTCTGCGCGCGCGAGTCCGACGCCGCGCATGCCGAGGAACGCAAACAGGACGACGCAGAAGCACGAGTCGAGGATGTTGAACGCGCCCGAGGCGTACGTCGTCAGGCCGTTGGCCGCGAGCGCGCTCCACTCGTCGAGCGCGAACCCGACGCCCCACAGGACGAAGAGGGCCTCCCACACGTTGACGCGCGCGACGTGGTACGTCGCCTGGGTCGCGAGGAAGAGGGCGAGCATGACGGCGAACGTGGCAAACTCGAGGCGGCCGCGGATCCGGGGGACGCGCAGCCGATGGTGGTCGAGGTAGGGTCGCTGGCGCCAGTCGTAGATCTCGACGACGGGCTTGGGCTTGTACGAGTCGGCGAGGAGCGCGTTGGGGCCCGCCTCGGGCGTGTAGATGACGTCGCCGCGGTCGATGGCGCGCACGACCTGCTGCACGAGGGGCGACTTGAGGAAGCGCTTGGCGCCCGAGCTGACGGCGAGCTCGAGCGCGTTGGTCGCCTCGTCCTTGCCGAACTGGTCGAGCCGGCGCAGCTCAGCATTGTCGACGCCCTCGGAGGGCGCAAAGCTGCCGAGCTCGGCGCCGGCGAACGGGTTGAAGCTCGTCGACAGGACATGGAGGAGCTCGTGCGAGCCGGGCGCGACACCGTAGGCCGACATGGCCTTGATGGCGAGGAGCTCGCACAGCTCGGACCGAGCCGTGTTGACGGCGCTGCGAGGGCGAGGAGCGAGTTAGGCGGGTTGGTCGAACGAGAGCGCGAAGGTGAGGGGGACGCACGCAAAGGCGAGATCGTCGTCTGCGCGCTCGACAAAGTGTGCGCGTACGAGCAAGAGGGCGTAGATGAGCGAGATGTGGGGCCTGTCGCCGCGGGCAGTGAAGTTGAGGACGAGGGGCCGGACGAGCGAGAAGTTGACGGCGGGGCTCTTGAGCTGGTCCCAGGACAAGGGGGTGTCGACGGCGTCCTCGAGGTCCTTGGAGACGCGCTGCACGAGGCTGAAGACGGGCTCGCGTGCGGCGAGCGAGATTGCGCTCGATAGGAACGGGTCGGCGGCCGCGGGGGAGGGGCCTGCCTCGGGGTCGTCGTCGGTGTGGTGGACGGTGGAGCGCGAGGGCGAGAGGGGCGCGTAGCCCGCTGCGCTCGACTTGACCATGGTGCTCGGGATGTGGGTCGAGCCGAGACGGAACCCACGACCGACACGACGACGCGACGACGAGCTGATGAGGTTGACCCTGCTCTCCTCCTCGTCCCACCGCAGCTCGAGCACTCGCATGGAGACGCTCAGGCGAGACCTGCACGCCTCGGCAGCCCAGTGCAGCTCGCTCCTCACCCGCTACTCGAAACTCGCCCAGCAAGCCTCGACCAGCTACTCGTCGTCCGGCCTCGTCAAGGACGACCTCTCGCGCAGGCGCAACGACCTCGAGGACGAGATCACCAACTCGTTCGACTCGGTCAGCTCCCTCTCCTCGTCCCTCTCCTGCACCTCTCGCCCCGCCCGCCTCCTCGTCCGTCAACCTCGGGAGGTGGGGGCTGACCCTCTCTCGCGCCGCCTACAGTTCTCGAGCCAGGTCGACCGCCTCGCCAACCTGCACGCGACCGCGCACCCTCCACCCTCGGCCTCGGCCGCCCACGCCCTCGAACGGCACCGCGACGTCCTCCAGGAGTACCGCCGCGACTTTCAGCGCACCCAGGTGCGCCCGCCCGCGTCCTCTTCCCGCGCAGCCGACGAGCTGACTCGTCATGCGCGCCTACAGACGAGCCTGCGAGACGCTGAGCAGCGCGCCAACCTACTCAGCTCGGTCCGCGAGGAGATCAGGTCCGCCCCCCCCCTCTCTCTCTCTCTCTCTCTCCGTCCTCAGGGCCTCGCTGACCCCTCGCACGCCGTACACAGCGCCTTCAAGACGGCGACCGGCTCGTCCGTCACCGACTCGCTCCTCGCCGAGCGCGGCAGGATCGACAACAGCCACCGCATGGCCGACCAGACGCTCGAGTGCGCTCCCCCCTCTCTCTGTCTCTCTGTGCACGCGCTCGGGACTGACTCGGCACGTCGAGCACCCGCAGACAAGCCTATGCGACTCGCGCAGAGTTCGCCGCACAGCGCTCGGGCCTGTCGGGCATCCAGGCGCGCATGAACGGCGTCGCCGGTGCGCTCCCCTCTCCCCTCTCGCTCTCGCTCTCTCGCTCTCGGCCAAAGCTGACCTCGCTCTCGACGCGGCCCACGCAGCCCAAGTCCCCGGGCTCAACTCGGTCATCGGCATGATCAACTCGCGCCGGCGCCGCGACTCGGTCATCATGGGCACGGTCCTCGGCGTGTGCACCCTCTTGCTCCTCTTCTTCGTCTTTGGCTGAGCGAGTGCGCGCGCGACAGGATGTAGGGGGATTCCGTGTTTTTGACATTTGTTGTACAGCGTTGGTGCACCTCGCGCAAGATAGTCCGTCTGTCCTCGTCGTCGTCCCGCTCAGCTCCCTCCTGCTCGACCCGAGAGCCCGAGAAACAGCCCCGCCCGCTCAGTCCTTCTTGGCCGCCCCACCCGCCGCAGCCGCGACCCGTCTCCTCTTCCTCGGCTGCTCGCTCGCGTCGTCGTCGCCCGCGCCCGCAGCAGGCGCGACAAAGCTCTCGTCGGCCTCGAGGTCGTCGGCGTCGATCTCCTCGTCGGGCTCCTCGACCGTCGCCGCGGCGGCCGCGTCAAAGTCGCCGTCGTCCTCGTCGTCTTCGTCGTCCGAGTCGTCGTCGCCGCCCTGTGTGCGCGCGGAGTAAGAGGGGGAGGGAGGGAGGGAGGGAGGTCAGCGAGGCGGTGGGGAGGGGAGGGGCGCGAGAGGGAGGAAGTGCGGCGAGGGACGCACAGCGATGAGGAAGCTGAGCCCAGGCCCGTCGTCCTCGTCATCGTCGTCGTCCTCGTCGTCCTCGTCGTCCGACTCGTCCGGCTGCTGCAGAGAACGCGCTCGAAGCGGGGTCAGCGACGGTCCCCGGGCTGCGCACTCAGCCCCTAAGTCAGAGAAGAGGGGACGGGCGCACCTGCACGCTCGTGGGCTTGGCAGCAGGCACAGCCGCAGGCGCAGGCGCAGGCGAGGCGGGCTTGCTCTCGCCGGCCGCCGGGGTCGCGACGGCGGACGAGGCGGCCGGGGTAGTCGACTCGCTCGAGGAGGCGGGTGCGGGCGCGGTGGCGGCGGTGGCAGTGCTGGCGGTGGGCTGGGCGGCAGAGTCGGCCATGGCGGGAGCGGCTTGCGGTGGTGAGAGAGGCGGGACGACGCCGAGAACGCGACGGAAGGAGATGAGAGAGGCGCGCCTGCTCGCCCCTCGAGAGGTGTGCGCCTCGACAGGTACAGTCTACTAGCTCTCAGACACGCAGTGCGCAAAGCGCAGAGCCAGGGGCGACGGGAGAACCGACTCGACTCGCACGCTCGCTCGCGCTCAGGCTCCTGTCGGCAGAAGCGACGCCGCCCTCGCTCTCGACGAGCTAGAGATCTGCCACGAGCATGCTCCGTTGCACCTCGATAGCCTGCCTACCACCGCCCCTGCCCGCCGTACCCTCCCTGCCCGCCTTGCGCCGGGTAGTACCCCTGCGCGCCCTGCGCTCCTCCTCCTGCACCCTGTCCCGGTCGCTGCCCCTGCGCCTGTCCCGCGCCCTGCCCCTGCCCCATACCCTGCTGCGCCTGCTGCTGCGCCGCAAAGAACCGCGGGTTGAGGTGCCCGCCGCCCTGCACCGCGATCGGGTTGTACCCCTCGCTCGAGCCGCCGCCGCCGCCGACGCCGACGCCGACGCCGGCGTACGGCGCGTGCGGCGAGTAGCCTCCTGCGCCGAGCGGCAGTGCGGGAGCGGACGGGTAGCCGTACGCGCTCGGAGGCGGGCCGCCATAGTAGTGCGACGGCCCCGGCGGCGGCGGAGCGCGGTACGCCCCTGGGCCGGCGAACCCGCCTCGAGGCCCGGTCGGCGCCGCGCCATAGTGGGCCGAGTAGCCCTTCGAAGGTTCGGAAGGCGGAGGAGGGGCGCCCGTCCAGCGCTGCGGCTGCTGCGGCGGCTGGGGCTGAGGCTGCGGCGGCGAGCGAGTCGCGCTCGGCCCGCTCGGCGGGGCGCCGAACGTGAAGGCGCCGGTCGGCGGGGCGCCGAACGAGTACGGCGCGGCGGTGCTGGATGCAGGAACGGGAGGCGGCGGGAGGCTCGTCGACGAGGCCGAGGACGAGGCGGGCGCCGACATGCGCGTCGGGGCGTCGGTCGCGCCGTCGGCCATGGCAAAGTCGGCCTCGAACGCGGGCTTGCTCGGGAGGCCTGCGGGCGCAGGAGGGCCCGAGGGGACGCGCCCGCGCGGCATGCCGGCGATGGGCCGCCCGCCGGGCGAGCTGCTCGAGCTCGTCGCCTGCGCGCCGCCGCCGCGCCCGCCGCGCCCTCGCCCCCGCGCGCCGGCCGTCGCACCGCCGCGCTGACCTGCGCCTCCCCTCGGCGCACCCCCTCGTCCCCCTCGCCCGCCCCTCACGCCGCCAAACCCGCCGCCGCTCGGACCCTCGCCCTCCTCCTCCCCCTCGCTCCCCTCGCCGCTGCTAAACTCGAACTCGACCTCCTCGCCCTCCTCGAGCGCCATGCCCGAGTCGCGCTCAAACATCCTGCGGCCGACCCGGCCCGGCGGCGGCGCCGTGCCGACCATGGCGCGCCCGGGCCCCGGGTTCATGGGCGCGGCCGAGGGGACCGAGGGCGTGAGGAAGTCGTCGGCCGTGTCGGCGTACGAGACGGCGGGGCGGGCGGGGAGGTGCGAGGGTGGGCCCGAGGAGGAGGAGGAGGAGCGAGGGGGAGCGGCGGCGAGGGACGGGGTGGTCGAGGGCGCGCGCGAGTTGCGCGAGCCCGAGGGGCCGGGCGTGGCGGACTGCGTGCGGGCCTTGCGGCTGCGAGACGAGGGAACATCAGCGATTGCACGACGAAAGAGGTCGAGCGGGAGAGGGACGCACTCGGCCTTGAGCTTGCGCTTGTACTCTGCCTCCTCCTCATCGTCCGAGAATTCGAGCTCGTTGGCCGCCACCTCCTCGTCCCAGATGTTGCTCGCGTCGCTGCCCTTGAGCTTGCGCAGGTCGCGCGTGAAGACGAACGACGCGAGGTTGGGGCTGTAGAAGACGGCGCGCGCGTGGGTGAAGACGGCCGGGTCGGGCGGCGAGGACGAGGGGAAGCGGATCGAGTAGAAGGGCTGCTGGACCGAGCCGAACGTCTCGAAGATCTGCGCACAAGAGCAGTGTCGAGTCAGCGAGTGCGCGACGGGCGAGCCGACGAGAGAGAGGGAGCAAGGGGGACGCACGGTCCCGATCACGGTCCGGTCCTCCCAGCACACGACCGTGCCCTCGTCGAGCACGCGCCAGTCGCCGCCCGTGTCGGCCTTGACGACGACGACCGTCTCGATGACGCTCTCGACCTTGCCGAACCGGGCGAACTCGGCCTGGGCGTCAACCTTGGCGACGGGCGGCGGCGCCACGTCGGGCTCGACGACCTCGTGCTCCGTCTTGGGCGCCGTCTTGCTCGACGCGACGCCCGACTCGCCGTCGTCGTCGTCGAGGTCCGAGTCGCCACCACCGGTGAAGGCGGCGGCGCGCTGCTTGCCGCGGCGGTTGCGCTGACGAGGGGCGAGGGCGGCCTCCATGGCGGCGTCCGAGTCACTCGACGAGGACGAGTCCGAGTCTGACGAGTCGTCGCTGCGAGGGCAAGTACAGTTCGTCAGCTTGAGCAACCCGGAAAAGCAGCAGGTGCATCACGAGAGAGGGGAAGAAAGGGGACGCACTCGTCCTCCATCTTGACCTGCGCCGTCTTGTTCGCGCTCGCGCGCTCACTCTCCATGATGTCGCCCGCCTCGTCGTTCTCCTGCTTGACCTCGACCACCTCGGCGCCGCGCGTGACGCCCCTCGTGCGCATCTCGTCCTCGACCTTCTTGAGCTCGTCGCCGTCCGCCTCGTCGCCGTCGGCATCCATCTTGCTCACTCCCTCGGCGTCGGCGCGTTCCCTGAGCTCGCGCACGACCTGCTCGAGCTCTGAGGTGCCGCCGCCGCGCTGGGCCGAAGCGGCGGCGCGCTCGGCGTGGTCCGGGTCGGCGGCGCCGAGCGAGAGGATGTGCTCGATGTCGGCGGGGAGGGCGCGCAGGGTGGAGGAGGGCGAGGTGCTCGTGGTGGTGATGGTGGTGGTGGTGGTCGAGGGGAGCGGGAGGGCGGGGACCTTGAAGGTGTCGCCTTGGTCGTGCTCGACGGCGAGAGGTGCGGTTGCCGAGAGGGCGGCGACGACTGCCGTGCCCGGGTCGGCTGGATCGGCAGCAGTGGTGCTAGACGGTGCTGGTGCAGCGGGCTGGGCGGCCGGGGCGTCTGCGGGCGTGTAGGCAGGCGACTCGGGTTGATGAGGGTGAGGCGGTGAAGGCGGGTTCGACGAGGCGACGTCGAGCGGGGGGGCGTCTGTGCGCTGCTGGGATTGGCCCTGACCCATGGTGGCGGTACTGGCTAGAGCAGCAGGTGGCTCTTTGGAGCACGGCGGTGAGAGCGAGAGAACCAAGGAGCGATGAGGACTCGAGCTCGCTCTCCTCGTCCCGACCCTGGTTCGTCTCGCCCTCGGTCGAGCGCAGCACAGTACCGCACAGTCGCACTAGAGCGCCTCGACAAGAACCCCCCATACCCACCCGCAAGCTCGCACGACCACCATGTCGCCCTCCCTCCTCGTCCGCTCCCTCATCTCCCGAGCCGCCGCACCCCGCATCCAGGCCGCCAGCCGACCACCAGCAGCAGCAGCAGCATCAGCGCGCACCTTTGCGAGCACGAGCACCGCCCGCGCCGACCCGCCAAAGGTCCCCGTCGCCCTCATCTCCAAGATCCGCTCGGCCCGCCCGGGCACCCCTCTCTCGCTCGCGCGCTCGGCCCTCGTCGCCACCAACAACGACCTCCACGCCGCCCTCGCCTGGATCGCCGACCAAGCCGCCGAGTCGGGCGCCAAAAAAGCCGAGAAGCTCGCCGGTCGCGCCGCCGAGCAAGGGCTCGTCGTCGTCGCTGTCCTCGCCGACGGGTCGGGTGGCGTCGGCGTGCGCGCGGCCCTCGTCGAGGTGCGCTGCGAGACCGACTTTGTTGCGCGCACCGACGAGTTCCGCGAGTTGGCCGAGGGCATCGCGCGCAGCCTCGCCTTCTTCGCCGAGCCGTCCTCTTCGACCTCCACGACGGTGCCGCACCAGCTCGTCCAGCTCGACCCCAAGAGCCCTGCCCTCCTCGAGACGCCCGTCGTGCCCCCGCCGCACAAGGTCGCCGAGCTCGCAGCGTCGGGCGACACGGCGCCGTCCTCGACGGTCCACACGAGCCTCGCGTCGCTCGTCTCGCGCCTCGGCGAGAACATCCGCCTGCACCGCGCGTCGTCGGTCGCGCTCGAGCCGACCATGCCCTCGGACGCGCCCGCGTCGCAGGGCGTCTACCTCGCGTCGTCGTACCTCCACGGGAGCAAGACGCCCGCCGCGGCCGCGGCCGACGGCGTCCAGTCGGGCCTCCTCGGCGGCCTCGTCGTGTCGCGCGTGCCGGCGAGCGCGGCGCCCAAGGTCGACCCGGCAGAGGTCAAGGGCCTCTTGCGCGCGCTCGCGCGCCAGGCCGTCGCCATGCCGACCACGTCGATCCAGGGTGCGGGCGCCGGCGCCGGCGCCGACGCCGAGTCGGGCGAGCCGAGCACGGCGCTGTACGACCAGGCGCTGATCACGATGGCGCCGAGCCCCAAGTTCGAGTTTGAGCAGGGCAGCACGGTCGGCGACGTACTGCGGCGGTGGAGCGAGGTGCGCGGTGTCGAGGGCAGCGGGCTCGAAGTGGTCGATCTGGCGCGGTGGGAGCTCGGCGAGGCACTCGAGGGCGAGGGCGAGGGTGAGCAGGCGGCCGAGGCGCAGGCGTAGAGCCGAGCGGGCGTGTAGAGCAGTGCATCGAGATCAAGAGCGGGCGTCGAGCCCGCACAGCAGTTCCCCACTCTCTCTGCCGCGCGTCATGGTCTGCGCGGGATGTTCTGCAGCTAGGTGAGAGGCTCTCGTGCTTTCGAAAGCTGAGCAGGGCCCGCTCGTTGAGAGCGCTGGTGATGAGCGACTTGAGAAGGCCGCGAGCGCACGGACCCTCGTCCGCCTCCAACGCGCTCCTCGTTCGCGATCAGCGCACGAGCTTTTACCGCTCGGTACGTTCGCTCGGCGACGGCTTCCGGAGCAGCCCGTCTCCGGTAAGCGTCGTCGCCGTAGCTCGGGCTCACGCTTTCGCTCTCTCTCTTTCTTCGCCTTCTCGCCCTCGCGCTCCCCGTCTCTCTCGGCAAGTATGGCCTCAATCGAGGTCGCCGTCTCAGGGATCCTCTTTGACTCGGATGGCACCCTCGTCGACTCGACGCCCGCTGTCCGGCGCACCATCCAGCGCTGGTGCGCCTCGCAGGGCGTCGACCCGCGCGCGTTCGCCGCCGCGCAGCACGGCACGCGTGCAGTCGACCTCCTGCGGCGCTTCGCAGTCGTGCCCAAGCGCGGGAGCGAGATGAGCGAGGCGGAGCTCGATGCGGCGGTCGAGGAGCTCGAGAGGGAGGTCGGGAGGACGGCGGCAAGGATGGCGCAGCAGGGCGAGGGCGGGATCGTGATGCTTCCGGGCGTGGCAGAGCTGCTCAACGGGCTGCGCGAGGGAGGTGCGACTTGGGGCGTCGTGACCTCGGGTGCGTCTCGTCGCCGTCCGTGCGCTCGTTCCCCCTCGAGGATCCTCACCTTCTTTTCGCTCTCACAGCGACCCGCACGCACGCCTGCGCCGCTCTCGACGCAGCAGGCATCACCTCGACCTCGTTGCACGTGCCAGTGCTCGTCACAGGCGAGCTCGTCAACGAGGGCAAGCCGCATCCGTCCCCGTACCTCGCCGGACTCGCAGGTGCGCACGGACCTCTCCTCTCCCCCCCGCCCTCTCTCTCTCTTCGCTCTCTCTCGCCCCGAGCCCTGACGCCCCTCACATCGTCGCAGCGATGCAGAGGCTGCGCCCGTCGCTCGAGGCCAAGGACGTGCTCGTCATCGAGGACGCGCCCGCCGGGCTGCAAAGCGGCGCCGCCGCAGGATGCCGCGTCCTTGCCGTCTGCACTGGGCCTGTCGCCGCAGCCGACGTCGCGCAGGCTGCATCCGAGATCGACGGGGCCATCGTCGTGCGGGACCTGACGAGGTGCGTCGCTCGTCGACTTCTCGAGCGCGAGCGAGCATGCGCAACTGACTCTCTGTGTTCGTCCCCGCAGCGTCGAGCTCGTCTCGTGCACGTCCGAGAGCATCACCCTGCGCATCTCTCGCCTCTCTCAGTCGTAGCCAGCTCGATCCAGGGTCAAAGAGCTGCATTGCGACCCGCTCCCTCAGCCCAAGAACCCTCTCGGCGGCCGGCCGTGCATCGGCATCGGCGGCGGCATGACGCCGCGCACGAACATGGGCTGCCCCCCGGGTGCGAGACCGTGCTGTGGCAGCGGGCCGAGGGCACCAAAGCCGGGCCCGGGCGTGTCGTTGCGCGGCGCGACCGGCGGAGGAGGCTCGACGGGCGCCTTGAAGTTCTGCGGAGCGGCGCGAGCGACGTTGAGTACAAGGTCAGCTTGAGCTCTGACTTGTCGAGAGAGGGAGAGAGAGAGAGAGAGAGAGAGAGAGAGAGAGAGAGAGAGAGAGAGAGAGAGAGAGAGAGAGGCGCACCGTCTGCTTGCCCTCGCGGTACACGTCCTCGAGCGTGTCCTCCCACGAGCCCTCGGCCTCGAGCCGCTGGTAGTGCTCGTACAGCTGCAGCGCCGTCCTCGCGTCCTCGATCGAGTCGTGCGTGTCGGCCTGGATCGCCGAGTGCAGCACGGCGTAGGCGAGGAACCGCAGCGAGAGCTTGCGCTGTCGGGCGGGGAGGTGGTAAATGTTGACCGTGTCGATGATTTGGTGCGGCGGGACGTAGATGTCTGTGGGGCGGAGGAGTGGCGTCAGCAGCTGCTCGGCGAAGAGGCGCAGAGAGAGAAAGAGAGAGGGACGCGCTGATGATGCGGAAGTCCTTGTTGAGCCCGTGGCCGATGAAGACGCAGCCGAGGTCGACGAGCATGCGCAGCTTCTTGTAGGCCACCTTGAGCGGGACGAGCGTATGCCGCGAGTGCACGGGGTCGAGGTCGCCGGCTGCGGAGAGAGAGGGAGAGAGCGCGAGAGGAGGTGAGTCAGCTCGAGTCGGCGAGGGTCCGTGCGCAAGAGGACGACGCCGCACCTCGGATGCCCGAGAACTCGGTGAGGTAGTCGACGACGGGCTCGCTCGTGTGGATGTGGTCGTCGATGAAGGGAATGCCCGTCTCGGTGCCCTCGCCGCGCAGGACCGACACGCGCGCGAGCGTCTGCCGCGACGGCCGCAGCACCTTCTTGGTGCCGTCCGAGTGGAACTCGGCCTCCTCCTGCTGCAGCGAGACAAACTCGGCGTCGATGGCGACGAGCGTGCCTCGTCGGGGGAGCTCGTCGAGGCGGAACGGCTGGTGCTTGAGCATCGAGCGGTCGCGGTTCCTGCGGATGGGCGAGCACCGGGTCAGCCCTCGACGCGCGCAGCTCGCACTGTGGGAGTCGACGGCGCACTTGGAGATGGTGATGTCCTCGCAGAGAATGGCCGGGTCGCTGCGCAGCGGCAGGTCCGAGAAGTCGAGCATCTCCCTCGAGTCGACGCGCTCGTAGAAGAGGACGGCCGGAATCTGCGGGGAGCACTCGCTGCGTCAGTCGCGCTCCTCGAGAGGAGCAGGGAGAGACGAGGGAACGCACCTTCCACTTGCCCGGGAAGCTGAGCGCCTCCTCCTGGCTGACGGGGCGAACGAGGAAGTCGTTGAACAGGTGCCACGACGAGCCCGGCTTCTTCTCCTCGTCCGACACTGCCCGAGAACGAGGTCAGTAGCGCTCAAGAGCGCAAGGAGAGGAGGGAGAGAGAGAGAGAGGACGCACCGCGAGCGAAAGAGACGAGGTGTGGTGCCTCGCCCTCGGCCTGGATCTGGACGACCATGGCCTGCGCGAGCAGCTCGTCAGCGACACGCTCTCGAATGCGCACAAGAGAGAGGCAGACGCACCCGCAGCTCGTACTCGACCTCGCCCTCTGCCGCCTCGCCCTCGGGCACCTTGACGACCGCCCCTCCTCCCTTTGCCCTCCCGAGCCTGAACCGGCTCAGCACGAACCTCGACCCGTCCTTCTCCCTGCCGTCCCGCCACAGCTCGAGCTCCTCGGCCGTGCGCACGCCCGCGTTGAGCGTCAGGACGGGCGGGAGGCGCGCCGCGTCCGAGGGGAGCGTGCGGCGGATGCGCACGTGCGTGTTCTGCCGGCACGACGAGCACGGGAGGCGCGCCATCGTCTCGCGCACGATCGACGATGAGAGGATGGCCGAGAAGGACGTCGCGGGCTGCTGCTCGTTCGACATGGCCTGCGGGCGGCGGGAGAGGAAGGGCGTCAGGGTCCGAGCGCCGACGGCGTCGAACGAGGGCCCGAGAAGGGCAATGACGCACCCGCCGTGGGTACTGCAGGTCGATGACGTTGAGGCCCGTCTCGCGCTCGGACGTGACGCTGCAATTCTGGCACGAGCTGAGCGACTGGGCGTCGACCTTGACGACCTGGGCGAGCGGCGCCTTGACGGGCACGCCGGCCGGCGCGTTCTTGAGGAGCGACGGCGGCGGCGACGGCGGGATCCGAGGCGACGACGACGTGGCCGGGATGGCGGGCAGGGTCGATTCGGACGTCATGCACTCGAGGAGGAACCGGTTGAAGGTCTGGATCAGGGTCGCGTACGCGACCGACTTGGTCGCCGCGTCGTTCTCGTGGTCGATGAGGCCGAGCGCCGCAATCTGCGGGTTGGCGCCGAACGCGCGCGAGAAGTTGGACGCCTGGCAGTTCATGCCGCGCGCGTCCTCGAGCATGCGGAACAGGAAGCCGGCCTCGCACAGGAGGCAGTTCTCCTTGGGGCACGCCTCGAACGTGTGGCTCTTGGCGACGGTGCGCACGGGCCGCAGGTAGTGCAGCGCCTGCAGGAGCGAGTTGGTGTACGAGTTGGTAATGTGCGTCTCGAGGCCCGAGTGCGGCGTCTTGTTGTAGAACCTGCAGGCGGGCGCAGCGTCAGCACTCGCTCGTCGCACGCAGGGACGAGCACAACGACGCACGCAAAGTCAAAGTCCTCGATGCCGAATCGGCTGTACTTGATCTCGACCTTGCGGTAGTACTTGGGCATCTCGTCCTCGCCGTTGTGCTCCTCCTCGGGCTCGGCCTCGGTCGTCGCCTGCATCGAGCGGGAGCGTCAGTCATGCTCGAGAGGGCGGGCGAGGAAGAAGGAGAGGGAGAGAGAGAGAGGGCGCACCGAGTCGCCGTGGTCGCGCCTGCGCTTGGCGTCGGCGCGCTCGCGCTCGCTGCGGAACATGGGCGCGTCGACGCCGAGCCTGCCCGCTCCCGCCGCGCGCGAGCCTCCCGGCCCTCGCACCTGGTTGCGGCGCACGGCCGAGCGCAGCTGGGCCGGGTAGGTCGCGTACCCGACAAAGTCGACCGTCTTTGCCGAGGCGGCGATCTGCGGGTCGATCGGGATGCGGCGGTGCGACGCCGTTTGGGTCGTCGTCATGTGCTGCGGGAACATGCTGAGGAGCGGCGTCGAGTAGAAGGGCATGCCGACCGAGTTGAGCGGCGTGTCGTCGCGCCAGTCGACGCGCTCGGGAAGGTCGACCGTGTCGGGCAGCTCGACGTCGCCGTCGTACCGGCAGAACTTGGCCTCGCCCTCGGCGGGCTGCGCCGACCACAGGTGCAGGTAGCCCTCGGCGTCGCCAAACGCGAGGCCCTCGCCCGTCGGCGAGATGGCCATGGACGTGAGGCCGCTCGGGGTGCCGATCTCGAAGACGGAGCTCTTGCCGACGTCCTTGAGGTCGAGCATCTGCACCCGACCGTCCGAGCTCGCGACGACGACGTTGCCCGACAGGCGAGGGTGGAAGCGGACGAGGGCAGGAGGGGTCGGGAAGGGGATGGGCGAGAGCGGGCGCAGGTAGCGCGTGTCGAACAGCTTGAGGTACGGGTCGGGGAGCGGGAGCCCTTGTCTGCGCAGGGTGGGTCGAGGATGTGAGCACGACGGCCGGGTGCGAGAGGCTGAGGGAGGCAGGAGGAGGGACGGACCGCATCGTGAAGCCGACCGTGACGATGTAGTTGCCCTCGGTCTCGAGCTGGCTGATGCCGCCCGTGTGCGCGAGGACCGTCTCGCCGATGGTGAAATCGGGCGTGCGAGCGTCGAGCAGACACAGCGAGCCCGTGATGGTCGAGCCGACGAGCTGGCTCGACCGTCGCAGGTGGACGAACGACAGCGGCGAGGGTTGCTGGAGGTGTGCCGGTGTCAGCAGAGGCGCTTGGCAGACTCGTGCAAGCGTTCACGTCGCAGCTTCAGGCGCGGCGCGGTACGCAGGACGAGGAACGAGAGAGGCTCGGCGGCTCACCTTGCGGACGACGGACCCTCGCGAGAGGTTGACGACGAACATGTCGCTGCCCGGGCCGGTCGCGACGATCTCGGACGAGCGCGAGGGCGTGTAGGCGAACGTCGTGAGCGGCACTGGCGGGTCGGTCCTGCAGCGCGAGCGAGGTGGGGGCCGAGGGGGTCAGCGAGGCGCGACGAGCGGGAGGAGCGCAAAGAGGGGGACAAGGCAGGACGCACTCGACGCTCCACAGGGTCATGCCTCTGCGGTTGGCGAGCTTGACGCTCCCTCCCCCGCCGCTCCTGCCGGGCATACTGCCGCCGCCTCCGACGCTGAGGATGCCCGACGGGTCGACGCCCATCTCGCCGACGGCGCCCCAGTGCCCGCGGTAGCTCGTGTAGCGGCCGCCGAGCCCCGTCGTGGGCTGGCAGAAGTAGCTCGCGACCGTGCCGGAGGGAGAGCCGGCGAAGACGAGGGGCGACATGGGGTCGAAGGCGAGGGCGGTGGGCGGCGAGGGGAGGAACTGGGAGGGGAGGGGCTGCCATACGGATCCCTCATCGTCGCCTGCGCCATACTGAGCGTAGGCCATGGCCCGCGAGGCGGTTGGAGGCGGGTCTCGCGCTCGCGAGGCGGGGGACGAGGTCGACGAGGTGAGGTGCGCGTCTGGCGAGGGTTGCGCGTCTCGAGCGTGGTCCGTGACGTTGTAGCGTGCGCGTGGCTTGTCGGAAAGAGCCTCTAGACGCGGTTTGAGGAGGGGAAGCTCGTCGTCGTCCTCGACGAGATCAGCTCTCGTGGTCTCGCACGCTCTGCTGCCTCGTCACCGCGCTTTACCTGCGCACTGCCCGCTGCAGCCAGGCCTGCGAGCCTACTGTGTGCCCTGCGCGCACTATCGTCCTGCTCACGCCTCGCGACGACGCGTCCCCGGCCCCTCCTCGACGGTCCTCCTCCCAGCGTCAGACGCGGCCGAGCCGGGCCTCGTGCTCGCAGGGCTTCCCTGCTGTGCTGCCTCTTGGCTTCCTTTCCTTCACCTGCTGAGCTCGCCCGGCGCTGCGCCTGTCCTGCTCGCGCCATCGCTCCTCCTCCCCCTTCCCTTTCCCCACCCCGCCACCCACGGCCCTCGTCCACGCCTCCCCGCGCCTCGTCATGAGCACCGACAGCAGCATGCTCAAGACGCCCGCCTTCGACACGTTCGGCAACGACGAGCTCGCCGCCATGGAGGGCATCACGGGCCCTCCCGCCGACCAGCTCCTCCGCCTCAGCGGCATCCTCAACGCGGCGGCCGCCGCCCAGCCCGGCGCCGAGCTCGCCATCCTCGAGAACGCCGCAGGCGCTGGCATCCTCTCGGCAAAGCTCAAGGCGCAGCTGCTCGAGGGCGTAAAGGCCAAGGTCAAGGTCGTCGCCGGCGACATCGAGCGCACCATGGTCGACCTCGCGGCAAAGCGGTTCGAGGCGGCCGGTCTCGACGACGTGCGCGCTCAAGTTATCGACGGCATGGTGCGCCTCGTCTCTCTCGTTCCTCATCTGCTCGCTGCTCCCGCTAAACCCGACCCTCTTTCCCCCTCTGCGGCTCTCGACAGGCCATCCCGTTCAGCGACGAGTCGTTCGACTACTCGTTCATCCACTTTGGCATCCAGCTGTACCCTGACCCGGCCAGGGGTCTGTCTGGTGCGTGCTGCCGCCCCGTGCGCCGCTCCCCTCGCTCTCGCGCGCGCACTGACCCCTTCCCTCCTGTCGATCCTCTGACCTCGCTCGCCATCCTCCTCTCCCGCCCTCGACAGAGTCGCTCCGCATCCTGCGCCGCGGCGGCACCCTCGCCCTCACGACCTGGCACACGCCGGGCTTCCTCCCGCTCCTGCAGCTTGCCGACCCGTCCTTCGCCGTCCCTCCTCCGATGCGCCACCCGCTCGCGCTCCGCCCGTCCGCCGCGGCCGTCCTCGTCGACGCAGGGTGCGCCCCGGACAGCGTCCGCCTCGAGGACGTCTGCGTGCGCGTGCCGTTCGACGGCGTCGAGGCGTTCTTCGAGCTGATGCGCAAGGGCATGAGGGGGTTAGTTGCGGACGAGGAGCGCAACGCGCGCATCCGGCGCGCGATCGAGGAGATGCACGGCGACACGCCGTTCGTGCTCGAGTGGCTCGGGCTCGCCATGGTCGGGAGGAAGGCGTGAGGGCGAACCGGCACCGCGAGGTCGAGGGGCTCTCTCTCAATGCGACGAGCCGGCGAGCACGAGGAATAGAATCGTGTGTGCGATTGCGAGTAGACGTTCCGCGGAGACCTAGTGCAGAGGGAGGAGAGACAACGAGGAGGAGAGAGCTAGGGGCGAGCTAGATCTACAGAAGAGGCTCGAGCGCGCGAGCGGGAAGAAGGCTCGCCGACGGGGACCAGCCCGCGTCGGCACGAGCGACGAGGGGGGGGAAATCGCTATGGACAGGCGCGACGTGTGCGCGCAAGGCATGTACAGGGGAGAGGGAGGAGCGAGGGCGGCGAGGCGCTCAGTCGACCTCGAGCTTGGCGCCGACGCCTAGAGGCTGCTCCTTCTTGGTCTGCGACGACATGCTGAGCCCGGCGACGCCCGAGCTGAGAGGGTTGGCGTCCTTCTTGAGCAGCGAGCCGCTCGACGCCGACGGGTCCGGCGAGTGGCGCGGCGAGTTCCTCGGCGACGGCACGGCGTTGAGGCGCACGTCGGCGAGGTCGAACAGCTGCTGCCCGACGGGCTGCGTCGCCTGCATGAGCGGAGCGGGTGGTGGTGCGCCGGGCGTCGAGCCGGCGTGCTTGATGCGCGAGCGCGTCACCT
The DNA here is from genome assembly GCA_920104245.2 of Rhodotorula babjevae. NCBI lineage: Eukaryota > Fungi > Basidiomycota > Microbotryomycetes > Sporidiobolales > Sporidiobolaceae > Rhodotorula > Rhodotorula babjevae. Next base: position 567,111 of record CAKKSZ020000015.1, read on the forward strand.
CGGCCGGCGTCGGCGGCGCCTGGTGCTGCGGCACCGGGACGACGAACGGCGACGACGCGCTCGACTCGAGGTTCGTGTCGGACGGCGTCGAGCACGCCGACGACGACGACGACGACGTCGACGAGTCGGAGAAGGTCGACGTGAGGCCGGGGAGCGGCGCGAGCCTCGACGGCGCCGCGCTCGAGCGCTTGCTCGCCATGGACGACGCTCGCGACAGCGACGACGCCGGCGTGTCCCACCCGTCGCCCTCGGGCGTGCCCTTGCGCGACGGCGCCTTCTGCCGCGGCGCGTTGCGGTACGGCTCGAGGGTCGGCTCGACGACCTCGTCCTGCGGCGTCGTGACCATGACGGGGAACGGGTACCCGGACGACGGCGTCGCGAGGCGCACGGGCTTGGGGCGAGCGGGCGGTGGCGCTGTCGACTCGGCGGCGGCGGCGGCGGCCTCTTGCACTCGGCGAACGCTCGCGGCGTGCTGCTCAATGGCCCGCAGCGAGTCGTTGCGGCGGACGTGGTTGCGGGGCGGCGAGGGCGAGGCGTCGCGCGAGCTGGGCGGGTGCGCCATGCTGGCGGCGGGCGAGGCGACGGTGGCCATGGGCGAGCGAGGTGCGAGTGCGAGCAAACGCGAGGAGCGCGGACGTCGTTGTGGGTCGCGGCGGCGCTGGAAAGGGCGGGCGGGGGAGGCGGTTGCGGCGTCGGCTCGAGGGCGGGCTCGCGAGTGAGGGCGGTGGTGGTGCGTGGTGAAGGAGAGAGGATGCTCCCTTGCGAGCTTGGGGCACAAGCAGCGGAGGCAAGGCGAGCGCAGGGAGCTCCAGGGGGGCAGCGAGCGAGCCCGCGCCGCAGTCGGAGATGACGACCGCGGGCGGCGCGTGCGGAGGCGAGGCTGTGCAATTTCCGCCGCGCCGGCTGCCGGCCCGCCCTTTTTCGCCCTCTCGCAGCTGCTCGCCACGAGGTTCTGCGAGGGTCGGTGGGAACAAGGACGTCTCAAGCGCAAGCGAGGCGGTGCGCGCGCTCGCTCTCCTGCCCCCGCTGTTCTCTGCCTCCGGCACCGCAGCCTCTCGAGCCAATCGTTCCGCGGCGGCTGGACGTTTTGAACTCGACTGCGCTCTGGCCTCTTTGCGCCTCGACGTCGTCGGCGCACTTGAGCAGCGCCAAGCTCGCTCGCTTGGCCAAGGTAGGTACAGTATGTAGCGCTCTACGAGGCGGCTCGCGCTCGTTATCGCCTCGCCATGTGCAGAATGACCGACCGACGGGACAGGCTTGTTCGTGCGCGCGCACGCCGAGGGATCCGCACCGCAGAGTTGGCAGAGAGCGTCGGACTCGGGGATGTGCTGCATCTCGCTTGGAACGGGGCGCTGTCTGTTCGAGGCTTGCACCGCTTGCACTGTTCGAGCTCTTCGTCATGGTCGTGCCTGGAACCAGGAGGCGAGGAAGGACACCTGATGAGCGGGCGGCGAGCGCGCCCTCGCAGTCTCTGCGTTCGGCGCAGCCCGACCATCTCACCTGCTGGCCTCGTCCAGACGTCGCGGACGCACTGCCACCGCGAGCGAGCAAGTGCGGCGACGGCGACGGCGCGAGGGCCGTTCGCCCTTCGGAGCGGAGCGTGCGCTTGCTCCTCTCGGTCGAGCAGCTCAGAGGTCGCGAGCGAGACGCATAGTGCTACTCAGGAGTAGTTCCGGACGCGCTGAGCAACGGGGAGCGCGATTGGGCGGTGTAGAAACGGCGACGCAGACGAGGTCCGTGCGGGCGAGAGCCGGGGCGGGGAGCAGCCTCGAGGGCCGCCTCGACGACCGCTCGAGCGAGTTACGCCCGCACAGCTCTTACTCCTGCGGTCGACAACTGCTCAGCCTGACGAGCGCCATGCAGCCGAGGAGGCGCTCGAGGAGGAGGACGCGCTCGCACCCCTCGACGACGGCGACGGCGACGACAGCTCTCGCTCGCTTGCCTCTCACTCACGAGTCGACCCACAGAAAGAGAGAGAGAGAGAGTACAGCTATATTTCGTCGTGCAGGGCAGGCGGAGGGAGGGTAGAGGGGGGGGGGGGCAAGCAACCGAGTCGAGGAGAAGCGCGGGGGAGGAGATGCAAAAGGGGGAGGGACCGAGCAGAGAGACGACGACGACGGCGGCGCGCAGCGGGTATCGACTAGCACGTCGGCGAGGGGGCGAGGAGGGTGGAGAAGGTGGGAGGAGGGGGAGAGGGAGGGGGAGAGCGTCGGGACCTGCTCACGCCGACTTGGCCTTGGCCATGTGGTTGAGCGCCGAGCCGGCGCGGTGCCATTTGATCTGGTCAGAGTTGTAGGAATGCACGAGAGGGAGGTCCTCCGTAGAGCCGCTGCAGGTAGGAGGCGTCAGTAGAGGGAGAGAGGAGGAGGAAGAGGAGGAGGGGGAGGGGGACGCACTCCTTGTGGTGGAGGCGCAGGGTCACCTCGGAGCCCTCGGCGAGCTCCTTGATGCCGATGAGGTCGACCTTGTCGTCGGGCTTGACGCGGTCGTAGTCGGCCGGGTTCTTGAAGTTGAGCGGGAGCATGCCCTGCTTCTTCAGGTTGGTCTCGTGGATGCGGGCTGTAGGTCGACGTGCATGCGCGAGGTCAGCTCGGCCTTCTCAGTAGGTGTCGACGAGCGAGAGAGGGACGCACCGAACGAGCGGGTGACTGCAGGAGGGAGAGGGAGAGGGAGAGGGAGGAGAAGGGGGGAAAGGAGAGGGTCAGCGTCGGGCCTTCAAGACGAGCGCGCGTGAAAGGGAGACTCGCTAACGGCAGTTCCGCCCAAGAAGCGGGGCTCAAGAGCAGCGTGCTCGCGGGACGAGCCCTCGCCTGTGAGCGAGGACAAGGAGGAGGGGGAGGGTCAGTGCCTCGCTCGACGACCCGACGACGTCGACCTCAGAGAGGACCCTCGAGACGCACCGTAGTTCTCGTCGCCGATGACGACCCAGCCGATGCCGTGGTCGCGGTAGTACGCGCCGACCTCGGGGACGCCGCCCCACGCGCCCGTGACCTGGTTCTGCACCTTGTTCGCCTCGCCGTTCGCCTCGTTGATCGCGCCGATCAGGCCTGCAGGCAGGCGGTGCGTCGGGCGTCGGGCGAGTGGGCGTGTGCGAGAGTGTGTACGGTGAGGGTCGAGGTCGAGGGCGAGGAGGGAGAGGGAGGGAGGAGGTCAAGGCGGCGGCCGGCGAGGGGGAGGAGGTCCGAGCGGCGAGCGAGGTAGGCGGCGGCGGCGGATTTCGTAGGTCGTCGAGGCGGTCGTCGTGACGGTGCGAGAAGAAGGGCGGCCGGGCGGGAGAGGGGAGAGGAAGGAGGACAAGGGTGAGGGAGCAGGAGCGAGGTCAGCTACGGTTCACGAGCACGACGAGCGCGACAAGGAGAGCGGGCACGCACAGTTCTGCGAGATGTTCTCGAGGTGACCGCGGTACTTGAGCCACGGGCCACCAGCCGAGACTGCGAGGCGAGAGGGACAAGGTCAGCTCCAGCTCCGAGACGACGACGACGAGGGAGAGGAGCGCACTGTGGTCGGTCGTGCACTTGCCGACGGCCTTGATGAGGACGGGGAGGTCCTTGGGGTCCTTGCCGTCCCACGGCTTGAAGGCGGTGAGGAGCTGGAGGCGGTCCGACTTGGGGTCGACGATGACGTTGACCGACGCGCGGTCCTCGGGCGGCGCCGCGTACGTGTTCTCGCCGGCGTCGTAGCCACGGGGCGGGAGCTCCTTGCCCGACGGGTCCGAGAACTTGAACTCCTTGCCGTCGGCGCCCTTGAGCGAGTCGGTCATCGGGTTGAACGTGAGCGAGCCGCCAAAGACCATGGCCGTGACCAAGTCGGGCGAGGCGACAAAGGCGTGCGTCGCCGTGTTGGCGTCGTTGCGGCCGGTAAAGTTGCGGTTGTACGACGTGATGATCGAGTTGGCGGTGCCCTTGGGCACGTCCTGGCGGTCCCACTGGCCGATGCAGGGCCCGCACGCGTTGGCGAGGACGGTGCCGCCAATCTGCTCGAGCGACTTCATCTGGCCGTCGCGCTCGATCGTGGCGCGGATCTGCTCCGAGCCGGGCGTGATGGTGAAGCCCGACTTGGCCTTGAGGCCGTGCGCCGCCGCCTCGTCGGCGATCGACGCCGCGCGCGACATGTCCTCGTACGAGGAGTTGGTGCACGAGCCGATGAGGCCGACCGAGAGCTTCTCGGGCCAGTTGTTGTCCTTGACGGCCTGGGCGAACTTGCTCAGCGGCGTCGCGAGGTCGGGCGTGTACGGGCCGTTGATGTGGGGCTCGAGCTCCGAGAGGTTGATCTCGATGACCTGGTCGTAGTCGACGTTCTCGTCCGGGCGCAGGTTGTGCTGGAACGACTCGGCGTACTTGCGGATGTCGCCGCGCTTGGTCGCGTCGAGGTAGTCGCCCATGCGCGAGTTGTACGGGAAGAGCGACGTCGTGGCGCCAATCTCGGCGCCCATGTTGCAGATGGTGGCCATGCCCGTGCACGACAGCGACTGGACGCCCTCGCCAAAGTACTCGATGATGGCGCCCGTGCCGCCCTTGACGGTGAGGATGCCCGCGACCTTGAGGATGACGTCTGCGAGCGAGCGGACGAGCGAGCGACGGCGTCAGCTCACGACCGACGGCGACGACGTGCAGAGCGAGCGCGAGAGGAGAGCGCACCCTTGGGGGTGGTCCAGCCAGAGATCTGGCCAGTGAGCTTGACGCCGATCCGCTTCGGGCACTTGAGCTCCCAGGGAAGGTCGGCGATAACATCGACGGCGTCGGCTCCACCGACACCGACAGCGATCATGCCGAGGCCACCAGCGTTGGGCGTGTGCGAGTCGGTGCCGATCATGAGGCCACCCGGGAAGGCGTAGTTCTCGAGGATGATCTGCAGGAGGGAGGAAGAGACGGAGCTCGTCAGGGTCTCGCTCGCTCGCTCGCAGCGTCGAGACGAGGGACGCACCTGGTGGATGATGCCCGAGCCGGGCTTCCAGAAGCCGATGCCGTACTTGGCCGTGCAGGTCGCGAGGAAGTCGTAGACCTCCTTGTTGATGTCCTTGGCGCGGGCAAGGTCCTTGGGGCCGCCGACCTGGGCCTCAATCAGGTGGTCGCAGTGGACGGTGGTCGGGACGGCGACGGTCGGGAGGCCGGCCGACATGAACTGGAGGAGGGCCATCTGGGCGGTAGCGTCCTGGCACGCGACGCGCTGCGAGAAGGAGAGGGGGGAGGGAGAGGGTCAGGAGCTCGTCTCGACGGCTGCGACAGCGAGGTGAGGACGAGGCGACGCACGTCCGGGCGGAGCTTGAGGTACGACGCGCCGGGGCGGATGTCGGCGTCATGCGGGTTGTCGAGGTGGCCGTAGAGGATCTTCTCCGAGAGGGCGAGAGGGCGGTTGAGGCTGCGAGGGACGACGAGCGAGGACAATCGCAGCAGAGTCAGCACGTGTCTGGCTAGGCTCGAGGTCGAGCGAGGTCGACAATAGCACGCGCAAGGTGGGAGGGGCCGACCCGCGGTCCGACCTCGCTCGCTCTCTCGACGACGAGGAAGGGGGAGGGGACGCACCGCTGGCGGACGACGGCAAGGTTGTCCTCGATGCGCTGGTAGTTGATGTAGCGGTCCTTGTCGAACAGCGACATGGGGACCTTGGTCGCGCCAATGTTGCTGGCCGGGGTCGCGAGCGAGCGCGAGAGGGCGGGCGAGCGCATGGCAGCGCGGGCAGAGGGCAGCAGGACCATGGTGGAACTGCTCTGTGACGGGGCAAGGACGCGAGGGACGCTCTGGTCAGCACGGGGAGCGCTGCAGGAGAGGGGCTGAGGGAGGAGGAGCGCCAGGGAAAGCGTGGGCGCGAATTGGCTGGTCGCCGGCCGACGCTCGTCCCCACTCGCCGCGGCCGAGGGGGCGCGCGTGTGCACGGCTCGGCGGCGCGACTGTGCTCGTGCTGCAGATCAGGCAGGACGGAGAGCTCACCCTGAGTCTGGTGAGGCTGAGGGACGAGGAGGAGAGGGGGGAGGGGAGGAGGAGACGGCCTGCGAGGCCGACCGCTCCGCCGCGCGCTCGAGGCTCCGGCCGGAGAACGGATCGAGCGGTCCCCGACCTCGCCCGCCGCGCTCTCCCTCTCGCGAGGTGCTCCTCACGACTCGTACCGTCGCCCGCACCGCGTTCCCGACCGCCGTCGTCGTCGACCGCCGCCACCGGGCCTCATCTCTCGATCGTCCCCGACTCCTCCGACCACCTCGACGCTCGACCGGGCGCGTGTTTGACGTCGTCGTCGCCTCCTGTACGTCTACACCGCTCGTCCCAAGCTGCGAGCGACCTCAGAAGACGCCTCGAGCCCTCGGTGGACGCGTAGCGCGAGTCGCCGTCTTCCTGCGCTCGCCCGCACCCCCTCGGACCATCCCGCGGACAATCGCCTGCGGCCCGTCTCGACACCCGATCGGTCGGTCGTCGAGCGGTGGCTCCGAGCAGATGTCAACTTGCGGCTGCGCGACTTTCGACCGCTCTGCTGGGGCGGGCCGGGCGAGGTCCTCCCCTCGTCGTCCGCGCCTCCTTCTTCCTGCTTGCTCTCTCGGCCGGCTCGAGGTTCGGCTCGATCAGTTCATTGCTGTGCACAGGTTGGAAAGAGAGAGCAGATGCCGTAGATGCGCCGAGCGGTTCTTCCTAGACCCGCCGCTCGCCGCTCGGACCTCCTTTCCCCTCGCCGTTGCGCCCGCCTCGACCTCCTCCCTCCCTCTCCCTCCTCGCCCTCGACCTCGACCCTCACCGTACACACTCTCGCACACACGCCCACTCGCCCGACGCCCGACGCACCGCCTGCCTGCAGGCCTGATCGGCGCGATCAACGAGGCGAACGGCGAGGCGAACAAGGTGCAGAACCAGGTCACGGGCGCGTGGGGCGGCGTCCCCGAGGTCGGCGCGTACTACCGCGACCACGGCATCGGCTGGGTCGTCATCGGTGACGAGAACTACGGTGCGGCGAGAGTTCGGAGGTCGAGGTCGTCGGGTCGTCGAGCGAGGCACTGACCCTCCCCCTCCTCCTTGTCCTCGCTTGCAGGCGAGGGCTCGTCCCGCGAGCACGCTGCTCTTGAGCCTCGCTTCTTGGGCGGAACGGCCGTTAGCGAGTCTCCCTTTCACTCGCGCTCGTCTCGAGGACCCGACGCTGACCCTCTCCTTTCCCCCCTTCTCCTCCCTCTCCCTCTCCCTCTCCCTCCTGCAGTCACCCGCTCGTTCGGTGCGTCCCTCTCTCGCTCGTCGACACCTACTGAGAAGGCCGAGCTGACGTTGTGCGTTCTCCCGCAGCCCGCATCCACGAGACCAACCTGAAGAAGCAGGGCATGCTCCCGCTCAACTTTAAGAACCCGGCCGACTACGACCGCGTCAAGCCCGACGACAAGGTCGACCTCATCGGCATCAAGGAGCTCGCCGAGGGCTCCGAGGTGACCCTGCGCCTCCACCACAAGGAGTCCGTCCCCCTCCCCCCCCTCCTCCTCTTCCTCCTCCTCTTGCTCTACTGACGTCTCCTACCTGCAGCGGCTCGTCGGAGGACCTCCCTCTTATCCACACGTTCAACAACTCGCAGCTGGATTGGTTCCGCGCCGGCTCGGCCCTGAACCACATGGCCAAGGCCAAGTCGGCGTGAGCAGGTCCCGACGCTCTCCCCCTCCCTCTCCCCCTCCTCCCACCTTCTCCACCCTCCTCGCCCCCTCGCCGACGTGCTAGTCGATACCCGCTGCGCGCCGCCGTCGTCGTCGTCTCTCTGCTCGGTCCCTCCCCCTTTTGCATCTCCTCCCCCGCGCTTCTCCTCGACTCGGTTGCTTGCCCCCCCCCCCCTCTACCCTCCCTCCGCCTGCCCTGCACGACGAAATATAGCTGTACTCTCTCTCTCTCTCTTTCTGTGGGTCGACTCGTGAGTGAGAGGCAAGCGAGCGAGAGCTGTCGTCGCCGTCGCCGTCGTCGAGGGGTGCGAGCGCCTCCTCCTCCTCGAGCACCTCCTCGGCTGCATGGGGCTCGTCAGGCTGAGCACGTGTCGAACGCAGGAGGAAGAGCTGTGCGGGCGTAGCTCTCTCGAGCGGTCGTCGAGCCGGCCCTCGAGGCTGCTCCTCGCCCCGCCTGCCCCTCCGCACGGACCTCGTCCACCACGCCGTCGCCCTGCAGCTCGTTCGCGCTCTTTCCCGCTCGGCTCGCTCGGTCGCAGGCAGCTCTTCTCGACCACAGCCTGCTCGCTTGCTCGGCAGCACCCCTCTGCGAGCGAGCCACAAGCGTCGGGCTCGCCTCGAGCGCACAGACCTGCTCGACGGCTCCCTCTCGGCGGCTCGCTTCTTCTTCTCCGAGCTCGTCGAGTTCCATCTCTCCCGCGCTGGTCCGTTCTTTGCGCTCGACCTGCTGGACGGAACCGCACGCCGCGAGGAGGTGCACCCTGCGCGAGAGAGTGCAGCTGCGCCGACCGACCATGCTTTCGCCAGGGAGCCCTGTCCCGCCCTCGCACGAAGCTGGCCTCGCACGAACAGACGACGAGCTAGTCGAAGAAAAGGCGAGACGAGATCGCAGAGCGTCGAGATTGCGCGGAGGAGCGCGCGCTCACGGACGAGCGGGAGCAGGAGCCGCCTCTCGTCGCAGAGGGTGCCGATCTTGGGCTCGCTGGGAAGAGCAAGGGAGGAGACACGTCGAGAGCCAAGCATCACTCATTAAGAGCGAGCGGCGAGGACGGTGCGGGACGAGGAGGAGGTGCCAGCGCAAGGAGGCGCGTGGTCCCACTTGGGCGGTGTCGCGCCCTCCTCGCCCCTTTCTCCTCCTCCTCCCTCCCTCCTCCCACTCTCTCTCCCTCTCCCGCCCCTTTCCGCCACCTCCGCACCTCTCCAGCATGTCCGCCGACCTCGGTACCGGAAAGACCCCCGTCTCGCGCGCCTCTGCCGGCGCAGCCCACACCAAGGGCGGCCTCTCGGTTCACATGGCCCCGGCCTACGCGCCCATGTCGGGCACCCAGCTCCCGCCGAGCGAGTACCGCAAGCGCAAGGTGGCTCTCCTCACCGGTGCGTCCACGTCCCCTCCCTACCACAGCCCCAGCTCGCGCGCTCGAGACGCCTCTCCCTCGCCCCTGCCACGCGACCCCCTCCCATCCTCGCGCTCCCAGCTCTCGACAGCACCCGTGCTGACGCGCCCGGCTCCTGCCCGCAGGTATCACCGGCCAGGACGGCTCGTACCTCACCGAGCTCCTCCTCGAGAAGGGCTACGAGGTGCACGGCATGTGAGCTTCGCCTTCCTCATCCGCTCCTCCCCCCTCCCCCTCATCAAGGCCGCCCGTGTCTCGCCCCGGCGGTCCGGGCGGCCGCTCACAAGCTTCACGAGCTGACTGCACGCGCCGCAACAGCATCCGCCGCTCGTCGTCGTTCAATACGGGCCGCATCGAGCACCTCTACAAGGACGTCCACGAGCGTGCGTCCGGCCTCTCTCTGGCTCCTGCGAGCTCGTCGCAGCGATGAGCTCTCGGGTTGCCTTCATGATGGAGTCATTCACGCTGACCCTCGCTCTGCTGCCCGTCGCGCAGGCCCCAAGATGGTCCTCCACTACGGCGGTCCGTCCGCACCCTCTCTCCTCCGTGCGAGCCCGCATGAACCGCTCGCTGACAGCTCGCCTTTCCGCCTCGCAGACCTGACCGACACGACCAACCTCGTCTCGATCATTGCGACCGTCCAGCCGACCGAGATCTACAACCTCGCCGCCCAGTCGCACGTCAAGGTCTCGTTCGACATGGCCGAGTATACCGTGCGTCCTGCTCCCCTCTTCGTCTGCTGAAGCCGAACTAGCACAAGACGCTGACTCGGGTCCTCGTGCGCAAACAGGGCGACGTCGACGGCCTCGGCACCCTCCGCCTCCTCGACGCGATCCGCACCTGCGGCCTCACCAACCACGTGCGCTTCTACCAGGCGTCGACCTCGGAGCTGTACGGCAAGGTCGTCGAGACGCCGCAGTCGGAGACGACGCCGTTCTACCCGCGCTCGCCGTACGGCGTTGCCAAGCTATACGGGTTCTGGATCGTCAAGAACTACCGCGAGTCGTACGGCATGCACGCCTCGAACGGCATTCTGTTCAACCACGAGTCGCCCCGTCGCGGCCGCACGTTCGTCACGCGCAAGATCTCGCGCGCCGTCGCCGAGATCTCGCTCGGCCAGCAGGACACGCTCTATCTCGGCAACCTCGACGCCAAGCGCGACTGGGGCCACGCGCGCGACTACGTCGAGGGCATGTGGCGCATGCTGCAGCAGGACGAGGCCGACGACTACGTCCTCGCGACGGGCGAGACGCACCCGGTGCGCGAGTTTGTCGAGAAGGCGTTCGCGATCGTCGGCACGACGATCACGTGGGAGGGCGAGCGCGACACGGTGCACGAGGTCGGCAAGTGCTCGCAGACGGGCAAGGTCCTCGTCCGCGTCGACGAGCGCTACTTCCGCCCCGCCGAGGTCGAGCTCCTCCACGGCACCCCGGCCAAGGCCGAGCGCGTCCTCGTGCGTCCTCTCCTCCTCGTCACCCTCTCTCGTCCCCTCGTACTGACGACGGCCACGTCCTTCTTCATCTGCAGGGCTGGAAGCGCCAGGTCACGTTCGACGAGCTCGTGAAGGAGATGGTCGACGCCGACATCGAGGGCGCCAAGCGGGCCGACCACGACTAGAGCGCTCGTCTCGCTCCTCGTCGTGCCCGTCTTTCTCGTTCTGTCTTCCTGCATCTGTCGCATACGCAAACCTCTCTCCCCCTCCCTTCCACCTAGACGCCCTCTCACTCTCCCTCTCCCACTCACCGGTTCCTCCTCCTCTCGCGGTCCCCGTGTCTTTTGCGTTTCTCCCCTCGCCTCGTCTGTGCTGTTCCCACCCCTTCTTCCTCTCTCTCCTCTCTCCCCTAGTCTGCGTCTGTCAGTGTCGTCCCTCTCTCCTCCTGGTAGGGCGTCTTCATCTCTCTCTGCGTCGCGACGCCGCCGGGCGGTCGTCGCGAGCCGAGGGGGTCGTCTGGGCGCGGTAGCGAGCAATGCATCCCTGTCGCGCCTCCAGCCTAGTCTTGAGCATCGTCGAGAGGCTTCGCTCGAGAGCTCTGTCGCTCTGTTGCCCTTGGCCGCGAGAACGGCGGCCTCGCGCTCTCATCGCCCCGGCCCTCAACTTGACCCTGCACCTCGCTCGCCTCGGCTCGAGCCCAGCATGGCTGCTGACGAGGCAGACGAGCACCTTGTGCCTGTGGCTGCTAGCCCGCTCTCGCCCCTCTCTAGCCCTCGTGCCGCCGCCGCCTCGTCCAACACCTCCCCCTCCTCGCCTCCCGACACCCGCGACAGCGAGGACCTCAAGGCCGCCCCAGTCCGCACCGACGACTACGACGACGACGAGGACCCGCTCGACGCCGCCGACGCGCTCCTCGCGCAGCAGGACGACCACCACCCGCGCCTGACGCGGTCGCGCGCCTCGTCCTTCTCGGTCGACTTCAGCGGGCGCCTCCTCCAGCTCACGGCCTCGACCGAGCGCGGCGCAGACGGCGGCAGCGCGGCCGAGCGCGGGCAGCGCGCAGGGTCCGTCAAGGAGCACGTGTCGCTCGCGGGCGGGTGCGCGCTCGTCGTCGGCATCGTGATTGGGAGCGGCATCTTCTCGTCGCCGGGCGTCGTCGCCAAGGAGACGGGCAGCGTCGGGACGGCGTTGCTCGTGTGGCTCGCGGCGGGCATGCTGTCGTGGGCGGGAGGGAGCAGCTTCGCCGAGCTAGGGTCGGCGCTCCCGATGAACGGCGGGCATCAAGTGTGTGCGTCCTCCTACTCGTCCCTCTCGACGTATCCTGACTGCACGAGCCGAGTGCTGACGTGAGCGGCGTCGCCCTCGCAGATCTGAGCGCGGCTTTCGGACCTCTGTGCGTCCTGTTCTTCACGCCTCGCTGCTCCAGCGTCGTGCCCGCACAGAGGCCGACTCTTCCACCGTGCAGGGCATCCTTTGCGTACTCGTTCACGGCGGTGACGGCGCTCAAGCCCGGCGGGCAGGCCATGTGCGTCCAGCTCGAGCCTCTCTCGCAGGCGCGCACTGACCCTCTCCTCGCCCGCAGCATCTCCATCATGTACGGCGACCTCTCGCACTCGACGGTCGACACGCACTGACGATCGACGTCCGCAGCTCGGCAGAGTACCTGTGCCGCATCTTTTGGCACACGGCGTTCGAGCCTGACCCACGAGCAGCCGCGCGGTGAGCCGCACGCTCGTCCCTCGTCTACCACAAGCGCCTCGCTGATGCCGTACGCCGAGCAGAGGGATCCCGACCGTCGCCATCAAGCTCGTCGCCATCGCGTGTCTGTGCACCATCTCGGGCGTGCACATGTGGTCGACCCGGGCGGGCACGCGCGCTCAGCTCGTCGTCACCGTCTTCAAGGTGCGGGCCCTTCCCCTCTCTCGCTACCCTCGATACACTCCCTGATGCTCTCGATCGTGGCGCGCAGGTCCTCGCGCTCGTCCTCGTCTTCATCGGAGGCCTCGTGTACCTCGCCCTCGGGTCGCACCCGGCGTCCGACTTTACCTTTGCTGGCTCGTCCGACAAGCCGGCAGGCTACGCCCTCGCCCTCTTCTCGGCGCTGTGGACCTTCGACGGCTGGGATGCGGCCAACTTTATCGGGCGCGACGTCGTTCCTGGGTCGTTGCCGTGCGTCGACGCGCTCGGGCCTCTCCTCGTCGAGGACTCCCTGGCTCGCTGGCTGACGCTCGCCCTGCAGCCTTATGATCAACAGCAGCATGGGCATGATCGTCACGCTCTTCCTGCTCGCCAACGTGTCCTACTTCCTCGTCCTCCCGTTCGACATTGTGCGTCGTCTCGTCTCGCCTCTTCCCGAGCGCGCCCTGACGACTCTCTCCCTCCTGCTGCAGGCGACGGCGACGACCACGATCGGTGCGCTCGCCGTCCTGTACTCTCAAGCGCGCAGAGCTGACGCTCACCGTCCGGGCAGGTCTCGACTTTGGGCGCGCCCTCGCGGGACCGGTCGGCGGCCTCCTCTTCGCCATCATCGTCTCGATCTCGGCTCTCGGCGCGCTCAACGGGACCTTGTACACCTCGTCGTGCGCTCCTTCTCTCGCTGTCACCGCTCGGTCGGTTATCGCAGAGCTGACCGCCGCGAGATCTCGCAGCCGGCTCGTCGTCGCCGCGAGCGAGCAGGGCTTCCTCCCTCGCACGTTTGCCACGTTCAACAGCCGCCAGAAGACGCCAATCAACGGCATCCTCCTCAGCACGGCCTTGTCGACTATTTTCATCTGCTTTGGCGACTTTGGGACGCTCACGCTCTTCTACGGCGTGTGTCCTCTTCCTCGCTCTTCCTCGCCCACCGTTTACGCCGACTCGTGCTGAGAGCCTTCTTGCCCTCTCCTGCAGGTGTGCGCCTGGACGTGGAACCTCGCCGTCGTCATCGGCCTGCTCGTCCTGCGCATCACAGAGCCGACCCTCAAGCGGTGCGTGCGCTCCTCCCGCCCTCTTCCCGCGCTCCCTCTCTGACGCTCTGCTCCTCCCACTCGCGTCACGCAGACCCTACCGCACCTACCTCGCGACGCCGATCCTGTTTGCGAGCACGGCCCTGTTCCTCATCGTCCTGTCGCTCTTCTCCAAGCCGTGGCAGTCACTCGCCGCGTTCGCATTCTGCGTCGCCGGGACCGTGCCGTACTACCTCCATGTGCGGCCAAACGGTGCGTCTCTCTCGCTCGCGTGCCTAAACAGCAAGGACTGACGTCGCCTTGTCGTGGCGCAGAGCGGCGAAAAGCGGCCGAGGGGCTCGAGATGACCTGAGGCACTCGCGGGCTCGAGTTGCTGCTGTAGTCTATCTGCATTGCGAGGCGCATTATCCTCTCGGCTCTACGTCCCCGTCGCCCTCTGCTCCGCTCGCCGCTCGGTCCTCTTCTCGCGCACGGTCCTCGGCCTCGTCCCCCTCGACCTCGCGCTGCGCCGCCTCTCGCGCACCTCTCGCTCGCCCCTCGCGCTGCACGTGTCGGCGCGCCGCAACCCGGTGCGTCTTGCTCCCGAGGTGCGCGTCCCACTGGCGCTCCTCGACGAGGAACGGCCTTGCCGGGTCGCGCGTGCACGTCGGGCAGGCGCGCTTGGCGTGCGAGGCCCTGCGAGGCGGTGCAACCCGAGTCAGTGGGTGCGTCGAGGAGCGTGACTGCGCGGCAAGGAGGACGCACGACGCGGACGAGGGCGGCGCGAGGTGCGCTGCGGCGGCGGGCGAGAGCGACGCCGGGTCGGGCAGGGGCGCGCCATCGAGGAACTCTGCGCGGCGTCGACACCGAGAGGTCAGTCGGGCTCGTCGACGAGTCGCAGGAGCGCGCGAGAGGGAGGAGATCGAGCGCGAGACGCACTGTGCAGGAGGTCGACGGCCGGGTCGCGCACGTTGTCGCGCCACTTGGACAGGTCTGCGCGGCGGCAAGCTCGTCAGTGCCTTGTCATACATGGGAGCGAGGGAGCGAGCGCACCAGTAGCGTCCAGCAGCACCACCACGACGTCTTCGTCCTCCTCGCCTTGCGCCCGCGCACGGGCCGCCTCGTCGCGCACGGCAGGCAGCAGCTTGCCCCGAATCCACTTGACCTGGCGCTTTGCGTACTGGCGCGTCGACGTCTTCATCGTGCGCACGGCGTCGTCGAACAGGGCGCGCAGCGCGGGCGCGGCGTCGGCGTCGGCGTCGGCGTCGGGAGGCGCCGACGAGGAAGCGGACGAGGGCGAGCTGTGCGCGAGCGAGAGGTACGGCGCAAACTCCTTGTAGCCTGTTGCGTGCGAGGAATGAGCGTCGACCTTCTGAGACGTGGACGGACGGCGAGCGCGCACCGATGGCCTGGTAGATGCCCTTCGAGTAGTCGACCGGGTCGGCGCCCGGCACGTGCGCGACCTGCCACAGCTCGTCGATCTCGCTCAGAAGGCCGCGCTGCGAGCAACAGTGCAAGAGGAGAGCGTCAGGACGGCGTGCGAGAGGAGGGGGCGGGCGAGGAGAGAGCGAGCAAGGGAGCGCACCTCGAGCATCTTGTCGACCCGGGCGTCGAGACGACCGTTGAGCGCGTCGGGGTCGGCGTGCAGCCAGAAGATGAGCGTGCGGAACCTGCGACTCTCGTCACGCAAAGAGTCAGCGGCGTCCCCCAGACCTGGCTTGGGCGCCGGCGAGCACCTCGCGCACGCACCTCGGGCCCTCGCTCGGCCTTGCGCGCTGCTCCTCGCGAACGTCCTCCCACGTGCGGCCCGTCCACACGATCTCGAGCGCGCGGCCAACCTTGCGCACGTCGCGCCAGTGCCAACGCGCCGCGCTGGGCGGGTCGACGTGCTGCAGGAGGGCGTACAGCGCGGGGACGAGCGCCTCGGGGTCGCGCAGGTCGGGCGGGAGGAGCGAGGCTGGGAAGGAGGGAGGGAGGGAGGAGGGGGAGGAGAGCGGCGGGAGGGAGGGGAAGGCGAGGAAGAGGGCGAGGAGCGGCGAGGGGAGGGACGTGATGCGGTCGATGAGCGCGGGAGGGAAGTTGGCCAGGTCGGCGAGCGTGCGCGGGTCGGGTGCGGGAGCGGGTGTTGCGGGGTGAGGCGAGGTCGGGTCGGGCGAGGAAGGGCGCGACGAGGGCGCGTCGTCGACGAGCTGGCCGGGGAAGACGAGGTTCTGGAGGTAGTAGCTCGTGCCGCCGACGGCGATGGGCAGCGTCTCGCGCCCTTCGAGCTCGTCTATCTGCGTGCGCAGCGGTCGCCCATCAGTCCACACTCACCGCTCGAGTCCCGGGGCAAAGAGAGGGCCGAGCGCACCTTGTCGAGCGCGTCGCGCACAAAGTCCTGGACGCCCCACTCGCGCCCGGGCTCGAGAAAGCCCATCAAGTGGTGCGGCACGCCGCGCATCTCGCCCCGCGTCGCCTTGTTGGTGATGACGTCGAGGCCGCAGTAGCACTGCATCGAGTCGTGGTTGACGACCTCGGCGCGGGCGGGCGGGGCGGCGCGCGACGAGAGGGCGAGGGCGAGCTCGACGCCGAGGTCCGTCTTGCCGACGCCCGTGGTGCCGATGACGGCGACGAGGGGCCGCTTGCGCCGCGGGGTCGGGCTTGGCGGGCGTGGTGCGGCGGGCGAGGTCGACATGGCGAGGCGGCGAGGAGCAGGAGGAGGGCGAGAGGGCGGGCGGCGGGCGGCGGTTGGCGGGCGCGCACAGGCTCTCAGCATGCACAGCAGGGGTGCTCTAGCCAGGCGTAGGCCCGTCTCGAGGTGTCGCGCGAGGCAGACGGCGGCGACCTCTTCATCAGTTTGGGGGGAGGCCTGAGGCGGTGCTCTCCCTCTGTCCTCCCTCCCCTGCACCTCTCGCTGCCCTGCAGAGCTGCTCGCGAGTATGCCAGTACGGCGGCCAAGCGCTGATGATACAGATGCAATGCAGCTCCTCCTCGAGCACCCGCTCCCATTCGTCGGTCCATCGCTGCTCTCCCTCCTGCTCCTCCTGCCGCTTCTCCTGCCGCTCCACGCCGTCCCACATCCCACCCACCGACGCCCCCCGCGCCTCGCACCGCCCCTCACGCGCTCGCCTGCGCCTGCGCCTGCGCCCTCTCGCCCCTCGCGCCGCCCGCCTTGGCCTTGTTCCCGCGCTTCGTCTTGCCCTGGTCGTAGCTCTGCTCGAGCCTGCGGCCCTGGGGCGTCCCCGACAGGTCGGTGAAGACGAGCGGGGCGCGGCCGGCGCGCGAGGCGGGGACGGTGAGCTGCTTGGCGCGCGGCGAGGTCGAGGCGGTGGTGGAGGTCGAGGAGGTGGTGGAGGACGAGGAGGGAGGCGGGTTCGAGGAAGAGGCTGGAGGGGCGGTGAGAGGGGTGGCGCGCAGGGGGATGCGAGAGAGGAGGGGGAGGAAGACCGGCGAGTCGCCCTGCGCGTGCGACAACAAGGAGATTCATCAGCACCGCGCTCGTGAGGAACGAGCGTCAAGCCGAACGAGAGCCCAAGGAGCGCCGACGCACCGACTCGACGTCGACCATCTCGAACACGGTCTTGCTGCTCGCGAGCTGGGGCTTTGCCGGGTCGGGCAGCTCGACGCCGCGCCAGTTGTCCGACACCTGCTTGACGCCGAGGTGCGACTCCATGCCCTTGACGAGCTCGGTCTGGAGCGCTCGGCCCTGCGCGCACGTTCCCGAGCACCCGCATCAGTTGCTGCGTCCTGGAGGAGGACGGCAGGAGAAAGGCGAGAGGCGAAGGAGGGGCGCACCTCGGCCTTCCACTGCTTCTCGAGCTCCTTGAGCCGGATGATGGCGCGCACGCGGTCCATGCTGACGCCAAAACGGGTCGACACGGCGCGCACGACCTGCGAGTCGGTCGCGTCCTTGAGGAGGATGTTGTGCAGGTAGCTGTTGTAGATCTTGGACTTGATCGAGTCGGCGAGGGGCGGCAGCGGGTTGAAGGTCGGGTTCAAGGGGAAGGGCTGCGCGCGCGCGAAGAGGAAAGGGGGGTCAGTGAGGAGCTCTGGGGAAGCGCGGGTGATCTGAGGATGTCGGGCGCGGGCACGCGACTGGCGCACCGCCTCACGCGAGCACAGCAAGGAGGGAGCCGGTCGAGAGGGGCGACAGGCCCCGCCCTCTCGCGCGCCGCTCGCCTGCGCGTCACGTTACAGCCACGCGGACGGTGACGACTGGCACGGGAGAGAGCCGGACGCAGACGCACCGTGTCTGCGATCCAGTTTGTCCTGCCGGGGACGGGCTTGCGGAAGCGCTGCCCCTCGCCGGCGAGCCACGCGCGGTAGCCCTTCTTGGTCGTGCCCGTGCCCGAGCTCGGTGGCTGGGCGGTGGCGGCGGCGTCGAGCGCGCCCGTGTCGGCTGCGGTGGCATCGGTCGCGGTGGGCTGGGACGACGACGACGAGGAGGAGGACGAGGACGGGGTCGGGGAAGCTTCTGCTGAGGGCTCGGCGGGGGCGCGCGAGGTCGAGGCAAAGGTGCGGGCTGCGGGGCGGGCGAGGCGAGTCGAGGATGCGCGCAGCGAGGGCACGAGCGAGGCCATGGTGGGCGACTGAGGTCGAGGGAGAGCTCGAGCTGATGAGGACGAGCGAGGCGAGAGAGGACCAGTCGCAAAGTCGAGACACGGGCGGCATTTCTCTCCCCTGGAGCCTGTGGTGCACCGTGACGCACTATGTGGTACTTCCAGTGGTAGAACCAAGCTACTCTGGTCCAACAAGAGGGCCATGGGGACGAGGTGGCCGCTTGCTCCGACGTCCTCCGTCTCCGCGGCATCGGCTCCTCCTCTCGCTCTCGACCACGACCACGACACGCACAGCCATGAACCGCCTCGCCACCTCGTCCTTCACCAGTGAGCTCCACCCGTGCATCCCCTGCGAGCCCCCCGCGCCGCGTGCTCACCTCGCCCTCCTCCCCCTCGCCTCCTCCCCTCGCAGAGCAGGCCCTCCGCCAGTCGGCCGCCCGCCCGGCTGCGTTCGTCCCCGCCCGGTGCGTCTCCTCACTCGTGCTGAGCCCTCCCCACTTGCCCGGCTGACCCTCGCTGGAATGCGCCCGCAGCGTCATCTCGACCCAGTCGATGGACAACGCCCAGGCGCTCGAGTTCCTCAACCAGCGCCGCGCCGAGCGGCCCAGCTCGCCGTGGCACATCTACCAGCCCCAGCTCACGTCCATGTCGTCCATCGCCAACCGTGCCACGGGCGCCGGCCTCTCGGCGGGTGCGTCCTCCCTCTCCTCCTCGCCCGGCCACCTCGACCCTTGTCCGCGTGCTGATTGGCCTTCCACCCCCTCGATCACCCCTCGGCCCCACCTCGCTCCCACTGCACGCCTGCTCAACAGCCATGTACGCCCTCTTCCTCGGGCACCTCGGCGCGCCCCTCGTCGGCGCAGAGCTCGACTCGGCCGCCATGCTCGAGGCGTGGACCAACCTCCCCGGCTGGGCCCAGGTCTCGGCAAAGGCGCTCGTTGCCGGCCCGGCGGCGTACCACACCCTGAACGGGTTCCGCCACCTCGGCTGGGACGCGGGCTACTGTGCGTCCGCTCGTGCTCATCGTCGACGGAGGAGGGCGGGAGGAGAGCCTGCCGCGGCTTCCCTCTCCCCTCCGTGTCCGTCTCGTACCGGGGCTGACCTCTCTCACCCGCCCTCGCACACAGTCCTCCAGCTCAAGTCGTCCTACATGGCCGGCTACGCCGTCCTCGGCGCCACGGCCGTCTCGACCGCGGCCCTCCTCGCCCTCTGAGCGTCTCGGCCTCACGCCTCGCCGCCTCGCCCGCCCCGCCTCCTTGTCGTTCCCCTCTTCCTCTCTCCATCCTTCTCTACTGCAGTACCTACCTCTCGAGGAGACGAGCGGCCCGCGCCGCGAGGCGAGGGCGTGCAACGCTGTACATCATCCCTCTTCGAGCCGGGAGGGGAGCGGAGAGGCTGCGCTTCGCTGTGCTCCTCATGTCGAGTTACCGGAAAGCTTGCCAGAGCGAGTGCAGCCACCAAGGGTCGAGAGAGAGTGGGAGGGGCAGCGCCAGCTGAAGGACGCCGCCGAGAGGTCCGCTCTCGCCTCGAGTCTCCCTCGACCCTGCACAGCTCGCACCGCCAGGCGAACGAGCTCCACGAGTCTCGCAGCGCCTCAGCAGCGCTCCCTCAGCCCTCCTCGCCCCGGCCCGCCTCGAGTTCCGCCGAGCGTCCTACACCGCCTCCGCCCTCATCTCTCGCCCGAGCCACAGCCTCGTCGCGGCCTCGTGCAAGCATGGCGACCATCTCGATCACGGTCCAGATGAGGTGCGCTGCTGCTCTGCCGCGTTCATGCTCGGGCCAGGGCGCGCTGACGCTTTCGTCTCCCACCCCTCGTCCCGACCTCGACCACCCGCCACGGCCCGCGCACCACCAGCGGCGGCATGGAGCTCCTCTTCTCGAACGAGCCCACCCACACGCTCACCCTCCCGCGCTACTACGCGCCCGAGTCGACCACCCTCGCGCCGACTGCGCCCGCCGCGCCGCCCGCGCCGCTCGACCCGTCCGAGGGCGAGGGCGCGGGGCCAGAGACGCACGAGACGGACGTGAGGTTCCTCGTGTGGTGGCTCAGGGAGTACGTCCTCGAGGACCGCGAGCGGCCAGAGCTGTTCTCGCAGGGCGACACGGTGTGCGTCCTTCCCTCCTCTCTCCCTTTCCCTGCTCCTCTCCCTCTCGCTCTCCTTCGCCCTCCTCTCTCTCGAACCCGGACGTCGAGCACTGACCCCACCGCGCCCGCGCGCAGCCGCCCCGGGATCCTCGTCCTCATCAACTCGACCGACTGGGAGCTCGAGGGCGAGCTCGACTATGTGCTCGAGGACGGCGACGAGCTCGTCTTCATCTCGACGCTGCACGGCGGGTGAACAGCGGGCGGGCGGGACTGGGGGAGAGGGAGGGAGGGAGGTATGTGCATTGCGGGCTAGACGGCGTGTTGTAATTGTACAGCTGCATGTTCCTCCTCGTCCTCGTCTCGCGCCTCTCGCCCGTCATCTCGCTCGCCCGCTTGACGAGCTCTACTTGTTGGCACCGGGGAGGATGTGCGCCTTGTCGAGCTCCTCGACGAGCTTGTACGTCTTTGCCTGGACGGCGTTGCGGGCGTCCTGTGTAGGGCGAGGGAGAGGGAGGGAGGGAGGTCAGCAGAGGCGCGAGCGCGAGGCGGAGAGGAGGGCGACGCACGGTGATCGTCTCGTGCGTCTTGCCGACCTGCGAGCGGCACAGGAGCGAGTGTCAGTCTCGAGGGCAGAGCAAGAGAGGGAGAGAGGCACGCACGGTCGTGACGAGCCACCTGAAGTACTCCGGCGCGCTCCTCAGGCTCGGCAGGAGCGCGTGCGCAAAGTGCGGCGCGACGAGGTGGTCGCTCAGGCCGCTCTCGATGATCCGCACCATCTCCTTTGCGAGCCAGGGGGCCGACAGCGTCGGGGTGAGGAACTGGTTGTCCGTGTCCTTCATGGCGTCGCCCATCTGGGTCGAGACCTTGGTCGGGCAGATGACCGAGGTGCGCACGCGCGGCGCGTTGTAGCTGTGCGGGTGGACGAGGGGCGGCCGTGAGCTGGAGCGAGAGCGACGAGGACGCAGTGAGAGGGGCGACGCACCGGTGCTTGAGCTCGCCGGCGAGCGTCTCGTGGAGCGCGAGGACGGCCGCCTTGCTGCACGAGTACTCGCCTGCACCAGGTCGAGAGAGCGTCAGTAACGGTGCCCGGGAGCGAGACGAGCGCGAGGAACGCACTGAGCTGCGGGATGGCGGCGTACGAGGCCGAGGAGGCGGTCTGTGCGCAGGAGGGCGGGAGCAGGTCAGCCAGGTGCGTGGGGGCTTGACGGACGAGAGGCACGACGCACCGTCATGATGTGGCCGTGGCTGTGCGCGAGGGAGAGAGCACAGGTCAGCACGAGAGGAGATGGCAGGGTCGAAGAGGGACGAGGAGGGCGCACTTCTTCTTGATGACTGCGCGGCAGGGCAACGTCAGCTCGAGCCTCGAGGGCTGAAAGAGAGAACCAGCGACGCACTGTAGGGGAGGAACTCGCGCAGGATGTTGTGCGCGCCGAGGACGTTGACCTTGTACGTGAGGAGGAACTCTTCGGGCTTGGTGTCGAGGATCGTCTTGCCGCGCGCGATGCCGGCGTTGTTGACCTGCAGGTACGTGCACGTCAACTAATGCACGTGCTGCTGAGCTCGAAGGAGAGGAGACGCACGAGGACGGTCGGCTCGCCGAGCTGTTTGAGGGCGGGGCGGAGGGGGTCAGTGCGAGGTTGGCTCGGGAACAGCGAGGGACAGCGACGCACGTCTTTGCGGATCTGCTTGGCGACCTCGGCAATGGCAGCCGGGTCGGTAATGTCGGCTTTGTAGAACTTGACGCCGTCTGCGAGGGAGGAGCGCGAGAGCTTGAGCAGCTGCTTCCCGCGCACAATGAAGGAGGAAGAGGGGACGCACGTGCGTCGTAGGTCGGCGGTGCGAGGTCAATGACGGCAATCTTGTTCGTCTTGCGCGCGAGGATCTCGACCATCTCCTTGCCGATGCCGGTCGAGCCGCCCGTGATGAGGACGACGTCGCCGTACCCCTTGTCGAAGCTCCACACGGGCGGGTCGGCCTTCCAGCCGTTGTTGCGCGCGAGGCGGTTCAGGGTGCGGTGCACCGTCTTGAGCGCGACAAAGGCGAGGAGGAGCGACAGCCAGCGGTGCGCGCGGACGTGGTCGACGAAGAGGTGCGACGGCCCGAGAAACGAGCGCGCCTTCCAGTACGAGTAGGCGGCGATGGCGGCGGCGCCGGGGACGGAGAAGGGGACGCGGTCGAGGAAGCGGTTGACGCTGCGGGCGCGACGAGGAGGTGGAAGTGGGGGAGAGGTGAGCGGGAGCGGAGCGGCGGGAGAAGGCGAGGAGCAGGGGGGACTCACTCGTCGATGGAGAACTTGGGCGGGGCAGACATGGCGGTTGTCGGTGCTTGGAGGGGATGGGGAGCAGAAGCAAGCAGGAGCGCGCCCAAGTCGAGGTGGAGCCGGCGGCCGGGGAAGGAGGAGCTCGAGGTCGCCGTCGCGGCTCGCCGGCCCTTGCACGAGCGCGAGCGAGGTCAAGCCGGGTGCGAGACCGGCTCAGGGGCCTGCAGCGATACCTTAGCAAGCGATCTCACCAGCAGGAGGGCGAGTCCGAGGTCACGGTGAGAGCGAGAGAGAGCCGGAGCCCCCTCGCCTCAGTCCGAGCCAGGATGCCCGTCTCTTCCGAGTCGCTCGAGGCAAAGATCCGCGCCAGCTGGCCCGACCTGACCCACTGTGTGCGCTCCTGTTCCTCTCCACTCCTCACGAGCTGTCGTCGTCCTCCCATCCTCCTCATCAGCTCCGCGCTGACCTCGCCTCTCGGCTCCCCTCGCAGCAAGTGTTTGACATCTCTGGTACGTGCAGTGCTCCTCATACCCGCACCGAGACGAGCTGACCTAGTCGTACACGCTCGCAGGAGGCTGCGGTGCCGTTTGTCCCCCGCCTCCCTCCGACCTCGACCTCCCCTCGCCCTCGCTGACCCTCTCTCGCCCTCCTGACAGTCCTACGAGGTCATCATCGTGTCGCCCTCCTTTGCCGGCAAGACGACCCTCAAGAAGCACCGCGAGGGTGAGCTCTCTGCCCTCCCCACTCCAGCCTATCGACTCGCGCCGAATCGCTGACCTCTCGCTCGTCCGTCTCGCTCGTAGTCAACGACAAGCTCAAGGACGAGATCGCCGAGCTGCACGCCTTCACGCAGGTGAGCCGGTCGTCCTCGCTCTGTCGGGCTCGTGCGCCTCTCGAGTGCTCGCAGCCGACTACTTAGCGTGGGATGCGGAACGCTGACCCACCCGGCCCATCCGCAGAAATCCTACACGCCCGAGCAGTTCGAGAAGATCAACGTCGTGACGGCCTGAACGGACGAGCAAGGAGACGTAGAGCCGGAGCCAGAAGAAGGAGGCGTTGCTGTTCTCGCCGCGCCATAGCTGTTGTACCATCCTCGTTCCGCCGCACGCTCGTCGAGAGACTCTCGCTCGCTCTGCGCACTCGAATGAACGAGAGAAAGAGAGTCGTCGCACTGCACGAGCCCAGCTCGCCTGCTACTGCGCCGCACCGACCGCCGCGCTCCGCTCGGACCCCGCTCCAGCTCCCGCACCGCCGACGACCGCCCCTCGCGCAGCCTCGCCGCTCCTGCGCCCCTCCGGCACGCTCGGCACCTCGATCCGGCCCTGCTGCCCCGCCCCTACCCCGGGGCTCTGGCTCTGGCTCGGGAAGATGCTCTGCCTCGCGAGCGCGACGGCCGACTGCGGCTCTGCGCCGAGGAGCTCTGCACCGCCGACGCCGGTCGCCTTGGCCGGGCGCAGGTGCGAGCCCGTGAGGGCGTCGTCGCGCAGGCGCGAGGACGAGACGCGCGGTTGCGGGGTCGGCTTGTGCGGGCGCAGGAGGCCGTCGAGGAGGAAGGTAAAGTCGAGGCCGACGTCGCGTAGCTGTCGCGGGTAGGGCATCAGGACGCGTTGAGGAGAGAGAAAGGAGAGGAGAGGACAGGAGAGAGCGAGAGGAGAGGCGGACGCACCATGGCACCGTGCGCCTTGGTCACCTCGAGCGACTCGTCGATGACGCGGCCGTCCTGGTCGACGCCGTACACCTGCCGCCGGAACATCTCGGCGTAGATCTCGACCTGCTCGCTCGCCCACCGGACAAAGCCTGCGCGAAGAGGGTCGCCGAGTCAGCGAGGGCGCTCGAGGAGGAGGCAGAGGAGGGGGACGCACCCGAGGCCATGCGGTTGTCCTTGAACGCCGCCATGTACCACTCGCACGTGTTCTTGATGAGCGTGAAGCACACCATGGCGAGCTCCGAGATGTACATCGAGATGTCGCCCTCGAACTTGATCTGGCGCGCGCGCCTGCGCACGAGCCTCCCGCGCGCGCTGAGGAACGTCTCGCGCGCGCGCTCGCCCTGCCCGAGGCGCAGGAGCCACGTCGTCGTGCGCACGACGCCCGACTTGCGGATCGCCGCGTCCGACAGGTCGTGCAGGAGCGCAGAGACGAGCTCGGCCGTGCGCTGGTCGAGCTTGGCGCGGAACAGCTGCGAGGCGTGCGCGTCGCCGGCGATCTGTGGCAGGATGGCTTTGCCTGCGGGTACGTGCTCGTCGTCAGGATGGTGCTCGAGGAGGAGCTGGTGCGGAAGAGAGAGAGAGAGAGAGAGGCGCGCACCCTTCTCGACCCAGACGACGGCATCCTCAAACTCGCGCGTCGCGATCGACACCGCGAGCTCATCCGAGAAGTCGCCGATCCACGACAGGTCCTTGCCCGACGGGTCGTCGCGCCCGACGCCGAGGATGGCGGCAGGGCTGAAGCCCGACGACGCGAACGTGCCGTCAAAGTCGGAGCGGAACCCTCGAGGCTGCGTGCGCGAAGAGCAGGGTCAGTCAGGCCTCGTGCACGCACCGAGCAGGACGAAGAGGAAGTGGGAGAGGGACGCACGTCGCCCTTGCGCGCCTCGGCCTCGCTCAGCATCTCCTTGCGGCGCTTGTTCATGAGCTCCTCGGCGACCTTCTTGAACGCGAGCAGGAGCATCTTCTTGTCCTCGGGCTTGTCGGTGCGGTAGATGATGGTCTCCTTGCCGCGCTTGATCTTGACGGCGTTCTGGAGGTCTGCGAGGGCGAAAGAGCGAGAGGTCAGCCGGGACGACGAGGAGCGATGAGGAAGGTGGCGCACCGCCAGCGTCCTTGAGGTCGACGACGACGATGTCGCTCAGGTTGAAGCACCGCTCTGCGACGAGCCGGACCGAGCCGCCGATGCCGGGGCCTCGCCGCTTCTTGACCGAGACGAGCATGGCGTCGTTGAGGAGGAACAGGTGCACGGGCTGCTTGGGCTTGTACGTCGCCGCGTGCAGCTCGACAAACGTCGACGCCTCGGTGATGATGTGGCGCCCAGGCACGTACGGCAAGAACTTCTGCGAGCCCTCGACGCCCTCCCACAGGGCCGAGAGCTGCGACTTGTACAGGGTCGCGAGGTCGGCGATCGAGTTGCGCTGCGTGCGCCGGTTCAGGCCGCCTGCGAGCACGATGCAGGGTGTCAGTCTCTCACTCCTGTAGAGAGGACGGGCGAGGACTTGCCACCGATGAGGAGGTCGTCGTCGCCCCAGCCGCCCTCGAGCGACTCGGGCACCGTGCGCCACTCCTCGAGGACGCCCTTGAGCTCGAGCATCTCGTTCTCGAGCGTCGCGATCTCCTTCGAGATCATGACAAAGTCGGCGTAGTTGCTGCGCGCGGCGGTAGGCGAGGAGCAGAGGGTCAGCTGCCTCCGTAGCTCGAGGACAGGAAGAGGGAGAGCCGGCGGACGCACTTGAACACGCTCTTCTGCAGCTCGCCCTCGGTGATCTTCATCGCGCTCTCGAGTCGGCCCTTGAGGCGCCGCAGGTCCTCCATCTGCGCCGGGCTGTCGCCTCGCCCGCTCGGGAGGCTCTGCTTGAGGACTGCGCGAGCGGTTCGGGGTCAGTCGGGGCCTTCTCCTTTGGCGACAAGAGACTCGGGGAGATGGGGACGCACAGTCCTCGGGCTTGAAGCCTTCGTGCGCGAGCTGGTCGACGTCGAGGCCCGTCGCGAGGAGCTGGTTCTCGGCCTCGGGGCGGGGCGAGCGCGGCGGCGCCTGTTGCTGCTGCTGCTGCTGCTGCTGCGGACCCGACGGCGCGCGCTGCAGCTGACCCGACGAGCCTGCGACAGGCCCGAGGCCTGGCCCGCCCGGCACGAACTGCGAGTCGGGCCCTCCTCCTCCTCCTCCTGCTGGGCCACCCGGCAGCACACGCCCCGTCGGCCCGCCCTGCGGCACGCCCGGGAGCGACGGAACGGCAGGCGCAGACGCATAGTCGACGCCGAGGCCCGGGTGCGCGGCATAAGCGACGCTCTGCCGCTTCTTGAGGAGGCGCGCGCCGACGTTGCTCACGGCGCGAGCACGACCTGCGGGCGCGGCCGAGGCCTTGCCGACTTGGGCTGCGCCGCCAGGACCGCGGGACGAGGTCGAGGCACCGGCGGAAGGTGCTGGCGGTGGCCCGTTGGAGCTCTGCGGTGGCCGAGATGAGGACGCGGAGGGAGGTGGGGGCATGTTGGCAAAAGCGGCCTGCTGACGGGCGGGCGGGTGTGTAGGTGCTCGGTGCGAGCAGTGTCGAGTCTGCTGAGAGCTGTCGAGCAGCGCACGAGGGCGCGAGCGAGGTGCAGAGGGAACAGCGAGTCGCTCGCGAGGGTCGCCTCGAGCCTCTCGCTCAACCGGCCGACTCGTCCTTCTCGCGCAGACGACCCGGGGCACGAGCCAGTGAGAAGGAAGAGTTACTGCAAAGCTCCTGGGGCGTGTTTTTCAGCACCGCTGGCCCCGTGCTACATCGGCGAAACGACAAACTCCCTCGCGCGTCTATCCTCCCTCGCTCCCTGCCACCGCTCGCGAGGATGCGCTTAGAGGCCGATCGAGTCCGAGTCTGCGCGAGCGTGCGTCGAGAGGGTCAGTGACGAGAGCGCCGACGAGGAGGACGGAGGAGGGAGACGCACAGGGGAGGACGTGGGTGTTGCCGACGGCGACCGTGGTCGGCTTGCTCTCGAGCGCGCTCTTCGCCGCCTGCACGACGGAGAGAGAGAGAGGGCTCGTCAGCCGCATGGACACGAGAAGGGGAAGGAGGGAGGGGACGACGCACCTTCGCGAGCGACTCGGCCGTGACCTTGTCGAGCTTGGCAAAGACGTCCTCGAGCGAGGGCGCCTTGCCGCTCGACGCGACGTGCTCGCCGACGAGCGCGACCTGACCCGCCTTGGTCTCGAGCGCAGCGGCGGCGGCAAACTTGGCCTTGGCGACGGCCTGCTTGAGCGCCTCGTCGCTCACGCCCTGCGCCGCCTGCTTGAGCGCCGCGACCGCCTTGGACGCGACGTCGGCCACGTCGGCCGACTTGGCCTGGACCGAGATGCCGAACAGGCCCGCGTCCGAGTAGGCCGCGTTGAACGCCTTGGCCGACGACGTGCTCGTCGAGAGCTTGGCGAGCGGGGTCGCGCCCTGGCCCCACTTGACCGACGACTCGCCGCCGAGGAGGAGCGCGAGGACGGCGTACTCGACCTCGGACCGCGACGCGCCCTTGAACGCGACGAGGAGCTGGTCGAGGGCGGCGTGCGCCGTTGCCGGAATGCGCACCTCGCCGCCGTAGTACTTCGAGCCCTGCTGGCTCGCCGCCGCCGCACCGCCGGCCGACGACGTCGAGAAGAACTCGCCGACGAGCGACGACAGCTTGCCGGCGTCAATGTTGGAGCCGTACACGGCAATGTTGGACGGCGCGAACGACTGCTTGGCGAACGAGACGGCGGTCGAGTGGTCGACGGCCGTGTGAGGGGAGGCGAAGAGGGAGTTGCCGAGGCCGTTGCGGAACGCGAGCTGGTGCGCGAGGTCGAACGCGTACACGCCCGAGTCGTGGATCAACTGCTCGTACTCGGCCTGGACCGCCGGGACGACCTCCTCGTGGTACTCGTGCAGCGGGAGCTTGGCCTCGGAGATGGCGTCGCCGAGCGCCTCGGCAAAGTAGGCCCTGCGTGCGCGCGAATGGCTGGGTCAGCTCTCCCGCCCAGTTCCTGTGACGATGAGGAAGGAGGACGCACTCGTCGCCCCGGAGGAACTCGGCCGTGAGGACGAGGTGCTCCCGCGAGAGCGAGGTCGAGAGGACACCGCCGAGGGCCTCCGTCTCGCGCACCAACCGGATCTGGCTGCGCTTGTTGGTTGCCTGTGGGGAGTTTGTAGTGTCAGCAAGCTGCTCTGGGCGCAGCGCAGCCCCCGCTCAGGCTGCGGGAGGCGCGATCGGGGAGATGAGGAGGAGACGAGGGGGGAGAGAGGGAGGCGGTGGCCGCTCCGTCCACGCACCTTGAAGACCGAGTTCTTGAGGACGTGAGCGACGCCGGGCGCAGGCTCGAAGCGGGAACCGGCGCGGGCAATGACCGAGATGCTCGACGTGGGCTTGCCCTCGTCAGCGGCCGCGACGGCGATGCCGTTGGCCGCCTTTTCGAACGCGGGCGTCGCGTACGAGCGGGCAAAGGCCTTGCGCGAGACCTGGGCGCGGATCGCCTGCGTGCGGAGAGCCGGGAGCGACATGGCTGGCGGGCTGTAGAGGGGAGGGGGAGGTGGAGCGAGGGTCGACCAGGGGAGGAGGACGAGCAGCTCGGGTGGGCCAATCCGGCCTCTTTCGACTCTCACCGCTCCTCGCCGCCTTCCGGTGCTTCGTGGGTGTGCTCAGACTCGGCTTGCACGGCTCTGCGCCCTCGTCGTGACCCCGCAGGACCCTCACCCGGAGCGAGCCCACCGTCGAGCGGCTCCTCCTCCTGCGCCGTCTCACGCGCCGCTCCTCGTGCTCACACCCGGCCCAGAGCCTGTGCCGCGGCGTGCGACGAGCTGCATGTCTCGCAGGACGGCAGGCGGCGAGCTCGATTCAGTCGAGCGTGCCGACCACCGTTGCTCAGCGCTCGCTTTCGAGCCGCTCTCGCTGCGGGAACCTCGATTCGTCGACAAGACGCTTCGAGAGCCGCTCCGCCGTCTTCTCCCAATCGAGCCGAGAGGGAGCAGCATCCTCGGCCTCGCGCAGGTCCCGACTTCCCGGATACGGCGCGGCCGGGCCAGCACTCTGGGCGGGATCACCCTCCTCCCCACCTCTTCTCTTGCCGTCGAGCGTTCCCTGGCCTCCCTCCTGCTCGCCGTTCTCTGCTCTGCTTCGCCAGCTGCACTGCGCACCGCTCAAGCTATAGCCGAGCGCTCGCCCTCATGTCGCTGCCGCCGCTGCCGGACGTCCCCCTCGCGGTGCCACCGCCGCTTCGCGAGTTTTCGCTCGAGCAGCTGCAGGCCGCTCTCGTCGGGCAGCTCTTTGTCGGCATCGTCTACGTGCGCGCCCTTCCTCTCCTCTTGCGCCGACCTCGACGCCGAGCAGCGCAGCTGACGCTCCCCGCCTCTCTTCCTCGCGCAGGCGACGCACATCCTCTCGACGATCCAGTACTACCGCAAGTTTGGCGGGCGCGACGGCGACAAGAGGTCGGTGCAGGTGTACGTCGGCTGCGCCTTGTTCCTCGGGACGGCCTTCGCAGCCATCAACACGGCCGTACGTCCCCTCTCTCCCTCTCTCCCGCCGTCAAGCCGCTCGCGCACCCGGCTGACGCTCTTCGTCGACCGCAGGTCTCGTGGAGGTGGCTCACGCACGCGATCACGTACGGCTACACGGACCTCGTCGTCCGGAACTCCGACGTCGTCTGGACGTGGAGCTTGGGGACCGTGCGTCCTCCCTCCTCCCTCTACGCCAGATCGTCCACCTGCTCACGCCGACCGCATCCGCAGTTTACGACGACGACCGAGGCGTACTGGGTCTGGCGCGTCTACCGAGTGCGCTCGAGCCCTCTCCTCCTCGACCTCGTCCCGCTCCCTGACTCGCTCTCGCGCGCGCAGGTCTCGAGGTCGGTCGTCGTGCGCGTCGTCGCCGTCGCGCTCATGGCCATGTCGAGCGCGTCGTTCATCGCCCTGTCGTGCGTCGTCACGAGCCAGCGCTTCGGCGTCGTCTTCACGGTCGAGCATGTGCGTCCTCGAGTCGCTCGCTCTCCTTCCTTGAGCCCGCCTCAGCTGACGCAAACTACTTCCACGGGCAGATCCAGCTGTGCGCCCTCATTGTGCGTGCCACCAAAGGCTCGATCGTGCAGTCGTCCAGGGTCAGAGCTGACCCCGTCCTTCTCCTCGTGCGCAGGGGATTTGGCTCCTCACGATCGACTACATGTGGTGCGGCGGCGTCCTCGCGTACGAGCTCGTGTGGAAGCGGCGGACTCGGGTCGTGCGCTCGACGCTCGTGTCCGCCTTCACCGCGCTCGCCCTCAAGACGTCCGTGTTCATCTGTGCGTCCTGCGGTGCATCTCTTCTTCCTGCGCCTGTCGCGTCGCTGACTCTCTTTCATGCGCTTTCAGGTCTCGGAACGATCGCCGGCGCCATCTGTATCAGCATCGCACACGCCGAGTCGAGCGCGAGGGCCTACCAGGTGCCACCTCCTTTCGCCCCACAGATCCCTCTCCTCCCTCGACCTCTCGAGCATCACCTGTCCCCTCTCGAACCTCTCCTCCTCTCTCGAGCGACCCTTTCGCGCCTGCCATCGTCAGACACACGCACGCTGACGAGGATGGGTCCGTGCGCAGGCTTTCAACTTCTTCGCCTGCACCTTTCCCTTTGCATCTTGCACGGGCGCCTGCATCTGTGCGTCCCAACGCTTCTCCATCCTGTCTCTCCCTCTCGATCCGTCCCACTGAGCTAGGCGCCCTCCCGTCACCCCGCTCGCAGCGCTCCTCCAGCGCTCCTCGCTCCGCCAAGTGCGCGACGCCGTCGTCACGCTCGGCGCGACCGAGCCCGTCGACCAGTACGGCTTCGCCGACCCGCCAAAGTCGTGCTGCTGCACGCTGTCGCACGCCCGGCCGCAGCAGGCGCCAGGGCACGTCTGCGACGACCGAGGAGGTCGAGCCGACGAGGTGGGCTCGGGCCTCTCGTCTGGCTCGGCGTACTCGCTGCGCCCTGTCGGCCCGGGAGGGCATGTGCAGGTGTGCTGTGCGCAGTGCGGCGGGCGCAAGGGCGCTGGAGAGGCGCGCGAGAAGAGCTGGGACGGGCGAGGGCAGGTGGTGCGGGCGTCTGGGTTGACGACGGTCGACTCGCTCGAAGTGGAGGAGGGCAGACTAGTTCGAGACGCGCTCCAGGGCGAGTCGGAGGTCCTGTCCGTGGCAGGAGATGGAGGAGGGACGACTGCAGGCGAGGGAGCCGTGTAACGAGCGCTCGAGCCCCCTGTCTTCCTGCGCGTCCAGCTCAGACTCTCGAAACGGCTTGGATCGCTCGGGCCGGCGAGCCGCAGCCTGAGAAGCGCAGCAAGGACGCTCGCGATAGCAGACAGCGACCGTGCGCTCCGACTTGCCCGCGAAAATGCGAGACTCGTCCTCGGCCGCCATCCCTCGCTCCTCAACCACCTCTCCATCAGCGCGTCCTCTGCCCGCCAGGGCCAGCACAGCGCAGCTCAGCCACCGTCGAGCACAGCACGCTGGGCCTCCAGGTATCGCCGAGCCGCAGCTGCAGCACCCGCTTCTCCCACCCTCGTCATTCATCAGCTCCCTCTGCTCGACCTCCCGACGGCGGTGCAGCGACAGCTGCCGATGCTCGCCCGCACTCGAAGAGGAGTCAGGCTCGCCGAGCTGCTCGCCTCGGCGCTGGACCGCCGTGCATCGGCGTGCGCCGGATCCGGGGGCGAGGGCGCTCCCGCCGTCTCGAGCGCCTCCCGCTCCTACGCACGCAACGAGCGGGCCCCGCTCTCGCTTATGCTCCTCCTCTACACCCTCAGCGACGACGACCCGGCGCTTCTGCTGCGCCAGCGTCCCTTCCCTGCTCTGACGCCGCCTCGGCCGCGCCAGCTCGCTCCACCACCATGTCGACGACAGCCACGCGCGTTCCGGCCTACCTCCTCCCGCCTCAACTGGTCGCCTACACCCTCGAGAAGCTTCAGGTCGGCCTCGTCACCGAGCTCTGCGTCGGCTTGGTCTTCGTACGTGACCTTCTCTCTCGCTCTCCTTTCTCGAGCGAGCGTCGAGCTGACCTTCCAGCGAGTGCAGGCGCAGCAGCTTATGTACACCGTGCGGTACTTTCGGCTGTACGGCGGCAAGGACGGCGACGGCGGCCTGCTGCAGAGCTATGTCTTGCTCACCCTCCTCCTCGGGCTGGTTTTCACTGTGGCCAACACGGCAGTTCGTCCCTTTCTCTCTCTCTCTCTCTCTCTCTCTCTCTCTCTCTCTCTCTCTCTCTCTCTCTCGCCGTCAACCTCTGCGTCATGAGCTCGTGCTGACGGTCGCAGCACGCCCGTCGCAGCTCGCCTGGACGAGCGTCACCGAGGTCGTCCAGCTCGGTTTCGTTAATCCGCTCGCCGTCACGGCCGTCACGGTCTGGTGGGTCTGGTCCTTGGCCATATTTGGGCCTCTCGCGACGGTCTATTGGGTCTGGCGCGCCTGCTGGGTGTCCGGGCAGCGCTGGGTCCGCGTCGTCGCGATTGCGGGCTGGATCACCTCGATCGCCGCGTTTTTCGCCTTCGCGGGCGTCATGTCGAGCCTACACTGGGGCCACGTGTACACGATCAAGCAGGTGAGCTCTCCGTCCCTCTCTCTCCCCGAAAGGCGGCGCGCCTCGGCGTCAAGCTGACCCTCTCCTGGTCCCGCAGCTCCAAACCTGCGCGCTCGTCGTGCGTCCTCGCGCTCACTCCTTCTTCCTTCCGCACCCCGACATGCCCTGACGAGTCTCTTGCCGCACAGGGAATCTGGGTGCGCTCCTCCGCCTCGTCCTGCCTCGACACCGGCTCGAGCGCCTCGCGTGCGCACGAGCCGCTCCTCCCGCCTTCTCAGCTTGGACCTCCCCTCTGGCTCCTCTCGCTCCTCACTGACTCCTCGACGCGCTCGACAGGCTGGCACGGTGGACGGGCTGTGGTGCGGGGGCGTGCTCATGTACGAGCTCGTGTGGAAACGGCGGGCGTCGCTCGGTCGGTCGTCGGTTGTCAACGCTTTCACCGCTGTCGCCCTCAAGACGTCGGCGCTCACCTGTGCGTCCCTCAGCTGAGTGATGGAGACTCGGCGTCCGGGCGGTACGCTGACGAGGCTCTCCTCCCCCTCGACCCTGCTCGCAGGCCTCGTCGCGCTCGCCGCCGCCGTCTGCATCACGATCTCGTTCCGGCACGTCAACACAGCAGCCTTTCACGCCTTTCTCCTCATTTTTTCAGCTCTTCCGTACGCCTCGAGCTCGTGCGCCATTTTCAGTGCGTCCTGTTCCTCGCCCGTCTCGCGCAGCGCGTGCGCATCGAGCTTACACGCCGACTGAGCGCAGCCCTCATCCACCGCAAAACCTTGCGCGACTCGCTCGACCGGGCGACCGGACCCAGCCCGCTCGCCGTGTCGCCGCCCTTGCGTGATCCAGACCAAGCCGCCCGTCGACGAGCGCCGCACGTCGACTCGGACGGCCTGCTCTACACCGATGGGCCGCCTCTGCAAGAAGCCAAGCGCGACGGCGCCGACGCCGACCCGTACTCGCGCGAGGAACGTGCGGCCGACGTCGGCGAGCAGCGCGTCCTCACGCTCCCTACGCCGCTCTCGTTGCTCCCTTGGGGCTGCGGGTCCGGCAGCGAGGAAGGGCGAGCGCGCAGGAAGGCGCGGCGGCAGAGCGAGGCGGAGGAGCGGGCGTCGAGGACGTCGGGCGTCTCGGTCGTCGTCTCGGTCGTTGTCACCGAGGAGCAGTGCGAGCCGCTCCCGTACACGCCCGAGGACGACGTCTCTGTCGAGGACGATGTCGGCTCGAGCGCCTCGCAGAGTCTGGGTCGCCAAAGGGTCGGGCGCAGGTGCCTTGAGGCTGAGACGGGGGCGGCCTCCCTCTCTCCTCCCTCGCTCTTCCTCCTGTGCGCGGACAGGCAAGCAAGCACAGCATGTACATACGCGCTTGCGGAACGAGCAGGGCTGCGGCGAGAGAGAGAGGGATCAGGCCTGAGGGAACGAGCGACTCTCGATCATTGAAAGCGATTCCGCCACGTTGCAGTGCGAGAGGCGGCAGGAGAGGACGAGGGCGAGAGGGGGAGCTAGGATAGACAACAAGGAGGGCAAGGCAAGACGGAGAGAAGACAAGAGCACAGCGCAGAAAGGGATAGACGACCGTACAACCGGAGAAACCTGCGCCGCCGCCGCCGCGACGACGCCCTCGACGCTCCCGACGACCACCGCCACCACCACCGGCTCCCTCCTTGTCGCACCGATGCACGCTCGCTCACCACACACGCTGACCGGCGACGGACGTCGCGTACGGCTCGGCGGGCGACGCCGTCCCGTCGTCGTCGTCGTCGCTGCTCGCGCTCAGCTCCGAGTCCGAGTCGCCGCGCGCGCGCCCGGCGTGCGGGAAGCGCCCGCCGGCCTGCAGCTGCGCCTGGAGGTACAGGCCCGTGCCCGTCGTGTGCCGCCGAGGGAGCGCAGCGGTGCCCGGGTGGCGCTCGCCGTTCGGGCGCGAGCGGTGGTGCCGCTGCTGCTGGTTGTGCGGATCGGCGGCGCTCGGCGCGGCGTGCGGCGGAGAGAAGCGCGTCGCGGGCGAGGGGTTGGGCGCGCGCACGCCGCCGTCGTCGGTGACGGCGCGGAGAGGGCCGGGAGGAGGAGGAGGGGGAGGAGCGGCGGCGAGCTGGGTCGACGACGCCGGGCGCTGGGGGAGCGGCTGGCCGGGCATGGTCGGGCGTCGAGGCGCTGCGCCGCCCATGACGCGGTTGCGCATCTGACGCTCCCACAAGAGGTTGCGGCGGAGCGACTCGCTCAGCTCGGTCGCGAGCATGGCGCGGCGGGTCGTGCGCGGCGTCTGCGGCGGGGCGGCGATCGTCGCCTCCTCGAGCTCGCGCTGACGACGAGCGAGTGCGGCGGCGGCAGCGGCTTTGGCCTCGGCGTCGTCGTCGACGTCCTCGTACTCGGACGAGTGGCTCGCCGAGCCGGCGGCGGGGCGCGACGACGGCGCCTCGTCCTCCTCCTCGGAGCTCGACTCGAGCTCGACGTGCTCGGGCTTGCCCTTGAGGAAGCTCTTGCTTCTCGGCGGCGCCGGGCGCGCCT
Organism: Rhodotorula babjevae; assembly: GCA_920104245.2. Lineage (NCBI taxonomy): Eukaryota > Fungi > Basidiomycota > Microbotryomycetes > Sporidiobolales > Sporidiobolaceae > Rhodotorula > Rhodotorula babjevae. The sequence goes on from CAKKSZ020000015.1 coordinate 602,079, forward strand.
CGAGGCCGCTCGTCGACTTGGACGGCCGCAGCTGGCTCATCGTCGGCAGCGCCGACATGCTCTTGTGCGGTCGGCGCATGCCCTCGGTCGGCGTCGGCAGGCGGTTGACCTCCTCCATGTAGTCCTCAGGGTGGAAGAGCTGCGAGAGGAGGCCCGGCGGCCGGCGCGTGAGCTCGCCCGGCGCGCCCATCGTCGCCGTCGACGCCGTGCGCTGCAGCGCGTCGGCGGGCCGCTTGGCGAACAGCGTCGCCGTGTCGAAGCCGTTGCGCTGCGCGCCGCCGCCGTTGCGCCCGCCGCCCGGCGCCTTGGCCGCCGAGTTGCGCGCGATGTCCGAGTCGGTCGAGTACTCGGACCCCCACCCGCTCGAGCCGTCCTCGTCCTCGTCCTCGTCGTCCTCCGAGTCCCACTCCGAGTCGTCGGCGTCCTCGCCCGCCGGCGCGAGCGCAGGCTGCTTGCCCTTGCCCTTGCCGTTGAGCGCCGCGCCCGCCTTGGGCACCAAGCCCGACGACGGCGACAGCGACGCCTTGGCCTTGAGGCACGACGGCGGCGACACGACGACGCTCGCGCCCGTCGTGCGCGACTCGCGCGAGCGCGACGACGAGCCGTCCTCGTCCGAGTCCGGGCTCGAGATGAAAAAGATTTTCTTGCCCGTGCCGGGCGCCTTGGGTTGGCGCAGGGCCGACGGGCCCGGCGTCGGGGCGTGCGCAGACGGGACGGGCACCTTGAGCGGCGTCGCCGTCGTCGAGGCCGAGGCGCGCCCTGCAGCCGAGGAGGGCGAGCGAGTCGCGCCCGCGCTCGCGCTCGAGGTGGACGGCCCTGCGCGCGGCGGGCTCGCGCCGAGCGACGCAGCGAACGTCGCCGGCGTCGGCGGCGGCGCGATGCGGCCCGGGCCAGGCCTCGTCTCGATCGACGACGGCGCAAAGCCCTTGACGAAGCTCTGCGGCTTGAACGACGACGCGAGCTCGGCCGTGCTCTGCGCGCGCCGGTTAAGCGTCACGTCGCTGCGGCTGCGCGAGTGGCTCAGCGCGAGCATGGCCGTCTCGGAGGGCGTCATGGTCACGACGGGCTCGGGCGAGGGCGGGCTCGCCGGGCTGAGCGGCGTCGGCGGGCGCGAGCGGCGGGTCGGGCCCGAGGCTGCTGCGGCGGCGGCGGTGGCGGGGAGGGTCGACATGGCGAGGCCCGAGGGGACGCGGCGCGAGCCGAGGGCGGCGGACGAGGCTGGCGGGACGGCCGAAGCGGGCGCAGGTGCGGCGGCGAGGGTCGGGAGCGTGTGGGCGGGCGACGAGACCGAGCGCGACATGCATGGCGAGCCGATCGGCGTCGAGCGGCGCGTCGAGTCGGCCGAGCTCTTCTTGGACGACGCCGACGAGCGGCCCGTGGGCGAAGACGGCGCCGAGGCCGTGAGCGACGCCGCGTTGAGGTTGTCGGGCGCGCTCGACATGCGCGAGCCGAGCGCCGGCTTGGTCGACACGTCGTGCAGGCTGCGCGCCTTGCCCGAGCGGACCGGGATCTCGGGCAGGCGCTGCAGGTCGGCGATCATGCGCTGGAGCGACCCGCCGCTGATGGTGCAGTCCCGCGAGAAGCCGCGGCGCATGAGCGGCGGGCGCCCGCCGTCCTCGGCGCGGGCTCGTGGCGGCTCGCCCAGGGCGGTGGGCGGGGCGGGCGAGGCAGGGACCGAGACGGTGCGGCCTCGAGGCGGCGCCGGCGGCGAGACGGACGCGGCGACGGCCGAGCGGGCCTTGCGCGCCACCTTGGTCCTGCCCGTGCGCACCTCGGTCGACGGCGAGTGGCGGTCGACGAGCAGCTGCTCGGGCTCGGACAGGTCGCCCTCGTCCTCATCGGCCGACGACCCGTCGTCGCTGCCCGACGTCTCCTCCCACTCGCCCTCGGGGTCGCTCCAGCCGTCGTCGGCCGCCTTGTGCTGGATCTGGGTGTGCGAGGGCGCGTCCGGGTCGGTGTCGCGGGCGAGGCGGAGGTGGTCGTCGCGGCGGCCCGAGTCGAACCAGAGGCGCCACGAGAGGTTCTCGAGGCGGCGGCCGTGCTGGAGGCTGTCCTTGCAGCGCGTGAAAACTGCGTGCGAGGGGTCGGGCGAGATCAGCAGGGATCCTGGACGACGAGTAAGGCGAGCCAGAGAGGGCTCACCGCCCCAGAGCTCGGAGAGCGAGTCGCTGTCGAGCTCGCCGAGGCTCGCGAGCGAGTCGGGCGCGAGGGCGAGGACGTGGGTCGGGAGCGTGGCGTGCATGGCGCACCCGCGCACACGCACTCGAGGCGGAGGATGTGGTCGAGGTCGAGAGAGGAGCGAGGGGCGATGCCGGCGAGGGTCGCGCGAGGCCGGGGAACGAGGAGGAGCTGGGGACCGACTTGGGTCGGCCGGCCGTGTCGATTCGAAGCGGGCGCTCGCTCTTGCTGCGAGGCGCAAAGGCCGAGCTGGTGGTGCTTGCTGCTGCACACAGGCGGAGAGGAAACGCAGTTAGCACCGCCCTCTGGTCCTGCGAGAGAGCGAGAGCTGCGACGGACAAAAGAGGCCGCGGTCCTGCGGGGTGAGGCCGTGGGGCGGAAGTCGGGGCCTGCGGAGGGGATGCGCCTCGGCTGGCGATGCTTGGGATCCGGGCTTGGTCTGCTGTGCGTCGCTGCGAGCAGCTGGTGCTTCGTACGAGCTGGCTGGGTGGTGGCGAGAGGGAGAACGAGCGATGGTGCGTCGACCGGACGACACCGTTCCGGTCAGGTGGCCGTTTCTCGCTCGCTCGCTCGACTCCTCTCTCGCACGCTGTCCGGCTTCCTTTTTCGCCCTCTTCCCTCGTTCGTGGTTAGCCGGCGCCGTCTCCTCCTTCTCAGCTCTTTCTCTCTGCACACGAGCACCTCGCCTTCCCACGCTCTCTCGCGCTCGTTCTCTTGCTCGCCGCCGTCGCTCGAGCAACGCCTCGTGCCTGGCGACGGTGAGCCGCGCTTCCTCCAAACCTGAGCACGCCGCGGTCGCCGAGCCACGTTCAATGGCTGCGCGCGCTCGGCAAATCGATCACGGCTTTTGGGCGCTGTCTCCTCTCGTCGTCAGGCGAGTTGAAGCTTCGTTCGCCCCCCACGGACCGGACGGAGTCGTAAGAAGCTGCGAGGTCGAGGCGCGTCGGCGGAGCGTGGGCGGGGAGGCTGAATGGGACGGCGGTCGGTGCGCGCCGGTGCTCTTTTCCGCGTCAAGGAGAGTCTCGACGCAGCAAGGAGAAGGTCGGCTCGCTTCGGCCGGCTGTAAGAGGGCGAGGACGACCCGACGAGGAGGAGCGCGAGGAGGAGGTCGACGGCAGCACTCCTCGCGGCGCATCCTGGCCAGCAGCAGTAGCGAGAGCAGCTCCTACGCAACGTACTGCAGCTACGCCCTGTCTCGCCTGAGGGAGAGCGAGACCAAGTCGTCGCGGTCCGCTCGCCGAACGGTCGCGGCACTCGCGAGCTCCTCTCTCTCCTCCACTCGCTCCGAGGATGACAGCACACCCACCAAGCCCGACCCTGCTCGCCCCTCGTTAACCCAAACCGCCCCCTCGCCTCGCACCACCCCCCGTCCGCGCCGGCGCAGCTCCCCCTCCCTCCCTCCCTCCCTCCCGACCCGGAACCGCGCCCGCTCGCCCTCGCTCCCTCGTGCTCGTGTGCGCGGCAGGCGCTGGTAGACGCTCGGGACGGGGCGGAAGGGTGCTGTGCGGCGTGGGCGGGTGCGGCGGAGCGCGGCGCAGCGGGTGGGACGAGGGGACTAGAGCTCTCCGTGGGGGGAGCGCTACGGCGCTAGTTTGCAAGCTGATGGAGCGAGGCGCAGGTGAGGGAGTCATGCGTGGGGGAGGGTCCTGCAACGTTGGTGGTCGTCCCCTGTCTCTGCGCTGGCTCTCGAGAGCGTCGTCGTCCTCGCGTGCTCGGCTCGCTCACGTCAAAGCTGTCGCGCTCAGCCCGCCGCGCGCTCGTTTTGCCTCTCGGCAGGCGCACCGTCTCGAGCGTCTTTTACATGCTTGCGTGTCGTCCGGCACGCTCGGGTCGTCGCAGCCTCGCCGACTCGCCCGCGCTCGGCGCGGTCCGTCCGCTCGCCGTCTCGAGCCGCACGCACGCTCGCTCTCGCAACTGGTCGAGCTGGTTGCGGAGCTGGCAGCGGCTCGCTCGCTCGTCGCCCCCATTGAGCTGTACGACAAGGAGTGCCGTCGAGCTCGACGGAGGACGCTCGACGACGAAGCCCGCTCTCTCGCCAATCGCGCTCACTGCTCGCCTATCGCCACGTATTCTACTCGTGCACAGTCGAAGGCTCGTCGCTCTGATCAGGCCGTAGTGCTCCCGTCGCGCGACTCGGTCAGAGCTGGCGCCAGAGAAGAAGGGCCCCTCTCGACCTCTCGACCAGAGCGATTCGAGCGCACGAGCCGCTGCCGACGTTCAGAACTTGCGCCGGTGCTTCAGGGCATCTTGAGAGTCGCCTTGAACAGAACGAGGGCGAGAGGGAGACGTATTTGACGTGTCCTGCGTGGCGAAGAGGTCGAGACGAGTTGAGAAGGCCATGGAGAAAGCGTCGAGGTGGCGACGGTCCAGCCGCAGGCACAGTAGGAGCTACAGCGAGGGAGCTCGAGCACGTCGGAACGAGAGCCCCGTGTGTTCCAGCTGGCGGTAGAGCGGGAGGAAAGGGTGACACCGCGTGCGACCTCGAGGAGGAGGATGGCGGGCGAGCCAGCGGCGGCGGCCGTGCGAGGGTGGCATGGGGCGAGAGCAAGAGCAGGCCTTGTCGAGGCAGAGAAGCGCAGACACGAGAACAAAGGGACCTGGGTGGAAGGCGGAGGAGAGAAAGAGCGTGGAAGCGTGGCGAGGCTCGCGCGCGCGCGAGGAGCCGGAATCGCCGCGGGCGTCGCTCCTCCCCCTCCCTCCCTCCCTCCACCACCCTCAAGCAGCTTCTCCCCGACCAAGCTTGCTCGACTACCTGCCACCATGGCACCATCGACTCGCTCGGCTCTCGCAGCCTGCCTCCTGGCGCTCGTCGCCCTCCTCGTCACCCTCAGCCCCGTCGCCGCTCAGAAGGAGGAGGTGCGTCCGACCTTCCTTCGCCCCTCTTGCGCCTTGCGACCAGCTCGAGCGTGCTGCTGACTCTCTACTGCCCCGACCCTGCCACCCCTGTCCCTCCCACGCGCCGCCACCGCCGTGCCACGACCCTCCCTTCGCCTCCACGTCGACGTCCTTCGACTCGCGTCCCTGCAGTACGGCACCGTCGTGAGTCTCCCGCGCCGCTCCAATAAGTCCCTGCGCACCGTCACTGACTCGCTTGAGCCACCCGCAGATCGGTATCGACCTCGGCACGACCTACTCTTGCGTCGGGTGAGCTCCCCATTCCCTCTCCCCTCGTGTGATGAGGCCCTTGCGCTCGCGCTTCCCGCGGTTCGCTGCGTGCGGCGAGCTCTGTGCACCTCTCGGAGCAGCCTAGCACACGTGTGCGGCGCGTTGGCGCGGTCGCGAGCCACACCTCGGACCACTCCCCTCGCCTCGCGCAGCAGCTCGACGAGACGACGACGACGAGCCCTCGCTGACCACGCTCCTCGCTCCTCGCTCCTCACGCCACAGTGTCCAGCGCAACGGCCGCGTCGAGATCATCGCCAACGACCAGGGCAACCGCATCACCCCGTCTTACGTCGGCTTCGCGGCCGGCTCCGGCGAGCGCCTCGTCGGCGACGCCGCCAAGAACCAGGCCCCGTCCAACCCGACCAACACCGTGTTCGACGCCAAGCGCCTCATCGGCCGCCGCTTTGACGACAAGGAGGTGCAGCGCGACATGAAGCACTACCCGTTCAAGGTCAAGGCGGGCTCGATGCACCAGCCGGTCGTCGAGGTCAAGGTCGGCGAGCAGTCCAAGACGTTCACGGCCGAGGAGGTGTCGGCCATGATCCTCGGCAAGATGAAGGAGACGGCCGAGACGTACCTCGGCAACAAGGTGACCCACGCCGTCGTCACGGTCCCGGCCTACTTCAACGACGCGCAGCGCCAGGCGACCAAGGACGCCGGCACGATCGCGGGCCTCAACGTCCTGCGCGTCGTCAACGAGCCGACGGCGGCCGCCATCGCGTACGGCCTCGACAAGACGGGCGGCGAGCGCAACATCATCGTGTACGACCTCGGCGGCGGCACGTTCGACGTGTCGCTCCTCTCGATCGACGACGGCGTCTTCGAGGTGCTCGCGACGGCCGGCGACACGCACCTCGGCGGCGAGGACTTTGACAACCGCGTCATCGACCACTTTGTCAAGGTGTGGCGCCGCAAGCACGACGGCCAGGACATCACCAAGAACCTGCGCACCATGGGCAAGCTCAAGCGCGAGGTCGAGAAGGCCAAGCGCACGCTGTCGTCGCAGATGTCGACCAAGATCGAGATCGAGTCGTTCTTCGAGGGCGAGGACTTCAGCGAGACGCTCACGCGCGCCAAGTTTGAGGAGCTCAACCTCGACCTCTTCCGCAAGACCATGCGCCCGGTCGAGCAGGTCCTCAAGGACGCCAACTTCAAGAAGGAGCAGGTCGACGACATTGTGTGCGTCCCCCCTCCTGCTCTCACTCGATCCCGAGCTCGACCGCTGACCCCTCGCTCGCTCGCTCGCCCCGCCCTGCAGCCTCGTCGGTGGCTCGACCCGCATCCCCAAGGTCCAGGAGCTCCTCCGCGAGTACTTCAACGGCAAGGAGCCGACCAAGGGCATCAACCCGGACGAGGCGGTCGCGTACGGCGCTGCCGTCCAGGGCGGCATCCTCTCGGGCGAGGAGGGCCTCGGCGACGTCGTCCTGATCGACGTGTGCCCGCTCACGCTCGGCATCGAGACGACCGGCGGCGTCTTTACCAAGCTCATCCCGCGCAACACGGTCATCCCGACCAAGAAGTCGCAGATCTTCTCGACCGCGGCCGACAACCAGCCGACGGTCCTCATCCAGGTCTTTGAGGGCGAGCGCGCCATGACCAAGGACAACAACCACCTGTGCGTCCCCCTTTCTCTCTGTCTCCTCGCTCTGTCGTCGGCCCGAGCAGGGACTGACTCCCGTCGCTCGCTCGCTCCCCTTCTACAGCGGCAAGTTTGAGCTCAATAGCATCCCGCCCGCGCCGCGCGGCGTCCCCCAGATCGAGGTCACGTTCGAGGTCGACGCCTCTGGGTGCGTCCCCTCCCTCTCCTTCGCTCGTGCTTGACGGCGCAAGTCGCTGACTCTCGCACTCGTCCCTCGCTCGCAGCATCATGAAGGTGTCGGCGTCGGACAAGGGCACGGGCAAGTCCAACTCGGTGACGATCACCAACGACAAGGGCCGCCTCTCGCCCGAGGACATTGAGCGCATGGTGGCCGACGCCGAGCGCTTCGCCGAGGAGGACGAGCTCGTCAAGAAGAACATCGAGGCGCGCAACGCGCTCGAGAACCTCGCCTACTCGCTCAAGGGCCAGCTCGCCGACCAGGAGGGGCTCGGCGGCAAGCTCGACGGCAGCGACAAGAAGGAGGTTGAGGCCGAGATCAAGAAGGTGCAGGACTGGCTCGACGAGCATGGGTCGAGCGCGAGCGCAGAGGACTTTGACGAGCAGCGCGAGCAGCTCCAGGCGGCCGTCGCGCCCATCACGGCCAAGATCTACTCGGGCGCCGGCGGCGCCGGCGGCGACGACTCGGGCTCGTACTCGCACGACGAGCTCTGAGCAGCTCTCTCGAGCGTGTCCAGGTGCGTCGGCGATGGCTTGTCGGAGCGGGGGGCGAGAGGAGGACGCGGGGTCGAGAGGAGGAGGTACAAAAGCAGGAGCGCAACACAATTCGCAACGAGTTCTCTTCTTTCCGTGTCCTGTGGTTCGTCTTCGTCGTCGTCGTCGTCGGCCCTCTCTCGAGAGCTTCTTTGTGCGGTTCTCGAGACCGACCTGGCAAGAGCGACGAGGGCGACGAGAGCTGCGATTGCCCAGACGGCGGCGATTCTACAACAACAGGACGCTCGCTCTCCCTCGCTCCCACTCGTGCCCTCTCGAGCACAGCAGCGCGACGCACGCGCCGTCGACAATAAGGGCGGCGCGCGGCGGGCGAGGTCGACGCGCGAGACGGGGAGGGGGTCCGTGCGGCGGGCGGGCGAGAGGCGCTGCGGGCGGAGAACGTGCGTCAGTGCTCTCCTCCACGAACCCGCTCCTTCGCGTCTGTGCGCTCGAGAGCGGGAGGCGCGAAAAGAGAGCTCGCGCCGACGCACCAGCGCGGCGCGGGATGCCGCTTCACGAGCTTGACCTGCTCGGCGACGACGACGACGACGACGACATCTGCAGCTGCGTGCGCGGCGGAAACAGGCACAGAGAGAGAGGAGGTCAGAGCTGCGCTTGGACGGGCGAGCTTCGCCGAGAAGGAGAGGAGGAGAGCGCGAGAGAGAAGGACGAACACGCCGCACCGCCTCGCGCCGCACCCGCACCCGCCTCCGCTCGTCGCTCCCTCACGCTCGCGCTCACGCCCACACGTGCCCCCGGAGGAGCACGACCGTGCCGCCGTCGGGCACCTGGGCGGCGAGCGGCGCGGCGAGGTCGATGCGCGTGGGCGGGTCGGGGTCCGTCCGACTCGGACTCGGGGGCGCTAGCGCGAGCGAGAGGCGCTGCGGACAGACAGAGCTTTCTGCGTCAGCGAGGCGCTCATCGACGTACTCGGCCCATCGACGTCGATGCGCCCAAGGAGGGAGAGCCCGAGAGAGAGAGAAAGCGCGCCGACGCACCTGCGCCGCGTCGGTCGTCAAGTGGTTCCGGTTCGCGACCTTGAGCAGGTCGGCGGCGAGGTCGAGCGCTTTGCCGCCCGAGATGGACTGCGGCGTGTCGACGGCGTGCTGAGCTGAGTCAGTGCGCTGGTTCTGAGGGGACAGAACGGAGGACAAGGAGGAGGAGATGGAGGTCGAGAGGGCGCACGGACCTTTGCCGCCCAGACCTCGCTCGCCTCCCCCTCCCCCTCCCGCTCCCTCTCCCTCTCGCCGCCCTCCCCCTCTCCCCCGACCCGCACAAAGAAGAACCGCCGCTCGCCCGGCCCCACGTCGCCCGGCCGCTGGGCGTGCCGCGCGTCGAGCGGCAAGGCGCGCTGCTTGAGGCGCATGAGGGCGACGGCGGGGCTTGGGGCCTTGGGGAGCTTCTGTGGTGGTGCCGCGGTCGGGTGCGCGGCGGGTGATGTTGGTGCTGCTGAGGAAGAAGAGGACGAGCGCGCAGACGAGGCGCTGGCCTTGGACTTGAACTTGGCGAGCGCGGCGAGCTGCGTCGCGCGGAGGGCGGTGTCGTGGTGCGCCGCCGGCGCCGGGGCTCGCTGGCGCGCATGGCGGTCCGGGTCGGGGAGGAGGCTCTTGAAGGTGGGCGTGTCGCTCTGGGCTCGAGGTTGCGGTGGTAGTGGTGCGAGAGAGGCGAGGAGGGACGGGTCGGCGGGGCAGGCGTGGTCCGCGGGCGGGGCGTGCGCGGCGCACAGGAGGGCGTGGCAGTGCGGGCAGGTGAGCGGGAGGAGGTCCGAGTGGTGGCAGTAGGCGCAGGGATGGCCCGTGTTGGTCGGGGGCGGGGCTGGGGGCATTGTTGCGCGACGAGGAGAGGTGGGGGAGGAGGAGAGGAGGGGCGTCGCTGGGTGGCGCGGGTGGGTGGGAGTAGTGAGAGAGTGTCGATCGTGGCTGTAGTGGTGCTCCTGGTCCACTCTGAGGGCGTGTGGCCGTGTTCGTGGTGGCCGTCGTCGGTTCGATCCTGTTCCTCCTCCTGTTCGCCTCCTCTCTCTCCTCCACCCACACCCGAGAACTCGTCCAACATGGCTCCCATCCAACCCGAGATCCTCTGGGCCCAGCGCAGGTCCGTCCTCGCTCCCTCTCCCTCTCTCCCCCTCCCTCCTCAGGTTCATCGCTCCCCTCGTCGCCCCCTCTCCCCTCCTCGCCTCGTCATCACCCCTCGCCCCCGCCCTACACACACAGCTGACCCCACCGTGCACACACCCCACGCAGCTCCGGCACCGAGCCCGAGCGCAACGTCGTCTTCCTCACCATCAACGCCCCCGAGCTCGACCCGGACTACACCCTCTCGGTCGACGGCAACCAGCTCCACTTCCGCGGCAAGACGCACCAGGTCGACAACTCGCGCGGCACCGCCTCGTCCATCGAGCCAAAGGAGTACGAGTGCACCCTCACCCTCTTTGCCGACGCGACCGAGCGCTCGCGCGCCCTCTCGGGCAAGTCGCTCCAGGTCGTCCTCCAGAAAACCGTCGCCCAGTCCGAGTACTGGCCGCGCCTCGTGCAGGACAAGGGGCGCAACAACCGCATCCGGAGCAACTTTGACCTGTGGCGCGACGAGGACGAGCAGGAGGACGAGGCCGACGACCAGGCCGACCAGTTTGGCGGCATGGGCGGCGCTGGGGGGGCGCCGCCGGGCATGGGCGGCATGGGCGGAATGGGCGGCATGGGCGGCATGGAGGGCATGATGGGCGGCATGGGCGGCATGGGCGGCATGGGCGGCATGGGCGGCATGGGCGGCGCCGGCGGTCCGGGCGGCATGGTGCGTCTCTCCCTCCTCCTCTCCCCGTTCTCCGCCTCTCCCTCTGTCCTCCCTCGCTCCCGCGGACTGACCCTCCCCTCACCCCTCTCACGCGCACGCAGGACTTTGCCTCGATGATGCAGGGCATGGGCGGCGGCGCCGGCGGTGCGGGCGGCGCGGGCGGCATGGTGCGTCGTGCCCTCCTCTCCTCCCTCGCGCTCCCTCCTCTCCCTCTCCTCGCCTCCCTCCCTCTCTCCCGCCCTTCCTCCTCAACGACAACTGACTCCCCTCCCCTCTCCCTCGCTCTCGCCGCGCACGCAGGACTTTGAGAAGATGATGGAGCAGCTCAAGGCGAGCGGCATGGGCGGCATGGGCGGCGCCGGGTTTGGCGGTGCCGAGGGCGACGAGGGCGACGAGGGCGACGAGGGCGACGAGGGCGAGTCGGACGACGAGGGTGTGCGTTGCCCCCCTTTCCTCTCTCTCGGACGAGGACAAGGACGAGCACCGCTGACCTTTTGCGCCCTCCTCGAACGCAGCCTCCCCCTCTCGAGGAGGCCTGAGCGGCCCTCTCGCACCCTGTGCCCTCTCCCCAGCTTGTCGCCACCCCCACTCCTCTTTCGCGCGCTCAGCTCCGCAACCCGCATGCCTTCCCTTTCCTCCCTTTGTCCCCTTGTTCCCTTTTTCCTCTCTCGCCGGACACGCAAAAACACCCAAAGCAGTGCAGCACCTTCCTTCTTCTCTCTCTTCCCTGTCTCGAGGTGCGCCGGCTTCAGAGCGCGAGAGTGACGAGAGCGAGGAGGAGGAGGTGGGAACGGCTTGGGCAAATACAGGCTCGGGATGAACGGAAACCCCCTCTTCCTCCTCCTCCTCCTTCTTCTCCTCCCCTCCCCTCCTCGACATGACGGCAAGACCCCGGCCCGCCTCACGCGATCGCCACCTTGACCCGCTCAAGCTTGAGCTCGAGCTCGCGGATGACGGCGTCCTTCTCGGCGAGCGCCGCCTTGAGCGCGCGCACCTCGTCCCGCAGCAGCTCCTCGTCGCCCCCTCGGCCGTTCGCGCCTCCACCTGCGCCCGAGGAAGCCGCCGCCGCCGCGCCCGCCGCCTCGACGCCGTTCGCGCGCGCGAGCGTCGCCCCGCCCGCGTTGGCCACCGTCCCGACGCTGTCGAGCGCCGCGGCGCGCGAGGGGTCCGGGCCCGTGCCCGGGGCGGGCGCAGGGGGCGGCGTCGCCGAGCGCGAGTGCTGCTGTGGCGCGGGAGCGGGAGCGGGAGCGGGCGACGCAGCGCGCGGCGGCGTCGGGACCGGCGAGGCGGGCGCCGAGGGCTCCTTCTGCACCTGCACCTGCTTCTGCTCCTGCTCCTGCTCCTGCTTCTGCGCTGCGGGCGCCGCGGGCGCGGGCGTGTACTGCCTCGGCGCGTGGGCCGTCTGGGCCGCCTCCTGGCGCGTCTCCATGTCGAGCAGGTTGGGCGGCGCCGTCTTGCCGGCAAAGAAGTCGTGCGCCGAGAGGGCCGGCTGCGCAGAGGGCGCGGGCGGGAAGAGGTCGGCTTGGAACGAGTCGGACTGCGAGATAGGGGAGGGGAGGGGAGGACGAGGGGACAGTGTCAGCGGCCGAGCATCCCTGAGAGCGTCGACGAGACGAGCGCGAGGGAGGGAGGGAGAGCGTCGGAGGAGCGAGCGCACCTTGCGCGGGACGCGGAACGAGATGGGCTCGATCGTCGTGCCGAACGCTTTGTACACTTTGGCGATCTCGGTCTCGGCGACGTTGACCGAGCGTGCGGGCGCGAGGCACATGCCGCGCTGCGGGTGCGGGCTCGTGTAGTCGGACCTGCGGCGGGGCGAGGAGGAGAGGGTCAGCGCGCGTGCGCGCGACGAGCGGGGAGCGGGGAGGGAGGGGACGCACAGGTAGTACAGCTCGTCGTTGTCGTACTCGTACATGCGGACGTTGCCGTCGCTGCGGGCGAGGGAGAGGGAGAGTCGAGGTCAGGGTCGGCGAGGAAGAGAGTCGGCGAGAGGAGGAGTGCACGCACCCCTTGCCAGCAAGGAGGAGGACGCTGCAGCGAGAGAGAGAGACAGAGAACGAAGATCAGCACGGCGTCCAAGGGCGAGGAGGAGAGAGGGGAGGCGCACTTGTTGCCCGGGATGAACATGGGGATGAGGCCGCCCGAGCTCTGGTCAATGTTGAGCTGCTTGACGGGGCCCTTTGTGAGCTCGCGCGAGTCCCACAGGAACGCCTGGCGGTCGCTCGTGCGCGAAAAGCCCGTCGTGACGATGCGGTCGAGCTGGCCGAGCCACGTGACGCGCGAGCCCTTGACGCCCGAGTGCGAGTCGGCGACCGTGACGGCGGCGCTCCCCGCGCGCGGGTCAAACAGGCGCAGCTTCTTGTCCTTGCACGTCGTCGCGTACACGCCGCCGCACCAGTCCCAGTCGAACGACTGGACCATGTCGGCGTGCGTCTCGCTCTGGAGGACGGCCTTCTGCTGGTCGAGGTCCCAGATCTTGACGTCGTTGCTCGCCGTCGCGACGACGTTGTGCGCCGCCGGGTGGAAGCGCACGTGGCCGGCCTTGCGGCCGTGCGCGTTCTGGCGCCACAGCGGCTCGAGGTCGGGCAGGTCCTTGCGGTCGCCCGACCACGCGTCGCGCAGGAGGGCGTCGTCGACGCGCGTCAGGGCGAGCTTGCCGTCCTCGCCGACCGAGGCGACGAGGTCGTCGTCGAACGGCGACCAGGCCGTGTCGAGGACGGCCGCCGTGTGGGCGCGCACGAGCGGGAACAAGTCGGGGAGCTGCGGCGGGGCGAGAGCGAGTCAGCGGCTGCGTGCGCTTCAAGTACGCCAGCCTGCACCCATCCGTCTGCTTCTCATGGCGAGGTCTGGTCGGATCGGAAGCGAAAGAGCGACCGAGCGCAACGCACCTTGCCGGTGAGGTCGAGAGGCGAGACGAGGAAGGCGCCGCCGCCCGAGGCCTGCCAGTTGACGGCGAGGTACTTGTCGTTGGCGCTGACGAGGTTGGTGTCCCAAGCAGAAGCTGTCACGGGGAGCGCACGAGGGAGAGGAAGCGCGTCAGCTCGTCGTCGTCGTGGTCGGCCGAGGGAGGGGAGCGAGGCGAGTGGGGACGACCCGGGCGCGGGCAGAGGGACGCACCGCTGATCTTGATGTTGTCGTAGCGGTTCTCAGGCTTGGCCGGGGTGCTGCACGAGGCCAGGACAGCCGCGACGGGCCGTGATCAGCGATGAGGGTCACGGTGGGGGGAGGAGACGGGGCCGAGGAGCAGCGACGACGCACCCGTACGTGTGCCGGAACGAGGACGGACGGACAAAGCGAGACATGGCACCAAGCAGCTGCGCGAGAGCTCGAACGAGTGTGAGAGCGGGAGGAGACGGGCCGACCGAGAGCGAGCCCGCCCCGTCCGACGACGACGACGACCGACGACGACGACGGCGACAACAACGTCTCCTCCACGAGCGAGCCCTGAGCTCAGACAGCTAGCTCTTTGAATGTTTAACCAAGCAGCTTGCGCACTCGCTGTGACTCTCGCAGCAGCTCGAGAATCCCTCGCTCGCACCCCGCGCGCGTGCACGACGAAGCGGCTCGTTCCAGCTCCTCCTTCTCCTCGCGCTACGCCGACTCGTGCACCTGCCCATCCCTCGACAAACCCGCGCTCGCCGCCGTCGTCGCCTTGCGCTTGGCGAGCAGCTTCTGGCGCATGAGCCGCTCCTTCAGCGCGCCGCTGCGCTTCTCGAGCTCGGCCTCGACGGCCGCCTTGCGCTTCTCGAGCAGCGCCGCCTTGAGCGCCGTCTCGGACTTGGGCGCGGGCGGAGGAGGCGAGGGCGAGCGCGAGAGGGGGAGTGGGTCGGCGGGCGAGGCTGCGTGGGCGAGAGCGGCGCCGGCCGAGGTCGACAGCGCCGGGTCCGCATCGAACGACGCCGAGTCGAATCCGTAGTCGTAGTCGAACCCGTAGTCGACCTCGTACGCGCCGCCGGCGAGCTCGACCGCGGCGCCCTCGGCCTCCTCGGCGAGGAGCCTCTCCTCCTCGAGCCGCGCGAGGAGCAGCTCCCTCGTCGCCTCGCTGAACGTCGTCGTCTGCGCCCCGCCGCCGCTGCCGTCATCGGCACCGCCCGCGCCCCGCTCGCGCAGCGCAGCGAGCGATGCCTGCGCCCTCGCGCGCGTCAGCTCCTCGTACGCGAGCGCCTTCTCGGCCGTGAGGCGCGCCTGGAGCAGCCCGCGCAGGTCAGTCGCGCTCTTGGCGCTCGACGGCGGTGCGCTCGGGGCCGTACGCGCCGCGAGCGCCTGGCGGTACTCGGCCGTGAGGCGCGCCTGCAGTTTGGCGCGCAGCGTCTGGCCGGCGTCGGCGGCCGAGGCGGTGGGCGCCGGCGCGGCCGCAGGAGCGACGGCGGACGAGGGTGCAGCGCCGCCGAGCCGCGCGAGGAGCGTCTTGCCCGCTGGCGAGGCCGGCCTCGCGCGCGGCAGGGCGTCGTACGGCTCCTGCCCGCGCGCCGCCGCTGCCACCGCCTGGCCCGTGCCCGAGCCCTGCGTCGCGCGCAGCCTCATCGCGCGCGGCGCCGAGGGCGGTTCGGCGTCGGCGCGCGCCTTGCCCTTGCCCTTGTCCTGGAACGACGAGCCCGAGTCGCTCGCCGGGGCAGCCTGCAGGCTCGCGCGCCCGTCCTCGGAGAGCGTGACGACGCGCCCGTTGCCGAGCAGGCGCCGCGCCGCGCCAAAGATGCTCAGCATCGGGCGCGACAGCCCACCCGCGGCGACGGCGGCGGACGAGGAAGGCGTGCCCGGGCGCGGCGACGGCGCCGACGAGAAGGACGGGCCGACGAGCGAGATGGCGTCCGAGTCGTCGGCCGAGGCGTGCGGGTCGGCGGTGGGGTCGTGAGCGGGAGGTGGTGTGGGTGAGGCGGTGCGGCGGATCGGCGTGTGGGAGCGCGAGCGGCCGCGCGAGGAGGGAGGGGGACGGGAGCGGGAGGGCGAGCGCGAGCGCGAGCGCGAGTCGGCTTGGAGAGTGCGCGAGCGCGACGACGAGCGCTCGCGGCGAGAGTCGGCGGGCGAGCGTGAGCGGCTGCGGCTGCGACTGTGGCGTCGCTCGGACGGCGACGGCGAGCGGCGCCGGTCCCTCGAGACCGACCTTGACCTCAACCTCGACCTCGACCTCGACCGCCCTTGCTCCCTGTCCCTCTCGCGCTCGTCGCGGTACCTCCTCTCCTGCCCCCTCGCCCACCTCGGCGGCGGCGGCCCGTACCCCCTCGCGCCCTTGGTCCCGTCCCGCCGGCTCCCGCTCGACAGATAGTACGACCCGGTGTACCGCGCGTCGCGGTCGCGCCAGTCAGGCTCGCGCGGCGGCGACGGCGCCCGGCGCTCGTGGCGGTGCGCGCCGCTCGAGCGACGCCGCGACGACGGCGCCGAGGGAGGAGGCGACGGCTCGCGGCCGCTCAGGCGCCGCTCGCTCGGCCGCGCGCCGTACCCGTGGTCGCCGCGCCCGCCGCGGAACGCCTCGCCCTGGCTCCCGCGCCGCGCAGCAGCAGTAGGCGCGCCCGCCGAGCGCGAGGGCAGGCTCGCCGACATGGGCGGCGGCGGCCTCGGGCGCGCGCGCTCGGCCGCGGCGTCCTCGGCGCGCTTGCGGCGCATGTGCTCCTCGAAGCGGGGCGCGTCGCGCTGCAGGTCCTCGGGCTCGAGGACGAGTTCCTCGAGCGCGCGCGCCTTGGGCACGTCGCGGTGCGGGCGGCCGTACTGGACGAAGCGGTCGTAGCCCTCGAGCGACTTGAACGGCGAGCGCGCAAACGTCGTGATCTCGTGCACGAGGTGCTGCGCGTCTTGGTCCGACAGGAAGTCCGAGATGAGGCGGATCGCGGCCGACGAGCGCAGGTCGAGCTGCGACGCGATCGAGACGAGGTAGGTCGTGAGGAACGCCACGTCGACGGCGGGGAAGATTTGCAGCTGTGCGTGGTCGAGACCCTTCATCAGCAAGGTGCGCTCGAGAAGGAGCTGGCCGAGCCGAAGAGGAGCGAGTCTGACGCACCTCGCGGCGGATGAACTTGATGACCTTGGCCTTGAGCTCCGAGTTGCTCGCAAACGTCTGGGGCGAGAACGGCTTGAAGCCCGTGTAGCGGTTGCTCGCGACGTGCTTGGCGTACAGGTCCTCGCGGTAGATGTCTGCGGGCGGGCGAGGCGGCCGAGTGAGCGTGCGCTCTGGCAGCGACGAGGAGGCGGGGGAAAGAGGTCGACGCACACCTCCTGCGCTCGAGCTCGCGCTCGGTCTGCCGCTCGCGCCACGTCGTCTCGTCCTCCTCGCCGACCCTCGCCGCCGACGAGTACCGGCTGCGGCCGTACAGGGCGTGACGAGGGAGGGCCTGCTGGACGCGCGGCGGGCGGTTGCCGCGCGGCGGGAGCGGGTCGCTGCTCGTCGAGGCCAAGGTCGACGCGAGCGTGTGGAGCGGGAGGAGGTGGTGGACCTGGTAGTCGTTCGGCGAGCGGATGTTGTGGATCAAGTGCTCGATAGGGCCGAGGCAGAGCGGGCACTGCGGACGGGGTGGGCCTCGCGTGAGCGGGTGCGAGAGGGCAGGCTGAGTTGAGCGAGGGGACGCACCTTGCGGCTCTGGTCGGTCCATGCGCGGATGCAGTTCCAGCAGAACTGGCCGTGGTGACAGGGGAAGACGACCGTCTGCAGGAGAAACGAGGAGGAGAGGTCAGCGAGAGAAGCACGGGTCGGCTGGCAGGGCAAGCACGCAGACGCACCTTGTTCTCGATGGGGGACAGGCAGATGGCGCAGTGCTCGTCCTCGTCCCCGTCCTCGTCGCCGTCCTCGCCTCCCGTCCTCGCCGCGACAAAAGCCGCATCGCGCTCGCGCTCGTCACGCTCCTCGGGGAGCTCCTCCTCGTCGTCAAAGCCCTCAAGCGGGTTCTTGCGCCTCGGCCTCGGGGCCTCGGGGCTGTGCGAAGGGCGGTGCGAGGCGGCTGAACTGCGACGGCGGTGTGGGGGAGGACGGGGAGGGGTCGACGTCTTGCGCCGCTTCGAGGGCGGGCCTGCGTCGTCTGCAGGCATGCTGCGCAGTCGTACGTGGTGCTGACGGGGCCGAGCGAAGTGGCAGGCGTGGTGGAAGCGAGAGAGGCGGTCGCTCGGTCGAAGCAAGTCGCTCGACCTCGACTCGCCCTCGCCCACTCGCTCGAGCACCGTCTGCTGACCTCGACTAGCTTCCAACCCTACACTCAGTCCCGCCCGAGACCCGCGCGACTCGTCCCAAGTCGTCCCATCTCCTCCCACCTCCCCCTCCTCGTCCTCATCTCCCTCTCGCGATGGACTCGGACCTCGACGCGATCCGCCAGGTGCGTCCCCTCCCACCTCTCCCACATGCTCCCACTGACCCTTCCGTGCCCCGACAGAAACGCATGGCCGAGCTCCAGGCCTCGGGCGGCGGCGGCGGGCCCTCTGGCGCACCCGGCGGCGGCGCGGGCATGCCCAGCCCGGGCAGCGCAGGCGCGGGAGGAGCGGGTGCGTCGGGCGAGGACAAGGCGCAGCAGGCGGCGCAGGAGGACGAGCGCAGGAGGGCCGCCATGAGCCAGATCCTCAGCTCCGAGGCGAGGGAACGCCGTGCGTCTCGCCGCTCTCTCGCTCTCTCTGGTCCTCCCCGGCGCTCGGATCTGTGCGACGATGAGGATCTAGAACGGAAGCGCCTCGAGCTGACGCCGACTCGCCGCACGCAGTGTCGCGGATAGCGCTCGTCAAGCCGGACCGCGCGCGCGCCATCGAGCAGCTCCTCATGCGCATGGCCCAGAGCGGCCAGCTGCGCGGCCGCGTCTCGGAGGACCAGCTCATCGACGTGCTTGACCAGGTGCGCCCTTACTCTTTCGAGCTCCGTCTTTCGCGCGCCGATGCTGACGGTCGACCTGTTCCTCGCTCGCAGGTTGAGGCGATGGAGAAGGGTCAGAGCGGCGGCGCGCAAAAGTCGGGCAGCAAAATCACGGTGCGTTCATCGTCCTGCTCTCGTCATCGCTGCGCGTCGGTCGCTGTGCTTGCGGCGCCGTCGCGCTACGTCTTGACGAGGAACGACGCTGACTCACCCTCTCGCACTCGCAGTTTACGAGGAAGTCGGCGTACGACAGCGATGACGACTGGTAGCTGCTCTGGTGCGCTGTGCCGCTTGTATCGATACGTTGCACTGCTTGCTCAGAGCCGGGAGCGCTCGCGACTCGGTGCGAGGTGCGAGAGCGCTCGACGAGAGCAAAGGGCGGCCTCATCCCCTCTCTTTGTCAGTCAGCTCAGTGAGCAGCCTCGAACGAGAGTGCAGCACCCTCAAGGCCCAGTGAGCATGCGCAGCGCCCGGCCTCGCGAAGCCGGTCGCGAGCGTCCGAAGTCCGCTCTCGCTCCTCCTCGTCCTCAGCTCTCGCTCTCGCCGCCCTTCGCACCAGCTCTGGCGCTACCCCGCCAGGCTCGCCTACTCATCCGCCACCCCTCAGCACCGCACCGCCCTGCACCCGCCGCTCTTCGCCATGGCTTCCCCACCTCCACCCGACGACGACCCGTCACCCCTCGCCGGCGTGCGCGCCATCCTCTACGACCAATTTGGCACCCTCACGGACTGGGAGAGCAGCGTCTCGGGGCAGCTGGCGGCGCAGGTGGAGCGGGGGGACCAAGGTGGGGGAGCCTCTCCGAGTCGCCGTCTCGACCTGCCAGTAGTGGCTCCTCTCGAGCGCAAGCTGACCTGCACTGCCGGTCGTGCACAGGCCTCGAAGCGCTCGACTGGCTCGACTTTACGCGCAGGTGGCGCAACGGCTACATGACCCGGACGTGAGCCCGCCGCTCTCTCGCTGTCGGATTCCGCCTCCTCGTCGAGGCGACGGAGCCTGACTTGGTCGACCCTGCTCTGCTCACAGTCGCGAGATCGCTGCGGGCAAGCCCGGGCCGGGTAACATCGACGACCTGCACCTCGAGGAGCGCCTCTTTCCCTCGTCCGCCTCTTCCTTCCTCCCGGCGAACAGGCGACCTGATCCACCCTCACGCGCTCGCAGATCCTCAACACGCTCCTCGACAAGTCCGAGTACAACGCGCTCAGCCGAGCATGGTCCCTCGAGCGACGCAAAGAGCTTTGTCAAGTCTGGCATCGTCTCGACGGTGCGTTCAGGCCTCCCTTCCTTCCCCACGCTCACCGCGAGGCGGGCCCTCTCTCTCTCTCACTCATAGGAAGCTGATGAGCTCGAGATGTCCTTGCGCGCAGCCTGGCCCGACACGAAGCCCGGCCTCGACGCCCTGCGCGCGCTCGACCCGCCGGTCCTGCTCGCGACGCTCAGCAACGGCACCCTGCGCCTTCTGATCGACATCGTGCGTCTCGCTTCCCGCTGCAGCCCTTTCTCACTGTCCTCTCGAGCCCTGCTGACCCGCGCTCTGTCCCCCTACAGGCCCGCCACAACTCGCTCCCGCTCGACGCCCACTTCTCGGGCGACCTCCTCGGGTCGTACAAGCCCAACCCGCTCATGTACATCCGCGCGTGCGAGCTGTTTGGGTTCGACGCCGCGGCAAGAGAGAGGGGCGCGGTGGCGCTGTGCGCGAGTCACATCGACGACCTGAGGGCGGCGGCGAAAGAAGGGGTGCGCTCTCTCGCTCGCTCCTCCCTCCCTCCTCCTCGACCCGAGCACAGCTCTGACACCCGGCGCACCCCTCTCTCGCAGCTCCGCACCATCTACATCCGCCGCGCGACCGAGGACGTCGGGATCCCGCACGGCGGCGACGCCGTCCGGAACAAGCGCGACGGCGGCGAGGTCGACCTCGTCATCCGCGAGATTGGCGAGATTGCGCAGTGGGTGCGGTAGCGGGCGGCTGGAACGTGCACCTGTGCTCCCTGGGAGTGCGACGTCGAGCGCGAGAGAAGCGGCTGCAGAGCTGCGAGAGCCTGGTCGAGCCGGGAGGGCAGGAGCGCTCGAGCCCCTCGGAAGCGAGCGCGCTCTCGCTGCGCGGCGTCCTCCTCGCTTTTACCTGTCAATCAGGGAGCGCCCACGGCTGCAGCCGCTGCATAGAAGGACGAGATCGAGCCAGTTGAGGGCAAGCTGCGTGCGCAGCGCTGCGGGTCGAGCGGGAGGAAGCGCGTCGACCGGACGACCGGCGCCGACTCGAGCTGGACGAGCTCGTCTCGGCTGGCAGGCTCGAGCGCAAGTCTCGTCCCTGCTGAGTTGCAGCTCCGCGAAAGAGCTTGCGAGCACGAGGAGAGGCCGCGCTTTGGCCCCGCCGCTCTGGACGCAGGCCTCGCTTCCTGCATGCCGCACGCGCGCGCACCGCTCGCTCGGGAAGCTCGTCCCTTTTGCCGCAGCGTCATGCGGGGTGCCTCGGTAGCGCAGAAACAGGGTGCTCGGCGACGGCATGTGCGATCGGAGAGGAGCGTGGCAGCGGAGAGAGACGCGTCGCGGGAAGGTTGAACGACGAGGAGAGGCGGTCGGCCTCGTTCCTGAGGCGCAGCCGGGGCGAGCTCGCCTCGGTGGAAGCTCGGAAGAGCAGAGCAGGACAGCGAGCAGCCGAGCGTGCGGCGAGAGGAGCGGCAAGCACGCACGGTGGGAAAGGAGAACGGCGCGCCTCGCGACCAAGCTTGCTCGGGGCACGGCTGCAGGAAGAGCGCGCGTTGCTACGTGTAAGAGTGCAAGCCGGGGCAGTGCAGCACCTGCGTGCCCCGCAACGAGGCGACACGAGCGAGAGCGAGAGGAGAAGCCCGAGCGAGGCCAACGGTCGCGGTCGAGTGGGAACGACTTCCTGCTCCTCCGCACCCACCAGCTGCAGAGCAGCCAGGTCACACGCACGACACGCTCCCTGCACGACTCGCTACGACCCACACGCTCCCTCTTCCCAGGTGCGCCTCGCCCTTCTCGCCGCCCCCTCCCCACTCGGCACCCTCGTCTCGCCAGCACCACCACAACCACCTGTGGGACGACGCGCGACACCAGCAGCACTTCTAGAAACCCAGCAGCTGCTCCCAAGGAGCACAGGCTGTGGCGCGCGAGCGCTCGACTGCGCGCGGCCCCTCATCGCCTCGAGCCTCATCGCCTCGAGCTCGACGGGCCTCCCCTCTTTGCGTCCAGGGCTGCGTCGTGCACGCAGGTGGGCCTCGCAGTGTGCGTTCTGCCTCTGGACCTGCGCAGGCGCGACCACCTTCCCTGCGGCGGTCGCTACCGACTTGGCCTCCGAGGTCCCTCGATCCTCATCGCGCGGTCGGTCCGAGGGGAATGCTGCACGAGCAAGCTGCGACGCGCAGCGGATCTCACAGCTGACACACGCATGCCCTCTCGCAGACTACGACCCGCCTTCTTGACGACCAGGCCGACGACCAACGACCCGCACCCTCGCGCCGACCCGACCTCGACCACCTCCTTTCGCCCGTCGCCCCACCGTCCACAGCCGCGCGACCGTCACGAGGACGGACACACGACCATCCCTCAGCTGCACGACACAACCTCGAACGACGACGCGCCGACGCCCCCCTGAGCGCGCGCCTCCCACCTCTCTGCCTCCTGTCGTCCGGCACGCTCGCTCCTCTCGCTCGTCGACGAACGGTCCTCGAACGATCGAAGCCTCCCGTCGCCCGGTTCGTCCAGCTGCAACATGGTGCGTCCCTCGCGCCTCGGTCACCTGGCCTGACGCCCTCGCTGACGCTCTCCTCTCCCCCTCGGCCCAAACAGGCGGCCTCTGCGGCTCCCCCTTCCCTTCTCCCTCCCTACGTTCCCTCGCCCGCCTTCAGCTCTGCCTTCCACACCTCGCCGCTCCTTCGCTCCGACGACTCGTACACCTCCGGCATGAGCCCTTCGCTCCACGACTCGCTCGGCGCCGCCTGGTCGACCTCGACGGCCGACGTCTCGACGCCTCGAGCATCGACGAGCTCGGCGTCGACCCACGGCGCAGGCCCGCACGCCTTCTTCGGCCGCACGAGGTCGCACTCGCTCCGCCCGGCGCAGGCTGCGCCCTCGCTCGACGGCTCGGCCGCCGCAGGCCCGAGCACGCCCACGTCCCTCTCGGCCTCGTCGGCCGGGAGCGGCTACCTGTCGTCGTCGGTCCACTCGTCCAGCTCGACGGCACCGTCGTCCGTCTCGTCGTCGGCGTCGTCGGGGACCGAGCCGCCCTACGTCAAATCGGTCACGGTGCCGCACTACTCGGGCTCGTCGGGCAAGCACTGCATGTTTGCGTGCCGCGTCGTGCCCGACCTCGACGTCGCGAGCGCGCCCGCTTCGTCGTCGTCGAGCGGCACGGCGCCGTCGCGGCGCGAGCACCTGGGCAAGATGCGCATGGCGGGCTCGGGCGAGCCGCACACGGTGTGGCGCTCGTGGCAAGAGTGCCTCGACTTTAGCGCGTGGTGCGTCTCCACTCTCTCGCGCCTCCTCGCCTCTCACTGCAGCCTGCTGACGACGTGCACCTACAGCCTGAGCGCCGCCTTCCCCGACAGCCGACCCGAGTCGCCGTCCTCGGCCGCGACTTTCCCGACCGCGCGCCACAAGGTCCCTCGCCTGCACGGCACCAACAAGCTCACGAGCATGTTCAAGAGCTCGAGCATCGGCGACCGCC
The DNA here is from genome assembly GCA_920104245.2 of Rhodotorula babjevae. NCBI lineage: Eukaryota > Fungi > Basidiomycota > Microbotryomycetes > Sporidiobolales > Sporidiobolaceae > Rhodotorula > Rhodotorula babjevae. The sequence continues at coordinate 625,060 of CAKKSZ020000015.1, forward strand.
TCGCCGCCCTCGAGACGTTCTTCGGCCACCTCTTTGCCATGCCGCCCTCGGTCCGGCACTCGACGCTCGTCCGCCACTTCTTCAGCCTGCGCCCGCACGACTCGGCGCGCCAGGACGGCGCCGCCCCGTCACCGCACCCAGCAGCGTCGATGATGCACGTCGAGCCGCCGCCGGCCGTGCCCGCCTCGGTCCCGGACTGGCTTGTTGCCGGCGACCTCGAGAACGACCTCTCGGCGAGCCAGTCGAGCTCGCCCGAGGCGACGATCAAGGTGCCTCGGCAGCGCCCTGTGCGGCCCGCCCTCGCCATCAAGACGTCGAGCCCCGAGTTGCGCGGCACGGTGCGCGGCCTCGCCAATGGCGCCGAGCTCTTTGCGCCGTCGCCGCTCTCGATGAGGAGCGCCGCGCCGCGCTTTGGCGACCTCGCGCTCGCGAGCGGCGGTGCGCCTGCGTCGGCAACGCCGGACCGCGAAGCGTTCGGCGCGACGGCGACGAGCTCGCGCACCATCACGCCGCAGCCGCCGAGCCGGCCCACGACGCCCTCGAGCGGCGGCGGCGCCGGGTTCGCCAAGACGCTGCGCAAGAAAGCGTCTGGCGGGCTGCGACACATCCGCTCGCTCGGCGACCTGCGCGGCGGCAGCAAGAAGGTCGAGACGCCCACCGAGCCCGTCCCGACGCTGTCGCCCGACATGCTCGCCGCCGCCGTGTCGTCGATCGCCATGGACCGCGCCGCGTCGCAGCCGCTCGTCAACGGCAGCCGCCCTCCTGCCACCGCCCCGCTCATGTCGGCCTCGCTTAGCGCCGGCCCTGCACCCTCGCCCTCGCCGTCGTCGGCCACAGGCCCGATGGGCCGCCTGCCGCCCATGCCGCACTCGGCGCCGCTCAACAGCCGCCACCGCCGCAACGGCTCGTCCAAGTCGTCGGTCACGTCGTTCGAGGACCTGTGGGGCTCGCCGTTCCCGACCACGTTCCGCCAGACGACCTCGGGCCGCCTCGAGTGCGTGCGCGACGGCCCACGTCGCCCCTCGCTATCGGCCTCGGCAGCGCGCCCTCCTCCCGTGCCTCAGCAGCAGCATCAGCAGCAGCACCCGGCGCGCCCGCCGATGTACCGCAGCGGGCACAAGGCGTCGTCGGCGTCCATCTCGAGCGTCGACTCGGCCCGCTCGGGCGGCTCGTCGGGCTCGGTGCGCTCGCTCGCCATGAGCGTGTCGCGCAGCAGCGCCGGCAGCGAGATGTGCCCGACGCCGCCGACGCCCGTCAGCGAGTGGAACGGCGCCGCGGGCGACAAGACCAACGGCGAGCGTGTCGTCGCCGGCAAGTTCTGGGTCGAGAACGGCGTCCTGCACGAGAACAACCGCGTGCCGCCGCCGCCCTTCTTCGTGAGGCTCTTCTCCTCGCCTTCGCCGTTCGCCTCCTGCAGCCTTTGAGCGACGAGCTGACCCCCGGTCCTGCTTCCGCTTCCTCGCAGCCCGTTCCGCCGCCGATGCAGTTCGCCTACTCGCACGACGGCCTCCCGCACACGCCCCGAACGTCGGCGTCGTCGAGCCGCACGACGCACATGCGCAAGTCGTCCACCGACCAGGCGTACCCGCCGACGCCGCGCTCGCGCACGGGCTCGATCGCCTCGGGTCGTCGCGTCCCGCTCCACCCGCAGACCTCGCTCGACGCCATCCTCGCGAGCCCGACGCCGTCGTCGGCCGCCTCGTCGCCTCGCACAGTCGGCGGCACGCGCACGGCGTGGACGTTCAAGCTCCTGCACGCCAACGAGAACGTCGTCCTGCGCGTCGCCAAGCCGGTCGACGCGGCGTCGCTCGAGCTCGAGCGCCTGCGCCGCGACGTCGAGCTCAAGTTCAAGACGAGCGGCGTCGACCTCGCTGCCGCGGGCGAGTGGGGGCTCGCGTGGACGGTGCGCGAACCGAGCGGCGTCGCGAGCGGCACCCGGCTCGTCGTCTCACAGGAGGACCTCGACGAGTGCCTCAGGGCGCACGATGAGGCCACTGCGCCGACCAAGATCGTGCTCAAGGTCGTCTGCTGAAGCGCAACCTCCACGACGAGCGCTCCCGACTTCCCTCCTCCCTTCCCTTCCTTCCGCCACTCTCGCTTCACCTCACGACCTTGTTGTCTCTCCCCCGCCAGCCTGACGATGTGTACCTCGACTCGACGATGCTCTCCTGTCTTGCTCCCCTCTGCCGGTGTATCGTGCTCACGACCCCCTCCTCCTTTGTCCTCTCCACGACTTCCCCTCACGACCCTCATCCCCATGTCGCCTTGTCTTTGCTCGCCTCCTTGCGTAGCCGTCTTGCACAGAACATCATCTAGTACTCTCGCGAGCTTGCCTGCGAGGACGCTGATCTCTCGAGAGCTGCGGTCGAGCCTCCTCGCGAGGTCGTCCCGATCCTCCCGCCCTTGACGGCTCGGCTGCGCGCTTCCGCTCCCTCTGAGTGCAAGCACCGCGTGCTTTGCATTTCCCTCTGGCAGCCTCACAGCTACACGAGCGCCGCCGGGCGGTCGACCTTCCAACTCCGGTGGGCGGTCGACCTTCCAACTCACCCACTCTCCTCATTCTCGCTCCGAGTGCGGCGAGCTCTAGATCGGGATCCGAAGCCATGGCTCGGGTCCGGCTGCAGCTCTGCAGCCCGTCCCGCCCCCTCTCGAGCCTCGGAGACGCTGGCGCGATGGCGTTGTCCTCCTGCTCGCCTCGCCTCGCCGCGCCACTACCGTCCAGGCAGCTGCTGCCGCGCCTGCACTGTCACTGCTAGCTTCAGCTTCCGCCGAGCCGCCGCTCAACCGCGCCCCAGCCACCGTCGACGACTCGCCCGCCGTCTCCGCCCCGCCCCCGACCCGCTGCAATGGTGCGCGATCGCCTCGCCGAGATCAGGGTGCGTTCTCCTCGTTCTCGCACCAGCGTCTGGCACAAAGCTGACCGAGCGATCCCACAGGCCCGCCAAGCTGCAGGCGCCAACGTCGTCCCGCCTGACCCACCTCGAGGAGGGTGGCCCCAGGAGGCGCGCTACTCGAGCTACCCGGTGCAGGACATGCCGAGCGACTTCAATCCGTTCGCCCCGGCGCCTATAGACGGAGGCGGCGACTACTCGTCGAGCCGGGCACGCGAGCTCCCGCCTCTGCCGCCGCCGAGTCGGCACGGCGACCCGTACGACAGCGCTCACGATGAGCCCGCCGACTTCAACCCCGACTACCCGAGCCCGCCCTCGTCTGCGCACCTCGACATGCCGCGCTCGTACTCGGCGGGCAGCGCCGCAGGGCGACGAGCGCAGGCCTCGAGGGGCGACGACGACGAGCGCGCGCCTCCTCTCCCCTCTGCCTCGCCACCCTCGCGCGGCCCCGCCTACACCTTTGGCGCCTCCCCGTCCTGGACCGACTCGGCGTACCTCGGCAGCCCACCCGAGGCCCCCCTCCCTCGCGACTTTGACCCGCTCGGCAGCTCGCCCGCGCACGCACCCACCTTCTCGCCGACCTACTCACCCATCGCACGCTCGCCACCGGCCCAGAGGCCGTCGGGTATGAGCCCCCGAGATGCCCCACGAGCAGCCGCCGTCGCCGCGAGCCCGCCGCCAGCAGCCCGTCGCGTCCCATTCGTGCCCGTCGGCGCCGTGCCGTACTCGACCGAGCTGCGCGCCGAGGCGCCGCCGCAGCCGGACAAGGCGAGCACGATCGACCTCGTGCAGCGCGACGATAGCTCGGGTGAGCAGCACCGCGGGAGCACGAGCACGGGCAAGGGGGTCGGGCAGGTTTACGCGGCGGCGACGTCGCACGAGGAGTTCTACGAGCAGGTGCGCCGAGGTCCTCTCCGCATTCGATCTTCTTGCTCCAGCTGACGACTCGTGCCGCGCAGATCTCGGACCTGCAAGGTGCGCTGCGCGAGGTCAACGGCCGCGTCCAGTCGATCGGCGACCTGCACATGCGCATGCTCGCCCTGCCGTCTTCCGAGGATCGTCGAGCTCTCGCGCTCAAGGAGCAGCTCGAGGACGTCAAGGCGGCGGCGCGCAGCCAGTTCCAGTCGCTGCGCGACCGCGTCCACTCGCTCGAGCAGGCCAACGTCAACCTGCGCGCGGCGATCCTGCGCGGCCAGTCGCAGCACCAGCTGTCGCTCGCCGACACCGACGTTCGCGAGGAGCAGCTGTCGGGCCTCAAGGAGCGCGTCAAGGCGACGATCCAGCGCTACGGCGAGGTCGAGCGCGACTACCGCCGCAACCAGCGCTCGCGCCTCGAGCGCCAGGTCAAGGTCGTCAACCCGGACATGACGCCCGACGAGGTCACCGAGGCGGTCCGGGTGGCCGAGGCGAGCGGCGAGGGAGCCATGTTCACGCAGGCGGTGCGTTGAGGCCTCTCCTCTCGCTTTGAGAAGGCCGATCGCTGACTCGCCGACGCCTATGCCGCTCGTCGACCGCTCGCAGCTGCAGAGCAACGGCGCTCGACTCAACTCGGCGCGAGGCGTGCTGCGCGAGGTGCAGAACCGTGCGGCAGAGCTCGCTCGGATCGAGGCGACGCTCATCGAGCTGGCCGAGCTCTTCCAGGATGTGCGTCCTTGTTCTCGCGCCACACGCTCTCGCGCACACTTTGCTGACGCACATCTTCGCGCAGATGTCGGTCCTCGTCGAGGCGCAAGACGATGTCATCCAGGAGATCGAGCACAACGCCATCAAGACAGAGGTCGACACGGAGAAAGGCCTCGCCGACGTCAAGCAGGCCGTCGTGCACGCGCGCAACTACCGCAAATACCGGTGGTGGTGCTTCGGCCTGATCGTCGTCATCCTCGTGCGCTACGGCTCTTCTTCGTGCCGCCTCGAGCAGGCTCTGCAACTCGCCGAGCGGTTCCTGACCCTCTCCACCTTACTGCTCCCCTCGTGCTGCAGGCCATCGTCGTCATCGTCCTCTGCGTCGAGCTCATCCCAAGGGCAACGGCTAAATCCGGCGGCAATGCGCAGAACGACAACGCGCCGGCCTCGCCCGCCGTAGTCACGCCCGTCGTCTCGGTCACCCTGCTCGCCGCTCCGACAGCTGCTGCGCCGCCGCCCTCGACCCCGACCTTCAGCCTCGTCATCAGCCTCGCATCGGCGTCGGGTGCGGGCCCCTCGAGCAGCACAAACGGCACCGCCCTTGCCACATCGACAGTGTCCGCTGCCGCTCGATGAGGGCGACGCCGTGCGTCCTCGAACTTGCGCAGCGCCGACATCGCAACCGCATGCTCTTCAAGTTCTCGCCTTTATCACCTTTGTCGTCCTCGGTCGCAGACGCCGGTCATGGTCGCCGTCGCCCTTCCTTCCCTTCCTCCCTCCTTCTCCTCCTCCCGCCTCAGTCTCTTGCTCGTAGACATCCTCAGTACCCGCAGTACTTCTCGCCGTACCGCCTGTAGCTCATCAGCGTGTATCGAGCGCGTCCCCAGATCGCTGGGCGTAGCAGTCGCCTCGAGAGCGACTTCGCTCGTTCAGGGGAGGTCAAAGCGCTCGCGAGTCGCCCTCGTCGTGCAGGCCTCGTTCGGTCCTTCGCCAACCGCCAGTCCTCCTGTGTGTGCTGGGCAGGAACTTGGCGGCTTTCGCGCGAGCGTCATTTTGCCCGGTCCCCCGCGACCTGGTCGGCGTGGAGGAGGAGAGGGTCGGGCTCGCTCGCTCTCCCTCCCTCCCTCTCTCCACCACCTCGTGCTTGCTTGTTGTCACTACTCCGGTCTCTGCACCTCTCTAGATCCCCTCACCAAGCCCAACGTGCGTCTCCAGCCCTCTGCGCCGTCCTCGCTCGCGGTCCCCCATCGTCATCGCTGATCGAGCTCCTCCTCTTCCTGCAGCTCAACTACCCTCGAACAACATGTGCGTGCCCTCCTGACGAGCTTCAGCATGCACCGGAGACTGACCTGCATCCACGCACGCCACAGGTCGCACCCGTCTGACGGCCCCTTCCCTCGCCCCGTGCCCTCGCTGCCGGACTCGATCCTCGCCCGCTTCAGCATGAAGGGCAAGGTCACCATCGTCACGGGCGGCTCGGGCGGCCTCGGATGGGCGGCCGCAGAGGGCATCGCCGAGGCCGGCGGTGACCTCGCGCTGCAGTACCGCTCGGCCGAGGGCATGGACGAGCGCGCCGCCGACCTCGCCAAGAAGTACGGCACCAAGGTCAAGGCGTACAAGGTCGACGTCGCCGAGTACGACGCCATCAAGAAGCTCGTCGACGACGTCAAGCAGGAGTTTGGCCGCATCGACTGCTTCATCGCCAACGTGCGTCCCTCTCCTCCTCTCTCGTTCCGCTCTCCCGCTCTTTCGCCCGACGCTCACGAGCTGCATCCCACTCGACAGGCCGGCATGGGTGGCTCGGGCCGCATCGGCGAGCTCGACCTCGACCACTGGCGCCGCATCCAGGCCGTCAACTACGACGCCGTCTTCTACGCCATGAAGGTCCTCGCGCCGGTCTTTGAGGCCCAGGGCAACGGCTCCTTCATCGCGACGACGTCGATCTCGGCTCGCATCGTCAACGTCCCCCTCGACCAGGTGCGTCCGCTTGGCCTCTCGACTTGACCGACCCGAGAGCTACGCTCGAGCCCGTCTCGTCGTAGTACTCCGGCTGACGCACACGCTCTACAACGCCTCCCCACCACCCACAGTCTGCCTACAACGCGTCCAAGGCCGCCGTCGTCCACCTGTGCAAGAGCGTCGCGCGCGACTGGCGCCTGTTCGCCCGGGTCAACACGATCTCGCCCGGCTTCTTCGACACGGCCATGGGCGCCGCGCCCGAGGTCGCCGACACGGTCCACCGCTACTCGGTCCTCGGCCGCCAGGGCGACCCCAAGGAGCTCGCCGGCGCGTTCCTCGTGCGTTTTCCCTCCCCGTCTCGCCTCGGCTCCTCTGCGGTCGAGCGTCACGCCTGACCGCTCTCTCCTCCTTCTTTCTCGCTCGCAGTACCTTGCCTCGGACGCGTCGACCTACACCACCGTGCGTCCTCTCACCCTCGCGGCCTCGGCGCACTCTTCCGGCCGCCGCAGCTTTGCCGGTCCGTGCGCGCAGACACTGACGCCCTCTCGCTCCCCTGCAGGGTCACGACATGCTCGTCGACGGTGGCTACACCCTCTCCTAGATGGGCTCGAGCGTCGCACGAACGCGAGAAGCTTGGCTCGTCGAGTTGGGCCTCGCCGAGGTCTGCGGGCGCGGTCTTGTCGTAGAGAAACGCTTGCATCATAAGGACAGTTATGTACAGGGTCATCAAGTAGCTTGAGCCTCAGCAAGAGCGCCCACGCGAGCAGCTTGTGAGCTGTCGAGAAAAGGCGAAACCCGCTCGGCTCGCGCGCCGCCGACGCTCCACCGCCCGGTTCGCTCGCTCCCTTCTTCCTCACACGTCCTGCGCAGCGAGCCGTCAGCATGGATGGGCCGCCGGCGCCGCTAAAAAGGCGCTTCACGCTCGAGCGCACCGACTCGACCGGTTCCCTCCCCGCCCACCTCGCCGACCAGCTCTCGCTCAACTCGACCCACCCGAGCCCGGAAGCCAGCCCCGGCCCCAGCTCGCGCACCGCCACGCCGTTCGAGGCGGGACCGAGTACCTCGACCACCTCGCAGCAGGCCCAGCTCGGGCGCGGCAAGCGCAGCAAGACGCGGCACAGCACCGCCCCCGCCGGGGGCTTCATCCTCGCCCTCCCCGCTCCCACCGCGCCCAAGGGCGACGCTCGGCAGCCGAGCAAGGTCAAGAGCAAGGACAAGGGCAAGGCCAAGGCCAAGGCGCAGGACGAGGCCCAGGCGGTCGAGCAGGTCGGCGACGACTGGTGGTTCAGCAATGCCGACGAGCTCGAGCGCAGGAGCAACGCCTTCGTGTGCGTCCCGACCCGCTTCTACGTGTCCAGAAGCATGCTGCTGAACTGTGTGGAGCTTCTGCAGCCGCGCCAACGCCGGCGCCTTCCTCGCCGTCCTCCCGAGCACCTCGCCCACCTTCGTCTCGAAGCTCCTCGACTCGACGACCGCCCCGGCGCCCCACAAGGTCGTGCGGCCCTACCGCTCGATCCCTCAGCCGGCGAGCATCGCCGGCGGCGAGCCGGTCCTCAAGGACTACCAGCTCAAGGGCCTCTCGTGGCTCGCCTACCTCGCCGATAACGGCGCCAACGGCATCCTCGCCGACGAGATGGGCCTCGGCAAGACGATCCAGACGCTCGCCCTCATCGCCTACCTCGCCGAGACGCACGGCCGCAAGGGCCCGCACCTCATCGTCTGCCCGCTCTCGGTCCTCGGCTCGTGGGCCGCCGAGATTGCGCGCTGGCTCCCCAACTTTGTGCGTCGAGCGCCATCCGCTTCTCGACGCGCACGAGATACACGAGCTGACGCCTCGCTGCTCCCGCCCGCAGACCGCGATGCGCTTCCACGGCGAGGCGGCCGAGCGCAAGCGCCTCATGTCGACGTACGCCGCGCTTCAGCCCGACCTCATCGTCACGACGTACGAGGTCTTTGTGACCGAGACGCACTGGTTCAAGGCCCAGGGCATGTACGGCGTCGTCGTCCTCGACGAGGGCCATCGCATCAAGAACAACGAGACGATCACGGCCAAGGCGCTCCAGTCGACCCGCGCCCGCATGCGCCTCATCCTCACGGGCACGCCCCTCGCCAACAACCTCGCCGAGCTGTGGTCCCTCCTGCACTGGCTCTACCCGGCCGTCTTCCCCGACAAGACGCTCTCGCTGTTCCGCCAGGCGTTCGACCTCACGGCGGGGACGTACGACTCGACGTTTCTCGAGAAGGCGCAGAAGCTCCTCAGCAACGTCGTCATGCTCCGCCGCACCAAGGAGGGCGTGTCGGGCGAGCTGAGTGTGCCGCCGAGGGAGGAGCTCACCCGTGCGTCGACCTCTCCTCGTTGTCGCCCAGCTCGGCGGGCCCCGACTGACTCGCCTCGTCTGCACGCAGTCTACCTTCCGCTCTCGCCGATCCAGCGCTTCTGGTACTCGCGGCTCCTCACGCGCTCGGACGTCGGCACCCTCCACGAGCTCCTCGGCGACTCGATCGCGCTCGACGAGGCGGTGCTCGAGTCGGCCAAGGAGGAGGCGAACGCTGCGACGGGCAGGGACAAGACCTCTGCTCTGGCGCGCGTCGCCAAGCTTGAGGCGGCGGTCGCGGCGCGCAAGAGCGCCACGAGCTCGCCCAAGGTCGACGTCCACGGCCACAAGCAGGCGCTGGCGCAGATGCACAAGCTCGTCGAGGAGGAGAAGAAGAAGAAGGCTGGCGACGCCGGCGAGTGGAAGAAGCTCATGATGCTCATGATGCAGCTCCGCAAGTGGTGCGTCCCCCCCCTAGTCCTCTCGACGACACAGCCTGACTGACCCCTCGACGCCGTGTCCTGCAGCTGCTCGCACCCGTACCTGCTGCCCAACTCGGAGCCGGACGGCGAGCTCACGGTCGACGAGCACATCGTCGGCGCCTCGTCGAAGCTCATCGCGCTCGACAAGATCCTCGGCGACGTCCTGCCCAGAGGCGAGCGCGTCCTCATCTTCAGCTCGTTCACCCGCATGCTCGACATCCTCGAGGACTACATGACCCTGCGCTCGTACAAGTGTGCGTCCTCGTCCTCTTCCGCTCTCGGCTCGGCTCGAGGCGGGTGGGTTAGGACGTCGAGCTGACCCAGGCTCCCTCCTCGCACCTGCAGACGCGCGCCTCGACGGCCAGACGTCGCGCCCTCGTCGCGCCCTCGACATCCGCCTCTTCCAGCGCGAGAACTCGGCGCTCCAGGTCTTCCTCATCTCGACGCGCGCCGGCGGCCTCGGCATCAACCTGACGGCGGCGACGACGGTCATCATGTTTGAGAGCGACTTCAACCCGCAGGTCGACCTCCAGGCCATCGCGCGCGCGCACCGCATCGGCCAGACCAAGACGGTGCACGTCTACCGCCTCATCACGCAGGGCTCGGTCGAGGAGCAGGCCCTGTCGCGCCTGCGCAAGAAGCTCTACCTGTCGCTCAAGATCATGGGCGGCATGCGCGACGCGACGGACCGCTTCGACGAGGATGAGGACGACGTCGCCGACGCGCCGAGCAAGAACGAGGACGACGCGCCTCGCCTGACTCGTGGAGGTGCGTGCGCCTCTTTGCCTCAGAACGAGCTTCGCCGCGCTGGCAGCTGACGTCGCGCTCCTCCGCGATCCTCGCAGAGCTCATCGCCATGCTCCGTGCCGGCACGGGCGCCGTCGCCACCGAGGACGAGAACGGCAACGACGCGTTTGAGGCGTTCCGCCGGGCGTCGTTCGCCGAGCTGTGCCAGCGCGGCCGCGAGCGCGACGCCGACAAGGACGCTGGCGTCAAGGTCGAGCTCGGCGAGGCGGTGACCGACGAGGAGCGCGAGCGGCTCGCGCGCGAGGAGGAGGAGGAGGAGCGCAGGCTCCTCGCCGGGCGCGAGGCCATCTCGTCGCGCAAGTGGCAGGGCAAGATGTACGTCGCGACCAACAAGGACATTCGCCAAGGTGCGCTCGCCGCTGCTCTCTATCCGCTCGCCGGTCGTCGTCGAGAACTGACCTAAAGCCGGTCCGTGCGCAGAGTGGGAGCAGCTCGTCAAGCGCCAGTCCAAGGCGCGCATCGTCATGATCGACGGCCACGCCGTCGCCAAGGACTCGATCGTGCGCCTGCGCCTGCTCTTTTTCACAGCGTAGTCGAGCTGACGAGCCTCTGTGCGCCCGCAGTCGACCAAGGCCTGGGAGGCCGTCCCGACCATCACCTCGTCGGCCAAGGCGACGGCGCAGCTCGCCGGCGACAAGCGCACGGCGCGCAAGTTTGAGCACGAGGACTATTGCCACGCGTGCAAGGACGGCGGCAACGTGTACCTCTGCGGCGGCTGCCCTCGGGTCTGGCACGCGTCCTGCGTCGGCTTCACCGACAAAGAGCTCGTCCGCCAGTGGTGCGTCTCCCTGTACTCGCCTGGCCGTCTCCTCGAGACAAAGCTGACGATTAGCTGAGCTCTGCAGGATGTGGTTCTGCCCGCAGCACAAGTGCGCCTCGTGCGCTCGCTCGACGTCGGCCGCCGGTGGCCTCCTCTTCCGCTGCCAGGTGCGCTCCCCTTTCGCGCTCTCGATCGCCTTGAACTTGCGACGTAGCGTACGAGCTGACACCCTCACTTGCTCCGTCGTGCTGCAGACGTGCCCGGTCGCCCAGTGCGAGGACTGCCTCGAGGACGGCTTCGACGAGGTCGGCGACCAGCTCCCCGAGCTGCTCTACCTCGGGTTCGCCTCGCAGAAGCAGTGCTACTGGATCCGGTGCGCAGGGTGCGTCGAGCACTTCCGCGAGAACCCGAAGGAGGAGGCGGCGCGGCGGGCGGCCGAGGTCAAGGCGGAGAAGAAGGCGGCCAAGGCCGGCTACGTGTGGTGACGGGGGTTGCGCTTGATTAGTACTGTCCTTGCTATCGCTATGCATCGGTTTGCTCTCTCGCTAGTCCTCGTCGACCGACTTGTGCCGCGAAACTGATGAGACGTGAGCCGAAGAGCACGGTCGAGAGGCGCCGCCTCCTCCAACCACTCGCCACGCTCCACCGCACCTGCTGCCCACCTGAGCACGATGGCTCGCAAGAACGCCGCACAGAAGAAGGCCGCCGAGGAGGCGCGCCAGAAGCTCGAGCAGGAGAACCCGGACGAGGCCGCCCGCCTCGAGGAGGAGCGCGCCGGCAAGAGCAAGAAGCAGATGAACCGCAAGGACAAGCCGTGCGTCTGCCTCTCTCTCGGCAGCTCCCCTCTCGTGCCTGACTGACGGTCCATGCGTTCGCAGGTGGGACGTCGAGGGGACGGACCACTGGTCCATCGAGCCGTTCCAGGAGGGCGACATGAAGGGCGTCCTCCTCGAGGAGAGCAGCTTTGCCACGGTGCGCACACCCTCCCCTACTGTGCTTGTGCGGCGGTCCGTGAGCGCACGCTGACCCTCGGCGAACTCGCAGCTCTTCGCCAAGTACCGCGAGACGTACCTGCGCGAGATCTGGGGTCACGTCGAGACGGCGCTCAAGAAGCACGTGCGTGTCCTCCAGTCCTTCTGTATCCTCCGGGCCGAGCGACCAAGCTGACGAGCGGCGCGGCGGTCATGCAGGGTATCGAGGCCATCCTCGACCTCGTCGAGGGCTCGATGACGGTCAAGACGACGCGCAAGACCTACGACCCGTACATCATCCTCAAAGCCCGCGACCTCATCAAGCTCCTCGCACGAAGCGTGCCCTTCCCGCAGGTGCGTCCCTGCTTGCGCTCCCTTCCCGTCTCTCCCGGAGCGCCCGCTCACGCCCCTTCCTCCTCGTCGCGCAGGCGGTCCGCATCCTCGAGGACGGCATGGACTGCGACATCATCAAGATTGGCAACATCATCCGCAACAACGAGCGCTTTGTCAAGCGGCGACAGCGCATCCTCGGACCGGGCGGGTCCACCCTCAAGGTGCGCCCCTTCTCGCACGCGCCCTCCTCTCCCTGGCTCGCTCGGCAGCTGACCCTCTCCTCGCACAGGCCATCGAGCTCCTCACGCAGTGCTACGTGCTCGTGCAGGGCAACACGGTCGCGGCCATGGGCGGGCACAAGGGCCTCAAGGAGGTGCGCAAGATCGTCGTCGACTGCATGAAGAACGTGCACCCGATCTACCACATCAAGGTGCGCCCTCTCGCTCACCTCCCTCTGCCATGCCCTGCTAACGCTGCGTGCGCCGTCTGCAGGAGCTCATGATCAAGCGCGAGCTCGCCAAGGACCCCAAGCTCGCCGAGGAGAACTGGGACCGGTTCCTGCCCAAGTTCCGCCGGCGCCGCGAGAAGAAGCGCGGACCTGGCTCGGGCGAGGGTGGAGCGGGTGCTGGTGCCGGGGTGTCGGGCGCCAATGCCATCGTCGTCGACGGCGCAGAGAGCCAGCCGCCCGCGGCCAAGAAGCAGAAGAAGGACAAGAAGCCGTACACGCCGTTCCCGCCCGCGCAGATGCCGAGCAAGGTGCGTCCCCACTCCCTCCCTCTCGCTCGTCTTGCGCAGGAGCATCGAGAGCTGACGACGAGGCGGCATCGCCCCTCTGTCACAGATCGACCTCCAGCTCGAGTCGGGCGAGTACTTCCTCAAGCCGCGCGAGAAGCAGCAGCGCGACGAGGCCAAGCGCGCCGCCAAGGTGCGCACCTCTCCCTTCTCCTCCTCCCCTGCGCGCACAGCTGACCCGGGAGCCACGTTGCCCGCACGCTCGCAGCAAGCGGCCGTCGTCGCCGGCCGGAAAGACGAGCGCGCCAAGGCGTTTGTCGCGCCCGAAGAGGGGCCGGCACGCGCCGTCGTCGGCAGCGTGGGCGACGGGGCCAAGAAGGACAAGAAGAAGCGCAAGCGCGACGAGTAGGGCGCGAAGAGGCGTCGAGCGGGGGAGCGAGGTGGAGGAGCGCCGAGGGAGGTCGAGGTCTGAGGGGGAAGGAGCTGGTTCTCGCTGGCGTGCACTGTCAAGCCTTGTTGTCACATCCTCTCGGTCTCTCTCTCTCGCGGGGAGCGCATGGAGGATGGGCGAGAGGAGCGCGCGCTGACGGGGAGGTGGCGGCGCAAGGGGTTCGAGCGCTCGCCGTCGTTGCCCGAGGAGGTGCGAGATGCGGCAGGGTTACAGGCGTTTACAACAGGGCAGGGGGATGCGGGCGGTGCTCAGTAGATCTGCTCGGGCGAGAAGGTGCGAGAGTCAGCTCGAGCTCGCACGAGGGAGAGAGAGAGGGGGGGACCCGTCAAGCGCACCTCGTCAAACGGCCTCGTGTCGGGCCAGCACGACTCGAACACCTCGTTGACGACGCGCTGTGCCTCGTCGGGGCTCGCGCAGTTGGGGTTGGCCGCGACCGAGAGCGTCGCGCGGCGCCGGACGCACGCCTGGTGCTGCTTGGCAAAGTGCCAGTTGCGCCGCGTGAACTCGCGCCCGAAGCGGCAGTCGCCCGAGAGGGTCTCGGCGCGGATCTGCGGGTGTGCACGAGAAAGAGGGGCCGAGGTCAGCGAGGGCGAGGGGGAGGGAGAGGAGGGAGAGGAGGCAGGAGGAGAGAGAGAGGGACAAGGGCGCACCTCGGTGCAGGCGTGCGCGCGCAGGTCGTCGCCCCACTTTCCCCGGGGCACGAACCTCCTCTCGTCGTACGCGTGGACGAGCTCGTGCGCGAGCGCGTCCTCGACGTGCTTGCGGCTCATGAACCGGTTCTGGCACAGGAGGATGCCGAGTTCGGGCGAGAAGCCGCCGGCCATGGTGGGCGGGCACGGGGCGCACGTGATTGGGAGCGGGAGGTGAGGGGTCGGAGAGTCCGAGGGCGAGGGCATGGAAGAGTTGGGCGAGGGAGGGAGGAGCGAGATGTGCGTGAGGAGGAAGCGGACGATCGGACCTGCGAGGGCGAGGGGCCGCGCGTCAGTCGAGGGCGTGTGGGCTCGCGCACCTCCATCGGCCGGCAGGCCCAGTCCGGACAGCTCTGCCGTGCCCGAACCAGACCAGAGGGAAGAGGGGCGACGCACTGTCCCTCGACAACTCGTCCCTCCACTTCTCGCAGCGGCGGCAGTCTGCGGCCTCGCGCTTTGGGTCCCGCGGCGGCGCGTCTTGTGCAGCGGTCGGGTCGTCGTGCATGATGGGCCCGTCGGACCACTGGGCGGGCTGGGGCGAGTCGCAGCGGAGTGGTGGAGGCGCGGCGAGGGCGGTGAGGGAGCGGCGCCATTGCTCGAACGAGGCGCGGAACGAGGGCGAGTCGGCGGGCGTGAACGCGGGTTGCTGTGGTGGCCTCGTCATGGCTGGAACCAAGCGCGCGACAGAGCTTGAGAAGACCGGACCCAAGAGGAGCTCACTACTCGCCTGCCGTCGCTCCTCTCGCTCACGCTGCTCGCGGCCCTTGCTGCCCACAGCCCCACGTGCACCATGGACATCGACGAGGACGAGGCCTTCCTGTACGGCGACGCGCCCGCCGCAGCTCCCTCTGGCCAAGGTGAGCTCTCCCTCCTCCCCCGCTCGTCTCATCGCCCGCTGCGAACTCGCTCACCTCGACTCGGCTGACCCTCTGAGCCCGTGCAGCAGACTCGCAAGCAGCGTGCGTTCCTCTCAACTGGGCCTCGCCCTCGTCCCAGGTGCCCGCGCTGACCTCGACTCGCGCTCACAGCGACGCACTCGCCGACGCCAACCCGGCCGACCAGGACGACGGCGATGACGGCGACGAGGGCGAGGAGGAAGACGACGACAGCGACGATGTGCGCCTGTCGTGCCCTTCCTGCCTGCGCACCGCAAGCTGACCTCGCGCACCTCGACCGCAGGACCTCGAGATCATCCTCGACGGCGACGGCGTCGCCCCGCCTCCTCAGTGCGTCCGGGCCTGCACTCGTCTCGCGGGAGGTACCTGAGAACGGAGACTGACGCGACTGTGCTCCCGCAGAGCGCGCCGACCTCTTCCACCTCGTCCCGCCGCCCTCTCGCCGCAGAAGCGTGCGTCCCTTTGACCTTGTCCTTTTGACTCTGCGCGCGTGCTGACCCTCTCGTCACCGACGCCTGCAGCCAACATCGCCCCTGCGCCGTCCGCGACGACCGAGTACGCGCCGCTCGACCGCCCGGGCGTCACCAAGCCCACCGCGTCGACCTCGGTCGGCCCTCCCTCGCTCGCCAACCCGGACGCGACCGCGACCGACCCAGCCTCGACCGCCATCCTCGCCGCCCAAGCCCTCGAGGGCACGCCCAACCCGGACCTGCCCCTGACGCCCGGCGGCACGGGCGACCCGCTCAAGGCGCCGACGCCCCTCCCCGCTGGCGTGACCGAGCTCGTCCCGCGCGGCTCGCTCGTGCCCCTCGAGCTCAAGCCCGCGTCCAAGCCGAGCTTCAACGTCGACGCCGTGGCCAAGGACAGCGACGGCCGCGACCTGTTTGACGTCGACCTCGACCAGCTCGACGACAAGCCGTGGCGCCGCCCCGGGGCCAACATGGCCGACTACTTTAACTATGGCATGAACGAGGCGACGTGGAAGAACTATGCGCGCAAGCAGCGCGAGCTGCGCGGGTCCGAGAGCGCTTCGGCCAACCCTTTCGCCGTGCGTGCCTCTCGCCCTCTCCCTCTGTCCCCCTCTCCCTCCTCCTCTTCCCTCTCTCGCTCATCTCCTCGCTCCCCTGCGCACTCTCCCAACCGCATCCCCACTGACGCTCGCCCCCCTCTCTCTCTCGCTCGCGCGCGCGCAGGGCTTCGCGACGGGCAACATCCAGCAGGCGTGGACCGACCTCTCGGCCGAGCACAAGCAGCTCCTCATGGGCACCATCATGGGCTTCCAGCCGGGCTCGATGCCGCCGCCGGCGCAGATGGCCCAGATGGCCCAGATGGGCATGTTGGCGGCGCAGGCGCAGGCGGGCGCGGGCGGCGCGGGAGGAGGAGGAGGCGCGGCGGCGCAGGGCGGCATGGGCGCGATGCAGGCCATGCAGCAGGCGATGCAGCAGCAGGGCATGGGCATGGGCATGGGCATGGGCGGCGCGGGCATGATGGGCATGCAGGGCTTGACGCCCGCGCAGCAGATGGCGGCGAGGAACGGCATGGCGCAGATGCACGCCCAGCAGCAGCAGCAGGCGCAGATGCTCGCGCAGCAGCAGTACCAGCAGCAGCAGCAGCAGATGCAGGCGCAGGCGGCGGGTCAGGGCCAGGGCGGCGACGGCGAGGCGAGCAATGGCGTCAAGCGCGAGGACTGTGCGTCCTCCCTCGAGCTCTCTCTATGCGGACGGTCTCTGACGCTCCTCTCTGTGCAGCCGAGTCCGTCGCTCCTTCTGCGCAAGGCGACGACGCCGGCGCTGCGTCGTCCGAGGCGCAGGGCGACCTCCAGTCGGGCGACGTCGCCGGGTTCGGCCTCGTGCGTCGCCTCTCTCTCGTCGCTCGCTCTCCCCTGCTCGACGCCCGGTCCCTGACACCTTCTCGTGCGCGCAGGACGCCGCCAACCCCGCTTTCGGGGCCGTCCCGGGCATGCCGATGAACCCGATGCTCGCCGCGCGCGGCGGCCGAGGCGGCATGATGGGCGGCGTGCGCGGTGGGCGCGGCCTGCCCGCCGTCCCGGGCATGGGCATGATGGCCCGCGGCGGCGCGATGGGCATGGCCGGGCGTGGCCGCGGCGGCATGGCGATGGGCGCAGGAGCGGGCGTCCCCGCCGCGGTCCCGACCGGCCCTCGCGCCGCGCTCCCGCCGGGCCACATCCCGACGGGCCCGAGGGCAGGCGCCGTGCCGCCGACCGGCCCGAGGGTCAGCGCCGCGCGCTCGTACCGCGACAAGGACGTGGACCGGTTCGGCGGCGCATCGGGCGGCGCAGCAGACGGCGGGCTCGACTACGGCGCCGGCGCCGGCGCAGGAGCCTCGTCGCACGCCGCCGACGACGCCGACCGCTCGCCGGTGCGCAGCCGTTCGAGGCGCGAGTCGCCCGACTACGGCCGCGACGCGCAGCCGAGGCGCAGCAGCCGGTACGAGCGCAGCCGCAGCCGCGAGCGCGCCTCGTCGACGCGCGACCGCAGCGACCGGGACCGCTCGGAGCGCGACCGTGAGCGTGAGCGCGAGCGCGACCGCGAGTTTGAGCGCGAGCGCGACCGCGAGCGGCGGCGGGCGGCCGAGGAAAGCGGCGGCGGCGGCAGCGGCGACAAGAAGCGCGGCGTGTCCGACTTCTTCCCGGACAAGCGCAGCGTGTCTCCCGGCTTGCGGATCCGCGGCGCCGGCTCGCGCGAGGAGTCGCCGCCGCGCCGCACGAGCTCGAGGCGCGACGACCGCGAGCGGGACGACGGCGGGCGCAGGTCGCGCGGCGGGACGTACTCGCCCGGGCCTGACGGTGGGCGCAGGTCGTCGAGGAGGACCAAGTGGAGCGACGACGAGGGCGAGGCGGACGACTCGAGGAAGCGCAAGGCGGAGGACGAGGTCGAGGGGGACCGCTCGCGCCGCAGGTCGACGAGGAGGGCCGACTGAGGTCGAGCAACGGAGGAAAAGCAGGCGTCGCAGCCTGGGTCGACGACGTCTGTGCAGCTCAGCTTGATTGCGCTTCACCTGTCCTGTCTCGAGAGAGCTTCCTGAGCGAGTCGTCCGAAAGTCGAATCTCGCCGGCGCAGCTGCTCGCGAGCTCTCTTCTGCTCGTTGAAGCACACGAAGGAAGAAGGAGCGCTCGAGTTACAACAACACACGATGGGCTGCAGACACGGCGAAGAGGACGAGAGGCTGCGAGGCGGTCCGAGCGAGGTCAGCCAGACGGTCGCAAGCTTTGAGCACGCGGACGGGACGCACCTGAGAAGCGCTAGAGCCGCTTCATCTGCTTCTGCGCGTCCTTCATCTTGCCCTTGACGCGGTCCGTGCCAGCGTCGAGCTGGTCGAGGACGTCCTCCTGCAGTGCGAGCTCGGCGTTGATCATCTCGCCGAGGTGCCGTTGCCGCCGCAACGCCGCCGTGAGCGCCTCGAGCTTCGAGTCCTGGTCGTCCATGTACTGCTGCTGGAGCTGGAGCACGCCGCCGTTGTCGAGCGCGCGCGTCTCGGGCGTCTCGAGCGAGGCTGCAGCGGCGGCGCCGAGTACCCGCGCCGGTGCGCGTCCTGCGCCGCTCAGCAGGGCCTGACGCACGGCCGTCGGCGGCTCGTCGTCACCTGCTCGAGGTGTCGAGCCCGTACGCCCGGCGCCGGCTCGCGGCCCGCGCCCAGCCATGCGGCCGAGCTCCTCGACCTCGCCCTGGAGCCGCTCGACGAGGGCGCTGCGGCGGTGCAGCTCGCCCTCGGTCATGCCGTCCTTGGCGAGGACCTGCAGGCCGCTCGCGAGGTCGCCGATGCGCCGCACGAGGTCGACGAGCGCCGTCTTGGCCTCCTTGGCCGTCGCGTGCGCCGTCGACGAGCTCGCGAGGAGCTGGGCGTCGCGCCGGTCGAGCGTCGTGCGCAGCTGGCGGGTCGCGCCCTCGACGGCGGCGTGCTCGGCCGTCCACGCCGTCGCGGTCCAGCTGCGACTCGCCGCGCTCTCGCCGCCCGCCGCCGGCCCTGCGCCGCCGGACCCCTCGGGCGGCGCCGCGAGAAAGTCCTTGAACGTGCGGCTGCTGCGCCACCTGGGGTCGCGGTCGGCGAGGATGGCCCGCAGCCAGTGCTCGAGTCCTGCGCGACGCTCCTCGAGCTGGGCGTCCGAGAGGTCGCGGGCCCCGGCGAGTGGGGCGAGGAACCAGCTGCCCGGGTGCTTCGGCGGGAGCTCGGCCGGCGGGGGTGCGCCGCACGTGGCGGCGAGCTTGTGGTGCAGGGCGGCGAACGCAGAGTAGCGCTGCTGGATCGAGTAGCTCCGAGTGGGGAGCGAGATCGAGACGGTGAAGGCGACGTGCGGGTCGGGCTTGGCGGAAAGCTTGGTGAAGGTCGGCACAGAGACCGACTGGATCGGGTCGCTCGTCGCAGATTTGGCTGCAAGCGACATGGCGAGGGTGCGAGAGGTCGAGGACGGAGAGGAGAGGAGCGGGCGGGGCGGACGGCGGCCACGAGTGACGCAACCTCTCTCTCTCGCACAGACGGCGACTGAAGATGGTCGAAAGGGTGATGCACAGCACTACAGACACGCGCACGATCATGGAGGACAAGAACTAAAGACAAGCGAGGGGTGACAAGGATGTGCGAGAGAGCGAGAGAGGGTGCGAGGGGCGAGCGCGCTCAGAGGCCAGGACCTGGCGGGGGCTGCGGCGGGCCTGGCCCTGTCCCTGCCTCCTCGGCGGCGGCGGCCGACACGATGCCGTACGCGAGCGCGCCCCACGCCGTCTGCGCGAACGGGTTCGGCGGCATGCCCTGCTGCGGCATGGCCGGCGGCAGCATGTACTTGTGCGCCGTCGCCGGGTGCTGCTGGTGCGGCGCGAGGTGGTGGTGCATGGGCGGGACGGGGCCGTACAGGTTGGGCTGGAGCGGGTGCGGCGGCCACATGGGCGGCTGGGGCATGAAGTGCATGGCGGCCGGGTCGCCCGGGTTCATCGGCATGCCTGGCGGCGGGAACGGCGGGTGGAACGCGTGGGGTAGGTGAGGTGGAGGAGGGGGTATCGGCGCGTGCGCCTCGTTGGACGAGACGGGCGTCACCTCGGACGACGTGGCCGGCGTCGGGAGCTGGGCGTTGCTGGCGGCGGCAGGTGGGGCGGCGACGAGGCCAGACGGGGAGGTCGTCGTCGAGTCCTCGCCGGTCTGGCCAGCAGCTGCGGCGGCGGCGAGGTTGGCCTTGGCGGCGGCGGCAGCTTGTCGTTTTTGGGCGAGCGAGGCGGGCCGATTGACCTTGTGGAGCTTGTCTGCGGGCGCGCATGTCGACGACGAGGTCAGCGAGTGCGGCAGGAGAGAAGGGCGAGGACGAGATGGTGGACGCACAGTAGAGCGAGCAGGCGTTGCAGCACAGCCGGCCCTCGGGGTCCTTGCGCCACATGGGCGTGCTCGTCGCGCCGCAGTTGTTGCAGCTCGGCGGGACGCCGCTCGCCGCCGCTTGCGCCGCCGCGCCGTTCGACGTGCGCTTCGACGCGTTCGACTTGCCGAACGTCTTTGGGCGCGGCTTCGAGTGCAGCTTGAGGTACAGGCCGCAGCTGCAAGACGAGCTCAAGGTCAGTCGCCGACGACAACGCGAGGGAGGAGGAGCAGAGAGCGACGCACGCGTTGCACAAGAGCTCGTCGTGAGGTCCTCGGCGCCAGAGCGGCGTCGTGATGCTGCCGCAGTGCGAGCAGACGGGGCCCTCGTGGCCCTCGCCCGCCTCCTCCTTGACGGCGCGCCGCTGCCCGTTGCCCGGCAGCTGCGTCGAGTGCGGGTTGCGGTTCTTCTTGCTGCCGTTGGCGAGCTTGGACGAGCCCGCGTCGCCGCCGTCCGGCTCGGGGCTGTTGGCGCGCGAGCCCTTGGTCTTCTTGCCGCCGCCGCCGCCGCCCTTGGCCTTGCGCTTGCCCTTGGCCGTCGCGCTCGGCTGCGGCGCGCCGCCACCGTCGGCGTGGAGCTGCGCCGCGCGCTCGACCTCGCGCGCCGCCTGCTCGGCGAGCGACAGGTGCGCGTCGGGGTGGTCCGAGCCGTCGCCAACCGACGCCGCGCCCGTCGCGCCGCCGATGTCGAAGCGGGACGCGTCGCGGTCGACCGCCTCGAGGCTGTTGGCGCGGCTGCGCATCTGGGCGAGGCTCATGCCCTCGAACGGGTCCTTGCCCTCGTTGAGCGAGCCCGAGCAGGGCGGGATCGCCGCGTCGCCCGGGCTCGTCTCGGAGCGGCCCTCGAGGTCGCGCCAGACGTGGTCCATGCCGTCGGCGGCGGCGGTCGGGGTGACGCCTGCCGACGACGACGAGTGGAACTCGCCCGTCGTCGGGCCCAATTCGAGCTCGAGCTCGCCGAGGATGCTCGGCTCGGGCGACGGCGTGAGGAAGCGTGGGTACGGCGCGATGACGGGCTGGTACATGCCGTACGACGAGAAGAAGGCGGGAGGGGCGGCTGTCGGCGGGGCCGAGGAGAGCGCCGAGGGGAGGTCCGAGAAGACGGTCGCCGTCGGCGGGAGGGCAAAGCTGGGCGAGGGGAGGGCGGGCGGTGCTGCCGAGGAGGGAGGCATGCCGAAAGGGAAGACGCCGTGCGAGGCGGTCGCGGACGAGGTCGACGCGGCGAACGGGTCGCTCGGGCCCGAGCCGGGGAACGGGTAGCCCGGGAACCCGAACGCGTTGAGCGCCGCCATGGGCTGCGGGTGCTGCAGCGTTGGCAGCTGCTGATGCTGCGCGGCCGACGACGACGACGAGGAGTCAGCGGCGGGAGGCGCGCCCGCCTGCTGCCCCTGCGCGCCATGCTGCTGCTCGACGGCCTGCTGCGGCGCCGGCTGTGCGGGCGGCTGCGCCTGCGCCGCACGAGGCGAGTCCGAGATGAGGGCCGTCCAGACTGGGGTGGCGATGATGCGGCTCTGGTTGGGCTGCGAGACCGAGGGGAGCGGCGAGTAGCCCCACTCGGGCGACGGGTTGAACGCGAGTCGCTGCGGCTGCGGCGCGCTCATGAGGGGAGGGGTTGGTGCTGGTTGGCCGGGATGAGATGAAGGCTGCGAGAAGCTGGTGGGGAGCGCAGACTGGCTGAGGGCGGCGAAAGTCGGCGGCTGAGGAGGAACGGGGACATGGGTCGACGGCTGCGAAGGACGGGAACGCGGCGCTCGTCAGCACAGCCCTCTGCGGGACGAGAGAGGCCTGCAGAGAGCGTGTGCGCACCTGTGCGGCTTGGAGGGTCGTGCGCAAGAAGGCCTCGAGATCTTCTGTCGCGCGCCGACGCTCATGCGCCTCGACGCTCGCGTGCAGGCCGTACAGGTCGCCGTCGCGCACGGCCGACTGGACGGGTCCGTGACGCTGCTCCATGTGCCAACGACGCCAGTACAGGTTCTCGATGCGCGACTCCTGCGGCGCCGGTGGGCGGAGGGGCCATCGGAAGCGAAGGTTGCGGGGAAGGGGAAGGAGGGTCGGGATGGGTCAGCTCGCGCGTCGGGGCTGGCTCGCAGTGGAGCTGGCGACGAGGAGACGCACCTGGTCGAGGAGCTTTCTCGCCCTGCCGTTCCACGCGTTCCAGGTCTGCTTGAGGCGCGGAAGCTCGTCGTCGCCGGGAGCGGGGTCGAAAGGTGTCGGCTGTCGAGGCGGGGCGAAGAGGGCGTGTCGGCAGGAGGGGGACGGGGAGGGTAGGCGTGCGAGGTCAGGACGGTGTTCTGCTGGTCGCACTGGGCTGCCCGTCGCGCGGTGGGACGCCTCGGGCTTTGAAACCCCGCAGCGGATGTGCCCCGCCGCCACTCGAGCGCGACGCGGCGCTGCCGAGCGTGCGTGGGTCGGCGCAGGTCGGGCGTGAGGGTGCGAGGACGCTTGAGGGGTGGGCGAGGGGCGGGCGGCAGACGTGGACCGCAAAGCCGAGTCGAAAGTCCGGCGAGGCGGTGCCAGGAGGAGGGAGAGCCAAGGGACGCGGCGACGCGAGAGGGAAAACGGACCAACTCACATCAAGCCGAACGACGAATGGTCTCATCCGCGTGCACCGAGCCGTCTTGCTGTGCTCCTCGGGTCAGAATAGGCGGGCTGGTGGGTGGGACGGCGAGGCGAGGACGACGACGGTCGTTTGAGTCGGCGCCGGCTGGTGGCAGCTGCGGCGGCGGCGACTGGGCGAGGCGGGCTCGAAGTGCGACGAAGTAGTCGAGCGAGAGGCTGGTCGAGCTGGTCGCTGGTGGGCTTAGCAGCTCATGTCGAGGCGGGGCGAGGTCGAGGTCGAGATGGTGGAGGCGAGGAGGTCGAGTCGGCGAGGACGAGGGCGCGGCCGGTTTGGGTAGGGCGAACAGCGAGTGGCGCAGGCGCAGTCGAGTGCGTCGTGTGCCGTCGAGGTGTACGAAGAGCGGAGGACGAGCGGTGCGCACAACCCCGCAGGCGTCGGACCTCGCCCGCTCGCGCCTTCTTGCGCTGAACTCGCTCGCTTCGACGCGCTCGTGCATCCGGCGCACACTCGTCTCGGTCGCAAGAGAGGGCGCGTCGGGCCCTTGCGTCGAGAAGGCATCTGGCATCTGGCTGTCCTCGTCGCTCGACCTTCTCAGACGGCCGAGCGTGCGGTGGTCGGGCTCTCGCTCAGCCGGAAGCCTCTCTGGCTCTCGCCGCCGACGAGTACGAGCGCGAGAGAGGAAGGGGAAGGATGCGTGCGTATGTTACAGTGACGAGGATGCGGTAGAGGCGTGCGAGGACGAGCTGCGGGCGCAGCGGCGGGCCTCGCCGACCATGCAATTGTAGACGTCTAGTCGTGAGGATCTGCAGTGCGAGAGCGAGAGGATGTCAGCTCAAGGCAAGGTGGGAGAGGTCGGGGCAGGGAGGGAGGAGGAAGGAAGGACGCACAGTAGCCGCGCATGTCCGTCTCGCGCCACATCTCGGCGAGCAGGATCTCGGTCGCCATGTACGCCGCCGGCAGCGGGTACCTTGTGTCGCCCGAGACGTGCCCGGGCAGGTTGTGCGCCTTGTCCGCCTCGACAAAGAGCCCGGCGAGCGTCGTCCGCCAGTCGTACCCGTCCTCGACCATCCTGCGCCCGTTGCGCGCGAGCCGCGCCCGCAGCGCCGGGTCGAGCATGAGCTTCTCGATCGCGTCGGCGTACTGGACCGCGTCCTCGAGCGGGCTGTCGTCGGGCTCGTGCTCGACGAGGATGCCCGCGAGCTCGTTCGGGTCTTGCACCTTGCGGCCCGCGCCGTCGAGCTCGCCGAGCTGCTCCGGGAGCGCACCTGCACGCGCCGTTATGATGGGCAGGCCCGACGCCATGGCCTCGCCGACCGCGATCGAGATGCCCTCGCCCATGGTCGGCAGGAGGAACAGGTCGGCCGCCGCGTAGTACTCGCCGAGGTCGCTCTGCGTGCCGACGAGCCGCACAAAGTCGCCGAGCGATGCGAGCTTGATGAGGTTCTCGAGCTGGGTGCGCAGGCCGCCCTCGCCGACCATGACGACGAGAAAGTCGTCCTCGGTGCGGCGGATGAGCTCCTCGACGATGGGCGGGATGAGGAGCGTGCGCTTCTGCGGGTCGAGGCGCCCGACGACGACGATGACGAACGTCTCTGGCTCGACGCCGAGGAGCGCCGCCTTGGCCGCGTTGCGCTCGGCGGGCGTCGCCGGCTTGAACTGTGACGCCTCGATGCCGAGCTTGACAATGCCGATGCGGCTCGCGTCGAGGTGGCCGTTGTCGACGAGCCAGGTGCGCAGGTAGTGCGAGCACGTGATGGTGCGGGCGAGGTACCGCTGCATGATGATCGACAGGCGCGGGTAGCCGCCGGACTTCCAGCCGTTGTACGCCTCGTTGTGCAGGTACTGCAGCGGTGGATCACGAGTCAGCTCGCCTGCACAAGGCTCGTGTCGAGAGAGTGGCAGAAGGTCCGCGACGCACGTCGATCCACTCGACGTCGGGCATCTGCTCGGCGAGCGCCGGCAGCATCTCGTACGCGAGCTGGCTGTTGCTCATGATGACCTGGCGCACGCCGCGCGACTCCACGAGGTGCTTGAGGTACCGCGGAAAGTCGTGAGGGCGGAGGAAGCTCGGGAGGACGTGGATGTCGTGCGTGTACTGGAGCGCGAAGGGCCGCAACTCGACGCCCTCGGGGAACTTGCTCAGCGTGCAGACGACCGTGACGCGGTAGCCGGCGAGCGCGTACAGCTGGATCATGTGGAGCGCACCTGGAGGGAGGGAGCGAAAGAGGAGCACAGGGAGCGTCGAAGAGGGGTCAGCTCGGCCGAAGCGGATCGAGCGCGAGGAGGTACGAGCGCGACGAGCGGAAAGGGTAACGCACCGATGTCGGCGCCGCCAACGTACAGCCACGGCAGGATGAACATGATCTGCTTGTCGGTGTGCGCGAGCGCGTGCTCGAAGGGCGGGTCCCACACGACGGGCGCGAGCTGGACGCCGTGCTTGGGCTTTTTGGTCGGGAACGCCTTGCCGAGCGTCGGGTGCTTGCGCTCGATGTGCTCCTTGAGCTGCTCGAAGCCGTTGACGAACGTGTTGCCCCACCGCTTGGTGCGGAACTTGGGGTCGTTGACGCGGTACCTGCGCGAGAGGACGAGAGAGGGAGGGAGGAGGCGACGATGTCAGCCCGCTGCTCGCTCCAGTCACAGAGGGAGCGAGGAGACAACGTCGCGCACCAGTACAGCGGCTCAAGGATGGTGCCGCCCCAGAAGCCGGCGTCGGCGAGGCACATCCAAAAGTCCCAGTCCTCGCCGCCGTCGTGGAACTCGACCTCGTTGTACCTGCATCCGCTCATCTCGAGCGCGCGCGCCGTGTACACCGCCGCGTTCGGGACAAAGTTGCCGAGGCGCCAGTTGCGCTGGCCCGAGTGCAGGCCCGTCGTCACCGTCTCGTTCGACGCGCCCCACTTGATGTACCGAAACCCGCCCAGGTCCCAGTCCGGGTTGCTCTCGAGCATCCAGCACGTCTTCTCGAGCGCCGTAAGCTCGAACAGGTCGTCGTCATCGAGCGAGACGAGGTACTTGGGCGGCGGGTCAAAGTGCGTAAAGACGTGCGCGAGCCCGACGTTGCGCGCGGCGGCGAGGCCGGCGGCGCCCTCGTTCTTGACGACGACGACGCGCGGGTCGTGCGCGAGCTCGACGAGGAGCTCGCGCGAGCTCGGCTGGTCCGTGTGGTCGTCGACGATGACCCACACAAAGTTCTGCAGCGACTGGCCGAACAGGGTCGTCGCCGTCTCGCGCATGACGGTGCGCGGGTTGTTGGTCGCCGTGATGAGGGCGACGACGGGTCGCGAGAGGTCGGCTCGAGGAACGAGGAGGAACTGGGTCGAGGGCGGGCGGGAAGGAGCGACGGGCGTGTTGTTGTAAATCATGAGGCGCTCGAGGTGGTGGACCGGGAGCGGGTGCTCAGACGGGGCGAACGGGTGCGCCTTGGACGACAGGAGCGTGGCATGTCGAGGCCGTGATCGAGACGGATGGCGGCGCGACCACAGGACGACGGCGAGCCCAAGGACGACGCAGACGAGGAGGACGGGGATCCGACGGCGGCTCCTCCCAACGCGCACCCGGCTCGCCAGAGGTCGGGACCGGCGATCTGGCGGTCCATGTCGCGCAGTGTCACGCTGCGAGAGGGAGGCGGTAGGGGAGGGTCAGCTTCATCTCGAACGTGCAACTCGCGAGCTCTGGTCCCTCGCTCGCCGCACCCTGAGCCTGCTCATGTGCCGCCTGACAAGCTCGATGAGAGACTACTGCTCGCCCGCGACGGCTCAGCAGGTCCGCCCAAGCCCTCGAGAGTGTTCCCCCACCACGGCCGCCCGGGATGCGGCAGCTGGCGAGGTCGCGAGCGGGAACGGCGCCGCTGGGTGGCTGAGCTGGACTGACCGCGAGCCATGACATGTGCGGTGGGCGTGGCCCGGTCGAAGCAAGCGCACGAGGCTGTGAGAGCAGCGGAACGAGGCAGAGAGCGTCGCGGGACCAGTTGTAGCCGAGTTGTAATCGTGATTACGAAGTCGAGGTTGCCCCCCGAGAGCTTGCCTCGTCCCCGCCTCGCGCTCCTCCTCCTCCCGCACCTCGACTCAGTCGTCACACAGCCGCACGAGGTAAGCTTGCAGGTCCATGCTCTTGCGCCTTGTCCCACCTCTCGCAGCAGGCACAGCATGCCCCTCGCCAGCTGGGCGTCCCCGCACACGCGCGACTTCCCTCCTCCTCCTCCTCCTCCTCCCACCCGCACACCCTGACACCCCACTCCTCCCCGAACCCAGTCCCGCACCCACTCCAAGCCCTCGTACACCCTCGTCGCGCGTGGTCCTCGTCAAAGCCTCGTCCGCCTCTCCGTCGTCGCCTCCGTCGCCTTCGTCGCCTCATCACCTTCGTCGCTCCCGACACCTCGTCTTCGCCCGAGCCCCGCACGCCTCCCCAGGCCGCGTAGCTGATCTTGTTCTTTGCGCCGCCCCACCTACCCTCCGCCATGTCCGACTCGCTCACCGCCGCGACCAGCGACTCTGCCCGCAAGCGCTCGCGCTCCACCTCGCTCTCGAACGACGCGTCCGCCAAAAAGGCCAACCAGGCCGCCGCCGCGCCCGCCAAGCTCGAGGTCGACGATGAGATGCCGCCTGCGACCGAGACCGAGCCCGAGGTCGAGGGCGCCGACGACGCGCCCCAAGCCGACAACGGCGACGACGCCGACGCCGACGCCGTCAAGGTCGAGACGCCCGTCCAGATGAACGTCGACTCGAGCGGCATCCCGGCCAAGCCCGCCGTCGACCTCCCCGCCAACCCGGAGCAGGCGGCCCAGGATGCGGCGCCCGCCTCGCAGACGATCCAGATGCGCACCCTCATCGTGACCCAGGACGCGAGCATCATCATCGGCAAGCAGGGCAAGAACATCATCGAGATCCGCGAGAAGAGCGGCGCAAAGATCACCATCACCGAGGCCGTCCCGGGCAACCCCGAGCGCATCATGTCCGTCGGTGGGCCGCTCGACGCCGTCTCCAAGGTGCGCTCCTCTCTCCTCCCGCGCAGCGCCTTCTCTGTAGCGCGAGCTGACGCACGCTCGCTCGCACTCGCGCAGGCTTTCGGCCTCATCGTCCGCCGCATCAACGACGAGCCGTTCGACGTGCCCTCGGTCCCGGGCTCGCGCGCCGTCACGATCCGCTTCATCATCCCGCACTCGCGCATGGGCTCCGTCATCGGCAAGGGCGGCAGCAAGATCAAGGAGATCCAGGAGGCGTCGGGCGCAAAGCTCCAGGCCAGCGAGGCCATGCTCCCCGGCAGCTCCGAGGTGCGTCCCCTGCCTCCCTCCTCTCCCTCTCCTCCCTTGTACCGACCGAGCTGACGTATCTTCTCCCTGCGCCTACAGCGCGTCCTCTCGGTCTCGGGCGTCGCCGACGCCGTCCACATCGCCGTCTACTACGTCGGCTCGGTCCTGCAGGAGCACCCGCCGCAAGCCTCGAACCAGTCGTACCGCCCGAGCGGCGGCGACTACCGCGGCCCGCCGCCCGAGCGCGGTCCGCGCCCCGATCGCGGCCCGGGCGGCGGCGCGGCGGCGGCGGTCGGGCCTGGCGCGCAGACGCAGCAGCTGTACATCCCGACTGAGCTCGTCGGCTCGATCATCGGCAAGGGCGGCAGCAAGATCAACGGTGCGTCGCCTCGACCCTCTCTCGTGCATCGACTCGGTTGTCGTTGGTCCGGCTCGACTCGGCTGCTGACTCGCTGCGCCCTCCCCCTCGCTCGCTCCCCTCGGCGCAGAGGTCCGCTCCATGTCGGCGTGCCAGATCAAGGTGCGTCTGCCCCTCCTTCCTCGGCGCACTCTGCGCACCCGCTTGCACGTGCTGACCCGTCTTTCGCGTGCGTGCAGATTGCCGAGCCCGGCGAGGTCGGTCCAGGCGGCGCGCCCAACGAGCGTGTGCGTCCTCCATCCTCTCTCTCTCTCTCTCCTCGCGCTTGCCCCTTGCCTCAACCTGACGCTCTCTCTATCGCCGTCTCGCAGCTCGTCACGATCACGGGCCAGCCGTCTGGCATCCAGGTCGCCGTGCGCATGCTCTACCAGCGCCTCGAGCAGGAGAAGTCGAAGCAGCTGTCGTAGGAGCGCGGAGCCGCCGCTGCATTGCCATACATTCTCTGTGTCCGTCCTCACGGCTGCTCGACTGCGCCGGCGAGGCATACGGGATTGAGAGCAGCTCGAGCGCGCGCTCCTCTGCGTCATGAGGGCGCTCGCTCTTTCGCTCTCTCCAGCCAAGGTCCATCGAGAGCGTCGGTGTAACTCCAGTTGGTTATCCTACAAAGCTCTAAGATGAAAGCTGCTCTTCGAGGTGGCCGCAGAAGAGCCCGGTCGTCGCGCGCCTCTCGACCGACGCCGCCTCGACCGTCATCCGCTCGCCGCTCTGACCCGCGCAGTGCTCGGCAAGTCGAAGACCGCTATCAGGTTCCTTGATCGAGTCGGGGAAGTGGAGCCGGCGAGTCGTGGTGGGCGCGCGAGCGGAAGCCGTGAGGGAAAGAGGTGCGAGCGCGGCGGAGGAGGGCGGGCGGGCTGCTCGGTAAACGGCAGTACATGCTGCGCGAGGCTCGTCATGAGTTGAGGACGACACGAGGATGAAGGTGAGCGGCATGAGACGCCGCTTAGGCGGCAGAGCGAGGGGGAGAAGTGGAGGAGGTGGTCGCGAGGAGGAAGAGACAGGGCGAGTCGAGGTCGGGTCGAGGCTTGAAGGTCGTGCGCTCGAAGAACGACGAGAAGGCCGCTGAGGTGGATGCAGAACGAGAGGATGGAGCGAGGCGGTCTCGGCGGCGAGGGCGGCGGCGGTGCGAGGTCGGCTTGAGGGGTCGAGTCGGCGTCGGTGATGCGAGGTCCTGCTGCGAGAGAGAGAGAGAGGCACAGAGTCAGTCGACATGCTCAAGCTCGTGCGGTGTGTGCTGGGGCAGCGAGGCGCTCGTTGACCCTGCCGCCGAAACCCCCGCGGCACGGACCTCCTCCACCTGCGCCGCCTCGAGCCGCTGCTTGACGGGCTAGGTCGAGACGAGCGGGTTGAGACGCACCTCGAGGGAGCGTGTAGACCGTGCTGATGCGGGCCGATCGGCTGTTGTGCACGTGCAGGCACACGAGCAGCGCCTCGCGCGGCCGACGACGCACGATCTGCAGCAGCTCGTCGTCGACGCCTCCCTTGCCCGCCTCCTGCTCTCCTCTGCCCGACCTTGGTCCGCTGCCAGACTCTCTCGCAGAGGGTGGGCCCCCGGCTCACGGCAGCCCGTCCTTCCCGCAGCTGCAGCAGGGACCGCCCGACGAAGCTCGTTGAGAGACGGCGGCCGGGCTCGACCCGAACGCCGCCCTCGGCGGAGCTCGTCGGTGCGGTATGGTGAGCACGCAGAGAATTGTGCAACTGCAGGTGAGCGCGGGCGACATGCTCAGGAGCAGAGGTCGGCGTCGCGAGGTCGTCAGTGCGCCGACTTGAGCCGCCGCACGTCGTCACCCTTGCCCATGCGGAGTGCGCTCGTCACCCAGGAGGTCGTAGATGAGTGTGTCGAGCGAGCGAGGTGCACGAGGTGGGCTGAGGTGGGCTGATGCGCGAGAGGAGGGTGTCCGGGAGGCGGTCGCGAGGAGGAAGAGGCAGGGCGAGTCGAGGTCGGGTCGAGGCTTGAAGGTCTTGCGCTCGAAGAACGATGAGAAGGTTGCTGAGGCGGATGCAGAACGAGAGGATGGATCGAGGCGGTGTCGGCGGCGAGGGCGGCGGGCGTGTGAGGTCGGCTTGAGGGGTCGAGTCGGCGTCGGTGATGCGAGGTCCTGCTGCAAGAGAGAGAGAGAGGCACAGAGTCAGTCGACATGCTCAAGCTCGTGCGGTGTGTGCTGGGGCAGCGAGGCGCTCGTTGACCCTGCCGCCGAAACCCCCGCCGCACGGACCTCCTCCACCTGCGCCGCCTCGAGCCGCCGCCCGTAACCGTTTATCGTGGATGTGGACCGCGCCCATGGTCCAGACGGCCGAGTTTGGGCGTGTTGAGCGAGTGAGGCACGCGAGGTGAGCTGAGGTGCGGGTCAAGGGCAAGAGGAGGGTGTCGGGCAGGTCGGTGCGAGGAGAGGAAGACGGTCGAGAGGATGTGGCGCTGGCCCGTACCCCGCAGAGCTTGCCATGGACGACATACGTGTAGGACGACGCGTGGGAGGAGCTCGAGGGCCTGCAGAGCAAGGGCAGGAGGGTCAGTCTGAGTCACCGGCTCGCGGCGGAAAAGTGCGAGTTGGCCGGCTCGTCCTCGTTCGCGCCCGTTGCGCTGCCTCCTGCTTGCCCGACGTGCCCTGCGACGACATGAGCCTAACAGCATGACGCGCTCGCAGAGGGCAGCCCCACCCGCCGCCAACCCGACCTCGCTCGCTGCCCAACTTCCCACGCGAGCGCAGCGGCCGACAGCCCAAGCACGTCCCGCGCGCTGCCGTCTAGCCTCCTTTGGCCTGACGCGAGGATGCTGCCGCGAACCAAGCGAGGCAGGAGAGGGCGAGAGGGTAGAGCAGAGACGCACAAAGAGGACGACGACCTTGGCGGAACAACACCGTCGATGGCGAGTGAGTCTGCGGTAAGGCTCCGAGGTCAGCTCGTCGTCTCAACGAGAAAGGTACAGAGAGGACGCACAGAAGAGCAGAGTGCTGTGGAGGGCCCCCCTTGCGGATGTTCCAGCGTCCTGCCGCATCGTCGGCCGTCCATGGGCGAGTCCTGCACGTTCCAGGGTCAGCGATAAGCCTCACAGGGCAGAGCGAGGGTGTGGCGCACTTGTATAGTCGTGCTCGGTAGGTCAACCATGCCCTCCTGCCCCTGCCGTGCCGCCAACGCCGTGACAAAGCCGTTTCCTCCTCCGACTCGCCTCACTCAACCGAGGCCCGGACCCTCCTTCCCGCTCGCCGGCCGCGCCCTCGTGCATATCTCCGCCTCCTCAGATGCCGTCAAAGAGGAGGAGCAGAATCGCGCTCGTGCCGCAACGTGCAGAATGAGGCGAGTGTATGACGTCGAGGAGGTGGGGAGGCGGTGCGAGGAGGAGGGGGAGGTGAGGGCGGTCGTGGCTCGCCTGGGGGCGTATGGCGGAAGTCGCATAGGCTTGAAGTAGCTGCTGGACCGGATCTGAGCGGCTCTTGCAGGCCCCAGGGGGCTGCGTGTCGAGAGGCGAGGTTGGTGGACAAAGGGCCGGGCAGAGGGGAAGCCCGAGTCGGGTACGGGCGGTGGACGCGTCGAACGCGGTCAATGTAGTCAAGAGTACGCTAGGCGAGGTGCTCGGGCGTATAGCTGCTCAGCCTATGCGGATGGCAAAGTGGGAGGAGGGAGCCCCTGGCCGACGAGATGAGGCTGCGGCCGCCTCGCTCTCGTCCCTCCTCCTCTCGACGACAACTACCACTTGACCGAGCGAAGCTTACCGACAGCTTCGGACTCAACAGCCACCCCCATGGCGCACCTCTCGCGCCAGGATGCCCCCGCTGCCCCCGACAACCTCGCCTTTCCTCGTCCTGTCGCTCCTCGCGAGGGCGACCATCTTCCCGTTCCTCCGCCCGGTCCTTCAGGCGCGCACCCAGACGCTTCCGGACCCCTCTCTCTCGCCTCGGCTCTCCACCACAAGCCGAGCCGCATCCCTGTCCCGGTCGCCGCCCGCCCGCCAACCTCGTCCACCGCCGGCCAGAGCACCACCGCCTCGACGAGCGCGCCCAGGTTACTCGAGAACGCGCTCAAGGTCGTCCTGTTGTCTAGGCGAGGACTTGGGGCAAGGGACGAGGCGAAGGAGAGACGAGGGAACGAGGCGAGTCGGATTGAGAAGGTTGATCTACGGAAGAGAGAGCGAAGAGAGAGAGCGACAAGTTCTTCTAGGGGTGGAACAAGGAGGGATCTCTAAGCAAGCTCGGAATGACGAGAGTGGCAAGGAGTGACAAAGAGAGGGAGAGAAGTCCGAGAGGGAGGATGCGAGGGAGTGGCAAACGAGGTGGCGAGGGTGACTAAGCCCGAGTCCTCCTCCGAGTCCTGCTCCGCCCGGTCAGCCAAAGCGCCCTCAGCCGATAGGTGACCCCAGGTAGGGGAGCTGGGGAGACTGACCTCTAGGTAGGGGGTCAGATGGGCTCGCCTTGGGCTGGCCCAGGGCTCGTTGCATAGCCCTTGATGCCCTCAGGGGCTACATCGAGGTCCTGTCCGGATCCGAGGCCAGGAGCTCAAGCTGGTGACCACAGGTAGGGGAGCTGGGGAGACTGACCTCTAGGTAGGTCGTCAGATGGGCTCGCCTTGGGCTGACCCAGGGCTCGTTGCATAGCCCTTGATGCCCTGAGGAGCTACATTGAGGTCCTGTGCGGATCCAAGGCCAGGAGCTCAAGCTGGTGACCACAGGTAGGGGAGCTGGGGAGACTGACCTCTAGGTAGGTCGTCAGATGGGCTTGCCTTGGGCTGACCCAGGGCTCGTTGCATGGCCCTTGACGCCCTGAGGGGCTACATCGAGGTCCTGTCCGGATCCGAGGCCAGGAGCTCAAGCTGGTGACCACAGGTAGGGGAGCTGGGGAGACTGACCTCTAGGTAGGGGTCAGATGGGCTTGCCTTGGGCTGGCCCGGGGCTCGTTGCATAGCCCTTGATGCCCTGAGGGGCTACATCGACGTCCTGTCCGGATGCAAGGCCAGGAGCTCAAGCTGGTGACCACAGGTAGGGGAGCTGGGGAGACTGACCTCTAGGTAGGGGGTCAGATGGGCTTGCCTTGGGCTGACCCAGGGCTCGTTGCATAGCCCTTGATGCCCTGAGGGGCTACATCGAGGTCCAGTCCGGATCCAAGGCCAGGAGCTCAAGCTGGTGACCACAGGTAGGGGAGCTGGGGAGACTGACCTCTAGGTAGGGGGTCAGATGGGCTCGCCTTGGGCTGACCCAGGGCTTGTTGCATGGCCCTTGACGCCCTGAGGGGCTACATCGAGGTCCTGTCCGGATCCAACGCCAGGAGCTCAAGCTGGTGACCCCAGGTAGGGGAGCTGGGGAGACTGACCTCTAGGTAGGGGGTCAGATGGGCTCGCCTTGGGCTGACCCAGGGCTTGTTGCATGGCCCTTGACGCCCTGAGGGGCTACACCGAGGTCCTGTCCGGATCCAAGGCCAGGAGCTCAAGCTGGTGACCACAGGTAGGGGAGCTGGGGAGACTGACCTCTAGGTAGGGGGTCAGATGGGCTCGCCTTGGGCTGGCCCAGGGCTGGTTGCATAGCCCTTGATGCCCTGAGGGGCTACATCGACGTCCTGTGCGGATCCAAGGCCAGGAGCTCAAGCTGGTGACCACAGGTAGGGGAGCTGGGGAGACTGACCTCTAGGTAGGGGGTCAGATGGGCTCGCCTTGGGCTGACCCAGGGCTTGTTGCATGGCCCTTGACGCCCTGAGGGGCTACATCGAGGTCCTGTCCGGATCCAACGCCAGGAGCTCAAGCTGGTGACCCCAGGTAGGGGAGCTGGGGAGACTGACCTCTAGGTAGGGGTCAGATGGGCTTGCCTTGGGCTGACCCAGGGCTCGTTGCATAGCCCTTGATGCCCTGAGGGGCTACATTGAGGTCCTGTGCGGATCCAAGGCCAGGAGCTCAAGCTGGTGACCCCAGGTAGGGGAGCTGGGGAGACTGACCTCTAGGTAGGGGGTCAGATGGGCTCGCCTTGGGCTGACCCAGGGCTCGTTGCATAGCCCTGGACGCCCTGAGGGGTTACATCGAGGTCCTGTGCGGATCCAAGGCCAGGAGCTCAAGCTGGTGACCCCAGGTAGGGGAGCTGGGGAACTGACCTTTAGGTAGGGGGTCAGATGGCTCGCCTTGGGCTGGCCCGGGGCTCATTGCATAGCCCTGGACGCCCTGAGGGGCTACATTGAGGTCCTGTCCGTATCCAAGGCCAGGAGCTCAAGCTGGTGACCACAGGTAGGGGAGCTGGGGAGACTGACCTCTAGGTAGGGGGTCAGATGGGCTCGCCTTGGGCTGACCCAGGGCTTGTTGCATGGCCCTTGACGCCCTGAGGGGCTACACCGAGGTCCTGTCCGGATCCAAGGCCAGGAGCTCAAGCTGGTGACCACAGGTAGGGGAGCTGGGGAGACTGACCTCTAGGTAGGGGGTCAGATGGGCTCGCCTTGGGCTGGCCCAGGGCTCATTGCATAGCCCTTGATGCCCTGAGGGGCTACATCGACGTCCTGTCCGGATCCAAGGCCAGGAGCTCAAGCTGGTGACCACAGGTAGGGGAGCTGGGGAGACTGACCTCTAGGTAGGGGGTCAGATGGGCTCGCCTTGGGCTGACCCAGGGCTTGTTGCATGGCCCTTGACGCCCTGAGGGGCTACATCGACGTCCTTTCCGGATCCGAGGCCAGGAGCTCAAGCTGGTGACCACAGGTAGTGGAGCTGGGGAGACTGACCTCTAGGTAGGGGGTCAGATGGCTCGCCTTGGGCTGGCCCGGGGCTCATTGCATAGCCCTGGACGCCCTGAGGGGCTACATTGAGGTCCTGTCCGTATCCAAGGCCAGGAGCTCAAGCTGGTGACCACAGGTAGGGGAGCTGGGGAGACTGACCTCTAGGTAGGGGGTCAGATGGGCTCGCCTTGGGCTGACCCAGGGCTCGTTGCATAGCCCTTGATGCCCTGAGGGGCTACATCGAGGTCCAGTCCGGATCCAAGGCCAGGAGCTCAAGCTGGTGACCACAGGTAGGGGAGCTGGGGAGACTGACCTCTAGGTAGGGGGTCAGATGGGCTCGCCTTGGGCTGACCCAGGGCTTGTTGCATGGCCCTTGACGCCCTGAGGGGCTACATCGACGTCCTGTCCGGATCCAAGGCCAGGAGCTCAAGCTGGTGACCCCAGGTAGGGGAGCTGGGGAGACTGACCTCTAGGTAGGGGGTCAGATGGGCTCGCCTTGGGCTGACCCAGGGCTCGTTGCATAGCCCTGGACGCCCTGAGGGGCTACATTGAGGTCCTGTGCGGATCCAAGGCCAGGAGCTCAAGCTGGTGACCCCAGGTAGGGAAGCTGGGGAACTGACCTTTAGGTAGGGGGTCAGATGGGCTCGCCTTGGGCTGGCCCGGGGCTCGTTGCATAGCCCTTGATGCCCTGAGGGGCTACATTGAGGTCCTGTGCGGATCCAAGGCCAGGAGCTCAAGCTGGTGACCCCAGGTAGGGGAGCTGGGGAGACTGACCTCTAGGTAGGGGGGTCAGATGGGCTCGCCTTGGGCTGACCCAGGGCTCGTTGCATGGCCCTGGACGCCCTGAGGGGCTACCTTGAGGTCCTGTGCGGATCCAAGGCCAGGAGCTCAAGCTGGTGACCCCAGGTAGGGGAGCCGGGGAGACTGACCTCTAGGTAAGGGGTCAGATGGCTCGCCTTGGGCTGGCCCAGGGCTCGTTGCATAGCCCTGGACGCCCTGAGGGGCTACATCGAGGTCCTGTGCGGATCCAAGGCCAGGAGCTCAAGCTGGTGACCCCAGGTAGGGGAGCTGGGGAGACTGACCTCTAGGTAGGGGGTCAGATGGGCTCGCCTTGGGCTGACCCAGGGCTCGTTGCATAGCCCTGGACGCCCTGAGGGGCTACATTGAGGTCCTGTGCGGATCCAAGGCCAGGAGCTCAAGCTGGTGACCACGGGTAGGGGAGCTGGGGAGACTGACCTCTAGGTAGGGGGTCAGATGGGCTCGCCTTGGGCTGACCCAGGGCTCGTTGCATAGCCCTGGACGCCCTGAGGGACTACATCGAGGTCCTGTGCGGATCCAAGGCCCGGAGCTCAAGCTGGTGACCACAGGTAGGGGAGCTGGGGAGACTGACCTCTAGGTAGGGGTCAGATGGCTCGCCTTGGGCTGGCCCAGGGCTCGTTGCGTAGCCCTTGATGCCCTGAGGGGCTACATTGAGGTCCTGTGCGGATCCAAGGCCAGGAGCTCAAGCTGGTGACCACAGGTAGGGGAGCTGGGGAGACTGACCTCTAGGTAGGGGTCAGATGGGCTTGCCTTGGGCTGGCCCGGGGCTCGTTGCATAGCCCTTGATGCCCTGAGGGGCTACATTGAGGTCCTGTGCGGATCCGAGGCCAGGAGCTCAAGCTGGTGACCCCAGGTAGGGGAGCTGGGGAGACTGACCTCTAGGTAGGGGGTCAGATGGGCTCGCCTTGGGCTGACCCAGGGCTCGTTGCATAGCCCTTGACGCCCTGAGGGGCTACATTGAGAACCTGTGCGGATCTGAGGCCAGGAGCTCAAGCTGGTGACCCCAGGTAGGGGAGCTGGGGAGACTGACCTCTAGGTAGGGGGTCAGATGGGCTCGCCTTGGGCTGGCCCGGGGCTCGTTGCACAGCCCTTGATGCCCTGAGGGGCTACATCAAGTTCGCGTGCGGATCCAAGGCCAGGGGCTGGAGCTGGTGACCTCAAGTAGGGGAGCTGGGGAGACTGACCTCTAGGTAGGGGGTCAGATGGGCTCGCCTTGGGCTGACCCAGGGCTCGTTGCATAGCCCTTGACGCCCTGAGGGGCTACATTGAGGTCCTGTGCGGATCCGAGGCCAGTAGCTCAAGCTGGTGACCCCAGGTAGGGGAGCTGGGGAGACTGACCTCTAGGTAGGGGGTCAGATGGGCTCGCCTTGGGCTGACCCAGGGCTCGTTGCATAGCCCTTGACGCCCTGAGGGGCTACATCGAGGTCCTGTCCGGATCCGAGGCCAGGAGCTCAAGCTGGTGACCCCAGGTAGGGGAGCTGGGGAGACTGACCTCTAGGTAGGGGGTCAGATGGGCTCGCCTTGGGCTGGCCCGGGGCTCGTTGCACAGCGCTTGATGCCCTGAGGGGCTACATCAAGTTCGCGTGCGGATTCAAGGCCAGGGGCTGGAGCTGGTGACCTCAAGTAGGGGAGCTGGGGAGACTGACCTCTAGGTAGGGGGTCAGATGGGCTCGCCTTGGGCTGGCCCGGGGCTCGTTGCATAGCCCTTGATGCCCTGAGGGGCTACACCGAGGTCCTGTCCGGATCCAGGGCCAGGAGCTCAAGCTGGTGACCCCAGGTAGGGGAGCTGGGGAGACTGACCTCTAGGTAGGGGGTCAGATGGGCTCGCCTTGGGCTGACCCAGGGCTCGTTGCATAGCCCTTGACGCCCTGAGGGGCTACATCGAGGTCCTGTGCGGATCCAAGGCCAGGAGCTCAAGCTGGTGACCCCAGGTAGGGGAGCTGGGGAGACTGACCTCTAGGTAGGGGGTCAGATGGGCTCGCCTTGGGCTGACCCAGGGCTCGTTGCATAGCCCTGGACGCCCTGAGGGGCTACATTGAGGTCCTGTGCGGATCCAAGGCCAGGAGCTCAAGCTGGTGACCACGGGTAGGGGAGCTGGGGAGACTGACCTCTAGGTAGGGGGTCAGATGGGCTCGCCTTGGGCTGACCCAGGGCTCGTTGCATAGCCCTGGACGCCCTGAGGGACTACATCGAGGTCCTGTGCGGATCCAAGGCCCGGAGCTCAAGCTGGTGACCACAGGTAGGGGAGCTGGGGAGACTGACCTCTAGGTAGGGGTCAGATGGCTCGCCTTGGGCTGGCCCAGGGCTCGTTGCGTAGCCCTTGATGCCCTGAGGGGCTACATTGAGGTCCTGTGCGGATCCAAGGCCAGGAGCTCAAGCTGGTGACCACAGGTAGGGGAGCTGGGGAGACTGACCTCTAGGTAGGGGTCAGATGGGCTTGCCTTGGGCTGGCCCGGGGCTCGTTGCATAGCCCTTGATGCCCTGAGGGGCTACATTGAGGTCCTGTGCGGATCCGAGGCCAGGAGCTCAAGCTGGTGACCCCAGGTAGGGGAGCTGGGGAGACTGACCTCTAGGTAGGGGGTCAGATGGGCTCGCCTTGGGCTGACCCAGGGCTCGTTGCATAGCCCTTGACGCCCTGAGGGGCTACATTGAGAACCTGTGCGGATCTGAGGCCAGGAGCTCAAGCTGGTGACCCCAGGTAGGGGAGCTGGGGAGACTGACCTCTAGGTAGGGGGTCAGATGGGCTCGCCTTGGGCTGGCCCGGGGCTCGTTGCACAGCCCTTGATGCCCTGAGGGGCTACATCAAGTTCGCGTGCGGATCCAAGGCCAGGGGCTGGAGCTGGTGACCTCAAGTAGGGGAGCTGGGGAGACTGACCTCTAGGTAGGGGGTCAGATGGGCTCGCCTTGGGCTGACCCAGGGCTCGTTGCATAGCCCTTGACGCCCTGAGGGGCTACATTGAGGTCCTGTGCGGATCCGAGGCCAGTAGCTCAAGCTGGTGACCCCAGGTAGGGGAGCTGGGGAGACTGACCTCTAGGTAGGGGGTCAGATGGGCTCGCCTTGGGCTGACCCAGGGCTCGTTGCATAGCCCTTGACGCCCTGAGGGGCTACATCGAGGTCCTGTCCGGATCCGAGGCCAGGAGCTCAAGCTGGTGACCCCAGGTAGGGGAGCTGGGGAGACTGACCTCTAGGTAGGGGGTCAGATGGGCTCGCCTTGGGCTGGCCCGGGGCTCGTTGCACAGCCCTTGATGCCCTGAGGGGCTACATCAAGTTCGCGTGCGGATCCAAGGCCAGGGGCTGGAGCTGGTGACCTCAAGTAGGGGAGCTGGGGAGACTGACCTCTAGGTAGGGGGTCAGATGGGCTCGCCTTGGGCTGACCCAGGGCTCGTTGCATAGCCCTTGACGCCCTGAGGGGCTACATCGAGGTCCTGTGCGGATCCAAGGCCAGGAGCTCAAGCTGGTGACCCCAGGTAGGGGAGCTGGGGAGACTGACCTCTAGGTAGGGGGTCAGATGGGCTCGCCTTGGGCTGACCCAGGGCTCGTTGCATAGCCCTTGACGCCCTGAGGGGCTACATCGAGGTCCTGTCCGGATCCGAGGCCAGGAGCTCAAGCTGGTGACCACGGGTAGGGGAGCTGGGGAGACTGACCTCTAGGTAGGGGGTCAGATGGGCTCGCCTTGGGCTGACCCAGGGCTCGTTGCATAGCCCTGGACGCCCTGAGGGACTACATCGAGGTCCTG
Source organism: Rhodotorula babjevae (assembly GCA_920104245.2). NCBI lineage: Eukaryota > Fungi > Basidiomycota > Microbotryomycetes > Sporidiobolales > Sporidiobolaceae > Rhodotorula > Rhodotorula babjevae. Next base: position 664,780 of record CAKKSZ020000015.1, read on the forward strand.
TGCGGATCCAAGGCCCGGAGCTCAAGCTGGTGACCACAGGTAGGGGAGCTGGGGAGACTGACCTCTAGGTAGGGGTCAGATGGCTCGCCTTGGGCTGGCCCAGGGCTCGTTGCGTAGCCCTTGATGCCCTGAGGGGCTACATTGAGGTCCTGTGCGGATCCAAGGCCAGGAGCTCAAGCTGGTGACCACAGGTAGGGGAGCTGGGGAGACTGACCTCTAGGTAGGGGTCAGATGGGCTTGCCTTGGGCTGGCCCGGGGCTCGTTGCATAGCCCTTGATGCCCTGAGGGGCTACATTGAGGTCCTGTGCGGATCCGAGGTCAGGAGCTCAAGCTGGTGACCCCAGGTAGGGGAGCTGGGGAGACTGACCTCTAGGTAGGGGGTCAGATGGGCTCGCCTTGGGCTGACCCAGGGCTCGTTGCATAGCCCTTGACGCCCTGAGGGGCTACATTGAGAACCTGTGCGGATCTGAGGCCAGGAGCTCAAGCTGGTGACCCCAGGTAGGGGAGCTGGGGAGACTGACCTCTAGGTAGGGGGTCAGATGGGCTCGCCTTGGGCTGGCCCGGGGCTCGTTGCACAGCCCTTGATGCCCTGAGGGGCTACATCAAGTTCGCGTGCGGATCCAAGGCCAGGGGCTGGAGCTGGTGACCTCAAGTAGGGGAGCTGGGGAGACTGACCTCTAGGTAGGGGGTCAGATGGGCTCGCCTTGGGCTGACCCAGGGCTCGTTGCATAGCCCTTGACGCCCTGAGGGGCTACATTGAGGTCCTGTGCGGATCCGAGGCCAGTAGCTCAAGCTGGTGACCCCAGGTAGGGGAGCTGGGGAGACTGACCTCTAGGTAGGGGGTCAGATGGGCTCGCCTTGGGCTGACCCAGGGCTCGTTGCATAGCCCTTGACGCCCTGAGGGGCTACATCGAGGTCCTGTCCGGATCCGAGGCCAGGAGCTCAAGCTGGTGACCCCAGGTAGGGGAGCTGGGGAGACTGACCTCTAGGTAGGGGGTCAGATGGGCTCGCCTTGGGCTGGCCCGGGGCTCGTTGCACAGCCCTTGATGCCCTGAGGGGCTACATCAAGTTCGCGTGCGGATCCAAGGCCAGGGGCTGGAGCTGGTGACCTCAAGTAGGGGAGCTGGGGAGACTGACCTCTAGGTAGGGGGTCAGATGGGCTCGCCTTGGGCTGGCCCGGGGCTCGTTGCATAGCCCTTGATGCCCTGAGGGGCTACACCGAGATCCTGTCCGGATCCAGGGCCAGGAGCTCAAGCTGGTGACCCCAGGTAGGGGAGCTGGGGAGACTGACCTCTAGGTAGGGGGTCAGATGGGCTCGCCTTGGGCTGACCCAGGGCTCGTTGCATAGCCCTTGACGCCCTGAGGGGCTACATTGAGGTCCTGTGCGGATCCGAGGCCAGTAGCTCAAGCTGGTGACCCCAGGTAGGGGAGCTGGGGAGACTGACCTCTAGGTAGGGGGTCAGATGGGCTCGCCTTGGGCTGACCCAGGGCTCGTTGCATGGCCCTTGACGCCCTGAGGGGCTACATCGAGGTCCTGTCCGGATCCAAGGCCAGGAGCTCAAGCTGGTGACCCCAGGTAGGGGAGCTGGGGAACTGACCTTTAGGTAGGGGTCAGATGGGCTCGCCTTGGGCTGACCCAGGGCTCGTTGCAGGGGCCCTTGACGCCCTGAGGGGCTACATCGAGGTCCTTTCCGGATCCGAGGCCAGGAGCTCAAGCTGGTGACCACAGGTAGGGGAGCTGGGGAGACTGACCTCTAGGTAGGGGGTCAGATGGGCTCGCCTTGGGCTGACCCAGGGCTCGTTGCATAGCCCTTGACGCCCTGAGGGGCTACATCGAGGTCCTGTCCGGATCCGAGGCCAGGAGCTCAAGCTGGTGACCCCAGGTAGGGGAGCTGGGGAGACTGACCTCTAGGTAGGGGGTCAGATGGGCTCGCCTTGGGCTGACCCAGGGCTCGTTGCATAGCCCTTGACGCCCTGAGGGGCTACATTGAGGTCCTGTGCGGATCCGAGGCCAGTAGCTCAAGCTGGTGACCCCAGGTAGGGGAGCTGGGGAGACTGACCTCTAGGTAGGGGGTCAGATGGGCTCGCCTTGGGCTGACCCAGGGCTCGTTGCATGGCCCTTGACGCCCTGAGGGGCTACATCGAGGTCCTGTCCGGATCCAAGGCCAGGAGCTCAAGCTGGTGACCCCAGGTAGGGGAGCTGGGGAGACTGACCTCTAGGTAGGGGGTCAGATGGGCTCGCCTTGGGTTGACCCAGGGCTCGTTGCAGGGGCCCTTGACGCCCTGAGGGGCTACATCGAGGTCCTGTCCGGATCCGAGGCCAGGAGCTCAAGCTGGTGACCACAGGTAGGGGAGCTGGGGAGACTGACCTTTAGGTAGGGGGTCAGATGGGCTTGCCTTGGGCTGGCCCGGGGCTCGTTGCATGGCCCTTGATGCCCTGAGGGGCTACACCGAGGTCCTGTCCGGATCCAGGGCCAGGAGCTCAAGCTGGTGACCCCAGGTAGGGGAGCTGGGGAGACTGACCTCTAGGTAGGGGGTCAGATGGGCTCGCCTTGGGCTGGCCCGGGGCTCGTTGCACAGCCCTTGATGCCCTGAGGGGCTACATCAAGTTCGCGTGCGGATCCAAGGCCAGGGGCTGGAGCTGGTGACCTCAAGTAGGGGAGCTGGGGAGACTGACCTCTAGGTAGGGGGTCAGATGGGCTCGCCTTGGGCTGACCCAGGGCTTGTTGCATAGTCCTTGACGCCCTGAGGGGCTACATCGAGGTCCTGTCCGGATCCGAGGCCAGGAGCTCAAGCTGGTGACCCCAGGTAGGGGAGCTGGGGAGACTGACCTCTAGGTAGGGGGTCAGATGGGCTCGCCTTGGGCTGACCCAGGGCTCGTTGCATAGCCCTTGACGCCCTGAGGGGCTACATTGAGGTCCTGTGCGGATCCGAGGCCAGTAGCTCAAGCTGGTGACCCCAGGTAGGGGAGCTGGGGAGACTGACCTCTAGGTAGGGGGTCAGATGGGCTCGCCTTGGGCTGACCCAGGGCTTGTTGCATAGCCCTTGACGCCCTGAGGGGCTACATCGAGGTCCTGTCCGGATCCGAGGCCAGGAGCTCAAGCTGGTGACCCCAGGTAGGGGAGCTGGGGAGACTGACCTCTAGGTAGGGGGTCAGATGGGCTCGCCTTGGGCTGGCCCGGGGCTCGTTGCACAGCCCTTGATGCCCTGAGGGGCTACATCAAGTTCGCGTGCGGATCCAAGGCCAGGGGCTGGAGCTGGTGACCTCAAGTAGGGGAGCTGGGGAGACTGACCTCTAGGTAGGGGGTCAGATGGGCTCGCCTTGGGCTGACCCAGGGCTCGTTGCATAGCCCTTGACGCCCTGAGGGGCTACATTGAGGTCCTGTGCGGATCCGAGGCCAGTAGCTCAAGCTGGTGACCCCAGGTAGGGGAGCTGGGGAGACTGACCTCTAGGTAGGGGGTCAGATGGGCTCGCCTTGGGCTGACCCGGGGCTCGTTGCACAGCCCTTGATGCCCTGAGGGGCTACATCAAGTTCGCGTGCGGATCCAAGGCCAGGGGCTGGAGCTGGTGACCTCAAGTAGGGGAGCTGGGGAGACTGACCTCTAGGTAGGGGGTCAGATGGGCTCGCCTTGGGCTGGCCCGGGGCTCGTTGCATAGCCCTTGATGCCCTGAGGGGCTACACCGAGGTCCTGTCCGGATCCAGGGCCAGGAGCTCCAGCTGGTGACCCCAGGTAGGGGAGCTGGGGAGACTGACCTCTAGGTAGGGGGTCAGATGGGCTCGCCTTGGGCTGACCCAGGGCTTGTTGCATAGCCCTTGACGCCCTGAGGGGCTACATTGAGGTCCTGTGCGGATCCGAGGCCAGTAGCTCAAGCTGGTGACCCCAGGTAGGGGAGCTGGGGAGACTGACCTCTAGGTAGGGGGTCAGATGGGCTCGCCTTGGGCTGGCCCGGGGCTCGTTGCATAGCCCTTGATGCCCTGAGGGGCTACATTGAGGTCCTGTGCCGATCCGAGGCCAGGAGCTCAAGCTGGTGACCCCAGGTAGGGGAGCTGGGGAGACTGACCTCTAGGTCGGGGTTCAGATGGGCTCGCCTTGGGCTGACCCAGGGCTCGTTGCATAGCCCTTGACGCCCTGAGGGGCTACATTGAGGTCCTGTCCGGATCCGAGGCCAGGAGCTCAAGCTGGTGACCCCAGGTAGGGGAGCTGGGGAGACTGACCTCTAGGTAGGGGGTCAGATGGGCTCGCCTTGGGCTGACCCAGGGCTCGTTGCAGGGGCCCTTGACGCCCTGAGGGGCTACATCGAGGTCCTGTCCGGATCCGAGGCCAGGAGCTCAAGCTGGTGAGTCCAGGTAGGGGAGCTGGGGAGACTGACCTCTAGGTAGGGGGTCAGATGGGCTTGCCTTGGGCTGGCCCGGGGCTCGTTGCATAGCCCTTGATGCCCTGAGGGGCTACATTGAGGTCCTGTGCGGATCCAAGGCCAGGAGCTCAAGCTGGTGACCCCAGGTAGGGGAGCTGGGGAGACTGACCTCTAGGTAGGGGGTCAGATGGGCTTGCCTTGGGCTGGCCCGGGGCTCGTTGCATAGCCCTTGATGCCCTGAGGGGCTACATTGAGGTCCTGTGCCGATCCGAGGCCAGGAGCTCAAGCTGGTGACCCCAGGTAGGGGAGCTGGGGAGACTGACCTCTAGGTCGGGGTTCAGATGGGCTCGCCTTGGGCTGACCCAGGGCTCGTTGCATAGCCCTGGACGCCCTGAGGGGCTACATCGAGGTCCTGTCCGGATCCGAGGCCAGGAGCTCAAGCTGGTGACCCCAGGTAGGGGAGCTGGGGAGACTGACCTCTAGGTAGGGGGTCAGATGGGCTCGCCTTGGGCTGGCCCGGGGCTCGTTGCACAGCCCTTGATGCCCTGAGGGGCTACATCAAGTTCGCGTGCGGATCCAAGGCCAGGGGCTTGAGCTGGTGACCTCAAGTAGGGGAGCTGGGGAGACTGACCTCTAGGTAGGGGGTCAGATGGGCTCGCCTTGGGCTGACCCAGGGCTCGTTGCATAGCCCTTGACGCCCTGAGGGGCTACATCGAGGTCCTGTCCGGATCCGAGGCCAGGAGCTCAAGCTGGTGACCCCAGGTAGGGGAGCTGGGGAGACTGACCTCTAGGTAGGGGGTCAGATGGGCTCGCCTTGGGCTGGCCCGGGGCTCGTTGCACAGCCCTTGATGCCCTGAGGGGCTACATCAAGTTCGCGTGCGGATCCAAGGCCAGGGGCTGGAGCTGGTGACCTCAAGTAGGGGAGCTGGGGAGACTGACCTCTAGGTAGGGGGTCAGATGGGCTCGCCTTGGGCTGACCCAGGGCTCGTTGCATAGCCCTTGACGCCCTGAGGGGCTACATCGAGGTCCTGTCCGGATCCGAGGCCAGGAGCTCAAGCTGGTGACCCCAGGTAGGGGAGCTGGGGAGACTGACCTCTAGGTAGGGGGTCAGATGGGCTCGCCTTGGGCTGACCCAGGGCTTGTTGCATAGCCCTTGACGCCCTGAGGGGCTACATCGAGGTCCTGTCCGGATCCGAGGCCAGGAGCTCAAGCTGGTGACCCCAGGTAGGGGAGCTGGGGAGACTGACCTCTAGGTAGGGGGTCAGATGGGCTCGCCTTGGGCTGACCCAGGGCTTGTTGCATAGCCCTTGACGCCCTGAGGGGCTACATTGAGGTCCTGTGCGGATCCGAGGCCAGTAGCTCAAGCTGGTGACCCCAGGTAGGGGAGCTGGGGAGACTGACCTCTAGGTAGGGGGTCAGATGGGCTCGCCTTGGGCTGACCCAGGGCTCGTTGCAGGGGCCCTTGACGCCCTGAGGGGCTACATCAAGGTCCTGTCCGGATCCGAGGCCAGGAGCTCAAGCTGGTGAGTCCAGGTAGGGGAGCTGGGGAGACTGACCTCTAGGTCGGGGTTCAGATGGGCTCGCCTTGGGCTGACCCAGGGCTCGTTGCATAGCCCTGGACGCCCTGAGGGGCTACATCGAGGTCCAGTCCGGATCCAAGGCCAGGAGAGAGAGAGAGAGAGAGAGATTCCAGTTTCAAGTCGCTGGAGGCCTTCTACAGACCCATGTTGACCGGTCAGCTACCCGCTGCCCAAGGGTGGTGTTGGTGTTGGAAGGGGTGGAGGGTGGGTAGGAGGAGGAGAGGTGCTAGACACAGAAGAAACGAGCGCAAGAGGTTGAGAAATGACAGAGATGCCGATGATGGCGAGAAAAAAGTAAGGAAGAGAAGCGCAGAGCGCACAGTGTAGTGAGGGAGGGTGTAGAGAGTAGAAAGAAAGAAGAACGAGCGAAAACGAGGTTGAATTGGCGGAGGAAAGGCGGATCCCCCAAGCCGCCGCCGAGGAAGGCAACGACGAGGAGGCAGTCATCCCCTCCACCTCGGCCCTAACGAGCGGCGTTGCGCTGCTGCAGCGCGCGGCGCATCGGGTCCCGCCAGGTCCAATGCGCAGGCGGCTGAGGGGCGGCAAACGCACGGCCGAGAGGGCGCGAGGCCCGCCCGCGAACGGGCGGCGAGGGAGGAGAAGAGGACGGACCTGAGGGAAAGCGACAGCGCTGCTGCCGCTGGCGCGCAAAGACTTGCTCAAGGCCGATGCTGCGGCGGAGCGGGCAGCAGCTGCGCGATCCCTGCGAGGAGAGGCCCGCCCAGATACTTTGACCGCAAGGAGGAGGAGGTGGTGGTCGAGTCGGTGTCGAGGTTGGCGGAGAGGTGTACAGGGGTGTAGAGGAAGGTATAACGAGTCGAGAGAAACAAAGACGAGAGAAAACAAAGGTGAATTGGCGGAGTTGTGGCAAGATTGGCGGACGAGGTTGTCGAGGAGGAGGAGGAGGAGGAGGAGGAGGGCAACGGGCAGTGAGGAGATGGTCGGGCGCACCAGAGATCCCTCGCCGCTTGTCTCACTCATCCACCGAGTCCCCAGGTCCACCTAGACGCCCTACTTGTCCGTGTTGACCGCGTCCTTGACCGCCTCGTGCAGCCGAGGGAACCGCCCGGTGTCGTTGACGAACTTGAGGACGGGGTGGGCGAGGGCGAGGTCGGAGAGGAGGGTGGCAAGTGGCGGCATGGCGTCCTTGCCTGTCGCACGCACGAGCGCAGCACGAGGCGCGGCGTAGAGGGGGCAGGCGAGGAGGAAGTGGGCGCGAGTCTCCTCCTCGCCGCACTCGCACAGGCCGGTCGGGTGGCGCTGGATGCGGTGGAGGTGGTGGGCGAGGCTGGCAAAGTCAAGCCGGAGCCTGGCGAGCACCCGCGGCCGCCCGCGCCGCCTTGACGACCTCGCCCACCTCGGCCCCGACCTTGGCGCAAACATCCGCCTGCTCGTTGCCCTCGACCTCGGCATGGCCTGGCACCCACGACACGACGATGGTCATGAGCGGGTGCGTCTCCTTCAGCTCATGCGCGAGTTGGCGGATCTCGAGGCGTGCGGGCTGCCCGGAGGTCGGCTGCAGTGACGAGGGGTGGAGGGCGGCCGCCTGGTTGTCGAGGCAGAGGTGGAGGGTGAAGGGGTTGGGAGGGGGCGTCAGCGTACTCATCTTGGAGAGGAGCATGCGCATGCCCTCAAGCTCGCCCCGATACACCCTGTGCTGACGGCCGAGCGCGGCGCTCTTCTCCTGCCACAGCTCCTCGCCTTCAAACACGGCGCGCAACGCCCACCCAGCACCGGCTCGGCCATCAATGAGGCTGCCGTCCGAGTAGCCAACGAGGTCGTCCGGCCCAAGGGCCTGAAGAAGCGCGAGGTGCGTCTCCTTTGCCTTGTCCTTGTTCTTGGCGACGACGGCGGGCAGGAGCGGGTCGGCCTCCCACGGCGCGACCGGCTCGGGCAGGAGCGTCTCAACGACGAGGGTGCGCGGGAGTGTGTCGGGGAACCCGTGCAGGGCGCGGTGGAGCGGCGAGCACTGGTGGGGCCGGTGCGGCAGGTGAGAGCGCGCGCGCGCGACTCGGGCGTGGAGCGGGTGGGTCGGCGCCGCGCTCAGGGCGCGCAGCCCGACGCGGTGGACGGCGGCGTCCAGGAGGAGCTGGACGGGCGGGAGGGCCGCCTCGACCTCAAGCGCCTCGAGGGCCGAGAGGCTGTACCCGCCGGTCACGAGCCGGGCGCATGTTTGCTGCACCGACTCGAACAGCTTGACTGACCTGCCCTTCTCCCACCACACCCCCGCCATCCACAGCAGCCTCGTGTACACGCACGCTCCCACCATCGCGCGCGTGTGCCGCGCCGACAAGCCAACTCGGGCGCGCGCGAGGAGGCCGACGCCGCCTGCCGCCTGCGCCGCTCGACCCGCGCACGTGCGGCGGTGCGCCTCGAACGTGAGCTCGGCGTCGATGCGTGCGCCGAGCATCGTCATCACGTCGGCGTACGCGAGCTCGACGCCGTCGAGCACGATCGGCGGCGCCTCGGCGGCGGCGGCGGCGGCGGTCGCTGCGCCGGCGGTGCCGCGTCGCGGCCGGAAGACGACGGCCGTCGTCTTGGTCGCCTCAAAGGCCAACTGGTGCGTCCTCGACCAGCTCTCGAGGTGGTGCATGCGCGCGTTGAGGGCGTCGACCGCCGAGCTGACCGTCTTGCCCCACCCAAGCAGGTTGACGTCGTCGATCCACCCGGTCGCCATCGTCGTCGTTGAGCGGCAAGCCCGCAGGAGGTCGGCGTTGTACGTGAGAAAGAGGGCAGGCGACAAAGGTGAGCCCTGCGGTAGCCCGCTCCTCCACTCGACGGGCTCGCTGCTGACCCCCTCGAGGACGAGCGTGCAGGTCCGCCCCGACATGAACGACTTGACCCACGACCGCGCAGCAGCAGGTACGCCGCCCTTGCGCAGGTCGTCGAGGAGGACGTCGGTGCGCACCAACGGGAACACCTTGGCGACGTCGAGTGCGACACCGACGACGACGTTGCCGTGCCGCTGCTGACGCTGAATCTCGTCGACGAAACAGGTTACCGCATCCTTGGCCAACCAACCTTGCCGACCGCCGACATGCTCGATGGGCCACAAGCCGCGCTCGCCCATGTACGAGAACCGGCGCGCGACGACCGCCTCAAGGAGCTTGGAGACGCACCGCCCAAAGGCGATGAGCCGGTATGCCCTCGTCTCGCTGTAGTCGGGCTTCTTGGGCTTGCGGAGAACGACGCCGGTGCCGTCGCGCCACGAGGCCGGGAGGTGGCCAAGGGCGAGCAAGGCGGCGTACAGCGGGACGAGGTGCGGCGCGAGGACATCCCACGCCGCCTGCAGCACGACGTTGGGGATGCCGTTGGGGCCGACCGCAGCGTACGGGCGTGCGCCAAGCAGCACTGACCTCACCTCGTGCTCCTGCAGCGTCGGCCACTCGAACTCGACCTCGGCCTCGACCTCGACCTCGGCGACCTCGGCCTCGACGGCGCGTGCGGCGGCGGTTGCGGCGGCGGCAGGCTCGACCTTGGGGAGGAGGATGGGCTGGAGGAGGGCGAGCTTGTCCTGTGGGGACAATGCGTGAGTCCCGTCTCCTCTTTTGAGCGGAGGAGTCGTCGCTGATGCTCCTCGCCCCTCCACCCTCCCTCACTGTTGCCCACAACGTCTTGTCCGTCACCCCGTCAAACTCCTCCTTCTCGTGCCGCCTCTTCTCCCTCCTGATCACCGCCTTCAGCCGGCTCTTGGCCACCTTGGCCTCAAGCGCGGCCGCTGCCGCGTCGTCGGCGCTCCTCGGCTGGTGCGCCCTCCTCTCCTTCCTCCTCGCGTCTTGGTGCAGCGCGCTGATCTTGGCGCTCCACCACGCGTGCGCAGGTCGGCCGTCGCGCCTCGGTCTGCTGAGCGGCACGGCGCCCATATCAATGGCGCCGCTCAACGCCTCGGTGAGTCGGACTGCTTCCGCATCTACGTTGTCGCGCGTCACAAGCGTGGGCGGTGCGTTGCCGAGGCGCGCCGCAAGCTCGTCGCGCAGCATGTCGGGCTGCATGCGGCGGAAGAGGCGCCGCGGGTGGTGCGCGGGCGCGGGCGGCTCGAGGGCAAGGGTGAGGCGGAGGGGCTGGTGGTCCGAGAGGCAGTTGAGGCGCTCATCGATCCCGCAGCTGACCACCCTTGCCTCAACGCGCAGATCCCCGAGCACAAGGTCGAGCGTCGCCCATCGACCGCCGTCGCCGTCGCCGTCTCGACGAGGGTACTTGTACGTCGGCGTCGAGGGTGCGAGGAGGTGGACGAGGCCGTGTCGCGCAAAGGTGAGCTGCGCCTGTTCTGCATCTGCGCACACGCCTCGGCCGTGCGCGTACTTGGGGTCCCACTCCGGGTGGTGCAGGTTGAAGTCGCCCGCGACGACGAGGAGCAAGCCCGCCGGCGTCGACTCGAGGATGGGCGGCAGGACCTCGCGCGCCAACTTGCCGCGCTCGGCCGGGTCGCCGTCGTGCTGGCTCGGGTTGTACACGCCGACGACACGCACTGACGCCTCGCCTGTGCGCAGATCCAGCGCGACAACGTCCGACGACGCGACCACGACTTGTGCGTACGAGTTCTGGTCCCACTTCCTGCGCACGAGCGCGACCAAGCGCGCTCGTCGGCCTGGCGGCGGGTCGAGCTGCACCCAGTCGGGCGGCATGTCGGCGAGGGGAGGAGGTTCTTGAGGAGGAGGATGTCGAGGGTGTGGAGGAGGGTGTGGTTGGAGAGGAGGGTCCAGACGTCCGGCAAGCGCCGGAGGTTGTAGGACAGGGTGGAGACGGTGGGGGCCGACATCACTGCGGCGAGGAGGTGCCAAGGAGGTCAATGGGGTCGGCCGAGGTGTCGGGCGCGAGCTGACCATCCCCCTCCTCTTGCTCGCCCGCAGCTCCTCCCTCTTCCTCCTCCCTCAACAACTCAACCTCGACCTCGCTGTCCTCCACGCGCGTGCGAGACACCACCGTCGCCGCAAGCAGCGCGCGGTTGACCTCGTCCGACCACGACTCGCCGGCGACACCGTCGTCGACCTCGACCTCGATCGACTCGTCCAACTCGGCGGGTGCTGCTGCCGCCTCGGCGCTGCCGCGCTCGCTTGCGCTTGACAATGCGGTGCTGGGCGCAGGGGAGGCGGAGCGGGACGGGAGGAGGTCGTCGAGGAAGGCGCTTGCGGCCGACGGCAAGGCGGCAGGTGCGCGGGTCGGCGTCGGCGCGGGTGCGGGTGCGGTGGTGCGCGACGGCGTAGTTGGTGGCGTGGAGCTGGCAATGCGAGGCTGTTTAGCACTCATTTTGCGAGGTTGGCTGCCCTGCGAGAGGCTTGTGCGCGTGAGGAGAGCCGGCAAGGAGCCGTTTCGCGACTTAGCGAAATCCGGCCGACTCGGCTGCTCCCCCCTCGCCCTCCCTGGCCTCGCTCGCTCGCAGCGCGCCCGCATGCGCGCCACCATGAGCTCGCCAGCATCCCTGCACAGCTCCTCCACCAGCACCGGGTCCCACAGCAGCACCAGCACGGAGCCGAGCTGTCCGCCCCGCCCGCCCAACCACCTCGGCCTCCCCCTCACCACCCCCTCGCCCTCACCCCCGCCTGCGCGCGCCTCAACTGCGCGCACGACATCCTCCAGCACGCCCTCGACTCGCGGCACATAGTGCACCACGACGCCGTGCCGTCCGACGGGCGTCGCGACCGACAGGCCGGCCGCCGAGGCGGTGCAGCGCAACGCGGCCGCCTCGCTCGCGCTGCCCGCGACCACCAGTGCGTCTCCGCTCCTCATGCGACTCGTCGTGCTGCCCACAGGCAGCTTGATCGAGCTGACCAGCCGCTCGGGCGTGTCGTTGGCGGCGTTGCGCAGGATGACGGCCTCGGGGCGGTGCGAGAGGGCGGCAGGCGCGGCCGTTCGCGGCGGCGCTGCGGCTGGCTGGGCGCGCGCCGGTGCTGCACAAGGTGCTGTGCGCGCGGCCGCAGCAGCGTACGAGCCGCTGGGCGAGGCGGCGTGCTCGTCGCCGTCGCTTGCCTCCTTGACGGGGAGGGCGGCGAACCGGTTCGGGCTCGCGACAGCGGCCTCTACGGCGGTCAACCGTGCGTGGATGGGGCCTAGGGCCTGCTGCCACTGCGCCTGGGTCGGCGCCGGCTCGGCTGGGGCGGCCTCGGGCGCTGGGGCCGTCGGTGGCGTCGCGGCCGTGTGGAGGCGGCCGGTCGTGCGCTCCTCACGCTCGGCCTGGCGGCTCGAGATCGCGGGTGTTGTCGTGGACGTGCTGCAACGTGCTGCTGGCGCCTTGGCGAGCTCTGGCGAGCTGATGTAGCGCTGGATCGACTTGATGAGCTGATCTGCGTCTTTGCGGGCCCGAGGGAGGTGCACCTGGTCGTGGATGACCTTGTGGAGCGCCCGGAGGGCTTGCTGAGCGTCTGTACGACGCATGGTGACGCTTGTACTCTCTCCTGGCGGAAAGGAGGGTGAAGCCCTGCAGGTAGGGGAGCTGGGGAGACTGACCTCTAGGTAGGGGTCAGATGGCTTGCCTTGGGCTGGCCCAGGGCTCGTTGCATAGCCCTTGATGCCCTGAGGGGCTACATGGAGGTCCTGTCCGGATCCAAGGCCAGGAGCTCAAGCTGGTGACCACAGGTAGGGGAGCTGGGGAGACTGACCTCTAGGTAGGGGTCAGATGGCTCGCCTTGGGCTGGCCCAGGGCTCGTTGCATAGTCCTTGATGCCCTGAGGGGCTACATCGAGGTCCTGTCCGGATCCAAGGCCAGGAGCTCAAGCTGGTGACCCCAGGTAGGGGAGCTGGGGAGACTGACCTCTAGGTAGGGGGTCAGATGGGCTCGCCTTGGGCTGACCCAGGGCTCGTTGCATAGCCCTGGACGCCCTGAGGGGCTACATCGAGGTCCTGTGCGGATGCAAGGCCAGGAGCTCAAGCTGGTGACCCCAGGTAGGGAAGCGGGGGAGACTGACCTCTAGGTAGGGGGTCAGATGGGCTCGCCTTGGGCTGACCCAGGGCTCGTTGCATAGCCCTGGACGCCCTGAGGGGCTACATCGAGGTCCTGTGCGGATCCAAGGCCAGGAGAGAGAGAGAGAGAGAGATTCCAGTTTCAAGTTGCCGGAGGCCTTCTACAGACCCATGTTGACCGGTCAGCTACCCGCTGCCCAAGGGTGATGTTGTTGTTGGAGGGGGTGGAGGGTGTGAGGGAGGAGGAGAGGTGCTAGACAAAGTGCAAACGCAAACGAGCGCAAGAGGCCAAGAACTGACAGAGATGCCGATGATGGCGAGGAAAAAGTAAGGAAGAGAAGCGCAGAGCGCACAGTGTAGTGAGAGAGGGTGTAGAGAGTAGAAAGGAAGAAGAACGAGCGAAAACGAGGTCGAATTGGCGGAGGAAAGGCGGATCCCCCAAGCCGCCGCCGAGGAAGGCGACGACAAGGAGGCAGTCATCCCCTCCACCTCGGCCCTAACGAGCGGCGTTGCGCTGCTGCAGCGCGCGGCGCATCGGGTCCCGCCAGGTCCGATGCGCAGGCGGCTGAGGGGCGGCAAACGCACGGCCGAGAGGGCGCGAGGCCCGCCCGCGAGCGGGCGGCGAGGGAGGAGAAGAGGACGGACCTGAGGAATGGCGACAGCGCTGCTGCCGCTGGCGCGCAAGGGCTTTCCCAAGGCCGATGCTGCGGCGGAGCGGGCAGCAGCTGCGCGATCCCTGCGAGGAGAGGCCCGCCCAGATACTTTGACCGCGAGGAGGAGGAGGAGGTGGTCGAGTTGATGCTGAGGTTGGCGGAGAGGTGTACAGGGGTGTAGAGGAAGGTATAACGAGTTGAGAGAAACAAGAACGAGAGAAAACAAAGGCGAATTGGCGGAGTTGTGGCGAGCTTGGCGGAAGAGGTTGTCGAGGAGGAGGAGGAGGAGGAGGGCAACGGGCAGTGAGGAGATGGTTGGGCGCACCAGAGATCCCTCGCCGCTTGTCCCACTCATCCACCGAGTCCCCAGGTCCACCTAGACGCCCTACTTGTTCGTGTTGACCGCGTCCTTGACCGCCTCGTGCAGCCGAGGGAACCGCCCGGTGTCGTTGACAAACTTGAGGACGGGGCAGGCGAGGGCGAGGTCGGAGAGGAGGGTGGCGATCGGCGGCATGTCGTCCTTGCCCGTCGCATGTACGAGCGCAGCACGAGGCGCGGCGTAGAGGGGGCAGGCGAGGAGGAAGTGGGCGCGAGTGTCCTCCTCGCCGCACTTGCACAGGCCGGTCGGGTGGCGCTGGATGCGGTGGAGGTGGTGGGCGAGGCCGGCAAACTCGAGCCGGAGCCTGGCGAGCAGCGTGCTCTGCCGGCGAGAGAGCGTCGCGTGGTAGCGAGCGAAGGCTGCGCCAGGCGCGAGCCCGCCCGTGACGCTGCGAAGTCCCCCGCCGACGGTCGCGCGCGCCCAGCTCGCCGCCCACGCCGCCTGCTGCGCCTGGCGGAACTGCTGGCGGACCGCAGCCACGCTCTTGGGCTCGCCGCGCAGGTCCTCGAGGCCGTCGGGGGCGTCAATGAGATCGGGGAGGCGGGGCCGAGGAGGCTGGCTCAACTCGGCCTGGGCGCTTGTCTCCCTCTCTCCCCCAAACCACTCGTTGCGCTCGTCGTCTGACGGCTTGACAGAGCGCTCGAGTGCCGACCTCGGCATCACCATGCTGCGCCGCCTCGACCTGCCGCCCGCGGCCGCCCGTGCCGCCGCGACGACAACCTCGCCCACCTCGGCCCCGACCTTGGCGCAAACATCCGCCTGCACGTTGCCCTTGACCTTGGCATGGCCTGGCACCCACGACACGACGATGGTCATGAGCGGGTGCGTCTCCTTCAGCTCATGCGCGAGTCGGCGGATCTCGAGGCGTGCGGGTTGCCCGGAGGTCGGCTGCGGTGACGAGGGGTGGAGGGCGGCCGCCTGGTTGTCGAGGCAGAGGTGGAGGGTGAAGGGGTGGGGTGGGGGCGTCAGCGTACTGCTCAAGCTGGTGACCCCAGGTAGGGAAGCTGGGGAGACTGACCTCTAGGTAGGGGGTCAGATGGGCTCGCCTTGGGCTGACCCAGGGCTCGTTGCATAGCCCTTGACGCCCTGAGGGGCTACATCGAGGTCCTGTCCGGATCCAAGGCCAGGAGCTCAAGCTGGTGACCCCAGGTAGGGGAGCTGGGGAGACTGACCTCTAGGTAGGGGGTCAGATGGGCTCGCCTTGGGCTGACCCAGGGCTCGTTGCATAGCCCTGGACGCCCTGAGGGGCTACATCGAGGTCCTGTGCGGATCCAAGGCCAGGAGCTCAAGCTGGTGACCCCAGGTAGGGGAGTACCCATAGCGTCATAGGCGCAAAGGAGTTGGTCCCCAGGAGCCACAGTCAGGCTGGTACAGGCCCAGTTCTCCAGATCTGGCTCCATAGAGACCTCGGAATATAGTTCACAATGTCTGCTGCACGTTCAGTATGCCAGGGGACCCCTTACCCATAGAGCCATAGGCGCGAAGGAGTTGGTCCCCAGGAGCCAGAGGGGGGTCAGCCCAGTCAGGCTGGTACAGGCCCAATTCTCCAGATCTGGCTCCATAGAGACCTCGGAATATAGTTCACAATGTCTGCTGCACGTTCAGTATGCCAGGGGACCCCTTACCCATAGAGCCATAGGTGCGAGGGAGTTGGTTCCCAGGAGCCACAGTCAGGCTGGTACAGGCCCAGTTCTCCAGGTCTGGCTCCATAGAGACCTCGGAATATAGTTCAGAATGTCTGCTGCATGTTCAGTATGCCAGGGGACCCCTTACCCATAGCGGCATAGGCGCAAAGGGGTTGGTCCCCAGGAGCCAAAGGGGGTCCAGCCCAGTCAGGCTGGTACAGGCCCAATTCTCCAGATCTGGCTCCATAGAGACCTCGGAATATAGTTCACAATGTCTGCTGCATGTTCAGTATGCCAGGGGACCCCTTACCCATAGCGTCATAGGCGCGAAGGAGTTGGTCCCCAGGAGCCAGAGGGGGGTCAGCCCAGTCAGGCTGGTACAGGCCCAGTTCCCCAGGTCTGGCTCCATAGAGACCTCGGAATATAGTTCACAATGTCTGCTGCATGTTCAGTATGCCAGGGGACCCCTTACCCATAGCGTCATAGGCGCGAAGGAGTTGGTCCCCAGGAGCCAGAGGGGGGTCAGCCCAGTCAGGCTGGTACAGGCCCAATTCTCCAGGTCTGGCTCCATAGAGACCTCGGAATATAGTTCACAATGTCTGCTGCATGTTCAGTATGCCAGGGGACCCCTTACCCATAGCGTCATAGGCGCGAGAGAGTTGGTCCCCAGGAGCCAGAGGGGGGTCAGCCCAGTCAGGATGCTACAGGCCCAATTCTCCAGATTTGGCTCCATAGAGACCTTGGAATATAGTTCAGAAAGGACAAGGCCTGGGAGCCATCCCCCCTCTCCTCCTAAGGGTCAGACTACTAAATCGCTTGACACAAAGTCTACCCCTCTGGGGCTGGCCTGCTGGCACAAGCTACCTTACAGGGTCCCAAATTATGCCGTCAGGTCAACCGGGCCGGTCACATACCAGGACAAGGCCTGGGAGCCATCCCCCCTCTCCTCCTAAGGGTCAGACTACTAAATTGCTTGACACAAAGTCTACCCCTCTGGGGCTGGCCTGCTGGCACATGCTACCTTACAGGGTCCCAAATTATGCCATCAGGTCAACCGGGCCGGTCACATACCAGGACAAGGCCTGGGAGCCATCCCCCCTCTCCTCCTAAGGGTCAGACTACTAAATTGCTTGACACAAAGTCTACCCCTCTGGGGCTGGCCTGCTGGCACAAGCTACCTTACAGGGTCCCAAATTATGCCATCAGGTCAACCGGGCCAGTCACATACCAGGACAAGGCCTGGGAGCCATCCCCCCTCTCCTCCTAAGGGTCAGACTACTAAATCGCTTGACACAAAGTCTACCCCTCTGGGGCCGGCCTGCTGGCACAAGCTACCTTACAGGGTCCCAAATTATGCCGTCAGGTCAACCGGGCCGGTCACATACCAGGACAAGGCCTGGGAGCCATCCCCCCCTCCTCCTCCTAAGGGTCAGACTACTAAATCGCTTGACACAAAGTCTACCCCTCTGGGGCTGGCCTGCTGGCACAAGCTACCTTACAGGGTCCCAAATTATGCCGTCAGGTCAACCGGGCCGGTCACATACCAGGACAAGGCCTGGGAGCCATCCCCCCTCTCCTCCTAAGGGTCAGACTACTAAATCGCTTGACACAAAGTCTACCCCTCTGGGGCTGGCCTGCTGGCACAAGCTACCTTACAGGGTCCCAAATTATGCCGTCAGGTCAACCGGGCCGGTCACATACCAGGACAAGGCCTGGGAGCCATCCCCCCTCTCCTCCTAAGGGTCAGACTACTAAATCGCTTGACCCAAAGTCTACCCCTCTGGGGCTGGCCTGCTGGCACAAGCTACCTTACAGGGTCACAAGAGCCATCCCCCCTCTCCTCCTAAGGGTCAGACTACTAAATCGCTTGACACAAAGTCTACCCCTCTGGGGCTGGCCTGCTGGCACAAGCTACCTTACAGGGTCCCAAATTATGCCGTCAGGTCAACCGGGCCGGTCACATACCAGGACAAGGCCTGGGAGCCATCCCCCCTCTCCTCCTAAGGGTCAGACTACTAAATCGCTTGACACAAAGTCTACCCCTCTGGGGCTGGCCTGCTGGCACAAGCTACCTTACAGGGTCCCAAATTATGCCGTCAGGTCAACCGGGCCGGTCACATACCAGGACAAGGCCTGGGAGCCATCCCCCCTCTCCTCCTAAGGGTCAGACTACTAAATCGCTTGACACAAAGTCTACCCCTCTGGGGCTGGCCTGCTGGCACAAGCTACCTTACAGGGTCCCAAATTATATTATGCCGTCAGGTCAACCGGGCCGGTCACATACCAGGACAAGGCCTGGGAGCCATCCCCCCTCTCCTCCTAAGGGTCAGACTACTAAATCGCTTGACACAAAGTCTACCCCTCTGGGGCTGGCCTGCTGGCACAAGCTACCTTACAGGGTCCCAAATTATGCCGTCAGGTCAACCGGGCCGGTCACATACCAGGACAAGGCCTGGGAGCCATCCCCCCTCTCCTCCTAAGGGTCAGACTACTAAATCGCTTGACACAAAGTCTACCCCTCTGGGGCTGGCCTGCTGGCACAAGCTACCTTACAGGGTCCCAAATTATGCCGTCAGGTCAACCGGGCCGGTCACATACCAGGACAAGGCCTGGGAGCCATCCCCCCTCTCCTCCTAAGGGTCAGACTACTAAATCGCTTGACCCAAAGTCTACCCCTCTGGGGCTGGCCTGCTGGCACAAGCTACCTTACAGGGTCACAAGAGCCATCCCCCCTCTCCTCCTAAGGGTCAGACTACTAAATCGCTTGACACAAAGTCTACCCCTCTGGGGCTGGCCTGCTGGCACAAGCTACCTTACAGGGTCCCAAATTATGCCGTCAGGTCAACCGGGCCGGTCACATACCAGGACAAGGCCTGGGAGCCATCCCCCTCTCCTCCTAAGGGTCAGACTACTAAATCGCTTGACACAAAGTCTACCCCTCTGGGGCTGGCCTGCTGGCACAAGCTACCTTACAGGGTCCCAAATTATGCCGTCAGGTCAACCGGGCCGGTCACATACCAGGACAAGGCCTGGGAGCCATCCCCCCTCTCCTCCTAAGGGTCAGACTACTAAATCGCTTGACACAAAGTCTACCCCTCTGGGGCTGGCCTGCTGGCACAAGCTACCTTACAGGGTCCCAAATTATATTATGCCGTCAGGTCAACCGGGCCGGTCACATACCAGGACAAGGCCTGGGAGCCATCCCCCTCTCCTCCTAAGGGTCAGACTACTAAATCGCTTGACACAAAGTCTACCCCTCTGGGGCTGGCCTGCTGGCACAAGCTACCTTACAGGGTCCCAAATTATGCCGTCAGGTCAACCGGGCCGGTCACATACCAGGACAAGGCCTGGGAGCCATCCCCCCTCTCCTCCTAAGGGTCAGACTACTAAATCGCTTGACACAAAGTCTACCCCTCTGGGGCTGGCCTGCTGGCACAAGCTACCTTACAGGGTCCCAAATTATGCCGTCAGGTCAACCGGGCCGGTCACATACCAGGACAAGGCCTGGGAGCCATCCCCCTCTCCTCCTAAGGGTCAGACTACTAAATCGCTTGACACAAAGTCTACCCCTCTGGGGCTGGCCTGCTGGCACAAGCTACCTTACAGGGTCCCAAATTATATTATGCCGTCAGGTCAACCGGGCCGGTCACATACCAGGACAAGGCCTGGGAGCCATCCCCCCTCTCCTCCTAAGGGTCAGACTACTAAATCGCTTGACACAAAGTCTACCCCTCTGGGGCTGGCCTGCTGGCACAAGCTACCTTACAGGGTCCCAAATTATGCCGTCAGGTCAACCGGGCCGGTCACATACCAGGACAAGGCCTGGGAGCCATCCCCCTCTCCTCCTAAGGGTCAGACTACTAAATCGCTTGACACAAAGTCTACCCCTCTGGGGCTGGCCTGCTGGCACAAGCTACCTTACAGGGTCCCAAATTATGCCGTCAGGTCAACCGCGCCAGTCACATACCAGGACAAGGCCTGGGAGCCATCCCCCCTCTCCTCCTAAGGGTCAGACTACTAAATCGCTTGACACAAAGTCTACCCCTCTGGGGCTGGCCTGCTGGCACAAGCTACCTTACAGGGTCCCAAATTATGCCGTCAGGTCAACCGGGCCGGTCACATACCAGGACAAGGCCTGGGAGCCATCCCCCTCTCCTCCTGAGGGTCAGACTACTAAATCGCTTGACACAAAGTCTACCCCTCTGGGGCTGGCCTGCTGGCACAAGCTACCTTACAGGGTCCCAAATTATGCCGTCAGGTCAACCGGGCCGGTCACATACCAGGACAAGGCCTGGGAGCCATCCCCCTCTCCTCCTAAGGGTCAGACTACTAAATCGCTTGACACAAAGTCTACCCCTCTGGGGCTGGCCTGCTGGCACAAGCTACCTTACAGGGTCCCAAATTATGCCGTCAGGTCAACCGGGCCAGTCACATACCAGGACAAGGCCTGGGAGCCATCCCCCCTCTCCTCCTAAGGGTCAGACTACTAAATCGCTTGACACAAAGTCTACCCCTCTGGGGCTGGCCTGCTGGCACAAGCTACCTTACAGGGTCCCAAATTATGCCATCAGGTCAACCGGGCCGGTCACATACCAGGACAAGGCCTGGGAGCCATCCCCCCTCTCCTCCTGAGGGTCAGACTACTAAATCGCTTGACACAAAGTCTACCCCTCTGGGGCTGGCCTGCTGGCACAAGCTACCTTACAGGGTCCCAAATTATGCCGTCAGGTCAACCGGGCCGGTCACATACCAGGACAAGGCCTGGGAGCCATCCCCCCTCTCCTCCTAAGGGTCAGACTACTAAATTGCTCGACACAAAGTCTACCCCTCTGGGGCTGGCCTGCTGGCACAAGCTACCTTACAGGGTCCCAAATTATGCCGTCAGGTCAACCGGGCCGGTCACATACCAGGACAAGGCCTGGGAGCCAACCCCCCTCTCCTCCTAAGGGTCAGACTACTAAATTGCTTGACACAAAGTCTACCCCTCTGGGGCTGGCCTGCTGGCACAAGCTACCTTACAGGGTCCCAAATTATGCCGTCAGGTCAACCGGGCCGGTCACATACCAGGACAAGGCCTGGGAGCCATCCCCCTCTCCTCCTAAGGGTCAGACTACTAAATCGCTTGACACAAAGTCTACCCCTCTGGGGCTGGCCTGCTGGCACAAGCTACCTTACAGGGTCCCAAATTATGCCGTCAGGTCAACCGGGCCGGTCACACACCAGGACAAGGCCTGGGAGCCATCCCCCCTCTCCTCCTAAGGGTCAGACTACTAAATCGCTTGACACAAAGTCTACCCCTCTGGGGCTGGCCTGCTGGCACAAGCTACCTTACAGGGTCCCAAATTATATTATGCCGTCAGGTCAACCGGACCGGTCACATACCAGGACAAGGCCTGGGAGCCATCCCCCCTCTCCTCCTAAGGGTCAGACTACTAAATCGCTTGACACAAAGTCTACCCCTCTGGGGCTGGCCTGCTGGCACAAGCTACCTTACAGGGTCCCAAATTATGCCGTCAGGTCAACCGGGCCGGTCACATACCAGGACAAGGCCTGGGAGCCATCCCCCTCTCCTCCTAAGGGTCAGACTACTAAATCGCTTGACACAAAGTCTACCCCTCTGGGGCTGGCCTGCTGGCACAAGCTACCTTACAGGGTCCCAAATTATGCCGTCAGGTCAACCGCGCCAGTCACATACCAGGACAAGGCCTGGGAGCCATCCCCCCTCTCCTCCTAAGGGTCAGACTACTAAATCGCTTGACACAAAGTCTACCCCTCTGGGGCTGGCCTGCTGGCACAAGCTACCTTACAGGGTCCCAAATTATGCCGTC
This sequence comes from Rhodotorula babjevae, assembly GCA_920104245.2. Lineage (NCBI taxonomy): Eukaryota > Fungi > Basidiomycota > Microbotryomycetes > Sporidiobolales > Sporidiobolaceae > Rhodotorula > Rhodotorula babjevae. The sequence continues at coordinate 686,099 of CAKKSZ020000015.1, forward strand.
AGGTCAACCGGGCCGGTCACATACCAGGACAAGGCCTGGGAGCCATCCCCCTCTCCTCCTGAGGGTCAGACTACTAAATCGCTTGACACAAAGTCTACCCCTCTGGGGCTGGCCTGCTGGCACAAGCTACCTTACAGGGTCCCAAATTATGCCGTCAGGTCAACCGGGCCGGTCACATACCAGGACAAGGCCTGGGAGCCATCCCCCCTCTCCTCCTAAGGGTCAGACTACTAAATCGCTTGACACAAAGTCTACCCCTCTGGGGCTGGCCTGCTGGCACAAGCTACCTTACAGGGTCCCAAATTATGCCGTCAGGTCAACCGCGCCAGTCACATACCAGGACAAGGCCTGGGAGCTATCCCCCCTCTCCTCCTAAGGGTCAGACTACTAAATCGCTTGACACAAAGTCTACCCCTCTGGGGCTGGCCTGCTGGCACAAGCTACCTTACAGGGTCCCAAATTATGCCATCAGGTCAACCGGGCCGGTCACATACCAGGACAAGGCCTGGGAGCCATCCCCCCTCTCCTCCTGAGGGTCAGACTACTAAATCGCTTGACACAAAGTCTACCCCTCTAGGGCTGGCCTGCTGGCACAAGCTACCTTACAGGGTCCCAAATTATGCCGTCAGGTCAACCGGGCCGGTCACATACCAGGACAAGGCCTGGGAGCCATCCCCCCTCTCCTCCTAAGGGTCAGACTACTAAATTGCTCGACACAAAGTCTACCCCTCTGGGGCTGGCCTGCTGGCACAAGCTACCTTACAGGGTCCCAAATTATGCCGTCAGGTCAACCGGGCCAGTCACATACCAGGACAAGGCCTGGGAGCCATCCCCCCTCTCCTCCTAAGGGTCAGACTACTAAATCGCTTGACACAAAGTCTACCCCTCTGGGGCTGGCCTGCTGGCACATGCTACCTTACAGGGTCCCAAATTATGCCGTCAGGTCAACCGGGCCGGTCACATACCAGGACAAGGCCTGGGAGCCATCCCCCCTCTCCTCCTGAGGGTCAGACTACTAAATCGCTTGACACAAAGTCTACCCCTCTGGGGCTGGCCTGCTGGCACAAGCTACCTTACAGGGTCCCAAATTATGCCGTCAGGTCAACCGGGCCGGTCACATACCAGGACAAGGCCTGGGAGCCATCCCCCCTCTCCTCCTAAGGGTCAGACTACTAAATTGCTCGACACAAAGTCTACCCCTCTGGGGCTGGCCTGCTGGCACAAGCTACCTTACAGGGTCCCAAATTATGCCGTCAGGTCAACCGGGCCGGTCACATACCAGGACAAGGCCTGGGAGCCATCCCCCTCTCCTCCTAAGGGTCAGACTACTAAATCGCTTGACACAAAGTCTACCCCTCTGGGGCTGGCCTGCTGGCACAAGCTACCTTACAGGGTCCCAAATTATGCCGTCAGGTCAACCGCGCCAGTCACATACCAGGACAAGGCCTGGGAGCCATCCCCCCTCTCCTCCTAAGGGTCAGACTACTAAATCGCTTGACACAAAGTCTACCCCTCTGGGGCTGGCCTGCTGGCACAAGCTACCTTACAGGGTCCCAAATTATGCCGTCAGGTCAACCGGGCCGGTCACATACCAGGACAAGGCCTGGGAGCCATCCCCCCCTCTCCTCCTGAGGGTCAGACTACTAAATTGCTCGACACAAAGTCTACCCCTCTGGGGCTGGCCTGCTGGCACAAGCTACCTTACAGGGTCCCAAATTATGCCGTCAGGTCAACCGGGCCGGTCACATACCAGGACAAGGCCTGGGAGCCATCCCCCCTCTCCTCCTAAGGGTCAGACTACTAAATCGCTTGACACAAAGTCTACCCCTCTAGGGCTGGCCTGCTGGCACAAGCTACCTTACAGGGTCCCAAATTATGCCGTCAGGTCAACCGCGCCAGTCACATACCAGGACAAGGCCTGGGAGCCATTCCCCCTCTCCTCCTAAGGGTCAGACTACTAAATCGCTTGACACAAAGTCTACCCCTCTGGGGCTGGCCTGCTGGCACAAGCTACCTTACAGGGTCCCAAATTATGCCGTCAGGTCAACCGGGCCAGTCACATACCAGGACAAGGCCTGGGAGCCATCCCCCTCTCCTCCTAAGGGTCAGACTACTAAATTGCTTGACACAAAGTCTACCCCTCTGGGGCTGGCCTGCTGGCACAAGCTACCTTACAGGGTCCCAAATTATGCCGTCAGGTCAACCGGGCCAGTCACATACCAGGACAAGGCCTGGGAGCCATCCCCCTCTCCTCCTAAGGGTCAGACTACTAAATCGCTTGACACAAAGTCTACCCCTCTGGGGCTGGCCTGCTGGCACAAGCTACCTTACAGGGTCCCAAATTATGCCGTCAGGTCAACCGCGCCAGTCACATACCAGGACAAGGCCTGGGAGCCATCCCCCCTCTCCTCCTAAGGGTCAGACTACTAAATCGCTTGACACAAAGTCTACCCCTCTGGGGCTGGCCTGCTGGCACAAGCTACCTTACAGGGTCCCAAATTATGCCGTCAGGTCAACCGGGCCGGTCACATACCAGGACAAGGCCTGGGAGCCATCCCCCCTCTCCTCCTGAGGGTCAGACTACTAGATTGCTTGACACAAAGTCTACCCCTCTGGGGCTGGCCTGCTGGCACAAGCTACCTTACAGGGTCCCAAATTATGCCGTCAGGTCAACCGGGCCGGTCACATACCAGGACAAGGCCTGGGAGCCATCCCCCCTCTCCTCCTAAGGGTCAGACTACTAAATCGCTTGACACAAAGTCTACCCCTCTAGGGCTGGCCTGCTGGCACAAGCTACCTTACAGGGTCCCAAATTATGCCGTCAGGTCAACCGCGCCAGTCACATACCAGGACAAGGCCTGGGAGCCATCCCCCCTCTCCTCCTAAGGGTCAGACTACTAAATCGCTTGACACAAAGTCTACCCCTCTGGGGCTGGCCTGCTGGCACATGCTACCTTACAGGGTCCCAAATTATGCCGTCAGGTCAACCGGGCCGGTCACATACCAGGACAAGGCCTGGGAGCCATCCCCCCTCTCCTCCTGAGGGTCAGACTACTAAATTGCTTGACACAAAGTCTACCCCTCTGGGGCTGGCCTGCTGGCACAAGCTACCTTACAGGGTCCCAAATTATGCCGTCAGGTCAACCGGGCCGGTCACATACCAGGACAAGGCCTGGGAGCCATCCCCCTCTCCTCCTAAGGGTCAGACTACTAAATCGCTTGACACAAAGTCTACCCCTCTGGGGCTGGCCTGCTGGCACAAGCTACCTTACAGGGTCCCAAATTATGCCGTCAGGTCAACCGCGCCAGTCACATACCAGGACAAGGCCTGGGAGCCATCCCCCCTCTCCTCCTAAGGGTCAGACTACTAAATTGCTTGACACAAAGTCTACCCCTCTGGGGCTGGCCTGCTGGCACAAGCTACCTTACAGGGTCCCAAATTATGCCGTCAGGTCAACCGGGCCGGTCACATACCAGGACAAGGCCTGGGAGCCATCCCCCCTCTCCTCCTGAGGGTCAGACTACTAAATTGCTCGACACAAAGTCTACCCCTCTGGGGCTGGCCTGCTGGCACAAGCTACCTTACAGGGTCCCAAATTATGCCGTCAGGTCAACCGGGCCGGTCACATACCAGGACAAGGCCTGGGAGCCATCCCCCCTCTCCTCCTAAGGGTCAGACTACTAAATCGCTTGACACAAAGTCTACCCCTCTGGGGCTGGCCTGCTGGCACAAGCTACCTTACAGGGTCCCAAATTATGCCGTCAGGTCAACCGGGCCGGTCACATACCAGGACAAGGCCTGGGAGCCATCCCCCCTCTCCTCCTGAGGGTCAGACTACTAGATTGCTTGACACAAAGTCTACCCCTCTGGGGCTGGCCTGCTGGCACAAGCTACCTTACAGGGTCCCAAATTATGCCGTCAGGTCAACCGGGCCGGTCACATACCAGGACAAGGCCTGGGAGCCATCCCCCCTCTCCTCTTAAGGGTCAGACTACTAAATCGCTTGACACAAAGTCTACCCCTCTGGGGCTGGCCTGCTGGCACAAGCTACCTTACAGGGTCCCAAACTATGCCGTCAGGTCAACCGGGCCGGTCACATACCAGGACAAGGCCTGGGAGCCATCCCCCCTCTCCTCCTAAGGGTCAGACTACTAAATTGCTTGACCCAAAGTCTACCCCTCTGGGGCTGGCCTGCTGGCACAAGCTACCTTACAGGGTCCCAAATTATGCCGTCAGGTCAACCGGGCCGGTCACATACCAGGACAAGGCCTGGGAGCCATCCCCCCTCTCCTCCTAAGGGTCAGACTACTAAATTGCTTGACACAAAGTCTACCCCTCTGGGGCTGGCCTGCTGGCACAAGCTACCTTACAGGGTCCCAAATTATGCCGTCAGGTCAACCGGGCCGGTCACATACCAGGACAAGGCCTGGGAGCCATCCCCCCTCTCCTCCTGAGGGTCAGACTACTAGATTGCTTGACACAAAGTCTACCCCTCTGGGGCTGGCCTGCTGGCACAAGCTACCTTACAGGGTCCCAAATTATGCCGTCAGGTCAACCGGGCCGGTCACATACCAGGACAAGGCCTGGGAGCCATCCCCCCTCTCCTCTTAAGGGTCAGACTACTAAATCGCTTGACACAAAGTCTACCCCTCTGGGGCTGGCCTGCTGGCACAAGCTACCTTACAGGGTCCCAAATTATGCCGTCAGGTCAACCGGGCCGGTCACATACCAGGACAAGGCCTGGGAGCCATCCCCCCTCTCCTCCTAAGGGTCAGACTACTAAATCGCTTGACACAAAGTCTACCCCTCTGGGGCTGGCCTGCTGGCACAAGCTACCTTACAGGGTCCCAAATTATGCCGTCAGGTCAACCGGGCCGGTCACATACCAGGACAAGGCCTGGGAGCCATCCCCCCTCTCCTCCTGAGGGTCAGACTACTAAATTGCTCGACACAAAGTCTACCCCTCTGGGGCTGGCCTGCTGGCACAAGCTACCTTACAGGGTCCCAAATTATGCCGTCAGGTCAACCGGGCCGGTCACATACCAGGACAAGGCCTGGGAGCCATCCCCCCTCTCCTCCTAAGGGTCAGACTACTAAATCGCTTGACACAAAGTCTACCCCTCTGGGGCTGGCCTGCTGGCACAAGCTACCTTACAGGGTCCCAAATTATGCCGTCAGGTCAACCGCGCCAGTCACATACCAGGACAAGGCCTGGGAGCCATCCCCCCTCTCCTCCTAAGGGTCAGACTACTAAATCGCTTGACACAAAGTCTACCCCTCTGGGGCTGGCCTGCTGGCACAAGCTACCTTACAGGGTCCCAAATTATGCCGTCAGGTCAACCGGGCCGGTCACATACCAGGACAAGGCCTGGGAGCCATCCCCCTCTCCTCCTGAGGGTCAGACTACTAAATTGCTCGACACAAAGTCTACCCCTCTGGGGCTGGCCTGCTGGCACAAGCTACCTTACAGGGTCCCAAATTATGCCGTCAGGTCAACCGGGCCGGTCACATACCAGGACAAGGCCTGGGAGCCATCCCCCCTCTCCTCCTAAGGGTCAGACTACTAAATCGCTTGACACAAAGTCTACCCCTCTAGGGCTGGCCTGCTGGCACAAGCTACCTTACAGGGTCCCAAATTATGCCGTCAGGTCAACCGCGCCAGTCACATACCAGGACAAGGCCTGGGAGCCATCCCCCCTCTCCTCCTAAGGGTCAGACTACTAAATCGCTTGACACAAAGTCTACCCCTCTGGGGCTGGCCTGCTGGCACAAGCTACCTTACAGGGTCCCAAATTATGCCGTCAGGTCAACCGGGCCAGTCACATACCAGGACAAGGCCTGGGAGCCATCCCCCCTCTCCTCCTAAGGGTCAGACTACTAAATTGCTTGACACAAAGTCTACCCCTCTGGGGCTGGCCTGCTGGCACAAGCTACCTTACAGGGTCCCAAATTATGCCGTCAGGTCAACCGGGCCAGTCACATACCAGGACAAGGCCTGGGAGCCATCCCCCCTCTCCTCCTAAGGGTCAGACTACTAAATCGCTTGACACAAAGTCTACCCCTCTGGGGCTGGCCTGCTGGCACAAGCTACCTTACAGGGTCCCAAATTATGCCGTCAGGTCAACCGCGCCAGTCACATACCAGGACAAGGCCTGGGAGCCATCCCCCCTCTCCTCCTAAGGGTCAGACTACTAAATCGCTTGACACAAAGTCTACCCCTCTGGGGCTGGCCTGCTGGCACAAGCTACCTTACAGGGTCCCAAATTATGCTGTCAGGTCAACCGGGCCGGTCACATACCAGGACAAGGCCTGGGAGCCATCCCCCCTCTCCTCCTGAGGGTCAGACTACTAAATTGCTCGACACAAAGTCTACCCCTCTGGGGCTGGCCTGCTGGCACAAGCTACCTTACAGGGTCCCAAATTATGCCGTCAGGTCAACCGGGCCGGTCACATACCAGGACAAGGCCTGGGAGCCATCCCCCCTCTCCTCCTAAGGGTCAGACTACTAAATCGCTTGACACAAAGTCTACCCCTCTGGGGCTGGCCTGCTGGCACAAGCTACCTTACAGGGTCCCAAATTATGCCGTCAGGTCAACCGGGCCGGTCACATACCAGGACAAGGCCTGGGAGCCATCCCCCTTCTCCTCCTAAGGGTCAGACTACTAAATCGCTTGACACAAAGTCTACCCCTCTGGGGCTGGCCTGCTGGCACAAGCTACCTTACAGGGTCCCAAATTATGCCGTCAGGTCAACCGCGCCAGTCACATACCAGGACAAGGCCTGGGAGCCATCCCCCCTCTCCTCCTAAGGGTCAGACTACTAAATCGCTTGACACAAAGTCTACCCCTCTGGGGCTGGCCTGCTGGCACAAGCTACCTTACAGGGTCCCAAATTATGCCGTCAGGTCAACCGGGCCGGTCACATACCAGGACAAGGCCTGGGAGCCATCCCCCCTCTCCTCCTGAGGGTCAGACTACTAAATTGCTCGACACAAAGTCTACCCCTCTGGGGCTGGCCTGCTGGCACAAGCTACCTTACAGGGTCCCAAATTATGCCGTCAGGTCAACCGGGCCGGTCACATACCAGGACAAGGCCTGGGAGCCATCCCCCTCTCCTCCTAAGGGTCAGACTACTAAATCGCTTGACACAAAGTCTACCCCTCTAGGGCTGGCCTGCTGGCACAAGCTACCTTACAGGGTCCCAAATTATGCCGTCAGGTCAACCGCGCCAGTCACATACCAGGACAAGGCCTGGGAGCCATCCCCCCTCTCCTCCTAAGGGTCAGACTACTAAATCGCTTGACACAAAGTCTACCCCTCTGGGGCTGGCCTGCTGGCACAAGCTACCTTACAGGGTCCCAAATTATGCCGTCAGGTCAACCGGGCCAGTCACATACCAGGACAAGGCCTGGGAGCCATCCCCCTCTCCTCCTGAGGGTCAGACTACTAAATTGCTCGACACAAAGTCTACCCCTCTGGGGCTGGCCTGCTGGCACAAGCTACCTTACAGGGTCCCAAATTATGCCGTCAGGTCAACCGGGCCGGTCACATACCAGGACAAGGCCTGGGAGCCATCCCCCTCTCCTCCTAAGGGTCAGACTACTAAATCGCTTGACACAAAGTCTACCCCTCTGGGGCTGGCCTGCTGGCACAAGCTACCTTACAGGGTCCCAAATTATGCCGTCAGGTCAACCGCGCCAGTCACATACCAGGACAAGGCCTGGGAGCCATCCCCCCTCTCCTCCTAAGGGTCAGACTACTAAATCGCTTGACACAAAGTCTACCCCTCTGGGGCTGGCCTGCTGGCACAAGCTACCTTACAGGGTCCCAAATTATGCCGTCAGGTCAACCGGGCCGGTCACATACCAGGACAAGGCCTGGGAGCCATCCCCCCTCTCCTCCTGAGGGTCAGACTACTAAATTGCTCGACACAAAGTCTACCCCTCTGGGGCTGGCCTGCTGGCACAAGCTACCTTACAGGGTCCCAAATTATGCCGTCAGGTCAACCGGGCCGGTCACATACCAGGACAAGGCCTGGGAGCCATCCCCCCTCTCCTCCTAAGGGTCAGACTACTAAATCGCTTGACACAAAGTCTACCCCTCTAGGGCTGGCCTGCTGGCACAAGCTACCTTACAGGGTCCCAAATTATGCCGTCAGGTCAACCGCGCCAGTCACATACCAGGACAAGGCCTGGGAGCCATCCCCCCTCTCCTCCTAAGGGTCAGACTACTAAATCGCTTGACACAAAGTCTACCCCTCTGGGGCTGGCCTGCTGGCACAAGCTACCTTACAGGGTCCCAAATTATGCCGTCAGGTCAACCGGGCCAGTCACATACCAGGACAAGGCCTGGGAGCCATCCCCCCTCTCCTCCTAAGGGTCAGACTACTAAATTGCTTGACACAAAGTCTACCCCTCTGGGGCTGGCCTGCTGGCACAAGCTACCTTACAGGGTCCCAAATTATGCCGTCAGGTCAACCGGGCCAGTCACATACCAGGACAAGGCCTGGGAGCCATCCCCCCTCTCCTCCTAAGGGTCAGACTACTAAATCGCTTGACACAAAGTCTACCCCTCTGGGGCTGGCCTGCTGGCACAAGCTACCTTACAGGGTCCCAAATTATGCCGTCAGGTCAACCGCGCCAGTCACATACCAGGACAAGGCCTGGGAGCCATCCCCCCTCTCCTCCTAAGGGTCAGACTACTAAATCGCTTGACACAAAGTCTACCCCTCTGGGGCTGGCCTGCTGGCACAAGCTACCTTACAGGGTCCCAAATTATGCCGTCAGGTCAACCGGGCCGGTCACATACCAGGACAAGGCCTGGGAGCCATCCCCCTCTCCTCCTGAGGGTCAGACTACTAAATCGCTTGACACAAAGTCTACCCCTCTGGGGCTGGCCTGCTGGCACAAGCTACCTTACAGGGTCCCAAATTATGCCGTCAGGTCAACCGGGCCGGTCACATACCAGGACAAGGCCTGGGAGCCATCCCCCTCTCCTCCTAAGGGTCAGACTACTAAATCGCTTGACACAAAGTCTACCCCTCTGGGGCTGGCCTGCTGGCACAAGCTACCTTACAGGGTCCCAAATTATGCCGTCAGGTCAACCGGGCCGGTCACATACCAGGACAAGGCCTGGGAGCCATCCCCCTCTCCTCCTGAGGGTCAGACTACTAAATTGCTTGACACAAAGTCTACCCCTCTGGGGCTGGCCTGCTGGCACAAGCTACCTTACAGGGTCCCAAATTATGCCGTCAGGTCAACCGGGCCGGTCACATACCAGGACAAGGCCTGGGAGCCATCCCCCTCTCCTCCTGAGGGTCAGACTACTAAATCGCTTGACACAAAGTCTACCCCTCTGGGGCTGGCCTGCTGGCACAAGCTACCTTACAGGGTCCCAAATTATGCCGTCAGGTCAACCGGGCCGGTCACATACCAGGACAAGGCCTGGGAGCCATCCCCCTCTCCTCCTAAGGGTCAGACTACTAAATCGCTTGACACAAAGTCTACCCCTCTGGGGGCTGGCCTGCTGGCACAAGCTACCTTACAGGGTCCCAAATTATGCCGTCAGGTCAACCGGGCCAGTCACATACCAGGACAAGGCCTGGGAGCCATCCCCCCTCTCCTCCTAAGGGTCAGACTACTAAATCGCTTGACACAAAGTCTACCCCTCTGGGGCTGGCCTGCTGGCACAAGCTACCTTACAGGGTCCCAAATTATGCCATCAGGTCAACCGGGCCGGTCACATACCAGGACAAGGCCTGGGAGCCATCCCCCCTCTCCTCCTGAGGGTCAGACTACTAAATCGCTTGACACAAAGTCTACCCCTCTGGGGCTGGCCTGCTGGCACAAGCTACCTTACAGGGTCCCAAATTATGCCGTCAGGTCAACCGGGCCGGTCACATACCAGGACAAGGCCTGGGAGCCATCCCCCCTCTCCTCCTAAGGGTCAGACTACTAAATCGCTTGACACAAAGTCTACCCCTCTGGGGCTGGCCTGCTGGCACATGCTACCTTACAGGGTCCCAAATTATGCCGTCAGGTCAACCGGGCCGGTCACATACCAGGACAAGGCCTGGGAGCCATCCCCCCTCTCCTCCTGAGGGTCAGACTACTAAATCGCTTGACACAAAGTCTACCCCTCTGGGGCTGGCCTGCTGGCACAAGCTACCTTACAGGGTCCCAAATTACAATCTTGACAAGGGCCTACCCATGCTCAAGCTTAGGGCAGGAGAGTTACAGGGCAGGTTGATTACGGGAAGGAGGCCCTAGAGCCTGAGGCCCCTCTGGTCCTGAGGTCTGATTAGCTTTGGTGGCCGTCACAAAACCCACCCGTTTGGGCCCGGTCCAGTCTTGTGCACCGGTTAGGGCCTGTTCTGCCCAAGACACGGGACACGACCTGCACAAGCTGGGTGCTACAATTACGGACACACTCCCATTCCTTTGCCCCTGCTCCCTGGCTCCGTCTCCCTGCCCAGACATGTCAATTACCCCAAAGGCTCTCCAGTGTGGGCACCCAGCAACTGTAGCTGCATCAGGCAGTCCAGCCTAGCGCAGGAACCAGGTGCAGGCCCCCTTGGTGCTGTGCCATCTGCCCAGCCACTCTCATTGCCATGCCTCTCCTGACAGAGCTGCATTCTCTCAAGCACCCACAGTCTGCCTGTGGACAATGCTTGTTTGTCCTGCCCACTGCCTTGAGCAAGCTCGGGTGTGCGCTCTTTGGCAAGTGCACCAGGACCTTGCATAGCTGTGTTAAGCACTGCATGCCCAGGCAGTGTCCTGGCATCCTTTGCCCCATTGGGCGTAGCTGCTGAGTGCAAGGCTGCGTCTGGCTCTGCAGGAGTTCCATCCCTTTGCTTCACATTCTCAGAACGATGTGTCTGGGGCGGTTAAGCTGGGCTTGAGCAGGACCGGGGCAGGTCGATTGCATGTTAGCTTTATAATGGTTAGAAAATGGCGGCACCCTCACAAAGCGTCTTCGTAGCTCAGTTGGTCAGAGCGTCCGACTGTTACGCACAGTCGCCATCGGGAGGTCGACAGTTCAAACCTGTCCGAGGACGTCTCCTTTTGCCCTCTGCAGCTTTTTCCGGTCTGCAGAGAGACCCAAACAGCACAGTGCGGGACAGGCTCCTCAGCAGCTCAACACTGGCCACAAAAGAGAGATGTAGGTGAGCCACAGGCTCTTTGCCAAGACGGACGAGGGGAGGCCTTGATTGCTTTGCCGCTGCTGCTGCTTCTGACTGTCAAAGGTTGGCTTGAGAGCCTAACCAGTGTGCTTCAACTGAGTAGAATGGAGGAATAGATGCCCTACCTTGAAAGACCCTCCTGGCTGCTTGGGAAGGCCGGGGGGGAAGAGGCCTGAGCGTGCTCTTTTGCTCCACCTTGCCCTCCTCTCTGCCAGCCTGCGCTCCGAAATAATGAGGGCACGCCTTGCTGAAACCTCTCAGGGCAAGTTGACCGCAGAAGCCCGGGTGCCGCTACTCAGGTCAATTGGCGCACTGAGCCGCATGACGCGCCCTCATGATCGTTAAGGCGCTCCTGGCCACTCGCAGCCCTCTCGCAGGAGGCGCAACAGAGAGACACAAGGGTAGCTGAGATTGCGGGCACGGTAAAACACAACGGGACCTCCTCGTCTACGCCTTCTTGGGCTCGGCCGCACCGGTGGTCGGGAGACCCATGTAGACCTTGAACGAGTCGTAGATGAGCCACTGGAGAGCGGTGAGGGTACCGATCATGAAGATACGGGTGCCGAGGCCGGCCCAGAGACCGCCGAAGCCGATCTCCGAGTAGATGCTGCCGACCGAGGGCTTGACCTGGCCAGGCTTGACCGGGGCGTTGAGCTCTGCGAGGAGGGCGCACGAGGGGAGGGTCAGCGAGACGCTCGCGAGGGGGCGAGGGAGGCGAAAAGGGACGCACTCGAGACCATGGTGTCGGCCGGGTGCGAGACGACGGCGCAGAAGACACCAGCAATGTAACCGGCGGTGGCCGAGACACCGAGCTGCTCGAGCTTGTTGTAGGTCTGTGATGAAGGGAGCGAGGGTCAGCGACGAGGCGAGGACGAGGAGGAGAGGGGAGCGGGCGACGGACCTCCTTGGGCTTGCCGATGGCGTTGTAGATGGCGGCGACGGTGGCCTCGAACGACCTGCGCGACCAAGGGGGATCAGCCACAGCGCGAGAAAGGAGAGATGCACGAGAGAGAGGCGCACCAGAACTTCATCATGGTGTACGGGATCTGACGTCCCCAGAGCGACGGGAGCGACTTGAAGAGCGCGCCGGCACCCTCGGTGGCGACGACCTTCTGGAGGCCCGAGACGGCGCCCGTCGCGAACGGCGGGAAGGTGGTCTGGATGCGGACCTTGACCGTCTCCATGGGGACGAGGGCCATGTCGGCGAGGAACTCGGCCGAAGCCGAACCGGCGAGGAAGATGGCGTCCTTGTACTTGACGGCGTTCTCCGGGCCGGCCATGTCCGAGTAGGTCTTCTTGAAGAACTCGTAGAAGCCGTACTTGGCGGCGCCCTGCATCGAGTAACCGATGAGGGTCGGGGTGAAGCCGGTGCTGCAAGCGCGCGAGTGGACCATGGCGGTCAGCACGAGCGCATCGACGACGACGGGCGCATCGACGAGAAGAAGCAGGACGCACTAGAGGCCACGGACACCACCCTCGGCGTGGATCTTCTTCCAGCCGTCCATGTTCGACTTGTAGAGGTTCTTGTCAACCTGCGTGCGATGGCCAGGGTGCGACGTAATCGAGGTCAGCTCCGCCGCACAGTGTGTGTACATCAACGAGGACGAGCACTGCGAGAGCGAGCTAGTAGCGCACCTGCTTGCGGCACTTGACGAGGTCGAGCGGGGTGACGAAGCCGTGGGTCGCACCGCACGCGACGGCACCGCCGAGGGCGCAAGTGTAGTAGTACTTGCTCGAGTAGAGCTCGATCTTGCCCGGGGCGGCCTTGGACGCGGTCTTGGCGGCGCCTGCACAGAGCGCGAGAGCACAGGTCAGCGATGAATCCGGATCGCCTCGGGGACAGTCGGTCGACAGGGGGAGGGAGGGGGGACGCACTGTCCTTGGCCTGCGCGAGCGCACCCTTGGCCTTGTCCTCAGCCGACTGCGAGCGCGCGCGAGCGAGCGAGAGGGGCGCGGGGTCAGTGCATGCGCGGCGACGAGATGAGAGCCCGAGTGCGGCCGAGGGTCGCGAGCACGGAGCACGGGGGAGGGGGGCGAGAGGGAGGACGCACCTGGGCGGCACCCTGGGCCTTGTTGGCGAGGGCGTCGGCCTTGGCCTTGGCGTCTGCAGGGGCGCAAGAGTGGACGTGAGCCGCGGGGTCGAGGAGGGCCGGTGGGACCAAGGGAGAGGAGGCGCACCGTCGACAACCGAGGCGCCGATGCCGCCGAGGGAGAAGGACGGGAGGGCCGGGGTGGCGAAGGCGCCCGAGAAGAAGTTGCTCGCAATCGCAGCGACCATGGTGCTCTGTAGAGGGACGAGGAGGAGACGACGGAGGAGAGAGGAGGGTTTGCAACGAGGCGACGCCGCCTGCGCCCGCCGAGACACCCTCTCTCGCACTCCTCTTGAGGGGATCAGAGTCCATGCCACCAGTCTGCAAGAGCCTCGAAACGCTATCTAGCTTTACAAGCGATGCAGAGGCGCGAGGGGCGACAAAGACACCGCCCGCTCACCCGGCTCCGCCTCTCTCGCTCGTCCCTTCTGCTACCGCGCACTAGCCGCCTGCTACTCGCCAGCTCTCCCTGCACAGCGCCCGTCTCGCTCACCAACACCGGCGGCGTCTGCGCACACACGCTCGAGCCGTCGCCAACATGCAGCCGAGGTCGCCTCGCGCCCACCACCGCGTCCTCTCGGGCGCAGCGGCCCTTGCCAATTGCCTCACTGCAGGAGGTGAGGCACATGGACTCTCCCTCTCTCAAGGCGGGCGCACACGCCTGCGGGAGCCGTACTCGCTCACCTGCGGTGGCTGACCCTCGGCCCTCCCCCACAGCTCCCTTCATCTTCGCCCTCTTCTCGCCCCAGCTCCAGTCGGCCCTCCAGGTCACCGCCAGCAAGGTCAACCTCATCGCCTCGTCCGCCATTCTCGGCGAGTACGCCCTCGCGGCCTACTTTGGCTCCCTCGCCGACCGCCGCGGACCCGGCGCCGTGTCCTTCGTGTCGGCGGCCCTCTTCGCGGCGGGCTTCAGCGGCCTCGTGTGGCGGTACGAGCTCGCCCTCGCGCGTGAGGTCGAGGGCGCGCCGCCGCGCGAAGCCGAGTGGCTCGTCGTCGCGCTGTGCTGGTTCCTCGTTGGATGCGGCACGGCGGCCTCGTACTTTGCCGGCATCATCTCGCTCGCCAAGTCGACGCCGGCGAGGCACTCAGGTCTCGGTGCGTCCTTCTCCTAGTGCGGATGACTGCCCTCGAGCCGCCTAGCTGACGGAGCTGCGCGGCGTCTGCAGCGATCGGCGTCCCGTGCGCCGTCTTTGGCCTCTCGCCCCTGTTCCTGTCGAGCGTCGCCTCGTTCTTCACGACGGCCAGCAGCGTCGATGGCGGGCGGGACCTACTCGACGTCGCCAAGTACCTCACCTGCATCGGCGTCCTCCTCACCCTCGTCAACCTCGTCGGCGGCTTCCTGATTCAGGAGCTCCCCTGGGAGGAGAACCTCGACAAGCCGTTCGTCGACGCCGTCGAGCCGTTCGGCAACGAGGACGACGAGTGCGGCGCCGACCACTACGGGCCTGACTCGGGCTTCAACTCGTCGTCGACCCGGCCAGTCGGCGTCGACGAGCTCCCGACCGAGCGCACGGCCCTCCTCGGCGCCTCAACCGCCTCGTCTGCCGCCGCTCCCGCGCCGAGCGGGTCCCTGCGCGCCTTCATTACGAGCTCGTCGTTCTGGCTCCTCGGCGCCGTCGTCCTCCTCGCCACTGGACCGTGCGAGATGTACATGGCCAGCCTCGGCTCGGTCGTCTCGTCCCTCTCGCGCTCGCCCGCGCTCCACGCCGCCCCGATCAGCGCCCTCGCCCTCCGCAAGCGCCACATCGCCCTCATCTCGGTCGTCAACACGCTCTGGCGCCTCGTCGTCGGCGGCGCGTCCGACTACCTCGCGTCGGCTGGCGCCGACAAGGAGCGCCAGCCGGCGTGGCGCCGCCAGGTGCGCCTCGTCTTTGTCGCCGTCGCGTGCGTCGGCCTCGCGGCGGCGTATGGCTGGGGCGCGACGGGCTTGTCGACGCCGGCGGGCCTGTGGGTCATCACGTTCGGTGCGTCTCGCTCTCGTTCTCGTCCGTGCTCATGCAGGGCCGAGCTGACGCAGATCCCCTCATGCAGTTACGGCGGTCGCCTACGGCACCATCTTCACGCTCACGCCTGCGCTCGTCCGCACGCGGTGGAGCCCGGACGACTTTGGGAGGAACTGGGGGCTCTTGACGGTGCGTCGCTCTTGCTCTCCTGCTCCGAGGACACTCAGCATGCTCACTCGCTCCTCTCCCGCGCTCGCAGTGGTTCTCGGCCGTTGGCGCGCTCGTCTTCACGCCCCTGTTCGGTGTCCTGCGCGACCTCGCGACCGACGGCACGGGCGAGAGCTCGTCGTGCACGAGCACGCGCTGCTACCGCCCGATCTTTGCCCTGTCGGCAGTGAGTGCCGTCCTCGCGACGGCGCTCGTCGGCGTGCTCGCGAGCAGGTGGGCGAGGCGGACCGCGAGCGCCTGAGCGAGGCTCTCTCGCTCCTTGTTTTATCTGGCTCGTCTTGCGCGAGCGTCTTTACCACCTTCCTGTTGTTGTAGATGCACTCCCGGCTGCCGTTTTGCAACGCCCTGCGCCTCGCTCGACATTGTCCGAAGTCTTCGCGAGCGCGGCTCGGAACGTTGCCGAGCGCCGGTCAGCCTCAGAAGCGAGCGAGCCTCGCGTCCTCGGGCATCTCTCAGCGACCGCTACCCGACCCACGCAGCTCTCCACCCACCTACACAGAGCAAGCATGGCCGTCTACATCGCAGCTGGCAAGCGCACGGCGTTCGGCGCCTTTGGAGGAGCGCTCAAGAGCCACACGGCCTCGCAGGTGCGTCAGCTCTCCCCCATGGTCTCACGGCGGGGCAGGGCATGTCGGTGCCGGCTGCATTAAGGTCTGCAGAGGCTGCTGTGGCGACCTGCTTACCACAGACCCCGCTCGTGCGTGCTTCGCTGACCCGCCCCCACCCCACTCTCGCGTCGACAGCTTGGCGGTTTCGCGGGCAAGGCGGCGCTCGCAGAGCTGCCCGAGGGCACCAAGGTCGACTCTATCATCTTTGGGTGCGTCTGAGCCACCTCTCCATCTGGCACGAGCGGGTGCTGACCTCGTCGCCCCTTCCCCTCCCTCCCCCTCCTCCTCGGGTTCGACGTGATTGATCAACAGCCAAGTTCTCTATTCGGACCCGTCCGCCGCCTACCTCGCGAGGCATGTCGGCCACCTCTCGGGCGTCCCGCACGACGTCCCTGCCTTGACCGTCAACCGGTGCGTCCCTCCTCCGCCCACTTGTCGTACGCCGTGAAGCTGACGAGCGCGCACCTCTCCCTCGGTCACAGTCTGTGCGGTAGCGGCTTCCAGGCGGTCATCAACGCGGCGCAGGAGATCAAGCTCGGCGAGTCGCACGTCGTCCTGACCGGCGGCGTCGACAACATGTCGCTCTCGCCCTGTGCGTCCCTCTCTCTCTCTCGGCTTCGTTGCCCTCGCTCAGCCGGCGCACCCAGCTGACCACCCTCCCACTGCGAAACAGACAACCTGTCTGGCGCGTCCCGCTTCGGCAACAAGTACGGCGTCGACCTCAAGCTCGAGGACTCTCTCGCGCAGGCCCTTACCGACCGCGTCCCGAACCCGACGTGCGTGGCGACGTCTTCATCTCTCTCCGCATCGATGCACAGGTACTGACTCCCGTCCTTGCCCGCAGACCGATGGGCATGTGAGTCGACGAGCGCGACGTCGGGGCCCGAGCGAGGAACGGGAAGCTGATCCGGACCTCCCGCTCGCAGCACGGCCGAGAACCTCGCGACCAAGTACGGCATCACGCGCCAGCAGTGCGACGAATACGCTCTCCAGAGCCAGCAGCGATGGAAGAAGGGTGCGTTTCCGCTCACCGCATCGCCACCTCGCAGGGCTCTGCAGCTGACGCACTCGGTCCTCCTCCTCTGCAGCTCTCGACGCCGGCGCGTTCGAGGCCGAGATCACGCCTGTCCAGCTCCCGCCCAAGAAGCGCGGCGGTGAGCCCATCACGTTCAAGCAGGACGAGCACCCTCGCCCGCAGGCGACGCTCGAGCAGCTCGGCAAGCTCCCCGCCGTCTTTGCCAAGAACGGCACCGTCTCGGCCGGCAACGCGAGCGGCATCTGCGACGGTGCGGCGGCCAATGTCGTCGTGAGCGAGGAGGCGGTCAAGCGCTACGGCCTCAAGCCGCTCGCCAAGGTCGTCGCGTACCACATAAACGCCGTCGACCCGACCATCATGGGTGCGTCGGCCCTCTCCACCCCTTCCGGCACCGCATCTGATGACGCTCGCGCTCGTGCAGGTATCGGCCCCGTCGAGGGCATCCGCGGCGTTCTCAAGAAGGCGGGCCTGACCATCGACGACATTGACGTGCGTCCTCATCCGCGGGCTCTCTGTCCCGCGCCGTGAACCTGACGACTCTGCCTCCTGCAGCTGTTTGACGTCAACGAGGCGTTCGCTGCGCAGTGGCTCTCGGTGCAGAAGGAGCTCGGCCTCCCCAACGAGAAGTCGAACGTCAACGGCGGTGCCATCGGTGCGTCCTCTCCCTCTGCGCCTCGTCCGCCCTCCTCGCGCTGCCCCGGCTGACCCGGAACTCTTCCCGACCCGCAGCTCTCGGCCACCCGCTGGCAGCGTCCGGCGCGCGCATCACGGCCAACCTTGTCCACACGCTCCACCGCCTGCAGAAGCGGTACGCGATCGGCTCGGCTTGCATCGGCGGCGGGCAGGCGACGACGCTCTTGCTCGAGCGGGTCTAGGGAGGAGGAGTGAGGAGCAAGCTTGCAGTGCATTCAGTTCGTGTCGTGCCTCGTCGCTCGTCTTCCGAGCGAGAGCAGCCCGCGAGCTTCGAGGGGGCACGAGAGCAAGGCCAGGAGCGGCTCGGCGCAATGCTGTATAGGTCTTGTGCTCGATGCGAGAGCTTCTAGTCCGCCTTCAGAGCTGTGTAGAGCGCTACGAGCGATGTCAAGTCCTCGAGCGAGCGGTCGAGCGATGACTTCGCTCAGGACGCGCCTCGCCGGCGGGTCGACGCGTCTCCTCGTCCTCCCCCGCTCCTCTCGCCCCTCTCACACACCCTCCAGCCGCCTCGGACATGTCGCAGCAGTCTCAGCAGTCGCAGATGGAGGACGCCGTGGTCGAGCGCACCCTCCCGCAGTCCGTCAACGTGCTCCAGGTGCGCCCCATCCCCTCCGTCTTGTTTGGTGTCGCCCTGCGCCACGCCCACGCCCAGGGCGGCCGAGGGAACCAGCAGCTGACCCTCGCACGGTACACACAGGGCCACGGCATCACGTCCAAGGAGTGCCAGAAGCTTATCGAGGCCGGATTCGCCACCCTCGAGGCGGTCGCCTACACCTCGAAGAAGGTCCTCGTTTCGACGGCCAAGGTCTCGGAGGGCAAGGCCGACAAGATCCTCACCATCGGTGCGCTCCGCGACGTCCTTGACTGTGACTGAGAGGAGCGGCGAGCTGACCCGCTTCTCCACTCGCCGCACAGCCGCCAAGATCATTCCGATGGGCTTCACGACTGCGACCGAGTTGTGCGTCCCCTCTCCTGCCCCGTTATTGACCCCAGCTCTTCGCTAACGAGACGCTGTGCAGCCACGCCCGCCGCGCCGACCTCGTCACGATCACGACGGGCTCGAACGCGCTCGACAACATTCTCGGCGGTGCGTCTCGCTCTCGTTCTCCTCCGAGCCCCCCTCAGAAAGCTGATGCGCAGTAACCTCCCGCAGGCGGCATCGAGACGGGCTCGATCACGGAGCTGTACGGCGAGTTCCGCACGGGCAAGAGCCAGATCTGCCACCAGCTCGCCGTCACGTGCCAGGTGCGCCCGCCTCTCTCTTCTTCGAGTCGCACGCCTGGCTGACCCGCTCGGCCTTCTCGTGCAGCTTCCGTGCGACCTCAAGGGCGGCGAGGGCAAGTGCCTGTACATCGACACCGAGGGGACGTTCCGTCCCGAGCGCCTGCTCGCCATCGCCGAGCGCTACGGCATGAACGGCGAGGACGTCCTCGACAACGTCGCGTACGCGCGCGCCTACAACGCCGACCACCAGTCGCAGCTCCTCGTCATGGCGGGCGCCATGATGTCCGAGTCTCGGTGCGTCGACGAGCCCCCTCCGTGCCTCGAGACGTCTCCCGAGCCTGCACTGACGCGCTCCTCGTCTCGCGTCGCAGCTTCTCGCTCATCATCGTCGACTCAGTCACGTCGCTGTACCGCACCGACTACTCGGGCCGCGGCGAGCTGTCGGCGCGCCAGATGCACCTCGCCAAGTTCCTGCGCAGCCTGCTGCGCCTCGCCGACGAGTTTGGCGTCGCCGTCGTCGTCACGAACCAGGTCGTCGCGAGCGTCGACAACGCGCCCGGCGCGTCGAACGACACGAGGAAGCCGATCGGCGGCAACATTATGGCGCACGCGAGCACGACCCGGTGCGTCGCTGCCGCCCTCTCTCTGCCCTCTCCTCGCTCGCCTCGCCAAAACTGACCCCCTCGCCCTTGCTCTCGCTCTCGCTCTTTGCTCGTCCGCAGCGTCTCGATGCGCAAGGGTCGCGGCCCCGAGCGCATCGCGCGCATCGTCGACTCGCCGTCCATGCCCGAGGCCGACGCCAAGTTCCAGATCACGGCGCAGGGCATCACGGACGTCTCGGACGGCAAGGGCGACGCCGACGACGACGAGTAGGCGCCCGAGCCTCGTGCCGTCGTCGCACCGACGCCGCCCATCCTCGCCTCGCCTCCTCGTCCTGTTCGCCCTCGTGCCCCGCTTGATGTATAGCTCGCTCGCTTCCTCTCCACCTTCTTTCTCCCTCTCTGCGCAGTGCCCTTCTGTCTTTACGCCCCTCGCAGTCCGTGATGTACTCCCTCCTCGCTGCTTGCCTCCCACTACCGCATGGTCCCCCTCCCGCTTCTCGTTCTCGCCTCGCCTCGTCCTTCGCAGTGGCCATGTACGCGCCCTTCTCGCACTTTGCAATCTCGTCGTCCGTCCATCGGCTCCAGAGAGCGTGCGAGAGCGACTCGAGGGGTCGAGCAGGCGCCGGTTGTGCCGAGTGGGGAGCGCGAGGGGAGGAACTCGGCCAAGCTCGTCGGGCGTTCACGGAGAGCACAGTAGCTAGCGTTGAAGTCGCACCGAGCAGCGCTGCAGCTCAGCCGAGCCAGACGAGGGGACGGAGAGCCGGGAGAGCGGCGTCGACGTCGCTGAGTGAGGCTCGGGCTCTTCCTCTGCCACCACGACAGCTACCGAGCACCAGCAGCACAGAGCACCCTCTAAGTAGGCAGCACCCCCACCAGTCGATCCACCCGCGCGCACCCACCCTCGCTCGCCCACCCTCTGCGCCACCCTCCCCTCCTCATCTCCCTCCTCGCGCCAGCTCGCCCTCCAGCACCCGCCAGTCGCCCCCGCCCAGCATGCCGCCCAAGTCTGCCGCCTCGATGAGCTCGAAGCGCATCGCCAAGGAGCTCAACGACCTCAAGAAGGAGGCGCTCCCGCAGGGCTGCGAGGCCGGCCTCGTCTCGGACGACAACGTCTACGAGTGGGCCGCGAGCATCGGTGCGCTAGCTCTCACAGTGCTCTGTAGATGGTGTGCGTGTGCTGACACGGCTGCCCCTATGTCATGCAAGAGGGACCGCCCGACTCGCCGTACGACGGCGGCGTCTTCAACCTCCACATCACGCTGCCGCACGAGTGAGTCTGCTGTTCCTCCCGCGCTCGAGCTCAGCAGCTATCCGGATGGGAGGCGACGACTGGCCGCGCGCGACGAGCACGAGCTGACCTCCCCCCGACCATCCTCCTCGTCCTCCTCGCTCGCAGCTACCCGTTCCGCCCGCCCAAGGTCGTCTTCACGACCAAGATCTACCACGCCAACGTCAACAACCAGGGCGGCATCTGCCGTGCGTCCCGCCTCGTGCCTTGCCTGAGCCCCTGCGCGAGACGCTGACCCTGTCGGACGCGCACTCGCAGTTGACATCCTCAAGAACCAGTGGTCGCCTGCGCTGTGCGTCTCTCTCTCCTCCTGCGCCACGGCCATGCGTCGCAGAAGCTGACCCTGCTCATCGCCTTGCCATGCAGCTCGATCGTCAAGGTTCTCCTTTCGGTCGCGTCGCTCCTCGCCGACCCCAACCCGCACGACCCGCTCATGCCCGACATTGCGCAAAAGTACCTCAAGAACCGCAAAGAGCACGACCGCATGGCCAAGGACTGGACGCAGCGCTACGCGACCCCGGTCCGCAAGGTGCCCGCTGCTGCCAACGCCGGCGCCAAGCCGGGCAAGGACGGCGCGGCGCAGCAGGTCGAGGTGCTCGTCCTCGACGACTGAGTCGGCTCCTCCTTCGCAGCTGCACCAACTCCTGCCCTGTGTATACCCCGCCTCGCACTCACCACCCCCGTTTCGATGCCCTCTCTGCCCCCGCTCGTGCTCTCCCTCCTCGTTGTACTTTCCCTCGCCCTGCATTCCCCTCGTCTAGCTCCTCCTACACCCCCTCGTAGCTCCTCCCACCGCCGTCAGTAGCCTCCCTCGTGTTTGTACTCTGGCCCTGCAACTCGTCCCGTTCCTGCCGCTATCTTCGCATCGCCCCGCGCTCGCGCTCGAGGAGCGGCCCGTCGAGCACGTTCTCGAGCCACGTTCCCGCTCGACAGGGGCTCGCTCGAGCGGGACTGGGTTCGAAGCGAGCGCGCCGTGCCTGCGATCTCGGCTCTTCGCTCGACATGTCGCCTCGTCGACGGGGTCGGGCTGGCGCGCGAGCGCGCGTCTTCACGCTCATCCGGCCGCGGCGGGCGCGCCTCCTTCCTGCTCGCGCTTCATCCTCTCGATCTCGGTCTCGCATGGCGCTGTCGGCTCGCTGCTCACTGCTGGCTCTCGCTGGGACTCGGGGCTCGGAACGACGTTCAAGCTCTGTGCTTACAGCCACGAGGGAGGAGGGAGCGGCGCCGTCTGACGGCGCCGAGAGAGGGCACGACGAGGGACAAGCAAGAAGGGCACGAGGGAAGCAGGTGGGTAGAGAGAGCACCGAGGGGCATGAGGAGGGTAGGCGAGGGGAACAGGGAAAGGAGGGAGGAAGAGGAGGGTCGAGAGAGGTGAGACGCTCGCTCTATGCAGCCGAACGGCAGCGACGAGCGCGCTCAGTGCTGACCTCGCACGAGCGCGAGCATCTGCGCCGAGACGCGCGACGGCGGCGGGTGCGCCTCGGCGACAGGCTGGGACTCGGCGGCGCGGTGGGGGTCCGCCTGGGCCTGGTCCTGCGCATGCGCCTCGACCGGCGCGCCCACCTGCGCGCCGCCCGCACCGCCGCCGGCGTCGGTCACACTCGAGCGCGACGTGCGGCGCGCCGCCCAGGGCCCGTTGTCGTTGTCGTCCCTGCCCATCGGCGACACCTCGCCCTCGACGAGCGTCGGGCCGAGCCCGTCCTGGTCGTCATCGTCGCCGATGCGGTACTCGCCCTCCTCGCGCTCGCCGCCGTCGACCGCCATGCTCTCGTTGCCGATGGCGCCGAGGTGCGGCAGCGCGAACTCGAGTGGCCGACCGGCGCTGCTGCTGCCGCCGCCGCGAGGCCCGAGCGCGTCGATGCCCGCGAGGTCGCCGGCCGCCTCCCTGAGCGCGCGCCGTTTGCGCGCCGCCGCCGACTCGCCCTTCGAGTTGAACCACGACTGCTCGCGCTCGACCTCGGCGAGGCGGTTGCCGAAATAGAGCTCGAGCGCAGCCGAGAACTCGGCGTCGGTTATGCCGGGGTCGCGGTGGATGCGCAGCTGCGGGCGAGGACGAGCGAGGCGGCGAGAGTCAGCAAGGCGCTCGCGAGCGAAGCGAAGAGAGGAGGAAGGAGGAAAAGGGAGACGCACGTGCTGGTTGAGGTTGTCGTGGCGGGAGAAGAGGCGCTTGCAGGTCGGCCACTGGCATTGGAACGGCCGCTCGTTGGTGTGGATCGAGCGCACGTGTCGCTTGAGGTGCTCGCCGCGCTTGAAGCACTTGCCGCAGCCGGGAACCTTGCAGAAGAAGATCTTGCGGACCTTGCCCGTCTTGGTGAGGCCCGCCCACGCGATCTGCGCCTCGGACGGCTCGTAGCCGAGCGGGTACTCGTCGTCCTCCTCGGGAGTGAGGCTGAGGTCCGAGCGAACGGGCGGGCGACGGCCGCGCGAGCGCTTGGTCGGGAGCGAGGCGAACTCGGCGTCGGTCGGGAGGTTGGCCGCGTACGACGGCGAGTGGGGCGAGCCGTGACGGGCGCCGATGGCGCTGCCCGACGCCGAGTAGGCGCCTGGGGCGAGCATGGCCTGCGGCGGCGGGTGGAAGATGTCGGACGTCGGGGCGCGGCGCTTGACCGGCTTGGGGCCCGTCGCGCCGCTCGGACCGCCTCGACCCGTCGACGCGCGCAGCTGCTCGAGGGCGTCGTCGCTCGTCAGGCTGGGCCGTCCCTGCGACGTGCGCAGCCCGCCGGCGATGCGCAGGCCCGAGACGCCGCCGAGGTCGCTCGAGCTCGTCGAGCGCGCGAACTCGCTCGAGCGGCTCATGAACGGCGAGCTGTAGTAGCCGCTGTCGACGCCGCTCGCTCGTGCGAGGGCCGGGTGGACGGTGCGGTGGCCCTCGCGACTCGACGAGTGGCTGCCCGTCGAGGCGTACGACGACGCGGTCGACGTCGAGTAGGCCGACACGCCCGACTCGTTCGACTGGGTGCGGAGCATGAGCTCGGCCGGGTCGTACGACGACGAGTAGTAGACCGAGTGCCCGTAAGGTTGCCGCATCGACGACGACAGGTGCAGCGGCGGCGGCGGGAGCTGCATGCGCGATGGGCCCGGCGCCGGCGCAAAGCTGGTGCTCGGCACGGCCTGGCGCGGCTGCGCTGCCGCCGGCGCCGTCATGCCGCTGCTACGAGGCTTGGCCCAGTCGAGGACGGGGCCCGAGGCGCCGGCACCGTAGGTCGCCTGCGCAGGGGCGCGCTGCGGCGGCGTCGGCGGGCCCGTCGCCGTGCCGAACGTGTACGCCGAGCGCGACGACGTGTGTCCGTGCGAGCTGGACAGGCCCTGCATCGACGCCTGGAGGATGTGCGGCTGCTCGACTGCGACCGAGCTGAAGTGCGGGCGGTGCGGCGTGTACTCGCCGCCCGAGAACTGGATCGTCGAGACGACACGCTGCATAGGCCCGCTCACGGCGGCGCGCCGACCCTGCGACGCGAGCTCGTACTGCTGCTGCTGCTGGTAGCTCGGCTGCGAGTAGGCCGGCGGGCTGGATGCGAGGGCCGGGGACGACACGCGGTGCGAGGACGACGAGTGCGCGAGGTCGGGCGACGCGGCGAGCACCATGGAGCGGGGCTGCGACTCGGGCGCGTGTCGCCGCTGCTCTTCGTCGACGTAGTAGTGGTCGAAGCGGCCGTGCGGCGAGTCGGGCGCGGGTTGGCGGGGCGAGGGGTGCGGCGCGAACGAGAAGTTGCCGGGACCTTGGCGCGCCGGGAGGAAGCTCGCTCGAGGCGACGGGTTGTCATCGTGCGGCGCGCGCGGTGTGCCGTAGTACGACTGGGAGGTCGGAGGAGGAGGCGCAGCGCCGGGGAAGGCGTACGAGACGGCGTGGGAGCGCTGGGCGGTGGTCGAGTGAGGAGGAGGGGGCTCGACTACCGCGAGTGGAGCGCCGAGGTCGACTTGCATGGCGACCGAGAGCGAGCTGCAGAGAGATAGACCGGGTTCAGTACATGTAGAGCTGTCAGGCTGCGCTGACTGGGGAGGAGGACGGACGAGGAGGATCACCGAACCACGTCGGGACTTGCGGGCGACGTCCGCGAACGACGCGCGAGATGCAGGTGCGCTCGCAGAGCCACGCGGTGCGCCGAGGTAGTGGAGGCTCCGGGTGGAGGTGCGACACCGATAGCTGACGACGAGAGGAGAGGGAACGAGGAGGAAGAGGAGAGGGCGACGACCCCGTTGCCGGCGTTCGACCGACGCTCCTCGGTGCGCGGAGCTTCCTCGGACGTGCCGCGGGGCCGTTGGTCGAGGGCAGCACCGGACTTTCCGCAGAGCACGGTGCTCAATGCGCGCGTCTCGATCGAGCTTGGCGCGCTGCTGCTCGTTCGGCGAGGAGGAAGAGGGACGAACGGGCAGCGAGTGTCAGCTCGAGAGCTCTCTCTCGCGTTGCCCGGCTGCTTTGTCGCCCTGAGGACAGGACGGGGCACCTCGAGCAGGCTCCGCACGATCGGGAGGAAGCCGAGACGAGGTGGGTGAACCGTCCGCCGTCCGTCTCCTCGCCCCTGTCCGCCTCTTCGCGGACTGTGCGTCGGCCGCAGTCCGAGACCACCTCGATCCGCCTCCTGCTGTCCGTCCGCGAGGCGTGTGTGTGCAGAGAACTGATCGAGAGAGAAGCACGCACCTTGGCTCGCGTCGGGCGAGAGGAAATCGGCGGGGAAGGCGAACTTGAGAAGGTCGACGCGCGCGTGCCGGGAGGAGGGTCGACCGCACACGCTCCCACGACGACCACCGGACCCAGCGCCGAATCTGTCGAGGGGAACGGGTGGAAGGAAGCTGCTCGCTCGTAGGTGGTGGCGACAGCCGGCTTTAAGTGGGGGACAGCAAGAGGCCTGGGTGTGCGCGAAGCGTTCCTCGAGCCCGTCGGGTCCGGGAGCGGGGCGCAAGTTGGAGCTCGCTATCGAGTGATCGCACCTCGTACGCGCGCTCATCTGCTCAGTATCGTGCTCGTGCCTGCTCGTCGAGGCAGGAGCCGTTCGTCTCCCTCACCCGCCGAGGAAGGCTCGAGAGCGAGGACGACGTAGTTGGCGCTGCCAGTCCGCTCGCAACGTCCTCTCCCTCCTCCTCCTCTCTCTACCTCGAGCGATGTTCAGACGCCCGCACAAGCGCGAGGAGCCTGTCGAACGTAGCTTCGCCAAGTCGCTCAGAGTGCGGCTCCGATTGTCCCCTGGACCCGCCCCCCTGTTCCCGACCGTCACCCGGCTTGTGATTGCGCCTCGCACCCGTGCAAGCTAGGGGTGCGACGCCGAGCTATGCGTGCTGCGAGGAGAGGGATCTCGCGAAGCCTGGTGGCGCGAGGCGAGGCTGCACGCAGGTCCCTCCGAGCGCTCAGAGCGGACGAGCACGTCGCCGCCGTGCACGGACCTCCGTCTGAGGCGCCTTTCTCAGCTCCCCGACATGCGCTCGTCGGTCCGCGGGATCGGCCGTGCAGCAAGCTGGCCGTGCGTGCGAGCTGGGGGTTCTCGGACCCGTCGGCGGGGCCTCCCACTCGTCGACCTGTTCGGCCGCGCAGGAAGAGGCTCGTGCGCTCGGTTCGCTGAAGCGTAAGCTGCTCTGCTCGCCGTGCCGTCGGGCTGCGCGCTTCGCTTAAACTCGAGCGAGCGCACACCTTATCTGTGCCCCGCTTTCTCCGGGGCCAGCGTCGGCCGAGCAACCCCCGCCGGCCGTCCTTCTCGCCGGCGGCTTCCTCTCCCTCCTCCTCTGCCTCACCGCACGCGCGCAAGCTCCACGCACATGGCGCAACCTGTCCGGCTCTTCAAGTACTCGACGAGTGGCCCTGACGACACGACGGCGCTCGAGCGCCTGCGCGACGAGGAGGCCTTCGAGGCGGACGACATCATGGCGGTCGTGGGCAAGAGCGAGGGCAACGGCTGCGTCAACGAGTGCGCGCACAGCCCCTCTCGAGCACTATACACACGAGCTGACCCCTATCGGCCACCGCGGCAGCTTCTCGCGCACGCTCTCGTCGGCCGTCTGGCACCCTCGGATTCCGCCAACGAGCATCGCCGTCTTCTCCGGCGGCACCGAGGGCGTCCTGAACCCGCACGTCACGCTCATCGTCAAAGAGAAGGGTGGGGCGCCGACAGGGGTCGTGGCGATGGCGGGAAGGACGAGGAAGCTCGAGCCGGAGGAGGTCGGGGCGCCCGCCCAGGTCCGCGAGGTCGAGAAGACGATCAAGAGCATGATGGGTGCGTGCAGGGGATGTCTGTACTTCTCAAGATGACGCTGACGAGGCACCTCCCGCGACAGCCGAGGCCAAGCTCGCCGCATCCGACGTCCACCTCATCCTCGTCAAGTGCCCGCTCCTCACGAGCTTCAAAATCTCGGCCATCCGCGCCAAGGGCATCGAGCCCATCACGTCCGACACGTACAGCTCGATGGGCTCGTCTCGATACGCGACCGCGCTCGGCATCGCCGTCGCGCTCGGCGAGATGGACGGGTCCGAGAGCAGCGTCGTCGAGGGCCTCAGCAGCGACGGCGAGCGGTGGAGTGCCAAGGCGAGCTGCAGCAGCGGCGCAGAGCTTGACGACTGCCACATCTTGCTCCTGGCGCAGGAGAAGCGGCCTGTCGAGCTTGAGCACGGCAGGAAGCGGCTCGGGATCGCATCCGGGTTCATGAAGGACGCGAGTGAGCCCAGAATCCCGACCCGAGCACCAGCAGCGCAGCGAGCTGACCCAGGCGCCCCTCGCAGTCGACGCCAAAGCGCTCCTCGCCGTCCTCGACCCGATCACCGCCCAAGGCGGCCGCGTCGTCCAGGTCTTTGTCAAGGCCGAGGCGTCGCCGTCCGGGCTCGTGCGCGGCAAGCGCCACACGATGAGCACCGACTCGGACGTGCACTCGACGCGGCATGCGCGTGCGGCGGTCGGCGGGCTGGTCGCGGGCTTGACGGGCGACTCGGCGGTGTACGTGAGCGGAGGGGGCGAGGGGCAGGGTCCGCCGGGAGGAGGGAGCTTGACGGTCGTGTACGAGCTGGATTGAACTGCAACTGCGTCTTTAGGCCTTGCAGGAGCGCACGCGAGCTGGAGCAACCACGAGGGACCCGCCGACTCGGTCGCGCCGAGAGCACCAGGCGGGCAGCGGAGCGAGCTGCGAGCAGGTCGAGGCGCTCGGCCAGCCTGCAGACGTGCCCTGCGCGCGCACGAGCAGCCCAGGCTCGGTTCGCAGTGAAGCGTGAGGAGGAGAGCCTGTGCCGCGCCTCGGTGCCGGCGGTCGACGAAGGCTGCGAGGAGGTGCGGCCTCCACCTCACCACGCCCGGCGGTCCCTTCTAGCTGCCAGCCGAGGCCCTCGACGCAGCTTCCAGTCCGCCCAGCCCCGACTGCCTGCCCTCGCCCACTCGCCCGTCCACTCGGCGCCTCCTCCTCGTCGGACCCTCCCCACCAGCCCGACGCGCCTCGACTCGCCCGCACCTCGAAGAGGCGCACGCCGCCCAGTGGGCTCACCTACAACGTGGACAGACACGGCCAGGTGCGCGCTCGCTCTCCCTGTGGCCACAGTCTCGTGCCACCGCGACCCCGAGGCTTCATCGTCGTGTGCTGACCCTCGCTCCCTCTCGCGCGCTCGCAGGCAGGCGCAATGTCGTCCGACATCTGGGACGAGGGCTGGCAGGACATGCCCGTCCTGCGCTCGGCCGAACTCGAGGCGCCCAAGTCGCTCTTTGACGCCGACGCCGTCGTCCCTGACGACGATGCCGCACCCGGCACCGCCGCCGCCGCCCGCAAGCGCACGACGCGGCACACCGGGCGCGCACCCGCACGGCTGCCCGACGCGCCCGACGCGGCCCCGTCGTCGTCGTCGTCGGGCTACGCGACCATGGCCGGCGCGGCGACGACGGGCAACGCGACCGGCCGAGTCGTCGACGCCGACGAGGAGGGCGCGACGGCGGGCCTGCGCGAGAAGGGCGGCATGGACGAGATGGACTACACTCGGCTCGAGCTCGACGACGACCCGGACGAGGACGAGATCTCGATGCGCACGCAGTACCTGTTCAACGAGGACACGAGCATGACGCCGCTGTCGCAGATGCAGCAGACCAAGACGCTCCTCACCGAGGGCCAGCGCATCGCCTACGTCGGCTTGTGCCGCCTCGTCGCGCGCGAGATGGTGCAAGGGCTCGCGCTCGCCGCCAAGGGCGCCAAGGAGCTCGAGCCGGCACGCGAGAGCTGCCAGAACTGGGCCAACAAGATCATGGGCCGCCTGTACCGCCACATGGAGGTCGACAGCGCAGGTGCGTCTCCCTCTCTGCGATTCTCCCTTAGCCTCGTCCCTGTGCGCACGCGACTGACCCTCTCGTTCCTCGAGCAGAGCAGCGCATGATCGAGCAGCTCGCCGAGCACGGCGTCACCTCGGAGGACCTCGTCCCTTCCCTCGTCGCCACCTACACGATCGCCAACCCCGAGTACGACCCCGAGGCCGCCGAGCTCGCCGCGCACGAGGGCGACATCGCGCTCGAGCTGGGCGACAATGGCCCCGAGGTCGACGCGGCGCGGCAGCGCGAGCGCGAGGAGCAGTCTCGCCGCGCCGGCGCAGAGCAGGCGCGGCGCGAGCGAGAAGAGCGGGAGCGGGCAGAGGAGGACGTCAAGGTCGCGGCGGGGGCCGACGCGCAGGACCTCGAGGACCGGCTGGGCGACATGGCGCTCGGGGCCGGCGAGGAGGACGACGAGGACGAGGGGCGGGACTTGGGGTACGTGCGGCGGCAGGTGCGCGAGATCGAGCGGCGAGCGAGCGAGGTCGTGTCGCCGCCGACATCGCCTCGCTCGCCCATGACGGCGACGGCTGCGTCGCCCTCTTCGCCCAGAACGCCGACCAAGCGCGGGCGCAGCATGTTTGACGCGCTCGACGACGACATCGGCGACATCGGCGGCGCCCTCGACTCGCCGTCCTCCCCCTCCCGCGCCCACCCGCCCAAGTCGCCTCATCCGGACTACCCCTCTCCCCTACCCGACGCCGACGCACCTCCTTCCGCACCCTCTCCACCTCTCTCGGACACCGACTCGGAGCCCCCTACGCCTCGAGCGTCCTCGCCCGCTCCTCCCGCCTACGACGACGCCGCACCCGAGACGCGCCAGCCCAACAACTTCCTCGACCCGCTCCCCTCCTCGCTCCCAGGCGTGTCCAAGACGCTCACGAGCCTTGACAAGACCGTCACGCTCGACATTCGATGGACAATCCTCTGCGACCTGTTCCTCGCCCTCATCGCCGACTCGGTGTACGACGCGCGCTCGCGCGTCCTGCTCGGCTGCATGGCTGAGAAGCTCGGCCTCGACTGGATGGACGTCGTGCGCTTCGAGCGCCGCCTCACCGAGGCGCTCGAGATCCAGGAGGCCGTCAAGGACAAGAAGCACGACGAGGTCCTCGAGGGCCGCCGCCTCAAGGACAAGCAGAAGCGCCTCCTCCTCATGGGCGCCGCGACGGTCGGCGGCGGCCTCGTCATCGGCCTCTCGGCGGGCCTCCTCGCACCGTTCATCGGCGCCGGCCTCGGCGCAGCGCTCGCGACAGTCGGCGTGTCGGGCACGTCGGGCTTCCTCGCCGGCGCCGGCGGCGCGGCCATCATCTCGTCCGGCGCGACGCTCACGGGCGCGACGATCGGCGGCAAGGCCATGGCCAAGCGCACCAAGCACGTCCAAACGTTTGACATCCTGCCCGTGCACAACAACAAGCGGCTCAACGTGTTCCTGACCGTCTCTGGGTGCGTCGGCCTCTCCTCCTCGTTCCCCTCTCTGCTCGCGAGGGTCCATGAGCTGACGAGCCTGACCTCGCCTCTGCCGCAGATTCATGAACGGCATCCGCGACGACGTCCGCCTGCCCTTCAGCACGATCGACCCGGTCATGGGCGACGTCCTCTCGGTCCTGTGGGAGCCCGACATGATGGGCGACACGGGTCGAGCACTCAACATCCTCACGTCCGAGGTCCTCACCCAGGCCGGTCAGCAAGTGCTCGCCGCCACCGTCATGACGGCGCTCATGAGCGCGCTGCAGTGGCCGATGAGTGCGTCCTCTCCTTTCCTGGACCACCTCCTCCCGACCAACTCGACCTGACGCTCCCTCTCCTGCAGTGCTCACCAAGCTCTCGTACCTGATCGACAACCCGTGGTCGAACGCGCTCGACCGCGCTGTCCAAGCCGGCGCCATCCTCGCCGATATCCTCCTCAATCGGCGACTCGGCGTCCGACCCGTCTCGCTCGTCGGCTTCTCGCTCGGCGCACGTGTCATCTTCTTCGCCCTCGTCGAGCTCGCCAAGCGCAAGGCGTTCGGCGTCGTCCAGGAGGTCTACCTGTTCGGCGCGACCGTGACGGCGTCGCGCAAAGTCTGGCGCGAGGTGCGCGGCGTCGTCTCGGGCCGGTTCGTCAACGGGTTCGCCATGAACGACTGGGTCCTCGGGTACCTCTTCCGCGCGACGACGGGTGGCCTGCAGACGGTCGCCGGCCTGCGCCCGATCGAGCTCGTACCCGACCTCGAGAACGTCGACGTGACGCACCTCCTCGACGGCCACCTGAGCTACCGCCCGCGCATGCCCAAGCTCCTCGCCTACGTCGGGTTCAAGACGACGGGCGACCACTTTGACGAGCCCGACGTCGACCCGGACGCGCCCGAGCGCGAGGTTGTCACCAAGGAGGAGGAGGAGGCGCGCCGCGCGCGCAAGGAGCGCAAGGGCCTCAACATCTTCCGCCGCAAGAAGGCGACCGACTCGCAGCCCATGTCGCGCGCGGCGTCGACCGAGGAGTACGACGGCCCGCCGCGCTTGTCGTCGTCGTCGACGACGTCGCTCGCCAAGTCGGGCAGCCCGGCCGTCTCGACGACGGGCGGGCGCAGCTCGTCGAGCCTGTCGCTCGCGAGGTCGCGCGTCGGGTCCGAGGCGGACGAGGACGAGGCGACGGCGAGGCGCAGGTCGGTCGAGGCGAGCAGGAAACCGGCGTCGACGGCACGAGCGGCAGCAGCGGCGCCTCCGCCGCCCGAGGAGCACGACCCGACGGTGTTCAACATCGACAAACTGCGCGCCGAGGTCGCTCAGCTGCCCAAGCCCGTGCACGAGCGCGCCGCGAGCCTCCCCGACAACGACTCGCCCTCTCCTCCCCCTTCCGCCGGCTTTGCCTCGTCCTCCTCCTCCGCAGCCGACATCATCCGTGCGCCCTCGGCTCCTCCACCCATCGAGGCGCCGCAGACCGACCTCACCCAGCTTGACCAGTCGCTCGACCCGCACGAGCTCCTGCGCCGGCAGTGGAACGGCGACGCCGCCTCGTTCGACCCGTCGAGCGTCGCACCTCCCGCCGAGTCTGGCTGGGGCGCGTCGAGCGTCACCTTGCCCGACGACCACTACGCCGCGACGTCGTCCTTCTCGTTCCCCTCGCTCCCCTCCCTCTCCACCTCGAGCGCCGACACTCCCTCGTTCACCTTTGCCGGCGCCAACGGCTTCGACCACGACAGCGCCGTCGAGCGCACGCCGACGCACGCGACGTCGTTCTCGCTCGGGCGAGACGACGGCGCGTCCGTGTGGGGCTCGGGAGGGAGCAAGGCGAACGAGAGCTCGTCGTCGTTCGCGCAGAATCCGTGGTGACCCGGCGCGTGCATCCTCCCTAGATCCCTCTCTCTCCCCCTCACATCTCGCAGTAGTCTGTCCCCCTGGCCGTGTTGCATTTCTACAGCGCTCGTTGCGACGCTTCTTGCGCCAGGGAGCGCTGCATGATTTAAGCGCGCGAGTCGGCCTCGAGCCCGTCGCGCGCTCGGCGACCTCGGGACCCGAAAGTGGGATCGCGCGCTCTCCCCTCAGGCCTCAAGCTCTCTCTCTCCCACCACCTCGCTCTTGCGCCACACTCAAGCACCTGCAGCTGCCCAGCATTCCCGCTCAAGACCGCCTCGACCAAGTCTTTTCGCACCTCGCCTCGCCCTCGACTGCTCGTGACGAAATGGCCGCCCCGAAGATCGTCGTTCACTGGTGCGCCCTCCCACTCTCGAGCTGCGTAGATACGGCGTACTGATTTCACGCCTGTACACAGGCTCGACGACTCTCGCGCCCAGCGCATCCTGTGGCTCCTCGAGGAGGTGCGCCCCTCCTCCTCCTCCTCCTCCCTCTCCCCACTTGGCGAACGACCGGCTCACCTTCTCTCGCTCCCCCCTGCGCGCAGCTCGGCCTCACGTACGAGGGTGAGCAGCACGGTGCCGTGGCTTGTCCGCCCCGACACAAAGGCTGACCCGCGCCTCCTCCTCCCCCTTCCCCCTCCCTCTCTCCTCGCAACCGCCCACTAGTCAAGCGCTACACGCGCGACAGCAAGACGAATCTCGCACCTCCCGAGCTCTACGAGGTCCACCGTACCGGCAAGGTGCGCTCGCCCCGGCCTGACCGACTAGTCGCGCTCGCGAGGCTGACCCGGACCTCCTCCTTCACTCCTCTCGCAGTCGCCCGTCGTCACCATCACCGACAACGGCAAGACGTTCACGCTCGCCGAGTCGGGCGCCATCACCGAGTTCATCATCGAGCGCTACGGCGAGCGCCTCGGCGTCTCGGCGTCGTCGTCCGACCCGCAGCAGCGCGCCGAGTACCTCTACTGGCTGCACTACGCCGAGGGCTCGGCCATGGGCCCGCTCATGTTCTCGCTCGTCTTTACCCAGATCGGCCTCCAGGCGCCCTGGATCGCGCGCCCCATCGTCAACGTCGTGACGGGCGCCGCCATGGCCCAGTTTGGCCTCCCGCGCCTCAAGGCCATGTTCAAGCACGTCGAGGCGAGCCTCGAGGGCAAGGAGTACTTTGTCGGCGACAAGCTCACCGGTGCCGACGGTGCGTCCTCTCCCTCTCGCTCTATCCCGCACGACTCGAGCACGACGACTGACGCTCGACCCGCTCTCGCGCGCGCGCAGTCATGATGTCGTTCATCGCCGAGGGCCTCGCCGCGACGCCGCTCGATGCGAGCCGGTACCCGAACCTGACGCGCTGGCACGAGGCCCTCATGGCGCGCCCGGCGTATGCTGCCGCCGAGGCGAGGGGAGGGAAGAACAACATGGACCGCTTCGTCAAGTAGATTCTCGCGCGCGCTCTCTCTCGCTCCTCCACTCTGTGTACCACTTTCCCGAGCTCCTCAACCTCGTCCGTGTGCAGATCAAGTATGCCTCTCGTACCCTCTGGCGCCCAGACGATGCTCGAGAGCCGAAAAGCGAGATCTATGTTGCTGCTGGACCTGCGCGACGACGTCCTCCTCCTCAGGCTACACCGACAAGAGCGACAGGACGCTCCACAGATACAGCGGGATGACGAGGTTGTCGTTCTGCGCCGAGGCTGCCTCGAGCAGGGCGGCGAGCGTGACGCCGAGGACGTAGCGAGGCAGCTGCAGCACGACGAGGGGAACGTGCACGGTCAGGTCGACGCTCTCGAGATGTCGAGTAGAGAGAGAGAGAGAGGAAGGACGCACCGAGAAGGGCTCGACGACGCCGATGAGGCGCAAGAGCCACCCGCAGAGGACGACGGACGTGATGAACGCGGCCGTGCCCTCGAGCGTCTTGGTCGTGCCCGGCCAGCGTGTGCGCCCGACGAGCTTGCCGACGATCGAGGCCTGCCGCACGGAGAGGTAGGTCAGCGAGGGCTCAACGTGCGTGTCGGAGAGCAGGAGCGGAAGTAGGGGAAGGAGA
The DNA here is from genome assembly GCA_920104245.2 of Rhodotorula babjevae. Classification (NCBI taxonomy): domain Eukaryota; kingdom Fungi; phylum Basidiomycota; class Microbotryomycetes; order Sporidiobolales; family Sporidiobolaceae; genus Rhodotorula; species Rhodotorula babjevae. The sequence goes on from CAKKSZ020000015.1 coordinate 720,623, forward strand.
GGAAGGAGAGGAAAGGAGAGGAAGGAGAGGAAGGAGAGGGACGCACGAGGCTGTCGCCGACGCCGAGGACGAGCACGCCCGTGTAGCGGTTGATGCCGCGCCCCTCGAGCCACAGGCCGCCGGCGCAGCCCGTCAAGAGGTAAAAGTGGCTCAGGATGACGGGCCCGCCGTCCTTCGAGTCGACAAACTCGGAAAAGAAGATGTGCAACGGCCCGCCGATCGGGTACAGGGCAAAGTACCGCGCGTACTCTGCGAACGTGAAGAGCGAGAAGGCGACCGAGAAGGCGAGCGAGGTGAAGGCGGGCTGCGAGGTAGGGCGAGTCAGCGTCGAGCTCGGCAGGAGAGAGCGAGAGACACAGAGGGAGAGGGACGCACGTCGACGGCGATGCCCGGGACGAACATGAGCACCGCGAGCGCATGGAAGAACTTGCGCCGCATGTTGAGGCTCGCATGCACGGCCTTCTCCTCGCGCGCGCTCTCGGCGTTGATGCGCCCGACCGGCGCGCGCCGCATCGAGGCGCCCGCGCTCGCGCCCGCCGCCGCGCCCATGCGCGCCGCGCCGTGCATCGCGTCCATGCCGAGCCCGAGGAGGCGCTTGCCCGCCGCGGCAGCAGCCGCGCTCCCCGATGCACGCGTGCCGTCGCCCTGCGCCGTCGGCGCCGAGCCGTCGGCCGTCGTGCCGCTCAGGCCGCCGCCGGGGCCCGCCGCAGAGGAGGCGAACGACGACGCCGTCGGCGAGTGCGCCGGCGACGGCTTGTGGTGCTGCGCCGGGCTCGCGCGCGTGCGGATGCGGCGCTTGCGCACGAGGTGCGTCTGCCACCCGCCGATGGCCGACGAGATGGTCGTGCCCCAGTAGGCGACGAGGGCGATCCTCCTCCAGCCGCGCGACGTGCGCTTGGCCGAGAAGAAGGACCACCCAGGCGGGAGGAGCGCCGCGGGCTGCTGCCAGTCGGCGACGCCGTCGCTGTCGCCGAACGCGAAGAAGCGCAGGGCCCAGCCCCACGGGCGGCGGAGCCGGCGCACGAACGAGGGGGGCGACGCGCCGAGGATCCAGCCGGCCCAGCCGCCAAGCGGGACGCACACGATGGCGGCGAGGCCGACGGCGACGCCGAGCGCGAGGAGCTTGCGGTGCCGCTCGCGCTCGGTGGGCCACTTGAGCCGGTGCGAGGGCCGCGAGGCGATGTGGCGCGAGACGACGAGGAGCGGCGACAGGAGGAAGCCCGACATGAAGGCGCCTGGGATGAGGACCGACTGGAAGGCGATGACGGGCGTCGGCGCGCGGAAGGTCGGCGGGACGTAGGGGAAGCCGCGCTTGTAGTTCCACTGCGAGGCGGTCCGAGCGTCAGCAGCGCGCTCGAGCGAGTCGGAGAGGAAGGAGCGGACGCACTCGTGCCCAAGACAGGCGCCAAAACTCGAGGCACAGGGCGTTGCCGGCGACGGTCATCGTGTTGAGCTCGCCGAGCGTGAAGCCTCGGCGGGCGAGGCGCGACACGAGGTAGAACGACGACTGCTGGATGAGCGTCGTCGCGGCCGCCTCGAGCGGATGGATCGGGAGGCCGCCTGCGAGGAGACGAGGCCGAGTCAGTCTCGGGACGAGGCGGAGCGCAGAGAGGGAGGAAGGACGACGCACCGTCGACGAGCCAGTCGCACAGGGCGATGACGGCCCACACGCCCGAGCTGAGCGTCGTCGCGACGGCCATGAAGCCGAAGAACCTTTTGGTGTTGCTCTTGGGGAGGCGCTCGATGCGGAACAAGGTTCGCGCGAGCGCGAGGTGCAGGAGGAGGCACGCCGCGTTGAGCGCCGTGAGGAGGACGAGCTCGTACCGGGCCTGGAACAGGGCGCGCGCGCGCGCGAGCGGCGCCGAGAGGACGGCCGGGTCGAACCCGGGTGCGGCGAGGCGCGGCGACGCGGCGGCGTGGACGCCGTTGTGCTCCCACACGTCGACGAGCGAGCGGATGCCCTCGAGGCCGACGCCGCGGCCGGTCGCGTCGGCGGTCGCGTACGTGTCCCACCAGACGGCGACGGCGAGGAGGATCGGGAGGACGAGGGCCGCCGCGACGCCGTCGTCGGCCTGCTTCGAGTCGCGGTAGCCGCGCTCGTCGGTGAAGGGCGCCTTGAAGTAGTGGCCCTCGCGGCGGAAGAGCGAGATGAAGGGGACGGCGATCGTGAAGACGACGAGGGCGCCGAGCGGGACGGATGGGATCGAGGGGAAGACGGCGGTCGGGACCATCGAGTAGAGGCGCCACAGGGCGAACGCGAGCGGGACGAGGAGGATGACGACCTCGAAGACGAGCGACGTGCGGATGTGGTACAGCGCGAACGGGCTGCTCCACCCTGGCCGGATCGAGTCGAACGTGAGCGGCGGCGACGGCTCGCGCAGGGCGGGCGGCTCGGGCATGACCTTGGTCGGCCGGTTGCGCGCCGTGCTGCCGCGCCCGCCCCGAAGCGCGCTCAGCGTCGGCGACACGGGCCTGCGCCGCTCCCTGCTCTGCGAGTGGCCCTCGAGCGTGTCGAGGAGCGCCGAGCCCCACGAGCGCTCGCGGTGCGCGCTGCCGCCGCCGCCGCCACCGCCGCCGCCGCCATGATGATGGTCGCCGCCGCGCACCGACCCGGGCGACGTGCTGCGCTTCTTGACGAGGACGTGCTCGCCGCGCCCTCGGTCGCCCGCCCACTGCTGCTGCTGCGCCGACGGCGCGCCGAGCCTGCGCGCGTCGTACAGCAGCGGCGCGCCCGCTGCTGCGCCCGCCGCCGACCTCGACCCGCTCCCGCTCGAGCTGGTGCGGCGCGCCGCGGCGGCGGCCGAATCGGGCCCGGCCCGTGCGGCGGAGGCGGCCGCCTCGACGACGAGGCCCTCGCCAAAGATGCGCGCGCGCAGGACGGCCTCGTCGCCGTCGCTCTCGCCGCTCGTCGACTCGGTCTCGCCGTCGGCGCCGTCCGTCTGCGAGCCCGACGCGCTCGCGAGGTAGCTCTCGGCGCCCGCGCCTGCTCCTGCTCCTGCGCCCGCTCCTCCTCCTCCTCGTTGGCCGCGCGGGCCCGGTCGCGGGTGCAGCGCTGCACCCCAGGGCTGGGCGGGCGAGCGCGGGCGGCGCACGCGCGGCGCTGGCCCTGGCGCGGGCGCGGCGGCGGCGGGGGTCGGGCCCGAGGTGGAGCCAGATGCGATGGCCGGCTCGGGGGTGCGGGCGGCGGGAGGAGAGCGCGAGGGCGACACGCGCGGGGTCTGGGTCGGGGTGGAGCGGGTCGACGAGGGAGCGCCTGCCACGGTGGGCGTGCTTGTGCTGTGCTGGGCTGGAGGAGGCGAGGGCGAGGCGAGGCGAGGTGTCAGGCGCCGAGGGCTATTCTGGACGGCGAGGCGAGCGTGGTCGCGGGTGAGAGGGCAGGCTCGCGCAGTTGAGGGTGGCAGCGGCGGATGGATCCGAGAGCGAAGCAGGTCGAGAGGCCTCGGGGAGCGTTCGGCGAGAGGAGCGACGCGCGGCGAGGAAGCGGAACTCGGTTCGGATCCGTTCCACTTGGAGCGGGAGACGGAGCGACGACGGGCGGTCTCGGTAGACACTCAGAGCTCAGTTGCCAGGCTTCCTAGGTGCTCGTTAGCAAGGTCCCGTCGAGACCGAGTCGACTTGGTCGCAGCTTGCCGATGTCGATCGCTTCGTCGCAAGCGCGTTCGGCGGCGACGGGCGGAGCTGGTTCGCCTCGTCCCTCGTCGCTACATACTTCGCCCCGCCCTTGTGCGCCGTGCGGCTCGACACCTGCGCCAGCACACGCAGCCAGCCCGCCATGCAGTCCGCAGACTCGGACCCCGCCGCGTCCAACCCGCTCCCCTCGACTTCGTCCACCTCGCTCGACTCGATGACTGGCAACCCCGACTCGGCCACCAAGAGCCGCCAGAACCGCATCGTGCGCGCCTGCGACCTGTGCAGGAAGCGCAAGGTGCGTCTGCCCTTCTTGGACCCGTCGCCCCCTCCTCGCCCGAACCCCGTCCTTGCTGACCTCACGAGCCGCTCTCTCTCGTATCAGATCCGCTGCGACGCGCAGAACGGGGCGACGGGCTCAGAGCAGACTACCGCCGAGACGCCATGCACGCTGTGCGCCTCGCAAGGCATCCCCTGCGTCTTTTCGGTGCGTCCTCCCTCGACCTGCCCGCCCTGGTCCCCGACCCGACCCCTGCGAGGAGGTTCGTGATCGAGTCTTTGCGCGCTTCATCAAGCTGACGAGGGTGTGATCGCTGCGCGCAGGAGCGTCCTGTCAAACGTCCACCGCCCAAGGGCTACGTCGAGTCGCTCGAGCGCCGTCTCGAGGCCATGGAGGGCCTCCTCTCCAACCTCTCGTCGTCCGACAAGGCCGCCGCAGGCGTCCCCCCCTCATTCGCCAATCCTGCCTCGACTCCAGCTTCGACTTCTTCCCTCCCTCCTCCCGTCCCCGTCGCCCCGCTCCCCCAGCTGCGCACGGCCAACCTCGCCCAGATCGCGCCGCGCCCGAGCGCCTCGTCGTCGCACCCGCCCTCGGCGACGACGACGGCGGCCGCGCCCCAGGCCCCGCCCTCGGCCTCAGCCTCGTCGCGCGCCCCGAGCCCGCCGCCGACCGACCTCGACGTGATCCACGACCTGAGCGAGCGCCTCGACGACCTCGTCATCCAGACCGAGCGCTACGTCGGGCGCGAGTCGGGCCTGCACCTCGTCGAGACGGTGCACGCCTACGTCGGCGCCGTCCCGCCGACCGAGGCCATCGACGAGCCGTCGCTCGCCGAGCACCTCTTGTCGGCCGAGCACCTGCGCATGGAGCTCTCGGCGGCACCGCTCCCGCCGCCCGACCTCGCGAGGCGGCTCGTCGACGAGTTCTTCACGCAGCTCGGCGGCACGTGCCCGTTCTTGCACCGCTTGTACTTTGAGGACGCGATCCGCAACGGCCTCCTCCAGAGCGACAAGAGCTTCCTCGGCCTGTGTGCGTCAATCTTGGCCCTCGCTTCGTCCATCAGGACAACCTCACTGACTCGCCGTTCCCCTCTCTGCAGACTACTCGGTCCTTGCCATGGGCGCACGGTTCGTCGATGATCCTCGCCTCGACGCGAGCCTCGGGCCCGCCGCCGAGGGCGCCAACGAGCTGCACCACGCGCGCGGGTACAGCTTCTTCTGGGCGTCGCTCAGCGCAAGTCGAGTGCGTCGCCTCCCTCTTTACCTCGCGGGCTCGATGCACCTTGGGAACGTTGTCGCTGACGTGCTGCACCCCTTTGCAGGACCCGTTCTGCCCGGCGTCGCTCTGGGACCTGCAGGCGGCCGTCCTCCAGATCCTATGGCTCACGGCCTCGACCGGGTTCGTCACGGCGTGGACGTTCATCGGGTTCGCCGTCCGCCGCGCCGTCGATGTCGGCGCACACCGCGAGGCGCGCACGAGGTGGACCAACTCGCCGATGCAGGACCAGCTGCGCAAGCGCGCGTTCCACTGCCTGTGCCTGCACGACCGCTTCATCTCGTCGGCGCTCGGTCGGCCCGTCGCCATCGCCGACGACGACATGGACGTCGCCGCGCCGCTCGACATCTCGGACGACGAGCTCATGGCGTGGGAGCGCGCGACGCAGCTCGCCCTCTTGCGCCGCGAGCCGCCGCCGCCGGCGCCCTCGACGACGCCGGGCTCGATCTGGGTGTGCGTCATCGAGATGCACCGCATCATGGGCCGCGCGCTCAAGCTCCTGTACGGCCTCAAGCGCGACAAGAGCCAGGCGCAGACGATCAAGGCCGTCGCCGAGCTCGACGCGGCCCTCAACCAGTGGATCAAGATGGTGCCGCCGCACCTCGCGTGGAACCCGGCGCGCCAGAACGACGCCGAGCTCGGCACGTCGGCGTGGTTCATGTCGACCTACTTCCAGACCCAGATCCTCATCCACCGCGAGTTTGTCAGCCCGGCGCGGTCTCGCGCGCTCGGCTTCTCGTCGCTCGCCATCTGCTCGAACGCGGCGCGCGCCATGGCCAACGTCCTCGACACGCTGCGGCAGCGCAACCTGTTCTCCAAGGCGTGGACGTGGGCGCCCATCGCCGCCGTCACGAGCGGCCTCATGCTCCTCCTCGGCGTCTTTGCCAACCCGGCCGAGCCCGGCGCGCCGCGCGCGACCCTCACGCCCTCGGCCGCGAGCGACGTCAAGCGCTGCATCAACGCGCTCGACACGATGCGCCACTCGAGCTTCATGGCCGCCGGCATGCACGCCGCGCTCGTCAACCTCGCGCGCGTGTCGGCCGCTGCGCCGCCGCCGCCCGGCCGCGCGTGCGCCGCCAGCAACGGCGGCGTGTCGTGCTCGCCCCAGTCGACGCTCAAGACGGCGCTCAAGCGCGGCAACCCGGACGACTGGACCGACGGGCGCAGCCCGGCGACCGAGGGCGGCAGCGCGTCGGACCGGCCGTCGCCGACGACGACGGCCGAAGCGATGTACGACACGGCGTCGCAGCAGCCCCAGCAGCACCAGCACCAGCAGCACAAGCAGCGCAAGGTCGACAAGGGCCTGCCGTTTTCGACGCAGGACCTGTCGGGCCCGCTTTTCAACGGCAGGCCGACGTTCCTGTACGGCGCCGCCGCTGCCGCCGCACCCTCCTCGTCAGCCCACCACGGCGCTAACGGCGGCGGCCTCGGCGCCTCGGCCTCGGCCCCCACGTCGTCGTCGACCGCGCGCGCCAACTCTGGGTCCACCTCGGGCTCGGGCTCGTCGCTCGCGCCCGTCTTCCCCGAGGTGGCCGCCGCACAAGCCGCAGGCGCGCACGCGACGTCGTACAGCGACTTTGCGGTCGACCTTGGCCTGCTCGACTTTCTCGGCGGGTCCATGGGCGGGGGCGGCGGCTCGAGCGGTGCAGGTGGTCAGCAGCAGCAGCAGCAGCAGCCGGCGTCCGGGCCTGGCTCGTCGTCGGCAGCAGGGCCCGCGGCGTTCGACCCGGCGAGCGCGTTCCTCCATGCGCCGGCGACGTCGAGCGCCTCGCCCGTGCGCTCGAGCTTTGCGCCGACCTCGCAGCCGCAGGCGCAGCCGTACCCTCCCGCTCCCGCGCCCGCTCCAGCTCCTCCCTCGCAGCAGCAGCAGCAGCAGCCGCAGCACGCCTACCCGCCCTCGCACTCGCACTCGCACCATCCGCAGTCGTACTTTGCCAACCCCGACTTCTGGGGCATGCCCCTCGACGACCCGAGCGCGGTGCCGCCCGCCGTCGGCGCCGCGACCGAGGAGCTCCTCGTGCAGCTCGGGCTCCCGAGCGAGTACGCTTCCGCGTCGACGTCGGGAGGCGGCGGCGTCGGTGCGGGAGGAAGTGCAGGAGGAGGAGGAGGAGGAGGAGGCGCAGTCGGGTCGGAGGAGGCCATGGGCCTGAGCGGGATGGGGCTCGGCGGGCCGGGCGGCGTCGGGTGGGGCGAGGGCGCCGCGCAGGACGACGTGTGGGGCGGGTATGCGCCCCTGGGGCAGCACACGCAGCAGGGGCAGGGCGGGCCGTACGCCGCGCAGGGCGACGTCTTCAGCGGCTATGGTGCGCCGCGCCCTCTCCTCCCTCCTCCCTCCTCCCGCCTCGATCCGAGCGCGACGCTGACGCCCATGCACATCTCCTCTCCTCTCCTCGACGCAAGACGCGACCCTCTTTGGCGGCCTGTCGCCGTTCCTCTCGGCGCTCGGGACGGACCCGCTCTCGGCGCAGCGCCAGCAGCAGCAGCAGCCGTTCGCGACCGGGAGCGGGCTCTGAGCGGCGTCGCGCTCGCTCTCGAGGGGGCGTGTATGACTCTCTGGGTGTGGGCTGAGCAGTAGACGAGCCGTGAGTGTTGTATCCGGACCTTTGTCGTCGTTCCCTCTCTCTCTCTCTCTCGTGCGCGCTCTCTCCTCGTCTCTCGAAAGGTGAAGCCCTCTAGCCCGACCGTCGGCAGCACGACACGACACGTAGGAGACGGAAAAAAGGACTGCAGTTACACGCCACGCTCTCGCTCGCTCGCTCCGACTCGTCCTCCTCGAAGGTGGTCTGCTCTACTCGTCCTCGACGGCGTTCTCGGCCTCGGTCCGCGCCTGCAGGGCGAGGCCGAGAGTCAGTCATGCTCGCGAGTACAGGGAGGGAGAGGGGAGGGGAGCGCACAGGCGAGCCGCCGAGCTCCTTGCTCAGGCCGTCGTACGGGTACGCGCGCGGGAGCTGCGTCAAGGCGAGGTGTCAGTCGAGGTCGGTCAGGCCAGGTGAGCTCGCTCACAGGTGAGACAGGGGAGGAGGAGGAGGCGAAAGGGGCGGACTGACCATGGGGGCCGAGGCGCGCACCTCGTAGACGCCGAGGGCAAAGAGGGCGACGGCGCCGAACATGGCGACGAGCTGGGCGAGGGCCGACGCGGGCTTGACCTTGTGCACGTCCGGGGCCCACATGGACTGGATGTCGTCGTTCTCGGGGAGCTGCCGGTGCGGGGGCGTGGACGTGAGTTTAGAGAGTGCTGCTGAGGATGAGGGAGGTGAGGGAGGAGGAGGAGGAGGAGGAGAGGGACGAACGGGCTCGCCAAACTGGATGCGCTCCTGGTTGTCCCACCAGCCCTTGGGACTGCGGAGCTGCCTCGAGTCGCGGCTCAACTCTGGGTAGCCGATCTGGGCGAGGGCGGGCTCGCGGTCCGGGTCGTAGAGGGGGGCCTTGTTGGCCGGGATGGGCGGCGGGGACACGTCCGGGGTGGCTGCGGCGGTGGCGTAGGTGCGGAGGGCGGCTGCGCGGCGGAGGGCAGTGCGGGCGAGCATGGCTGCGGGGGTAGGGGCGTCAAGAGGGGGAGCGACGAGATGAGGACGAGGACGACGAGCGGGTTGGCCTCTCGCCCTCATCAGCCACCTCCGCTGCACCTGCTGCAGCCACTGGGACCTTGTCCTCTCCAGCTCACACTCGAGACCCGCCACCGCCTCGCGCAACTCGCACCGACCGAGCCCACTCCGTCGTCCCCCCTCCTCCTCGTCCTCCTCCCTTCCCCCTCATCACCTCGTCGACCCACCCACACACACACACCGCCCACCATGGCCGACGTCGCCGCCCAGCAGCAGCACCAGCGCGACGACGCTCCCGCACCGCCCCCGAAGAAGCGCATGGTCAAGCGCAAGCCCGCACGGAAACAGGTCCGCCCCTCGTGCTCCCTCCTCGCCCGACTCGGCACTGACACGGTCTCTCTTTCTCGGCCACAGGTCGAGGAGGGCCAGATCGAGCCTCGCGTCGTCGAGCAGACGGGTCAGACGTACAACCTGTGGTACCACAAATGGGTTCGTGTCCCTCCTCTCCTCCCCTCTCTGGTCCCTCCCGAGCGCGCGATCCCTCCCACTGACTCCCTCTCCCCTCGCGCACGCACCACAGGCCGGCGGCGACAAGTACGACGCGATGGGCCTCCAGGAGAAGGCCAAGACGCGCGTCGACATCAAGAAGGACGCCGGCTACACGCGCGCAGACGGCAGCGGCAACAAGTACATCTGCCTGTACTTTGCGCGAGGGTGCTGCCCCAAGGGGTGCGTCCCCCCCCCCCCCCTCTCTCTCTCTCTCTCTCTCTCCGTCCCGACGAGCTCGCAGGACTGACCCGAGCGCCGCCGTCCTCGCCGCCTCGCCTCGCCTCGCCTCGCCCGCGCGCAGCGTCGAGTGCACCTACCTGCACCGCCTCCCGCCGGCGCAGCACGTCCTCCCCGACGCGTCGCTCGACGTCTTTGGGCGCGAGAAGCACTCGGGCTACCGCGACGACATGGGCGGCGTCGGCTCGTTCAACCGCCAGAACCGCACGCTCTACATTGGCCGCATCAAGGAGACGCGCAACACGGCCGAGGTCGTCGAGGAGCACTTTGGCGAGTTTGGCGAGATTGAGCGCAGTGCGTCTGTCCGGCCCGGCCCGGCCCGTTTTCCCTCCCTCTCTTTTCCTTTCGCCTCGCCTCGCCTCGAGGAGCTCGACCTCTGACCCCAGCTCGCGCGCGCAGTCAAGATCCTGTCGAACCGCGGCGTCGCGTTCGTCACGTACCCGAACGAGCTCAACGCCCAGTTTGCCAAGGAGGCCATGATGCACCAGTCGCTCGAGGGCGACGAGGTCCTCAACGTCCGGTGCGTCTTTCCCCCTCTCTCGCCCCCTCCCCCTCCTCCTCCCTCTGTCGCTCGCGCCGCTGACGCTCACCCCTCGACTCGACTCGACTCGTCGCGCCCCTCCCCGCAGCTGGGCCACCGAGGACCCGAACCCGGCCGCCAAGCGCGCCGAGCACCGCCGCGTCGTCGCCCAGGGCGAGCAGGGCATCACCAAGGTGCTCGACCCCGAGTTTGTGCAGCGCGTGCGCGAGCTCGACGAGCTCGAGGGGCGCGTCGGGCCGCGCGAGGACGACGACGACGAGCAGGCGCAGATCGAGGCGCCGCAGCAGGAGCAGGAGCAGCAGGAGGCGCAGGACGACGTCGATGACGAGGGCGCCGGGCGCGCAAAGAAGCGCGCGAGGGTCGCGGCGCCCCCGCCGGCGGCGACGGTCGTCGAGGCGCAGGCGCGCACCACGAACGGCGCCGCGCCGCCGCCTCTCCCCGCCGCGGCCGCACCCGCACCAGCGGCGGGCATCCTGAGCGCGCACGCCGTCGACAGCCTGCGGTACATGGCGCACTTGCGGCAGCAGAAGGAGCAGGGTCCGGGCGCGGCGGCGGCGGCGGCGGCGGCGGCCCCGGTCAAGGCCAAGCCGGCCGGGCTCGGGGCGCTCGCGGCGTATGGGTCGGACGACGAGTCGGACTGAGCACGACGAGGAGCGCCGAGCGCCGAGGGTGCAATCCGCAGGCCGTGTTGTAGCTGTCGAGCGCGCGCGAGAGAGGCCTGAGGGTCCGTTCGCTCGCTCGAGAGGAGAAGGTCGCTTCGGCGGCGCCCGTCTGGCTGGTGCGGCTCTCGTGCGAGGTAGCTGTGGCGCTGCATGGCTGCCTGACAAGCTGCACGGCGGACCCACCCGAGGGCTGCAGAGAGCGAGAAGGGGCGTTGGTGGCTCGACCCAAGCTCGACGGCTTCCCCGCCTCTGCGCTCTCGCCTCATCTCCCCTCCGTCCCTCCCCCTCCCACACCCGCTCACCATGGCCAAGTCGACCCCTGCCCGCACCAAGGCCACCCCCACCAAGCCCACCACGCCCGCCGCCGCCCCCGCGAGCGCCTCCAAGCCCGCGAGCGCGTCGCAAAAGCGCGTCCGCGTCGTCGACGACCAGGCGCCCACGCCCTCCAAGAAGACCAAGGCCAAGGCCGCTGTCACGCCCACCTCGTCCAAGGACGAGGCCACGGTCGGCGGCAACGGCGTCGAGCGCAAGGACCTGCGCGACAAGCGGCTCGACGAGGTCGAGACGATCCGGAGCAAGGACGCGCCCGCGCCGCACAAGGGCGCGCTCAAGAAGGGCAAGGGCAAGAAGGTCGAGCACGACGATGCGCCCGAGGAGGCGGATGCGGAGGAGATCCAGCTGGCGGGCGAGGCGAGCGACGAGGAGGAGGACGAGGACGAGGCCGACATCGACTTCCTGGCTGGGTTCGAGTCGGGCGAGGACGACGGCGAGGACAGCTCGGACGAGGAGGCGGACGCAGAGGACGCGGCGGACGCCAAGCCCGTCAAGGCCGACCAGCTCCCGCAGGTCAAGGGCGCGCCGGTGCAGAAGAAGCTCGAGGCCAAGGAGAAGAAGCAGGTGCGCCTCGCTCTCTTTCTCTCTCTCTCTCTTCTCTCGCTCTCGCGTGTGTGCGCACGTGGACTGACTCGCGATTGTCCTCGCTCCCCTGCCTGCAGCACAAGACGGGAACCGTCTACCTCGGCCGCATCCCCAAGGGCTTCTACGAGGACGAGATGCGCAGCTACTTCTCCCAGTTTGGCGAGGTGACGCGCCTGCGTCTCTCGCGCAACAAGCAGGTGCGTCCTGTCCGAGTCCCTCTGTCCTCGCCGTCCAACCCAGAGAGTGCGCACTGACCTCTTCTTCCGCTCTCCCTGCCGAAACAGACCGGCGCCTCGAAGCACTATGCGTTCATCGAGTTCAAGTACGCCTCGGTCGCCCAGATCGTGCACGAGACGATGGACAACTACCTCCTCGCGGGCCACATCCTCGTGTGCAAGGTCGTCCCCGACGACGAGGTCCACCCCAAGCTGTGGGTCGGCGCCAACCGCAAGTTCCGCGTCGTGCCCAAGGCGCGCAAGGACGCGGCGCGCCGCGCCGCCCCCAAGTCGGACGCCCAGCAGGACAAGGTCAAGCAGCGGTTGCTCAAGACCGACGACAAGAAGCGCAAGCAGCTCGCCGACCTCGGCATCGAGTACGAGTTTGCCGGCTACGCGGGCAAGGAGGTGGCCGACGCCGGCGCCGACGACAAGCCGACGCCGTCCAAGAAGGTCAAGGTCGCCCCCAAGGCCGCCGCCGCCGCCGCCAAGGAGAAGGACGCGCCAGCTGCTGCCGACGAGACGCCGAGGCGCAGGAGCTCGCGCAAGAGCGTCGGCGGCACCCCGTCCACCGCCACCGAGGTGCGCCCTCTCCCTCTTTTGCTCGACGCTCTCGAGCGCTCCGCTGACTCTCGTCGTCGTCTTCTCCTCGCGCTCGCAGTCGGCGACGAAGAAGAAGGCCGCGCCCCGGAAGAGCAAGTAGGAGAGCGTGTCGGCGAGGCGGGCGCGAGGAGGAGGGGCTCTCGTATCTTTTGGCGGCTCGACGTGGTTGTTGTACTCAGACCTTCAGCCTGTGCATCGAGAGCGCGAGAACAGCACCGTGCGGGAGAGCGAGCGCGATGAGAGCGGTCCGTGCGCGCGAGCGGGTGCGAGGAAAGCGCAAAGTTCCAGACGAGGCAAAACTGACGAGGTGCTACAGGACGGAAAAGGTCGACGACGAGTGCTGACGACGAGTAGTAGTGTCTGTGAGGGATGTAAGGGAGAGCCAGGGTCCATGAACGGGGCGTGAGTCGTGAACCTCCCTCCTCCCTCCTCCTTCTCCCTCCTGTCCTCCCCCTCTCCCTCCTCGGCGGCCCGCTCAGGCGAGGCCGAGCGTCTCGCTGATGACGGCGTTGATGAGCGCCTTCTTGTCGGCGCCAAAGTCGTCGACGCCGTACCGCTGCGCGAGCGCCGTCCGCACCGTCTTCTTGGTGACGGTCTGCAGGTCGGCCGTCGCGAGCAGGTCCTGGACGTCGCGCACGATGACGTCGTCGGACGGGACGCCCGTGCCCATGGGCGACATGGCGCGCGGGCTCGCGTTGTACGTCCCGCCGCCGAGCAGGTCGCCCGAGCTGCCGCGGTGGCCGGCGGGGAGCATGCCGGCCTGGGCGAGCGCGTTCGACGCAAAGAACGACGTCGTCGAGTCGCGCTTGCCCGCGTTGGCGAACGAGCTCATGGCGCCCGGCTGCGCGTACGGGTTGACCGACGCCGGGTACGCCGAGCCGGCGTAGACGCTCGCGCCGGCGCCGCGCGGGAGCGAGCCGACCGACGGCGCCGCGTAGTGACCGACTGCGCCGCCATGACGTTGCGGCGAAAAGTCGCGCGTCGAGGCGCCGCCGTACTGCGACGGTGCGCCGTAGGGCATGCCGTACTGCGACTGCTCGCGCTCCTGCTTGGACGCCTCGATGATCTCGCCGATCGACGCGTTCGAGCCCGTCTCCTGCGCACGAGGAAGGACAGAGGTCAGTCTCTGCTGCTCGAGATGGAGAGGCCGAGAGGAGTAGAGGACGCACCCAGAGGTCGGCCTCAAACGAGGACCAGGTGCGGAGCGGGATCGACGCCGGGTCAAACTTGCCCTCGTCGTGCACGAGAAGACGCTTGCCCTGCTCGCCGACAATCTCGCGGGTCGAGCCCCACGAGAAGTCGTCCATCTGCCAGAACGACACGAGCGGGAGGATGAACGAGAAGAAGGGGATCCCGAGGATGTAGACGAGCATCCAGCCGATGTGCTCAAACTTGCGGTGCAGGACAAAAATGATGACCTGGAGGCCGTAGATGGCGCCGAGCATGATGAGGGCGAACGTGGGGATCGCCTTGTGCTCGCCGACGACCATGTAGATGAGCTGCACAGGCGGGTCCAGGGTCAGCGCCCGGCTCGTGGACCGACAGCGGGCAAGGAGGGCAGACACACGTAGACGATGTAGGCGACGGTGACCGGCGAGATGAGGGTCGAGGCGAGGTCTGCTCGGCGGGAACGAGGTCAGGTCCGGCTCGTCATCGACGAGGAGGGAGGCTCGAGCGCACCGACGAGGATGACGAAGCGCATCGAGAAGCAGCAGAAGCCGCACATGCGGTCGATGAAGAGGAGCTCGAACAGGTTGTGGATGGTCGAGTTGATCCAGCGACGACGCTGCGACATGAGGACCTTCCAGTCGTCGGGCGCGATCGTCTGCGCCTTGGCGAAGCGCGTGAACTTGAGCTTGTACTGCGCAAAGTGCTTGAGGATGACGGTCGTGAGGTAGCGGTCCTCGCCGAGCGAGAGGAGGTTCTGCGCGAGGGACGACGAGGATCAGCAAGAGGCTTCGTGCGGCGCGATCGAGAGGAGCGCGACGCACCTTGACGTGCAGCGTCTCGACCTTGTTCTCGCCGTACTCGGCGAGGATGGCGTCCGAGATGATGATGGGCTTGTGCTCGAGCGTGCGGATGCGGTACATCGAGAAGCTGAGCGCGGGCGAGTCGGGGTTAGTCGTGCTCGCCGGGCGACAGGACAAAGTCGCGAGAGACGCACCAGCCGGGCAGGCAGGTGACCGAGCCGAACAGGCTCTCGAACGCCTTGGTGAGGTAGTGCGAGATGAAGTACTCGTAGACTGTCACAACGGAAGAGGGGGCCGAGTCAGCGAGGAGCAGGCACGGGGACGGGGCAGGCGACGCACCCTGAGCCATGGTCGTCCACGAGGCACGAGCGTTGGCGAGCGACGTCTCGCCGCACAGGCCGATGATCTTGCGGTCCTCGACGAAGCCGCCGACGAGGTAGTTGAGCGACATGGGCTCGACCGTCGTGTCGGCGTCGACCATCAACAGGTACTCGTAGAACGACGGGTTGACGCCGATGACGTTCTTGATCTGGTGGTACATCTCGAGCTCGGCCGGCGCCATCGGCGAGTCAAAGTGGACGCGGTTGAGGAAGCGCATGAGGAGCATCTGCGAGTCGCGCTTGCCGCGGTTGCCCGGGCGCTGACGCTCGGTCGGCTTGCCGACCTTGACGACGACCTGACAGCGAGGGAGGAACAGGGAGGCGGCGAGAGTCAGCGCATGCGCAGTCGAGGCGGTCCGAGCGCCGGCGGCGGAGAGGAGGACGGACGATGTAGGGGACGATGTGGCCGCCCGCCTCGTGCAGGCCCGAGTAGATCTTGGCCATGTTGTGCTGCTTGTCGCCGTTGCCGATCGAGAGGAAGCTGAGCGGCTCGGGGTCGATGGTCGGGTCGGCGCCGAGGATGTCGAGCACGATCTGGGGCGTCGGGCGGTCGTTGCCCGAGCCGACGATCATGCCGTCGCAGATGATCATCAAGAGCTTGCGCTTGTCGTCGTACTTGAGCTTGGTGAGCGAGTCGATGCACGCCCGGAGCGACTCCTCGCCCTCGGTGTAGCACGGGACCTGGCCTGCGCACGGGTGCGGCAGCGTCAGTCACGGCACGACGACGGTGTGCATCGTGAGAGTGAGAGGGCGGGCGACGCACAGATGACGAACTTGTCGTAGTCCTCGGGCTTGCGCTTGCGGCCAAACTGGAGGGCGGCGATGAACTTGGCGCCAATGATGGCGACCATGACGACCGAGAGCGCGATGAGGATGTACTGCGAGAACTGGCACTGGGGCGAGTTGCGGTTGTCGATCTTGCCGATGAAGAACAGGTTGCGCATGCAGATCTTCTGGCGCTCGAGGACGGCCGCGTCGAGGTTGAGGCTGTTGATCGCGCTCGTCAGGTCGCCGCCCGACTTTTGGCGGAACAGGTCGACGATGGGCGTCGACATGAAGTTGCGGTCCGTCCCGCTCGGGACAGCTGCGCCGTCGGGCACGCGCACGCCGCCGCTGCAGAGGGAGGGCGCAGGACGCGAGTCAGTTCTCCAACCCGACGACGATGACGACGGCGAGGATCGCTCGTGACGGGTAGGACAGGGACGCACCCGCCGTTCTGGATGTAGGTCGAGAAGTCGTAGACGTTGCCGTCGTAGACGGCGATGTTCTTGCCCTTCTCCTTGGCCTCCTTCTTGACCGTGCCGCGCGAGTAGCCCATGAAGCCCTTGCGGTAGTTGTAGCGCATGTAGACCATGGCTGCGCGCGCAGTAGAGCGGGAGGCGTCAGCGAGACGGCGCAGGAGGACGAGGGAGAGAGAGGAGGGGGAGGGGGCTCGAGCGCACTCTCGTAGTACCAGTCGGGGCGCACGTCGGTCGTGTAGGCGCGGAAGTCGTGGTACTTGGCGACGTTGGTGATGGCGGTCGAGATGTTGGACGACTCGAGCGTGACCCACGGGCTCACGTTGCCGTCGACGCCATTGCAGAGCGCCGAGACCTGGACGGGGAAGTAGTTGGTGAGGTCGTTGCCGCCGAGCTTCTCGATGTTGGTCTGCGTTGAGGGGCGAGAGAGGGTCAGTCATGCACGAGAGGACGAGGAGGAGAAGCAGAGGGATGCGCACGGTCGGGATGACCGAGCTGCCCGGCTGGTGGTGCGGCGCGAACGACGTCAGGTCGAACACCTCGCCGCGGATGGCGACGAGCATCTTGTCCGGGTTCTGCGTGTACGAGCGGTCGTTGAGCTCTTGCGTGTTGAAGACGTGCTCGGTCGGGCACTGCGAGCGAGGCGAGGCGTCAGTCTCGAGCTCCAGAGGAACAGCGGCGACGAGGAGAGACGGGCAGCGCACGATGATCGGGCCGAGAACGGCGATGACGAAGACGGCAGAGCCGCACAGGAGCCAGATGAGGATGCTGCAGGAGGGGTGCGCGCAAGGAGGAAGTCAATCGCCGCTCAACGTGCGAGAGAGGAGAGGGAGGGAGGAGGGCGACGCACTTGATGAGGAGCTTCTCCCTCCAGGCCATGCGCACGTCGGGCCGCTTCATGCCGCCGACCCACCGCAGGACGGGCGAGGGCACCCACCACGTAAAGAGCCACGTGAGGGCGACCCAGCGCTTGCGCGCCGAGCTCGTGCGGATGACCTCGACCGTCTCGGTGTTCTCCTTGGACCCGGCGAGGAGCTCCTTCTCCGAGCCCTTGCCCGTGTCGAACATGGGGCGCGAGCTCGTGTAGGCCGACGGCGCGAGCGAGCGCTCCTCGTCGTGCAGCTCGCGCTGATGGTGCTGCGACGGCGTGTAGTAGTCGTCGTCGCCGGCGCCCGGGCCGGCAAGGTACTCCTTGCGGTCCATCTCGTACTCGTCGTCGTCGTACGCCGGGGCCGTGTTGGCGCCGTACTTGTGCGCGAGGATGGGCAGCGCCGCCGTCGACGTCGTCTTGGCAAAGTCGTCGTTGTACGAGCCGAGGCCCGGCGTGTCGGGCTGGGCGTAGGGCGAGTACGGGTCGTCGATGATGGCGGCCGTCTCGCCGGCGCCCGACGACGCGCGGTTGAGGATCTCGCGGCAGTGCGCCTGCTCCTCGGGGTCGTCGGCGCGCAGGAAGTCCTCGAGGTACCGGAACGCGTTGTCGCTCAGGAAGACCTGTACGGCACGAGGGAGTCAACAACGGCGACACGTACACGTCACGAGGAGGAGGAGAGGGAGGAGAGGGAGCGCACCTTGTTCTTGCCGATGCCCATCTCGCGCTCGCTAAAGCCGAGGAGCTCGCGCACCTTGACGGCCTTGTCGCGGTACATGAGGGCGCCGAGCGCCTGCTGCTCGTCGGCGAGGACGGCGATCTGGCCGTAGCGCTCCCACCACTCGCGCACCTCGAGGTTGACCCCCCACTCGCCGTCGAGGCGGCGCGCGAGCTCGGCGAGGCCGAACGCGCGCACCTGGTGCTTGACGAGCTTGGCGTCGACCTGGTTCGGGAGCTGGGCGTCGTTGGGGCGCACGCACAGGACGAACCACGACTTGCTCGTCTGGAGCGTGTTGAGGAGGAGCGTGAGCGAGTCGTTGACCTCCTGGACGACCGACCGTCCCGCCGTCGCCGACTCGCTCGCCGGCGTCGGCTCCTCGTCGTCCTCGTCGATGTCGCCGCCGGCGCCGCCGAACGGGTTGTGCGGCGCGCCGCCTCGGTGCGGACGACGGGTCGAGGGCGCGCGGCGCGGGCCGACCTTCTGGGTCGCGGCGACGAGCGTCTCCTCGCTGCGCGGGTGCGCCTTGGTCTCGACGGCGCCGTTGGCGAACAGCTGGCGGATGAACGAGAACGTCGAGCCGCCCGTCGTCGTCGCGAGGGCGTCGCGCCCGCTCGGCGCCGTGCGGCCGTCGCTGCTGACGCGCGCGCCGCCTGCGCGAGCCGAGGGCGTCGTCGAGCCGCCGAGGAGCGTGACAAAGTTGGGCGAGACGGCCTCCGAGTTGTTGGCGACAAAGTTCTCGGTCGAGTAGGTCGCCTGGCCGTGCCAGTGCGAGACGACGAACGTGCCCGGGCGGCCCTGGGCCTCGTCGCCCTCGCGCGACGAGAACGAGGGGTGGTTCGACCAGCGCTTGGTCATGGCCTTGAGCATGGTCGCGTCCGTCTTGCCGCGGCGGCGCGACTGGTCGTCGATGATGTGGACGAGGCCGCCCGGCTGGTTGGTGAGGAGGCGGACCGTCTCCGAGTTGGACGAGTGCTTGACGTCGGCGCCGGGGAGGACGAGGCCCTCGGCGGCGTACTCGGCCTTGTCGGCCTCGTGCAGCTGCTCGACGAGGTAGCTCTGCACGCGCTCGGACGCGAGGTTGAAGCAGAAGGCCTCGACGCCGAGGCCGTCGCGGTGCGACGCCGCGTGCTGGACCGGGCCGGGAAAGTCGACGAGCGAGACAAACGTCGCAAAGTCGTCGCGGCACAGCTTCTCGTTGAGGAACTCGCCGATCCACGAGAAGACGAGGCTGTAGAGCGTGCCGGCGAGGTCGTCGCGGTTGGCGGCGGCGCCCTCGGCGTCGAGGAAGACGGCGCACACCTCGCCCATGACGAGCGTCGAGCGGTTCGTCAACGCGTACTCGAGCTCGGCGGCGTCGACGCCGAGGAACTCGGCGGCCGTGTCGAGGACGTGCGGGTTCTTGACGATGGCCGAGTCGGCGTTGCGGTGGCGGTCCATGACGAACTCGACGTTGCCGAGGTGGAGGATGGCGGCGAGGAGCTGGCACACGGACGCGACGGCCTTCTTGGGGAACCCGACGGCCTTGAACGCGTCCTTGAGCTGGCTGAAGCGCGCCGTGTCGGACTGGACCGACGACGCCGACGACCGCGCCTGGGCGAGGTACCGGAACGACGACGCGCTGTCGAAGCGCAGGTGCTCGCGCTCGTCGGACGACGCGCCCGCGACGAGGTAGTGGAAGACGTGAAAGTTGCGCTCGCCGGCGGGAGCGGCGGCGACGCGGCTCTTCTCGAGGAAGTACTCGAGGCCCTTGAGGCCCGTGAGGCGGCCCTTGTCGTTGAACTGAAGCTCGGTGTAGCGCCCGAAGCGCGACGCGTTGGCGTTGGACGTCGTCGTGGCGTGACCGAACGAGTCGAGGATGAAGAAGGCGGCGGGCACGCTCGTCGCGAGCTTGCTGCCCTTCTTGCCCGCCGGCGGCGCCGAGACGTCGATGAGCGCCTTGAGCATCAGCCTCGACGACTCGCTCTTGCCCGAACCCGTCTCGCCGCTGCGTGCGAGGGTGCAAGGTCAGAACCGCGAGCTCGAGGCAGAGAGTGAGGGGTAAGCGCGAGCGCACCTGAGGACGATGGCCTGGTCCTGGCCGGTGCGAGTCATGTGGTAGTAGGCCTTGTGCGCGGTGGCCCACACGTGCGGGCCGAGGCGGCCGCGGATGCCCTCGCTGCCGCAGTCGGTGTACTCGGCGCGCCAGTCGGCGAGCGCCTGGTCGCTCGTCGCGTGGACGAACTGGAACGGATTGACGGCGACCGTGACGCGGGGCGAGAGCGACGTGTACGGGAGGCCATCGAGGAGGCGGGCGCGGAGCAGAGGGACGAGGTCGTCGGTCGAGAGGCGAGGGACGCCCGGCGGGAGGTCTGCTAGGTCGGGCACCTCGAGCGGGTCGAGCTCGACCGTCTGGCCGAGCTTGGGGGTCGCGAAAGGGTTGCTCGGCATGTCGGCAGTGCTTGACGAGGGGCGAGTCCTGCAGCAGAGAGCGTGTCAGCGAGCCGAGGGCGTGGTTGAGAGAGGGGGCGGCGAGGGGAGGTGGCCAAGCGAGGTGGGGACGCACGGGTGCAGGTCCCGCTCGGGATGCAGTGTAGGGAGGTCGGAAAGGCTCTGTCGTGCGTGTCCTGGCTCCAAGAGGGTCGACGAGTGGCGCGAGGGTCGCTCGATGGGGTCGTCGCACGGGGAGGAGGGGGCGAGAGGTCGAGGGTCGAGGGCGCGCTGCGCACGACGGGTGGCCCTGGTGCTGGGCGAGTGCAGGTCGAGCCTGGCGCTGCAGCTGCTCCTTTGCTGGCCGCGGTCGAGGCGTGGAGCCGTGCAAGGGGGACGCCCTCTCGCTCGTTCGTCCTCGCGCCGCGCGCGCCGAGCGCTCGAGGCTCTTCCGATCTGGACCCGCTCCCTCTCTCACTCTCGCTCTCTCGCACGGCACCTGGACGGGCAAAGCAAAGAGTGTGTACAGGGGACGGCCGACGGGAAGACAACACCGCCTGGAAGCGCACTACAAGCAGAGAGAGAGAGGGAGAGAGGGAGAAAGCTAGTACCGCGCCGCGTGAAGCCCAGGAGGAGCAGGCGCGAGGGCCCGTAACGGCGGCGGGCCCGGGTCGGGCACGAAGCCCGTCGACGGCGTGCCGCTGCCGCCCGACGACCCGCTCGACGCCGAGCCGAGGGGAGGGCGCGTGCGCGCCGACGACTCCTGCTCGGGCGCGAGGGCGTGGCTCTGCGGGCGAGGGAGCGAGGCGGCAGCGTCAGCGAGTGCGGCTCTTGCGTGCGTCGGAGAGCGAGGGAGGCGACGCACGCGGACCCGGCAGTGACGGCGCAGGTTGGACATGACGGCGAAGCCGCGGTTGCAGGTGCAGCAGACGAACGCTGCGAACGAGGCGAGCGTAGGGTCAGCCCCTGCGAACGAGGACGGGCAGAGGGAGACGACGACGCACGCTTCTCCTTGGTGTGCGTGAGCTGCAGGGAGGAGCGAGGCGGGTCAGCTCGACGCTCGAGGAGGATCGAGAGCGATAGCGAGAGGACGCACGACGTGGGTCGCGAGGGCGCTCGGGCGCGCAAAGCGCTGCTCGCACTCGTTGCACGCGTACTTGCGGCTCGCGAGGTCCTTGGGCTCCTTCTTACGCTTGGCCGGCGGCGCAAACGACTTGCTGTCGGGTGCGCCGCCCGCCGGCCGCTTGGTCGCGCCGCCGCCGCCGTTCGCCGCGCCCGCCGCAGCGTCGACGCCGTCGAGCCCGCCGCCGCCGCCGCCGACGGGCGCCGCCTTGCCGCGCGCGACGTCGGCGCTGTTGATGTGGC
This sequence comes from Rhodotorula babjevae, assembly GCA_920104245.2. Classification (NCBI taxonomy): domain Eukaryota; kingdom Fungi; phylum Basidiomycota; class Microbotryomycetes; order Sporidiobolales; family Sporidiobolaceae; genus Rhodotorula; species Rhodotorula babjevae. Next base: position 742,023 of record CAKKSZ020000015.1, read on the forward strand.
CGAGCGCGGGGATGAGCGGCGGGACGCTGCGGTGCGCGGGTAGCTCGATCGAGAGGCCGCGCTGGAACTGGCCGTTGGCGTCGCGCTGGCCGGGCGAGTGCGGCTCGGCGAGCGCGGGCGGCTCTTCCGGCGCTGCCGAGCCGGGCGACGACGGCGCCGTGACGGCGCGGCTGCCGTCGCGGGTCGCGTTGGTCGTCGAGAGCGAGCTCGGGCGGGCGTACGACGAGAGGGACGGGTAGCTGAGGGAGAGCGAGCCGGCCGAGGGGTCCGAGGGCGGCGGCGGGAGGGGAGGGGGAGGGGCGTACGGCGACCCGTGCTGGGCGTGCGGGTGCGAGATGGTCGGGACGAGGGGCTGGTAGGTGAGAGGGGCATGGGGAGGGGGCACGTAGGGCGTGTACTCGGTGCGATACGCAGAGTAGAGGCTCGGGTGCGGCGGACCCTGCGGGGCGGCGGCGGCGGCGGCGGCGACCGACGGCGGGAGGTGGTACGGCGTGTAGGGCCTCTGGGGCTGCCAGTCGTACTGGACGGGTGCGAGGGTGTGCAGGGTGCCGTGCGCGTTGATCTGAGGCGGATAAGCGACCGTCGATGCGGCAGCGCCGTCGGATCCCGCCTGCGCCTGCGACGAGGTGTCGCCCGAGTCGCCCATGGCCGGCGGCGGCGGCGGCGGCAGCGACGACATCCAGCTTGCGTGCGCCTGCTGCTGGTGGTGCTGCATCGTCGGCCAGTCGAGCTGCCCTGGCCCTTGGTTGAGGTGGAAGCCGCCGCCCGGGTGATGCGGCGGAGGCGGAGGAGGAGGGGCCGGGAGGAACGGCGAGCTCGTCGACGACGACGACGGGGCCGTGTGCGGCGCGTAGGGCTGCAGCTGCTGCACCCCGTACGGGTCAGGGCCTGCACCCGGGCCAGCGTGAGCGTACTGCCCGACGCCCGGAGCCGCCATGCTGCTGCTGGGCGAGGAACCGGATGGGTCGATGGTCGGCGGGGGAGGGAGGCTGTCGAGGGGAGCGCGTGTGCTGCGTCGGGTGCGGCTCGACTGGGTGCGCGACGACGAGGCGGGTGGTCGATGGTCGTCGTCGTCGCCGCTGGAGAACGCGAGGAAGCGAGGCCGGCCGCTTCGCAGGCCCGAGTTTCGAGCGGGAACGCAGACAGCGCGCGTCAAGCTGGCTCACGAGCCTCGGCTCTCGACCACGTTTTTCCGCCTTCCCTCAAGAGCAGCTGCACGCCGTCCTCATGCGCTCATCCGAGTCGCGCCCCGCAGCACAAAGCGGAGCTGCCCCTTCGACGCTCTCCAGGATCAACACCTGCACGGGTCACGGACCTCGCGCATTCATTCTCGAGGGGCTGTGCACTCTCGCTTGAATTGCGGTGCATCATCTCTCGCCTCCCGCGGCTCGCTCGCTACACAAAGAGGAGAAGGGGAACAGACCCGCGCCTCAGGCGAGGAGGCCTGCGCCGACGAGGGCCGCACCTCCGACTGCGGCGGTCCACGCGAGGACGACAGCGCGATCGATGCTGCCGAGCCCGGCAGAGGAGGCCCCGCTCGAGCCGCCCGCTGCGCCCGCGGCCGCCGACGACGACGACGCAGGTGCGCTCGTCGACGTGCTGCTGCTGCCGCCCGACTGCGAGGCGCGCGACGACGACGAGCTGGCCATCGTCGCCATCGACGAGCTCATCATACCCGACGAACTGTGCGCGGGGAGAGAGCGGTGCGTGAGCGTCAGGTCGCGAGGAGAGAACGAGAGCGCGCGCACCTGTCAGCGGCCTGAGCGGCGCTCGACGACGCCGCAGTCGACTGCGCCGAGACGGCCGTCGTCGCGCCGGCACCGGCAATCCTGCGCAAGGGTCGAAGAGGGGTCAGAGAAGGGACTCATCGGAGCGAGAGGGAGAACGTCGGGCGAGAGAGGGAGGGGAGCGCACGAGGTCGGGACGTTGGTGAGGCACGACGACGCGCCCGGGAGCGGCGTCGTCACCGTGCGGGTGAGCGACAGCGCCTTGCCCTCACCGTCGGGCAGGAACGCAAACACCTGGGGGAGGAGGGGAGCTCAAGCGCGTCAACAAGCGCGTTCTGGACGGCCCACGGTCGAGCGAACAAGCCAGGAACCGGGCGTCGGCGAGGCACCGAGAAAGGGAGGGAGAGACGGCTCACCTCGAAGACGGCGCCTTGCTCGATCTGCAGCTCAAAGTTGTACTGCTGGGCGTCGGGCGTCTCGATGTCGGACAGGGCGAGGAGCGGCGAGTACTGCTGCGCCTGGTCGAGCGTGACGGCGCCGGAGCGGATCGAGTCGGGCACCTCGCTCGAGGGGAGGAACAGGACGCTGAGCGGGCGCGTGTTGGACGAGTCGAAGAAGAAGAGGTTGGTCGCCTCGCACTGGTGCAGCGAGCCGGGGATGGTGCCGCGGAGCGAGTCGAGTTGGGCGAGCGCCGGCGCGGCGCCGGCGGCGGCGAGGACGGCGAGGGTCCACTTGGCGAGCATCGTCGTCGTCGTTGTGTGTGCTGGACGGGGGAGAGAGAGAGAGAGGCGAGGTGTTGGCGGAGCTCCGAGACAGGGCGCAAGTTGAGCGAAGGCGGGGCGTGGGAGCGTGGGAGCACGCGATTGCGGTGGTCGGGCGACGAGGTGCGTTCGGGTTGAGTTGGCTTGCTGACGGGTGGACGGCGTGCAGCGAGGTGCTCGAGGGCGAGTGAGTGCACAAAGGCAGGGCCAGGGAGCGCGAGGAGGGAGCGGGAGCGCGCCGGACAAGGTTTCGGTTCGAGGAGCCGACTGCGGGGACGCGCCGGACGTGTTCGCGAACGTCGGACTCCGGCGCGCACGCGCCTCTCGTTCTCACCCTGCTGCTTTCGTTCTTGCGAGTGCAATGCGCGGGTCCTCGTCACTCAGCAGAGAAGCGTTCGAGCAGGTTCGACAGAGCTTGCACACGAGCTCGTCGCTGACGAACCCTTCGCGGAGGTCGGCCGGTCGCGGCGCGAGCATCGGTGGACGTGCGTCAAGCCGGCTCGGTCGCCCGCTCCACCTTGCTCGTCGGGTCCGCTTTCCTCCTTCTTCTCCTGCACCTGCACCTGCTGCAACCATGAGCTCCTCGCACCTCCTCGCTTCGCGCCTCTTCTCGGTCAAGAACCTCGTCGGTGCGCAGCGCTCTCTTCTCTCGAGCCCCGTGCGCTCGGCGCTGACCTGCGTCCCTACGCGCAGCCTTCGTCTCGGGCGGCGGCACTGGCATCGGTGCGTCTCTGTGCTGTCGACCCGAGTGCGTGACGAGCGCGAAGAAGCTGACCTCGCCCACCGTCGACCTTCTCAAACCGCAGGCCTCAGTGCGCTCCTCCCCCTCGCCTCGCTCTTCCACGCGCTCCTTGCTGACCCTCTCTACCCGAACAGTGGCTACGCAGGCGCTCGCCGCCAACGGCGCCAAGGTCTACATCTGCGGCCGCAGGAAAGAGGCGCTCGACCGCGTCGTCGAGGTGTACTCGCCGCAGGTCGAGGGCCAGATCATCGCGCTCCCCGGCGACGTCACCAGCAAGGACGACATCAAGCGCCTCGCCGAGGAGATCAAGCAGCGCGAGGGCGGGCTCCACATCCTCGTGCGTCCTCGGAGATCTGCCTTCTCTGCCCTCTCTGCCCTCTCGTCGTCTCGGCTCGGCGTCGGGTCCGTCTTGCTGACCCGCACGCTCCCCTCGCGTCCTGTCTCGTCGCGCAGATCAACAACGCCGGCATCTCGGGCGAGGTGACCAAGTTTGACGAGGAGAAGCCGTCGGCCGAGCTCCTTTCCGAGCGCCTCATGAAGGAGCAGACGTTCGAGGGCTGGAACGAGGTCTTCCAGACGAACGTGTCGAGCAGTACGTCCCTTATTGATCTGCGTCGACAGCGGTGCGAAAGCCGGGTCGAGCGCTGACGAGGTCTCCTCCTTCCCTCGCGCAGTCTTCTTCCTCACTGCCGCCATGCTCCCGCTTCTTGCCAAGTTCACGAGTGCGCCATCTCTCCCTCGAGTTGTCGAGATACGGCAGCCGACCTGACACGCCGCTCGCGCAGACGGTGGCGACCCAGCGGGCCGCGCCATCTACGAGAAGTACCAGAGCGTCATCATCAACACAACCTCGATCTCGGGGCTCATCAAGTCGGCTCAGAACCACTTTGCCTACGTGCGTCTGCACATTCCTCGAGCGCTTCGAGTCGCTCGCTGACGGCGGCGGCCTGCAGAACGCGTCCAAGGGCGCCGCGAACCACCTCCAGCGCCTCATGGCGACCGAGTTTGCCCACACTGGGTACGTTCTGCCAGCTCCTCAAGACGCTCGCATGCGTGTGCATCATACGGAGCGCTGACGGGCGCCCGTTACTCTCTCTTCGCCTACCCCCATCCGCTCTCTCGCCCTCCCGCACGGACCCTCCCCTCCCTCGCCTCTCCACAGCGTGCGCCTCAACTCGATCGCGCCTGGCGTCGTGCCCTCGGAGATGACGGGCTCGGGCAGTGACGACAAGAACAAGACGTCGCTCGAGGGCCAGTTTGACCCGTCGTCGCTCAAGGTCCCCGCCGACCGTGCGGGCACCGACGAGGACCTCGGCGGCACGTTCCTCTACCTCGCAGCTCGTGCGGGCCAGTGTGCGTCGTCTCGCTCTCCCTTTCCGTCCTCGTCGTGCCGACTGACTTTGTCGCACGGCGCAGACACGAACGGCGTCATCATCCCGGTCGACGGCGGCACGCTCCTCACCAACCCGTCCTCGTACTGAACGTGTCTAGTAGAGCGAGACTGTACATACGGCTGGCATAGCATGAGCGGCCCCGAGGGTCCGTGAGCGCGCGAGAGAGGCGGTCGAGAGGGCCGTCGTGCAGGAGCAGCGTCTCGAGAGGCTGAGCTTGCCCGTTAGCGATCGCTCTCTCGCACGAGCGGCTTTCAAAGGCTCGTTGTAGCGGTGTAGCGAGTTCCCTCAGTGCGTGAGCGTCTCTGGCAAGCGCGAGGGCCAGCGCTAAAGGCGGCTCTCCACTTGGGAAGGTCCGCTCAGGCCTCGTCCAGCGGTCCACCGCCGCTCCTAGCGGCCCGTTCGAGTCGTCGCTCTTCTTTCTCCGTGAATGATTTCGTTCCGATGCTCGACCTTCCAGAGAGGAGACGATCGGTGACGGGTGCGCGCGGCAGGAGGGCAGCGGCCACTGGTCGAGCGCTGTCGACAGTAACCTGGGTAGGCGGACCTGAGCCCCTTCTCAGGTGCTTTCTGCTGCCTCGGTGATAGCTCCATTCTGGCACGCGCATTCTCGCCGGGCCGCTCCGTCGACCGTCGGTCGTTTCAGCTGCAGCAGCAGTACCTCGGCTCACTCGACCTCACGCTTTGACTTCTCGTTGACGTCCGCGCGCTGGCTTTCCCACGGCATTGGCTCTCTCGTGCTCTGAACACCCAGCGCCTGCGGCATAAGAGGGGTTACAGACATATTTTTCGCAGCAGACCCAACGCGGGCGAAATGGCTTAGTTGGGCCACATCCGTCTCACATATTCTGACTGGATGGTCTAAGGGTTATGATTTCTGTCTCACACACAGAAGGTTCCGGGTTCGAAACCCGGTCTAGTCAGACGCTTTTTGCCGCCCATCTCGCTTGCCAGAGCCTTTTGCATCTCGCGTCAGCCAGACGGCGTCGAGTACGAGTCGGCGCAGTCAGCGCCGCAGAAGGAGCCGCTCCCGCACGTGTGGAGCCGGTCCTGCCACCTTCTCAACTTGCTTGGTCGCGCTCGTTCCCCTCCGACAGCTCCCGTGCAGGATCCTCTGTGCTCTTCGTCTTCTCCTTTTTCGCTCCGACACAGTAGCGCGCGGCATCGACACGCGCACAGAGAGCTGCAACGAGTGGCTGCGTTGCTCGACGAGAGGAGGGGCTACGGCTGGGGAGGACGAGGGCGTGACAGAGACTCAAGAACGAGCGACGAGGGGTGTAGCACGAGGGAGCAGAGAGAACAAGGGAAGAGGGCCGGCAAGCGGTCGAGGGTTAACGTTGTCGCGCCCGAGGGAGCTGCCGCTGTCGAGGTGTCCCTCCTGCCTCTCTCTCTCTCTCTCGCGCTCCCTCTCGAGCAAAGCAACGCAGCCACTCCTCCATCGTCTCTCGAGCAGGCTCTCGACGCGCGAGAGTATATCGTCTCTCGCAGCGACGCCCAGCGAGCGCACTAGCAGAACGGCACAAGTACAACATCACGCCCCGCTCACCCCGCTCAGATCCCCGCTGCGCACGCACCTCTCGTCAGCGCCCTCCTCCATCGAGAGAGGCAAAGAAGGAGACGCACCAAGCGACCTAATCGACCCGTACCCCCTGCTCGCGCCAAACCCAGGCCGCTCCCCCGCGTCGCCGTCGAGCGCCGCCCGCGGCGGGGGCGAGAAGGCGCTGAGGAGGCTCGCGCGGCTGGCGCGGTTGCGCAGGCCGGGCTCGGGCTCGCGGGTGTGGGCGTGGGCGTGGGCGTGGGAGCGGGGCGAGAGGTGCGGGTGCGGGCGCGGGACGTCGATGATGTCGTCGGCGTCGTCGTCGCTCGAGTCTGAGTCTGAGCCGGGGCCGTGGCCGGGGTCGAACGAGGAGGAGGAGGAGGAGGAGCCGTCCGAGCGCGCGCCCTCCTCGGCCGCAGGACCGCCGACGCTCGCGCTGCGCTCCGACCGAGTTCGCGCCGCCCCCGTGACGCGCTCGACGTTGCCGTCCCAGGGCGTCTCGCCCGCGGCCCACGCGCGCCTCGAGCTGGACCTGAGGGAGCGCCGCGCGCCGACGACGGCGAGGAAGAGGGCATAGTCGCCGAGGGAGCACAGGAACGAGGCGAGGTACCAGGTGGTGGTGGGGTTGATCCACGCGCCAGGCGGGAGGGTCGTCGTCTGGACGAGCTCGTTGAGGCGGTACAGGAGGACGAGGGTCGAGAGCTGAGGAGGTGGGGGCGAGCGTCAGCGCGCGGGAACGCGGGGACACGGTCTGGACAGTCACGGCGAAGGAGCACGGACGCACGACGAGCTGGCCGATCATGACGGGCGCCAAGTGCGCCCCGCTCGAGACGGCGACGGCGAGGAGGACGACGGCGCCGCGCGCGCCATTGAGCGCGACGGCCGAGGGCGGGAGCGCAGTGACGGGGACGCGCAGGGCGAGCGCGAAGGTGGTGCAGAGGTCTGCGAGGGCGGCGAGCTGCACGAGGGCGACGCGGGGCAGGCGCGAGGAGGTGGGCGTGGGTGAGCCTGATGAGGAGGAGGAGGAGGGGGAGGGGGAGGGGAGGAGCGGCGAGTGCTCGTTGGTGGTGAGGAGGAGGTAGTCGGACGAGTCGCTGCCGTGGTGGTGCGGCGAGTGTGGGCTCAGTCCTGCGGTCGGCATGGCGGATGAGCCCGACGAGCGAGTTGAGCGTCGAGCGACGAGGCGGTGCTGCCCCTCGCGCGCTCGCCGCAACCTCGTCCAACTCGGGCCTCTCTCTCTCGAGCGCTCCCTCGCGCAAGAGTCAACACGGACGAATGACACACAGCTACACGTCCCCCGCGACATGCTCGACCTCGATCCGCTCGACGGGCGACGCGCTCCTCGTCGGGCTCCTCGACACGAACCTCCTCGAGCTCGCCTCGCCGTCGCTGCCACTGCCCGCGCTCGGGCTCCGGCTCACGTACCTCGCCTGCCCCTCCAACGCCGACGCCGACGCTGCGACACTCGGGCTCCTGCCGCGCTCCTGCACGACCGTGCGCCGCCCGTCGCGCCCCTCGACCTCGACGACGGGCTTCCTCCTGCGCCGCTTGGTGTCGCGCCCGCCTCCTCGCGCCCCCGCCTCGTCGCCCTCGGAACCCGAGCCCGACCCCTCGGTCCAGTACTCGGGCTCGGGGCCCTCGTCCATCGCGCTCGCGCTCGGGCTCGGGCTCGCGCTCGCGCTCGGGCTCCGCGAGACGTACCTGCCCCTGCCCCTCCTCCTCGCGCCCTCACTCCCGCTCGCACTCCCACTCGCGCTCGCCCCATCCTCCTCGCTCCCACTCCCACTCCCGACCCCGCTCCCCTCGCCCTCGCCCGCACCGCGCACGCCCAGCGCGCGGCCGAGCTTGCTCCGGCGCGGTGCGAGCCCCTCGGTCTCCTCGAGCACCTTGCGCTGCGTGAGGCGCGGCAGCTGGATCTCGCACGCCGAGTCGCCGTGCAGGAGCTGGTCGGCAAACTCGTCGATCGTCTGGATCGAGTACGAGCCGTCTGCGCGCGCGGGCGGGCGGGCGGGCACGGCGAGGGGGGACGGGTTGGCGTCAGGAGGGACAGAGGGCGAGCAAAGAGAGAGAGAGGGGGGGGACGCACCCATGGCGCGGAAGCGCAGCTTGCGGTAGTCGTTGAGGAGCGGCTCGAGGACCTCGTAGCAGTTGAGCGAGTCGAACGTGAGCCGGACGTAGAACGCCGCGAGCGCCCTCAAGTACCTGTCGCTCGGCGCACAAGCACAGCGTCAGCTCGCCCGTCCCACACAGCACACCGCCGTACACAGAGAGGGCACTCTCGAGGGAGGGACGCACTTGAACTCTTCGGCGCGGAGGTACTCGAGGACGATCTCGCGCTCTGGCTGGAGCTGGAGGAGCTTGAGGACGAGGCAGATGAACTCTGTCGGGCGCGTATTGGCGTACGTGCCGCCGACGGCGTTGAGCTCGACGGCGCGGTCGATGACGGTGGCCGACGTCAGGGCGAAGCAGTGCTCCTCTGCGCGGGGCGGGCCGGCGTGCGAGGGTGTGAGCCGAGGTTGACCCGGAGAGGAGGGGGACTGGACGCACTCCAGTAGAGCGTGTCGTACACGCGCTGGCGGATGACGGTCGGGACGAGGTACTGCGGGTTGGTGCCGTGGATCGAGAGGGCGCCTGCGCGGGTCGTGTTGGCCATGGTGCACGGGGTCGGGGCGAGGGGAGGTGGGACGAGGGGAGGGGCCGAGGTGAGGACGCGGCGGTGGGGCGTGCTTCTTGGACAGGCGGGCAGTCAGAGTGCTGCAGAGTGCAGCAGGGGCAGTCTGGCCCTCGCAGGTGCGGCGAGTGGGTGTGGCCAGAGCCAGAGCTGGCCGCCGTCTTTCATCTCGTCGTCGTCCCTCTTCCTCCCGCTCGTCTCCTACACGCTCGCTCGAGCCAGAGCCACTGCGCACCATGCTCCGCGCCCTCCTCTCTCGGCCAGTCGTGCCCGCCTTCCACTCGGCGTCCTGCCTCGCCTCGTCCCTCCTCTCGACCCCTCTCCCCGGTCCGTCCTTGCTCCCCTCCCTCTCCTCCCACACCCCTCGCACGCAATAGCTGACTCGCGCACCGTGATCCGCTCCCTGGACGCAGGCTTGATGCAGGTGAGGACCGCCACGAAGCGGGGGGGTGGCAGTTCAAAAAACGGGCGCAACAGCATCGGCAAGCGCTTGGGCATCAAGAAGTACGGCGGTGCGTCCCACCTGCACCCTCCCTGCACTCGCACAGAGCACCGAGAGCTGACCCCAAGGAGCGCAACAGGCCAGGAGGTCCTCGCGGGCAACATCCTCGTCCGGCAGCGCGGCACGTCGTGGCACCCGGGTCAGCACGTCGCGCGCGGGCGCGACCACACGCTCTTTGCGCTCGTGCCCGGCTTCGTCACGTACTACCGCGGCCCAAAGACGCCCGGCACGACGAGCGGCAAGAAGGAGCGCAAGCTCGTCGGGATCGTGCCGACGAGCCGCGACGAGCGCCTGCCGCGCGACGAGCGCCAGCAGGGGCGCAGCAGGTACTTTGGCGGCGTCGACCTGAATGGCTACTCGGCGGCGGCGGCGGCTGGGGCGGGCGAGGGCGAGTTCCTCGGCGAGGACGAGCTGCAGCGGCTGATTGCGCAGGCGACGGGCGAGCAGCAGCAGCAGCAGGGCGAGGCAGAGGCGCGTGCGTAGAGCCTCGTGCCCTCGTCGTCGTCGTCGCACACGTGTTGTATCACCTTTCGCTCACGTTTCGGTCGAGTCGGGCGAGCGAGAGCGAGAGCCCCGTTCTCACCTTTCCCCTTCCTCTCTGCACGACTCGTCGCTCGAGCAACGGCACAACATGAACTGCACACAGCGCTCGCTACTCACCCTCGCACGACGTCCCACACGAAGCACGCCCAGCTCGCGACGACGGTGCCCGCAGCCGCTCGGAGCGCCCTCGTCCCGCGGCGGAGCTCGAGCCGCTCCCTGCGCCCGAGGAGCTCGCCTTGTCCTGGCCGCTCACCGGCTTGCGCCTCCTCGGCGCTCAGCAGGCCACCCTCGTCCCCCTCGCTCTCCGACCCGGCCGCGAGCAGCCCCATCTCGGCCTCGTCCCGCGCCGCACCGCCTCCCCCTCGTCCTCCCTCTCCCTCGCGCTCGCCCGCCCGTCGCCCGTCCCGCCCAGCCTCGCCGTCCCGCACCCGTATCGCGTGCCACCACCGCGCGACGAGCGCGAGCTGCACGAGCGCGGCGACGAGGAGCCCGAGGAGGGCGAGGTCGGCGCTCCCGGGCGCGTCGTCGTCGTCGGCGGACGCGAGTGGGTGCGCGGTGGAAGGGGAGGCGGAGGTGGTGGTGGAGGGCGGAGCGCCGAGCGAGAGGAGGGCGGCCGAGAGCGTTTGCGAGAGGATGGCGCCGGCCATCTCGAGGCTCTTGTGCGCGCCGAGGGCTGTCGGAGCTTGTCTGCGAGCGCGAGGAGGGCGGGTTCAGCTCGCGCGTCTAATGCCGAGAGAGAGTGAGAGAAAGGGCGCACTGTCGCTCTACGATGCGGGGCACGACGAGGACGAGGAGGAGCGGGCCTGAGCCCATGCCGATGGCGGCGGGGAGGAGCGCGAGGAGGGGAGGGACGGCGGGCGAGAGCTGTGGGCGCGAACGTCAGCGTGCGCTCGGGGAGCGTAGGTAGAGGGTGAGAGACGCACGAGGAGGAGGAGGAAGAAGGTCGTCGCCGTCAAGCTCGGGACGAGGAGCCAGAAAGTCGAGAGCAGGTGCGGGCGCATGTCGACGATCCAGCCGACGAGCGGGTACAGCTGCATGATCTAGGTCGTCAGCATCGTCTCGCTCCGCCGACTGCCAGAGAGAGAGAGCGAGGCGAGACGCACGACGATGGGCGCGCCGAGCGGGACAGACGCCGCCGAGCTCGCCTCCTGCTGCGGGAGGCCGCTCGCGCCGTACGTCGCCTGGAGGAGGTGCGTCGCGAGGTGCTGCGTCGTGTACCAGGTCCCGGCGAGGACGCACACGGCGATGTACCACCAGAACGGCGTGCCGAAGCTCGCGAGCGACGAGAGGTGCAGCGCCGGCGGATGCGGGTCGAGGTGGTCGGCCTTGGCGCGAGGGGTGTTCTCGTGGACGGTAAGTTGCGCGACAAGGCGGGACGTCGAGCGCTCGACGGTGGCGTACAGGACGCAGGCGGCGAAAGAAAAGGCGGCGAGCGAGGCGGCCGTGAGGAAGGGCAGGCGAGGCGAGATGGCGTACAGCCGCTGCGAGGACCAGCCTGCGGCGAAGGAAGCCTTTCGTAGACGTCGTCAGCTCGTGTCGAGCTCGACGGAGCAGCGAGTGCAGCGAGTGCCGCGAGAGAGTGAGCGAGAGGCGGACGCACCGACTTGCCGAGGACGAGCCCTGCGGCGACCGACCTCGCGACAAACTTGGACGACGCCGAGTTGTGCTTGAGGATGATGCTCTCCTGCACGACGGCGAGCGGCGACGTCCCGCTGCCGAACAGGAGCAGGCCGAGGACCGTCACGCCGACGTTCTTGCCGACGCCGCCCTCCTCGCCCGCCGCAAAGCACACGACGAGCTGCCCGACGAGGACGGCGCCAGTCGCGACGAGCCCGCACGCCGCTGCGCCGTACCGCGGGACGAGGAAGCCCGACAGGAGCGGGCTGACCGTGTTGAGGACCTCGAAGGACGAAACGAGGGCGGCGAACCCGCCCTCGCTCGTGCCGAGCGACTTCTTGATCGGCCCGAGCGTGTAGGTCGAGTAGTGCCTGCGCGTGCAGAGGCGTCAGCTCGGTGGCTTCGGGGCTGGGAGGGAGGAGGAGGAGAGCCACGCACGACCCGACCGAGAGCACCGCCGCGCACCCGAGGAGCACCACGCGCCGCCGTGCGAGCCGTTCGTGAAGCGCTGTACCATCGTACGCCGCTGCCTCGCGCTCAAGCAGCCCGTCCTCGCCCTGCTCCAGCTCGTCCTCCTCCTCCGAGTCGAGCGGATGATGTGGGGGAGCCGGCTCGCGCTTCTTGACGGCGACAAAGCTGGACGACGCCGAGAGGCGCTCAATCTCGCGGTCGACGGCGTCCCAGTCGGTCGCCGAGTCGGGCGTGGTCGCGCCGGACCCGAGCTGGAGCGGGTCGCCGCTCATGGCGGGAGAGGGGCGGAGCGAGAGCTTGGTGTGGCCGCAACTCGAGTCGTCTCTCCTCTCGAGCGGACTGCGTAACGAGGTCCAGGAATGACAAGGCTGTGAATGCACGCCGAACGACAGGTAATGCAGGTAGATTTCGACGGACGCCACCGCGAGACAGCTCGGCCCTCGAGCCCCTCCTCCTCCCTCCTCCGGCACCTAGTCGCGGCGCTGGCGCTTGTTGTCGCCGCCACGGTTGCCACCGCGGCCTCCCCGCCCGCCGCGGTTGCCGCCGCGGCCACCGCGGCCACCGCGCCCGCCGCCACGGCCGCCAAAGCCGCCGTCGCGCGGGTCGAACGCCTGCTGCGCGTGGAAGCGCGCGCGCGAGAGCTGGTGCGCACGCTCGTCGGCCTCTGCGGGAGGGTGGGAGAGGCGAGTCAGCCGTCGGTTACGGGAGCGGGATAGAGAGAGAGAGCGGGAGGAGAGACGCACCCGAGACGCGGACCCACTCGATCTTCCTGCCCTCGACCTCCGAGACCTCCTTCTTGATCGTCTCGAACTGGTCCTCGGAGAGGACGTCCTTGAACGACGACTGGCCCTTGGCCGGGTACTGCTGCGCGCCGCTCGCGCCCTTAGACGCCTCGCCCTTGGTCTCGACGTCGTCCTTCTTCTCCTCGGCGGACGCGGTCGCGATCGTCGGCGGGGCCGTGAGGCGCGTCGGGAACTCGGACTTGGCGTCCTGCATCGGCGCGTCCTTGTCGGCCGACGACGACGAGCCGGGGAGGTTGGCGACCGGGCGCGCGCCGTCAAACAGCGAGACGTAGCCCGGGCGCGCGATCGGCTCGATGCGCTTCTTGAGCGCGACAAAGTCAAACTGCTCGCCGTCCTCCTTGTCGCCGTCGGTCGAGCCGTCCTTCTTCGAGACGGTGAACCGCAGGACCTTGCCCTTGGGCCACTGGCCCTCGCCCGTCCCGATCTTGTCCTCGTCGACGAGCTCGATCGAGCCGCCCTTGCCGCCCGTGCGGCGCGCCGTAAACTTGACGCCGTCGTAGAAGATTTCGCGCTCGTCGACGCCGTCCTCGGCCGCGCGCTTCTTGCCGTTGCTCGCGTCGCGCGGCGCGCCCGCCGCCGACGGCTTGACGGGCCAGCCGTCCGAGTCCGACACGAGGTGCTCGGCCCACGCGTTGAACGGCCGGCTCGACTTGGAGTAGGGGTTCTTGGGGATGGCGTCCTTGCCCTCGCGCGCCATCGGCTTCGAGTCGGGCGCGTACACCTTGCGCTTCATCTCGACGTAGTCCCACCTGCGGCGGAGGCGAGGAGTGCGCGTCAGCAAGTGTGCTGCAGGTGCGAGGAGAGCGAGAGGGGACGCACTTGGACATGGTCTCGAGCTCCTTGCCCTCGAACGTCGGCTTGGGGTCGAGCGCGACGAACTTGTCGGCCGACGCCTTCTCGGCAAACTCGATGAAGACCGAGCCCTGCACGACAGCGAGACGACCATGGTCAGCACGAGCACGAAGGAGCTGCGCGACGAGGCGGCACAGGGAGAGAGAGAGAGAGGGTGGGAGGAGAGACGCACCTTGAACTTGCCCTTGCCCTTCATCGGCGCCTTGCCCTCGGTGACCTTGTCCTCGCGACGCATGCGCAGGCTGAGGATCTTGCCGACGTCGAGGTCGCGCGCCCAGGCCTCGAGCTTCTTCTGGAGCTCGAGCTCGGCGACGCGCACCTGGTCGCGCTCCTCGTCCGTCTCGCCGTCCTTGTCGGTCGCCGGGAAGCCCTTGGCGTACACCGAGCGCTCCATGGCGTCGGCCGGCTTGGTGAGCGGGCTCTTGCGGCGCACGTACCAGCCGGCGCCCGTCTCGCCCTCGGCGCCGAACTTGTGCACCTCGACGAGCGACGACTGCTGGACGACGTCGGCGATGGCGTCGACGCTGCCGAGGCCGGCGGGCGGGGCCTCGAGGTAGGGCTGCATGCGCTTGAACGACGCGAGCTTGTCGAGCGGGAGCCACCCGAGGTGGAAGCTGTTGTGGGCCGAGTGCGAGTCCTTGGGCGAGCCCTCGGGCGCGGGCGTCTTGGCGATGACGGCGGCCGGGTCGTGGTGGGCGGTCGCCCACAGGTTGAAGAGGAACTTGTCGAACGGCAGGTTCGAGTTGCTCAGGTAGAACTCGACTGTAGGCGGGGCGACGACGAGGGTTAGCTGATGGAGGAGGACGAGTCGAGGCGGGAGAGAGCGGGGCGCACCCTGGGTGAGGACGGCGTCCTTGAGCGAGTCCGAGGCGGCAGTCTGGTCACTCATGGCAGCAGTTGCTTCAGGTGGAGCCGGGTGGGAGGAGAGAGCGAGAGGAGGACGAGGCAGCACCGCCTCCGCGCCAACTCACCAAGCTCAGAAGCTGCATCCACTCGCCTCGCCGCTCTGCAGGTCCTGGACTCGCGTGCGCTGCACTCCTGCACCTCTGCGCAGACTCGCACTGTCCACGCGAGACGCCCACGCCGTGATGGCGACCTTGTCCTTCTCGTCCCCACCGACTCGGCTCGCGGCCGCCGCAGCTCCCAACCACGGCAAGGAGACCGCCGACGCCTTCTTCCGCGACGTCCAGCTGTGCGTCTCGCCGCTGCACATGCTCTGAAGTCTGCGCATCTGGGCTCACTCGCTTCTCTTACTCGCCGGCGACAGCTGCCCCGACGGCTCCTGCGCACTTGCTACGGCCGAGGACCGCTCCCTGAGCCTCTTTGCCTTGTGAGAACATTCCTGCATGTCCTCTGAGCGAAGCAGGCTGACTCGAGCACTCGCGCAGGCCCTCGCACGTCGACCAAGCCGCACCGACCGCCTCGACTTTGGCCGTCACGCTCGATGCAGCGTGGACGCACCTGCCGTCCGACTCGCTCCTCTCGACCGCGTGGTTCCCTGGAGCGTCGATCGGCGACCCGGCCATGTTCAGCTTTGCGGCGGGCGTCAAGGACCACCCCGTCCACCTCCTCGACGGCAACGACCAGAGAGTGCGCTCTCTCTCTTTGTCGCGCGCTCGCTCCTCTCGTCCCGACGACTCATGGACGTTCGTCCTCGACAGGTACGCGCGAGCTACCCCATCGTCGACCACACCGAGCGCTTTGCCGCGCCGTCGAGCATGTCCTTCTCGCCCGACGGGACCAGGTGCGCGCTGCGTCCCTCTCGCCCTCTCGCCCTTGCCGCGCCTTGCAGACGCTGACGCGCTCTCGTCCCAAGCCTGTACTGCGGCTTTGACAACGCGATTGAGATCTTCGACGTTGGCAGGCCGGGCGACGAGGGGTACCGGCTCAAGACGACGCGCACGAGGAGCTCGCGCGACGGGCAGAAGGGTGCGCTCGCCGCTCTTCATCATCCTGTCGACAAGGGAATATTGACGCTCGCTCCCGCAGGCATCATCTCGTCGCTCGCCTTCTCGGGCCCGGATCCCTCCACCGGCTCGAGCTGCCTCGCGGCGGGCTCTTTTTCGGGCTCGGTCGGCCTGTACGACCCGTCTGCAACCTCGCCGCTCATCGACCTGCTGGTCCCGTCTCAGCGAGGCGGCATCACCAAGGTGCGCTCCATCGTCCTGACCTGACCTGCGCACGGACCCCTCCCTGACTCGCCCCCCTCCCTCTCGCCGCACAGCTCCTCTTCCACCCGCTCTCGCCTCACCTGCTCTTCGCCGCCTCGCGCCAGTCGTCGCACCTCGACGTGTGGGACCTGCGCAACACGTCCCGGACGAGCAGCAGCGGCCGGCTCAGGCGCGGCGGGCGCACGAACCAGCGGCTCGGGTTCGACATTGACCCGACCGGGACGTGGCTCGCTGCGGGGGACCAGGTGCGCACTCGCTCACGCTCAGGCGCTCCGCACGAGCGAGATCCTGACATGTTGCGCTCGTGCAGGACGGGACCGTCTCGATCTTTAGCGCTCAGCCGCTCCCCGACGACCTCGAGCCCATCACGTCGCTCTCCCTCTCCTCGGGTCCGTCTCGCCTTCTCTCCTCTCGTTCCCGTCGCTCGTCATGCGCTCGACGCGAGGCTGACGTCCTCTCGCTCCTCGTGCAGAACCCCTCGGCACGACGCTCTTCCACCCGTACCTTCCGCTCCTGCTCACGGCGTCGGGCACGCGCAAGTTTGGCCAGGGCGCGACGAGCAGTGGAGCACTGGACAACATGGAGAGCGACAGCGAGGATGAAGCAGGCGAGGTCGTCGAGGGAGGAGGTGGAGGCACGGCGAGGTCGACGAGGGTGGAAGAGGTTCGAGCGTCTCTCGAGGTCTGGCAGCTTTCATGAACTGCAAGCCATGACAAGATCGTCTCTCGGCGCACTCGTGAGGGTTCTGTGCAGCTCTGCAGGGAGGTCAATGGCTGTGACGTGAGAATACAGAGTCCTGCCGCCGCTGCTCGCTCGCTCGCGCCCGACCTGCTACATCCTGCCTCAGCTCTTCCGCCGCGCCGTCAGCGAGTCCTTCCATCCCTCACGTCGCAAAGCCCGAGTCCCGCTCGAGCTCGCTCACGCCCTCCTGCGCCCGCGCCAAGTGCCCCTCCCGCTCGAGCCACGCACGGACCGCGTCCTTCTCTCGCGCGAGCCAGCGCGCCTTGGACCGCACCGCGTCGAGCGCCTGCTGCAGCGGCTGGACGTACGCCGTCGTGTCCTTGTCGGCGAAGAAGGCGTCGACGGCGGCGGCGTCGGCCTCGGACGAGAAGCTGCGGCGGGAGAGGGCGAGGACGTCAGCTCGTTGTGGCCGGCGGTGGGAGCGGATCTGGGCGAGGGCGGCAACGCACGACTCGACGGCGGTGGCGGCGACCTTGCCGAGGAGCATCGAGCCCTTGTACTGCTGCTCGAGGATGGGCCAGGCCTGCTGGACGAGAGCCCAGACGAGCCGGCGAGAGGACGGGTTGGCGGCGAGACCCTGCGAGCGCGGTGCGAGCTGTCAGGGCAGCTCGCTTATGCTCGGCGAGAGGGGGGAGAGACGCACGTGGAGGAAGATGGGCAAGTCCTGCGCCGACGCTGCGCCGCTCGTCATCATCGCCGCCGTCTGCTGCAGCAGCTGCGGGTCCCTCGTACTCGTCAAGCCGAGGATCGCCGCCATCTGGTGCTGCGGCGAGGGTGCGGCGCCAAACAGGGCGAGCGCAGCATCGTACTCGGCCTGCCCGCCGTGCTGGACGGCGCCGCTGACGACGAAAGGCGCAAGGTCGGCAGCGAGCGGGTCGACAGCGCTCGCCAGGAAGCCCGAGCACGCCTGCTTGACCCATGCGAGGATGCTGCGAATGTGAGAGGGCCAGTCAGCGAGACGCGCTGCTTGAGAAGGTCGAGCCGGGACGACGCACTCGGGGTCCTCGACGGCAGCTGCTGCTGCTACGACGAGGGCGCGGAAGCGGCGTGTGTCGGGGCTGTCCTCGGGCGCGTGCTGCAGGCCGAGGCGGTCGACCACGGGCCGGAAGAGCGTGCGCGCGAACGAGCGAAGGGCGTCGAGCTCCTCGGTCGGCCGCTCCCACCAGGCGTCGGCGAAGCGCTTGAACGACGAGGCGACCTCGGCCCAGACGAGATAGTCGGTCTCTCTCGGCGCATAGGCGGCGAGGAAGTCGAGGGTCGGGACGGTCGAGGTGTAGCCGGCCTCGGACAGGAGGAGGAGGTCCTCGACGAGGCCGACTCGGTCGGTCAGGCACAGCTGCGACGTCGAGCTCTTGGCGGCGGCGGCGAGCTTGGCGACATGCGGTGCGGGATATGCGATGCGGACTGCGAGGAGGTGCGAGCGAGTCGTCAGCTTCGAGCGCGAGCAGCGCAGGAGGACGAGACGAGGCAGACGCACTCGTCGAGCGCGCCTCGGCGTTGAGGAAGTACAGCGGGCCAGGCTTGGGAATGACGAGCTCGCGGGTTGACATGACGGTGACGCTCGGCGGCTCTGAGCTGGCCGCGTCCTTGACGAAGAGCGGGATCGTCCAGGTCGTCTCGTCCTCCTCGGGCTGCAGGAGCACGTTCATCAGCACGTCGAGCGTCACGGTCGACACTGCTGTACGCGAGGAAGAGACGCACGCTCGGGTCGCCGGTGCTCAGGAAGCGGTTCTGCCGCAGCTTGAGGTGCTCGCCGTCCTCCTCGACCGTGATGACGGGGAAGCCAATCTGTGAAGGGAGGCGTCAGTCGCGGCGCAGCATGCACGAAGAGGGAGAGCGAGAGAGCGTGCACACCTTCTCGACCCAAGTCTCCATCATGCCCTCGACGTCGAGCCCAGATGCCGCCGACAGCGCTCGCCACAGGTCCCGGCTCGTCGCGCACGCGTACTTGTGCTCCTTGAGGTAAACCGCGCTGTCAGCAGGAGGTGTCAGCAATGCTCACGACTCGGCAGGCAGGAGAGAGCGAGAGGAGGGACGCACGTGCCTGCGAGGAAGCTGGTCTCGCCGATGACCTCCATCAGCATCTTCAGGCACGCCGAGCCCTTCTCGTACGAGATGTGATCGCTGCAGGAGTCTCGCAGGGTCAGGTCATGCTCTCGGACGATGGAGAAGGTCGTGAGCGAGACGCACAAGCTCTGAGGGACCTCGGACTCGTGCTTGCAGGCCAGGTGGATCGGGTGAGAGCTGCGCAGCGCGTCGAGGCGAAGGGCGTCCGAGCGGTGGAACTTGATGAAGCTCGCGTGGACGTTCCACGACGGCTCGATGACGTTGATGGCGACGACCTCGCCGATCTGCGTCGAGGAGGGTCCGTGCGGGGTCAGGAGGAGGAGAAGTGCGAGCGGGACGAGGAAGAGGGCTCACGAGCGTCGCGAAGCTCTCGTTCAACCACAAACTGCGGTAGGAGTATGTCAGCAAGAAGGAGGGACAGGGAGAGGAGGAGCGACGCACTCGTCCCACCAGCTCAGGGTCGTCGAGTTGCCGAACCACATGTGCGCCGCCTCGTGCGAGACGGTCGTGACGACCTGCCGCAGCGCTGCATCGCCGCCGACCTTCTCGTCGTAGAGCAGCGTCGACTTGCGGCCCGTGATGAGGCCGTAGTTCTCCATCGCGCCGGCCTCAAAGTCGTCGACGACGAGCAGGTCGAGCTTGCCGAGCTCGTACGGGAGGTCGAACATCTGCGCACGTGGGTGGAGGTTCAGTCAGTGCGCGGCAAAGAGAGAGAGGGAGAGGGACCGCAAGGAAGAGAAGGCGCACCTTCTCGTAGACGGGCATGACCTTGGCGAGCGTCTCCAAGGCGCGCTGTGCTTGCCCTCGCTCGACGTGCTGGAACGCCTTGGCGGCGTAGGCCGTGAGCGGCACCTTCTCGCCGGTCAAGGGCGAGACGTAGGACGAGGCAGTCGAGCTGAGGGAGTGAGGGGTCAGAGCGGGTCGTCGCGGGGGAGGAAGAAGGGTGGCGACGCACTCGAAGCGGCCGCATGCCCAGCACACGAGGTAGGTCGACATCGGCGGCGTCTCCTTGAACGTGACGAGCTCCCACTCGGCCGTCTCGCACGCCGTCTCGTCAGCGAGCTTGCCCTCCTCGCCCGCGAAGAAAGCGGCTGTGGCGACGTCGGTCGGCTCGAAGGCGCCAGAGGATGGCGTGCGAGACGCCTCGGGCGTGTTGGAGAGCGAGACGAGGCCGACAGGGCTGATGAGGCTGATCTCGAAGGTCGCCTTCTTGGCCGGATGGTCGAAGCAAGGCTGTCCGGGCTCGAGTGTCAGCCTCTGTGCCAGCCGAGCAGGGCGAGAGCTAGCGCACGAAAGCTTTGCGAGCGCTTGTAGGCTGGAACTGCGTCACGGCGTAGTGCTCGAGCGGGCGAGAGTCGGAGGGCGGGCAGGCGACGCGGTAGTACCCTGCACGGCGGGCGCGACGTCAGTGCGAGCGCGAGGACTCATCGAGGCGTTGCGCACCTTGTAGCCCTCCCCCGTCGAGCCTGCCCTCCCACCGCAGAGCGAGCACCGCCCGACCCGCCGGCACCGACTCGGAGAAGCGGAGCGTCGCGAGCTCGTCGTGCTCGACCAACTCGACCGACTGGACCGGGTAGCGTGCCGAGGTCGCGACGAGTACGCCACCGAGCAGCTTGAGCGGCGCAGCTGCATTAAGGGTGAGCGAGGAAGCTGGTTCTAGGAGGTCGAGCCTGCAGGAGGAGGAGAGGAGGGTCAGCTTGGGTTCAGGGTCGCAAGGGGAGGGCAGGGGAGGGACGCACTCGATCTCGACGACGCCAGAGAAGCTTGCTGGGAAGCTAGTCTTGACCGTGAGCTTGTACGAGCGCGGGCTGGAGGAGGAGAGGCGGACGTCAGCGATGAGGGGCAGGGGGCCACGGAGACAGCTCGCGGGAGGGACGCACACTGCTGCCATGTTGCACAGAGTCCTCGAGTAGCGATACAGAGCAAGAGCGAGCCATGCTGGGCGAGTGAGGGTGGGGAGACGAGGTGAAAGCGAGCCGACGCAGCTCAGGGGAAGGTCCTGCGACGTTCGAGGGGAAGAGAGAAAGGGCTGCAGTGAGGGTGCGTCTCTCTGACTTCCTTGCGAGCAGCTATGCCCTCGTGCAGCGCCTGAAGAGGATGGCGAGGACGAGGTCCAAGCGGGGAGGCGGCGGCACCGCTTCTCTCGACGACGACGACGACGACGGAGCGGGCGACAGCTCGCTGCGAATGCAATGCCGGACTACGTACTGATGCTGAACGAGAATGGGGATGCTCTAGAGCTCGTCGCGAACGTGCTGCGCCTTCTCCTCGACCACCTCCTCCTCGACCTCCTTCTCCTCGCCCGCGCTCGAGAAGAGCACGACCTGCGGCTTGCCCTCCTCGCCACCGTCGACGACCTTGACGCTCTCGCCGCCCTTGCCGCCCGGACCCGAGAACTCGACGCCCGTCTGCGGGACGTACGCCTTGACATCGAGGACGGCGCCCTCGGGCAGGCCCGCAAAGTCGACCGACGGCGCGCGCTCGTGCTGGTCCTCGTCGAACTGGACCTTGGCCGGGAACGAGCGGCCCGAGAGCGTCTTGAGGTCGACGGCGGTGTGTGTCGAGGCGGGGAGGAGGAAGACGCGGTACGAGACGAGCGTGTGCGAGCGCAGGCCGACGAGGAAGGGCGCGACCTGGCGCGCTAGCGGGCCGAGCGGGTCGAGGACGGCGACGATCTCGTACATGGCGTGGTCGCGGTTGCTGTGCGTGATCGAGCTGCAGGCGGGGTGGGCGTCAGACGGACAAGCTCAGCGGGAGGAAGGACGAGAGGACGCACGCGAGGCCCTTGACGGCATCGCCCTGCGGCGTCGCCATGCGCTTGGTGCCCGCCGCGCCCGCTGCGACCGACGTGGCGATGGTGACCATGTCGGCTTGGAGGCGGCGGTCGAGGGCGACCTGCTCCGGGTAGTGCGGGATGCACGCCTCGTGCACGGGCTTGATGCGGCGCTTGAGCTCGTACTGGTGCAGCGCCTGGAAGCTGCCCGTCGCGAACACCTTGTCGGCGAGGTGAACGATCTGCGAGCGGCGGACCGGCGTCAGAGAGCTGCGGCGACGGCGCAGAGGAAGGGAGCGAGAGAGGGACGCACCCGGCCGTTGAGGATGACGGCCGCCTCGCCCGGCTTGACGCCGACGCGCTCGGCGAACGGCGCGACGCCCTTCCAGTACATCGTCACGTTCTGCGCCGCCTCGCCCGTGATGCCCTTCTCGACGAACGGCGTCATCGGGTTCTCGGCCGTCCACTGGTCGCTCAGCTTGCGGCGCGGCGGGTGCTCGTCGCTCGCGTTGAGCTCGAGGAAGTCGATCAGCTCTTGCGGGTACGCCTCGGGGAGCTCGTTGCTCAGGGTGAGGCTCGCGATGAGCGACGACAGGGCGAAGCGGTCGGGCGACGAGGTCGGGGTCGACGGGTTGTGCACGAACGAGAAGCGGATCTCGCCCGTCGTGTCCTGCAGGAGGAGCACAGTGTCAGCACGCAGCTGCAAAAGGGAGGGAGGGGGGTGGACGCACGGCGTAGCGGAGCGCGTTGGTGACGAGCGTGCGACCCTCGTCCGAGTCGAGGTCGGCGACGACCCAGAACGTCGAGATGGCCGGCGGGTCGCCCTCCTCGTTCTCCTCGGCGACGCCCTCGAGGTACGACGCGCGGTAGAACCGGTTTGGGAGGTCCTTGAACGCCTCGGCGAGGTTGACGAACGCGAGCGGCTTGTCGACGGTCGGGATCGCGAGGCTGTTGGCCGACTTGCGCGGCGACTCGAGCGTCAGGTTGGCGGCGAGGACGATGTCGCGTGCGCGCTCCTCGTGGAGGACCGACGCGGCGACCGAGTGCAGGTCCTGCATGACCTTGCGCTCCGACTGCATGAGGGCGAGCAGGTCGGCATGCGTGAGGGCGGCGGGCGAGATCGGGATGCCGTTGAGCGTGATGCGCTCGGCGAGGGTCGACGACTTGGCGAGGCTGCCGCGGCGCTTGGTCGTCGACACGGCGTCGGCGACGAACGGGAGCGTCGAGGCGACCTCGTTCAGGGCGGCGAGCTGGTCCTTGGCGCCGAGGATGTACGAGGCGGCGCGGTTGGCAAAGTCTGTGCACGTCGGGTAGGTCGTCAGCAGAGCACGCAGGAGAGAGTAGCGCGAGAGAGAGGCCCCGCACCGGCAACGTCCTTGACCTCGGGCGCCTCGAACCCGTCCTGGATGACGGCCTCGACGGCAAAGTCGGGCGCGTAGCCCTCGCGCTCGACGGCCGTGTCGGGCTTCCACCGCAGCGCGAGCTGAATGCGGGGCCTCGGGCGCGCGGCGAGCGAGTACAGGCCCTCGAAGAGCGCGACAAAGCTCTCGTCGGTCGCGGCGGCGTACAGGACGACGAGCGGGAGCGACTCGTCGAGGTCGGCGGGGAGGAAGTGGTCAAAGTCGTACGTCGCGGGCGAGTCGCTGCAGGCAGGTGCATGAAGCAGGTCAGCTCGTGCGCTCGAGGGCCTCGAGAGGGGGAGCGAGCGGGACGCACCCGACGATGCGGACCGGGCCCTGCTCGATGGCCTGCTTGCGGCCGAGCGCGACCCAGAACTCGTCCATGCCGCACACCTTCTTGCCGCCGACGTCGGCCCAGCTCTGGCACTCGCCCTTGGGCGACGCGGGCTGCACGACGTCGCGCTCGCGCTGCTGCCACACGTCGCGCATGGCCTCGAGCGCCGCGTGGCTGTCCTGCGCGACGAGCGCGAGGTGCATGTCGCCGTACCTACCGCGGACGCGCTTCTTCCACTGCTCGACGCGCGGCAGGGTCGACTCGAGCGCCATGAGCGTCTCGTTGGCGAGCGCGTGGCGCGTAAAGATCGGGTTGTGGTCGCTGTACTTGCCCTTGCGCTTCTTGCCGTCGAGCCCGGGGGCGAGGTCGGCAAAGACGGGGTCGGAGAAGGTGGTGCGCGGCGGGCGCATGCGGTACTCGGTGAGGGCGTGGAGGAAGGGGAAGAAGGCATCGGGTCGCTGGGTGTGGACGCCCTCGCTGCGGGTCGGACGACGCGTCAGCGGCTTGCGCAGAGCACTCGGAGCGGGCAGGAGGGACGCACAGGTACCGCGAGACGAGGTCAAACGCCGACGACGACGCGACGCGGATAGAGAGGTCGGGCGGGGGAGCTGGTGCTGCCGCGTCGGCCTGGGCGACAGAGGCGAGCAAGAACGCAGCGCACGCGCTCAGCAGTCGCAAGGCAACCATGTCGGCAGCTGGAGGGCGAGCAGGAGGCGAGGGTGAGGGAGCAAGAGGGTGATGAGAACGGCGGCGCCGGCGCGCGGCCGGGAACACGGGAGAGCGTGTCGCACCTCGAAGGCTCTACTCTCTCGACAGCACAGACGCACGCTCGCTAGTGGGTGGCAGCTTGTGATTACACCATGGAGAGGACGAAGCCGGGGCAAGAACTATAGAGGGAGAGGAGAGAAGACGCGAGTCGAGGAGGGGGAAGTGCCAAACGAGCGTAGGGAGGGGTCGGCTGCGGGGCCAGGGAGGATGGAGAGAGAGAGCGTCTGTGATCTTGAGGGTGGGAGAGGCTGAACGAGGGACAGAGAGGCGCGAGTTTGCGAAGCGAGGGCGAGGAGGGTGAGGACGACCGACGAGGCGAGGGCCGCCTTGTTCTGCACGGCGGGGCCCGCTCAGAGCTTGCCCTGCAGGTCGACGAGAACACGATGTCAGCGATGGGCGCGGTGTCGTCCTCGCGAGGGGGAGGAGGCGGTAAGCGGCCGCACCTGGCTCTTGAGCACCTCGACGACGACGACGACGACGACGACTGCGCGCGGGGAAGGACGTCAGTCTTGGTGCTGGGCATGAACGAGTCGAGCGAGGGGACGCACCGATGATGATGCTGCGCGAGGCGAGGCGAGGCGAGGGAGCTGGTCAGCAACGCGCTCGAGGGGTGCAGGACGAGCGAGAGAGGGCGCGTGCGACGCACATGAGGAGGATGAAGAAGCAGATCCACCGCTTGCGGCGCGCGGCACGGGCCGACTTGACGGCCTTCTTGGTCTGGTCGAGGCCCTGCTCGACGTCCGTGTTGACCTGGACGGCCTGCGTCTCGATCATGCGCACCGACTCGTCCTGCTCGAGCACGAGCGTCGCCATCTGTGTCCCACAAGGGCTCGTCACATCAGCGACTGCGCCTTGAGCCGAGGCGCGCGAAGCAGAAGGACGAGGGAGAGCGACGCACGTCCTGCATCATCTGGGCGAGCTCGGTAATCGTCTCCTCGATCTTGCGCAGGTCCTGGTTGCGCGACTGGACCTCGGCGAACGCCGCACGGGCGCCCGACGTCCGCGACGTCATGAGCTGCGCGCGGTGGGGCAGACGGGGCCAGGGTCAGCCGAGGGCGAGGAGGACGGGCGCACGAGGCAAGGAGGAAAAGGGGGCACGGACCGCCTGCGAGAAGATCTGCGCGCCACCCTGCGAGTCCTCCCATGCCGCCTTGATCTCGTCGTCGGTCGCGTCGGGCTTGACTGCGAGGGCGAGGAGAGGGCGGGCGCAACAGTCAGCACCTTGCCGAGCTCGAGGGGGGCCGAGCGCGCATGACGACGACGACGGCGACGACGGCGACGGGCGTGCGAGGGCGAGCGGGACGCACCGATCTTGATCTGGCGGGCCATGCGGTCGCGGTACTTCTCGCGGCTGCGCTTCTCGACGAGGTTGTACTCCTCGAGGGCGCGCTTGAAGCCGTTCTGGAGGTTGCCGATCTGGAGCTTGCGCGTCGCAAAGTTGGGGTCGCCCTGGGGGCTCTTCTTGTTGATGTCGTTGAGCTTGGTGATGCGGTTCCGGATCGAGTTGGTGAGCCCCGT
This sequence comes from Rhodotorula babjevae, assembly GCA_920104245.2. Lineage (NCBI taxonomy): Eukaryota > Fungi > Basidiomycota > Microbotryomycetes > Sporidiobolales > Sporidiobolaceae > Rhodotorula > Rhodotorula babjevae. The sequence continues at coordinate 767,412 of CAKKSZ020000015.1, forward strand.
CGTCTGGTTCGTCAGCTGCGTCAGCTGGGCGGCCGTCGCCGACTGGGTCTGGTCGTCGGTCGACGCGAGGCGGCGCGAGTGGAGCTCCGAGACGTGGTTGATGTTGTACTGGAGCTGCTTGATCTCGTCCTGGATCGACTCGACCTGCGCGCGCACGAGGCGAGGGTCAGTGATGCCGAGGGTGGGTGTCGCTCAACTCGGGGGGACGACGACGCACCTCGGCGAAGAAGGGACCCAGGTCGGACCCGATGAGGCTGCCCGAGCCGCCGTTCATGGGCTGCATGGCGTAGGCGTTGCCGCCGGCGGGCGGGTACTGATTGTACTGCTGCTGCTGCTGAGGCTGAGCGTAGCCGACCGGAGGAGGGGCGGCCGAGTACTGCTGCTGCTGGGGCGGGGCCGCGTAGCCCTGCTGGGGCGCACCGTAGCCACCGTTGCTGCGCGCACGACCGTGTCGGTCAGCCTCAAGGCGCGAGAGAGAGAGCGAGAGGCCCGGGGGGGCGGTGCGCACCCTCCATACTGCGGCTCCTGGCCGTACCCGCCGCCGGCGAACGCGCCCTGCTGCTGCTGGCCGTACGCCGGGTTGTTGCCGTAGCCCTGCTGCTGCTGCGACTGCGTGCGTCGGTCCAGGGTCGACGTGGAGCGAGGGGGTGAGCGAGGGTCCGGCGCGTGGGAGGGTGTGTGACCTGGGCTCGTGCGAGGCGCAGCCGGAAGGGGGAAGAGGGGGACGCACGCGTGCTTCACGAAGGCGGTCACGGCTCATGGCTGCACAGGCACTGGGGCTGGTGAGGTCAGTGGGAGAGGAGGAGGAGGAGGCGACCCACCAAACGGTCGAGATGAGACCCGGAACTGTGCGAGCCAGCTCTCTCTCTCGGGCGGGCCAGAGCGGTCCACTGTTCTCTCTGCCACTCGATAGTACGCCGACGCAGCCTGACCGAGTCGCGTCCTGCGAGAGCGAGTTGAGCGAGAGCGCCGGACGGGCTTCCCCTCTTCATCTTGCTCTGTCGCTACACCGGCTCGCACGACCCAGGGCAGTGCACAGGCTGCACGAGAGCTCCTCGAGCCATGCCGCCCATCGAGCTGCACGTCGACACGACCGCAACCGCCGACGTCGCCATCCACCCCTCGTCGTTCCCTCCCGACACGGTCGCGGGCGATTTCATCGCCGTCCGCCCCGTCCTGCGTCCCGGCAGCAAGGGCAAGGCCAAGGACCGACCGCTCCTCTACAAGGTCGACAAGGCGCCCGACCTCGACGAGCTCGCCGCCGCAGCCGCCGGCGACGGTCCGGCCGGGCTCGCTGCGAGGCGCAGGGGCAAGGCCCAGGTCACCGTCAGCCCGGTCGTCGCGCAGGGCTTCAGCTGGGTCAAGAACCGCATCGAGGTCGAGCTGTCACTTGTGCGCCCGCCGTCTCTCCCCTTCCCCCCCTTCCTCCCCGTTCCCCCACTTACCCTCTCGTCGCGCCCGCAGATCCCGTCACCGCCACCAGCGCGTCTGTGCGCCTCGCACGTCGAGCTCTACTTCAACAACCTGTACCTGTCGCGCCCAGACGGCTTTGCCCTGTCGCTCGCCCTCACCGACAAGGTGCTCCACGTCGGGCAGCGCGTCGCCCTCCCTGGCTCGGGCGCCCGCCTGCGCGTCGGCGACATGTGGTCGGCCACCCCGGGCGCCTCGCTGGCGTCGACCAAGCGCGGCTCGTCGTCGTCGTCGTCGTCGTCGCACGCCAAGAACATGCGCCTCGAGGCGGCCTACATCACCGACGACACCAAGTTCGTCTTCCGCTCCGAGTCGGCGCGCGCCTACATCTTTGTCGAGGTGTCGCAAGAGCTGTGGCAGTTTGAGGAGGACGGCAGCTCGCTCCTCGAAAAGTGCGAGCTGTTCCTCCACGAGCTGTGGAGCCACTACTCGGGCAAGATGAGCACCGAGGCCGAGGACAAGCGCAGCAAGGGCATCCCGACGAGCCACGTCGTCAGCATCGTCCTCTTTGGGCGCGTCCTGTACGACGACGAGCACGACGCCGAGGAGGACCGGGCGCCGCTTCAACGCCTCGAGGACGGCACCCTGTACCGCGACTTTTACAAGGTGCGCCTCTCTCTTTCTCTCTCTTCCCGCCGTATACCTCGACGCTCTCCTGACGTTCAAGCACGCTCCCGCAGGTCGTCGTCGACGTGACGCCCTCGCCGCCGAGCTCGATCATCCACCAAGTCGCCCTCGCCCTGCGCAGGTGGCAGTCGACCGTCCTCCTGCGCACCCGGCCCGACGGCTCCGAGCGCCTCTCGGGCCGCCTCGCCCACGCGCACGAGTCGCCCGTCCTCGAGGCGACCAACCTCGCGCTCAACTCGTTCGAGGAGCACTGGATCGACCGCGACCTGCAGCGCACGGGCCAGGAGATTGTCGTCCTCACGGCGGGCACGACCTTCTACCAGGTCGAGAAGAGCCTCTTGCGGCTCACGACCGAGCGCATGCTCTTCCACGGCTGCGGCCTCGACCTCGTCAGCCTGAGCAAGATGCCCCTCCACACAATCCCGCTCTTCCAGTTCCGCTCGCCCGACCCGAGCGCGGCAGAGCTCGCCATCGCCGTCAACGACTCGAGCGTCGCCCTCGCCGCCGTGCGCGCCGGCGAGTCGGTCGCGACGACGGGCACGACGCACCCGCTCGGCCTGTCGTTCTACTCGTCGTCGGCCCGGTCGCCCGTCGGGACGCACCACCGCTTCCCCATGTCGGCGACGGCCTCGGGCGCGTACCGCCCGTCGTCCCTGCGGCAGCAGCATGCGTTCCCAGCGTCGCCGCCGCTGCGAGACCCGCGCGCGCCGACCATGGCCGACGCGAGGTCCGACTCGGCCGCCGCCGCCGCTGCCGCCTCGAACCGCATCGCGCCCATCCAGGTCCCCGACGACCAGCGCGACCCGCTCTACTTTGACCCGCCGCCGCCGCGCTCGTCGACCTCGACTGCCGCGCAGCACGCCCGAGGCCCGAGCGGCACGGCCGCCTCGCCCTTCCCCGCCACGCCCTCGTCCGTCTCGTCCGCGACCCACCCCGTCCACGCCCCGTCTGCATCCCTCGCCCCTACCGGCGGCGTCCTCGAGACGTCGCTGTACTACCACGAGCCCATGTTTGTCTTTCCGCACTTTTTCGGAACCCAGATCGACAAACCGCACCGCGTCGACCGCTTCATGCCGCGCGCACGGTGCTACGAGCTCATGAGCCAGGGCGTCACCGAGCGCGTCCCGATCGCGCTGCCGCTGCTCCGGCTCGAGCGGCAGCAGGACGGCGCCGGCGTCGGCAGCGCCGCAGCGTCGTCGGGCGCAGCGGCGGGAGCGGACGGCGAGTCGGCCGAGGGCGCCGAGGTGGGCGAGGGCTACCTCGACGAGCTCGAGCGGCGCCAGCTGCGCCGAGAGCGGTACGACGCGCTCGCGCTCGGCGCGCGCGACCCGGCCGAGCTCGCCGCGGCGGGCGCAGGCGCGATCGGCGCGGGCGGGTGGGCCGACGAGCGCGAGAGCGGCGCGACGACGAGTGGGACGAGCGGCGGGAGCGGGAGCGCGGGCGAGAGCGGGTGGGGGAGGAGCGTCGCCGAGAGCGAGGCGGAGGAGGACGAGCGGAGGAGGTTGGCGAGGAGGGCGAGGGACGAGGCGCGCCTCGCCGAGATGAGCGAGACGGACGAGGGCGAGGACGAGGCGCGCAGCAGGGTCGCACGGCGCAAGAGCTCGGCGGGCGGGGCGCTCGGCATCGGCGTCGGCGCACAGGGCGCGTCGGCAGGCAGCGCCGGCGCAGGCCACTCGCGCCGCAGCTCGCTCGCCGGCTCTCGCCACCGCGCCGGGTCCGTCTCGACGGCGTCGTCGTCGTCGGTGCGCCATGCCTCGATCGCCGAGGACTCGGACGACGACCGAGGGCGACGCTCGGGCCGCGAGACGCCCAAGCGCAAGCTCGGCGCCGACGAGTCGGTCGGCCGCTCCAAGACGCCCGTCGCCCGAGTGCGTGCGCCGTCCATGAGCGCCTCGATCCGCACGCTCGCGTCGGGGCTCGGGCGCGGCGAGGCGCCGTCTGCGCCGGGCTCGACAACCGGCAGCGCGCCCGCTCTGCGCAAGGCGTCGACGCCTGCGCTCATCGCGCGCCTGACGGGCGGCCCGGCGCCTGCAGCCGTCTCGAACGGCGGCGGCGGGCCGCGCAACGCCCCGACCGCCGCGCCCTCGCCGGCCAAGGGCGGCTGGCTGAGCTTCCTCGGCGGGCGCGGCTCGAGCGCGTCCAAGACGTCGTCGCCCGCCGCGCAAGTCGCCGTCGCACGTGTCGATGTCCAGGCCAACCTGCGCCCCGAGGAGGCTGCCTCAGCCGACAAGCCCGACAGCATCGACGACGACAGCGGCAGCGTCGAGTCGCCCGTCCTCGCGCACTCGAGCGCGAGTCTACGCCCGTCGTCGCGCTCGAGGAGTCGAGCCGACGCGAAGCGCAAGGGCGCGGGCAGCGGCAAGACGCAGCCCATCTCGATCGGCTCGAAGCTCGGCCCGGCGGGCTCGTCCTCGGCCGCAGCTGGCGGCGGCGACAAGCGGCAGCATGGCGGCAAGGGTGGAGCAGGAGGCGGCGACGGCGGGAGCGGCGGCGGCAGTGTGCGCGAGGCGGGCCGCATGTCGTCGTCGCTCAAGGCCTACGAGCCCGGCACGGCGATGCGCAAGGCGTTCGGCATCAGCGGCGGCAAGGTGTCGGTCGCGTCGAGGTTCAACCCCTCGAAGCCGGGCAAGCGCAGCGTCGGGCTCGCTGATCAGGCGCGGCGATGGGCGGGCATCCTCGTCGTCGAGGGGAGGAGTCTGCGGCTCGGCGTCAAGTGGAGGTGCGTGCGCGCTCTCTCGCTCTCCTTTCCGCCGCTTCTCGTTCCTCGGTCTCGAAGCTGACGTTCTCGTTCCTCGCTCTCGCTCGGTACAGGTCCATCACACGCGGCGCCATCCTGCCCATGACGACCGACTACCTCCCGTCGGCCAAGGTCCTGTCGAGCCAGTACTCGGACTTTCGCTACACGGTCCCGACGAGCGCCGTCACGTCGTCGTTCCTCCTCCGCACCGACCACCCGAAGCGCTCGCACATCCTCACGCTCGTCACCGAGCTCATCTGCCAGCGCCTCGCCCAGGGCTTCCAGATCTGCACGCCGGCCAACGCCTCGGGCGCGCTCGACGCCATCAACGTGGCGACGACCAAGACGCTCCCCGACGTGCTGCGCGACATCCAGGAGGGCGAGGTGACGGCCGTCTACCTCTCGCTATCGAACCAGATCCACCGCATCTGGTACGACCGCCGCACGCAGACCGTGTGCGTCAAGATCCTCCGCCGCCGCCGCACGTGGGCCAAGACCGACTACGCGTACAGCCCCTTGATCTGGACTCGTGGGAGCGACAACTACGCGCCGACGCGCCTCTCGCTCCCTTACCCGGTCATGATGGACCCTCGGCACGACTGGCAGCACGCCGACCGCCTCGTCGCCGGCGCCGAGAAGCCCGACGCCGCCCAGTCGGTGCGCTACCGCCGCACGAGGCTCGTGCTCCTCCCCATGAGCCGCATCCCGGACCGCGACTACATCGTCGGCGCCAACAAGGCGCTCCAGGGCGTCAACGGCGGCGCCATCTCGGACGCGACGATCCAGGCCCAGGGCTTCTACGTCCTCCTCGAGCTCATCGAGAATGCGCGATGGGCACCTGCTGGCGTCGACAAGGAGCCTCTCTCGATCGTGCAGTGCGTCCTCCTTTCTCCGACTGCAGCACCTCGCTCGCTCCTCGCTCCACCGACTGACCTCTTTCGCCCTCTTCTCGCTCCGCAGGACCACCCTCGACGCCCCGAGCTGGGCTTCCTCGGTCGCCAAGCAGAACTCGACCGCCGACCCGTCTTCGTCGTCGTCAGCCGCCAGCAGCGCCGCACCGACCTCGCCGCCTACGAACGCAGCAGCCGGCACGAGCGCGACGCAGCCCCGCACGTGGCTCTCGCGCATGCAGAGCCGCGCCGGCGGGGTCGGCAAGGGCGACGAGACGGCGACGGCGCCGGGCGGGCCCGCGCTCGGCAGCGCCGGCACCGAGCTCGAGCTGCCGCCGCCGGTCGCAGCGGCAGCAGGTGCGAGCGCCGTCGGCGCAACGCCCAACAAGGACGCTGTGCTCGCTGCGCTCAGCCGCAGCGAGGCGTCGTCGAGCGCCGGTGCGGGTGCGGGCGCGGCGACGGCGTCGAGCTCGTCGTCGCTGCCCGACACGAGCCCCTCGCTCGGCAGCGTCGGGCCCAGCGAGGTCAGCGGCGACGGCGCGCCCGCCTCGACGTCGTCCAAGCTGCCGGCGCCGGCGCGAACGCGCGTTCAGATGACGCACGCCGTCGTGCTCGACCTCGACCCGTCGCGGCGGTCGGACCGCTCCGAGCGCGTCCTGTGCCACCTCGACGCGTCGCACAACGTCGCGTCGGCGTTCCACGTCGAGCTCGCGTGGCTGACGGCCTCGGGCCGGATCGTCGAGGGCGCGATCCAGACCTGGACGCGCCAGGTCGGGCGGTACGGGCTCGCGCTCGTCGAGGTGTCGATGCGCAGCGTGCTCGAGCGGCACAACCCGTTCCAGAAGGCGATGGAGGTGCGGCCGTGCGTGTGGCCGGACGAGCCGTGGACGAGCGACGAGGAGGACGAGGCCGAGGAGGCGCGCAGGGAGGGGCGCGAGCGCCGCAAGCCGCTCACCAAGCTGTGCGCTCGCCGTTCTCTCTTTCTTTCGACCTCGACTCTGTCTCGAACCTCGGCGACCCACGCTGACCTCGCTCTCGACCTCGCACGCCCACAGCGACTACCTCGCCTTCCTCCTGCGCCACGTCGACTTCTTCCTCGACCTCGGCGCCGACTCGACCTTCCCCGCGCACCTCGACGCCGCCTACTCGTACCGCCGCGCGCCGACGCCCCACTCGCAGTTCATCCACCGCTCGGGCACCGTCCTCGCTGCCGTGCTCGGGCCCACGTCCCCCTCGCCCTCGCCCTCGTCCTCATCCGGCGCAGCACGAGACGCAGCAGGCGACGACGACGACGACGACGAGCCCCGCATCGCGTACGCGCCGAACGCCGTCTTCATCAACCACCGCCCGGACCTCGACGCGCGCGAGCCGGTGAGGCGCCTCGTCGAGCTGTGCGGGGACGAGGCGAGGCTGAGGGGGGTGTGGGAGGCGGCGAGGGCGGGGGCGGGGGCGGGGGCGGGCGAGGAGCGGAGGACGTAGCGCGGCGTGTGCGAGCGAGGGGGAGCAGGGTCGGGAGGGTGTAAGGAGGGCGTGCTGAGCTAGCCGAGCGGGGCGAGAGTGTCGAGAGCGAGCGCGAAAACGAGAACGAGAACGAGAACGAGGACGAGAACAGGAGTTCGACGAGGTCAAAGCGTCACTCGGTCCACGTCTAGATATGTGCAGCACGAGCCGCAGCCAGCTCGAGTTGCACGACTCGCCGCCGCCGTCTACGTCTCGCTTCCTCTCCTTGGCCTGCGTCCTCCCTCTCTCTACCCTCCCTCTCCTCCTCTCGTCCGTCCTGCACTCCCGCCCTCCTCATTCTCCCCCTCCCCCACCCCGCGCGCCCTCACCTCGGGAACGGCGGCTGCGGCATCTGGCGCAGGACGACGCCCGCCTCGCTCATGACGCGGCGGCTCGCGGCGTCCATCGAGTACGACAGCGAGTAGACGACCTCGCGCACGCCGCACTGGACGATCTTGACGGTGCAGCGGAGGCAGGGGCAGCTGTGGGTGGGCGGGCGGGCAGGAGGGACGGTGGGCGGGAAGGAGGGAGGGTGGGAGGGAGGGGAAGACGCAGGAGGGTCCGTGCGGGTGAGGGGCAGGCGCGGTACGAGAGGGCGGCGACGAGAGGGGCAGGGTGCGAGCAAGGTCGAGGGAGGGCGGGCGGGACGGCGGCGAGAGGGGAGGACGAAGAAGAAGTGCGGACGGCGACAGAGAGAGAGAGAGAGAGAGGGAGGAAGGAGGACAAAGGGGACCGTGCGTCAGCCCTCGTCGTCGTCCGCTCGCTCGCCCGTGACGGTCACGGGCAACCCCAAGAGGGAAAGACGCGCGCCCGACGCACGTGTTGCAGTACAGGACGGCGCCGAGCGTCCCGCCGCCGCTGACGCGCTCGCGGCCCGCCTCGAGGAGCGCGTTCTCCTCGGCGTGCAGGCACAGGCACTCGTCGAGCGCCTCGCCGACGCGGTTCAGCGGCGGGGCGGCGAGTGCTCGTGCCCGTGCTGCTTGTGCTGCTGCTGCTGCTGCTCCTTGCGCGGCGGCGCCGTCGCCGTCGGCTGCGCCCGGCGCGGAAGAGCCCGAGGAGGAGGACGGCGCAGCGAGCGCCCAGCCGTCGCCGTGCGAGTTGCACCTCGCGCAGCCGCCCTCGCCGCAGTTCGTAACCCCCCTCGGCGTCCCGTTGTAGCCTGTGCTGACGACCCTCTTGTCGCGCACGAGGACGGCGCCGACGCGGCGCTTCATGCAGTTGGAGCGCAGGCTCGCGAGGCTCGCGAGGAGCATGAAGTAGGTGTCCCACGAGGGCCGGAGGGTCTCGAGGAGGTGGGGGAGCGAGAGGGACGAGAGGAAGGGCGCGAGGGACGGGTAGGGGTTGGGGAGGACGAGGGACGCGAGGGGGAGGATCGAGGAGAGGAGGGCGTCGGTCGGGTCGGCGGCGGGCGCAGTGGCGGCGGCGGGCGACGAGGGAGCGAGCGTCGGCGCCCCTGTCCCTGTCGAGCGGTACAGCTCGGGCGAGGGGTCGGGCGTCAGGACGAGGCGCGCCGGGGAGCCGGGCGTCCGAGTCGGGCTCGGCGGCGAGTCGGCGGGCGTCGCCTGCACTGCGCCCTGCGCCTCAGCGTCGTCGTCGTCGTCGTCGTCGGGTCGTGCTCGAGGCGGCTCAAGCGGGAGCGAGCCGTGGTGGAGGAGGTCGTCTCGCTCGACGAACTCGTCGAGCGACGGCGGCGTGCGGCCATCTCGCCGAGCCCTGTGTGCGCGCGTTCGCAGAGCGTCAGCTCGTCCGTTAGGACAGCGTCTCGAAAGAGGGGCGGGCGCACCTGGCTACGGCGCGCTTGAAGCGGACGCCGAGCGGGGCGTCGACGTGAACGATGGCGACAAAGGGCCGCTTTGCAAACTCGACGAGCTTTGAGCGCGAGGTGAGGGCGGTCGTGACATAGTCGACGCGCCAGGTGCGAGTGGCGTGGTCGAGAAAGTCGCTCGTCGAGGAGAACGAGAGAGCGTTGGTCGACGACGAGGAGGACGAGGAGGGTTGGCCGAGGTGGACGCGGGTAAAGCTGTGGTGGGCGACGAGGTGCTGTGCAAGCGAGTCCTTGCCCGCTTGGGGCGGTCCCACGAGGCACACGAGCATCTTGAGCGGGAACAGGTCCTCGTCCTCCGCCTCGTCCTCGCAGCTCCTCCTCGTCCTCTCCTCGTCCCCTCTCGCCCGCCCATGTCGCTCCTCACCCTCAAGCCCACTCCAGCCTCGGCTCTTCCCTCCAAGGGCACCCCCGAGTACACCCGCTACCGCGACACGCTCGTCCACGACGCCCTCGACCTCGTCGCCTCGCTCCCCACATCCCCGCTCTGGGCCAAACAGAAGACGTACCACGCCGACCAGGGCCTCGCCACCCACACCTACTCGACCACGAGCCCGCCACCAGGCTCGGGCGACACCGAGCGCTACCGCTGGCACGCCCGCCAGTCGCGCCACGACACCTCGTTCGACCACTTTGAGCGCGGCCTGCTGCGCCACCACTCGGTCAACGAGCGCGACTACATCGAGTCGTGCTACCTTGCTCGGCGCCTCGCCGTCGTCGACGAGGGCGAGCTCGAAGGTGCGTCGTCCCTCCCTCTCTCTCTCTCTGCGCCGATGCTCGGGGGCCTGACCGCATCGCTTCTCCTCCTCTCCCTCTCGCAGTCTGGACGACAAAGTGCACGTTCCCCTCTCCTCGCCGTCCTCCTCCCCTCGTCACCACTGACCCCTCGAGAGCCACCCCCACCCTCAGACACGTCGCCCTTCCCCGCCTCGCGCCGCGCCTTCGTCTTTGCCCTCCTCACCCTCGCCCTCCCGCCGCGCCCGCACCCTACCGACCCGAGCGCCGCACCGCGCCGCGCGTTCCTCGTCGTGTCGCTCCCGGCGACGCACGACGCGGCGAGAGAGGAGGACGAGAAAGAGGGCGCCGTCAGGGCGAGGTATGTCAGTGTCGAGCATGTCGAGGAGGACGACGAGGGCGGGGTCGTGTGGACGTGCGTCTCTGGTTCTCTCTCCCCCTCTCTCCCTCACAGACTCTTTCTCCTCCTCCTCGTCGCCTCCCTCTGCGTCGCCCTCGGCCTTTTCGCTCCCTCCCCCTCCTCCCTCCCTCTCGCGCTCCCTCCTCCCCCCTCCCTCCCTCCCTCACAAGCACCCCCTCCGCTCGCGAGCTCCCTCACTGACGCCCGCCCTCCCCCTCCCCCTCCCCGCGCCCGCGCCCGCGCACGCAGCATGGCCGTCGCGTCCGACGCCGGCGGCGCCATCCCGCGCTGGATCACCGAGCGCGCCATGCCCGCCAAGGTGGCCGAGGACGTGCCGAGCTTTGTCGAGTGGGTCACCAAGACCGAGAAGGGCGAGGGCGGCGAGGGGAGCCCTTGAGCTGAGCTGGGGCGGGAGGAGGAACGAGGAGCGAGGAAGAGGAGGAGCGTGCGCGTGCTACTGTTGCTTGTAACGAGTCCCTCTCCGTCTTGTCTCTCTCTCTCTCTCGCTCGGAAGCTCTCCTCATTCTCACTCGAGAGAGAAAGCGCAAACGAGCCCTTGCACTCCTGACCGCCGCTACTTGTCCTCCCTCGTCACCTCGACCCGCACGGGCACCGTCTCCCCACTCGCGCGCAGCTCGACGTCGAACACAAACTCGCCGACCTGCTTGACGCGGCCGTTCTGGACGCCCTCCTGCCCGGGTGCGAACGCCCCGTGCACCTGCGCGCCCTCGCCGCCGCCGACGGCCCCGCCGGCCGAGAGGCCCTCGACGCCGCGCTCGCGCAGCGCGGCGACGACGTCGGCGACGCTGACCGAGCCGAACAGGTCGGACGAGGTCGGGCTCGTCGTGAGGCGCGTGAACGACAGCGGGTGCGACGCGGGCGCGAGGGCCGAGAGCGAGGCGGCGAGGGCGCGCTCGGCGGCGCGGGCGGGCGCGAGCGGGTCGGCGGGGGGCTGCGCGAGCGAGTTGGTGAGCGTCGCAAGGCACGGAGAGAGGGAAGACAAGGGCACGCACGGCGTTGCCCTGCGCGAGCTGCTCGAGGACCCCGCTCGCCCTCCTCCCGACTGCGCCCTCGCGCCTCCTCCTCTCGGCGCTCCGCAGCGCCTCGCCCCTCCGCTCCATGTCCCGCCTGACACTGACCCCGCTGCCGTCCCGCCCGACGTAGATAGCCAAGCCCGCGGGCACGAGGCGGTTGCGCGCGAGGCCGGGGGAGAGCGCGACGACCTGGTTGCGCGCGCCGAGCGAGGGGAGCGCGTCCGACAGGAGCTGGACCGCGACGAGCTTGTGGGCCGAGCGCTGCGGGGCGGGTCGGGTGCGTCGGGTCAGCGAGGTGCGCGGGGACGAGAAGGAGGAGAGGGAGGAGGAGGGGGACGTACGCGCGACGAGGGGACGCAGCCGGCGCAGGAAGCCGGGCCGGCCGTGCGCAGCAAGCGCGAGGAGCCGCTGACGATCATGCTTGCTCGAGTGTAGTTGGGTGGGAGGGTGGAGCGAGAGGAGGAGCGACGAACGAGATGAGCCTCGTTTTCCGAGACCCCCAAGTCGAGCGAGCGGCCGTCGTCTTGCGAGAGCATAGGGCTCGGCGCAGTAGCTCACTACTAGCTCACAGCCTCGAAAAGCCGGCCGCGCAAGCCAGGTCTGAGCGACGCCTCGCCCTTCTTTGCCGCCGCCCGCGCGCGCCTCTCGCTCTCGCTCGCCAACTCAAACTGTACAGCGCTCCATTGCCGCTCCTCGCCCTCGCTCGTCGCGCCCCTCCCCTCCCTCACGCACTCGCCGCGACCGCCTCGCCCGCCGCCGGCGCCGCCGGCGCCACAGGCGGCAGGCTCGTCGGGTCCGTGCGGTACTGCTTGGCGGCGTACCCGCGGTCGTAGTGCAGCGTGTTGACGTCGACATTCTCGATCTGCGGGCGGGTGCGCGGCGAGGCGGGTCAGCGGGTGGGAGGAGAGAGGGAGAGAGGGGACGCACGAAGCGCCAGCCGTCCTCCTTGACGACTGCGAGGGGTGCGAGCGTGCGTCAGTTACTGCCCCCACATCTACAACGCCAAGCCGTGCCGCACGAGTCGCAGCACAGCCCGGCGAAGACAGAGAGGAGCCGCTCGACGCACTGTACAGGTTGACCGTGTTGCCCGAGAAGGCGTCGCGGTGCCCGGCGGCATAGATGGACCTCCTCCCGAGCTCGATCGCGTCCTCGTCCGTCAGGTTGTAGTGGTAGCCGCTGCGCGCGCACAATCTCGGTCTTAGTCAGTCCTGGGCCCGAGAGAGGCAGCGAGGAGAGAGAGGGGAGGGCGGACGCACCCGTCGAGGACGCCGTACGCGAACGTCGAGCCGGACCCGACCGAGAAGAGGTCGCCCCGGAGCCGGGTCCCGTCGCTGTCGACGTAGAACAGTTGCGGGCCCTGCGTGTCGAGAGCGAGCGGGGAGCGCGGGCAGGAGAGGGACGGGGAAAGGGTAAAGGTCAGCTCGGGTCCTCCCCCTCTTCCGCTGTACCACGCCTCGAGCGAAAGCGGCGCACCGTCTTGTCCCACCCACAGATCATCGTTCCCATCGAGAGACCCATGCCCTTGTACGAGTAGACGAGGTTGCTCAGGTACTTGCTCGCGGCGGCGACCGAGATGCGCTCGTGGTTGCGCAGCTCGTGCAGGCGGCACTGGATGCCGAGGTACGTCTCCCAGTACTGGCAGTCGGCTGTGGGCGCGGGCGCGGGTGCCGAAAGTCAGCGGGGAGGGAGGGAGAGGGGGACGTCGTCGTCAGCTTCGCTGGTCGTACGTGCGGGCGAGGGGAGCAAAGCGGACGCACCGGCTCCACCAGCCATCGTGCCCAGCAGGTACGGGTTGATCTCGATCACCTTCTTGACCGTGCCCGACGCTGCGCAAGGGGGAGGGTCCGTCGTCAGCTCGCGCGCGAGAGTCGGAGGAGAAGAGGAAGGGGAAGGGGAGGGTGCGCACCGATGTAGCTGCCAGCCGTCGCGCGCGAGTCGACGGCGACGACGATGCCGCCCTGGAACTTGAAGGCGAGCGTCGTCGTGCCGTGGTTGATCTTGATCCGGCACGACGGGTCGGACGCGTCGTCCGTGTGGAGCTGGAGGAACGCTTGCGGCTGTCGTCGTCGGCGCTCATGGCGAGGGTCAGCCTGCGCGCTCGCCCGAGCGAGAAGGAGGACAGTGGACGCACGTCGACGGTGGCGGGCATGTCAAAGCTGGGCATCGGGCAGCGCTCGATGCCCCGGCCGAGCGGGAGCGCGTTGCCGTACTCGTCGCCGTCGAGGCTGTGCTCGGCGTAGCGGCGGGACGACGAGGCGCCCGTGTTGCTCTTGGAGAAGCGCTGCACGAGCTTGTCCTGCGCGGGCGGAGCGGGAGAGGGTCAGTTGCTGGAGGAGAGATGATGCGGCCAGGCGGGGGAGGGGGGCGACGCACCATGGCGACTGCGGGGCGGTGGGGGTCTTTGTAGGTGTGCTTGAAGGGGTGTGCTGTGCGGGTGAGCTGCTCCTGGCAAGCTCGGTCTACAGGGGAGAGTGGTGGAGCGGAGAGAGATGAGAGCTGACGACGACGACGACGACGACGCTCCGCCTACGACGACACCGCTCGCTCGGCTGAGCACGGGCGAAAGGCCGCTAGCTGTCCTTCTGTGACTGTGCTCGAGCTGCCTGCGCCAGTCTCGGCGGCGCCCGCGACCTCGCCCTCTCGCGCTTCTCCTCCTCGCGCCCGCTCTCCCTCGCTCGCTCCTTGCTCCCACCGCCTGGCTCTTTCGGTCGAGCTATCCCGCACACACGCATGAGCGCAAGGCTTTCGAGCGAGCGGGCGCTCTCTCGCCGTGCTGTGCGGTGCCGCTGCGGCGGAGAGCGCCTCGCTTCGAGGCGGACCCTCCCTCGCGCGACCTTCGCTCGTCGGCCGCTGCTCGGCGTCGATTCAGCTTCGATGTGGACCGCTGGGTGGTAGCTCGGAACACGCTGTAGTCCTAGAGGAAGCCGGCGAGGGTGAGGAAGCCGTTCCTGCGCGGGCTTTCGCTCGCCTGGTCGCTCGTCTTCGCGGCCCGCGCTCTCTCTCTGCTCAGCATGGCCGAGCGCATCTTCGGCCTCCTCTTCGTCTGCAGGTCGTACTGTCGACGAGCTTAGCCGCCCGCAGGACGCACAGCGGCCAGGCGACGAGGAAGGCGAGAAGCAGCTCGGAGCGAGGTCTCGCCGCACTTTGCACACCTCCTGCCGCTTTCCGTGACTCGCCGCACCGCGCAGTAGTGCTTCGTACGTCTGTTATGGCGAGCGAGAGCCTCCGGCGAGCGATTCTCGAGAGCGACTTTCGAGACGCACGCTCCTCCTCGACCCCGCGCCACGCTCCCCTCCTCCTCCCCCTCACTCGCTCCCGCCTCGGCTCGCTCACGAGTGCAGGCCAAGAGCACCAGCACACTCGCACGCCATGCCTGCGTCCGCCCACTCCGACAGCAACACGGCTGGGGCCGCCGACAAGTCGCAGCAGGTGAGTCGGCCCTCATCTCCCCCGCCCGCTCCTCGCGCTCCGCTGTCCTGGCGGAGGGTCTGTAGGAGCTGCAGGGCGGGGCGCTCGGCTGACCCGCACCGCCCCGCTCCCACCTGCAGCACCACCGCCTTCCCTCGCACGCCAAGGTCGGCGCCTCGTCCGCCGCTCGCGTCCAGAAGCTCATCCCCGACTCGGACTCGGACGACGACCGCAAGCCCCTCTTCCCCATCCCCACCACCGACGCCCGCACCAAGGCCAAGAAGCCCGCGCGCGCCTCGACGCCCGAGGTCCTCGAGCTCTCGTCCGGCTCGGACGACGACGACAACGTCACGGCGCAGCTCGTCGCCGTCCGCGCGCAGCAAGACGCCGCCGACGCCAAGCGCGCCGAGCGCAAGGCGCGCGCCGACGCCGCGCGCGAGCTCATCGTCGCCGCCGTGCCGGACGCCGACGAGGTGTTCCTCGCCAAGGCGTTCGCGCGCTGCGGGCACGACGCCAACAAGACGGTCGACGACGTCCTCGGCACCAACTACCCGCTGCGCGGCGGCGGGTGGAATTTCGGCAAGGCGCCGCAGCAGCGTCGCGACCAACGCGGCGTCCTCGAATCGGACCAGGACGACGACGACTCGGACTCGGAGCTCGAGGTCACCGCGCCGGCCAAGGGCAAGCAGCGCAAGGCGGCTCCTCTCGAGGCGCCCGCCAAGGACAAGAGGAAGAACAAGGACGACGCCGTCGTCGCCAAGAAGGTCAAGGGCAAGAAGCGCGTCCGCCCGCAGAGCGACGAGAGCGAGGTCGACCAGCTCGCGAGCGACTCGGACACGGACGCCGCGCGCAGCAGCGACGACGGCGACGACGAGCCGGCCATCGTCTACACCAAGGACGACGCGCTCGACGAGGAGACGTACTGGCTCGACCCGCAGCAGCACAAGGCGGGCGGCGACTCGTACCGCAAGGCCGCGTGCGTCGTCCTCTCCTCCTTCCCCCTCTTCTCGTCGTCGTGCCCGCACTCTCGCTTCCTTCTCGGGTGCAGGAGCGCGTACTGACCCCAGTCCCCTCCCACGCGCGCAGGCTCAAGCAGCTCTTCCGCGACTACGAGACGGTGACGCAGGGCCAGATCCGCAAGCTCTTCGACAAGTACCACGAGCTGTACGCGCCGGCGTGGATGGCCCTGTGGCGCAAGAAGAAGGCCGACGACCTCGTCGAGCTGCGCGGCTCGGCGCGCGACGCCGACTACATCCACCTGCCCAACGGCAGGGTCAAGAAGCGCGACCCGGGCCCCAGGAGCAAGTTCCTCGACCGCGAGATCGCCTGGCTCGAGAAGTATGTCGCCGTCGGCGGCTGCAAGCGCAAGATGGCGCGCGACGAGCCCAACCTCGACCAGGCCGTGCGTCCCTCCCTCCTCGCCCCTCTCGCCCTTACTCCTTTTCCTCGCCTCGCGCTCCTACAGCGCGCGTCGCTGACCATCGTCGCTTCGGCTCGTCCTCGTCTCTCTTGCACGCCCGCAGAACGACAGCGACGAGCCGCGCCAGAAGAAGAAGGAGACCAAGGAGCAACGCCGCGCTCGTACCTCGGCCGCGTCGGGCTCGGGCTCGGGCCAGCACAAGGCCAAGAGCGCCGCCAAGGTCCAGCTCAAGCCCAAGGCGTCGTCGTCGGGCATGCACCAGAAGAAGAAGCAGCGCGGGCCGTTTTCAGGGTCGGACGAGTCGGAGACCGGCGGCTACGACGACGTCGAGCTCGACGCGGCTGCGAGGCGCGCCGAGTGTCTCGGCTCGGACGATGGCCACGACGGCGACCGCAACTCGGCGGGCTGGGGCCCCGAGGGCGCGGCGGGCACGTTCAACAAGCGCCGCCGCAACGGCGGCGCGTTCGGGCGCAGGTTTGGCGGCGGCGGGGCGGGCGCGAGCGGCGCGTACGGGGTCAAGGAGGAGGAGGTCGAGCCGTTCTCGGGGGCTGGGTTCCGCCTCGGGGACTGAGCGGCGACGAGGGAGGAGCGCTTGACGAGGAGGAAGACGAGGAGGACCCGCTTTGACCCTCTGTGCCCTTGTGTGTAGCTTTGCCCGCCTCTCGCGCTTGACGCGCCCGCTTTGACGAACGAGATCTGTGCCCGCTTCTCCTGAGCGCGTCGGCGAGCGAGCGAGCAAGGACCAACTTGGACGACACCTCGAGCTTGCCGACCTTCGCAAGTCGAGCCTCGCCGCCGATCGAGAGGACTCCAGAGCGAGCCCGCAAGCGCGAGAGCCGGTTCACGCATCTCGCTCGAGCCCCGCGCTCCACGTCGAGCACAGGAGAGCAGGGCCATCGCGAGGAGCGGCATCTGCAGGCGCCGTGAGGGCGGCGTCCGGCGCGCTCGAACCCGTTCGACCCGATCATGCAGCTGAAGCAGCGGGTCCGAGCGAATGCAGAGCGCGAGCAACTCTCTACTTTGAGCGCCCTCTCAAACTCGCAGCAGCAGAGAGGCCGAGGCGACGAGAAGAAGAGGATACAGATGGCAGGGCCCGAGCGCTACAAGTCGTGCCGCCCTGCGTGGAACGCCTTCTCATCGTAGAACCTGCGCGATAGACTCGTCAGCCTGGCTCGACCGACAAGAGGAGGCGAGCTTGACCGAGACAGGGAGAGAGAGATCGCGAGAGAAGAAGGCTTACCTCGCCCGCACGGTCCTCCCGCCGAAGAAGCGCCCGTCAAAGTTCTTGACCGCGTTGTACCCGCCGGCGAGGCTGAATGAGGGAGAAGACGCAACGAGTCAGGTCGGTGCTCGTCGAGGCGGGAGGGGAAAGAGAGAGAGGGAGAGGCGCACCCGCTCATGACGAGGAAGATGCGGACCGACTCGTCGTCCCTCGTCTCGCCCGGGACCGGGTAGACGAAGCACCGCTCGACGACGCCGAACCGGTTGGCCTCCTCGGCGACCTCGCCGGGCAAGTCGTCGTCGACCTCGTCGCGGCCGCACAGGTTGGTGAGGAGCACGACCCGACTCGCGTCGCCGCCCATCTGGGCGCGCAGCTCGGCGTCGCGCTGCTCCCTCGACGCATCGACGACGACGGACCGGCCGGCCATACCCTTGGGCGCGGCGGCGCCGGCGCCGGGAGGAGGCGCCTCGCCGAGCGCCTTGGCCTTCTTGATGGCCTTCTTGGACGGCGCGGGCGGCGCGCGCTGCACCGAGAGGGCCGAGGTCATGCCCGACTCGTCGGCGCCGAGGCCTTTGCCCTCCTCCCACCCGAACTTGGTCATCATGCGCTCGGCAAAGGTGCGGCCGTCGAACCTGCGGGCGGCGTGACGAGGTCAGTGCGGGCCCTGTCGCTCGAGGAGGAGAAGGGCGAAGACGCACTCGGCTTGAGGACCCGCCACCTGCGCTTGCGACGCTCCCGCCCCGCCTCCTGCAGCCGTCGACGCCGGCGCAAAGCCCGGTGGTGCCGCACTCGAGCCCGAGCTCGCGCCGGGAGGCGGCGGCCCCGCCGAGAACGCCCCGCCGAGCTTGCTCAGCCTCGCAGCGATCTCGCGCGCCTTGGCCTGCGCCGCATCGACCGCGTCGGACGAGGGCGCGAGGGGCGCAGGAGCTGCCGCCGACGGCGGGCGCTGCTCATCGGCGAGCGACGGCGCAGTCGGGGTGGCAGCGGTGGTCGAGGACGGGTGAGGAGCGCCTGCAGCGGCGACGTTGTCAAGAGGGAGGAAGCCGGGAGGGGGCGGCACGAAGCCGGGAGGGGGAGGAGGGAAGGCGTGGAAGCCTGGCGGCGGCGGGCGCAAAGTCGAGGGCTGCACGGGCCCGATGCTCGGCGCCGACGACGTGCTGGCCGGCGGCGCAGAGTAGACCGAAGGCTGCACAGGACCGATGGACGGCTCGACGGGGCCGATCGAGGGCTGGACGGGGCCGATGGCGGGTCCGAGCGGCGCAGGTGCCGCAGTGGTCGACGACGAGACGAAGGCGGGCGGCCGTGCCGCCGCCGTTGCAGGCGGCGCCTCGCCCTTCGAGAGCGCAACGCGACGCGCGTACGCCTGGTCGGCCGTCTCGGCCGTGCGCTGGCTCATGGCGACCCGGCGCTCGTACGCCTCGTCGCCCGTCTCCTCGCGGCGCGGCGGCGCCGGGTTCGACATGGCGACGCGGCGCGCGTAGGCCTCGTCGGCCGTCTCGTCGCGGGAAGGTGCTGAGGGAGGGCCGTAGGAGGACGGGGGAGGGAAGCCGGAGGGAGCGAGGTCGTCGTACGAGGAAGGAGGGGCGAAGAAGCGGGCCTTCTTGCTGGCTGTGGACGGGCGACGAGTCAGTCGAGGCACACACAGCGAGATGCAAGGAAGAGTGACGCACCTGGCTCGTTCTCCTTGCTGCGCTCGTCGTCCTCGGAGCAGTAGCTCGAGCCGGAGGCAGAGCCCTCGCGCCGACAGCGACGCTCCTCCTCCTCGCGCTCGAGGCGGCGCTGCTCTCGGGCGAGCTTGACGTGCATCTTGTAGGCGGACTGATAAGAGAGGGAGGACGACTGGGTGTCAGGTCTCGGTCGCGAACGGGCTCGTGAGGCAGGCTGTGCGAGGTGGACGACGAGTCGAGCGCGGCGCTCGTAGACGACGCCGAGGTGCACGCTGAGGCAGACGAAGGTCGCGACTGGACGCGGCGAGGTCACGTACGTAGTCGCAGGGTCGCGCCGGGTCGTACGGCACGTCGGCAAAGGCGAGCGCCGGGTCGTCCCTCGCCTTGCCGCGCTTCTTGCTGCGCTTGCGGTCGGCCTGCGCCGCCTTCTTGCCCGCCGCCGACTGCGCAAAGCCGTTGACGTCGCCGCCGACGTCGTCCTCGAGGACCATGGCGGGCGGGACGGCGATGACCCGGCGCGTGCGAGTCGCGGTCGGGCCGCCGCCGGCCGCAGGGCTGCCCGTCCTCGCCGCCGGGGTCGACGCGCCGCTCGTCGAGCTCGAGCTGGCGAACGGCTTGACGTCGACGGCCGTCTTGGTGACGGCGCTCCACTTGGACGGCGGCGGCGCCTTGTCCGGGTTGGCCGTCAGGCTCGCCTTGCCGACGGCGGCGATGCGCGGCCCTGCCCCGTTGGCCGGCGCGGCGGCAGGAGCGTCGTCATCGACTGCACCGAACGCAGCACGAAGGGCGGCGACAGGCGGGCGGGACGAGGTCGCGGCGGGCTTCTTGCGAGTGGTGGGGGCGAAGCGGAGGGCGGCGGACCAGGCGGCGGCTGCAGTCAGGGTGGCGGATGAGCGGCTCCATCTCTCTGTGGTAGGTCTGAAGAGTGTAACGCACGTTTGGGCTTGTCGTCTGCTGCTGTTGCTGGAGCGGGAGACTGGGTTGCGCCGGCGGGAGGAGGAGGAGGAGCGACGGCGGCAGCAGGCGCGGCGGGAGCTTCTGCGGCAGGCTTGGGTGCGCCCTTGAAGCTGATGCCACCGTAGAGCGACATGCTCGCAGCAGTGCAGAGTCGTCGATGGGGCTGGGCGGTCGAGGTTGCCCTCCTCCTCCTCCTCGGAGCTCTCCCTCTTCGTCGCACCTGGGCTCGCTCTCGGCAGCTCGCACGCCCAAGTTCAGCGGATGCAATGCAGCAGGCTGCTCCGACCTGCATGTCCGTCCCGACCGCCCTCGCCCTCGGTGCTTCCTCGCTCGACCTCGCACCACGAGTCGACCGCACCACCTCGTCTCGGTTTCTTCGCGAGCGAGACTCGAGCGGCACAAGCTCGTGCGATGCTACTGCGCAACTGGTCGCGCGAGCGCTTGCAGCTCGAGGGGTGCAGATGCGCAGACCTTTTCCTCCTCTCGCTCGTTGCGAGCCAGTTCCCCCTCGAGTTGGAGAACGTGCCGAGCGGCGAGCTACCGCTGCCGAAAGGTCGAGGCTCGTCGGCGCCGACCAGTTTTTGAGAGGTGCCGGTGCCTCCGGCTCTCCGTATCCGCGTGCCCTCGGATCCCCCACCTCGTCCCTCGACCTCGCTCTCGGGCTCTCTTTCTCGCTCTTCCTCCTCAGCAAGCCACTGCGCAGGCATCCCACGCAGCTCAGCGCGCACCACTCTCCTCAACTCAACCCGACCCGCCCCCACCCGCACCATGGTCGCGCCTCAGTCGTCCGTGTACCCTCGCACCGACTTTCCCGAGGACCTCGAGTGCCACCCTCTGCTCGTCGTCGACTACGCCAAGGTGGCCGCAGGCGACGAGCAAGAGATCGACCAGCTGTACCAGGCGTGCACGGCCCTCGGCTTCTTCTACCTCAAGCACCACGGGGTCGAGGACCTCACCGAGCCCATGTTCGCCATGGGCAAGGCGACGTTCGAGCTTCCTGACGACGAGCTCATGCCGTTCGAGCAGGGCGACAGCGGCATGAGCGCCGGATACAAGAAGGCGGGCTTGAACAACGTCGACGCCAAGGTGCGCGGCCTCCTCGCCCTGCCCTCCTTCGCCTCGTTCTTCCTCACCTGACCCGTTCACGCTCGCGCAGGGCAACCTCGACACGGTGCACTTCATCAACGTCGCCAAGGACGACGCGCTTGCCTACCCCGAGGTCCGCCAGCGCACCTACCCGCGCACCGTCGTTGAGCGCATGGACACGGTCACGGCGTTCGTCCGCAAGTGTGCGTCCCTCTCTCCCTCTCCTACCGTGCTCGAGCTGACGACGAGCTCTCCCCATGCAGCCGACGAGGTCCTGCAGACGCTCATGGCCGCGCTCGAGCCTCGACTCGGCCTTCCCAAGGGCACGCTCGCCGCCCTGCACAAAGAGGGCGACATCTCGGGCTCCGAGTCGCGCTGCATCCTCAAGCCGGCCGAGGGCGACAAGGGCTACCTGCCCGAGGGCAAGGGCGATGACGGCAATCCGGCGGCGGCGATCGGGTGCGCTCCTCTCTCTCTCTCTCTCTCGCTCGTCCTCCTCCTCACCGCGTCCTCCCTGCTCGCCGTACTGACTCAGCTCTCGTTCGCAGCGCTCACACCGACTTTGGCGTGAGTCGCGACCTCTCTCCCGGACGAGCTGCTCGACGCCCTCCCCGCTCGAGCCCCTCCCCTGACTGACCTCGCCTTTCTCTCTCTCTCCTCCCTCCCTCGCCTGCTTCGGCTCTACAGTCATGTGCGTCCTCTCCTGCTCAGCACGTCTCGACCCGCCGACTGACATCCAGCTCGTCCTCGCTCGCAGTCTCGATGCTGCACGGCCGCGGCTGCGGCGGCCTCCAGGTCCTCCCTCCCGGCACGTCCAAGTGGCAGCACATCCGCCCGCTTCCCGGGCACGCCGTCTGCAACGTTGGCGACACGCTCTCGGTCTACTCGGGCAACATCTTCAAGTCGAACGTGCGTCGCTCGACTCGTCGTTCTGCGCTCGAGCCTCTTCTCGCCTCGCCGCTGACCCTCTCCTCCTCCCTCCCTCGCAGATCCACCGCGTCATCCCTCCTCCCCCTCCTCAGAACCAGGACCCTCGCTGGTCGCTCGTCTACTTCCTGCGCCCAGGCTTCGACCAGCCGCTCACGCCGCTTGTCGACCAGTCGGAGCAGATCCGGGCGCACGCCGAGACGGACCCGGCGATGCAGGCGCTGCCCAAGGGCGAGACGGCCGGCAGCTGGTACAAGCGCAGGATCAAGATGCAGCGTGTCGCGAACCGCACGGGCCCGGAGAGCTGGAAGGCGAGCAGGGGGACCGAGCGTCAGTCGTCTTCCTCCTCGCGCAAGCACGCGCTCTCTCTCTCTCCCGCACGAGCTCGAGCTGACGCCTCCTCGCCTCGCTCGCGCAGACGACCCGAACAAGGACTAGGCGCGTCGGGCCCCGCTCTCTGTACAGACTCTCGCCGTTCCGCTCTCGCTGAATCTGCAACTCGTTCTCACGTTCTGACTTCCACGCTCTCGCTCTCGTGCCGGCGCGAGGCGACGTCTGAGAGCGGCAGGCGTACTCACATTGCAGTGCGGGCTGTCGGAGAGGATGAAGAGGCGAGAGAAAGAGGAGGGCCGTGCGCACCGTCGAGTCGTCCTCGCGGCGCCCTCGCGTCCTGGAAGCACTCGTCAAGCTGCACCTCGGCCTCGACCCGCAGGAGAGAGAAGAGCGAATGACGATGCGCACTGGTGCTGGTCCATGGCGAGGGCTAGACGTCGACGCCGGCGTGCGCAAACTCGGTCTCGAGGGCGAGGCGGCGCCAGACCTTGACGACAAAGTCGGTCGCGTCCTCGTCGAGGACCTGCAGGAAGGGCAAGGAGCCGAGGTCAGGTTCGTCGTCGCGACGAGGCTCAGCGCGATGACAAGAGAGAGG
This sequence comes from Rhodotorula babjevae, assembly GCA_920104245.2. NCBI lineage: Eukaryota > Fungi > Basidiomycota > Microbotryomycetes > Sporidiobolales > Sporidiobolaceae > Rhodotorula > Rhodotorula babjevae. The sequence continues at coordinate 790,242 of CAKKSZ020000015.1, forward strand.
GACGCACGGGCTCGAGCTCGTCGAGGAGCTCCTGCGCTGTCTTGTGGTCGCGCAGGTACTCGCGCACGACGTTGAGCAGCTCGGGCTCCTCGGCACCGAGGTAGCCGACGATGGCCTTGTTGGCGAACGGCGCGATCTTGTCCTTGACCATGTCCTGCACGACGGCGAGTGGGCCGGGTCAGCTCAGGTCGACGAGGATGACGAGGAGCCGAGACGCACCTCGCTTAAGCGCTTCCACCGCACCTTCCACGCCCACAAGCCCTCCTTGTCGCTCGGGACACGCGCCTCGATTTCGCTCGCCTTGCGCTCGGCCTCGCCGCGCGACAACCTCGGCCGGTCCTCGCCCTCGTCGTCCGAGTACTCGAGCGGGATCAGGGCGCGCTTCTTGCGCTGCGACTCGTCGTCGTCCTCGAGGAGCGTGACGGCCGTCGGGCGCGGTTTCGGCGCCTCGGTCGCAGACGGCTTGGGCGCGGCGGCGCTAAAGGTGAGCTTGACGGCGAGCGGCGTCGACGAGCCGCCCGTGCCGGTGCCGGGCTCGCCGGGCGTCGCCGGGGTCGGGAGCGACGATGCGAGGAGATCGGCGTGCTGCGCGAGGAACGACTCGGACTGGGCCTCGAGCGCGGCGAGCTGCTGAGCCTCGAGGGCCCGGTCGCGCTCGTCCGCCTCCTGCTCGCGCAGCCGTATCGGGCGACGCTGCGCGCGCCAGCGCAGCCTGCAGGGTAGAAGAACATCGTTAGCTGCCGATCATGGCGGGAGGAGCGCGCCGCACAACAACGAGAGCGGGGAAGGGGGAGGAGGAGACGCACCTGTCTGTGTAGAACGCCTCTCGGCCCCGCTCCGCCTCGCGCTCATCGTCCCACTTGGCCAGCCGGTCCGCCATGTACGCCCTGTCGCGCTCCTCCTGCTCTGCCGCTCCTCGCTCGCGCGCCTGCTCCCGCTCCCACGCAGCTATCCGCGCCCGCTCGCGCGCCTCAAACTGCCTCTCGCGCTGCGCACGGGATCAAGCAGGACAGTCAGCACGAGCACCTGTGAGGACAACATGAGGCGAGAGAGCGATAGAGGCGACGCACAGCCCGAAAGACGCTCTCGCCCTGACGGTACTCGCGCTCGGCCCGATCCCGCTCGCGCCTCGCGTCGTCGAGCTCCGACAGCGGCTTGAGCGGCGCCGCCGCACCGTTGCTCGCCCCTGCGACGAACGCCACCGGGCGGTTGAAGCTCTGCGGGTCCTGCGCGGCGGCAGAAGGCGCGGCGCCGAGCGGCGTCGGCGAGCCCGCACCGGGGCCGTGCCGCGCCGGCTGGTGCTGCTGCTGGTGCTGCTGCCGGACGCTCTCGACGATGGCGGCCTGGCGGCGCTCCTCGATCTGGCGGTCGAGGTCGTGCTTGGCCTGGGCCTTCTTCTGCGCCGCCTGGCGGAACAGGGCGATCGAGCTGAGCGTGTTGTCGCGGTGGCTCTCGGGGAGGTCCTCGGGCGCGAGGTCCTTGAGGTGCTGCGGGATGCGGGGCTTGCGGTCGGCCGGGTCGGCGTTCGGGTCGTCGTGCGACGTGACGGGGTCGCCGTTGGCGATGCGGGTGAGGATGTTGGCGAGGTCGCCCTTGGCCTGCTCGGTCAGGTCGTCCGTGTTCTGCAGGGAGTGTCTGCATGAGCTCTTGCATGCCCTGGGCTTGAGAGAGAGGAACAGCGAGGCGCACCTCGGCCTTGACGCGCTCCTTCTCGTACTCGTCGAGCCGTCCCCTCGTCTTCTCGTCGGCCTTGACGAGGAGCGCCTTCTCGGCGCCAGCCCTCGTCTTGATCTGGGCGCCATGCACGACCTCGAGCGCGCGCAGGACCGACTCGGCGTCGCCGTACTCGACGAAGGCCATCGAGGGCGCAGGACGGCGGAACGAGAGGACAGGTCCGGCGACCTGCAGTCGAGAGGTCCGGCAGTCAGCGTGACTGCTCTCTCGGCAGTACAGAGAGGATAGAGAGGCGGGAAGGGGGACGCACGCCGAGGATGCGCTCGAGCCAGGCGTTCTCGAGGCCGTCGACGATGGTGCCGACGAACAAGCTGAACCGCTCGCCCTGCGCCGCCGCCTGCATGCCGAGAGCGCCTGCCGCACCTCCATCGACGGGTGGCGAGCCGCCGTGCGCTGCTGCTGCGCCTGCGGGCGTGGGCGGAAGGCTCGAAGGACGGCCGGGGAGGGAGGAGGGTGCGCCGGCGGAACCGAGGCCGGCGTGGCGCGGACCGGTCGGGGGCGTGCCACCGTAGCCGTGAGTGCTGTGCTGTGCGCCCTGGGTCGCCCGTGCGCCGTAGCCGCTGTCTTGCCGGGGAGCTGCGAGGGAGCGAGAGATGGAGGTGAGCCCGGGGTCCGCACGGGGCGCTGAGGCTAGAGGGGAAGGGTGCGCACCTCGACCGTACATGTGCGACTGCTGGCGAGAACCTGCGCGGTCGGCGAGCGCTGTAACAAGGGAGAAGAGGTCCGCTCCCTCGAGCCTCCGAGCGGGCCAGCGTCGAGCGACCGCCTCTCGCGACTCGAGCTCTTTCTGGGCAAGAGGCACTGACAGCACGGCACACGTTGCACACGACTCATCTACGGCGCGCTCACCGCCGCTTGAGCTCGGCGAACCGCTTCTGCAGCGCCTCGAACGCGTCCTCCTCCCTGGCTGGCGCAGCGGGCGGTGGCGGGGCCGCCGTCGGCGCAGCAGGCGCCACTGCACTCGCAGCGGCAGGCGGCAGGTTGGTGCGCACAACCGTCGCGTCCTTGGCCTTTGCCGGGTCGACGGGCGGCGTGACGGGGAGGTCGGTGTCGAAGGGCGAGATCGACGGGGCTTTTGTCGGCGTCGCAGGCGGTGCTGCCCCGAGGCCGTTCGACGCAGATGATGCTTGAGGAGCGAGTTGTGCGGCGGGAGCCTGTAGAAAGCGAGCGTGAGCCGAGGTGCGTACCGCGAGCGAGAGAAGCGGGAGGGACGCACTGCGGGTTGCTCGAGCGGCGGCGGCGCGTTCGGGTCGGGGAAGCCCTCGGGTCGCCAGTCGACCGCGTACTGCAGGGAGCGAGGGAGAGCGTCAGTCAGCTTGACGACGCCGTCGAGACGAGGAAGAGAGAGGGACGCACGGCTTTGGCGATCTCGTACAGGTACAGCTCGACGAGCTCTGGCGCCGGCGTCTCGACCTTGAGCTTCGACGTCACCTGTCGCGAGGGAGCGTCAGCTTCGATGTCGAGCATCGCGCAGCGAGAGCGGACGCACCCGTTCCGGCACAATGTCGTCGAGGTTGTCGATGCAGGCGATGGCAAAGTCGCGGCCGCCCTTGGACATGAGCATCTCGCGCAGCACGTGCAGCTCCTTGAGCTCGGTTCTGCGTCGGTCGCGAGGATCGTCAGCTCGAGGCGGTCGGGAGAGCGGAGCGGAGGAGAGGAGAGCGCGCACCTCGGCGCGGCGTGGATGATGCCGGCCGCCGCCTCCTGCACACCCGGGTCGATCTCCCTGCGCGCCCGTCATGAGTCAGCTTGAGCTCTTGGAAAGGCTGGGAGTGGAACTGGACGCACTTGACGGTCTCGAGGAGCCCAAAGCGCGCGAGAAGGAGCTCGCAGTACCTGTCGAGGAGGCCACCGCGTCAGCTGGCCGTCCCCGATCGACTCTCACGAGCAGGAGAGGGGCGACGCACAGCTCTAGCACCTCGAGCAGTTCGACGTAGAGGTCCTCGGAGAGCAGTCCCTCGACCTTGATCTTGGCCGACTCGAGCTTGCCCTTCTCGACGAGCGCAGCGACCTCGCGGCGGGTCGACTTGGCGAGCTGGGTGCGCTTCTGCGCGAGGAGGCGCACGCGCTGGATCGCGAGGCGGAGCTGGATCTTGGCGCGGGCGGGATTCCAGGCGGTGACGCCGGAGGGCATGGCGACGACGCGGCGGGCGGGCGCGGCGGGGTAGGTCGGGGTGAGGAGGCGGCTGAGGCTGTTCACGGTGGGCTGCGAGTCGTGGCTGGACTGTGCGAGCGAGTGAGGAGGACGGAGGAGAGGGAGCCGCCCCCCACTTCTCCTCGTCCTCCTCCGCTCCGCTCCTCGCGCTCCCACAGCGCTGGGGCCAGCCAAACGCATGCTCAGCCGCTCAAGCTAGGTCTCTACTGCTGGTCTGCGCTCCAAGGACCCGCGGCGAGCGCTCCTCGTCACCAGCCTTCTGCTCCGCCATCCTCATCAGTTGAGCGCCTGTACGAGTGCGTCTCGCGACCAGGGGGCTCAATATCCTGCCTAAACTCTCGACACAGTTTCTCTCGCCACGCGCGAGGCATGCTACGACGCTACGAGCTGTTTCGAGACGAGGACGTGCACTGCATCGAGACGGAGCTACATGAACACGGGTAGACGGCCCAGTCGTGGCTCAAGCCTTGTCAGGCGTGTCTGCGGACGAGGCCAAGAGTCAGTCGCGGGCCCCACACCGCCGCAGAGAGGAGCCGGACGCACGCTCTGTGCCGCGCGAGGCCGCCCACGTCTCTGGCCCTTTGCGGTTCGCCGCGCGCTGGTTCGTCACGCGCCTCTTGAACCAGCTTCCGGCCGTCTCACCCTTGGGCAGCGCCTGCATCGCCGGGTCCTTGTCGGCGTGCTGGCGGATGATGTCGGACTGGTCGGAGATGGGCGCGAGCGGGTTGTCGAAGCCGGGCCGCAGGAAGTAGACGAGCGACCAGCGAGGGTCCTGGTTCTGAGGAGGGGGAGGAGGGATGACGCGGTGGATCTGCGAAGGAGGGAGGAGGAGGGTCAGCGGCGAGGCGAGAAAAGCGAGGAGAGGCTCGAGGACGAGCGACGAGTCGAGCGACGCACGTTCGACTTGAAGATGTTGCCCGAGTAGACCGAGAGCGTGTCGCCGACGTTGCAGACGGCGTGCCCGGGGAGCGGGCGGATGTGCTGCCACTTGGACGTGCCGGGAGGGAGGACCTGGAGGCCGCCGCAGCCACGACCGTGCAGCATCGAGACTGCGAGCGAGAATGGCGAAAGCGTCAGTCGGCGAAGCGAGACGTAATGAGCAGGAGAGGACGCACATGACTGCAGAGCCGAAGCAGGCGAGGGAGGGAGGAGAGAGAGAGAAAGGCGAGGTCAGTCAGGGGAGGGGCTCGAGCGGCGAGAGCGTCGTGCAGTTCGTCGAAGAGGGAGGTCGATACTCACGCCAAAGTCGGTGTGCGCCCTGCGAACGAGAGCTGAGTCAGTACGGCGAGCAGGGAGGACGTGGAGGGAAGGAGGAAGTGAGGAAGAGAGGAGCGCACCCGATCGCCGCTGCCGGATTCCCGTCGTCGCCCGCTCCCTCAGCGAGGAAACCTTTCTCGCCCTCGGCTGGCTTGAGGATGCAGCGCGACTCGGAGCCCGAGATGTCGCCCTCTTTGTGCAGGGCGGCGAGCGTGCCCTTGGGAAGGCCGAGTCGAGGCTCGAGCGCGGCCATGAGCGTCTGCAGGACCTCGTCGGCTGCATGGGGAGAGCTCGCCATCAGCTCGAGCTTGGTAGGAGAGGGAGAGAGGGACGCACACTTGCGGACAAACGCCGTGACGGTGTCCATCCGCTCGACGACCGTGCGCGGGTAGGTGCGTTGGCGGACCTCGGGGTAGGCGAGCGCGTCGTCTTTGGCGACGTTGATGAAGTGCACCGTGTCGACGTTGCCCTGCGAGCTTGTACGAGCGTCAATGACGACGTCCAGTAGCGAGAGAAGGCCGCGAGGACCGAGCGCACCTTGGCGTCGACGTTGGTCGACCCGGCGCGCTTGTACCCTGCGCTCATGCCGCTGTCGCCCTGCTCGAACGGCATGAGCTCGTCGTCGGGGAGCTCGAACGTCGCCTTGCCCATGGCGAACATGGGCTCGGTGAGGTCCTCGACCCCGTGGTGCTTGAGGTAGAAGAAGCCGAGGGCCGTGCAGGCCTGGTACAGCTGGTCGATCTCCTGCTCGTCGCCTGCAGCGACCTTGGCGTAGTCGACGACGAGCAGAGGGTGGCACTCGAGGTCCTCGGGAAAGTCGGTGCGAGGGTAGACGGACGATTGAGGCGCGACCATGACGTGAGGGCGAGGGGTCGAGGAGGGCGTGGTGAGTGTGCGGATTGTCGCTAGAGTAGAGCTGAGTAAGATCAAGCGCTCGTGCAAGCGAGGCGAGCAGAAGTGAGCGAAGAGGAGCAAGGTGTCGAAACGCGCGAACGCTCGGTCGAGAGAGAAGGCGGGGGAGCGGCGTTTCCGTCGAGAGGGACGAGCGGGGCGGAGGCTGGCTACCGAGCCCGACGCGGCCCTTGTGATCGCGCTCTCTGCGAGTCGGCACAGCTGCCGAAGCAGCGTGGAACGAGCCCAGAACGACGACGGCAAGAGGCCTGCCGAGGTCGAGGAGAGCGGCCCCACTCGGAACCCGCGAGCCGGCCGAAGCGGCGGCGCGGTCCCCCACGCAGATCCGCCGCCTCGTAAAGAGAGCGAGCGAATCTCGAGCGCCGCGAGAGAGGCAGCCTCAGCACCAGGACGCACCAGCGCGACAGCACAGCTACCTGCTCTGCCACCCATGCCGCCCCGACTCGCCCTGCGCACCCCTGCGGCCCGCCCGCCGCCGCTCCGCCTCTCCCAGCCGCGACCCCGCCCTCGCTCGACCGCATCGCGACCGTACACCAGCTCGAGCAGCTCGAGCAGTCTGTCGTTCAGGCGGGGAGTCGGTGCAGGAGCAGCTCTGACCGTGGCGGCAGCCGGGGTGCGTCCATCAGCTCTCCTCCGTCCTCGAGCGAGGACGCCAGCTCACCCTCCTGGTCGCTGCAGCTCTACCTCTACTCTCGGTCACCCGTACTACTCGATGCACCAGTTCGACTGCCCGTCGTCGAGCGGCGCAAGGGCGACCGCACCATCTCGGCGGCCGAGGTCGCCAAGCACAACTCGCGCGAGTCGCTGTGGATGTGCATCGAGGACGAGGTGTGGGAGTGCGTCGCTCCTATCCTCCTGCTCCTCTTGAGCGTGTGCTGACGACGAGCGCTCGCAGCGTCACGGACTTTGTCGACATGCACGTGCGCCGACCGCCCTCCTCGTCTTCCTCCTCACGGGCGCTCTCTGCTGACTCTCGCTCGCGACCTGTCCTCTCTGCAGCCCGGCGGCGCCAAGGTGATGGAGCAGAACGCCGGCAAGGACGTCACCAAGCTGTTTAAGTCGCTGCATCCGCCCAACACGCTGCGCAAGTTCCTCTCCGAGGAGGACAACCTCGTCGGGCGCATCGACGTCGACGAGGTGACCAAGATTGGCGGCGGCAAGAACGCCGAGGACCTGCGCATAGAGATGGCGAGGAGGGAGCTGCGCAACGTCGACACGGTGCGTCGGTCGGCGACGTTCCCCTGTTGAAGCGGGCGGCGCACTGACCCTCTCTCTTCCCGACCCTCTCTCTCCCCCGACTCTCTCTCTTCCTGACCCTCTCTCTTCGCCAGGTCGTCAGCATCGACGAGTTTGAGGAGCTCGCCCAGACGATTCTCAGCGAGATGGCCATGTCCTACTACGGCACCGGCTGTACGTCCCGAGCCTCCTTTGCCGTCGACGACCCGCTGACCTCGAGCGCTCCTTCTGCAGCCGAGACCGAGCAGAGTGAGCTCTGCGCCGAGCGCCTCGTTCTTCCTGACGGCTCCTACTGACGGCTCGAGCGTCCTGCAGCGCTGCGAGACGAGCGAGAGGCCTGGCAAAGGGTCCGCTTCCGCCCTCGCGTCCTTCGCAAGATGCGGCACATCGACACGAACACGACCTTCTGCGGAATCCCTGTGCGTCTCGCCTCCTCTCACGCTGCAGCGCTCGGACCTCCTCTCGAACGTTGCTGACGCCCCTCCCGCCTCGCAGACCCCGCTTCCCATCTTTGTCGCTCCCGCAGGTCTCGCTCGTCTCGGCCACCCTGACGGCGAGCAGAACATCGTCCGCGGCGTCGCACCGCACAATATCCTCCAGGTCGTCTCGTCGGGCGCGAGCTGCTCGATCGACGAGATCTTCGCCGTCAAGCAGCCCGACCAGAACCTCGCGTGGCAGTTCTACGTCAACAGCGACAAGGCGCTCGCCGAGGAGAAGCTCAAGAAGGCGCTCGAGCTCGGCGCAAAGGCCATCTTTGTCACCGTCGACGTTCCGGTCCTCGGCAAGCGCGAGCGAGACCTCAAGCTCAAAGCGCGCTCGCAGAACTACGAGCACCCGATCGCGGCAGTGCGTCCTCTCTCTCGCTCTCTCTCGCTCTCCTGCCTGCTGACTGACCCCGTGGCCTGCTCGCAGCAATTCAAGGCGGCAGGCAGCAAGGTCGCCGCGTTCGACGCCTCGGTCGGCAAGCAGGGCGTCTCCGACATCCCCGACAGTGCGTGGCTCTCCCGCCCTCTACCTGCGTCGAGCTCGTGAGCAACAGCCGACTGACCCCTCGTGACGCTCCCTCAGCCGCTCACATCGACGCCAACCTGAACTGGGAGGGTCCGTGCGCCGCTCGACTTCCTCGAGAACCGGCTTGCTGACCGTCTCCTCGCCCTCGCAGACATCGCCTGGATCCGAGAGCGTGCGCCGGGCGTGCCCATCGTCATCAAGGGCATCGGCTGCGTCGAGGACGTCGAGCTGGCGCAGCAGCACGGCGCGGACGGCGTGGTCCTCGTGCGTCCTTGCTCCTCCTCCTCCCTCTGCCCTCGAGCTCTCCCGGCCTCTCCTCCTCGCCAGCTCAACATGACGAGCATGCACGAGCTCTCAGTGGAACCTTGGCTGACGAGCTTCCTTTCCTCGTGTCGCAGAGCACGCACGGCGGTCGTCAGCTGGACGGCGCACGAGCCCCTCTCGACGTCCTCATCGAGGTGCGCCGCAAAAACCCCGAGCTCCTCTCCAAGCTCGAGGTGTACGTCGACGGCGGCGCACGACGAGGCACCGACGTCGTCAAGGCGCTCTGCCTCGGCGCTCGCGGCGTCGGCTTTGGGCGGCCCTTCCTCTACGCCCAATCGGTGTACGCTCACGAGGGCGTCAGCAAGGCGGTCGAGATCCTCGAGGCCGAGGTGCACATGGCGATGCGGCTGCTCGGCGCCAACACGCTCGCCGACCTCAAGCCCGAGATGGTCGAGTGCTCGTTCCCGGAGCGGTGGGTCCCCGAGTAGAGCCGCTGCAAGGCCAGATCGTCTACCTCGTTCAGCGGTGCGTTTTCGAGAGAGAGTCGCTGTCGTCGCAGTCAGAGAGCGCAGGCAGAACTCGCCGGCGCAGAGACGAGTCTGCCGGCGCAGAGAGAGCGAGGGCTGGGAGGAAAGAGCGGCTCGTGCGGCCGCTTCGTGGGCGCTCTCGACGATGCAGCAAAGGCTTGTTGTGCATGATCCTTCATCTAGAGGGTATGGCAGCTTCGGGGACTCTGCGCAAGAGCGAGGAGCGTGAAGAGGGGGAGGGGCTCGTGTGCAGGCTGCGGGGCCTTCTCAAGCTGACCTCCTTGCTGCTCTCGAACTCGTCTCTCGCGCTCGCGAGCGCCCAGTACGCAGCAGAAATGTTTGTCGTGACTAATACAGCTACCAGAGAGAAGACAATAAGGTCTCGAGCGGCCGAGGGCGCCGTCGAGACGATCCGAAAGACGATACTCCTCCTCCTTGTCCGAGGGCGACGCGCTCGTTGCCCGCCTAGATGAGGAGGCGGTACGACGGGTGGCGGTGACCGAGGTCGCGCTGCTGCTCGGGCGTGAGGCCCTCGAGGCGGTGGTCGCGGCGACCGGCGTCGCGCTGCCGATTCTCCCACTGGCAGTACAGGGTGAGGCCGATGGCGATGAGGCCGGCGCAGGTGCCGCTCGCGACGTTGAACGCGTTGCCGGGGATGTAGCGAGGCTTGTACTGAGGCCTGTTGACGCGGAAGGAAGGAGGAGGGAGGGCAAGAGGGTTAGGACCGGTTCTCGAACCTCTAGAGGCGCCGCCCGGCCTCCAGACACGCCCCCGACGTCCAGGGAACCAGGAAACGCATGACTTAAAGGTATAACCACGTGCAAGCCATTGAGCCCCAACTTCCCCAAGCAGGAACGATGGCCGCGGTAACGGCGCGGGCGGTAGGGCTGCCGGCGTTGGCCGTCGCCCAGGCAAGGAAGAATGGTCCGCAAGGCAAAGCGCCGGTAAAGGTAAGGAACGAGGCGCCGTAGAGGACCTTGGGGTTGTCCGAAGCCAAGAACATGATGTAGCCGACAATGCTGCCGGCGAAAGAGGGAGTGGGTCAGCGAGGATCTTCGTCCACAAGTACACGCCGCATCGGCCGAGGCGCACGACGATCAGAGAGTGAGAGAGGACGCACGAGAGGACGACCGACGAAGCGACGCAGAGGCCGTGGCGCTTGGTCTTCCAGCAGATGTACGAGACGCCGACGGCCCAGACGGCGCTGACGATGTAGGGCGGGACCGAGCGCAGCTGGACCTCGGTCGTCGTGTACTTGCCGAGGCCGGCAATGATGGTCGGGAGGAAGAGCGAGGTGCCCTGGACGATGACCTGCAGAAAGAGGGCGAGTCAGTCGGGGAGGCGGCGGGAAGCGACGATAGCGAGAGCGGGACGTCGACGACGCACGTTGATGAAGCCGTAGGCGAGCGTACAGGCCCAGGTGAACGGGTTGGCGATGGCCTTGAGGACGGCCTTGGTCGTCGTCTTCTCGTGGGTCTGGCCGAGGTGCTCAATGTCGAGGCGGCGGACGGCAAGCGCGCGCTCCTCCTCGTTGAGCCAGCGAGTCGTCTCGGGCGACGTGGGGATGATGAAGAACGAGATGATGCCGTATCCGCAAGCTGCGGAGAGGGGTGGGTCAGCGAGAGCAGGAGAGGCCCGAGCGCGGCGAACCGCCTCGGGGCAGGAAGAACGAGCGCTGCCCGGCGAGCTGGCGAGGAGGAGAGGAGCGCACTGATGATGCCCTCGCACACTGCAGGGAGGTGTGCGTCAGTCATTGTGGGCGGGGAGAGACCGGAAAAACGCTAGAAATTACCGAAAATCTTTTGCCAGGTGCGCAGCGAGCCGACGCTCGCGTTGAGGAAGCCTGCAGCGAGCAAGCCGCCAAAGGCACCGGATAGGCCAGGGCCTAGCGACAGGAAGACGCCGACGCGGAAGGCGAGCTCCGAGCGAGTGTAGAACCTCGTCAGGAGGTAGACGATGCCGGGGATGACTGCACGAGAGGGAGCATGGTCAGCGAGGACGCCCTGAAGGAGAGGGGCGAGGGGCGGAGGGCGAGTGGACGAGGGCGAGGGGTCGAGGGGGCGAGGGCGAGGGGGGCGAGGGCAAGGCGGAGAGGGGGGGAGGGGGAGAGGGAGGGACAGGAACAAGGACTCACCGCCTCCCTCGAAGATGCCGAGCAGGATGCGCACGCCGAGGAACGTCTGGAAGTTGTGGACCCAGGCCGAGCCGATGGTGACGGCGCCGAACGCCATGCACAGGAACGACAGCCACTTTGAGCCGACCTTCTTGAGGATGAGGTTCGACGGGATCTCGCCAATGATGTACTGCGCGCGGCCGTGAGGAGAGTGAGCGCTGCCAAACGACGCGAGAGAAGGTTGAGAAGGTCGTCGGGACGCACGAAGATGTACTGCGAACGGGTAAAACAGTCAGCCTCTCGCGACAGTCAAAGAGGGGCGGCGAAGCGACGCACGAAGACCATCAAGGCTACGTTGTATTCGCTGCAGAGGGAGGAGGGAGGGAGGAAGGAGGACGAGGTGAGAATGGGCCCGCGAACAGCGAGGGAGACTACCCGCGACTCACTACTTCGGCACCGACAGCTTGAGATCCTTCTGAAAGCCGGCGGCCGAGGCATTGCCTGGGAAAGGGGGAGAAGAGGAGGTCAAGCGGGTTCATCGCCTCCTCCTCGACGACAACGATGACAGGCCCTACCGACTGCGGAACGATCGATGAAGTTGAGGAGGAAGAGCAGGGTGACCTGTATACCGTATTGACTGTCAGGAGACGCCCAGGGACGCCCTGTGGCGAGCGGGAGAGGTCGAGGAAGTCGAGCGAACCTGAGGAAGAATAATGAGGTCCAGCTTCCTCAACAGGCGCTTCTCGGCGGCAGGGTCGATCTCTGCGCGTGCAGTAGCGATCTGTGGACGTGTAGAGAGGGTCAGGAGGAAGTGAGGGCGACGAGAAGTCGAGGCGGACGAGTCGACGAGTGGGTGCGGGCCGAGGGGATGGGGGCGCACCTGCTCGACCTGCTCGATGACGGCCTTCTCGTCGGCGTATTCTCCATGGAAGCTGCCGCTCATGATGTGCTGAAGCGCGTGGTGTGAAGCGAGCGAGAGCGAAGAGGAGGAGGGGAGGAGGAGGGGAACGCGTGAGGAGGGGACCCGTCCGCTCGCCCCGGATTTTAGCCGCTCGTACGGGGTGGGCGGAAATTCCATGATCGTGCGCGTGCGCTCGAGGCTCGGGCCAGCTTGAGGCGGACAGGAGACAGCGACACAATCGAGCCGGAAGCCGGGGTGGGGGACACGGAAGTCGCGCCCGCCGCCTCGGTTGCCGACTCGTCCAGGACGCCGGCCGGGCGCTGCTGGCCGTGAGCCGCTGCGCACACCGAAGCAGCGCAAACGTGCCTGAGGGAGCGGGGCTTGGCGCACCGCACTCTCCGCTCCTCAGGGTCGAGGGCCGCACGGGCCTCGCGCTCTCGTCGAGTTCGTCCGGCTCAACAGATTAAGCGGCGTTGCACAGACTACCCAAACAGCTTCGAGGCGAGGATGTACAGACTGCGGAGGCGACGACGAGAGGGGGGTGAGCGGGCTTCCCGGGCCGTGCGGGCGAGCGGGTCGGCGAGGAGGAGGAGAAGGCGAGGATCGCGACGCACATGAGGAGGACGAGGAGCGCCAGGATCGCGTACGTCACTAGCCGCTGCTGCGACGCTCTGCGAGAGGGTCGAGAGAGTCAGCGAGGCGAGAGAGAGGGCGAGTGCCGCGGCGAGACCGCGGCAAAGAGAGGAGGAGCACGACTAGCCTCCTCATCATCTTCTTGAGCGTGCCAGCCGCCCGGTCGATCGACCCGTCCGCCTCGTACAGCTGCAGGAGACGAACGAGAGTCAGGCTCGACACGCAGGAGCAGAACGAGCAGAGCCCGACGACGCACCGTGTCCCTCGTGTGCTCGAGCGTCTCCCTCTGCCCGCGCAAGTCGCGCAAGATGCCCGTCCCGAGGTCCTCCGTCTCGAGCGCGACTCGGTGGCTCTCCTCGAGTCGTCGCTGGCCGTCGGCGAGCTTGTCGGTCGCCGACAGGAGGCGCTGCGCCTGGGCGAACGACGGCGAGCCGGAGCGCGAGTCCATATCGAGCGCGACGTGGTCGGCTCGCGGTGCCGAGGACGATGACGAGAGGAGGGCGTCGCGGTCTGCACTGGTGGCGAGGGCTTTCTGCAGGGCGGCGAGGTGGTTCGTCAGCGCGAGCGAGGCGAACGAGAGGGACAGGAGCGAGCGCACGATCTCGCCCTTGTGCCGCGCCAGCGTCGCGCGGTGATTCCGCAGCTTGCCCTGGAACTCGACCTTGTCCTCCTTGTCGGCCGTCTGCACCTCGAGCTGCATCTGCTCAATCTGCGAGCGGACGAGCGAGTTCAACGAGGTTGGGCCGCGCGACGAGGAGAGGGAGGGCGCACAATCTCGTCCGCCTCCTCGAGCTCGCGGCCTAGCCGGCTCAGCAGGTTCTTGCGGTCATCTGCGAGGCGCGCACGGTCAGCTCTGAGGGTGTGGGCGGCGGGAGACGAGTGCGCGTGGCCAGAGAACACACCTCCTCGCAGCGAGTGCGCCTCGGCGCCGATCTTGTCGCCGACGCTCTTCAGGACGGTGACGAGGTCGGTCTCGTACTCGGCAAAGACGGACGAGTCCATGGCGAGCGGGCGAGGCTGCCGAGACGACGCGGACGATGAGGCGGTGCTGCGGTCGAGCGTGGAACAGCGAGGACGGCTCGTGGGCGGGTGCGGCTTGGCCGTGGATGGAGCGAGGTAGTTGGTGCGTGTGATGAGCTAGCTCGGGCGACAGCTCGCGCAGAAAGTGAAGCGAGGCGAGGACTCGTCCCCGCTCGCCCAGGTCTCCCTCGACCTCATCACGCGCACGCGTACGCACTGCTCCTGAGCCCCTGCTGCCTGCTTGAAGAAGCTCGACGGTACTCTCAGATCGCCTCCAGCGCCACACCCGACCCGTCGAGACCCTTCGCTCGTCCTCGTCGTGGCCACCTCGCGAGGTCGACGTCAACTGCGTACGGCGCACACCGGGCCAGGATGAACGTGAGTCGGTGCCGGAACAGCCTCGCAGACCTCGCAGACCTCTACGACCCATGCACGAGCTGACCTACCGCCCTCGTACGCAGTTCAACGAGCTCATCGAGCGCGCCAAGCTGAACACGGCGCGCGAGCAGGCCGAGCACGCCCGCGTCGAGAAGGAGCGCGCCGAGGCCAAAAAGGCGGCCGAGGCGGCCGAGGCGCGCAAGCAGGCCGAGGCCAAGCGGGCGCTCGAGGAGCGGCGGCGGCAGCGCGAGGAGCGCGAGCGCAAGGAGCAGGAGGAGGCGGCACGCAAGAAGGCCCAGGCGCAGCAGATGCCCAAGACGGCCAACCTGTACGCGCTCAAGCAGGAGCGCAAGAAGCGCGGGCTCGACCCGGACGGCAAGGAGGACCACTTGCTCCCGAGCAGCAAGGCGTCGACCAAGGTGCGCTCCTTCTCGTCCGTCGCTCTCTCAGCCGCAGCCAGCTGACTCCCTCGTCTTCTGCAGTCGTCTTCGTCCAAGTCGAGCTCGTCGAGCAAGTCGAACGGCTCGAGCTCGAAGGGCAAGGAGAAGGAGGAGCCTGTCGGGCTGACGCGCGAGGAGCGGGCGAGGCGCAAGCAAGCCGCCCTCTTCCGCGACGACGAGCCGTCGAGCGGCTCGTTCGCGCTCGCCAAGGCGCAGCAGCGCGCGTCCTCTGCCCGCCCCTCGCCCGGCGCGAGCGACTCGCCGCGCAACTCGCCCGCCCTCTCCAAGCCGCCGACCTCGCGCCCCTCGTCCTCCTCGACCAGCGCCTCTTCCTCCTCCCTCGCCAAGCCCAAGACGCCTTCTCGCCCCTCGTCCCTCTCTCGCTCGGCCGGCCCTTCCTCCGCCTCGTCCGCCGCCGCGCCGACCGCGAGCGGCAGCTCGACCCGCCAGCGCCTCATGGCCTCGGTCGGCAAGGGCGCGCCGCAAAAGCTCAACACGGTCAAGCGCGACACGCGCACGATCGAGGAAATCGAGCGCGACATGCGCGCCAAGAAGGGCGCGTCGTCGTCGGGCCTCGCGGGTGCCGCAGGGTCAGCGTCGAAGGGCAAGGAGACGGCGGGCGCGCGTTCGAACGGCGCGGGCTCGGGCGCCCGACCACGGAACGGCGCGAGCGCGTCGAGCAAGCCTGCGTCACGGCGTCGTTCGGCGTCGCCCTCGTCCGACTCGGCGTCATCCGACGAGGACGAGACTCGGCGGCGCGAGCGCAAGCGGCGCCGCAAGGCGTCGTCGGGCGAGCAGTCGTCGCTCAACCACAAGCAGCGCGAGACGATCTGGCAGATCATGGGCGTCAAGCGCAAGCAGTACGACGACTCGGACAGCGAGGGGAGCAGTGACATGGAGGCGACCGGGCGAGACGTCCTCGAGGAGGAGAGGCAGGCGTGCGTCCCTCTCTCTCCTGCCTGGACCTCTTGCACTCGCTCGTGCTTCGACGACGAGGCTGACGCTCCTCTCTTGTGCGCGCAGGGCTCGACTTGCGGCGAGGGAGGACGCCGAGGAGCAGGAGCGGCTGCGGCGCGCCGCCGAGCAGAAGAAGGCGCGCAAGGCCGGGCTCGCCTGAGCTGCCCCACACGGTCGAGGAGACGAGGCGCTGATGAGGAGGGAGGCTCGGTCATCGAGGAGGGACAGGAGGAGACGGAGAGGGTTCTCGCATCGCGCTCAGGCCTCGGCACCTTCTTGACGATTTGCTCGCACTCACGTCATCATTGCACTGCATCATCCGCCTTACTGCCTCTCGGCGAGCCGTCTCTCTCTCTCTGCCACTCGTCGCTCGGCTTCTCGCTCGCTCGCGGTCCGTGCGCCTCGCCGCCGGTCAACAAAAAGTCCGACTGCGTTTCCTCCCTGCCTCGCCCTCGCTCTACTCGTCGAGCTGCTCGGCACGACGCTTCATGGCGCTCGACATCTTGCTCTGCGCAGCCGGGTGGCGCGCCAGGTCGGGCGGCAAGCGCGACACGGGCGACTTGCTGATCTCCTGCTTGAGGTCGTAGCTGCGAGCGGTGAACGAGACAAGGCGTCCTCGAGTCAGCTCGACCGACCACGAGACGACCGGGTGAGAGAGAGGGAGAGAGGAAGCTCGGAGAAGGGCACGCACAAGAGCTCCTCGTCGGCGTCGCTCAAAAACGTGACGGCGACGCCCGTCTTTCCCGCACGACCCGTGCGGCCGATGCGGTGGATGTAGGCCTCGATCGTGTTGCTCATCTGGAAGTTGACGACGAGCGACACGTCGGGCACGTCAATACCGCGCCCGGCGAGGTCGGTCGCGACGAGGACGTCGTTCTCGCCCGACCGGATCGAGTTGAGCGCCGCCTCGCGCTGCTCCTGGTTCTTGCCCGAGTGGAGCGTGACGGCGTTCCACTGCGAGCGAGAGGAGGGAGAAAGGGAGGGAGAGGGTCGAGTCAGCTCGGCCGAGGAGGGGAGGAGAGCGGGAGGGGCCTGAGCGCAGGGGCACGGGGAGGGACAGGAACGCACCCTCGAGCGCTGCAGGTCCTTCTGCAGGACGTCGGCGCCCTTCTTCTGGTTAACAAAGACGATCATGGGCGGCTCGAACCCGCCGTTGTTGAGGATCTCGAGCAGGCGCGACCTGCGAGAGGCGGACGAGCGAGAGGTCAGCACGGCCGACGCGGCGACGCCTACGCCTGAGAGGGACAAGGACGCACTTCTTCTTCTCCTCGCTGTTGATCATCTCGACGCGTTGGTCGACCGTGTCGACGGCCTGGCCGGCGACACCGATCGTGACGACGGCCGGGCGGCGCAGGTACTTCTTGGCTAGGCGCTCGACGGCGGGCGGCATCGTCGCCGAGAACATGACCTGGACAAGAGTAAGAAGGTAGAAGCAGGAGAGGAGTCAGCGAGACGAGCTTTGCGTCGAAGCCGGGTCGAGCGAGAAGGAGAGAGAGGGCGGACGAGGACGCACTGTCTGACGGTACAGGACGAGCGACGCAGCGACCGTCTCCTCCTGGCCCTGGGGCGCACTGAGCGTCGTCGTCATCTTGTCCGGGTCCTCTGCCTCGACCGTGTCGGGCTTGAGGTTCGAGACGGGGAGCGAGTCGAGGATAAAGTTGATGACCTCCTCGAACCCGAGGCTGACCATGCGGTCGGCCTCGTCCATGACGACGTACGTACACTGGGCGAGCACGAGCACGCTGCGCTCGAGGCAGTCCTTGAGGCGGCCGGGCGTCGCGATGACGATCTCGGCACCGTCGCGCATGTTGAACTGCTGCTCCTCCATGGCCTTGCCGCCGACGATCGACACGCAGCGGTACCCGAGCAGGCGGCAGAACTTGTTCGTCTCGGCCTCGATCTGCTGCGCGAGCTCGCGCGTCGGCGCGAGGACGAGGGCGTACGGCCCGCGCGAGCGCGTCTCCTCGGTGAGGGGAGGGAGGCGCGCGATGTACGACAGCATCGGGATCGTGAACGCCGCCGTCTTGCCGGAGCCTGCGAGCGGGACGCACTGTCAGCACGAGGCTCGAGAGAGGGAGGGCAGGAGAGGGGAAGGCGTCGACGTACCCGTCTCGGCGATGCCGATGAGGTCGCGGTTCTGCAGGCCGATGGGGATGGCCTGGCGCTGGATCGGGCTCGGCTCCTTGTAGCCGATCGAGTCGATGGCGCCGAGGACCTGCTGCGGGATGCTGCTCTCCTGCCACGAGCGCAGCGGGAGCGGGATGTGGCCGCCTGCGAGCGCGGAAGGTCGAGGGAGGGACGGGGTCAGTCTCCTCTCGTCGGCATCGAGGAGGACAGGCGGAGAAGCAGAGAGCGTGGGAGGACGCACCTCGAGCGCCAATGCTAAAGTCCTCGCGGAAGATGCGCCAGTCGCGGTCGCGCATCTCGGCGAGGCTCTTCTCGGTCCAGTGCCGCTCGTCGAGCGCGCCGCGCGCCTTGCGCCCGGGCACCTTCTCGACGTCGGCGTCGAACCCGGCGAGGCGCCCGCGGCCAAACAGCGTCACGCGCATCGGCTGCGCCGCCGTCGTGTTGCTCGCGGCGCCGACGGGCGCGGCGGGTGCGGCGCGGTCGAGGTCGCGCGAGGGCTTGTTGTACGCATGGCGGTCGTCGCGCGTGTGGGTGGGCGCGGCGGCGGGCGGTGCGGCGGTGTAGGGCGCGTAGATCGGGTCGACCTCGCCGGCGAGCGTGTCGTCCGTGCGGTCCCAGTCAAAGTCGACCTTGTTGCCCTGCTTTTTGGTGCGCTTGCGCTTGTCGGGAGCGCGCGCACCGAGGTACCGTGCGGCCTGGAGCTGGGCGTTGAGGACGGGCGCCGCCGCCGCCGACGACGACGAGGCGCTCGAGCGCGCGTTGAGCTCGGCGAGCTCGGCGAGGGTGAGCTTACCCTGCGGCTCATTTGGCGCAGGAGCTGCTGGCGGAGCGTCGGACGGAGGAGGGGGAGGAGGAGCGTCGCCGTTGGGCGGAGGAGGAGGGGGCTGCTCGGTCGAGTTGCGCGGCGGCGACGACGAGCGCACGGGCGCAGGCTGCGCGACGGCGGGCTCCTTGGCGAGCTCCTGCGTCGCCCGATCGACGTCCATCGCCGCTGCGTCCCTCGGGCCGCCGTGCCCGTTGACGACGGTCGACGAGCGGTCGACGAGCGAGGCGTCGCGCCCGTTCTGCCCGCGCTCGTCGCCGTACCGGCCCGAGCCCTGGCCCTGGCCGTACCCGCCGCGCCCGCCGCCCTGCGCGCCCCACCGATCGTCGTACCGACCGCCGCCGTGCGCGCCGCCGCGCCCCTGCATGCCGCCGCGCCCGCTCGGGCCCGAGGGCACGCCGTCGTAGCTGTCTCGCGGGCCCTGCGGCGGCGCTCGCCCGCCGTCGTACCCGAGCCCTCCACGCCCGCGCCCGCGCCCGCCTCGCCCGCCGTACGCTCCTCCTCGGCCGCCGTGGTAGTCGCCCTGCGGCGAGCCGTAGTTGAGCCCGCCGCCGCCACCACCACCGCCGCCGCCGCCGCCGTTGTAGCCGGCAAAGCGGCCGTCTCCTTGGGCCGGCGGGCCCGTATAGCCCTGCGACTGGCCGTTGTAGTGGTGCGACGAGGACGACGAGGCGGGGTGGAGCGAGTCGCGCTCCTTGCGGGCCTGGTCCTCGAGGTGGTCGCGCTTGCGCTGTGCGTCGAGCTCGCGGTCCTTGGCGTCCTCGACCTCCTGGGCGCGCTTCTGGAGGGCGAGGGCCTGACGCTCCTGCTTTGTGAGGAACTTGGGGCGCGACTGGGCCTCCTTGTCGCGGCGCTGCTGCTCGAGGATGGCCTCGATCGAGAGCGGGGTCTTGGCTGGAGGCATGACGGACACAGCCCTTGTGCCGGGCAGCTTGGGAGCGGAGAGAGAGAGCGAGGCGATGTCACCCCGGGAAGCGGCAAGGGGACGACCACCCGCTCGCTCTTCTCACACCCGCCTGGCTGCCGTGCTGCTGCCCAGGGCGTGCTCCAGGCTCTCCTCTAGACCATGGCCCGCCGCAAGAAGCAGTTCCTCGACGACGGCTCGTCCGACTCGTCCCCCGACTCCAACCACGGCGACGACCCGGACGACCGCTTCGACCCGCACGACCCAGACCTCGCAGCCGAGCGAGATCTGTTCCACAACCCTTACGGCACCGCCTCGAGGGGCACAAAGCGCACCCGCGAGCAGCTAAAGGACGACGCGACGTACGGCATCTGGGCCGACGACGACGGCGACCGCAGCAGGGGCCAGGGCCCGCAGGGCGTCGGCTCGAGCAGCAGCAGCAGCAGGGGAGGACCATCTCGAGGACGCGGGCGGTCCAAGCCAGACTACCACAAGTGCGTGTCTTCCCCTCTTCCCCACCCCCCGTTCCCGCCTAACTCACCTCGTTCCTCTTCTGCAGGATCCCAACCTTTGTCGCCGCCGGCACCGCCCCTTCCTCTACAGCATCAACCTCAAACTCGCGTGCGCCCGCCGACAACCTCGCGACCGCGCCCGCCATCGAGGCCGCCCGCGACGACGAGGAGGACGTCGCCATGGAGCTCGGCAGCTCGTCGTCCGACTCGGACGGTGACGGCGACGATGACGAGCAGGTGCAGCAAGACGACGAGGCCGAGGACGACACGCTCATGAGCGCCGAGGACATCGCCGCGCACCAGCTCGACGACGCCGACCTCGCGCCCGTCCCCGGCCTCGCACCCGCACCCGCGCCCGCCGCCGCTGCGTCGCCGCCCGCGCCCGAGCCCGAGCCCGTCGTCGTCGACCCGGCGGCGTCTCTCGCGTTTGCGCCTCGTGCCCGCGGCGGGATCGGGGCGCGCGGCGGCATCGGCGCGCGGCCTGGGATCGGTGGCGGCGGCGCAGGAGGAGGAGCAGGAATCGGCGCTCGGGCGGGACTCGGCAGCGGGGCGGGCTTAGGGGCAGGTGCAGGGCCAGGAGCAGGAGCAGGAGCGGGGCTCGGTGCGGCGCGAGGAGGGATCGGGTCCGCCTCGCGCGGCGGCATCGGCGCGCGCGGGCCTGCGCCGTCGTTCGCGCCCGCGCAGCCTGCGCCTGCGTCCGGCGCCGCCTCGCCCATGACGGGCGCATCGACGCCGCACGCCGGCCTCGGCGCTGCGGCGCGCGGCGGCCTCGGCAGCCGGCCCAACCAGAACCTCGTCGACGCGCTGCGCGCCGAGCTCGCGGGCCCGGCGCCCGCCTCGCCCGCCGACACGACGACCGACTCGCTCGCGAGCTCGGCGTACGCCTCGAGGACAGCGTCGCCTGCGCCCGCGGCGCTTTCCGCCACCGCGGCGGCGAGCGACGCAGCGCCGCGCGAGCGCCGCTCGTTCCTCCCCGCCGCGCCGCCCGCACCCGGCGGCAGCTCTGCAGCGCCGCGCGCCAAGCTGTCCAAGACGGAGCAGGCGCACTTTGCGTCGCTCGCGTCGAGCGGGTCGATCGGCATGCGCATGCTCGAGAAGATGGGGTGGTCGGCTGGGGCGGGCCTCGGGCGCGAAGGGCAGGGCATCGTGACGCCGGTGGGCGAGGGCCAGAAGCTGCGGCAGAAGAATGCGGGTATCCGGAGCGGCGAGAGGAGCAAGGGGGCGCTGCTCGAGGAGCAGAGGAGGTGCGCCTCTCTCCCTTTACGCTGCTTCTCCTCCTCCCCGAGCCTTTCACTGACGCTCGTCCCTCGCGCGCAGGACGGGCAGGGCAACCGGCGACGACGACGACTCGGGCGACCGCGCGACTCGGGCCGCTGCCGCCGCCGAGAAGAAGCACGCCGCGCACGCCAACGCGTGGCAGTCGTCGTCGCGGCCCAAGAAGGAGAAGAAGGCCAAGGCCGAGTACAAGACGTACGAGGAGATCGTCGCCGAGCAGGGTGGGCCCGACGCCGACGCGCCGCAAGAGCTTCTCGTCGACCTGACGGGCCAGGCGGTCCGTGCACGCTCTCCTCTCTCGCGATGCAGGGCAGTCTCTGACCCTCCTCCCCCTCTCGCAGCTCCCCAACCAGTCGCTGTCGTCCCTCCCCGCCTTTGGCGCCGGCTCTGCCGACCCGACCCGCCTCCCCGAGCTGCGCCACAACGTCACCCTCCTGTGCTCGACTTTTGCCTCGTCGCTGCGCTCGCTCGCGCGCGAAGGCGCTGGCGTCGAGCAGCGCCGTGCGTACCTCTCGTCCGAGGAGCAGCGCATGCGCCGCGTCGTCGACGCCCAGGAGCGCAAGCTCGCCCAGCTCAAGGGCGTCATGGGCTGCGTCGAGCGCGTGCGCGCCATCGAGGGCGAGGCGATGGACCTCGTGCGGGCGCTCGAGGCGACCGAGGCGCAGGTCGACGCCGAGACGGTGCTCGGCAGGTTCGACGACGAGTTTGACCGGTTGCTGGGCGACTTTGCGGGCGAGTCTGAGGAGATGGGCCTCGACGAGGTCGTCGTCGGTGCCGTCGCTCCCCTCGTGCGTCCTCGTCTCTTTTCTCCTCTCGCTCGCACGAGAGGACCTGCGACTGACAGCCCCTCGCCGTTGCAGCTGCGCCGCCTGTGGGCCTCGTGGGACCCGCTCGCCTCGCCGTCCTACACCGTCTCGCAGCTCAAGCGCTTCCGCAAGCTCTTCCGCATCGACAAGGACGCCCTTCCTGTCACGTCGGCGACGAGCGACCCGCGCGCCGAGGCCGAGCGGCTCGCCGAGGCGAGGAAGCGCCAGGGCGAGCGCCAGATGTCGCCGTACGAGACGCTCCTGTGGACCGTGTGGCTCCCTCGCGTTCGGTCTGCCATCAAGTGCGTCTTTCTTCGCTCGCTCCCCTTCGTCTCGAGGTGCTCCTCCTGACTACTCGACCCTCGCGCAGCAACTCTTGGTCGCCGTCCAACCCAGAACCTGCCGTCGAGTTCTACACCGCCTGGCTCCCCCTCCTCCCTTCCTTCGTGCGCGACAACATCCTCGACCAGCTGATCCTCCCCAAGGTGTCGTCGGCCATCGCCGACTGGTCGCCGTCGGCGGCCAAGCGCGGCGCCGCCCCGCCGCTGCACAAGCTCGTCTTCCCCTGGCTCGAGCACGCCGGCGAGCGCATGGACATGGTGCTCGACGAGGCCAAGCGCAAGGTGCGCAGCTGGCTCAAGGCGTGGAAGGCGAGGGACGGCGTGCCGCAGGGTCTCGATGCGTGGAAGACGGTGCGCTCGCACGGACCCCCTCCTCCTCTCTCCTCCCTCGCTCAGCTCTGACGCTTCATTTGTCCCCATGCAGGCCTTCTCGAAGAGCGACTGGGACACGCTCCTCCTCAAGCACGTCCTGCCGCAGCTCGGCGCCCTCTTGCGCGAGCAGTTCGTCGTCAACCCGCGGTCGCAGGACCTCGCACCGCTCGAGGCCGTCCTCGCGTGGCGCCCGCTCCTGCGCAGCTCGATGCTGTCGCAGCTCCTCGAGGCCGGGTTCTTCACCAAGTGGGGCGACGCGCTCTACGTGTGGCTCACGAGCGAGCCCAACCTCGAGCAGGTCGCCGAGTGGTGCGTCTCCTTCTCCCTCTCGCTCGTTCCCGCCGCCGCGAGCCCTGCCCTGACACGGTCTCGTGCGCCGTGCAGGTACTCGTGGTGGAAGGCGTTCTTCCCCGAGGAGGTCGTGGCGCTGTCGGGCGTCTCGCGCGGCTTCCGCAAGGGCCTCGACCTCATGAACCAGGCCATGGCGCTCGGCGACGACGCCAAGTACCGGTGCGTCTCTTCCTCCTCCTCGCCCTCGTCGTCCTGCAACGTTCGAGCTCCAGCTGACTGACTCGCTCTTGCTCGTCCGCAGCCTCAAGAAGCCCGACTTTTCGGCCAAGCACGACCGCTCGAGCGCACCCTCCTCGTCCAGCACGCCCAAGGCTTCCTCTCGGGCGCCACCACCTCGTGCACCGCTCACGGCCAATGCCGCCGAGGACCCGGACGACATCACGTTCCGCTCGGTCGTCGAGGAGCTCGCCGCGGCGGCCAACCTCGTCTTCCTCCCGACGGGCAAGGTGACGCCGCAGGGCCAGGTGACGTTCCGCGTCTCGCGAGGCGTCGACGGCAAGGGCGGCGTCACGGTCTACCTCGAGGACGACGTCGTGTGGCTGCTCGAGAAGGGCGGCGAGTACTCGCCCGTCAGCGTCGAGGACATGGTCAAGCGGGCGTCGGGCGGCGCGAGGAGCTAGCCCTGTCACTATTTGCAACGCGCTCCTCTCTCTCAGCTGACACAGCACGTGCGCTGCGAGAATCTGTACATGTTGCACGAGGAGAGAAGGAAAGAAGAGCGAAACTAGGTGTGCACGGACCGCCTCCTCGGCGTCTACCTTCTCCTCTCCGTCTAGCGCCGCTCCTTGACAAAGACGACGAGGGCGAGGTACGAGAGGACCGTGAAGCCGGCGATGTAGGCTGCGAGGAGCGTCACGTCGGGGAACCAGAAGGCCTGTCGAGCGAGGGAGGGAGCGTCAGTGGGGGGGACGAGGAGAGCGACGAGAAGCGAGAGGACGAGGACGGACCTGCGCCCGGAAGCCGAACATGGACAGGATCGTCGCAGCAGGTACCTCGATATCGACGCCGTCTGCGCGAGGGCAAGAGCCTGTGAGCAAGCTGCTAGAGAAGGTCGAGATGAGGAGAGAAAGCGGACTCACAGCGATGGTCCTTGAGCTGCAGGTACCGCACCTCGTTGACGAGGAGGGCCTCGAACGCAGCGTGGAAGAAGGACGCCGTCTCGAGCCACTGGAGGTACCGCGGCAGCT
Source organism: Rhodotorula babjevae (assembly GCA_920104245.2). NCBI lineage: Eukaryota > Fungi > Basidiomycota > Microbotryomycetes > Sporidiobolales > Sporidiobolaceae > Rhodotorula > Rhodotorula babjevae. The sequence continues at coordinate 814,478 of CAKKSZ020000015.1, forward strand.
TGTCCTTGTTGATGAGGAGGCCGGCGAAAAGGAGGCTGCGGGAGAGGTCCGAGCGGCAATCAGCTCGTCGCCCTCGAGCAGCGCAGAGACGAAAGCGAGACGCACTTGAAGAGCATGACGAGGCTGCCGACGAGGTTGGCGACGCCCTGGTCCTTGATGACGATCGACAGGAGGAGGACGACGCTCGACGACGCCAGGTTGAACAGGACGAGGACGAGGATGAAGCGCCAGAACGACACGATCTCGGGCACGAGGCCGACCGGGGCGTAGACGATGGCGCCAAAGACGAACGCCGGGATGACCCGCAGCGGGATCACGTCGAACAGGAGCTTGGCCGCAAAGTAGGTCAGCGGGTTGTAGTACCCGTTGGCGCGCTCGCGCGTGAAGAGGAGGCGCTCGCGCGAGAAGGTGGCGAGCGTCGTGAGGCACCCGAACCCGAACAGGGCGAGGGCGAAGAAGATCATGCCCATGCGGTTCTGGAAGCCGGGGATGTCGAGCCTGCGAGCGCGCGCACGAGCCGTCAGCGACTGGGCTCTTCACGCCGAGTGAGAGCGTGGAAGGACGACGCACGTGAGGCCGCGGAAGAGGAAGGCGCAGATACCTGCAGAACGTGGGAGGAGAGCGTCAGGGCGGCTGCTCGATCGGGGCAGTGAGGGCGGCGCAACGACGCACCGGCGGCGAGGACGGCGACGGCGTAGTGCGATAGCATGAGCATCGGGTCGCGGTACAGGTTCTTGAACGACCGGCCGCTCAAGATCGTGAACTGGGTCCACCACCCGGCGCGGCGGTAGTTGCGCAGCGACTCGCTCTCGGCGCCGCCCGCCGCGCCGCGCCCGCCGCTCGCGCCGCCCTGCTTGGCGGCGAGGATCTCGCGCTGCGTGCGCTGAGCGGGCCCGCTCGAGGCAAAGGCTGAGACGAGGCGCGCGAGCTCGGTCGGGAGCGGTGCCTGGACGGGCGTCGCACTGCCGGACGACGCCGGCGACGCCGACGAGAAGAAGCGCCGGATGGGCCCGCTCGAGGCGCTCGACGGGTGGCGGGTCGCGAGCTCGGTGTCGTTGGCCGAGGTCGAGGAGGGCGTGCGGGAGCGGTGGTTGACGCCGAGCTCGGGGTCCGTGCGCGAGTCGCTCGTCGGCGAGCGGTCGAGCTGCACGAGGGCGTCGGCGACGGTCGGCTCCGAGGTCGAGCTCTTCTCCTTCTGCGCCGTGATGTCGACTGTGAGGCGGGACCAAGAGCGTCAGTGACCGGTCGAGGTTTTGAACGAGACTGGGCGAAGAACGGCGACGAGGACGCACTGAGGTAGTCGGCGATGTTGAAGCCAGGCGGGCATGCGCAGCCGATGCTCTCAAAGTAGGCCTGGCTCTCGTCGGCCTTGCCCGAGTAGACGACGCGGCCCTGGGCGAGGAGGACGAGCTTGTCGAACAGGGCGACGATGTTGCTCTGCGGCTGGTGAATCGTAAAGACGACGGTGCGCTTGTAGGTCCTCGCGAGCTGCACGAGCGACTCGACGACGTTGAAGGCGTTGTAAGAATCGAGACCTGCGAGCGAGGGCGGAAGAAGAGGAGGACCAGAGTCAGGGAGGGGCTCGTTTGGCGGCGGCAGCCACGACGGCGAGCGAGAGGAAGACAAAGACGCACCCGAGGTCGGCTCGTCGAGGAAGAGGATGGACGGGCTCGTGACGAGCTCGCACGCGATCGAGACGCGGCGCTTCTCGCCGCCCGAGATGCCCCTCGCGCCGCTCTCGCCGACGCGGCTGTCGCGGATCGCGAGGATGCCGAGCTCGTGCATCGTCTCGAGCGTGCGCATGCGCTTGTCCTCGAACGACATGTCGCGCGGGAGGCGCAGCAGCGCCGAGTACAGGACCGTCTCGAACACGGTCAGGGTCCCCATGAGCGTGTCCTCCTGGTCCACAAAGCCGACGACGCGCCGGTACTCGGCGCCCGAGACGTGGCGGCCGTTGACGAGGATCTCTCCCGAGACGGCGCCGCGCTTCGACTTGCGCGCGAGGAGGTCGAGCAGGGTCGACTTGCCCGCGCCCGACGCGCCGAGGACGGCCATGACCTCGCCCGGCTGGACGGCGCCCGAGATCGAGTCGAGGAGGCGCTTGCCCGACGGGAGCGCGTACGACAGGTTCGAGAACTGGAGCGCCGTCGGGATGTGGTCCTCGAGGAGCGACTTGGCCGCGTCGGCGCTGCCGTTGGCGCTCGAGCCGCCGGTGGGAAGGCGGATCCGGCCGCCGAGGAACGAGTACTCGACGGCCGAGCTGCGACGGCCAAAGTACCAGAACACTGCGTGACGTGCGAGGGGGAGAGTGAGCGGGCTGATCTGGAGGCGAGGAGGGAGGGGTGTCGACGCACGGCCGAGCGCGAGGAGCAGGACGCCGACGACGGTGACGATGCTGACGACGACCCAGATGCGGCTGTTGGGCTTTGGCGGTCGCTGCGAGCGGCGTGGGAGGCGTCAGCGTCGACTCGAGCCTCGCGAGAGAGCGAGAGAGCGAGAGAGGAAGAGCTCGCGAGCGGGCCGACGCACCACAAAGCCGGGCACGTCGCTGCGGCGCAGGCACTCGCCCGCCTTGCAGTTGAGCGTAATGTGCGTGTCGCCGAAGATGTCGTTGATGAGCTGGTTCATGGCAGGCTCCTCGAACTTGCTCGGCTCGCCCGTGCGCGTCGAGAACTTGCCCGGGCCCTTGATCTCCTCGGTGAGGAAGTCGGAGATGTCTGTGCGAGAGAGTGCAGCGCCGAGTCAGTGAGTGAGCTGCGGGAGAGGTGACGTCGGGGGAGGGAGCGAGGCTCGAGCCAAAGAGAGGAGGAGAGGGGACGCACCGACGCTGCCGTCCTCGCCGCACAGCATCCTCCCCGGGATGCACGCGCACTCGACCTGCTCACAGCGGTACTCGGTCGAGTTGGTGTCGAACCCGACCTCGTGCGTCGCCGTGCAGTTGTTCAAGCCGCAGTAGAACGACTCCTTCTGGCCGATCCAGAACTGGAACCCGCACGACTGCGCCGCCATGTCGCACGTGAACGTGACCTGCGGCGGGCGGTTCGGGAGCATGTCGAGGATCTTGCGGTCTGCGAGCGAGGGGAAGAGTCAGTCTGGGGTCGGGCGGGCTCGAGCGAGCGCGAGGACGACGCACTCGTCACGTCGCACATCTGGTACATCTCCTTGACGCCGTAGCCCTCCTTGTAGCACACGGCCTTGTCGTCGTCCTCGTCCTTGGCGCCGCCCCGCAGCGACAGCGCCGCCGCCGGCTCGCGCCCGACGAGGTCCTCGCACGCCTGGTCCGTCTCGCACACTGCGGGCGGGCACAGCGCGAGGCGCTCGTCAGCTGCTGCGCGGCGCAGTGAGAGGGAAGGAGAACGACGCACGGTTGCAGTTGATGCCGCCCCAGCCGGGCTTGCACTTGCACGTGTCGCCCTCGCGCGGGTAGCGCTCCGAGCCGTCGGCGAGCGAGCCGCACACTGCGCGCGTCCGTCGGCTGCACGTCAGCTCGAGGCTCGCAGCGACTCGATGAAGGGAGAGGAAGAGGCGGCGCACGGGGCTTTGAGCAGTCCTCGCCACCGAACCCGGGTGGACACACGCACTGGCCGTTGAAGCTGTTGCACACGCCTGCGATCGCGCGCTCGTCGGCTCGTCAGCTCGAGGGCCTCGAAGAGAGGGCGTCAGAGGGGACGCACCGTTGTTGAGGCAGCCGAAGGCAGGCAGGACGCAGTTGAACGGGTTGCAGGGCGGGCACTCGGGCGGCGGCGGGAGCGCAAACAGGGCGTCGCCCATGAGGCTGCCGTGCGGGACGGCCGACGCGGGCGAGAAGCCGGCGTAGTCGGGCACGGCGCGGTGCTCGTAGACCTCGACGCGGCCGTTGCTGCGAGTGTTGGCGACGGGTCGAGAGGCGGCGAGAGGCATGGGCGCCGCTGGGTCGGCTGCGACGACGTAGCCGCCAGCGAGGCCGGCGTCGTGGTCGGCAGGTCGGCGTGCGTGCGGCGCTGCTGCTGCCGCAGGCGATGCGCGAGGGCGGGCGGCGGCGCCGAGCGAGGTGGGGGAGGAGGACGAGGCGAGGACGAGCGAGGCGCCCGCGACGAGCGTCGCGAAGGTGGCGCAGGCTCGCATGGCGGTGATGCTCGCTATCGGGTGCTCTTGCGCAGCAGGACCGCGCCGCTGTCGAGGCGAGCGAAGTGGGGGAAGGCGGAGCTGACGACCGCCTCCTCCCCTTGGCCTCTGTCCTCCACCCGCCACAGCCTTGCCGGTGCTTGCCAGTGCCAGTTCCGTCGTGCTCGAGCTCAGCTATCCTCGCGCGTGGACCGCACGCCGCTCCGTGCGCCCGCTGCCTCGCCCACCTCGCTGCTCTCGCGCCGGCCTTCGTCCTCCTCTCGGCTTCGTCCGTCAGCGCGATCGGGTGCAGGGCCGCCACGCCACGGTCTGCGCACAGTCCCTCACGAGCCAGCGAGCCGTGACCGAGGCCCGATCCTGCGGCAGACTCGCTCTCTCGTCGCGCTCCTGGTTGCGCTCTCTGCCTCGCTCGCTCGAGCGTCCTCGAAGCGGGCTGGCCATGTCGCTGGACGAGCTTGTCGCGCCGATCGCTGGTCCGCGCTGCGGCGGAGACTGGCGCAGGCACCGAGCGGGGTGTGAGCAAGGGGTCGAGGGGCGAGGAAATGCAGAGACAGGCGGGCTTCCGCTCCCTGGATAAGAACCGGCTCGTTGCGCAGCGTGGCTGTGAGCAGCCAGAGAGCAGTACAGCGAGCCTGCAACAGCCCTAGAGAGAGAAAGGACGAGAGCGAAGCGGAGAGGCAGCCGTCGACGTCGTTCACCGTCGTCGCCCTTCGCTCCCCCGCTCCACCACCGCCGCGAGGTCCTGCACGGGCTGCAGACCACCGCGTGCCCCTCACCGCCGCCTCCGCCCCCTCTGCCACCAGCCCCGACCCAGCCCCCCCCCGCCGCCGCACCGCCCAGCGCCGCCCTCCCGACTGCCAACCGTCTTGGAGCTCCCGCCCTCGCCTCGGCCCGCACCACCCTCCTGCGCCGGGCCATGGACCGCCCCAGCCACCACTCGCACCGCCCACCGCGGCCAGGCTACGAGCGCAGCCACAAGACGGCCGATGGGCCCAACTCGCTCCTCACGCGCTCGTCGCGCCTCGAGTCGATCGCCTCGCTGTCCGACGTCGGCCCGCACGACCTCGCCGCCGGGCCTGCGCCGCACAGCCAGGGCACGAGCAACGACTCGTCGCCGTCGAGCCTCAGCACGAGCCTGCCCCCGAGCCCGGGCGGCTTCTCGTCGTGGTCCCCGACCCCGCCGTCGTCGGCCGCGCTGAGCGCCATGCCCTCGCCGTCCCTGCCCCACCGCGCCCTCGCCACGTCCCTCGCGTCGAGCCCGAGCATGAACAGCCTCGCGCAGCACGTCGGCGGGCACGGCGGGCACGGCGGGGCGCCCGGCGGCGTCCACTCGTTCACGGCCAACAAGCCCACCTCGGTCCACTCGTCGTCGGCCTCGTCGACCCGCACCAACACTGGGTTCGTCGTCACGTCACGCTCCAAGCACTACGTCCCGCCGCCCGACTCGCCCGGCCCGCCTTACCTCATGGCCAAGAGCCCCTTCTACCGCTCGACCCCGCCCGGCAGCCGCGACACCTCGCGCAACAACTCGCGCAACAACTCGGCCAACAACTCGCGCGACGCGTCGCCGACCCGCTCCTCGGGCCGCGGCTCGATCGACCGCGAGCAGCGCAGCCCGACGAGCGCGGGCCCGGGCCCGGGCGGCGCGAGGACGAGCCCGTTCCCGCCGCCGACGGCGAGCACGAGCACCGGATTCGGCGCCGCCCTGAGCCTCGCAGCCGCCGCGGGCGTCGCCTTTGCGCCCTCGCTCGCGCCCATGCGTCGCGGCTCGTCGCCCGCCGCGTTCCCCTCGTCGCCCGTCCTCGGCACCTCGACCGGCGCCGGCGCCAGTGCCGCCGCAGGGCCCTCGTCGGCGCTCGCGCGCGGCTACGTCTCGGGCGCCGACGGGCCCGCCGCCGCCGAGCCCAAGACGACGCGCACGCTGAGCAGCAGCATCGACTCGAAGGGCCGGCGCATGGTCAACCAGTACGTGCGCCTCAAGACGATCGGCCAGGGCTCGCACGGCAAGGTGTGGCTGTGCGCCGAGCCGAGCGACGACGTCGACGACGACGAGCTGCTCGACGAGCGGGGCGCACGAGGCGGCGCCGAGGTGCGCCGGCGCAGCTCGACGGCGAGCGCGGTGCGGCAGCAGCGCGGGAGCGAGAACCCGAGCGCGAGCGCGAGCGTGGCGGCGGGAGCAGGGGCAGCAGGAGGAGGCGGCGAGGCTGCTCGCGGCGCGCGCAGGCGGCGCCGCACGGCGACCGAGCGGTGGGAGGCCGACATTGACGCCGGCCGGGTGCGCTACTGCGCCATCAAGTCGGTCGCGCGCGACGGGCCCGGCGGTGCAAAGGGGCACCGCAGCCTCCGGCTCGCGGCGCAGAGCAAGCAGAGCGCGGCGAGCGGCAGCCGCAAGCAGAGCTCGCAGGGGAGCGGCGGCATCGGCGCCGACGACAAGGTCAAGCGCGAGGTCGCCATCATGAAGCGCCTCGACCACCCCAACATTGTCCGCCTCAAGGAGGTCATCGACGACGTCAAGAGCCGCAAGGTCTTCATGGGTGCGTCGTGCTCGTGCCCCCTCTTCGACGTCGAGTGCCGAGACTGACTCTGGCCCTCACCCTCCCTCGTCCTCTTCCTCGCGCAGTCCTCGAGTTCATGGCTGGCGGCCAAGTTGAGTGGCAAGACGACAACAAGCAGCCGACCATGACGGTCGACGACGCTCGGCGCACGTTCCGCGACGTCGTCCTCGGCCTCGAGTACCGTGCGTCCCTTGTCCCTCGCCCTCTCCTTCTTCCCTGACTCGCCCTTTAGCGTCGTCGCTGACACCACCTCGTCCACAGTCCACTACCAGGGCATCATCCACCGCGACATCAAGCCCGCCAACCTGCTGTGGACCGAGGACCACTCGACGGTCAAGATCTCCGACTTTGGCGTCTCGCACGTCAGCGAGGCGCTCATGCGCTGCTCGGACGACGAGGACCACCGCGACCACGTGTGCCACGGCGAGGACGACAAGGCGCTGCGCAAGACGGCGGGCAGCCCGGCCTTCTTTGCGCCCGAGCTGTGCTTCCCCGCCGAGGCGACGCCGACGCCCAACGCCCACCACGGCTCGAGCGCCGCTCTGAGCCGCATGGGCACGCGCGACAGCGTCGGGCTCGGCTCGATCCGCGGCGACGCCGAGAGCGAGACCTACTTCCCGCGCGGCGTCGACGGCACCCGCCTCACGCCGACCTCGTCCGGCGCCAACTTTACCCCGCCGACCTCGCCCAACGGCCTCCCGCTCAGCACCGTCGTCATCTCTCGCCCGCTCCCTCCTCCCTCGCCGTCCAAGCCCCGCACGCGCCCGCCCGTCGGCCGCGGCATCGACGTGTGGGCCCTCGGCGTCACGCTCTACTGCCTCCTCTTTGGCGACACGCCCTTCACGGCTCGCACCGAGTACGAGCTGTACAACGTCATCGTGCGCGAGGGCATCCGGGTCCCCGAGCGGATGGGCCGCGAGGGCGCGTGGACGGGCGTCGGGCAGGGCTGGCCGGGCTGCGGCTCGGGCGAGGAGGGCCGCGAGGTCGTCGACTTGCTCGGGCGCCTGCTCGAGAAGGACCCGACCAAGCGCATCACGCTCGAGGAGGTCAAGGTGCGTCCGCCTCCCTCGCCTGCCTGACCTCGACGTTCGTCATCGCTGACCTTCTCCTTTGCCTCGGTGACGCTCTGCAGAAGCACCCCTGGGTCCTGCGCAACCTGTCCAACCCCGACTCGTGGCTGCGTGCGACCGACCTCGCCCAGACGACGCACGTCACCGTCACCGAGGACGACGTCGAGCACGCGACGCAGCAGCGCTCGGCCGGCACCGACGCTCTCCTCCCGCCCATCCGCAACCGGCCCGGCATCAAGCGCGCGCTCAACGCCGCCCTCGCCCGCTTCCCGGCCTTTGCGCGCATCAAGAGCACGCGCACGACGGCGAGCACCAACTCGGAGGAGACGGCCGGCGCCGCGACGGCGCACGAGCGCGAGCGCGAGCAGCGCAGCCGCAGCAAGAGCAACAGCTCGACGGGCCACAGCATCGGCGGCGGCGACGGCGCCGGCGGGCCGGGCACGGGCTCGAGCACGCTCGTGAGCGACTCGCCCGCGTCGGGCGGCGTCAGCCGGCAGCCGAGCGACGGCGGCGCCGGCTTTGAGCAGCGCGGCAAGTCGCGCGAGGGCGGCGGGCACGGCTTCGGCATGGACCTGCGGCGCATCATCAGCGGCGGGTGGGACGGCGCGGGCGACTCGAGCGGGACGGCGAGCCCGGCCTTGGCGAGCGGGCACCGCGGCGGGTGGGGCAGCCGCTCGAACAACCGCTCGTTCCGCAAGACGCCGTCGATGGAGCCGCACCCGCCGCCGGGCCTCCCCGAGCTCTCGCGCTCGATCTCGTCGTCGTCGGTCCTCGGCACTAGCCCAGGCAGCGGCGGCGCGAGTCGGTCGCACTTCTCGCACCACTTTTTCGGCCGCAAGGTTTCGGACAACGAGACGGCCGCCGCGCGCTCGAGCGCGTCGTCGTCGGCCATGCCGTCGCCGTCGGTGACGGGCGGCGGGCGCTCGTCGGGCTTCTCGCCGTCGCCGTTCGCCGGCAGCGACACCGAGTCGGCCGCTCAGGCCGCCAAGGGCGGGCGCACGCTCTCGCGCATGCTGTCGCGCCTGCACAGCCACGGCGGCGCCGCGACGGGCGGCACGGGCAGCTCGGCGGCGACGTCGGCGGGCGCGAGCGTGCGATCGGCCGGCAGCGGCGCGCGCCAGTTCTCGGGCTCGACCGACGGCGGCAGCGACGACCACCACGGCTCGCAGCTGCACTCGCGCGTCGTCTCGGCCCAGTCGCTGTCGCCGGGCGTCTCGCCGCAGGTCATCGAGCAGTACGAGGCGGCGGGCGCGACCCGGGACCAGTACGACGCGCTCGGCCGGCTCGTCGTGCGTCAGCGCGGCAGCAAGGACCGGTCGGCGAGCGGCGCGAGCAGCGGCGACCGCCTCTCGTTCAAGGTCGGCCTCGACGCCGCCAAGGCCGAGCTCGATGCGACCGAGGACGACGACGGCCAGATCGACCTGACCGAGTTCGAGTACTCGGACTCGGACGACGACCTCGACGACGACGACGACGACGACGACCTTGACGACTTTATGCAGCCGCCCCTCGCGCAGGGCAACCACCTGTCGGGCTGGAATTACCCCGGGTTCGCCGACTTCCAGATGGGCCCGCGCACGCCGTTGGCGACGGCAGGTCCCGAGCCCGGCGCCGCCCCGACCTCGAACGTCTACTTGTCGCCGACCCACACGCCGCCGACGGACGACGTCGAGCAGGCTTCCGACGGCGAGGACGGCAAGGTCGGCCCGAGGTCGACGCCCGACGCCGCGGCCGCGAGCTCGCCGCCGCCGCCTGCCCCGGCCAAGCCGCCGAGCCCGCCCTACGTCCCCTATGCCGACTCGGTCTCGTTCCAGCTGTGCCCGCTCGACCTCGACTTTGAGTCGCTCGGCCTGTACGGCTCGTCGTCGGCGCGCCGCAGCGAGGCGAGCGACGACCAGACGCCCGTCGCCGCCGTGCCCGCGCACAGCGTCAACGCCTCGCCCGCCGCGGCGGCCCTCTCTGCAGGCCTGCAGATCCCGATCCCGCCGCCGCCGACGCTCGCCGAGGCGTACGCGTCGAGCACGCGCTCGAGGTCGCCGCGCGACGGCAGCATCCGCGGCGTGTCGCTCGACCCGCCGAGCCCGCGCAAGGCGAGCGCGGCGCTCGATGCGTGGGGCGACGAGGACGAGGACGGCGACGAGGAGGAGATCCTCGTCGTGCCGAGGCGGCGCAGGGCGGCGACGCTGCAGGGCCTGAACGGCGTGCCGACTTCGCCTCGCTGAGCGACCTCTCCCTTCCCTCTCCTTTCCCGCCTCTCTCTCTCTCTCGCCCCCCTCCATCTGTGTTGATCCCACTCTAGCCTCGTTGCACCCCTTCTAGATCTGTACCCTCCTCGCCCCCTCTGTCTCGTCCTTCGTCCCCCTTCGTCTCGCACGGCCCTCTCGTTCTTCTCTCGCCGGGTTGATCCCCTCTTTCCCCTCGCTCTGTCGCTCTCTCCCCTTCTCGCTGTTGACAATGAGTAGACTGTCTCGCTTTCATGGTGCTGCCTCGTGAGCGAGAGCGTAACGGATCTCCGACGGGAGCTTCCCGGAGGTGGGGAGCGAGGTTGTTCTCCACCAGGGCCTCCCTGTACGCCGCTGGAGTGCTTGCGCTCGCGCACAAGGTGCAGGTGGCCTGCCCGACGCTGCCGCACCGCGCCCAGAGGCTCGCGACGATGCTCGCACCGCCTCGTCTCGGTCCGCCTCGAGCCGAGCGACGACAAGGCTCCTGCTCACCCTCTCAACCGCCGCACTCGTCTCGCTGCCAGCGCGCAATCTCGTCCGGCACGCTCTAGGACCCGCCACAGCCCGCCAGCATGCCCGCCTTTGCCGCGCTGCACGCCCTCTTGTCCTTCACCCTCGCCCTCATCGCGTCGAAGCTCGTCGTGGGCCAAGCAGGGTGGGAGGGCGTCGGGACCTGGACGACTGGACCGGGAGGCCCTCTCACTGGACCTGTGAGTGCTCTCTCGCCTTCCTTGCCCGCCCAGGGGAGCTGCTTCGCGCCCGGTCGTCGCGTCTCGCCAAGCCTCGCCCTCCACCTCGACTACCATCACGTCCTCGGCCCCTGCGCCCTCTGGGCAGCGTGTCGGGCGCTGCGAATGCCTGCGCAGACTAGCTGAACATCCTCTCGCGCGCGCAGACCTTTGGCGTCCCATACGTGCGGCCGACTCTCCCTTACCCCGGCTCTGCGCCAGTTCGCTGACCTGCGTCCTCCCCTCGCTGCGCATCGCAGAACAACTCGTTCTCGTACCCGAACGTGTCGGGCTACAGCTTCTCGTTCACCGAGGACGGCTACTTTGAGCAGGCCCAGTTTACGTGGAACGCCAACGCGACCGACCCGCACTGCATCGAGGCCGTCGTCATCTGGCAGCACGGCACGTACGAGGTCCTCGGCAACGGCTCGATCACGACCAACTCGTCCGTCTTTGCCGGCGACGGCCGGATCCAGGTGCGTCGCCGCTCTTCTGCTGGACCTGTCTTCGCTGTCGGCGACAGGTCCTTGACCTCGAGGGCTACGGCTGACGAGCACGTTCGCCCGCCCACAGGTCCAGAACGCGTGCACGGCCGTCTCGTCCATGTACGACTACTACTCGCAGGCGGGCCTGTACCGGTCGTGGACCGTGAGCCCGTGGCGCGGCAAGACGATGCTCCGCCTCTCGCAGTGTGCGTCATCCCTCCTTCTGCGCCGCCGCTGCCGCGTCGCTCGCCGGCTCTTCAGTGCAGCCGGCGACGAACGGCTACGTGAGGCTGCCGAACGAGGACGACGAGCGCCTCCCCCTGCAGCGCTGACTCCTCTCGAGCCTCCCGCAGTCGACGGCGCGCTCATGCCCCGGTTGTACCTCGTCTCGGACACGCCGACCGACTTCATGTTCCCGACACGGTGGCTCACGTACGTCCCTCCCTGCACCTTGCCGTGCGAGCGACGGTCGAGCCTCCCCCGACTTGACCTGCCCTGACCCCCGGTTCCTGCTCCCTCACCGCGCAGGAACACGTCTGCCGACACCTGGGTTCTCTGAGGACGTCGCCGTCGACGAGCCCGTGTCGTTCGCATACTCGATAGACCTTTCTATAGCTGCACCGCTGCTCTCGTTCTTGTTCTCGAGGCACGTGGGGAAAAGGAGAGACGGCCGCCTCGCGCACGGGTTGTACTCTGATGCTGCCTCGCAGGCTCACTGAGAGTGTCATCGGAAAGTCTCTGTGCGCAAAACGGGCGCAGCTCGAGTCGAAGCTGAGGGTGTCGGAGACGACGACGACGACGAGCCGCTCGCTCCTTCGCTCTCAAGCTCACCGCGCAGCTGCGCGCGCGTGCACCCTCTCAGCAGCATCACTCGACCCCTATAACCCTGCCAGACCACCCAGTGCGTCCACCCGGCTCGTCGTGCGCCCGCACACCCGCTCACCACGAATCCCCACTCTCGCCCTCTTTCAGCTCGACCCTCGCGCCTCTCGACCCGCACGAGCGCGTGCACCCGCCTGCGCTAGCCGCCAGCGATGGCAGAAGCGCCTCGCCGCAGGGCAGAGCAGCAGTACTCGCCGTCGCCTCCTCCCGCCTCGTCCTCATCGTCCGCCCGCGGTTCCGGCCCCTCTCCGGCCTCGCACCGCACCCAGGCCCGACAGGACATGTCGCACGACGCCTACCGCTCTCCAGTGCACGGCGACATGCATGCACACGCTCGCCGCGGCCCGCCCTCGTCGACCGCTCCCCCGCCCCTCCCGTTTCGGCGCAGCCTCGCAGTGGGCGACCCTTCCTCGACCCCGACCTCGCCCGTCGCACACGAGCAGCAGCAGTATTCGCCACGACTAGCGCACAGCGTCGGTGCGGCTCCTCGCGGCGCTGTCTCGTCCACCGCCGACGCATCCTCGCGCCCGTTCGCCGGCAGCTCGCCGTACCCGCTCGCAGCGACGCCGCCGCGCGCTTCGGCGACGCGCACCGCGACAGCGCCGTCATCGGCTCGCGGCGACGAGGAGCAGCATGCAGCTCGCAGCCCCAAGTCGAGCAGCGGCTCGTCGTCGACTCGGCGGCGCCCCGCCCCGCTCGACTTCTCGCGCGAGCAGGTGTCGCCCAGGTCGCCCGTCGTCGCGCTCGTCCCCGGTCCCGACGCGCACTCGCGGCAGGTGCCGACCGAGGCCATCTCGCCGCGCTCGAGGGTGCCGCCGCGCCGGGCGCATGACGGCGACGAGGAGCGCGACAGCTTGTCGGGCCTCATCTCGTTCGACCCGTCGAGCTCGCCCGTCATCGACACGGCCATCCCGTCGGGCGCTCTCAGCCTCACGGACGACATTGCCGACAGCCTCGGGCACGGGCGCGGGCGCGCCGACCAGGCCAAGTCGGGCTCGTCGTTCCTGTCGTCGTCGATGCCGGCTTCGGCTGCGCACCCGCCGTACCAGCCGTCGGGCGTCCTCTCGTCGTCGACGTACGACGGCGCACGGCAGCAGCACGGGCTCGGCCTCGGGCTCCCCTTCTCGATGTCGGCGCACGCCGGCCTGTCGTCGCTCGCCATCCCGCCCACCTCGGCCGCCTTCCCCGCCGGCGCCCAGCCCGCCGAGTCGAACCCGCCGTCGCCCGCCGCAGCGTCGACGAGCGCGTACCGCAGCCCTCTTGCCGGCCCGCGCGACCCGAATCGGAGCAGCGTCCAGCTGAGCCCGGCCGTCGACCGAGGGCAGCTCATCGGGCTCGGCGAGCTCGCGACGCCGAGGTGGACGAGCGGCGTGCTCGAGAAGCGGTGGGGCGCGTCGGCGAGCGAGGGTAGGAGGGGCAGCGACGAGACGAGCTTGATCTACGCTGTCGACCCGGTGGTGCGTCTCTCTTCTCTCCTCGCCCCCTTTCCTCGAATGCCAGGCCTGACCTTCGCCTCGTGCGCTCGCAGCCTGCCATCCATGCGAGCACGCCGCTCGGCCAGTCGCCGACCGTGTCCCGACCCGGCGCCGTCCGCCAGCCTTTCGCCCGCGCGCCCTCGTACGACTCGCCGAACCGGCCCTTTGCCCAAGCAGGGCCGGCAGCGCTCCACCCTCCTCCCGTCCCTCTCCTCCCCTCCTCGGCTTCCTCTGCGACGATCGCGCTCGACGCCTCGCCCGCCGCGCTCCTCGACTTTGCCGCCTCGGACCGCCACCCGCAGCACGGGTTCGGCCCGCTCGACTTCTCGGCGGCGCCACTCAGCGCCGCCCTGTCGTCGTACTCGTTCGACCAGCAGCCGTCGTCGTCGCAGCAGCATGACGAGGCGACGCACGTCGAGGCGGACGCGCCGCGCCGCAGGAGCAGCTCGCAGCGCAAGAGCACGGCGTCGTCCTCGGCGCCGAGCTCGGCCGGCCTCGGCCGCACCTGGACGCTCGGGCAGGCTGCCGCCGAGGGCGACATGGTCGGCCTCGGGTTCGACCACGACATCTCGTCGCCGACCGAGCACTCGCGGCGCATCTCGGGCGGCGGGAGCAGCGCGGCGGCGGGTGGCGGCAGCGCGTCGAGGAAGGGCGCGAGGGGCATGTCGCTCGACGGCAAGACGAGCGCCAAGCAGCTGCGGCGGCAGTCGGCGGGCAAGGCGACGTTCTCGCACCTCCCGCCTTCGCCGGCGGCGTCGAGCGCGTCGCACGTCTTTGCGGCCCAGCTCGACTACGGCGACGTCCCTGAGGTTCCTTCCCGTGCCACGGCCTTCCCCTCCTCGCCCGCCGCACCGGCTCAGGCGCCGCCCGCACCTACCTCGAGCAGCACCACCCCGGGCCGCACGCCCGACCACGCCCGCCTCTCGCGCCACTCGTTCCACTCGCACCACTCGTCGCCCTCCATCGTCGCCGCGTCGATCCTGCGCCACACTCGCGAGGTCGAGGGCGTCGACGTCGACATCGAGCGCGCCGCCGCCGTCGACGAGGGCACGGCCGCCGCGCTCGCCAAGCTCGACGGCCTGAGCTCGCCGCGCATGTCGCGCATCTCGTCAACGACGGCGCCGGCGCCTGCCGCGTCGTCGTCTGAGCCGCGCAGCCGCAAGACGAGCCGCACCGCCGGCGACCTCGCGGCGTCGACGAGCTCGAGGCGCGACTCGAGCCAGAGCTCGGCCAAGCGGCGCGTGAGCACGAGCACGGGCGACTCGAGCGCCGCGACGAGGGACGGCGACCTGAGCTCGGCGGCCAACTCGCGCACGGCGAGCAGGGCCGCGAGCCCGGTCCCGCCGCAGCCGGCGCTGCCGTCTCCGTCGCTGCACGCTGCGACCAAGTCGCCCCTGTCGGCCTCGGTCGCGAGCATGCCGCCCATGTCGACGACGACGAGCCGGGTCGCGGCCCAGAACCGCCTCGCGTCGTCGACCCAGTCGGCGCCCGTCGACGTTCCCTTCCCGGCCTCGAGCCCCTTCAAGCGCGGCTCGTCGTCGTCGGCGACGGGCACCTCGGTCTCGGCCGGCACCTCGCACGACTCGACCTCGGCGACGTCGTTCGCGACGCGCTCGCCCGCGAGCAAGTACCGCCGCTCGAGCGCCGGCAGCGACGTGTCGTCGATCCACAGCGCCGGCGACGGCCGGCCTGCGCTCGACCGCAACGCGAGCGCCGAGTCGGTCAGTCGCGCGGCCGACATCCCGCCCGTGCCGCCGCTCCCGAAGGACTGGGAGACCTACCGGCCGGCGGCGAGTGCGGCGGCTGCGCAAGGCCAGGGCTCGCCCCGGGTCGAGGCGCCCTCGCAGGGCGGACACGGCTTGCAGGCGCCCCCGTTGGCTGCGACGCGCACGACGTCGAGCAGCGGGCGCAGCACGGCCGGCGAGTCGGCCCTGCCGGTCGCGACGACGGCGTCGGGCAGCTCGAGCCGGCGCAAGTGGAGCATCTCGAGCGCATTCCACAAGGCGACGAGGAGCCCCAAGGCGCAGCAGTCGCCGTCCATGTCGTCGTCCTCGGGCGTCAAGGAGTCGACGTCGTTCGGCGACCTGCAGTCGGCGGCGGGCAAGCGCATGCGCACGACCTCGTTTGGTCAGTCGAACCTCCCACGCCGCCTCGCCGCCTCGACGAGCAACCTCTCGTCCATGTCCGACTCGTCGTCGAGCATGCCGCCGCCAGCGTCGTACGGCTCGAGCGTCAACGCGACGGGCTCGCTCGGCCGCAACAGCCTGCGCGGCGCCCAGGTCCCGCCCTTCCTGCGGCAGCGCACCTCGAGCCAGAGCAGCAGCAGCACGACTCGTACGGCGCAGCGCACCGCCCAGGGCGGCGACGACACGTCCACCATGCCGCCGCCCGCCGTCGTCACAACCAGCCCGGGCCGGTCCCGCTCGAGCCTCATCAACCCTCGCCGCACGCCGTCGTCGGGCATCCCGTTCTTCTCGCGCAAGGGCTCGAACAGCGACATCTCGGCGACGACGCCATCGCCCAACCCGGACGCCGGCGAGCCCTTCTCGACGCCGTCGTCGTCCGACAAGGGCGGCAGCGGCGGCCGCAAGTCGATCCTCGGCCTCAACTTCTTGCGCTCGGGCGGCTCGAAGCGCGACAAGGACAAGGGCATGCTCTCGCCGCCGTCGTCTGCGAGGTCGACCTTCTCGGTCTCGTCGACCGGGTCGGGCGCCTCGGCGTCGTCGAGCCCCGCCGCCGCGAGGCAGGTCGAGGCCGACGAGTTCGGCCGACGAGCGAGCCTCGCGACGCCGAAACGGACCGGCTCGCTCCTGCGCAAGCGCGGCAAGGTGCGTCTGGCTCGCACGAGGTCCGTGCGCTGCTGCCCGTGCTCGACTGACTCGCTCTGTCTCTCTCTCTCTGCCCGCAGACGCTCAGCTCGGCCGACCAGGGCGACGTCTTCCGCGCCGACGAGCCCGTTCAGCTCCCGCCGATGCAGGTCCACCCGCTGCCGCCTTCGACACGCCGCCTCGACCCGCTCAAGGCGTCGGGCCCCAAGCTCTCGTCGGCGCCCGCCAGCTCGCTCAACACGCCCCGCACGCGCACAAGCCGCCTCCAGGACTCGGTCAAGGCCAACCTGCCGACCATCGCCGGCTCGCCGTCGACGCACGGCCTGCTCGGCGCCGGCAGCAGCGCCTCGAGCTCGACCGACCCGTCGCCGGCGGGCACGCCACCGCCCAAGTCGCAGACGCCGACCCGCATCCCTCGCCTCAACGCTCGAGCGTCGCCTACAAGCCGCTCGCTCATCGGCAAGCCCGGTCCTCGGCGCGTCGGCTCGTTCAGCAGCCAGCTCGACGGGCAGCTGTCGGCGTCGGTCTCGTCAGCCCAGCAGCAGCACAACGAGAACGACCTCGGCGAGTTCGGCATCGTCGCGTCGTCGCACCAAGGCGGCGCTGCGGCGACGTCGACGACGTCGACGAGGCGCAGGCTCGACTCGGAGGCGACGTCCCAGATCCCGCGCAGCAGGAGCAGCACGTCGCGCGCCTCGTCGGCCAGTCGTGCGCCCTCGGCCTCGCTTGAGCCTGCGTCGTCATCGTCGCGCATCGGCACGGTCGTCCCGCGCGAGCGGCGCGCGCCAGCCACCGCCACCGAGCTCGACAAGCGCCCGCCCGCAGCGACGCCGCTGCGCACCGCCCAGGCTCGGGTCCCTTCCCTTTCGGCGTCAAGTTCGCGCCTGTCGTCGTCGCAGCGTGCGTCTGCAGACGTTTCCGGAGCGTCTTCGGCGACGACCGTGACGGGCTCGGCTCGCCGCAGCCTTCCCAAGCCCGGTGAGCTGTCGTCGTCGACCTCTCGGCGCACGTCAGCGCCTGCCCAGTCGGCCGACCCGGCGTCGTCCGCGCGCTCGACGCGCACCCTGGCGAGCAAGATGGCGATCCCGACCCGGGTCAGCAAGTCGACGACGGGCAGCGCTCACCCGAGCGCAGGTGCGACCGACTCGGGCCGCTCTTCGGCGGCGAGCGGCACGTACGTCGACGAGGACGAGGTGCGCGCCGACGACGAGATGGCGGCGTACGTGCGCCGGCAGTGGTCCAAGAAGGTCGCCGCCGGCACGCCCGAGGACACGGTGCGCAAGATGTTCGAGTTCCCGGCGCCGACCGACCCGCTGCCGCCGCTCAACCCGGACGACGCCGTGTCGCTCTACTCGCGGTACCTGTCGCCGTACGAGCGCGACGAGATCGCCGAGTACCGCCAGGTCTACTTTGTTGGGCCCAACTGCGACAAGAAGCCGGCGACCAAGGAGGTGACGACCAACAACCACGGGTTCGACGACGAGCGCGGCGACTACTTGCTCGTCATGCACGACCACATCCAGTTCCGGTACGAGGTCGTCGGCGTCCTCGGCAAAGGCTCGTTCGGCCAGGTCCTCGAGTGCCGCGACCACAAGACGGGCAACATGGTGGCCGTCAAGATCATCCGCAACAAGAAGCGCTTCCACCACCAGGCGCTCGTTGAGATCAAGGTGCTCGAGAACCTCGTCAAATGGGTCCGTGCACATGCCCCTCCTCTCTCTCTTTCTCTCTCCAGCCGACCCGTCGCTGACCCGACTCGCCCGCCCTCGCTCGCAGGACCCGGACGAGAAGCACTTCGTCATCCGGATGGTCGAGTCCTTCACGTTCCGCGGCCACCTGTGCATCGTGACCGAGCTGTTGAGCATCAACCTGTACGAGCTCGTCAAGGCCAACAGCTTCGCCGGCTTCTCGACCGTCCTCATCCGCCGGTTCGCGGTCCAGATCCTCCACTCGCTGTCGCTCCTGCGGCACCACCGCGTCATCCACTGCGACCTCAAGCCCGAGGTGCGCCGAGACCCTCTCGCTCTCTCCCTGGCGTTCGCACTCCTCGCTCACCTCGTCCTCCTCGTCGTCGCTCGCAGAACATCCTCCTCAAGCACCCGGCCAAGAGCGGCATCAAGGTCATCGACTTTGGCAGCAGCTGCTTCGAGAACGAGAAGGGTGCGCGCTCGCCCCTCCTGTTGCGCTCGAGCATCTCTGACTCTTTGCTCTCTCGCCCGCCGGCAGTCTACACCTACATCCAGTCGCGCTTCTACCGATCGCCCGAGGTGATCCTCGGCAGCAACTACACGATGGCCATCGACGTGCGCTCACACTTGCTCGCGCTCGCCCGAAAGTCGTCGCTGACCCAGTGCTCCCTCGCGCAGATCTGGTCTCTCGGCTGCATCCTCGCCGAGATGTACACGGGCTACCCAATCTTCCCCGGCGAGAACGAGCAGGAGCAGCTCGCGTGCATCATGGAGATCATGGGCGTGCCGGACAAGTACCTCGTCGACCGCAGCTCGCGCAAGCGCCTCTTCTTCGGTGCGTCTCACCTCGACGCTGCCCCTCCCGCCGACCGAGCGCTGAACGTCGTCGCCTCCCCTCTCTCTGCAGACTCGACTGGTGCGCCTCGTCCGGTCGTCAACTCGAAGGGCCGCCGACGCCGTCCCGCCTCGAAGAGCCTCGCCGCCGTCCTCAAGTGCGACGACGACCTCTTCGTCGACTTCATCGCCAAGTGCCTCGCGTGGGACCCCGAGCGCCGCCTCAAGCCCGACCAGGCGATGCGCCACCCGTTCGTCGCGGGCGCGCGCTCGCACGCCGCGCAGAGCACGATCCCCTCGCGCTCGTCGCGCTCGTCGTCGGCGCTCACGTCGTCGACCTCGACCCGCCACGCGAGCTACGGCGCCGGGTCCGGCTCGTCGCCGAGCATCTCGACGCCGATGAAGAAGGCGGCGGCGCCTTCGAGCGTGTCGACGGCGCCGACGGCGCGCACGCGCACCATGTCGTCGGCGACGGCGACGGCGATCGGCACGGCGCGGTACTCGGCCAAGGCGAGCCTCCCTGCCTCGTCGCGCTACGCCAAGGCCTGAAGGTGCGCTCGAGCTCGTCGGCCTCGACTTGGTGGCCGTCGCTGACCCTGACCCTGCTCCTCGCGGCAGTTCGTCCCCTCGCCCTCGACCCTCCCTCCCTCCTCCTCCTCTTGGCCCTCCCGCCGACCCGCAACCGTCTCCTCTTTCGTTCCCCTTTCGCAACCCCTCGCATCCCCTTCTCTCGCCCGTCGTTCTTGGACCTCTGTGCCACTCTAGCTCTCGCTCTCGCCGTCTCTCCTCGTGCGCTCCTCGTCGAGCTGCCGCCCTCCTTGTACAAGGTCTCGCTCGTGCAACCTGGGACTATGAGCTGGCACATCGTGCTGCGAACGGAGAGGGCTGAGCCTTGACCGAGAGCGATGACGAGGTGCGACCAGGTGCAGGGAGGCGGAAGGAGGAGGAGCTCGCGCGCGGAAAGAAGAGCGGGTCTGCAGGATTGCGGCAGGGGGCTTCTAGACTGCACACAGTGGCCTCGCCAACCTCTCAGCCACTGCAGGCAGAGGAAGAGAGAGCGACGAGGGGGAGCGCGTCGACCTCGCGCCTGGCTCTGTTTGACCACGCACCGCTCGTCGCCACTCGCCCGCGATGGAGCCAGACGACGCGCAGAGCGTAGCATCATCCTCTCT
Organism: Rhodotorula babjevae; assembly: GCA_920104245.2. NCBI lineage: Eukaryota > Fungi > Basidiomycota > Microbotryomycetes > Sporidiobolales > Sporidiobolaceae > Rhodotorula > Rhodotorula babjevae. The sequence goes on from CAKKSZ020000015.1 coordinate 834,521, forward strand.
GTCGTCCCTCACCCCCTCCCCGGCCGACCGCGGCTCGTCGTCGCCGCTCCGCAAGCGTCCCCGCCTCTCATCAGCCTCGCCTCCTCCCCCGGTCCTCTTCCCCAAGCCCAGATCGCCGGTGGTGCACGCCGCCGCCCCGACCAGCACCCATGCCTTCGACGACCTCCTCGACGGCCTCGGCGACGACGACTTCCGCATGTTGCCCTCGTCCGACCCGGCAGCATCTGGCCCCCGACTCGCGCCACCTCCTCTCGTCAACCACGACCCGGCCGAGGCCGCCCAGGACACGAGCGCCGCCACAACGGCCGACGAGGCCGACCTGAGCGTAGCAGAAGGCGCCGCAGACGACTCGGGCCTGGGCTTGCTCCCCGACGTCGAGCGCGACAAGGGCAGCAGGAGGCGCCGCACCGCCGAGCACGACGACATCGACGCCGAGGACAACGAGTTTGAGGGCGACGACATGTGGCTCGAGCTTGACGTCGCCGCCGTCGGTTTCGACCAGCCCGACACGTTCCCGAGCTCGGCGCTCTCGCTCGCCCCGCTCCACCCGCACCACCACGACGATCACTCGACGCACGACGCGCCGCCGCCGCCGCCACAGCGCCCCGACGAGCCGCGCCTGAGCGACTTTGGGTTCGCGAGCGTCGACCCGACGGCGTCGCTCATGGGCGGCGGCTTCGTCTTCGCGACGCGCAAGCCGCTCAACCTCTCGATCCAGGCGCTGCAGCGCGCGCGCGCCATTATCGCCGCCGCAGAAGCCGAGCCCGTGCCCGACGAGGCAGCGGCGACGTCCGGCACGGCCGCACCGGCGCGCACGTCGACGCCTCTCGCTCGCCCGGGCCCAGCGGCGGTCGCCGCGAGCGCGTCCTCGCCCGCCCCGCCGCCTCGCCCTGCACCGCCACCCGCCTTCCCCAGCTTCCAGAGCGGCGCCGGGCGCGCGTTCCAGATGCCGAGCGAGGAGGCCCTCGAGCGCGCCAAAGCGCACCTCGACTGCCCCGACACGCCGGGCCAAGCGCCGGCCGAGCGCAGGCGCAACCCGCTGCGCCCGCTCGCGAGGCCGACTGAGCCCGCGAGGGACGTCTTCGAGGGCTCGCCGGCGCCGGCGCGCGCTCGTCCTGCCGCTCGCCCAGGCTCGGCCTTTGCGCTCGCACCTCCAGCGCCGCGCGCCGACGGCGTCGCGGTCGTCCCGCCCTCGTCGCTGCTCGTCGACGGCTTCGAGGGCTGCGACAGCCCGACGACGAGGCGCTCGAAGGCGGGCAGTGAGGCGTCGAGCGCGAGCAGGGACGGCAGCAGGCCGGGCTCGCCGAGGCGGGCGCCGCTGCAGCCTGTCAACGGCGCGGCGGCGGACGTCTTTGGCGGCAGCGACGAGAGCCACGGCGACCAGGGCTCGTCGACTACCCTGCACTCGTCGTCGCCGCCGCCTACACGCGCGGCCACCCCGCCGCAGCCTGCGGCAGCGAGCCTCGTCCCTCCCGCAGCACGAGCTCCCGCGCTCGTGGCGCCCATCCCCGTCCGCCCTCTTCCGCCAACTCGCCCCGTCACCTTCCGTCCGCCCATGCTCGCCTCGACCTCGACGCCCTCGCGCCCCGCAAGCTCGACCCCTCTGCGCCCCTTCGCCCAGCCAACCTCGACCCCTCTCCGCTCGTCGGCCTCGACGCCGGCGCCAGCCTTCCCGCCGCAGAACAAGCGCCTCAATCTCGGCATGACGCCGCGCAACAAGCCCTACCACCTCGCCAATACGCAGGGCGGCGCGTCGACCCCGGCGGGCGCGGCGAGGGGAGCGGGCACGGGCGTCAAGGCGTTCGTGTCGCCGTTCCGGGGCGGGCAGAGGCCGCAGGGCTTGACGCCGATGGGCCTCAAGGACAAGCTCGGCACACCGGCGTTGGCGTCGTCCTCGAGGGGCAGGGCGGCGGTCAAGGCGGGCCCGAGCGCGGTCGAGGCGCAGACGGCGGCGAGGAGCGCGAGCGCGGCCGACGTTGCGAGGAGGAACCGGGTCAAGGTGTTCGAGCTCGACGGTGCGCCTGCTTCCAGATTCTCGTCCTGCTCGAGAAGCTCCCCGGCTGACGCCTGTCTCCCTCTCTTCCTCTCCGCAGCCGTCGCGATCGAGCGACACCCACTCGGCAACTTCGGCATGCGGCCCCAGATGCACTTCTACGAGGCAGCCGAGGCCGTCGGCGTGTGCGTCGCTCCTCCCACTGCCAGGACGGGCCGCGCCCAAGCTGACGAGCTGTCGCCCGCCTGCAGCCCCAACGAGGTCCTCGACATGACTTCGACCTCGGGCCTCTCGTACACGTTCTCGTGCGGCCGCGGCGTCGGCGACGCGTTCGCCGCTCTTCAAGCCGTCGTGGCGACGCGCGTCCCGGACGAGAAGGACCTCGTCACGCTCGCGTGGGTCAAGAACCACTGGAAGCTCGTTCTGTGGAAGGTCGCGAGCTACGTCCGCTCGAGGCCTGACTTACTCGGCGACTGGTGGACGTTTGAGCGCGTCGTCGAGCAGCTGCGGTACCGGTGCGCCCTCTCCTCCTGCTCCGTCCTCCTCGCAAAGCTCCTCGAGGCTGACTCCCTCCTCGTCTTGCACACAGGTACGAGCGCGAGATCAACCGCGCCGAGCGCTCGGCGCTCAAGCGCATCCAGGAGCGCGACTCGCCCGCGTCGCTGCCCATGGTCCTGTGCGTCTCGCAGGTCCGGTGGGGCGACCCGCCCGACGAGGCCGACAACGGCTCGCTCGTCATCGTCGGCCTCGAGCTCACCGACGGGTGGTACCGCATCCGGACCAACGTCGACGAGACGCTCAAGCGCGCGTGCGAGAGGGGCAAGCTCGTCGATGGGAGCAAGATCTCGGTCTCGGGCGCCAAGGTGCGTCGCTCCTCTCGTCGCCCTCTCTCCCTCCCGCCCACGTACTAATGACGTGCATCTGCAGCTCGATAGCGCGACGGCCGACGGGGTCGAGGTTCTCCAAGGGCTGCACTCGTCGACCGTGCGCACGGTCCCTCCGTCCTCTCCCTCAGCTTCAGGTCCTGACGCCTCCTTCTCACGCAGCTGGTCATCTCGGGCAACTCGACCTCGCTCGCGCCCTGGCACGCCCCGCTCGGCTTCCGCCGCGAGCCGTTTGTCGCCGGCCTGAGCAGCCTCTCGCCCGGCGGTGGGCTCGTCCCGCTCGTCGACGTCGTCATCGACCGCGCCTTTGCGTGCGGGTACATCGACCTGCGCAGGGGGAGGGGCACCGAGACCTGGGGCGAGGAGGAGGAGCGCGTCAGGGCCGAGGAGTGGAGGGTGCGTTGGCCTCTCCCTCTCTCTGCGTGCGCAGCCCGGCAGCGACTGACTCTCGCCTGGCTCTCTGCAGCGTGGGCGCAAGCGCATCGAGGCCAAGCTGGCAGACGAGGCCGACTCGGGCGTCACGGCCGAGGACGAGATCGTCGAGCTGCTGCGCGACGCGGCGAGTGCGCTCGAGCCCCTCGACGCCAAGTCGTGCCCGACTCCCTCTCGTGCGCCCATTGCTTCCTCGCTCACTTGGCGCGCTCCTCGACTGACGCACAGTGCACACCCATCTCGCCTGCAGCCGACGACGAGCCCGACGAGGTGCTCGACCGCCTCGAGGCCGCGAGCGCGTCCGCCCGCCGCACCCTCGTCCGGCGCCTCTCGGCCGCCCAGGTCCCCGCCGTCCTCGAGCTCGCCGTCGAGCGCGCGCGCGACTCGCGCTTCCGCAGCGTCGAGGACCTGCAGAAGGAGCTCGCCGTGCGCTCTCCCGCTCTCCCTCTTCCCTCCTCGCTCTCGCGCTCTGCTGACCCCTTCCTCCCTCCGGCCCTCGCGAGCAGGACAAGTACCCGCCGCGCGACATCCGGTGCTTCCGCATGATGCGCGTCCACGACGCGCGCGAGACGGTCAAGCAGCCCGGCCGGACCGCGCTCGTCACCGTGTGGGACGCCGACAAGTTTGGCGAGGGCGTCTTTGACGTTGGGACGCGGTACCTCGTGCGCCTCTCTCTCTCGCTCTCTGCCGCTCTCGAGGGAGACGAGCGGGCGCTGACGAGCTCGTGGCGGCGCGCGCAGATCACGAACCTGGTGCCCAAGGGCAGCTGGCGCCCGCAGGACCGCGAGGTGTCGCTCGCGACCCGGCGCGACTCGCGGTGGCGCAAGGTCTAGCCTGCCCTGCCCTCTCGACGTCGGCCTCTCTCCCTCGCGGCTCGACTGCGCCGTCTCTCTCTCGCCCGCGCTTTGTCCCCTCCCGTTCCTTTCCTCTCCTGTCCTCTCCTCGAGCCGCAGTAGCAGTGCCATTGCTTGTTGTCATCCTAGCCGCATGCCCTTCCTCGACGCTGTGCGGTCCGCGAGAGTCGCCCCGGGTCGCTGTGCCGTGCCCGTGTTCGAGAGAAGGAGGGAGAGGAACGACTCGAGGGAATGCGGTGGTCGAGCGAGGGTGGGCGGTGGGCGGGCGGGGCCGGGTACCAGGTAGGGCTGCAGCTGCTCGTACGATGGCCGTGGCAGCCACAAGCGATGAGTGCCCCGCTGAGCGAGCGGCGACGAACCGACGACGAGCAAGCGAGGCTCGCTCTGTCCCACTACGTCGCGCACGCTCAGTCGCGCTCATACTACGCCCAGCAACCTCAGAGCACTCGCTTCGACCCGCTCAGCAGCTCCCGCAACAACCTGTGAGCCGCCCTCTCCTCGTCATCCAACCCACGCGCCTCATCGCTCGCCCCCTCCCTCGAGCCTCGCCGCCAGCCTGCACTCGGTCGCAGCACAGGCGAGCTCTCACTGGGTGCTCGCTGTGCGAACCATCGCTGACACAGCCGCCTCCTCGCCGCTCGCAGCCTCGCCTCCCCCTTCACCGCCTCGTCGTCGCAACACCCCTCCTCGCTCGCCAACGACCATGTCCGCCCCAGCCGCCCACGACGTCGACGCGCTCCGCCACACCTGGACCCAGGCCGGCCAGGGCCACGTCTTCACGTTCTGGGACCAGCTCTCCCCCTCGGACCAGGCGTCGCTGTACCACCAGCTGTCGACCATCAGCCCGACGCGCGTCAACATGATCCACGCCGCCGCGCTCCAGGCCGAGAAGAACGCCGTCGCCTCGACCGCCGACGACATCTCGCCCCCGCCCGCCGACCACTCGTCGTCCGTCATCGGGCGCGACGCCGACGCCGCCTCGTGGACCGCCGCGGGGCTCGCCGCCGTGCGCGCGGGCAAGGTCGCCGTCGTGCTCATGGCCGGCGGGCAGGGGACCCGCCTCGGGAGCTCGGCGCCCAAGGGCTGCTACGACATTGGCCTCGCGAGCGGCAAGAGCCTGTTCCAGCTCCAGGCCGAGCGCATCCGCCGCCTCGAGCTCAACGCCAACGCCGGCGCCGAGGGCAGCGCCGACAAGGGCGAGATCCCGTGGTACATCATGACGAGCGGGCCGACGCGCAAGCCGACCGAGGCCTTCTTCGAGGAGCACGACTACTTTGGCCTCCGCAAGGACAACGTCGTCTTCTTCGAGCAGGGTGCGCCTCTCTCTCTCTCTCATTCTCTTCGAGCGAGTCACTGACACGCTGCACGCTGCGCAGGCGTCCTCCCGTGCCTTACCGACGACGGCAAGGTGTTCCTCGACTCGCCCGCCTCGGTCGCCGTCGCGCCCGACGGCAACGGCGGCCTGTACGCCGCCCTCCGCGCGCCCCTCCCGTCCTCGGACCCCTCCTCCTCGGTCCTGTCGGACCTCGCGCGCCGCGGCATCGCCTACGTGCACTGCTACGGCGTCGACAACTGCCTCGTGCGCGTCGCCGACCCGACCTTTGTCGGCTACTGCGCCGAGCGCACCGCCGACTGCGGCGTCAAGGTCGTCAAGAAGACGGACCCGCTCGAGAGCGTCGGCGTCGTCGCCGTCAAGCACGGCAAGTACGCCGTCGTCGAGTACTCGGAGATCTCGCCCGCCATGGCCAAGCAACGCACGCCCGAGGGCGACCTCGCCTTCCGCGCGGCCAACGTCGCCAACCACTTTTTCTCGCTGGCGTTCCTCGAGCGCGTGTGCGCGCTCGACGAGGCCCAGATGCCGTTCCACGTCGCGCGCAAAAAGATCCCGCACGTCGACCTCTCGTCGGGCGCGCTCGTCAAGCCCACGACGCCCAACGGCATGAAGCTCGAGCTGTTCGTGTTTGACGTGCTCGCGCTGGCCGAGCGCTGTGCGCTCCTCGAGGTGGACCGCGCGCGCGAGTTTTCGCCGCTCAAGAACGCCCCCGGCGCGGGCGTCGACTGCCCCGAGACGAGCGTCCGGGACCTCGGGCGCGAGCACAGGCGGTGGCTCGAGGCGGCCGGGGCGAGCGTCGAGCTCGAGCTCGAGAAGGAGGGCGAGGGCGAGGGCGAACGGGTCGAGCTGAGCCCGCTCGTGAGCTATGCGGGCGAGGGGCTCGAGCGCGTCGAGGGGCGCAGGATCGTGCGCGGGGGCGTCGTCGAGAGGGTCGAGGACCTCGACGCGCTGTGTGCGTGAGTCGGGAGAGGGGCGGGCGCGCGACGAGCGCTGGCATAGACACTCGGCGGCGGGCGTAGCTCTCCCTCCTCTCCCTCTCGTTGCTCTCGCAACAGCAGGTCTCTCTCCTTCTCCTCTCTCTCGTGCTCGACGAGCATCTCGTCGAGATGTGCCGCTTTCTAGCACCCGCTCGCAAGCGAGAGAGAGAGAAGAAGAAGAAGAACTGCCCACAGACGCCTTTTGGCATTGCGTCACCGCCCCACGCCCCGCCCGCTCGCCCAAACAGCTACAGCACGCTCGCCCGCTTACGTCCTGTGTGCACAGAGGGTGCGAGGGTGAGCAGGAGGGCGCACAGGGACGAGGAGAGGCTCTGGGGACGCACAGCTTCGAGTAGCGATCCTCGTCGAGGCGGTAGCCGACGACGTGCCTCCTCCCCACCATTTCTCCGATCTTGAAGATGCCGTAGGCCTCGACAGCGTACAAGAGGACCTTCTTGTAGGCTCCGGAGCTGTACATCTCGCTCCAGAACGACATGTGGGGGGCGTTCTGGGCAAACTGGCGGACTGGGAAGGCGGGAGGAGGGGGTTGGAGGCGTCGACGAGAGGATCGTGAGAGAGGGCATGACGGTGAGAGAGTCAGTACCCTGTGCGAGACGAGGCGGGAGAGAGCGCGCAGGACGAGCGACGGACAGGTGTACGAGACCTGGGCGAACGACGGGGGCGACATCTTCTCGGCGACGTAGACCTGCTTGGCGAGCTCCTTTGCGACCTGGGCCTGTGAGGGTGGGGTGCAGGGTCGCGTGGATGGCGAGGCGGGGTGAGCGGGTGATGAGGAGGAGGAGGAGGAGGAGGAGGAGGAGGGAGAGAGGTCAGCCGGGGAAGGAGCATGACGACGGCGGCGAGGGGTGGCGCACGTTGTAGACGACGGGCTCGCGGTAGACTGTAGCAGGTGCAGGCGTCAGTGCTGTGCTGCGTGTCGAGCGTGGTGCCCTGTGGCCGGCCGGCGTCACCCGACGGCGAAGAGGACGAGGACAGGGCGAGGGCGACTCGAGGGGGACTGACCGCCGAGGAGGCCCGAGACGCGGTTCGAGACGCCCTGGATGGCGTTGGAGGCCGACTGCTGAGCCTGTGCGGCGGCCTGCTGGGCCTTGTGGGCTGCGCCCTCTGCCGTGGCCTGGGCCGAGTTGGCGGCCGAGGACGACGAGGCGTGGCGGACCTGGGCGCGGAGAGCCGAGCGGGCAGTCGAGAAGAGCATGGCTGCTGGTGGCGGGCGTGGGTGTGGGTCGGCGGGAGAGGGAGGCGAGGTGGGACGGCGCTGCGATCTGGCTCGGAGGCGAGCGAGACGAGCTTCCCCTGGGCTCTCCTTCTCCTCGTCCTCCTTCCTCTTACTCACTCTGCCTAGCTCGCTTCCTGCTCGTCTCACCTGCACCGTCGCTCTCCCTCTCCACTCGGTCAGTCTCTCCTCTCCCACCGACTCACTCATCGCGCACCCCCTCCTCCTCCCACGGCCACGACGAGAACGTTTACTTGACCCTTGAGCGGGCACCATGCATGACTCGCTCTGCGCCCGCCCGCCTATGTGGGACCACATCCATACACACAATACACTGAAAATCCTGAGCCACCCACCTCGCGCGCGACCGACCAGCAGACCACCGTCCTCGTCGAGCCAGTTCACTGACTCTCGCTCCTCGTTGCGCCGCACACAGCTCTTCTCGCCCGCACATCTCCTCGGCGCACTGCAGCCTCGTGCCCATGCTCAACGACCTGCCGTCGCCGCCTCGAACGAGCTCTCGAGGGGCTCTCGCCGGCAGACTCGCCCCGCTCGACCTCGACCTGGAGCGTCGTGCTCTCGACCCGCTCGCCCAGGAGCTCCACCACAGCGACCGCCTCGACATCGCCGCCAGCACCAAGGCTCTCATACGTGCCTCGTCGTGAGTCTGCGCCCTCTGCCCGTCCTCCCCCTCCCCCTCCCCTCCTCGCCCACGTCCCCCTCGGCCATGATGCTCTACGATTAGTCTTACTGCTCAGCCGCAGCCCCTCACGGGGACCTGCCGTTGATGACACTCTTTGTGGCAAGATGCCGCTGAGCCCTCACCTCCCCTCGTCATCGTCGTCGACGTTCGACCGCTCGCCGCACGCGCACGCACCTCGAGCTCGAGATGAGCGTTTGGGACGGCAGCGCTGACGCACCCCGTCGACGCACACAGGCTCGCGTACCTCCCGACAGCCGCCGCGATGCACTGCGCCTCGTGTCATGCGCTTCGCGCCGTCTCTGCAACGACGTTCCCCTCTTCTCCCGATTCTCGCGCGCCTCTTCGGCCGAGAGTAGCCTCTCCGTCACGAGCGAGAGCGCGTCGCCCTGGTCGGCACGACGGTCTCGATGTCGTGCTGTACGTCTCAAGGGCTGCAGGACGACGAGAGCAGGTTCAAGTCGAGCGGAGCGGACTCGGGACGAGAGCGAGCAGAGGTAGAGCTCCAGCGTGTCTGCCTTACGAGCATCCCTTGCAGAGAGAAGAGAGCAGCAGTGCTGCTGTGCGATCAGCTTGGCCGTGCGAGCGAGTCGTGGCGGTGCGTCGAGAGCGACTCCGCCGTGAGCGCGTGAGCGAGCGGAGCGGAGAGCGACTCGTCGCTGTCCCAGCCCCGCGCTCGTCCCCTCGCCTCGTCTGCCCCGTTCTAGCTCTAGGGCCGCTCGCCAGCAGGACTCGACATGGTGCGTCCCCCGTCCGCCCCCGCCCGAGCCGAGCTGACCTCGCCCCCTCCGCCCCATCAGCCCATGCTCACGAACGACGTCTCCAAGCACGGCATCCACCGCAGGATCGACGCCCTTGCGACCAGGCTCCGAAGAAGGTGCGTTCCCGCGCCCTGCGGCCCACCGCGCACGCCGCTGACCCAGTGCCGCTCGTCCCCCGCCCGCCCGCCTGCAGGCAGCTCATCGGCTCGAGGGAGGTCGCGCTCGAGGTCATCCGCCTGTTCCGCGAGGTGGTCGCGAGCGCCAAGTTCAGCTCGTTCGAGCAGCTCGTCGCGCACCTGGACGAGGTCGGCAAGGTGCTGCAGGAGGCGGGGCCGAAAGGTGCGTCTCCCTCTCGCTCCCTCTCACGGACCTCGCTGCTGACCTGCTCGAGTCGCCCCGCCCGCCCGCAGAGCTCGTCGTGACGAGCATGACGCGGCGCATCTGCATGTTGATCCGCGAGGAGTACCAGACGGCGCTTGCCAACCACCTCGACGAGGCGCCCTCGTCCCCCTCGGGCTCGCACACGCCGACCGTCCCGCCCGAAACGCCGTCCCTCAACCGCGACCTCGGCAGCAGCTCGTACTACGGCGAGCACGACCTTGGCGCGCGCGCACCGGGCGCCGCGCTCGGCAGCTTCTTTGACCTCCTCGGCCACAAGCCCGCGCCGCCCGCCGCAGGGGCTGCCCCGCCGAGCGCGCTCGCGCCCGGGGCGGCCAGCTTCGGGTTCAACTCGGCCGCGACGACGCCGGCGTCGTCGGCGCCCGCGTCGCCCGTCCAGGGCCAGTCGCCCTCGTCGTCGCAGGTCCTGCAGCGCCCGAACCCGCTCCTGTCGACCTACTCGACCTCGAGCCTCGGCGACGGCGGCTCGTCGGCGACGCTGGGTGCGGCGCTCCCGAGAGAGCACGAGTTTTCCAAGCGGAGCTTCTACCTCAAGCCCGTCTTTATCGAGGCGATCCAGGAGCTCATGGACGAGGTCGAGATGACGTACCGCAGCGTCGGCGAGCAGTCGACGGACCACATCCACTCGGGGTGCGTCCTCCGTTTTCCGTTCCTCTCCTTCGTCGCGCAAAGGTGCTGACTCGCGAACGTCGCCCGCAGCGAGTTCATCTTGACGATCGGGCACTCGAAGACGGTCGAGGCGTTCCTCAAGCACGCGGCGCGCAAGCGCAAGTTTACCGTCATCGTCGCCGAGACGGCGCCCTCGTGCGCTCCTCGTCCCTGTCACGCTCGCCCCCCTCGCCGCCGCCACTGACGCTCGCACCCCTCCTTTCCTCCTCGCGCGACAGCTTCTCCGGCCGCACGCACGCCCTCGCCCTCTCGTCGGCCGGCATCCCGACCATCCTCATCCCCGACTCGAACATCTTTGCGCTCCTGCCGCGGTGCAGCAAAGTGGTCGTCGGCCCGCACGTCGTCCTCGCCGACGGCGCCCTCCTGTCGCTCTCGGGCTCGCTCCCGCTGTGCCTCGCCGCCAACCGCATGCGCGTCCCCGTCGTCGCCGTCGCGGGCATGTTCAAGTTCTCGCCCGTGTACCTGGGCGAGGCAGACTGGGGCATGCGCGACCTCGGCAGCCCAGAGGTCGTCCTCGCGAGCACCGAGCGGTGCGTCCTCGATCCGCTCGAGCGCCTCGGCGAGCAGGACGCAGAGGAGACAGAGGTGCTCAACCCGTACTACGATGTCGTGCCGGCCGACCTCGTGAGCTTGTACATCAGCAACCTGTGCGTCGTCGTCGTCGTCCCTCTCTCTCCTCTCGTCAGGACGAGCCCCTGACCCTCCCGACGCGCTCTCTCTCTCTCTCCGTCTCTCTCTCGCTCGCAGTGGCGGACACCCCTCGTCGTTGCTGTACCGCCTCCTCAACGACATGTACGGCGCGCAGTGACCTCCTGCAACCCGCACTCTACCTCCCTCGCTCTCGGCGCTCGACCGTGAGAGACGGACAGCGAGAGCGGGCCAGGCTCGTGACCTTCTCGCACTCTCGGAGAAGGCGTCGAGAGCGACCTGCTCGGCGTTGCAGCCCCCTCAGCCCTCAGCTCGACCTCCGCCTCCCTCCCCCGCTCAGCCCGTCCGCACCTCGACGACGCCCCTTGCGCCGCTCTTGACGCCCTTGTACACGCTGTACGGCTCGCCGACGAGCTTGAGCGCGCTGATGCGCAGGCCCGAGAAGGCCGTCGAGGGCGTCGAGAACGTGACGGTGAACGCGGGCGGCTTGCGCGAGTCGGGCGAGCTGCGGGCGGGTCCGGGCGTCAGCTCGAGGAGAGGAGAGAGAGAGGGGAGGACGGAGGAGGGAGCTCTGGGCGACGCACGCAAAGTACTGACCCGAGAGCACGGCGGGCCGGTCCGTCGCGCCCAAGCTGTCGATCCGCCACACGAGCACCTGCCGCTCCTCGCTCGCGCCGCCCCCGCCGCCGTGCGCGCCCTCGCCCAGCTCCAACTCGCTGACGACCTCCCACGCGCCCGCACCGCCGCCGACGGCCCGCCCGCCCTCGTCGCGCAGGTACGCCCCGCCGCTGAGCGTCGCCTGGAGCGCGCTCGCGCCCCTCGCGAGCGGGACGCGCACCTCGATGTCGCGCAGCGGGTGCGTCGGGCTCGCGCGCGAGGTGAGGGTGATGTCGAGCGCGGCGCCGAGGGGCCCGTGGGTGAGCGAGGAGGAGAGGGTGAGGGGGAGGAGGGCGAGCGCGAGGGCGGGCGAGGAAGAGGGGGGCGTGTGGAGGAACGAGAGGAGGGGGAAGGTGCCGTCGGCTGCGGGGGAGGGGGCAGCCTGCGTCAGTCGATGAGCGAGCCGAGGGGACAGGGGGAGGTCGAGGGAGACGCCGAGCCGCACGAGGGACAAACGACACGACGCGGTCCTTCTTCCAGCGCGCGTACCGCACGCAGCTGTGGAACGCGCAGCTCTCGTCGAGGACGCTCGGGTCGGTAAAGTGCAGCGCGAGGTCGGGCATGCCGCTGAGGCGCGAGCGGCACGAGAGCGTGCCCGCGATCGACGCGGCGAGGGGCGAGCCCGAGGGCGAGAGGGTGAACGACAGCGTTTCCGACAGGTCAAAGTCTGCGAGGGAGGCGAGTCACGGGTCAGTCGGGTGCAGGGAGGAGGACCGGGGAAGGAGGGGACGGACAGATCTCGTTCGAGGCGTACTTGATGCCCTGTCGCCGCCACGGCAAGGGCGACGCGATGAGCGCGTTGGCCGTCGTCTGCGGCGGGATCATCGTGATGCTGCGCGCGCACACACCGTGTCAGGGCGGGTTGTCGAGCGAGGCTGGAGGAGGGGCACGCACCCTGCCGCGGTCGCGGCGTTGAGGGCGACCTTGAGGAGCTGCGAGTCGGGCGGGACGACGAGCTCCTTGAGCTGCGACGCCTGCGAGAGCTGCGGGCGGCCGCCGGCGACCATCTCGTGCAGGAGGGCGAGGATGACGTCAAAGTTGTCCTGTGTGGGCGCGCGAGCGAGGGGTCAGCCGGTGCGAACACAAGGAGGGAACAGGGGAGGAGGAGCGCACCTTGAGGCTGCCCTCGGTGACAGGGCCGACGATGTAGGCTTGCAGGACCTCGTGGAGCTCGGTGAGGAAGGTGAGCGGGACGAGCGGGTCGACTGTGCGAGGAGGGAGGTGAGCGAGGAGAGCCCGAGTGGGGGAGGAGCTGGGAGGAGCGAGGGCCCGGACGCACTGTCGCGCGAGACGGGGGCGATGTAGCGCAAGCCGTTGCGCTGAATGTGGCACACTGCGACGCCCGTCGGGCCTGTGCGCCTCGAGCTGCTGCCGCGACGAGCCGAGTCGGCCCAGGGCTGGTCGTCGTCGTCGTCGGCATCTTGATCCGAGTCGGTGTCGCCTTGTGCCGGGTCGGTGGTAGATTGGGGTGCAGTTACCCACACGACTGGGTGCGAGGCCTGGACGGCAGCATCGATGGCGAGCGCGGTCGAGAGGGACGAGGGGAAGTGGGTCGCGAGGATGCGGCGTCTGCAAAGGGGGACAAGGGTGAGCCTGTGGGTGGGTCGTAGATGAGGCCGATCACTGCGCACCCTTGGAGGTCGGTGATGGCAATCCCCTCCATCGTCGTCGCTGTTGTCGAGGCGACGAGAGCGAGGCGGGGAGAGCGACGACGCGCCCGCCCCTCTCCGACCCGCTCCACACCCTCCAGCTCACCGAGGGCTGCCCTGGACAGCTCAGCCTCGCTCGGATCGACTCTACCGACCACCCTCGCCCCACCCGCGCTCCAACGAGCTCGCTCGACCTCGTCCCCACCTCGAACACCCGCCTTCATCTCCCCGCGCCCACAACTCGGCGCTCCACCCCCGAGCGCGCGCCGGGCATGGCCGCAGACGCCCTCGAGGACCCCTTCAACCCCTCGACCGCACCCGCAACAAAGGCAGACCTCGCCCCGCCAGGCCCGCTCGTCAAGGCCCACCGCCCGACCCTCACCACCCTCCTCTCGACCGCCGACCTCGACCAAGCACACCGCGACCAAGATGCGCACGACCTCGACCTCCCGCTCGCCCCGGCCCTGAGCCACGACGTCCTCACCGGGCCAGACTGGGACGCGAGCGCCTTCCTCCTCGAGCGCCGACACACGCCCCTCGACGACCTGCGCTCCGAGCTGCGCGCCTACCTCGCCACCCTCCGCACCTCGCTCGTCGGCGTCATCAACGAGGAGTACGAGGCCTTTATCGGCCTCTCGCTCGGCCTCAAGCACGCCAACGTCGCCCAGTCGCTCGCCACCATCCGCAGGCCCGTCCTCTCGATCCGCGGCGAGGTGACGCGCGTCCGCGGCGAGCTCGACGACATGCGCACCGAGATGAGCCGCGTCCTCGACGAGCGCAAGGAGGTGCGCGAGAGCAAGGCCATGATGCGCCGCCTCTTGTCGACCGAGGACGCCGTCGACAAGGTCGAGGGCCTGCTCCGAGTGGGCGACGGCGCCGACAAGGAGCGCAGCCTCGACCTGTGCGTCCTCGTTCTTCTCCTGCGCACGACGAGGCTCTGTGACTGACTCTCATCGTGCTCCACGCACAGGTCGGTCGACTCGCCCGCCAAGCGGCTCGAGCGCGTCGCGAGCGAGTACACCCACATGCGCTACCTCGTCGAGCGAGCCGGCGACCTCCCCTTTGTGCATTCTCTCCGGCCTGTGCGTCCCTCTCTCCGTCTCTTCGTGCCCGCGCCACGTCCTGACGCCTCCGCGGGCCCCGCAGCGCATCGACCGCACCACGTCGGCCCTCCACTCGGACCTCTCGTCCCTCCTGTCGGCCATCCTCGCCGGCTCGCCCTCGTCGCCCTCGTACCGCGACGAGCTCACGACCGCCCTGCGCACGTTTGCCTCGCTCGGCCTCGTCGACAAGGCCGAGGACCTCATCCGGAACGAGGTCGTGCGCCCGTTTGCGAGGCGCGTCATCCACCGCGACGCGCTCTCGTCGGCCGCACCCGCGCCCGCACCCGCAGCAGGCGCACGCGCCGCACCGGCGTCGCACGCCGCGCACGTCCCCGTCCCGTACCGCCTCGAGCCGCTCCCCGTCCCGAGCCCGACCGACGCCTCGTCCTCGTCCTCGTCCTCGTCCGCGTCGACGAGCGGCGCGCCGCAGCTCGCCGCGCTGTACAACCGCGTCCTCGACTTTGTCGCGACCGAGTGCGGCGTCGTGCTCGACGTCGCAGAGCGCGCGCTCGCCGACGTGGCGGTGCCCGTGCCCGTCGTGTCGGCGGGGTCGGCGAGCGCGAGCGAGGGCGGAGAGGAGGAGCGTGAGGACGACGAGCGCGTGCACGGGTTCGAGGTGCTCGCCAACGTCGTCGTCGACGAGGTCGCGACGGCGCTGATGGGCGAGCTCGGGAGCGTCGTCTTTGCGGCGGGACGGCCGGCCGTGTTCCATCAGGTGCGTCCCGAGCGCCTCAGCTTCGCGCCCGTTTCTCGTGCTCCTGCCCGAGACGCTGACGCTGCTCGTACTTGTACTCGGGACGCAGAACTACCTTCTTACAACGGCCCTCATCTCTCGCCTCGAGTCCCTCTCGCCCACCCTCCCCCGCCTCGCCTCCCTCCGCGCGCACCCCTCGCTCGTCGCCCTCCTCAGGCGCTTCCAGCTCCCCGTTTATTTCCAGCTGCGCCTCAAGGACGCCGTCACGCACGTCGAGCGCGCGTTCGACGTCGGGAGCGCGAGCGGCGGCGGCGCGGACGGGTGGGTCATGAGCGAGAGCGAGGCCGTGTGCAGGGCCGTCGCGAGGTGCTGGGACGACGAGGTGTGGCTCGAGGAGCTGTCGGGAAGGTTCTGGAGGTTGACGCTGCAGGTGCGTGGGGCTCGCCGACTTTCTCGGTCGTCCCTCACGTCTCGAGGGCTCGGCACTGATACATCCACCGGCTCCGCCACGCACAGATCATCAGCCGGTACCGCACGTGGCTCAACGACAACGTGCCGCGCTACGTCCTGCCGTCGAGCCCGTCCAACGCCAACCTGTCCGGCCTCGAGGGCGACCGCAGCCGAGTGCGTCCTCTCTCTCCCCCTCTCTCTCCTCCCTTCCTGAGCTGACGCCTGCTCCCTCTTTCTCTCTACAGCTCGCTCCCTCGGCCAGCAGTACCCGTCCGGGCACGCCGAGCAGCACGCCCGTCGCCGGGACCGACGACGTTTCGGAGGAGACGACGCTGCGGCAGCTCACGGTGCTCGTCGCCGACGCCGTCACGATGGAGCGCCGCATCATGGAGCTGTTCGAGACGAGGATCCGGGCCAAGCTGCCTGGAGGAGACGACGCCGATGCCGCAGGTGCGCCCTCTCGCTCTTTCTTCGAAGACCCGCTCGGGCCTCTCATGCTGACCCGCCTGCTCTCTCACTCTCCACTCCCGCAGACGTCATGCGCGAGTCGCTCTCGGCCCTCACCTCGCTCGTGCCGTCGCTCTCGTCGCAGATCACGACGATCCTCGTCAAGCGCTCGGTCGAGCCGCTCAAGCTCGTGCGCTCGGTCGCGAGCCAGGTCCGTGCGTCGACCCGCAAGGGCCCGAGCGAGCCGAGCTACTTTGTGCACTCGATCCTCAAGGAGCTGAGGGCGTACGCGGGCGGGCCGGGCAGGGTTGTCGACGACGAGACGAGGAGGAAGTGGGCGACGGTCGTCGTCGAGGACATTGCCGGGCGGTGCGTCCCTCTTTCTCCCTCGCTCCTGCGCTCACTCGATACAGGGTCACTGACGACTCGCCCGATGCCCGCAGGTACGCCGCCATCCTCTCGACGCAGAAGAAGACCGAGGACTCGCTCCGGTGGCTCAAGAAGGGCCGCCAAGGCCTCAGCTTCTTCGGCCGCGCCGCGTCGAGCGCCTCAGCCGACGACGGGCCCTCGGACGACGAGCGCGTCAAGGCCCAGATGCAGATGGACGTCGAGGCGCTCGCGAGCGACGCGGTGGCGCTCGGGGTCGAGGTCGACGCGAGCGAGGCGTTCCAGGCGCTCAGGAGGGCGACGGTCGGCGAGGGCAAGGACGAGGGCAAGTAGATCGTCTGGGTGCAGTGCAGGGCCCGTACTTTGGTTTGCGACGGCGCGAGAGAGCGGCGGCTCGAGGTCGAGCGAGAGCACCGTGCACTCGCCTTCTCAGTTTTGCGAGCTGGGAGCTGCTCTCGCTCTCTGAAGGTGTACTCGACAGGGCTGCACGGCGCAGAAGCTGTGTAACAGCTCCTGTGGAAGAGGCTTCCCCCCACCTCCGCCTCATCAGCGTCCTCGTCCTCCCCCCGAGCTCTCCTCTCCTCCTGAGCACACGCTCGCCCTCGCCGCCCGGCTCACCATGTCCCGGCGAGCTGCAGGGCTGAGCTCACTCGAGCGGTACCTCGACCAGTCGCAGTCGTACAACTCGCTCGGCACCTCGCTCGCCGCCCAGCAATCCGCCTCGCTCTCGTCCCAACTCGCCACGTTCCAAGCCGCCCTGTCGACCTTCTCGACCCAGCACCGCGCCAAGATCCTCGGATCGCCCTCGTTCCGGTCCCACTTCTCGCAGCTGTGCGCCGAGCTCGGCGTCGACCCGCTCGGCGGCGGCGCCAAAGGCCTGTGGGACAAGATCGGCGTCGGCGACTGGTACTATGCGCTCGGCGTCCAGGTCGTAGACGTGTGCCTGCGCGTGCGCGAGCGCAGCGGCGGGCTCGTCGCCCTCGACGAGGTCATCCGCGAGGTGGTCAAGCTGAGGGGAGGAGCAGGCGGCGGCGGCGGCGGCGCGGCGGCGGGCAAGGGCGGCGGCAAAAAGGGCGCAGGCAGCGCAGCGGCGACTACGACGAGCGAGGCGCTCATCACCGAGGCCGACGTGCAGCGCGCCATCGAGGCCCTCGAGCCGCTCGGGTGCGGGTACGCCATCCTGTCGGTCGGCGGCAAGAAGGTCGTGCGGTGCAGCCCGGGCGGGCTTGACCGCGACTCGCTCGTCGTCGTCGAGGCGGCGTCGGCCAACGGGCGCGGCGTCGTGACGCGCGACGACGTGCAGGCGTTTACGGCGCGCAACGAGGGCGCCGTGCCGTGGGACTTGGACCGGGTCGAGCGCGCGCTCGACAAGGCGCTCATGGACGACGGCATGGTGTGGCTCGACGAGCAGCCTGGGTCGTCGACGCGCGAGTACTACGCCCTCGGCCTCTTCGTCCTCGAGTAGGTCAATGCGCGAGTGGTTCTCCTTGGTGCGTCCTCGCTCCTCTCTTTCGCTTGTCCTTCACGTCCTGACCTTCCTGTTCACCTTCGCAGTCGTGCCCTCCCCCCCGTACCCGTCCTGTTGTTGCAATACTAGCCGTCGTCGACTTCCTCCCACCGGCTCGCGAGCTGTGCGCCGCCGGCTCACCTCGCCACCGCTCTTCCGCTCCCGGCTTCCTCGTTCCTCGGAGCCTGCGAGCATGCCGGGGGCACGAGACTTTGCTGGGTTGGCCGAGCGAGCGAGAGAGAGCTGACGAGAGCGCGAGAGAGCAAGCCGGCCGCGGCTCGGAAAGTCGCCTCAGCGGCTCGGGCAGGCGTTGCTTACGTGAGGGCTCGAGCTGTACAAGCCGTTGTGCGACGACGAGAACACCGGACGACCCGACCTCTTTGACCGGTTTCCGGCATCGGCGGGCCGCGGCGCGGGGGAGACGAGCCGAGTCGAGCTGTCGCCCTCCCCTTCTCTCGCTCCCCACCTCTACCCGTTCAGCACACACACGACCATGTCTGGCCTCATCTCGTCCACCATCGACTCGATCCGCGGCACGGGCAAGAGCAAGCTCCTGCGCAAGAGCCCCGACGATGGTGCGCCCCTCGCCCACCGGCCTCCCCGCGCAGCCTCGACGGCACGCACGCTGACCCTGCCCTCGCGTGCACCCAGTCGTCATCACCATGGCTGCCCGCACGCCCATGCAGCGCGCGCGCAAGGGCGGCTTCAAGGACATGAGCGTCCAGGAGCTCCTCATTGCCTTCTTCAAGGTGCGCCGGCATCCTCGCGTCCTGCCTGTGCGGTCCTGTGCTCACGCCCATCGTGTGCGCAGACGGCCATTCCCGAGATGAAGATCGACCCGGCCCTCATTGGCGACATCACCGTCGGTGCGTCGTCCTTCTCCTCGAGCGGCGCCACAACCACGACTCGAGCTGACGTCGACTCGGTCCTGCAGGCACCGTCCTCCCGCCCAAGGCGCCTTACGACGCTCGTGCGGCGGCTCTCGCGGCTGGCATCCCCGACACGGTCCCCCTCCAGATCATCAACCGGTGCGTGCGCCCTCACTCCCTCCCGCCTGCGCGACCTCGCTGACCCTCGCTCGCGCTCGCAGCTTCTGCTCGTCGGGCCTCATGGCCGTCTCGCACGTCGCTGGCCAGATCCGCAACGGCGAGATAGACATTGGCTTCGCCGTTGGCTTTGAGAGCATGAGCGCGACGTGCGTCCTCCTCTTCCTCGCACGAGCGCTCTCCTCTCGGCCGCAGCTGACTCTCTCCTCGCCTCCCTCACAGCCCGGACAGGGTACGCACGACGCCATGCCTCGAGCCAGAGGACCGCTACTGACGCTCTCGCTCTCGCAGGGCGCCGACAACTTTGCCGAGGAGGTCCTCAACCACCCGGTCGCCAAGGACACGCAGTACCCGATGGGCTGGACCTCGGAGAATGTCTCGAAGGGTGCGTTACTCTCTCAATCCGCCTGAGCTACCGCGACTGACACAGGTGGACTCGACGACAGACTTCAACATCTCGCGCGAGCGCATGGACGAGCTCGCCGCCATCTCGCAGCAGCGCGCCGCCCAGGCTCAGGCCTCGGGCCTCTTCGACAAGGAGATTCTTCCGATCGAGTCGCTCCAGCTCCCGTCGACGCCCGCCGCCGCCGGCGGCCCGACGCCGCAGCGCACCAAGGTGCTTGTCACCAAGGACGACGGCATCCGCCCGGGCACGACCAAGGAGGCGCTCGGCAAGATCCGCCAGGCGTTCCCGCAGTGGGGCAACGGCACGACGACGGGCGGCAACGCGAGCCAGATCACGGACGGCGTCGCGGGCGTCCTCCTCATGACGCGCCGCCGCGCCGAGGAGCTCGGGCTCGAGATCCTCGGCAAGCACGTTGCGACGTCGGTCGCCGGTCTCCCGCCGCGCATCATGGGCATCGTGCGTCGCTCCTCGTAACTCCTTCTTGTCTCTGTGCGGCCGAAACTGACTCGTTCTGCGTCGTCGTCGACAGGGCCCCACCGTCGCCATCCCCAAGGTTCTCGAGCGCTGCGGCATCTCCAAGGACGACGTCGACCTGTGGGAGGTCAACGAGGCGTTCGCGAGCATGCTCGCCTACTGCATCGACACGTTCGGGCTCCCGCACGACAAGGTCAACGTCAAGGGGTCCGTGCACTCCCTCTCCTCGACTGGCTCCCCTTTCTCGCTCAAGGACCTGACCCTCTCTCTCTCCTCCTTTCGCAGCGGTGCCATCGCCCTCGGCCACCCTCTCGGCTGCGTGCGTCCTCGCTCCCGCTCCCCTCTCGCGCGCCGCTCGAGCCATCCACTGACTCGCTCGTCCTCCTCCTCTCCTCCTCGCAGACGGGCGCACGCCAGGTCGCGACGGGCCTGCACGAGATC
This sequence comes from Rhodotorula babjevae, assembly GCA_920104245.2. Lineage (NCBI taxonomy): Eukaryota > Fungi > Basidiomycota > Microbotryomycetes > Sporidiobolales > Sporidiobolaceae > Rhodotorula > Rhodotorula babjevae. The sequence continues at coordinate 854,666 of CAKKSZ020000015.1, forward strand.
CGCCGCCGCGGTGGCAAGGTCCTCGTCACGTCCATGTGCATCGGCCTCGGTGCGTCGTCGTCGTCGCCCTCTCTCCTCCTCTTTCTCGGCCTCGCTGACGCTCGTTCTCCTCTCTCAGGCATGGGCGCCGCTGCCGTCTTCGTCGCCGAGTAGCTCTCTGTACCTTGTCCTTGTCTTCGACCTTTTGCATTCGGAATCTGTGCGCAGTGCTCGAGCTAGCTTCGAGCGAGAGAAAGCGGGAGGAAGACCGGCCGGAAGTTTGGCAGGCGCGCGCTCGGCTCGAGCGCGGCCCTCCGACAGCAACGCGAGCACGTTACGCGTGCGCGACGACGAGCACGAGCGAGCTGGAAGAGCGAGACAAGGCCTCGGCGAGAGCGCACAGATCTCCCGCGCCGTCCGCCTCGTCTCGGGCTCGACCTTCTCACGCTGCTGGCACCTCTTGCACCGCGTGCTGCTGCCCCTCAGTCGCTCTCGGCTCGTCGAGCTCGCGCTGTCGTCGACTTGGCCGATCTCGCTGCTGTCTCTGCGGCCGCTCGGGCCTGCAGTCGAGCGGGTCGGGCGCGTTCGCTTCTCTCCAGGTCCGCCTCGCGCGAGGGTCTAGACGACGCTCTCGAGAGCGATCTGCTCGGTGCTGCAGATCGACTGAGCCGAGGGCGAGAAGGCGTGCGTGGGTGCACGGCCGCAGGACGAGGAAGACGGCGTCGCTCGAGAGGGGGGGGGGGGCGCGAGGAGGACTTCGAAAAAGCAGAGGAGGGGAGGCGATGCGCAGGCAACCGCAGTTCTCTCCGAGATCAGCACGAGCTCGACGAAGAGGAACACACAGCGAGGCGAGTGCGACGAGAGCCCGTCGAGGTCGCAGCACGGACCTCCTGCGGCCGTCCGCCTCCTCGCTCGCGACCGACCTTCTCAAGCTGCAGACGGCGCCTCGTGCTGCGCCTGCTCCGGCGCTCAGCCGCTCATGGCTCGTCAGCATGCTCTCTCATCGACCCGGCCGACTTCGCCGCCGTCTCTGCTCTCGACGACGCTCGAGCGACGCCTCGCGAGCAGGCGCACGGACCGGCGAGAAGGGGCACGAGCGCAGACACTTCTATTGACACGACACGAAGGTGTAAGGGTATTCTAGCTAAGCTGTCGGGCGCTGCTCGACTAGTCTTTGTGGATCTCGACGCCCTTGCCGGCGCCGCTGCGAGCAGAAGGGGGACGAGGGCGAGAGAGTCAGCGAACGTGCTTCTCGACGGAATCTACTCGGCACAATGGCGTCTCCTCGATGCTGCTGATGGATCGAGACGAGGTCGAGAAGGAGGGCGTCGATGCCGACGTGCAGAACGAGGAAGGACGACCTCGCTCGAAAGCGCTCGAGGGGTGCCGGAGAGGGCGAAGGAGGGATGGACGACGCACAGGGCATCCTTGATGGCACCGTAGAGGAGGAACTGACTGCTGACGAGGCCGGCCGTCATGAGCTGCGGGCGTCGAGGAACGAGCGTAACGAGTTTTGGGATCGAGGAGGGAGGTCAGCGAGTCGCTCCGCACGAGGCTCAGCATCCTCGGGACAAGTGTGTGAGACGAGGACGCACGATACGAGGTCCGAGGCCGGCAAAGAGTCCGAGCGGGCCCGCATCCTTGGCGAGGCGGATGAGCTTTGCCGTCGCGCTGCCCTTGCCGCCCTCGCCCTTGTTGATGCGGCTGTGCGGTCGACAGGAGTCAGCAGGATGATCGAGAGTGATCGAGAGCGACGAGGCGCACCTGAGGAGCGTGTCGGCGGGCTGCGAGAGGACGGCGGCGGCAACACCCTGTTTCGTGCGCACGGACCCATCAGCTCCGAATTGGCTCTAGGCAAGGGAGAGGGCGGCCGACGCACAGCGGTGATACCGCAGCCGAGCGTGATGCCCGTCTGCTCGGTCGCCGTCAGGTTGGCGCGCTTCGTCTCGCTCATCTGCTTGTAGACGGCCTCGTGCGCGAGCTCGTTGACGAGGAACTGGCCGACAGCGTCTGCGGACGAGGGCGGCCTGGCGTCAGCCCTGAAGAGGACAGTGGAGAGGAGAGTCCGAGAATTGCGACGCACAGGGGATCTGCTTGGCGAGGATCGGGACAAAGCCGGCGTACAGCTCGCGGAAGCCGCCCTCGGCCGCCATGCGCTTGAAGCCCGTCGCGAGGTTCGTCGCGTACTTGCGGTCGCTGACCATGCGGATGCGGACGGCCTCGGCAGGCGTGAGGAGGATGTCGGCGAAGAACTCGGCGATGGCGGCGCCGCCGAGGTAGATGGCGGTGCGGTGCTCGACGGCGGCCTCGTAGCTGCCCGCCATGTTGGCAAGCTGGCCCTTGAAGTACTCGTAGAGCATGAATTTGCTCCTGTAATGGTGAATGAAGAGAGGGCGAGGTGAGGAAGGTCGGCGAGGAGGGCAGAGGTCCGCGAAAAGAGGAGAGGTCGGCGAGGTCAGCAACCGCATTAAGCGAAGTCCTCACAGCGTCAAAAGTACGTTCGTGGACGCACCCGCCCTGCAGGAAATAGCCGACTGCCGTCGAGCCAAAGCCCGTAGCGAGGCCGCGCAGACCCTCCTCGGCGACGATGCTGCGGCCGGTGCCGACCATGCCGAGCTTCTTAAGTTGCGGCTCGAGCTGCACGGGTCGGAGGGCCAGCTCAGTCTACTGTGAAAGGTGTCGATGTCATCCCGGAGGCGGCGCACCTGCAGGGAGGGAGCAGGGTCAGCTCGAGAGCGCGGCGACGAGGCGGACGAGAGGGGGAGCGCACCTGCATGCGGGTCTTGACGACATCGATGGGGACCATTCCACCGTGCGACAGGATGCAGCATGCTGCGCCCGAGGCGAAGAACTTGGCGTAGCTGTGGCAGGGGGAGGCGGAGAGTCGAGTACGTCGAGGCGGGGTGGGGGGAAGAGAGGAGGGTCAGCCAGGAGCTCTCGTGGAGGTGCGCCTGCGCTCCGGCTGCTAGCTGCAGAGCTCTAGTACATCCTCGAGGGCTTGCGCTGCTACTCTGAGCCGAGGTGGGAGCCTGAGGGCCGGCCAAAGGTCTGATCGAGGTCGAGAGGGAGATGAGGGACTCACTCGACGCCGGTGAGGTTAGGCAGCTCAGGGATCGCAGGCGACATCTTGAAGAGCAGGCTCGAGCAGCTGGGGCGGCAAGCAGCAGTGCAGGACGCGAGGTGAGAGGTGGAAGCGGGCGCGGAGCTCGAGTTCGGCCACCGTCATGCCGAGGTGCAGATCCGGCCTCGGACGGAGCGAGCGCGTGAGACGGCGGTCGCGCACACGATAGACACGGATCCACAGAGCTACGATGACAACGAACGAGGACATACTACGACAAGAGAGAGACCCGGAGAAACTCTCCGCACGGCCCGCGCGCCCCGACCTCACGACGACCGCTTGCGCTCCTTGGCCGCCTTCTCCTTGCGGTACTCGGCGACAGCGACGCCCGTGCGCGCCTGGAGGCGCTTGAAGAGCGCGGGGCGGTACCCGAGCGCGAAGAGGACCTCGAGCCAGACGAAGAAGACGGCGAGGACGACGCTCTGCAGGAGAGAGTCGAGGAGCGCCGGTGCACGGCCCTCGAACTGCGCGAGGGCGTCAGTGGGCGCTCGTGGGAGGTAGGGGAGGTGTGAGAGGGACGCACTGCGCCGTGCCCGATGAACTGGGCGACCCAGCTCGCGACATGGGCGACGGCGGCGTACTTCATCGCCGCGTCGTGGTGGGTAAAGTACAGGACGTTCGAGTAGTGGCCCATGGCGAGCAGAATGGGTGCGTAGAGGAGCTGCGAGCGTTGGCGAAAGTCAGCTTCGAGCGGCTCGTGCGCAGAGAGGAGGAGAGGAAGGGGACGCACCCCGGCGACCGGCTCGAGCAGGACAAAGTAGGTGGCGTTCGCCAACGCCCACAGGAAGGGGAACGTGAGGTCGACGCCAAAGTGGTGGCCGACGAGGTCGACGTCAAAGTGGGCGAGCGACTTGGCGGCGCCGGGGATGCCGTGCGCGAGGACGAGGGCCGAGGCGAGGATGGTCGGGACGCAGAGGACGTGGATGAGGACGTTCTTCGTGTTGGTGTGGTACGAGGCCTGTGTGAGCGTTCGAGGTGGTCAGCTGTCTGTAGTGCTGGCACGCCCGGCTGTGCAGCCCTCCTCGAGGTCCCGCCGGCGACCGGCAACAGCTCGCCCTCCCGTCAACCTCGAGCGGCGTCCGTGCCGTCGCTTCATCCAGCTCATAGTACCTCCTCGGCTCGGTACACGACGGCCGGCGGGCTTGCGAGGCCTGCGGCCCCGGTGGAAAGGCGGCGGGCGATGAAGTGGGGAGGAGACGGCGAGGGACAGGGATGGCGAGCGAGGGGGCTCACGTAGAAGCTGAATTGGTCCTCGAGGTTGAGAAGCTTGGAGCGAGGCATCTTGGTGGTAAGGCGGGGAGAGCGAGGACGAAGAGAGCGAGAGCCGAGGATGCCGGGGTTGCTCCTCGACCAACACCATGCTCCGCACGACGACAGCGAGCGTGGCCAAAGCGCTCCTGCGCAAGCCGCCACTACTATCAGCAGTCCGGCCCGCCTCTCGCCTGGCTCGGCGTCGCCGTTCCCACCCCGCCCCTCCGCCTCCTTCCTCATCTCCGCCCTCCTCGACCGCCTCACCGCCCGCAGCCCGCCCCGACGAGCCAGTGCCGCCACAAGCTCTAGCCGTGCATGAGCCGCCCTCTCCACCCGCGCAAGCCACCGTCGAGGTCCCGCACGATGAGCAGGGCGTCATCGACCGCAGCAGCGGCAGCTGGGTCGAGCCGCTCAAGGCCCTCCTCTCGCAGCCCTCGATCGTCGTCGCACGGCAGCTCGAGCCCATGAACATCTTTCTCGGGTGGGAGGAGTCCAACAAGTACCAGCTCAACGCGCCCGACGGCGCCATCCTCGGCTACCTCCTCGAGGAGGAGGCGTCCATCGTCGGCACCATGTCGCGCCAGCTCCTGCGCACCCACCGGCCCTTCCGCGCCATCGTCATGAGCCCCGCAGGCGACGTCCTCTTGCGCATACGGCGGCCCTTCAGCTGGATCAACTCGCGCATCTACGTCTCGACCCCGACCTCGTCGTCGTCCACCTCGGCACGCGACGCCAAGGACGAGCTGCAGCGCCTCGAGGCGCCCGGAGCACCTCCTCCCTCGACGGCTCTGACCACGGCGAGCGCACCCGAGGCAAGCGACGAGGGCGAGGTCATCGGCGAGGCGCAGCAGGAGTGGGCCCTCATGCGCCGGCGCTACAACCTCTTCCTGCGCCGCGGCGGCGACAACGGCGGCGACGGCGAGTTCGACCAGTTCGGCCGCATCGACTCGGGATTCCTCGCGTGGGACTTTACCGTCCGCGACGAGGCCGGCGCGCCGATCGGCAAGATTGACCGCAACTTTGCCGGGTTCGGCCGCGAGCTCTTCACCGACACGGGCCAGTACGTGCTGCGCTTCGACTCGGTCGTCGACGAGCTCACGAGCCGGCTCGAGGCGCCCCAGGGCCCGGCGGGCTTGCTCTCGAGCGGCTCGTCCGTCCCGGCGACGACGACGGCGGGAGCTGCGCCGGGTACTGCCGTCGAGCCCGTCGCAGCGGCGTCGTCGTCGTCGACGAGCGGTGCCGCGTCGCACGACTTCGCGCTGGCCGAGCGCGCGCCGGCGCTCCCGCTCGACCATCGAGCTGTCCTCCTCGCCTCGGCCGTCAGTGCGTCTCTCTGTCTCTTTCTCTCTCTCTCGCCGCCGCGCCTCGTGCCTGCTGCCGACCGCTCGATCCACAAGCCTGACATTCTCACCCTCCGAATTCCCCTCCCCTCTCCTCCTTCCTCACCCTTCTCCTCCCGCTCGGACCCCTCCTGCGCAGCGATCGATTTCGACTACTTCACGCGCCAACGCGGCGGCCTCCTCGGCGGCGGCGGGGGCATGTTCATGCCCATGCCCATGGGCGGCTTTGGCGGCGGCGGCGGCGGTGACGGTGCAGCCGAGGGCGCAGAAGGCGCAGAGGGCGCCGAGGCCGGCCGGGTCCAGGGCGAGCCCGACGCACCAGGCCCGCTCCCCTCGAGCGAGCGCGACCCGTCCGAGCCCGAGTACGGCTCGGGCTCGCTGCGCCCCGGCTCGGGGGACTCGGAGTTTGCGCCCGAGGATGGCGAGGTCATGCAGGACCCGTGGGCGACGCAGGACCAGGGCGCGGAGGAGGGCGGGACGTGGGGGTGGAGCGACCTGTTCGACAACGACGGCGATGGAGGCGGCGGAGGAGGTGATGGCGGCGGGGACTGGTAGATGAGGAGGAGGAGGAGGACGAGACGAGGAGGCCCTTGTTGTCGTAGCGCACCGCTCTCTCTCGCTCGCGCCCTCGAGCTCCCTTTCGAGAGGCAGTCGCTCGATAGCAGGTCTTATTTTCACGTCGTTCGCCGCTCCTCGTCGTCCTCGAGCTACTGCTGGGGAAGAGAGAGGTGCTCGTCTAGCCGGCCTTCCAGTAGCAGATGTCGCCGTCGAGGACCTCGTACGTCTTGCCCTTCTGCTGCTGCTTGCCCGCCTGTTCGTCGAAGCGTCGCCGAAGGTCAGCGAGGGAGGCCGAGAGGCGAGAGAGAGAGAGAGGACGCACCGCCTTGACGGCGCTCTCCGACTTGTACTCCTGCAGGTCCGAGAACTGCATGATCTCGCCGCAGACAAAATTCTTCTCAAAGTCGGTGCTGCGGGGCGCGCGCGAGGTGTCAGCGGCGGGCTCGACGACGAGAAGGAGGAGGAGGAGGAGGGGACGCACTGGATGACGCCGGCCGCCTTGGGTGCGGGGAGGCCCGAGCGGATGGTCCATGCGCGGACCTCGTCGGGGCCGCAGGTGAAGTAGTGGATCAGCTGCACGTTGAAGAAGGAGCGAGGGAGAGAGGGAGAGAGGCGAGTCAGCTCGCCGTCATTCGAGCGCACGGACCCCGACGATGTGAGCGAGAGAGGGAGACGCACGTTGAGGCTCTGGTAGCCGATCTTCATGATCTTGCCGATCTGGCTCTGGGTGCCAATCTTCTCGAGCTCGCCCTTGAGGCCGGCGGCGTCGTCGGCAAACTCCATCGCGAGGCGCTCCTCGAGCGCGACCGAGAACGGGATCAAGAGGTCGCCCGGCGCGTTCTCGTCGATCCAGGCCTTGATCTTGGGCAGCCACTTGTTCTTCTTGCGGATGTAGTCGCGCTCCGACAGGTTGACGAGGTACGTGACGGGCTTGGCCGTGAGGAGCATGAGGTCGTTGATGACGTCGATCTGCGGGCGAGCGCTCGCAGTCAGGTTCCTCCCCTTGCGCATGAGAGAAAGGGCGAGAGGCGACGCACCTCCTTGTTGGACCAGGTGCCCTTGCGGACGTCCTTGTCCGCCTGGAGGAGCTCGAGGACCTTGCAGACCGTGTCCTGCACAGGGGGCTCTCGTCAGCGGCTCGCCCACCGAGAACAAGGAGGAGGGAGAGGGCGCACGTATTCCTCCTTGAGCGCCTTGTCGCGCAGGTTGGCCGTGCCCGTCGCGCCGCGGAGCGTCTTCTTGAGCGCGTCCGCCTTCTTCTCGACCCACTCGGCGTCCTTGAGGCTGTCGTCGGCGAGAGCAGCGTCAGCGTGCGGGTCTCGGGCGGTGGGTGAGAGGCGCAGGGAGGGAGGGAGAGCGCGACGCACCGCAGCTCCTGCGAGATGATGCTCATGTCGCGGACCGGGTCGACGTCGCCCTCGACGTGGATGACCTCGGCGTCGTCGAACGCACCTGCACAAGCGCGCCCTCGTCAGCTTGAGTCTCGCCGAGTGACTGGAGCGGAGGAGAAGGGACGCACGGATGACCTGGAAGATGCCGTCGACGGCGCGGACGTTGGCCAAGAAGTTGTTGCCGAGGCCGGCACCGGTCGAGGCGCCCTTGGTGAGACCGGCGATATCGACGCAGGTGAGGAAGGCGGGCACGACCGACTTGGGCTTGTACAGGTCGACGAGCCAGTCGAAGCGCTCTGTGCGAGGAGGGAACGACTGTCAGCTCTCATCTGGGAGACGGGGCGAGGGATAGGCCGGACGCACCGTCAGGGACCGAGACGCGGGCCTCCTCGGGCTCGATGGTGGCGCTGCAGGTGCGAGAGAGCGGGTCAGCGAGCAGTCGAGGTGAGAGAGAACGGCGAGCGAGACGCACTAGGGGAAGTTGGCGACCTTGCCGAGGTCTGTGCGTCGGCCGAGAGAAGCAGGGTCAGCTCGAGGCACTCGTCGAGCCTGACCCAGAAGACGAAGAGCTAGACGACGCACCGCAGCGCGACATGATGTTGAAGAGGGAGCTCTTGCCGACGTTGGGCATGCCGACGATGCCGATCTGGAGGTTGTTGCTCGGGCGGCCGAGCATGGCCTTCTTCTCCTGCAGGGTGCGAGCGTGCGCGAGAGCAAGGCGCAGTGGGTCAGCGAGGGGTTGCTCGACGGGTGCCAGGCGAGGAGAGAGATGGGGGAGGAGGAGCTCACGGCGACGACCTCTGTGGGCGGACAGGGAGGGCAGGTCAGCACGGTGCGCGGTGTAGGAGGCCGTACAGGTGGGACTGGACGCACTCTTGGGGGGCATGGCGGCTTTGGAGCGGCGGGCGGCTGGGAGCGAAGGAGAGATGGAGAAGGCGCGGGTGAAGGTGCGGCAGAGGGTCGGTCCCTGGCGGTGGGCAGAGAGGACGAGGAACGACGTCGTTGCTGGACTGGGCACCTGGCTGGAGAGGCAGGAGCAGGCGAGCGGGGCGGCGGAAGAGGGAGGACCAGATGCGACTCGGCCGCTCAGCGACTTTGTCGACGACGACGACGACAACCCAAGTCCCGCTTTCGGCTCTAGCTCGTGCTCTCTCGCTCAGACACAGGCATGCGTAGACTCGGAACAAAGCTTGCGAAGAGAGCTACAACATGAAGACATCGAGATCAAGCCAACCTGCGCGCGGAGGTTCAAGAGTCAGCGCTCCGCAGCCTCGCTAGCTGTTCTTCCTGCTCCGCACAGCTCGTCTAGCACCCACATGCCCTCGCAGAGACCCCTCCCCGACGCACGCAGGCGCGGTAGAGAGAGTCCCAGGCCGTCAGAATAGTCCTCGAATCCATCAGCCCGCCAGACGGTCGAGCGGTTTCGAGGCCGCTCGCCATGGTGCCTGGCGATGCGATCAGACGGCACTTCCTAAAAACGAGATATTCTCTCATCATCCGACACGATGCGAGGGGCGGGTGCGTGGTCCTGGTCGACCGGGGAGAGGGGAGAGGGAGGGGCGCGGGGGAGGAGAGGACGCACAGGACCAGCGAGAGCTGCGGGCGGGTGCCGAGGGCGTGCTGGGTGAGAGGCGGATCGAGTCGAGCAGGCAAACGTCGTGCTGGAGGCTGAGGTCGGGTCGCCGTCGGAAAGCGGGCGAGGGTCGAGGTCGGCGGTCGACGAGGGCGCTCTAGAGGCGCAGCGGCTGCGCCTGGGTCGCCCGGATGCTCGAGAGCCTCGTGAGCTCGGCTGCGATGCACTCGAACGAGATTGAGCGGTCGCGAGGTGGTGGCAGGAGACCGAGAAGGCCGGTGCAAAGCTGCGGGCGAAGCTGATCGCGCCGACGCTGCATGCACTCGCTCTAGAGCTCGCATTCTCGCTCAAGAGACAGTAGAGCCCTCTCGCTGGGAGCTCTCGAGGCGAGGGGCTGCAAAAGGGAGCACGAAACGGAGCCAGAAATTACAAGAGACGGTCGAAAGAGCTCCCTCCTGCTCGTCACCTCCTTCTCCTTCTCGACGAGACGCCCGCCGCGCCTCGCAGGTCCTTCTACCGCTTAGCGGTCGACCTCGCCGAACACGAGGTCCATGGTACCCTGCGAGAGACGGTGCTCAAGCGTCAGCGCTGCCGTGAGGAGAGCGAGGGAGGAGAGCCGCGAGACGGGGAGGGAGAGGGCGACGAGCGAGGACGCACGATGATGGTGACCATGTCCGGGAGCCACGAGCCGCGAGCCATGAAGTCGGCACCGGCAAGGTGGGCAAAGCCGGGCGCGCGGATCTTGCAGCGGTACGGGCTGCGGGCGCGGGGAGGCCAAAGCGTCAGTGCGCGCTCAGCACAACGTCGCTCCGCAGGCTCGCTCGAGAGCGACCACTCGAGTCGCTCTTCGACGATCCTCGAGGTGACGAGAGGGAGAGAGCGACGCACCGGTTCGAGCCGTCCGAGACCAAGTAGACGCCCATCTCGCCCTTGGGCGCCTCGATGGCCGAGTAGGTCTCGCCGGGCGGGACCGAGTAACCCTCCGAGAAGAGCTTGAAGTGGTGGATGAGCCTGCGAGCGACGAGGGCGAGAGCGTCAGCCGAGAGCTTGGTCGTAGGGCTCGACGAGCAGGTCGACGACGAGGACGAGGAAGGGGACGGTTGACGCACGACTCCATCGACTCCTTCATCGACGCACGCGGCGGCGGCACGATCTTGTGGTCGTCGACCTTGATCTGGCCGGCGGGCATCTTCTCGAGGCACTGGTAGATGATGCGCAGCGACTGGCGGAACTCCTCGACGCGGCACAGGTACCGGTCGTAGCAGTCGCCGTTCTTGCCGACGGGGACGTCGAACTCGACCTGGTCGTACGCGTCGTACGGCGCCACCTTGCGGATGTCCCACGGGATGCCCGAACCGCGGAGCATGACGCCCGAGAACGAGTAGTCGAGCGCCTGCTGCGCCGTGACGGGGCCGACGCCGACCGTGCGCTGCTTCCAGATGCGGTTGCCCGTCACGACCTCCTCGATCTCGTCGACGCGCTGCGAGAAGGCCGTCGCCCACTTGTAGATGTCCTCGAGGAGGCCGTGCGGCAGGTCGTACGCGACGCCGCCCGGGCGCACGTACGCCGCGTGCAGGCGCGCGCCCGACACGCGCTCGTAGAACTCCATGAGCTTCTCGCGCTCCTCGAAGCCCCACAGGAAGGGCGTCAGGGCGCCGACGTCTGCGCGCGGAGGAGGAGGTCCGAGGGTCAGCGGGGGCTCGTTGTCGGCGAGGTAGGGCTCGAGGGAGAGCGTGACGCACCCATGGCGTGGGTGAGGACGGCCATGAGGTGGTTGAGGATGCGGGTGATCTCGCCGAAGAGGGTGCGGATCCACTTGGCGCGCTCGGGGACCTCTGCGAGTCGGGTCGGAGAGGGCGTCAGCTCTGCTTCCTCCGGGAGCGGGGCAGGGTGACGCACCGATGTTGAGCAGGTTCTCGACGGCGCGGGAGTAGCACAGCTCGTTCGTCATCATCGAGACGTAGTCGAGGCGGTCAAAGTACGGCAGCGCCTGAGTGTAGTTCTTGTACTCGATGAGCTTCTCGGTGCCGCGGTGGAGGAGGCCGATGTGCGGGTCGGAGCGCAGGATCTCCTCGCCGTTGAGCTCGAGAATGAGGCGCAGCACGCCGTGAGCGGCCGGGTGCTGAGGACCGAAGTTGAGCTGCAGGTCGAGGGGGTGAGGGTCAGCGGAGGTCCATGCGGCGTTGGGCGAGGCGGGGCGGGACGCACGGTGAAGTGGCGCATGGCTGTGGGTAGAGGAGGTCAGCTGAAGTCTGGGAGAAGCCCGAGCGGCGAGTGAGGCAGCCCCGAGGAGAGGAGGGGGAGGACGACGAGGACGACGCACCACCGGCAGCACCCTGCGATCGGGGAGGCGAGAGGGGGTGGGATAGAGTCAGTACGAGTCTCTGAAGGCAATGGCCGAGCGCGTTTGCCTCCAGAGCGCGCCAAACACTCTTTCGAGGCGACAGCACGCTGTGGTGGACCGTTTGGGCTGATTCTTGGACGAACCTTCTCGCGCTCGTTCAGGATCTCGTGAGCGGTCTTGGCATGGAGGTCCTCGACCGTCGTGTACTCGCCGGAGCGCAAGGGGCGAGCCGCCTCGGTGGCGAGGCCGCGAGCGATGAGGGAGGGCGACGACGAGGCGACGGGGCGGGCGAGGCCCGCGAGAGGACGCAGCGACCGGCTGAACATGGCTCTTGAGGGCTTGAGCGTCGTGCGGTGGGCTAGGCTAGCGAGCGCGCGTGAGCCTGCGATGCGGAGGAGCGAGGAGAGGACGTCGGCGAGTGAGATGGCGGCGAAGGGGGCTGGCGACGGCGACACGCTCAGTTCTCCTCCGGTCCAAGCGTACGCGGGCTATACGGTCCGTAAAAGCGTTCATCGGCCGCAGTACAGCGAGCGAAAAAGGCTCGGAGCGCCAGGGCGAGAGCGAAGTCGGCGGCACGAGCGGCGAAAACGAGAGCACGCTACAATTGCCTCTGGGCGAGCGTTGCGCGGCTCGAGTAGCTCTTGTACTGCCTCTCTCAGAGCCAGACTCGCACTGCATCACCGTCCGCCCGAGAGGACGCGTGGTTCCGTGACACCTCGCCCGCTCGTCCGCCGGCTCTCCCTCGTCTCGCTATCTCCTTCACCTCCTCCAGCTCTACGAGGCTGCACAGCGCGTCCAGCACAGTACCTCGAAGCACACGTCGCGCCCGCCCTCTCGCCAAGCACGATGCGCTTCACCTCGCCTCTCCTCGTCGGTGCCGCGCTGGCCGCCCAGTTGCACCTCGCGCTCGCCGCGACTAACCACTGCAAGCTCGAGGGTGCCTCCATCGGGTCGTTCGATCTCTCCCCGCTGCGCAACAAGAAGCGTGCGTCCCCTGTACTGCTCTCTCGCGGCCGCAGAGAAGGCGACGCGTCTCGGGTGCTCCACATCCTCCCTCGCGCTTGCGTGCTGACCTCCCCTCTGCTTGCTCGACCGTCGCAGACGACTACACGGCGACAAACCCTGATGGCGGCGCCGTCAGCCTCAACTTCTGCGGGCCCGTCTCGTCGGACGAGTCTCCTGCTGAGGGTGAGCCGCCTCTCCTCCCTGTGCCCGAGGCTCGCACGGCGATGAGAGCTGACCGACGCGCCCCTCGACACAGCTGCGCAGAACTACGGCGCCTACATCGAGGACTCGCGCGGTGGCATCTCGCTCGGGTGCGTCCTGCTGCACCTCCTCTTCCCGCCGCTCGCCGCAGCCTGCCCAGGCCATGACACCTGTTCCTGCGCGTGGGCTGACTCGCTCACCGCCCTATCGCAGCGAGTCGTCCAACAAGCTGTCGCTGCACAACGGCCAGCTCTCGGTCACGTACAAGAACGGCGCCGAGTGCCCCAACTCGAACGCGCGCCGCTCGAGCCTCATCTACCTCCAGTGCGACAACTCGTGGACGTCCGACAACAAAGTCACCCTCATCGACTCGCTCGACGACTGCGTTTACTTGTGCGTGCCCCGCCCTCGTCGAGGTGAGCCCGCGCTGACCCTGTTCGCCTCTCGCCCCGCACAGCTTCACGATGAAGACGCCGTACGCCTGCCCGACGTCGGGCGGCTTCTTCAGCGCCATCTGGGGCGTCTTCGTCTTGTGCGCTCTGTCCCTCGCACGCCGCTGATGAGCGAGAGGTCCCCGGGCTGACCTGCCGTCCTTCCACCTCGCAGCATGTTCTGGCTCTCGGTCGTCATCGGCGGCGCCTTCTTCTTGTACCAGCGCTTCCTCGGCGGCAACCGCGGCGGTCGCACCCTCGGTGGCGGCGAGTCGGGCGGCGTCGGCGGCGCGGTCGGGTTCGCCAAGGACATGCTCGTCGTCGGCGGCATCGTGCGTCGCTCTCTCTTCTCGAGCGTCCTCCTCGATCTGCGACTCGTCCCTGACTCTCTCGCTCTCCTTCTCGCTCCTGCAGTGGGTCATCGACACGGCGCAGAACGCGTACCACGCCCTCGCCTCTCGCCGCGACGCTCGGTCCCAGTCGGCCTACCAGTACGCGTACGAGCCCGCGCCCGCCGCCGCTCGTCCCGCCTCGTCGCAGCCCGACTACTCGTCCGGCGCGTGGAAGGCGTCGACCGTCGGCTCGACGGGCGCACCGCCGCCGCCGCCGGCCAAGAGCAGCTCGCCGCAGCCCGGGCAGCACAACCCGCTCGCGGGCGGCGGGAGCCTGCTCGAGGACGACGAGGACGACGACGAGGACGCGCTCGCCATGCCGGGCACGCAGGGCAAGGGCGCGCAGCTCGTCTGAACGAGGCGTTGCGGCAGTCGGAAAGACGTCGGTCGAGGGGAGAGGAGCCCGAGTCGGGCGAGGAGGAGCTCATTCCGGGTCGTACATCGGTCAGCGCAAATGCATACGCAGTCTCTGTCCTACGCGAGAGCTCAAAGCGTCGCTGCGCTGAGGTGCGAGCTCGACGGGCTGGCTCGGAGGAGCTCGAGCGGAAGCCGTGCGCTCGCTCACCCCGTCGAGGGCTTCGCTTTGCATTACGTCCGGACGTCGAGGATGTACTATCCCGCTTACGCTCGGCCAGAGCGCCGCAGGAGGCGCGCATGTTTCCACGACGAGCCCCACTCGACGCCCGTCCCGAGGCGAGCCTCCCTTCCTCCCTCCTCCCCCTCACACTCCACAAGGCGCGGTTGGTTCTACCTGCACCGGCTTGTTAGTCTCCCAGAGGGCCTCCGCAGCGAGACCACACCCCCTCTAGCGTCCACCCCGCCGAGCCTCGTCACCCCTCGCCCTCATCGGCCTCTCGCTTCAAGCCCGCACCTCTCGCCTCGCACAAGCCGCACAGAGCTAGTTCCAAGTAGCGCAGGTGTGTCTCTGCTCCTCTCGCACTGCCCCGCACACTACACCCGCCGTAGCGTGCTCGTCACGACGCTCTTGCTGACGCGTTCCGCGCCACCTCCAGATGGCGTCCCCGTCCTGCGTCTTCAAGCTCTACTACGACGACGGGCCGTCCCCGTCGACTCGTCGCTACGGCTACCAAGGCCCTCTCGCCCTCGAGCAGGTGTACACCGTGCGTCCTTCCTCCCCCTCGCCCGCTCGACCCTTCCCCGCCCCCGCCTGGCCTTCTCCGAGACCTCCGAGTCCCGCAGCAGCAGCGCCTCTCGGGACCACTTGACTGACCCTTCCCCCGCGCTGCACGGACGCAGGGTCTGCACGAGCGCGCCGCCCAGGTCTTCCACCTCCCGCGCAACGACATCGTCCTCTCGGTCCGCGACTCGCTCGGCAACCCTTCCCTCACGCTCGACTCGTTCGCCGCCTTCGTCCAGCACGTCTGCGACCCGCTCGCCAAGCACCCCGAGAAGGCCAAGATCGACGACAAGAAGCGCGTCGTCCTCGGCTTCGTCGTCCAGAGCAAGGCGGCCCTCGAGCGCGCCGAGCGCCGCAAGGCCGAGTCGCGCAAGGCCGCCGCCGCCGTCGCCAACGCCGCTGCCGCCACCGCAGCGTCGTCGGTCAACAAGCGCAAGGCCGACGAGGACGCCGAGGGCGACCACGTCCACTTTGAGCGTCAGAGCGCGCGCGCCCCTCGCAAGGTCGTCCCCTGCGCCTCGACCGCCACCGCCTCGAAGGGCTACGCGCCCGGCTACTACAAGTCGCCACCCGTGCTCGCCGTCCCGACAACCGAGGCGGCGTCGCAGACCGTCAAGCCCAAGTCGCCCTCGCCCTCGCCCGAGTCGGCGCCCGCTCCTCCGCTCGAGCCCGCCGAGTCGTGGACCGGCGTCAAGGCGCTCCTCGGCAAGTTTGTGCGCGACCTCAACTCGCACCTCGCCGACACGTTCGGCGACGAGGCGGCGCCGTTCGAGCTGCGCGAGCACTCGGCGACCTCGGACGTCGTCAAGGTCGAGGAGGATGGCAAGGTCGAGAAGGACGTCGTCAAGAACGAGGCGACCAAGGTCGAGGACAAGAAGGTCGCCCACTACAACGTCTACTGCGACTGCTGTATGGTGCGTTCCCGCTCTCTCCTGCGCCGTCTCGAGCAACGCGACTGACGGTCCCTCCTCGATCCCTCCCCTCTTCCCCGCCCATGCAGAAGACGATCGTCGGCTCTCGCTTCAAATGTGGCGCATGTAGCAACTACGACCTCTGCGAGGAGTGCGTCGACGCTCGCTGCGACTTCCACCCGGTGCCGCACAACTTTGTCGAGATCGCCCGCCCGCGCGCGTCGCCGGTCCCGTCGACCCGCGGCGCCCTCAAGCGCGAGCCCAAGGTCAAGGTCGCCGT
The DNA here is from genome assembly GCA_920104245.2 of Rhodotorula babjevae. NCBI lineage: Eukaryota > Fungi > Basidiomycota > Microbotryomycetes > Sporidiobolales > Sporidiobolaceae > Rhodotorula > Rhodotorula babjevae. Next base: position 870,581 of record CAKKSZ020000015.1, read on the forward strand.
CGAGGTCAAGCCCGACGTCGTCGACAAGGACGCCAAGCCTGTCGTTCACCCGGCGACCTGCGACGTGTGCAACCGCACGATCGTCGGCACGCGCTACAAGTGCCTCCAGTGCGCCGACTACGACTCGTGCGCGGCCTGCAAGGTCGCGTACGTCGACGAGGTCCACCCGGCGCACAACTTTGTCCGCGTCGACGACCCCAAGCACCTCCAGCACCGCCCGCAGCCTGACTCGCGCACGATCCACCGCAACATCGTCTGCGATGGCTGCAACCAGTCGCCGCTCGTCGGCGTCCGCTACCACTGCACGCACCCGGCGTGCACCATCGAGGGCGGCTTCGACCTCTGCTCGGCGTGCGAGGCGCTTCCGATCCCCGTCCACCCCCACGACCACAACCTCCTCAAGATCCGCGAGCCCCTCAACCCGTTCTCGCCCGCCGGCCGCACCGTCGTCGAGCAGGCGACCCAGCACGCGCAGGGCCTCCTGTCGCGCGCCGAGAAGAGCGCAGAGCGCCACGGCCTCGTCGCCGCGCTCAGCTCGGGCCCGATCGCGAGCGTCCTCGAGTCGCTCGGCGTGCACGTTCCCGCCTCGGCGGCGCCCGCTGTCGCTCCCACGCCGGCTGCGCCGAGCGCCGCCGCTGTCGAGACGCCCAAGGTCATGAGCGCCGAGCTCGTCGACGGCCCGGGCGAGGACAAGACGCTCGTCGTGGACGTCGACGTGTCGCAGCTCTCGGTCGAGCAGCTCAAGGGCCTCCCGACCGAGATCCGCGTGCCGATCTCGCTCGCGGTGCAGCAGGCAGCCGACGCTGTCGAGGCCGTCGAGGACGTCGCGACCAAGCTCGCCAAGGTCCAGCTCGCCGACGACCGCGAGACCGACTCGTCCGAGCCCGACACCGAGGGCGACGAGTCGGAGAGCGAGGCGGAGCAGTCGCCATCGCCCATGCCCGTCGCCAACGCGCAGGACGACTCGCTGCGCGCCGTGTTCGTCTCGGACGTCACCCTCATCGACGGCACGGTCGTCCCCGCCGGCAGCATGTTCCACAAGGTCTGGTCAGTGCAGAACTCGGGCACGACGTCGTGGCCGACGGGCACCCGCCTCGTCCATGTCGGCGGCTTCTCGGCCAAGGTGGCCGGCGGCGCGAGCCGCGTCAAGTCGTTCGTCGTCGCTGCCGCCGCCCCGGGCGAGGTCGTCGAGCTCCAGTGCGAGTGCAAGGCGCCCGACGACTCGGGCCACTTCATGGACTTTTGGCGTCTGTCGGCGCCGGACGGCACGCGCTTTGGCGACCGTCTCTGGGTCGATTGCCGAGTCGAGGCTGAGGGCGACCTCGCTCGCTCGTCGCACGACGGCACGGGCCCGACTACCGCTGCCGGCTCGGACGCCACCATGACGGGCAGCCACCAGTCGCTGTCGTCGTCGTCGTTCGTCGCGCCGAGCCTCAACGCGGCCGGAAAGGCGGCGTCGCTCCCGCCGAGCGAGGCGCCGAGCGTCGCCTCGTCGTCGGGCGCTCACTCGCCGCGCGTCGCGCCCTCGTCGTCGGGCTTCTCGGTGCCGTCGCACCTCGCGCCGTCGTCGGTCGCCGACAGCGAGTTCGAGTCGGTCCAGGCGGGGACGGCGTCGCGCGCGGGAAGCGAGGGCGTCTACCTCTCGGGCGACGAGGACGCGTCGTCGGACGAGGACGAGTCGTCGGACGAGTCGACCAGCGAGTCGGACAGCGACTTGTCGACCTCGAGCGACGAGGAGGACAGCGAGGTCGAGTTCGTCCTCGTCGACAGGGCCTGAGCGCGATCCTTCCTCGCTCCCTCTCCTCTCCTTTCTCCCCTCTCTCCTCCCCTCGCACCGTCGCTTAGCCTCCTCTGTGTCTTCCCTCTCGCTCTCTTTGACCTGTGTAGCTCCCCCTGCCCCTTCGCGCTCGTGTCCTCCCCCCTTGTTGAGATTCCCCTTCGCGCCCTCCCTTCTCTGGTGCTCCTCCCTCCCCACTCCCCTGGGCTTCTGCCCCTCTCCGCTTGATCTTGACTCTGAATGCAGTGCTTTCCCTACACGTCTCGAGAGCCGCGAGCGAGCGCCTCGAGCCGGACATCTCGAGACGACCTTCTCAAGCCAGAGGGCCTCGTCTGCTCCTCCCTGCACCTCGCTCCCGCCCTCGCTCGCGCGCATGCCGCCTAGGTCGAGCAAGAAGCCTCGCAGGGCCTCGAGCGACACGCCCGAGCCCGCACAGCCGGCCCAGAGCCGCACGCCCTCGTCCAGCCTGGCGGCTCTCCCGGGCGACGTCCTCACTCGCATCGCTCGCTCGCTCGCGTACGACGACCTCGGTGCGTCCACACAGGTCCTTTCCCTCGACTTGGCGAGCGCTAGCTGACCCGCTCGAGCGCATCCAGCTACCTCGCCCTCGCCCGCCTCGCGCCTCGTCCCCCTCGCTCGCACCTCCAAGGCCCTCGGCCGCGCTGCCTCGCCCATCATCAAGGAGACGCTCTCGCTCAAGAGCTCGTCGAAGGTCGTCGAGGCGGCCAAGCTGTACAAGCCCAAGGGCGGCAAGCAGGGCAGCGCGGCGCAGGTGAAGGAGGTCCGTGCGCTCGAGATCGAGTACGTGCCGCCGCCGAGCTCTCCGAGCAGGTTTGCACTAACTCGCAATGTACGTCGACAGGCTGCAAGCCCTCTACTCGAGCCCGCCGGCGCTCTCGACCCTGCGCAACTCGTGCACGGCCCTCCTCTCGCTCCGCCCTTCGTCCCTCGCCTCGCTCTCCCTCTCCCTCTCGTCCGCCTCGGCTCCTCTCCAGCCCTTCACGGCGCTCATCCCCAACCCTTCAACCGCCTTCACGGCCCTCAAGTCCCTCTCCAACCTCGCCTCGTTCACCCTCGCCGGCGCCTTCCTCTGGCTACACGACCTCGTCCCGCTCCTCTCGGCCTGGGCGCACCTCTCGTCCCTCTCGCTCGCCTCGCTCCGCGGCGACTGCACGCGTCCTCCCGTCGTCAACGCCGAGCGCTCCCGCACGCTGCGCCGCCTCGTCGTGCGCGAGTCGACGCTCGCGGGCGAGATGGTCGAGTGGCTCCTCGAGGGGCAGACGGCGCTCGTCGAGCTCGAGATGGGCCTGCCGGGGTGCGAGGGCCGTGCGTGGGACGCGCTTGGCGAGGTGGGAAGGGCGCTCGAGGTGCTCAAGGTGTGGTACCGCTGGGAAGGAGCGGGAGGAGGGTCGACGGGGTCCAAGCGCGGCAAGGGCAAGGCCAAGGGGAAGGCGGCCGTGCCCGTGCCGGCGCAGGAGGACGTCGACGAGCTCGCGAGCGACGACGAGGCCGACGCTGGCGCTCAGGCCCCGACCTTTCCGCCCTCGCCGCTCCTCGCCCTCGTCAGCGGCACCGACTCGCTCCGCACGCTCTTCCTCAGCGCCTCGCTCCTTCCCTCGGCGCCCGACCCGTCCTCGTTCTACGCCCTCCTCGCGCACCTCGACACGCTCGGCGAGCTCATCATCGACGACTCGCCCGCGTCCGGCCTGCGCAAGGCCGTCGAGGCTGCGCTCGCCGCGACGAGCGACGACGACGACGAGGCAGCGCACCTGCCCGCGCTCAGGCGCCTCGTCAGCGTCGTCAAGAAGCTCAAGGGCGACGCCGAGAAGCACAAGAGCAAGTCGCTCGGCAAGGTGTGCGCCGCGAGGGGGATCGAGTGGGTCGTGCGCGAGGGGGCCTGAGCGGGTCGCAGGTGATGGAGCTTGTCGTCGAGGCTTGTCGCGCTTGCAGTGCCACGCTTTCTCTGTCTCTCTGTCTCTCGAGAGCGATCGGGAACGATGCGAGAGGTTGCGAGGAGAGCGAGGGAGGGAGAGACAGCGAGGGGAAGGTGGGAAGGGGAACAGCTACGACGAGCAGTGGAAGGGGAGGAGAACGGCGATGGTACACAGAGTAGTCGAGGCCAGCTGGATACTGCGAGGGAGAGCGCTATAAAGACGAGGAGAGGCGAGGCGGCGTTTAGAACTCGCCGAACCAGCTGTTGCGGACCTGCGAGGGGCAACGACGATGACGACGACCACGATCAGCTCCTGCTTGCAACGAGCACAGAGAGAGGGAGAGAGCGCACCTTGTACTTGTACGGCACGTTCCTCCTCAGCCGGTCGGCCGCGTCCTTGGGCCGCCCAAAGTTGACCTGCTCGCCCTTGGCCCCTCCCGCCTCGGCGCCGGCATACTGTCCCCGCGCGCTCGCCTCGCGCACGTCGCGCGCAAACTTTGCCGCCTGCGCCCGGGCCGCCTCGGCGCGCTCGCGGCGCGTGCGCTCCTGCTCGGTCGGCGCCTTGGAAGGGGTGCGCCCGTCGTCCTGCGCGCGGCGCACCGCCTCGGCGCGCACGGCCTTCTGGCGCTGCTGGCGCCGCTGCGCCTCGTCGCTGTCCAAGCCCGAGACCGAGCTGGCGTCCGAGCCCGCTGCGGCGCCCGGGTTGTAGACGGGCGGCGGGGCCTCGAACGGCTCGCGCGGCTTGACCATCTCGGCGTGCGGGTTGTGCTTGTCCTCGTCCTCGACGGCCTTCTTGACAAAGTCCTTCTCCGAGTCGGTCGTCGGCTCGTCGGCGAGGCCGTTGAGCTCGTTGAAGATGTGCTGCTCGAGCTGCTCGGGCGTGACGTGCGCCGCCGGGTCAATGTCCGGGTCCTCGCCCGTGAACTGGCGGATGCGCTCGTCCTCCTCGTCCTCGATCGCCTCGTGAGACATGAAGTGCTCGATGTCTGCGGGCGCACGACGCGGGCGAGAGGGTTAGTCGAACGCGCCGAGGTGGGGAAGAAGGAGAGGTCCGAGCGGGCGCACCCTCGGGATGGACGTAGTCCTCCTCGCGCTGCGTCTCGGGCGTGTTGTGGTACCGCTCTTCATGGCTGCGAGCATCTCGAGAGTCAGGATGTGTAGGGTGCGGGGAAGAAGGAAGGACGAGGCGCACTGCAGGAAGTACTCGCCCTCGGCGTCTGCGCGAAGAAGCGTCGCGACGACCAGAGTCAGCCCAAGGTCAAGCCACAGAACAGGCTCAGTAGCGACATCGCCGACGCACCGTAGTGGTGGCCGAGGTGCTCGACGCCCTTGAAGTTGGGCAAGCCGCCGACGCCGCCAGCGACAAACTCGCGCATGGTGAGGACGCCGTCGCGGTTCGTGTCGAGGCGGTCGAGGACCTGGTCGACGATCTCGACGGCCTGCTGCGTGTGCACCTCGAGGTTCTTGGAGCCCTTGCGGCGCTTCTCGTGGTGGACGCCGTAGATCGACTCGAGCTCGTTGCGGTCGAGGACGCCGTCGCTGCGGGCGGCGAAGAGGCGTGGTCAGGCTCGCGGGCGTCGCGTGTAAGAGAGAGCGAGGGAGACGGACCGGTTGAGGTCGTGCAGGTGGAAGAAGGCCTGGATGTCGAAGCTGTCCATGTGGTGCTGCAGGCGGACGAGGAGGAGGAGGAGCGTGAGCCGAGTTGGGCGGTCGACGAGCGGGATGCGAGTGGGCGCACCTCTTGAGCCATGTGGAGCTCTGCGTAGGTGGCGTCCGGGTTCTCCTCGACCTGGGCGTGGTCGCCGTGCGCGTGCGCGAGGGTCACGGCGGCCAAGAGGGCAGCGAGAGCTGGTCGGGTGCGCATCTTGCGGTGGGTGGTGCGCCGTGCCGAGGTGGTGCTTGAGGGTGTGCGGGTAGAGGGAGCGCGTCGGGGTTGGCTGGCCGAGGGCGAGGGAGCGACGAGAGGTGGGCGGAGGTTGATGAGGCCGACGGATCCGAGGAGGAGTGTGCGAGGTGGGAGGGGATTGGGTGGGGGCGGTCGCGTCTCTAGGGCGCGCCGAGTGGTGGGTTGAGGCTGCTCGAGGTGCGCAGCAGTGCGCAGGAGGGTGGAGTGAGGAGCGAGAGCGAGACGACGCAGAGGGAGAGCCGAGGGGGCAAAATGCGGGGAAGCCCGATTGAGCGAGTCGGCGAGTCGTCCTCGCTCTGCACAGCCAACCCGCCAGCTGGAGAGCACCACCGACTCGTCCACATCCACCGTGCACCCGTCCCACGCACGCCATGGCCCCACTCCTCCTCCCCGCCCCGCTCCTCGCCCTCCTCGCCGCCCTCACCTCCTCGACCGGCGACGGCTCGCCCCACACCGCCCTCGTCGCCTCACGCGCAGCCGGCAACCAGGTCCTCGTCCACCACTCGCACCCGACCGCCCAGCCCTGGCCCGAGGTCCGCCCCGCGACGACCGAGGTCGACGACGACGAGCGCGCAGCCATGTACGCAGCCCTCGCAGGAGGAGCATGGGAGGCTCAGCTCGGCCAGCACGCTCAAGACGGTGACGGCACTCTGCAGCGCAAGGACGAGCGCGACCCGCTCATGCTCGACTCGGAGGTGCGCCCTCTCCTCGTCCCTCCTCCTCTTCTACCCGCTCACCTCTCCTCTCCCTCTCGCTCGCAGCTCGGCCGCATCGCCGTCGTTGCCCTCGGCGCCTTCCTCCTCGTCCTCGTCGGCACCGAGGTAGCGCCGTGGAAGGTCCTCGACAAGAAGGTGAGCCCCTCTCGTTCCCCTCCTCCTTCTCCTCGCACGTCCTCTCCAGCGTCTGCCCCGGCCTGAGCGCTCGTCCCGCCGCACTCGATACTGACTCTACCTCGTACTACATAGATCCACGCCGCCGCAGAGCAGCTTCGTGCACCGCTCGAGCGCGTCGGCGCCTGATCCCCCTCGTCCTCCTTTCTCGCCCTCGTCCTCGTCCTCCCCTGCTCCTCCTCCCGCCGCGCATACCCAGCACTACGATACCCTTTCTCTCACCCTCCTCGCAATGCAAGTCGCACCTTTTTCCCTCGCACGCACCGCTGCTCGCCGAGAGGACGTTCAGGAGAGCGACGCTCGGCCCTCGTCCCTCACCCGGACTATCCGCGGCCTCCGGCGCTCGCGGCCTGTCCGGCGACCGACGCTCCTGTCCTCCTTTGCTCCTGCTCTTCCCTTCCTCCTCGCGCCGCACCGCGCCGCAACATGCCGCGCTCGAACAGCACGCCGCCGCCCGCGTCCGCTGCCGTGTCGTTCCCGACCGTCTCCGAGCCGTCGACAGCGACCAAGCCGCTCACCGACGTCGGGCCCATTCCCGCTCGCGCACCAGTCGCCTCGCCTCGGGGCCTGGGCAAGCCCATCTCGACCCGCACCACCGGCGGCTTCTCGTGGTCGAGCCGCCTCAACCTTGACGTCGACTTTGCGGCCCCAGTGCCGTCGGGCACGGTGCACTACCTGCCCAACTTCCCGCTCGGCGGGACCTGGCACGTCTTCTTGATAACGGCGAGCGCCGGCGCCGTCCAGGTCTGCGTGACCGGCGCGCGCATCGGGCAGCTCGACCGCGTCGAGGGGCGCATGCGCCTCGCCACGCTCGGGGACGACGAGCGCCAGGTCCTCGTCGTCGACAAGCGCTTCGCACCAGTGCGCGTCCTCGGCACGCCGGGCCAGTATTGGACCGTCGAGGTCTCGCACGACATGATGCGCAAGGCGATCGGCGGGTCGTCCGAGGGCCCGAGCGGGCTGGTCCCTCTCGAGCTCGTCTTTGACCTGTCGCAAGAGGCGACGGGCTCGACGCCGCAGGACGCGCAAAGGGCGTTCCTTCTCGGCGGTGCGTCTTCGTTCCTGCTCCTCCTTCGCTCCCTCGTCGCTCGAGACTGACGCAGCTTCGCCTCCTCGTCGACAGACTCGAGCTCCTCCCCGATCCGCAACGACGTCCGCATCTTCTTCCCCAACGTCGGGCCCGTCGGCGCCGAGATCTGGACCTCGTCGCACCTCCTGTCGGCCTCGTCGCCGTACTTCTCCGCCCAGCTCCTCGACACGTCATCCGCGATGGGTGCGTTGGCGCCCGCGTCGACGAGTGGCAGCACCGTGCGCCCTGACGAGGCCCCGAGCAAGGTCGGCGCCGGCGAGGTCGACGACGAGGACGATGACACCGACGCACGGTCCTTGCTCAGCGATGCCGACTCGGACGGCGCGCTCGAGACCGAGTTCATCGTGCCGTCGCTTCCGTCGTCGCTCTTCGACATGTCGCGCATCGCCGGCTTCACGCCGCACGAGCTTGTCGTGACGGACCGCACGCACCTCTTCTCGACCTACCGCGCCGTCCTGCGCTTCCTCGAGACGGGCCTGATTGCCTTCGCGCCCCTGTACTCGTCGTGCGTCCGCTCGTATGAGGACGGGCCCTGCCAGGACAACCGCCTGGGCCTCATCGAGGACTCGATCGCCGCCGCGTCCTCGTCCTCGGTCGACGCGGCGCCCTTCCCGCTCCCCGTCTCGCCCAAGTCCGTCTACCGCCTCGCCGTGCACCTCGGCCTCACGCAACTCGCCCGCCAGTGCCTGCGCAACCTCGCCGCACAGCTCTCGCCGATCACCGCCGCCGAGGAGCTCTTCGGGTCGACGAGCCGCACGGACGCTGCGTGGCGCGGCGTCGTCGTCGAGTTCGTCGTGCGCCAGTGGGACGACATCGTGCACGGCTGGAGGTGGAAGCACGAGCTCGAGGGCCGGGGCAAGAGGTCGGGCAAGGGCATGAACGTGTTCGAGGTGCTCAACCTCGTGCACGAGGCGCGCCTCGCTCACCTGCGTGCGTCCCACTTTCTCCCTCTCCCTCCCTCTCTCTTCCCCTCTCTCGGCTCGACCTGCGCACTCACTGACCAGCTCGCACGTCGGCGACTCTCGCGCGCAGGTCAGCGCCGGGCGTGAGGCCGGCTCGGAGGAGGTTTCGCAGCGGTTCAGGAGGAGGGAGGGCTCGCAGGACGAGTCAGTCAGTGCAACTCGAGCTCGTCAGTCTTAGCAGCTGTGCGTCTCGTTGATTCGTTGTCGTCGGCTTAGTCTTAGCCCTGAGCGAGGAAGAGCACAGCGAGGAAGGCCATCCGCTCGAGCCGCTCGGACCCCTTCTCCGCTCGAGGAGGCGCCGCTCCCCCGCGCCGTCGAGACGTTGAACGTCCGAGCCCTCAGCTTGTCGCTCTCGCTCTCGACATGGCTGCAGCGGCGAGGAGACGGTGTCGCGTGAGAGAGCTCTATTCCTTTACAGGGAGGCTGCGGGTACGCCGCGCTCGTTGAGATGATGGACAGGGAAAGGAGAGGACGAGGGGAACACAGACGGGGAGAGAGCCGAGAGAGAGAGAGAGAGAGAGAGGGAGAGAGAGAGAGAGGAAGAGAGAAGAGGGTGGAGGAGGAAGTACGAGACGACGAGGAGAGGGAGGTCGAGGCGAGCGAGCCCGCCGCCTTTTATCGAGAGACGAGTGCGTCTACTTGACGCTCATCTTGCGCCACAGCTTCTCCTGCCGCTTGGCCTCGTCCTTGGCGAGCTTCTGCCGCTCCTTCTCAGCCTTGTCGCGCGCCTTGGCCTCCTTGTCGCGCGCCTTCTGCTCCTCCTTGATGCGCTTCTCCTGCTCCTTGCGCGACAGCGCAGGCTGCGGCACGGGCGGAGCGAGCGCCGGTGCGGGTGCGGGCTCGGCGAGAGGAGCGGACGCAGGCGCGCTCCTGCCGAGCTCGGGCGACGCACCGCCGACGGCGCCGCTCTCCTGCATGCGCGACGGGTGCACCGGGAACGACGCCGACGGCGACGACACGATGGGCGACGCCGTCGACGGGCGGCGCCGCACGCTGCCGAGCGCGTCGCCGTTCGTGCGCACCTCGAGCTGCGGCGGCGGCGCGGGCCCGCCCATGCCAGGCGCCGACGACAGGCGCGCTCGGCCGTTCGTCTCGCCGCCGGCGCCGACGCTGCCGAAGCCGAGGCCGACGCCGTTGTGCATCGAGCCGGCGTGCGACGACGAGGGCCGAGGCTTCTCCGACTTGTTGCGGGTGAGAAAGCCGCGCGTCTTGGCGAACGCGCTCGTCGAGGTCGACAGCGGCGGCGGGACGGGGTGCGACGGCGTCGAGGCGGCGACTGGTGGAGGCTGCAGGACGCCCGACGACGAGAGCGAGGTCGAAGAGGTGGACGAGCCGGGCGGTGGCGGCATCGGCGGGCGAGCACCGTCGACAGCGCTGAACGAGGTGCGCGACTCGCGGCGCTGCGTGTACCGCGGCGACGGCTGCTGCACGGCCGACGAGGCGACGGACGCCGAGCCGTCCTCGCTCGGCGGCGCGAGCGGGACCTCGTGCGCGCTGCCGTTAGAGGGCCGCGACAGGTCGACCGACGAGCCGTTGGGCGACGCGGCGAAGACGTTGGACACGAGGCCGACGCCCTCGAGCTGCTGATGCGGCGGGAGCGGCGGCGTTGGCGTCGCCTCGGACGAGGCCGAGGGGATGCTCGGCAGCGTGAGGGTCGCCGACCCGGGCGTGAGCGACATGCGCCGCTCCTTGGTCGTCGACGAGTGCGACTTGGTGCGGCCGAACTTGCCCTTGAGGCCCGACCAAGCGCCGGTGCTGTCCTTGCGCTCCTTGTCGCCGCCGCCGAGCTCGCCAGGCACGTCGACCGAGCTGCCCGACACGGACGCGACGCTCGTCTTGCGCTGCTGAGGCGACGACGACGGGCCGTTCGAGGTCGACAAGGAGAGGGATGCCGAGCCAGAGACGGAGCGAGGCGAGGTCGCGGCGGCGGGAGGAGGGGGGGGAGGGAAGTCGTTCTCGGCGGTCGGGTTGACAAGGGCGGCGGGTACAGGCATGGGCGAGGGCAACGGCGCGCCGGGCGCAGCTGGAGGTGAGGGGATGGCGGCTGCTGGCAGGGGCGGGACGGCGGGTACGCCGTCGTCGACCGACGAGGGTGCGAGCCCGCCCGTCGAGACGGAGCTCGTCGTCTGCGCTCGCTCGCGGTTCGTCGTCGTCGTGCCGGCGACCGACGGCGTCTGCGGGACGGGCAGGTCGACCCCTGCCCAGTCAAAGTCGACGGCCTGGTAGAAGAGGACGTAGCCGCTGCCGGACCCGGGCGTGTCGCCGAAGAAGCGCGAGATCTCGTGCTGCTCGATGGGGTACACGTTGTTGTCGTCGAACACGATCCAGCGTTTGCCCGACTTGACGATCGTGATGTAGTGGCCGTGGTGCGGGCCGACGCCGATGTGGACGACGATGGCCCAGAGCTCGTACAGGCGGTCCGGGTCCGAGACGTCGTCGGCCGTGTTGAACAGGCGCAGCTCGAACGGGAACACGACGCGGTACGTGAGCTTGACGTGCCGTTGGAGCGACTCCTCGTACTTGAAGCGCTTGAGGTGGAGCGCGAGGATGTTGGGCAGCTTCTTGATCTTCATCCTGCGGAAAGGGGCTCGAGCGGCGTCAGCTCGGCGACGACGACGAGCGAGGGAGGACAGCAGCAGACGCACCGCTTCTCGGCCTCCTGCAGGCCGCAGCACTTGTCGCACGAGAACTTGTTGCGCTGGCAGAGCATCTCGGACGCGCTGAACTGGCGCAGGCACGCCGTGACGGACGAGTTCTGCTCGATGTCGATCGAGAGGTCGAGGAACGCCTCGTCACGAGAGGTGACCTGTCGAGGAGAGAGCGTCAGCGTCAGGAGCAGGATGAGGGGACGAGAAAGAAGGAAGAGCGCACCGTCTCGCAGGTCAAGCACCTCGTCTCGTTGGTGAGGATGCCCTCGAACAGCGAGTGCACCCACGTCTTGGCGTGCGCGCCGAACCCAGTGCCGACCATGCCTGCGGACGAGCGCGAGACGTCAGCGTGAGAGCGAAAGAGAGGAAGAAAGCGAGCGAGGCGCACTCAGAGCCCGACCCTCGTCCGCCGCGCGCTTCTTCTCGTCGCGCTCGAGCGCCTCGGCGACCGAGTTGATGAGGAAGTTGAGGAACTCGTGCGCGTCCTGGTGCAGCGTGCTGCGGAAGAACTCGTTGTCGCGCTTGAGCTGGTTGATGAAGGCCTGGGGCGCGACCGTGCCGAGCGCCTTGGGCTGCCGCGAGATGGTGCTAAACAGGTCGCGCAGCGTCGTGAGGAGCGTCGTCTCGGCCGACGTCACTTCTCGCGCGAGGGCGCCGCCTGCGGCGACGAGCGGGGTGCCGACGCCGGTGAAGGACGAGTTGGTCGTCTGCTGCGCGAGCGACGCGCCGCCCGAGAAGCCGCCGGGCTCGCCGCTCGACGACGCCGACTCGGCGACCGAGCTCTGGCGCTTGTGCGGGCCGAAGATGTTGCCCCGGCCGCTGCCGTTGGCCGTCCCTTGTCGAGATGGCGGGGATCGGCGCGCGGCAGGAGGCATCGCCGTCGGGACGTAGGGCGTGCTCAAGGCGTTGCCGACGGCCTTGGCGGCGCGACCGGCGGACGATAGGGCCGAGAGGGCGGACGATGCGGATGAGGAGGATGCTGGCGGGTCGGTAGGTGCCGGGGATGGGTCCGGCGAGGCCGGCGCCGCATGGGCGAGTGGGGGAGGAGAGGGTGGATCGGTGCCGTAAGGGTGGTACGACTCGACGAGTTGGCGGAACGGCTTGGAGAAGTAGAGCGACTGGAGGACCGAGTTGGCGTAGCTGTGCGAGGTCGAGGGAGGACGGGGTCAGCTCGAGAAGACGGGTGCGGGCCGAGCGGTCGAACGAGAGGGCGGGTGAGGCGCACCAGGTGTTGCCGAACTGCACAGGAGGGGAGGAAGCGATCGTCAGTGCGTGCTCAGAGGGCGAGGTGATCAGAGGGTTGACGCCGCTGATCCGCCGGCTTCGGTGTCGGCGGGGGAAGAGGGGTGTGGGACGAGGGGGCAGAGGCAGACGGGCGCAGGACGGAGGAGGACGACTCACGTTCTCGAGGCCATAGTATCGCTCGCCTGGAGCTTCTGCATGCCACTCGAGGGGCGGACCGGCCGCCGTGGTCGCTGCACCGGCCGCGAGAGCCGGGGTGCCGCCCTGAGCGGCGGGGCCAGGACCGCCCTGCCACCGCCGCAGGAAGGCCATCGACGCGGGTGTGCGGGCACCGAGTGGCTCAGGGTGAGGGTGGGTGCGGGCGGGCTTGTCGCTCGAGCGCCTCGCTGGGCGGGCAGAGGAGCTGCCCCCGGACGGCGGTCGGTCGTCGAGGTCGGGCGAGGCGGCTCAGCTGGCGGTGGCTCGGCGGCGGGTGAGGGTCGGGTGGGCGGTGCGAGGCAGGCTGTGGCAGCGCGTGCGAGCCTTTGACCTGGCGCTGGAGCGGGCGAGCTGATGAGGAACGAGCCGGCGCCGCTCCTCCCCTCCTTCGCGCCCTCCGCGCGAGCCGACTCGGAGGCGGAGTCTGGGCCCGCAGCGCCGCTCCTCACCTGCGACACCTTTGCCGCTCGCTCTGCGGGCGCTTGTGCCCGTCGATGCAGGGAGTCGTACAACCGAGCGCGCGACAGCTCCCCGCCCGGCGAGAGTCGTTCGGGATTTTAGTGCTGACTCTCCGCAACCCGGCGCGACTGCGCTGGCCTTCTTTCTCCGTTTGCGCTCCAGGAAGCACTCGCCGTGAGTCCCTCGTCGGTGCGGTCGGCCATCGCGAAGCGCGTCCATCATTCGTGCGCTCGCTCCCCCTGCTCGAGTCGACCTTCTCAAACTGCAGACCGCCTCTCCTGCTTGCTCTACCGCCTCGCACGTCGTCAGTGCGATCCAAAGTGAATGCCATGCAGTAGATAGTCATGAGGGAAGATGCACAGTACAACCAAGGGCCGACGCCGGGCTCCAGTCCAACTCGCCGCTCGTCCTCCTCGACGCGCCTCCTCCTCGTTGCCCCCTCCTCAGGGCTCGATGCTCGCCCGACTCGAGCCTCCGATCCACCGCTTGGCCGACCCGGCGTACAGCTCCCCGTACCCCTCGCCGTACTCGCCCGCATCGAGGAGGCTCTCCTCGCCGTCCTCGTAAGGGTCGACGTACCGCCTCGCGGCCGCCGCCGTCGCCTCGCCGTGCTCGGGCGACGCCTCGGGGATCGACTGGAAGATGAGCGAGGGCTGGGAGCGCGGGCGGCGAAGCGACTGGGCCGAGCGGCTGTGGAGAGGGTGCCGCGGCGGGGTGTTGGCTGGGGAGGGGAGCGAGGGCAGTCGGCGCTGGAACGACGAGTACGAGTGCTGGAACCTGCGGGATCGAGTTCAACGTGGGTCAGCTCGAAGCCTCGAGACGCGCCGCCGGCCTCGGACAGGTGCCGGCGACGAGAGGGCGCAGGGAGCACGACGCACGGATCCGTCATCGACTCGGTCGAGATCTCCCTGTTCCGCCCCGCACTGCGCCTCGCCCCGCCGCCCTCGCCAAAGTCGAACCCGAGGCCCGAGGCCAAGCCGTCCTTGACGCTGCCGAAGCTCGCCGCGATGCGCTCGAGGCTCAGGCCGCTCTCGACGCTGCGCTCGCGCCCGACCGTGCGCGTGCGCGACGCCGCCAGCGATGCCGCCGCCGACGCCGAGTGCGGCACGTTAAAGGGCGGCGAGGGGTAGACGAGCGGCGAGTCGAGCGGGAAGGCCGACGGTGCGAGCGACGAGCCGTCGTCGTACCTCGACAGCGAGTCGGTCGTGCCCGAGGTGGCGCTGTGCCGAGGATGCGGGTGCGGGCGCAGGCCGGCGTCGATATCGTACGGTTCGTGCCGGTGGATGAAGATCGGCGGGTCGTACGAGATGGACGAGGTCGCGGTCGGCTCGAAGGAGGAAAAGGGAGGAGGGGAGGGTCGTCGAGCGCCGGTCCAGCGAGGGTCTGTGCGGCACGCGTAGGTCAGCGAGTTGCACAGTAACGAAGAGGACGTTGGAGTGCCAGAGAGAAGGGCGCACCGTTGAGGAAGAGAGCGCTGTCGGGCACGCCCGTCTCGCTCAGCTCGGAGCTGAAGCTCCTCCTCATCGCGCTCGGCTGCGTCGACAACATCGGCCCGCCCCCCTCGAGCGAGTCCTCGTCCTCGCCGACGACGCGCAGACCGAGCCCCTCGTCCTCGGGCGTCTGCGGCGGCGTCAGCTCGGGCCCGTACCCGGACACGGCCCGCTCGTTGTCCGACTCGCCGCCGCTGTGCGTCCAGCTCAGGTAGCCGAGCCGCGTGTCGCGCTTGTGGCCCTCGCTCCTGCTGCTCGAGTCGTCCGAGTCGCCGTTCGAGACGTCGAGGCTGCGAGGCGCGCCGAGGAGAGGCGGCTCGTACGAGGAAGGGGAGGGCGGAAGTTGCGTGATGACGGGCGGGTCGTACAGGGTCGAGAGGCGGAGCGCGCCGTTCGTGGCAGGGATGGGAGGAAGGATGGGGAGGGCGAGGGGCCGAGTGCTCGTCTCCTGCATCTCGCGAGGCGGCGCGCCAAAGCTGTCCTCGTCGTCGTCGGCGCCGATGTCGGGTCGAGGCGAGGTGAGGTCGACGTCGTGGAAGGCTGCGGCGCCTACTGGAAGAGCGTCAAAGTCGATGTAGTGGACCCGAGGCGAACGAGCTGGCGGTTCGGGCGAGCCGGACCTGGGCGACTCGACGCCGAGAAGCGGTGTGGACGGCCCGACGCCGTCAGCCACGTCGACCTCGCCCGCCGGCCCGTACTGCCGAGGAGCGAGCCCAGATGCTTCTCCTGAGGGGACGTGGCCGCCGGAGGACGCGAGGAAGCCGCGCTCCCGAGCGTCTCGAGGGCTGCTGCCCGGCGTACTGCCCGACCGCGTCGACCTGCCCGCCGCCCCGCCGAGGAGCCCGCCCGTCGCCCTCGAGATGACGCTCCGCACGCTCGCTCGCGACGTGCGCCCGCTCGGCTCGGACGGGCGGCGGTGCGGCACCCACTCCCACATGATGCCGCTCGGCGAGCCGTCGTGCCCGCCGCGGACGCCGCCGCCGCCGCCGCGAGCGCCGAGGAGACCGTCTTCCTCGGCCAGACGGCGTTCGGCTCGTCGTCGTCGGCGCCGGCGCACGCAGCAGCAGCAGAGGGCGAGGAGGGCGAGGACGAGGAAGAAGAAGCAGATCGGGGCGGCGATGGCGGCGGCAAGCTGCGAGCCCGTGAGGGACCCTGATCTCGATGCGGCGGTATCGGCGACACTTGAAGGCGAGGATGAGGATGTGCTGGAGGTGCTGCTGGTGAGGGAGGAGATCGAGGAAGGCGACGAGCTCGAGGGTGGGGAGGCCGCCGAGGTGTCGTCGGACGAGAGGGCGGAACGACTCGAGAGTGCTGCAGAGAGTGTTAAAGTAGGTGTCAGTTACTGCGGGAGGGGGCGTGCGGAGCGAGGGAGACGGCGGCGTACCGGACGAGGCCGAGGCCAAAGCGCTCGACAGGCTCGCGACAGCTTGCGGATCCAGCGACGACGCGCTCGCCGCAGAAGCGAGCGCCGATGATAAAGAAACTTGAGCTCTCGATGTGGACGAGAGGGCTGCGAGGACAGACGTGCATTTCCTTGGTCAGCGACTGCCGATGTCGAACGGCGGGTTAAGGAGGAGGACGCACCGTCCGGCGCCAGCGTTGGAGACGAAGCTATAGGCGTCGACGGGGTTGCTGAAGCTGCTGGAGCCGGCGACGGCGACGGCGAAGATGTGGGCGGAGCGATTGAGGACGTCGGAGCTGTTGAACGAGCGCGAGGAGGAGAGTCAGCGCGACTGGGCTCGGGGGCGCAGGGAGGATCGGGTAGAGCGCACAAGCAGGTGAAGCAGTAGCACCTTGAGATGCGCTTGGCGTAGCTGTCGATGCTGGCGGAGCCGTTGGGGGAGGCGCAGCGGTCGCGGTCGCCGAGGTCGGTGCGGCGCCGGCGGTCATCTCGCTCGCGCCGAGGGTGAACCTCCTCGTCCCGCCGTACTCGTTGACGACCGTCTCGGTCTCGGTGCCGCCGGCCGTCGTGTACAGGTCGCCGAGGTCCTGGCCTCGGACGTCGGCCGCCGAGTCGACCGTGATGGCGAGCTGGAGGAGGACCGTCTCGTACCGCGTGATCTGGACGGCGCCAGTGATGAGGGTCGGTGAACCGTTGGGGGCGAGGGTGGCGACCGTGTAGGCGGCGAGGACGGTTGCGGTGGGCGACGAGGTGTAGCTGAGCCAAGGAGGGAGGTCGAGGGCGGGGGCGACATAGGTGAGGTCGAGGGGCGGGTCGGCCATGGGCCCTCTGGCCTGCAGGCCCTTGCTGTGGGCGGCTTCTGCTGGTGCGCGTGCGGCTGCTGCCTGAGCGCGGGGTGTGGACGAGGGTCGAGTGGGCGAGGAGAGCTGGGCGGACCGGGGCTCGAGGCGAACAGGCGGCGCGAGGCCGTGCTGAGGGGGTCTAGGGCTGTCGGGTGGCTGTGCTGGCTGCCTGGCGAGCTCTTTGACGAGCCCTGGAGGGTGAGCAGGCGGTGGTCAAGGGCACAGAAGCTGCGCGTTGAGGGACTTCTACCGACTCGGCAGCGAGCGTGGGAGCTTGCGGCGACGCCTGCCGCTTTGGGCTCGGCTCGCAGTCGAATCAGCGATCGTCTCCTCCGCTCGTTCACCTCCCCTCGAGCTCCTCATCGCTCTCCGGTCCCCACCCCGTCGCCCCTCGCTCCTCCCGCCAGCGCAGAGGCAGCATCCGCCGCTCGTGCAGTGATGCTCGTACATACCGCTGCTCTCCTCGCCCTCAACGCCGCCACTCGCCTCGCCCTCGCCCTCCCTCAAGCCGGCCCCGACTTCCCCGCCCAGGCCGTCTTCACGCCCGCGTCGCCAGCACACGACCAGCAGCAGCATGCGCTCGCTCCCGACAGTGCGCTCTCGACCTTGAGCCACCCGCACGTGCCAACCCACCGTCTGCGCGTCAAACACCCGCGAGGGCTGTGCGACAACGTCGAGCAGACGAGCGGCTACGTCGACACCGACCGCGGCCACCACCACTTCTTCTGGCAGTTCGACTCGCGCCACGACCCAAAGACCGATCCTGTCGTGCTCTGGTGAGCCCGCCCTCGTCCCCCGCCCCCTCACCTCGTCGTCCTCTTCGACCCTCGGCTGACATGGATGCTGCGCCCGCAGGCTCAACGGCGGTCCTGGCTGCTCTTCGTTCACGGGGCTACTGCAAGAGCTCGGTCCCTGTCGGGCGAGGGCGGCAGGGCAGGACCCGTTCTTCAACCCGTACTCGTACGTCGCTCCCCCTGCTCCTTGTTCTCCTCCGTCTCGAGCAGGCTCTGACGCTCCTCCCCGTCCGTCTCCTTCCCCTCGTCTCGACCTACTCCTTCTACTCTGCACGCTGTCCTCCCCGGCATGCGCCGCTGTCACGTCTCGCTCATCCACCCGGTCGCGCAGCTGGAACAACAACGCCTCGGTCATCTTCCTCGACCAGCCTGTCGGCGTTGGCTACTCGTACGCCGACAAGCACGACGAGGGCGTGTGGACGACCGAGGCGGCGGCTCGCGACGTGCGCCAGCTTCCTCTCGTTCGCGCTCTCCTCGGGCGAGCTGACGCCTCTCTCTCGACCCGCCGCAGATCTACGCGTTCCTCCAGATCTTCTTCCACGAGTACTCGGACAAGTTTGGCAACGCGTGCGTCGACGCTCTCCCTCCTGCAGATTCTGGTGGCGGTCGGCTGACGTCCCTCGTCGCCCTCGCAGCCCGTTCCACATCGCCGGCGAGTCGTACGGCGGCCGGTACATCCCCGTCTTCGCCGACTACATCCGCAAGCAGAACGAGCGTGCCGAAGAGCGCGGCTTGAGCAAGATCAACCTCGCCTCGGTCCTTATCGGCAACGGCTTGTGCGTCCTCGCGCCTTTCCCGGGCCCGTGCGGCGTCTCGAGCTCACCGAGCTTCGCCCTGCAGCACCGACCCGCTTCGCCAGTACGCGTCGTACCACCCGACTGTCTGCACCGACCAGATGGGTGGGCCCTACCTCGACGAGCGCGGGTGCGACCAGATGGCTCGAGCGCTGCCGGCGTGCCAGAGCCTCGTCAAGGCGTGCTATGGTGCGTCTCCCTCCCTCTCCTCGTCCACGTCCAGCTTCTCTCGAGCATCCTGCACGGCAAGCTGACCGAGCTCTCCTCGCTGACTCGTCCCGCCGCCGCACAGACCGCCCGCACGTCTCGTCCCTCTGCGTCTCGGCCTCGGTCTACTGCGAGAGCAGGGTCACGGGGCAGTACGACTCGACTGGTCGCAGCCCGTTCAACATGCGCAAGTATGGCGACTACGCCGAGAACCAGTGGATCGAGCGCTGGCTCAACACGTGCGTCCTCCTCCTCCTCTGTCCCTCCTCCCTTCCTCCCGCCGCCTCTCCTGCCTGCGCCTACTCTGCACGTACGCGGCGAACTTCTAGCTGACGAGCTCGTCGCCCTCCGCAGCGAGTCGGTCCGTCACGAGCTCGGCGTCGACCTCGACCCGCACGGTCACGGCGTCAAGAAGTTCGTCGGCTGCAGCGACAAGGTCTTTGAGCACTTTACCCTCTCCGGCGACCAGTGCGTGCTCTCTCGCGAGTTTCTTGGGCGCCGACCAGGTCGCTGACCGTGTTGACGTCGTCGCGCAGGGTCCGCCCGAGCTTCCAGCACGTCGCCGACCTTCTCGACAACGGCGTCGCGACCCTGCTCTACGTCGGCACCCTCGACTACATGTGCGTGCTCTCTGCGTCTCCAAGCTCGAGATGCTGGCGGCGCAGCTGACCGAGCGCTTCCTCGACCTCCTCTCCCTCCCCTCACCCTCGCCCTCGACCTCGCCCCTCCTGCAGCTGTAACTGGCTCGGCAACGCCGACTGGGCGAGCCACCTCGACTGGGCGCACGGCGACAAGTTCAGCAAGGAGCCCCTGCGCCCGTGGTACGCCTCGGAGGAGCTCGCCCGAGCGGGCAACGAGACGGTCCGTGCGGGCGAGTTTCGGCAAGTCGAGAACTTTGCGCTCGCCGGCGTGGACGATGCGGGACACTTTGTGAGTCGCTCTCTCTCCCTGCGTGTCTGGCTCGGGCGGGTGGTGCGCTGCGGGCGACGAGAGGAGGAGCGAGGTCGTCTGCCTCGAGAGGAGGGAGGAGGTCGACAGTCTCACCCGCACGTCCTCGGCTGACAGTCTGCATGCTCGCAGGTGCCGTACGACAAGCCCAAGGAGGCGCTCGCGTTGTTCAACGGCTGGGTCTTTAACCGCACGATCGGCTTTGCCCCTCTCGACGAGGCGGCTTGAGCAGTCGATTCGAGAGTCCTGCTTGCCAATACCACTTCCCCGTCTACGCTACACTCCTCTCAAATCCCAAGAGAGCAATTGAGAGGCTCAGTGCCGCAGAGCGAGGCAGGACGGAAGCAAGAGCATGAGCGCTCGGGCCTCCTCCTCGCAGCCGCAGTTCCAGGTCTCTCGCAGCGAGAGGATCTGCGCCTCGCCTCTGGCGAGCTCTCTCGTTCTCTCAGCACGCTCTCGAGGCTGCGATCGGTGGCTGAAGGAGGGCCCAGTGTCATAGCTCGACTCGTCGCGAGAAGCTCGAGAAAGAGAGGAGGAGGAGGGGAAGTGTCTATCTACGAGAGGGAGCGCCGATTCTACGCGCACGGGCCCTCGGGAGGAGGTACGAAAAGGGAAGTGCGAGAAGCGCCCGACTGGCAGGGCACCGCCGTTTAGCGAGCGACTCGCCAGCTCTGCGAGTCGTACGCGCCGAGCTTGATCGACTCGGGCGCGTACCCCTTGCCATCGTGCTCGGCGTCGATCTGGCCGTACACCATGGCGCGGCGGTCCTCGGGCGTCCTGCGCCCCTGCGCAAAGGCGGCGTGCCGGTTGCTGAACGGCGAGACGCCGTCGACGAGGACGAGGCCGTCAAAGATGCGAGGCGGCCAGCAGTAGGCGAGGAGGGTCATGGCGATCCAGAGAGGGAGAGCGTCGAAGAGGTAAAAGTAGCCTTCGTGCGTCGCGAGGTACCCGTCGTGGCTGCGAGGAGGATCGAAGTCAACTTGGGAAGGTCAAGAGGAGGCCTGAGCGCGGACGGTCGACGCACCCCTGCGCCGACTCGATCGTGCGGAAGATGCTCCGGACGATGATGCACACGCAGTTGATGACGAGGATCCAGAAGAGGAGGCGCCAGTCGCTACTCGGCGCCGCAGAGAGAGGGTTGAAGCGGGAAAGTCGCCAGGACTCAGTCGGCCGCACGAGGTGCATGTGGTCGCAGTAGCTGCGCGAGGAGTAGCTCGTCAGCCTTCAGCAATGAGGAGCAGGAGAAGGCGTCGAGATGGCCGCACACGCGAAGCCCGAAGACGACGAGGATGAGGGTGAAGAAGATGAACGAGAGCGTTTGCGCGATAAGGCCGACGAGCATGATCTTGGTCCCCAGGTTGGACATCTTGCTCGACCCGGCGGCCATGAGGCCTCCTCCCGACATTTGGATCTGTAGAGGGAGAGAGCGTCAGCTCGCGAGCCGGGCTCGAGCGGGGCGAGAAACGCTCCCGGCGAGGCGCCGAGGGCGACGCAGACGATCCTCGTCCTTACTCGCGCCGGCGAGGTGAGCAAGCAAGACTCACGAAGAATGTGGTGACGTCCGACCAGAGGAAGAACCGAAGCAAGAAGCGAATCGGGACGAGGAAGGCGGTCGAGGCGACCTCGTCGCCCATGGCGCGCCCGAGTCGGGGCAGGAGGATGTAGTCTGTCGCCAGGAAGGTGCAGGGCTGTCGAAACGTGCGAATCAGCATGGCCAAGAAGCGGAGGAACGTCTGCGAGCGCGCCCGCGCTATGCGAGGAAGAGACGAGGTGCGCCCGCGGGGAAGGCGACGAGGGACGCACCGAGAGGAGGAGGAGCGCGTAGAACGGCAGGTAGATGGAGAGCTTGGTCGAGTTGTCGTCCAGCGAGTAGTAGAAGCGCAACACGAACCCGGCCACCATGCAGGTCATGCCGATCGGGAGGACGACGAGCCACCACGGACGGCCTGAGCGGTGGAAGGACAGCCACATGCTGCAGGCTGAGAGCAGGTACAAGCATGCTGCGACGATCGAGGGCGCCTGCTTGGGCACGAAGCCCGCGATAGGGCCCCTCGCCTGCGTGCGCGAGGAAGGAGGAGGAGGAGAGGGACAGCGTCAGCGTGCGGCTCGGCCGGCGTTGAGTGAAGGGGGCTTGGCGCACCGTCTCGTTCGTCGCAGCGTCGGCGGCGAGGGCGACGGTGCATAGCCCAGAGAGGACGAGCAGGCGCAAGGTTGACCGCGAGGACATGCTGGGCGGCGTGCAGAGGATGGCGTGCAGAACGAGGCAGAGCAAGGACCGTTTCCCGCCGCGCAGCTCGTGCGCGCATGCGAAGCGAGGTGAAAGAAAGGGGGACAGCGTCCGTGGAAGTAGCGAGGTCCACAGGGCGAGGAGCGAGGCCGGCGCCGTCGCGAGGTCTCGCGCCGTCGCCGACGAGGGCGGCGGGGATGCCGAATCGGGCCGGCACCTTCCTGCCCTACCCACACAGCAAGCTCTGCAGTTGCTGAAGGCCTCGCGGCGAGCTTGGCGATGGCGCTGGACGAGCTGAGAGGGGGAGCGCACGCGCTGCTCGCGGCGCCGGGCTCGCACGGCGAGCTCGGCTGGAGCGGAAGGGCGCCGATATACAGCTGGGGGCGCACCGAGTGCTCTACACGCTGCTGCCGATGCCGCAGGAAGCAGGGCTGGCGCTGTGAGAGCGAGAGAGCGAGCGAAGCGAGTGCCCAATCAGCGCCGGAGTCCCCGCGGACGTGCGGACCGGCGAACGCTCGCTCGGACCCACTGTCGCTCGAGCAGACTCGACAGGTCGGCGGGCACGAGGGTCGGAGAAGGTGGACGAGCGCACAGCTGTGCGCGCAAGGCGAGGCGACAACGACTCGGACTGAGCAGGCCGCCAGTCGACGAATTCGAAGAGGAGGCGCACGCAGAGGCGAGGGAGGAGAGAGCACGTCTAGTCTTACACGGCATCTATTGCCAAATTCTACGAGCGCAGGCTGGAAGAAATCGAACGCCGCCACCCGCCTCGTCGTCTCGCGCTCAGGCCCTGCGCACCTCGGCCCCGCTCGCCTTCTCGCTCGCCTTGGTCGAGTACCGATCGACCGTCGCGCCGCCGTTCTCGAGCGCGTACTGCGTGTTGGCCACCTGCTCGAGCTCGCGTGCGCCCTCGATGAAGCGCGGCGGGTAGAAGAAGACGTAGAGCGTCATGGCGAGCCAGAGGGGGAGGGCGTCGAGGAGGTAGAAATAGCCCTCGGACGTCGCGAGCTTGCCGTAGTAGCCTGTGCGGGAAGGCGAGGGTCAGTTTGAGGATCTCGACGGAGCAGAGAGGAGACGGACGCACCCTCAGAATACTCGACGATCCTGAACACCGAGCGCGTAATGACGCCGACGCACGACAGGAGGACGACCCAGACGAGCGGGCGCCAGTCGTAGATCTTTGAGCTCGACCAGAACTTGTACGACCCGAGGCGGAATGGCTGTGCAGGGCGGGCGAGGTGCGAGTGACGGCGGCGGCTGCGAGAGGCGAAAGGGGCGAGTCAGCTGTGGTCGAGCCCGTGCACGGGAGCCGTCAAAAATGACGCACACGTTGAGGTAGAAGACGACGAGGAGCGACGTGAAGAGGAGGTACGACGCGAGCTGGATCGAGAGGCCAGCGAGCGCGATGTACTTGCCCGTCGTCGCCGAGCTCGCGTTGCCGCTCGCCGTCAAGCCGCCGCCGCCGGCCTGCATCAGGAACGTGACGACGTCGCTCCAGATGAAGATGGTGCCGACGTGGTGTGCGGGGAGGAACAGGCAGCTTGTCGCGTCGGGACCCATAGCGCGGGAGAGGCGCGAGAGCATGAGGTAGTTGTGGGCGAGGAAGGCGCAGGGCTGCGTGCGTGCGAGGACCGGAAGCAGAGTCAGCTATACGCTCAGAGAAGATGTGCTCGAGAGCCCTAATCAAGCGGCTCGAGCGCTGGACGACGATCGAGCGAGGCCGAGAGGAGGGAGGAGAAGGGGACGAACGGAGAGGAGGATGAACATGTATTGGGCGATGTAGGCGCCCAAAGTAGCCAGGTTCGAGTGGTAGACGATGCGCAAGACAAAACCAAGCGTCATACCTGTGTCGAAGAGGGCGAGGAGCGCGTCAGCTGGAGGTCCGAGCGCCGCACCCGCGCCGGGGAGGACGAGAGGCAAGGGCACGCACAGGCCATGGCGATGTTGAGCGTCAAGAGGTAGAGCTTGCGGCCGCCGCGGAACCACTGGACCCAGAGGGCGACGGTTGAGATGCCGAACAAGGCGATGCCGACGCACGAGAGGGCGACCGAGGGCGTGTAACCAGCGATGATGCGCTCGCCGTCGGCCTGCGTCGAGGGGAGGGTCAATGATGGCGCTCTGCAGGAGGAGGAGGCCGAGAAGGACGCACCGTGACGGCCGTGTTGACATCGGCCGAAGCAGCGAGGGCGACTGAGGACATGGCGGCGAGCGCGAGGAGGCGGAGCTGGCTTGAGGCCGCCATGATGCGCGAGGAGGGAATCGAGTGGTGTGAGGAGGAGAGAGAGGGGAGCTGAGCGCGATAGCTTGAGCCGGGGTCCGCGGCGGCGCGAGTGCGAGGGCTTGAACCAGCGAGGTGGGAGACCGCCCCGCTCGAGTCTGTGCCGGCTGCAGCTCCTCCGTCCCAGCGTGGGGCCCTTCAGCGCTCTGAACTTGGCAGCCTTGACCCTCTGCATCGCCCGCATGGCCGTCCAGATGCTGTACTGGCGACCTCGCTCGGGGCCGGTCGAAGCGGCCGCCGGCGGCCGCTCTAAAGGAGGCGGTTGCGCGGTTGGGTAGCAGATTGACTGCAGAGCTATCTGCGCATGTGCCGCATGGTGATCTGCGGGCTGGCGGAGAGCAAGGTGACGGCGAGAGCGAGAGTCGGCCGGACGGCGCAGAGGGGAGGAGAGGACGAGGAGGGAGATGAAGGCTCTCGCCCGCAACCACTCGCCTGCTCGCCAGACATGAGTGCACCAGCTGCGCCGTCTTATGCAGGCCCCTGGAGCCGCCTCAAGCCTGCCCTCACGCCCTGGGTGTGAGTCCTCCCCTCGACCCTCTCCGCCCTCATCGCCGGGACTTTTTGGCTGACCACGGACACCGCGCCGTGCTGCAGGGCCGACGTCGTGCGTGACCTGGGCTTCGAGCAGATGACGCCCGTCCAGGCGAGCTCGATCCCGCTCTTCATGCAGCACAAGGACGTCGTCGTCGAGGTGCGCGAGCTCACCTCTCCATCTCTCGGCCACCCGAGCGAGCTGACCCGGACTCGAACCGTACGCAGGCCGTCACTGGCTCCGGCAAGTCGCTCGCCTTCGTCATCCCCGTCCTCGAGAAGCTCCTGAGGCGAGACCGGCCGCTCGGCAAGCGCGAGGTCGGCGCCATCATCATCGCTCCCACTCGGTGCGTTCGTCCGTGCTGCCTCTCTAGCAAGGTCGTGAGCTGACATGTACCTGCAGTGAGCTCGCGATCCAGATCCACGCCGTCTTCCAGCAGTTCCTCGACGCCCAGCCCTCGTCCGACGCTGCATCGACCTCGACCTCCCCTCCTCCTGCGCCGGCCACCCCGCGCATCGCGCCCGCGCTGCTCCTCATCGGCGGCAACTCGCTCCAGGACGACAAGAAGGCCTTCTTCGAGACGGGCGCCGACATCCTCGTCGGCACGCCCGGTCGCCTCGAGGAGTTCCTGCTCGGGAGCAGCAGTGTCGCCATGAACAAGAAGGGCAAGGGCGGCCAGACTAGGAGGAGCACAGGCGTCGGCGTCGGCGACACCAAAGCGCTCGACATCCTCGTCATGGACGAGGCCGACCGGTCCGTCTTCAATTCCTCCTCCCGCCCTCGAGCTCTTCTCAGCCCGCTCCCTCGCGCTTCCCAACTATTCGCTCAGTGTCCTGACCCAATGTGCTCTCCCAGACTGCTCGACCTCGGCTTCACCCCGACCCTCACTCGCCTGCTCGACCACTTCCCCAAGCAGCGCCGCACGGGCCTCTTCTCGGCGACGATGAGCGACGCCCTCGGCCAGCTCGTGCGCGTCGGCCTGCGCAATCCTGTGCGTGTCGTCGTCAAGGTCGAGGCCAAGGCGGCCAAGGGCAAGGAGAAGGCCGAGGCGGCGGGCGACCGCAAGATCCCGACTTTGTGCGCCGCTCTCTCTTCTCCTTCACCTCCGCCACGACGTCGCGTTGATCTCGCTCCCTGTTGCGCTTCTCCTGCAGGCTCCAGAACGGCTACGTCGTATGCTCTCCCGCCGAGCGCCTCGCCATGCTCTTCCGCATCCTCCGGCGCGAGGCGTTTACGACCGACGAGGGCGAGACGGGCGCGCGCAAGTTCATCATCTACTTTTCGACCTGCGCCGCCGTCGACTACTTCTTCAAGGTCCTGTCGGCGACGCCGTCGCTCGCCAAGGCGGGCTTCTCGCTGCACTCGCTCCACGGCCAGCAGTCGCCGACTCGCCGCTCGTCGACCTTCACGGCCTTCACGGCCCTCCCGCCGACGACGCCGGGCGTCCTCCTGTGCACGGACGTCGCGGCGCGAGGGCTCGACCTGCCCGACGTCGACGTCGTCATCCAGGTCGACCCGCCCGTCGACCCTCGCGCGTTCGGGCACCGAGTCGGCCGCACGGCGCGTGCAGGGAGGAGCGGCAAGGCGGTCGTGCTTCTGAACCAGGGCCGCGAGGAGAGCTACGCCGGTGCGTCTTCACCCGCCAGACCCTCCTCCTCGCGCTCGAGCCCACGTCGCTGACGCCGTCCGGCTCTCTTCACCCTTCTGCTCGCAGACTTCCTCGCCGTCCGCAAGGTCCCGCTGCAGCGCTTTGAGTACGACTCGGAGACGGGCTCGACGCTGTCGGACGAGGCCGAGGCGCTGCGCGTCGAGATGCACAAGGTGATCCGCAAGGACCGCGACCTCCACGACCGAGTGCGTCTCTCCTCCCCTGCCTCCTGCTCTCCTCGGGCCCAGCTGACTCGCTCTCGTCTCTTTTCTGCAGGGCGTCAAGGCGTTCGTGTCGTCGATCCGCTCGTACTCGAAGCATGAGGCGTCGTACCTGTTCCGGCTCCAGGACCTCGACCTCGTCGGGCTCGCCCAGTCGTTCGCGCTCCTGCGCATGCCCAAGGTCGCCGAGCTCAAGGGCAAGGAGAAGGAGATCACGGCGCGCTGGCAGGACGAGGAGGTCGACGTGCGTCCTCGTGCTCTTCCCCCTCGCCTCCTCCTCGAGCGCTCGACGAAGCTGACCTCGCCCGGCGTGCACACGCAGTGGGACTCGTACGCCTACGCCGACAAGGTGCGCGAGAAGCAGCGCAAGACGGAGCTCAAGGCGCTGCAGGACAAGCGCGAGGCGCACGAGTCGCGCAAACGCGCACGAGCCGCTGCGGCTGCCTCGGCCGCCGAGGGCGACGCCGACGCGGCCGAGGGCGGCGAGGGCGGCGAGCCCGAGGCCAAGAAGTTCAAGAAGGGCGAGAACAAGGGCAAGAACAAGGCGTGGTCGGCGCAGGAGGACGCCGAGGCGAAGAAGGCGGCCCGCCGAGCGAAGCGGCTCACCAAAGCCAAGGCGCTGCGGGCGGCCGAGGCGGACGGGCGGGTGCGCGCGGTCGAGGACGACGAGGGTGCGGCCGAGGAGGCGCGCGACTGGAAGGAGGAGCTGGCGAGGGCCAAGCGCGAGAAGCGCGAGGAGCGGCAGCAGGCGACGGGCGCGGCGACGAGGGAGAAGGGTGCGCCGCCGACGCACGGCGGAGGGCTCGCCGGTGTAGCTTTCGAGGGGCTGGACTGAGGAATCGACGACAATGGCTCGCCGGAACTGGGAAGAGGTCGAGGCCGAGAAAGGAAGGCCGCACTCTGCGAGGAGCTCGTGAGCGAGCGGAGCGGCCGGCCTCCCTCGAACAGAGAGTGCACCCGCCTTGCCGTCCCGCCAGCTGCCTTGAGCGCACCACCGCAGTCGCAGCCAGCACCGCAGCGTCCCCAGTCGACCGCCCTCTCGTCCCGTCACTCGTTCAACCGCACCTCGTCCCCCCCGGAGGTCCGCCCTCGGCTCGACCGCCTTCAAGCCCCTCGCCCTCTCGCCCTACAGCGCCGGTCCGCTCGTCCCTTAGCCTCAAGCCCAGCTGCGATGCCTCACAGCGGCTTCAGCATCCGCCCGGTGTGCGTCTTCCGTCCCGTCACGAGCACGACCTCCCCCTCCTCCCCGCCTCCTCCTTCCGCTCGGTGACTCGCTGACGCCTGCCCTGATGCCGCGCAGGTTCTCGCACCCGGGCTTCCTCATCACCCTCCTCGTCGCGACCGCCGGCTTCTTCGCCGCCTTTGTCGGCCGTGAGTCGCCCTCTCCTCCCCTCTTCGCCGAGCTCGCGGTTCGGGCCTGGCGCCGAGGAGGATCATCCAAGAGCGACGCTGACTCGTGTCCTTGCTCTCGCAGAGATCGTGCTCGAGTCCAAGTGTGCGTCAATGGAACTGTGCACGAGCGCGCGCGGGCGACGACGAGCGGGACGGAGCTGACCTCGGGAGGGATGTGCGTGCTCGCAGACAACAAGCTCGATGGCGGCTCTGCAGTTGGCGTACCCTGGTTCGGTGCGTCTCTGTTATTCCTGCTTCCTCGCCGTGCGCAAGCGGCGGTGCGCGAGCAGCTCCGGCTGACCTCGTCCTCTCGCTCCCTCCCCCACTTCGGCCCCTTCTCTCTCCGCTCCTCCTCGTCTGCAGGCATCTTCCTCCAGCTGTTCCTCAACATCGGCGTCTTCGTGACGCTCGCGACTGACTCGGTCGGCGCCAACCGCTTCCAGGTGCGCCTTCTTGCTCCGCGCTCGAGCCTCTCGATCGTAGCAGAGCTGACGGCTCTCCTCGCCATGCCACAGCTCTCAATCTTCCTGGCGGTCGCTCTCGTCATGGCTGTTATTGGCGCCAAGTGAGTCGTGCCTCCTTGGCTAGCGAGCTGGCGGCGCACAGCTGCTGACGAGCTCCTCGTCCCCACCGCAGCCTCGGCATCTTCCAGAGCGAGTCGTACTACCTCGCGATCGGCGCCGGCTGGATCCTCATCGCCTTCGTCGACATCCTGTGGATCATGTACTTTACCAGCTCGGACGACGCCTGGTTCGCCACCATCTTCGACCTCGGCGCGTCGCAGCACTTCTCGTCGCGCTCGTCGGTCGCCGGCTTCTCGACGCACCGCCGTGGGCCCTCGTCGCGCGCCGGCGGCTCGGCCATGGGCATGTCGGGCCCGTCGGGCCCCGTGTCGTACCAGGGGTACGCCGGGACCAAGGGCGGCGCAGGGAGCATCGCCGGCTCGCGCCTCGGCCCGGCAACGAGCGTCAGCGTGCACGACCTGCAGGTCGACGGCAGCCATGCGGGTACCGAGCCGAGCCTGCTCGGCGAGGCGGCGAGCGAGTACCACGCGCCGATGCTCAAGGCGCGCGCCCTCTACTCCTGTGCGTCGACCCGCTCCTCCTTCCTCCCACTCTCTCTCGCGCTCTCCTTCTCGGCTCGCTCTCCTCCTTGCCTCGGCTGCCTCGCTGACCCTCGCTCGTCGTGCGACAGACTCGGCATCGCCGGACGACCCCAACGAGATCTCGTTCGCCAAGGGCGAGATCCTCGACATCCTCGACAACTCGGGCAAGTGGTGGCAGGCGCGCAAGACGGACGGCACCAAGGGCATCGTCCCGAGCAACTACCTCGCCCTGCACTGAGAGGCCGACCGTCGCGCCTCTCCGCCTCGACCTGTCCTCGCCTCGCCCTTCGCACCTCGACTAGCCCAGGACAGCCTCGACGGCGTCCTCCCTTCCTCTTCTCCCCCGCCTCGCCCTTAATCCCCACTCGCGCACGACGGCGCACGTCCCCTTCCTCGCCCTATACCCACTCTTTGCCTTCCCCTCGTGCTACTACCACCCTGTCCAGCTCTCTTCGTCCCTCTTTGCCCTGTATCGCTCCCTCCTCTCCCTCTCTATCCTTCTTCCTCTCTCGGTCGAGCACGTAGTCGTCGTCTCTTGAGCGAGCGGATGTCACTGTGGAATGCAGTGGCCCAGGAACTTGCCGACGAGCTGAGAGCGCACGGTCCTCCTCGTCTCTCGAGGGAGCAGCCTCTCGAGGCGAGCGAGAGCCGGGACAGATGCGCAGTCGAGTCGAACAATGTTGCACAGGTGACACAGAGAGAGACGACTAAAGTACAGCCTCGCGGATCTTGTTGAGGAGGACCTGGCGCTCGCCGAGGGGCACGCTCGCGTTGGTCCTGAGGATGCCCCTCGCGTGCTCGACGACGCCCTCCTGCTTGCCCGCCTTGCCCTTGGCCTTGCCCTCGCCCGCCTCGGCCTTGCCCGCGTCGAGCCACAGCGAGTAGTCGCCGCCGAGGAGCTTCTTGGCCTGGTCGCGCTCCTCGCGCGAGTCGGCGTCCTCGTTGACGACCTTGGTGCCGCCGAGCGAGCACTTGAGCTGGACGGCCTTGCTCGCGAGGTCGGCGCGCAGCAGCTGGGCCAGGTTGGCGCTCGGGTACCGCACCGTCGACGGCGGCGTGAGCGGGCGCGTCGCCTCGGCCGACCACTGCGGGCCGGCGGCGGTCGGGCGCGGCGCGCGCCGCATCTGATGCGGGCGCTGCGGGAACGCGCCGCGGGGCTTGGCGCCGTCGCGGCCGGCGGCGCCGCTGCCCGAGGCGGACGACGAGCCGCCAAAGGGAGGACGGCCGCCGTCGCCTCGTGGCCGGCGGGGACCGCCCTCTGCGCGCTGCCCGCCGAAACGCCTGCGCTCGCCGCCCTCGGACGGCGACGACGAGAACCTGGGTGCAGCGCCGCCCTCGCTCGACGCCGCCCTGCGCTCGTCGAGGCGCTGCTTGAGCCACTCGCGGTGCTCCTCGGGCGTGCGCTGCATCTGCCGCGGCGGCCTCTGGCCGCGCTGCTGCCCTCCCGCTGCCGCCGCCTGACCTCCTGCGCCCTGCTGGCGGAAGCCCGAGTGGCGCGTGTCGCCGCCCTGGGCCTGCGTCTTCTTGACGGCGAGGGCGACGAGCTGGGCGGTCGAGCCGCTCTCCTCGCCGACCTGGCGGAGGGTGCGGGTGCGCGGGCGCGACTGGGCCTCGTGCGAGTTGCGCGGCGGCCTCGGGGCGGGGCTGGCTGGAGCGTCGGCCGAGTAGAGGCGGGTCGAGAGGGCGAGGGGAATTTGTGCGGAGGAGGCGACGAGGCGCGAGCCGGGGCGCAGGAGGGAGAGCACTGTGGGGGCGTAGGGGTCAGCTGGTGCCTCAGGGAGCTCTCAAGCGGCAGACTGACTGTCGAGAGGCGCTCTGTGGTGACTTGTCGAGGCGGAGAGCGAGATGGGGGACGTCGTCCTCCTCGACCGGAAACGCCGCTCGCTCGCTTGTCGCTGAGGAGACGAGCTTCCGTGCAGAGCTCTCGATGAGACCGTCCCTATAATATGCTGCTCAAAGCTCCCCGCCCCGTGGTGGTTGCGCTCTCGCTCCCCTCGAGTTGCCTCGAGCAGCTCGCGTCGCGCTCTCTCACCGACGCAAGCTCGAGCGCTCGATCTGTGCGACTTGCTTAGCGTCAGCACCGCCACACGAGCCCCTCATTTACCCGGACGTCCGGCTCAGGAGTCGAGGTTCGCCGAGGCGTGTGCGCGCTGCTGTCCGTCGTCCCTGTCTCCTCTCTCCGGTGTCCGACCCCGCTTGCTCTCTCGCTTCGGGCGAGCTGCTTCTTCTCCTGCTACCTTCCTGCGACCATGTCGAGCCACCGTGGCTACTCGCCTGCGTCCGCATACGGCTCAACCTCGCCCGGCTCGGCCTCGTCCTCCTCGACCGGCGACCGCTCGGACACCGCCTCAACGGGCGACGTCAAGGGTCCGCAGAAGAAGACTGTGTCCTGGAGGACTGCATCCTGCGACGCCTGCATCAAGGCCAAGCGCGCGGTGCGTAGCTCGACTCCTCGCTGCGCGGGAGGTGGCGGCCCGGGTGAGCTGACTTGGCGACCTACCCGCAGTGCAACCTCCTCGCTCCGTGCCTCTCGTGCGAGACGCGCGACATCAACTGCACCTACACGGCCGTCAACCCAGAAGCTCGCTTCAACCGCATTATCGCCATCGAGGCCGCCGAGGTCGAGTGCGTCCCTCCTCCTCTCGCCTGCTCGCGGCCGGCGCTCAGCGCTGACGTGCTCTCTGCTCCTCCCACCCAGACGCACCATCGCCCTGCGCAACCTGCGCAACGAGTGCGACAAGCTCCTGCTCCGCATTGACGAGCTCAAGACGCGCCTCGGCCTGAGCGACCAAGAGCTCGACGCGCTCCAGCAGGTCGCCAACGAGCGAATGCTCGCCGACAAGCCGTTCTTCGACATGAAGCAGCTCTCGGGCGACAGGTCGGCGCTCCTCGCGAGGGCAGCGCCCAGCGCGAGGGCTGGCGCGTCGCGCAAGACGAGCCCCTCGCAGCCGTCGCAGCCGAGGTCCCCTTCGAGCGCACTCGCGACGACGGCAGCGTCCTCCTCGACGTCGAGCCAGAGCACAGCTACGTCGCACCAGCCGCATCGACCGCACAAGCGCGCTCGCAGCGACGAAGCCGTCAGCTCGGTCGGCGAGGAGGGGCTCGAGCGCGATGGCGCCGACTCGGCGGACGAGATGCCGCCTCCTCGCGCCGCCCCGACACGGCGTCAGCCCCTGCGCGCCTCGGCTCGTCGCGCCTCGCTCGCCGCCTCCACCGCCGCGCCCGCCGCCGCACCCACCGTGACGAGCAACGCGCTGCCGCTCCCTCCCTTCGACCCCTCGGGCCGGCCCTACCCCGCCGCCGCGTACCACTTCCCGCGCACGCACCCGTGGCCGCCCCAGGCCCCGATGCCTGCTCCCCCGGTGTGGATGAGCCCGCTCCTCTCGACGCTGTACCCGGTCCTGCCCGTCCCGCACGGCCACAGGTCGTGGGACGCGCCCCGGCTCGCGGCGCGAGGGAGCTCGTCGCCGACGTCGGCATCGCTCGGGCTCGGGCTTGGCGTCGAGGAGAGCCTGCGGGCGTACGTCGGGACGACGTCGAGCGGCAGAGGAGGCGAGGCGTGGTCGAGAGGCTGGGGACGGCGGTGGGCGGGGCCTCCTCTGGGTGGCGCGCGGCAAGGGACGATGTTCGGGACGGGCAGCTTGACGTGACGGACCGAGAGGGAGCTTCGAGGCGTAGTACACAATCTGCAATGCCGCTTCTCAGTCCTCTACAGCCCCGGCTCGACGCCCTCGAGATCTACGTCCGCCCACACGTCGCCGCTCTCCTCGAACCCGACCTTGTCGTACGCCCGCCTCGCATTCGTGTTGCCTGGCTCGACCGAGAGACACACCTCGTCCTTGCGCCCGAAGCGCGTTGTCGGCTCCTCCGTCTCGCGGTGCCGAGGTCCGTGCGCGAGGTCGAGCGCGAGCCGAGGCGCCTCGACGAGGTGAGCGCGCACGACGGCGCTCACCATGCGCTGTGCGATGCCCTGTCGCTGGTGCGACGGCGAGACGAACACCATGCGGATGGCGCAGGTCCGCAGGGTCGGGCGGCCCGTCTGGACGAACGCGACGGGCTCGAGCTCGCGCTCGAGCGGCGACTCGGCGGCGAGTCGACGACGAGGAGTGTAGTAGACCCAGAACGCTCCTCGCACGATCATGGCGCGCGCGTGCTCGACCAGGTCCTCGCCGACCGCTCGAGGCGTCGACAGCGTGCTGTAGAACGCGACGAGGAGCTGCCCGATCGCCTCGAGCTCGGCTCGGGAGAGCACCTCGACGTCTCGGACGCGTACGAGCGAGTGCCTGGGCGGGAAGACGACGGGCGGAGGTGCCGAGCGGATCGAAGCCGGGAGGCGAGGCGCATTGGGCTCGGGCTTGCGAGGATGGGGCCAGTGCTCGAGGAAGGCGTCGACGAGGAGTTGCGGGCCGTAGAGCGTGCGGAGGAGGGCGGGCGAGGTCGAGAAGGGTGCGAGGGTGAGGAGGCGGTCGACGAGCGGGGCGAGGAGGGGGAGAGCGAGATCGGCGAGGAGGGGTGGCGCGTGCGGCGAGACGAGCTCGCACTGCGCCCGGCCGAGTTTGGTGAAGAAGAGGCTGTCGAGCGACATCGTCAGCAGCTGTAAGGCGTCGAGAGAAAGGCAGAGAGCCGGGTGCGCACGAGAGATTGCCGTCGTCCCACACCGTCGCGAGCACCTCTGCATCGTCGTCCTCCTCGCCAGCGGTCCTCGCACTCTTGTCCTGCCTCGCGTCGGCCGTCGAGAGCGCTTGGAGCCAGCGATCGAAGACGAAGCCGAGGCAGTGATTCGTCCGCACGCTGTCGGCGCGCGGCTGGCGCTCGACTGCGCGCAGCAAGTCGAGCGGCGACGGGTGCACGACGATGTGCGGGGCCATCTCGAGGCTGTGGGAAGAGCGCAGGAAGCAAGGCGAGCCCGCGAGCGAGAGGGCGGGCAGGCGCGGAGGAGGGCCGAGTCAGGCGGGGCACGGCGGCGTCCTGGCGCTGTGGGACTCGGCAGTGCCGTGCGACGGTAGCTTGAGTGGAAGAGCAGAGTGATGCGCTGCACTGCCTGTGCGCTCGAGCGAGAGGTTGCGAGCCGAGTCCATGCGAGCCGCCGCTCCTCCTCGCGAGACGGCGGCCACCTCTCTTTGCTCTCTAGAAATCACCTCGTGCGTGAAACTTTTCCTCCTCCTGCAGCCACGAGCTGCACAAGCTGACTAGCTGCTCTCCACGCGCAGCTCACAACACGGCCAAACCCCCTTGAGCCCGCCGGCGGAAGCGAGTGGCTACGGCCTTGCGTGGAAACCGACGGGCGCCGGGTTCTGTCCCTTTTCCTGAGCGAGAAGAGCGAGACCCGGATGTTAATCACCCGTCGCAGGTGCTTTCTACCCTGCCTGGGCTTCAGATTCACGGTACACGCTCAGCGGCGAGCAGGAGGACGAGGAGGGAGGAGGACGCGGGGGGCGAGGTCTGGGTCCGCGAGGAGGGCCTGCGTACAGCTGACCCGTCCTTGCAAAGCACCAGTGCACTCTTTCCCCTCGTGTGCGCGCCCCGGATCGGTCGCCGTCGGGCCTCGCCGTCCGTGGTTCGTCGCCGTTGGAGAGCTCCTCCCCTGCTTTCTCGACGGGCCTCAGCTGCGCTCGCTGTCTCTAGGGACGACGCGCAGGTCTGGCACAGAAGGAGAGCACAGCGTATCGGCATCGTTACATACAGCAAGCGAGGCGGACGAGAGTACAAGGGAAAGCGACGTCGCGCGAGGAGGTTCGACCACCTCGTCTCGTCAGCGACCTCAGGCCTGATCCACCTGCATCTGCTCCGTCGGCGCCAGCTCGACCGCCTGCGGCACCGCTGCCGCCGCCGGCGCTGCAGCGCCAGCGCCGCTCGCTTCCGTCGCCGCCGCCGCCAGGACCGCCGCTTGGACCCCGTTCCCGAGCGCCGCCTCGCCGTTCACGGGCCCGCCCGCCGCCATGAGCGCGCGGTGCTCCCTCGCCGCAGCTGCCTCGCCGGCGATGCCGTCGACTGGCCGCTCGCCGTACTCGACGTGCGTCGCCCCGCCGGCCGGCGCCTGCTCGAGCGCGGCGAGCTTCTGGGCGTCGAGCTGGCGGAGGAAGAGATCTGGTGCGGCGGGGTCGGCGAGAGGGTAGGAGGGCGGTGCGAGGATCGAGGGCGCGGCGTTCGGGTCGGAGGAGGTCGAGGCGGCGGAGGAGGCGAGGGAAGCGAGGTGCGAGGCGGAGGAGAGGGCGTAAGGGTTCGTCGGGGCGACGATGCCCTGCAGTCGGTCGTAGAGGATGCTGTATGTCGTCGAGGGTGAGGTCAGTAACGAGTACGACAGGCATTGAGGATCGAGTCGACCGTGCCGCCGTCGCCCCCGACCGGAGGAGGGAACCGAAAGACGCACGCTCGCTCGATGCGCAACCGCTGGATGGCCTTCTTGCTCTTGAGGATCTTGACCGAGAGCTTGGTGTTGTCCTGGGTGCACGCAAAGGAGCACGTCAGCTCGGGAGCACGAGGCTGTCGGCGGCGAGGTGGGGTCGGTCGGGAGGAGGAGGAGGAGCGCACCTCCTCGATCTCGAGGACCTTGGTCTTGAGCTCCTTGTACTTCTGGCGGTACTTGGCGTCGTCTGCGCGGGCGGACCAGTCAGCTCGACGAGCAGGCGAGAGGGTGAGGCGAGGACGACGACGCACCGCTCTGGGTCGCGACAATGCCGGCGTAGGCCTTTGGCTTGGGTGCGGCGGGCATGGCGAGCTTTGATGAGGAGCCTGGACGGCTGGCAGAGCTCGCTGCAGGCTCAGCGAGAGCGAGAACCTGTGGAGACGATGCCAACCTCCTCCCGGCCCGCTCGCCTCAAGTTCACCCTGTCGCTCTCCGCCTGAGCAAGCCTGCGCCATGTATGGGTGGGCTCAGAGGCTTTCGGCTATCAATGAAGCTCTCGCAGAGCTGCCAGCTGGGCGAGACGACGAGCTCTCTTCGCCCGACCTCCAGCTCCACCTCGCCCTCGTTCGCGCAGACTCGGCGGCTCACAGCAGCAGAGGTGCGCCACTTGCTCTTCGTCAAAGTCTCGACACTGATCTCAGACGCTCAGCAGACCAGCCACCGCCGCTCAAGAAGCTCAAGACCGCCGCCCTCGCCGTCGACGACTTTCCGCCTCTCTCAACCTTGTCGTCGTCTGGCTCGTTCGCTCGGGTCGAGCTCGTTCGACCAGCTTCAGCGCTCACCGGTGTGTCGAACGGGCCGACCTCGACGGTCCTCGTCATGAAGACGGTCGACAAGCGCTGGGCGTTCCGGATGAGAGCAGTGCGTCGACCACTTGCCCTTCCCTCTCGCTTGACGGGCGAGCTCGTTGACCTTCTCGCGGCCCGTAACAGCACCAGCAGATTCGACACGAGCTCGCCGTCCTGCGCCTCTCGCGCTCGACCGCCACTGCGGGCCGCATACCCTCCCTCGTCGCCTCTTTCCTCTCGCCGACCTCGTTCCACCTCGTCCTCTCGCACGCGCCCGGCGGCGACCTTTGGACCGTCCTCGAGCGCCAGAACGACGGCGTAGATGCAGGAGCCGAGCAGGGACTGCCCGAGGAGTGGGTCAGAGGATGGATGGCGGAGCTAGTCGATGCGGTCGCGTGGCTGCACGGCGAGGGCTGGGCTCATCGGTGCGCGCATCCTGCCTTTCTCGAGCTCACTCTCGACGCAAACACTGATGCATGTGCTCCTGCAGGGACATCAAGCCGCAGAATCTCCTGCTCGACGCCGACGGGCACCTCCAGCTCACCGACTTTGGCTCGTCCGCGCCTCTCTTGCCCGGCATGACCTCGATCGCGCGCAAGCACTGCCGCGTCCTCCTCGGCACGCCCGACTACATCGCGCCCGAGGTCCTCAAGCACGCCGAGCGGGTCTATCGCGAGGAGGAGGAGGACGAGGAGGAGCAGGACCGCAGCGCGTTCGGGCCTCGCGACGAGATCAAGCGCGAGCGGGACGAGGAGGAGCGAGCGTATGGCGTCGAGGTCGACTGGTGGGCCTGTGGTGTCGTCCTGTACGAGGTGCGCTCGCGCTCTCGCTCCCTTGGCCCTGTTCGACCTCAGCTCACCGTCTCCTTCCCCGCCGCAGCTGCTCTTCGGCCGCACGCCCTTCTTCGCCGACGAGATCAGCGACACGTACGAGCGCATCGTGCACTGGTCGGTACGTCCGGCACCTCGCGCTCTGCAGCCTCGTCGTCGAGCTGACGTCGCCCTCTCGCAGGAGCACCTCGAGCTTCCGCAGCAGGTCGGCGTGTCGATGGCAGCCCGAGCGACCATCTCCTCGTGCGTCATCGCCCACGTACACCTCTCTGTTGCTGTCCAGAACAGGAGCTGAAGCGCTTAGTCTCGCTGCAGGCTGCTCGTCGCTGCCGAGAACCGGCCGTTTGTCTCGACGATCAAGGCGCTCGCCTGGTTCAACGGCATCGACTGGGAGCGACTACGTACCAGTGCGTCTCTCGCCTCCACACGGAGAGGAGCATGCACACTGACGCTCTCTCGTGCTCTGCAGCCACCGCCGCCTACGTCCCTCCTCCCTTCCTTCCGCCCGCACGGACCTCCTCCGACTCGTTCGCCCGCTCCCACTCTACCTCGACCGCCCAGTCCTTCGACTTTACCTCCTTCTTCTCGTCGCCGGGCTTGTCGATCCTGCGCCCATCGCCTCGCACGACGAGCGCGGCGCAGTCGGACGAGAGCGAGTACTGGCTCGCGCGGGAGTGGGGCGGCCTCACGACGCTGCCGAGGGCCGACGCCTTCGCCCCGCCTTCTCCCTCGACTCGTACCGCTCCCGCTGCACCGCTCGACGACAAGCTGGCCGCCGTCGCTCGACCCGACCGCGCCGCCCGCCCTCGACCTCCTCCCTCAGCAGCCTTCTCGACGCCTGCTCGCCCTCTCTCTCGCCTCGTACACCTCTCTGGACACCCAAGCGGCACGATGACGCCACGCAGTAGTGGTAGCGGCTCGAGCGCCCGCTCGCGCCGCGTCGTGAGCGGCATGGACGCGTGGCGCGAGATGCAGGAGCACGCCTGGACCGTCGGCAGATCGGCCAAGAAGGCGCCGAGCGCTCATGCGGCTGGTGGTAGGCCTCTAGCTGCGACGAGCGGGACAGCGGCGGCGGCGATAGGGAGCGCAGGGTCGGCAGAGCCCGCCGCACGAGCTGTCGGCGAGGCGGGCACGCCCAGCCGCAAGATCAACGGGCTGCAGCGGCGGCAGGAGGACGTCGTCGATGAGCTCGATCGTCTCGAGGAGAAGTATCGAGGCCTCTTTGAGCTGGCGGCGCGAGCGCAGGGGTGAGCAACCGGATCGTCGTCGCAATGCATCTTCCTCTGCGCCACTCCTGCTCTGCGCGAGAGGCTCGAGGCTTGGCAATGACCCTTCTCGAGAGACGTTCCAGAGCTCTGCGCGTTGCAGATGCAGCGACCCGTAAGAGAAGGAGAAAGAGCCGCTGCGCCGCGCCGGAGGAGGTCCGTGCGCACCTCTCCCCGCACGCTCTCTGAGAAGGCCTCTCGGCTCTGGACGCACGACAAGCTCTACAGACTGGACGTCTGGCGACGAGGAGTGCGAGTGGTATAGCAACAGAAGTGTCGGCGAAGCGGCAGGGGTATGCAGAGAGGGGATGCGGAGCTCAGGACGCCGAGAGGAACGACGCCAAGTCGAGCTGATAGTCGTCATCGTCTTGGCCGGCGTCGAGCGAGTCGAGGATGGCCTTCTGCGACATGGGCTTGTCGCCGTCGCCGCCTGACGAGGCACCTGCGGCGGGAGCAGCCGTGTCCGAGACCTGGAAGAGGTCGAGGATCTGGTCGGTGCCGAGCGAGGACAAGTCCGAGTTCTGCTGCGAGACGATCGTCGACGCGATGTTGAGCTTGAAGCGCTGCAGTCTGTAGAGTCGAGAGAGACGTCATCAGCAAGTGGGCGAGCGGGGAGAGAGGAGGAAGAAGACGGTGCACGGACCCCATGATCTTCTCCTCGAGCGTGCCGCGCATGATGAGGCGGTACACGTTGACGACCTTCTTCTGCCCGAGCCGATGCGCGCGGTCCATGGCCTGCAGGTCCTTCATCGGGTTCCAGTCGTGCTCGACGAAGATGACGGTGTCGGCGCCCGTCAAGTTGAGCCCGAGGCCGCCGACGTGCGTCGTGAGGAGCAGGCAGTCGATCGACGGGTCCGAGTTGAACGTCTGGCAGATGGCGTGCCGCTTCGAGACGTCGGTCGAGCCGTCGAGGCGCATGTAGGTGACGGACGGCATGAGGGCGCGCAGGAGGTCGTTCTCGACAATATCGAGCATGCCCTTGAGCTGGCAGAAGATGAGGGCGCGGTGCTGAGGGACGGCGCCGTCGGGAGCCGAGTCGGCAGCAGGGCTGCTCGCGCCAATGCCGCAGTCGACGAGGATTTGCCTGCAGACGAGGCGAGGAGGTCAGCGACGGCTTCTGCGTGGACAGGGAGGACGGCACGCACTGCAGCGCTTTTATCTTGGGGGCGTGCACGATGTCGCGCACGGACGTGCCGTCGCCCGAGACCTTGGCGAGGGCGGCCTGGTGCTGAGGAACCTCGGGCTTGAAGACGAGCGCCGGGTGGTTGACGAGCTTGCGCAGGTACTGGAGCGCCTGGAAGACGTGCTGCGGCTTGTCGCTAGACGCCGACGAGCTCTTGACCTCGCCCTCGGCGACCTGCTTGGCCTGCGAGCCCGAAAAGTCGTCGTACAGCTGCTTCTGGAGGGGCGACAGCTCGACGTGGTAGTCCTGGATGATCTTGGGCGGCAGGTCGTCGAGGACGTCCTCCTTGAGACGGCGCAGGATGAACGGCAGCACCTGCTTGTGCAGCGCCTCGAGCGCGAGCGCGCCGGCCTCCTGCTCCTTGGACGAGCTCTTGGCGTCGCGACTCGCGGCGATGGGCTTGCCGAACCGGTCGTTGAACGCCTTCTCCGAGCCGAGGAAGCCCGGCATGAGGAAGTCGAAGAGCGACCACAGCTCGAGGACGTTGTTCTGGATCGGCGTGCCCGACAGGATGAGGCGGTGGATCGCCTTGAGCGACTTGACGGCCTGGGTGAGCTTGGTCTTGCCGTTCTTGATGACGTGGCCCTCGTCGAGGATGCAGTAGTGCCAGTCGACCGGCGACAGGACGTCGACGTCGTTGCGCGTCACGTCGTACGAGAGGATGACGGCGTCGTAGTTGCGCAGGTTGCGGAGGATGCGGTCGCGGTCGGCGCGAGCGCCGGTGTAGATGACGCAGCGCAGGGCCGGCGCGTACGTGTTGATCTCGTGCTTCCAGTGGCCGGTGAGTGTCGGCGGGCAGACGATGAGGGAGGGGAGGTGAACCGAGTCGGGCGAGTTGGTCGCCTTGTGCCGCTCGGACCGCTCGTGGTGCATGCTCGCAAGGATCGTGATCGACTGCAGCGTCTTTCCGAGGCCCATGTCTGCAGCGCGAGTGCGTCAGTGGAGGTCCTGGTCGTCGAGAGGGAAGTAAGGCGACGCACCGTCGCAGAGCAAGCCGTGCAGCTGGTACCGAGCGAGGAAGGCGAGCCAGCTGACGCCGTCGCGCTGATACTTGCGCAGCTCGATGCCCATGTCGACGGGAACCTTGTACTCGGCGACCTTGCTGCCGTCGAGGAGCTGCATGAGGAACTCGCGCTCGGTCTCGCGCTTGGCGAGCAGCTCGTCCGAGAAGCCGGGAGGATCAGGCAGGCCGGCCTGCAGACATTGCGCTGTCAGCGACGGCTCGTTGTGAGCGAAGAGATGGAGCGAGGCGACGCACCTCGAGAGGGACGAGCTTGACGAGCGAGGCGAACGTGTTGGTCGCGACGAGCCGCACCTCGTCGTCCGAGTCGCTCATGCGGCCGAGGACGGGGACGATAAGGAAGATGACGTAGGGCAGGATCTTGATGTCAAGGAGCTCGACGAGGTGCGAGATGAGCTCGATGGCGCCTCGGCGGTTGTTGACGTTGAGCGGGTCGCCGAGCACCGGGATGACGTTCTCGACGACGTGGCGCAGGCCCTCGACCGGGCTGATGTCGCACAGCGTCGCGAACGACTTGGCGACGGCGTAGCGAACGACGGCGAACTTGCTGCGGGTGGCGATCGAGAGCGGCGGGAAGAGCGACGCGAGGCGCTTATGCAGCGCCGGCGTGAGCTTGGCGGCGGCGACGGGGAGAACCGTGAGCGCGTCGACAAGATCTTGACCCTTCTGGTCGTCACCGGCGAGGATGGCGTCGGCCTGCCCGATGTCGCCTGCAAGGAAAAAGTCTGAGTCAGCTTGCGCTCGAACCCCTCTTGCCGAGGAGGACCGGCACGCACTCGACGCAAAGACCTCGAGGAGCGCGTCGGCCATGCAGCTCCACAACTTGGGCACGCGCTCTAGCAGGTGCGGGCCGAAGCGCTCGGCCAGCTCAGAGAGGGCGAGCTGCGCGCCGCGGTAGACGAGCTTGGCCGCCTTGACCTCGTCCGACTCGACCTCGACGGCCTTGTCCTTGGCCGGCTTCTCGGCAAGGCCCCTCGCCGGGTTGTACTGCAGCGTGAGGACGCCGGCCGAGCTCGACTTGGTCGCCGCAAAGATGGGCGTGCGCGAGACGTCCTGGCACAAGAAGGCGCACAGGTTCTTGACGAGCTTGTCGGACGGGTTGACACGCATGGTCGACGTCGGCGACGAGCACAGGTCGATGAGGGCCGCGATGGCGCGCGCCGAGCGAGCTTGCAGGTCGTGGTTCTCCTCAGTCTGCACGTGCGCACGAGGTCAGTCTCGGCCGGACGGGTCGCGAAGAGGCAGGGAGGGGACACGGAGCGCACCTTGATGCTGTTGGTGACGCTGCGAATGAGCGGCGTGATCTTGGCGGGGATGGCCTGGAGCGCGATGACGGCGCCGCCGAGCGCGGCGAAGACCTGGCGGTCGTGCCGCGACTTGACACCCTCGAAGTAGGCGATGCCGCCGAGGACCTTGCGCTGACGCTCCTCGAGGGCGGGCAGGACCGTCTTCTTGGACTTGGCCTGCATGAGCGGGACGAGGGCGCTGAAGCTGCCGGCGACGAGCTGCGCCTGGGCGACGCCGAACGCGTCGGGGACGGCCGGCAGCTTGTCGGCGGGGACCTTGCCCTGCGCACCGAACGCGGCGTAGAAGGCGGTCGAGTCGACGCGCAGGCGGGCGAGGATCGGGTCCATCTCGGCGTACGACGACGGCGCCTCGGCGGCCAAGAGGGCGTGGAGCTGCGCGACGAGGCGCGCCGCGAGCGACGAGCTCTGCGCGAGCGGCGCCTCGACCTTGACCGAGCGAGCGGCGAGAGCCCACTCCTCGATGACGACGGCAGCGAGGAAGCGCTGCAGGGCGGACGGCGACGCGAGCGCGCTCTCGACGAAGGGCGCGAACGCCGCGTCGTGCGCCTCGCTCGGCCAGGTGGCGAGTAGCCGGCCGAGCGCTGTCGCGCCCGACACCTTGCCGCGCGTGATGGCCTCGACCGAGACGAGCGCGAGGTCCTGGTTGAGCATCGGCTTGTCGACGTTGTAGGTGACGCCGCCCTGCCCGCTCAGGCTCGCGGCGGGCGACCACAGGAGGGACGTGCTGATTGGCGTGCCGATGGGCGAGTGGATGAGGGCGAACCAGGCGGCGAGGTGCGGCTGAACGTGCGCGACGAGCTGCGGCAGGCCCTTCGGCACGCGCTGTGCGTGCGCGAGGCACGCGAGCCAGGCCGTCTCGGACGCCGAGCGGATCTCGATGCGCTCCTCGAGGACGAGGTTCTGGAAGAGGAGCCGGAGGAGGCGGGCGTCGACCCAGGAGGGGTCGATCGAGGGCAGCTCGAGAAAGACGAGGATGGTGTGGAGCACGGCGAGGCGGACGGACGAGATCGTGTGGCGAAAGAAGGGGAAGAGGCGAGGGATGAGCTGAGGGAGGGGCGTCCTGCAGGGCGAGGAGCGTCAACTGCGGGTCCAGCGGCGGCGAAGACGAAGAAGGGGTGCGAGCGCACTCCATCGACGGCGACTGCAGCAGGTCGAGCACGGCGGGGAAGCT
The DNA here is from genome assembly GCA_920104245.2 of Rhodotorula babjevae. Taxonomy (NCBI): domain Eukaryota; kingdom Fungi; phylum Basidiomycota; class Microbotryomycetes; order Sporidiobolales; family Sporidiobolaceae; genus Rhodotorula; species Rhodotorula babjevae. The sequence continues at coordinate 913,537 of CAKKSZ020000015.1, forward strand.
GAGGAGCTTGGCTGCGGGACGAACGACGAGGATGTCAGGCAGGTGCAGGCTGGGAGAGGAGAGCGTCACGCACCGAGAAGGTCCATGACGCCGCCGACCGAGCTCGCGAGGTCGTCCTTGAGGTCGCCCAGGCATGCCCACAGCACGTCGACGAGCTCCTTCATTTCACTCGGAAGCTGCTCGACGAGAGCGTCGGCGAGAGGTACGAGCGTCGCCGCCGCCGCCGAGCGCACGTCGTCGTCGCGGTCGCGCAGGCCGACGAGGGCGGCGTCGACGATCGACTTGAGGAGGCCCGACGACGAGGCGACGACCGGCTTGACGTCGTCCTCCATCCTGACCGACGTCGGCTCAGGCTTGGCGGCCTCGACGCCTCGGACGAGGTCGCCCTGGACGGCGACAAAGTACTTGAGGCCGAGGAGGCCCGAGTGGCGGACCTGCCAGGCGTACTTGCGGCCGGCTGGAACGGCATCGCCCTCGCTCGAGCGGATCGAGCCGCGCTGGTGCACCATGTCGACGAGGACGCGCTGCACCTCGTTGATCGAGCTCGCGGGCATGTAGGGCAGGAGGATGGCGAGCGCTTGAGCAGCCGTCTCGCGCACGGGCGCGATGACCTGTAGGAGGTCGCTGCGTCAGTTACACGTGCCTAGGACCGCGTGAGTGGAAGGGAAAGTGGAAAGGGAAGGGCGCGCACCTGGTCCGAGATGTAGTCGCCGAAGCGGTCGAGCGCAAAGACGCAGAGCAGCTTGACGGCCAAGTCCTCGCACCACCTCCTGTGCCGCTCGTCGTTCCCCTCGTGCCCGAGACCCTCGAGCATGCCGCCTCCCCCACCCTGCAGCCGCAGCACCTCGCGCAGGCCGAGCGCCGCTCCGTGCCGCGTCTCCCACGCTGGTGCGAGCAGCCCGAGCGCGAGCCGCTCGACGCAAGCGCGCCAGGGCCATTCGCCGACCTTGACGGCAAACTCGGCGCGCTCGGCCGCCGCCTTGGCCTGGATCTCGCCGCCGAGACGGGCGCGCTCGGCGGCTTTGGCGGCCGGGTCGATGACGACCTTGTCGTCCTGGACGGCGGGCGCGTCCGGGTCGGGCTTGATCGTGAGGGCGCCAGAGACGGCGGTGGCGGCGGTGGCGGGCGCGGGAGGAGGAGGAGCGGCCGTACGAGCCTTCTTGGCGGCCGGGGTCGGTGCGGCGCTCGGCGCGACGCCGGCTTTGCCCTCGGCCTTGCGCTTGCGCTTGAGCTTGTTGCGCTCGCGCGCCGAGAGACCGGCGAACTCGTCCTCCTCGGGCGCGGCGGCGGCGGGGGAGGATGCGGCCGAGGTGGAAGCGACCGGTGCCGGGGAGGGTGCAGCTGAGGACGCGAGCGACGCCGTGCCCGACGGCGCGGCGGGCGTGAGAGCGTCGCCGCCTCCAGGCTTGAAGCGCGGCGGCGGCAGCTTGGGCTTGGCGACCTCGCTCGACGCGGCGGGCGCAGCGACCGCGGGCGTGTCGGCGGCGCCGGCGGCGAGCTCTGCTCCGACGTCGACGCCGATGTCGTCATCGCCGCCGCCGAAGCCGAGCCCGAGGTTCTTGAGCGCGTCCTTCTGCGCGCGCGCGAGCTCCTCGGCCGACAGGGCCGACAGCTTGCCGTACTCCTTGCCGGAGCTGCCGAGGAGGAGGGCGCCCTCGGACAGGACCCGATTGAGGTCGAGGTCGCCTAGAGACATGGCCGTCGAGAGAGTGTCGTCTGGTGCAACCGGAGGGACGGACGACTCGGCCTCGACGAGGGCGGGCGAGGGCGCGGCGGAGGAAGGGTCCCAGATGCCGACGCCGCGCGAGATGAAGCCGAGGGCCGAGGCCGCCGCCTGGCGCGTCTCCATCGACCGAGACTGGAGGTAGGGCAGTACCTGTTGCGCTCGTCGTCAGCGGCGGCACAAGGACAACGCGCGCGAGAGAGCAAGCGCGGGAGAGGGGAGGAGGAGAAGCGTACCCTCGCGACGAGCCCTGCGACCTCGTCCCACTCGCCGTCTGCGCCGCGCCAGATGCCCTCCTTGTTGCCGGCGGCTGCGCCCTCCTCGAGCTTGACGTCGACCGAGACGCTGGCGTGGCCGTGGTTGGCGGTCGAGGGGTGCGAGACGCGGGTCGCGGCGATGGCACCGAGCTGGCGGGCGGCAGTGAGGCGGACGGAGGGGGTCGAGCCGGTATCGAGGAGGAGGATGAGGCGGTCCAGCCTGCCGCAGAGCTCGTGGTCAGCGGCTGGCTCGGGTTGGTGCGGGCGAGACGAGTGGGGAGGAGGAGGGCGCACCTAGACCCCATGGTGCTGGTTCTGTCGCGTCCGAGTCGATTGTCGGGGCTGCTGCGAGCACTCGCGAGCCAGCAGTAGCTCGCTGCGAGACGAGCAGAGGTGCGAGGACGAGGAGAAGAGCCTCATCTCTCGGGGCGACCCGACGACCTCCTCTGTCCTCGACCGCCCGCTCGTGCATGCTCAGAGGCACTGCTAGACTCTCCAATAGACTCGCCAGATCCCCTAGACCGCTCCGCAGCTTGCCTTCCGCCTCTTTCGCCTTGATGTCGTCGACGCCGACCTCCGGCACCAGCTCGCGCCAAAGCACCCGCTCGGTGAGCTCTTCTGCGTAGTGCAGCTTCCTCTGACCGTCGCTGACCTCGAGGCGACCCGACAGAGCCGCACGCCGCACGAGGACAAGCTCGTCCTTCCCTTGCACGACGACCTCAAGGACGCCGACCTCGAGCTCGTCGACACGCACTGCCACATCCACTCGACCTTCCAGACCTGCGAGTCTCGTCCACCTTCCTGAGCAGGCCTGGCGAGCTGTAGGGCGGCGCAACATGAGGAGCGACGAGTCGCAGCGGCGGCCGACGCACGCGCTTCGACCTCCTCGCGCAAACTTCCTCGCGCGCAGGGCTGACGCGCCTCTCTTCCGCGCCGCAGACAAGGACAAGTACCCGGACGGCAAGCACGACGACATCCGCGCCTTTGTCTCGGCGCTCCTCCAGGCCGACGGGTCGAACAAGCTCGCCGCCTGCGTCGACGTTTACTGCGAGGGCAGCGACATGGAGCACTGGGCGTCGACCCTGGCCGCCCTGTCCGACTTTCCCGACCTCGACTACCGCTTCGTCGCCGGCGCGCACCCGCACGAGGCCAAGAACTACTCGGACGAGCTCGAGGAGAAGTTCCTCGAGGCGCACAAGCACCCTCGGTGCGTCGGGTGGGGCGAGATCGGGCTCGACTACCACTACGACAACTCGCCTCGAGACGTGCAGCAGCAGGTGCTGAGGCGGCAGCTGCGTACGGCGCTCGCGTCCGACAAGAGCAAGGCGGTGCGTCCTCGTCCTCGTCTCCTCCTCTCCCTCATCCGGGGCGAAATGAGCCCGAGCGCGTCCCTCTCGGCTTCAGACGTCAGATACAAGGGTCCAGTCTGATGGTGGTCCTCCCCGCAGATCACCATTCACACGCGCGAGGCCGACGACGACATCGTGCGCATCCTCAAGGAGGAGCTTCCTCGAGAGCAGCACATCCACATCCACTGGTGCGCCCTCGCCTTCCGGCGGCAACCGTCATGATGCCGACGCCGTAATCGAGCTGACGCAGCTCCTCGTCCCGCCCATGCCCTCGGCGCCTCATCCGCCCACCACCTCGTGCAGCTACACCGACTCGCCCGAGTGCGCCGCCGCGCTCCTCGCCCACTTCCCCAACCTCTTCATCGGCATCACCGGCGTCATCACCTACGCGACCAACGTCAACACGCCCCAAGTCGTGCGCGACCTCGGCGCGACGTGCGGCCCGTCCGACCCGTCGGGCCTGCGCATCCTGTTCGAGACGGACGCGCCCTTCATGCCGCCGGCCAACATGGCCAACAAGCAGCTCGGCATGACGAGCAAGCAGCGATTCCCGTTTGCGCACGGCGGCGTCCTGCCCTGGACGGCCGAGTTTGTCGTCAAGGTGCTCAACGAGGGCAAGGCCGACGAGGACGAGATGTGGACGACGGTCGGCGTGCTCAGGCAGGCGAGGGAGAACGCGAGACGGTGCTACGGCGTGTAGCGCTCGACGAGGAGCAGCAGTGCAACGGCGCGCGTGCGACGTCCGTCTTTGAGGAGGATAGGCTCGAGCGGCCTGTGCAGACCTAGCGCCCAGCACTCGGCGCCGCTCGTCCCTCTCGAGAGTAGCTCCTCGATCTCCTGCCGCTGCTGGGAGCTGCTGCGCTCGCCGCACGACGGCAAACGCATGTGGAAGAGGCGCGAGCAGAGGGCCGCGGCGCCGCAGCTTGCTCCTCGACTTCGCTCGAGCGCGGCAGGTCTATGCGCGCGTGCGAGGCAGCCGTGTGCTGTCGACTCTTTGTGCGCAGGAGCGCGTAGCTAGCTAGCGTTGACGAGGCGGACCAGTCAGGAAGGTTGGACGAGGGAGGAAAGCGACGCCGCCACACCGCGCAGAGCGAGCGCAGCGGCGTGCGAGGACCGACGGCCGCTAGAGCTGGCGCGCGACAGGCGAGAGCGCGTCGAAAGCGCGCAGCAGGAAGCGAGGGCGATGAGGAGGAGCGGTGCGAACGTGCGTCCCCTTGTTGTCGTCGTCGCGAGGCGCCGACCCGGCTCGCCTCCTCCTTCCTCCCTTCCACCCACTCCTCCGTGCATGATCGAGCGGATATAAGCTCCAGCACACCTCGCCGCCTCACCCAGCACCCTCTCAGCACCCTCTCGCCCCGGCATCGTCAGCCCGTGGCCCACCGCGCTCCTCCCTCCCCTCCTCCCCCCTCCGACTTCGGCTCGCTTCGTACGCGGTCCCGTCGTCGTCCAGCTCGCCTCTCCCAGCCCCCCTACGCGCTCCACCACCCCTCGATCCGCCACCGTCGACACCCACCCCGCCCGCCCCCACTCGTCAAGCCGAGACCGTGAGTGCAAGCGCATGAGGCCGACCCTCCCCGATTGTCTGCTCACGCCGCTTCCGACGCCATGCAGGACCTCGCACGCCCTCTAGAGCACGACCAAGAGCCGCCAGGACAGCACAACCCCGCCCTCGACCAGCTCGACCGCCCTCAGCTCCGCCTGCACCCGTCACCCGCCTATCTCGCCGCCCGCAGCCGCAGATGAAGGTCAATCCCCCGCCCTCCTCCTCCTCCTCCGCCTGCATGCAGTCGCTGACTCTCGCCGTGTCCTCGCACGCAGTTCCTCGAGATCCCCGAGCTGTCGGTCCTCTCGAACGCACTGTCCATGTCGACGCCGACGCTCAAGGTGTCGACCCGCATCGAGGCCTACTCGTGCAAGCAGGTGTCCAAGGAGCGCAAGCTGTTCAAGACGCTCGAGTCGGAGCTCATCCAGGACCTCACCCTCTCGACGTCGCACTCGCCGCCCGAGCACCACCAAGGCCTCCTCGAGAGCCCGTTCGGCCCCCTCGACCAGCCTCAGTCGCGCAAGACGCTCTGGCTCCTCATCGGCCTTCTCAACATCGCCTTCCCCGACTACGACTTCTCCAAGGTCCGCCCCGAGGACTTTCGGCGCGAGGAGGGCCCGCGCGCCGTCCTCACGTCGCTCTCGACCGCGCTCGACCAGCTGCGGTCGCCGTCGGGCCAGCGGCCGTTTGCGTCGTTCCCGGGCGCCGCCGCGTTCGGCCAGGCGTCGTCGCCCTACTCGGACGCGCTGTCGCTCCCCGGCACGACGCCGACCGACGACGCCCACTCGGTGCCCACCAACCCGTTCCTGCGCCAGGTCCTCGACCCCATCATCGACCTCGCCGACTGCGAGTGCTTCACCTACTCGCCCGACATCGACTCGGACCCGCACGCCGCTGAGTCGGACTCGGAGGGCGACGACGAGTCGGGCGAGTTCGAGGACGACGACGCCGACGGCATGGCTCTCGAGATGGAGGGCGTGCCCGGCGTGCGCCGCTCGTCGACGCCCGTCAGCGGCCGCGGCACGCCGTCGTTCATGCGCGCGCACCGCTCGCCCATGAAGTCGATTCAGTCCGTCTTTGGCCGCGCCGGCACGCCCTACTCGAACGCCGACTCGGCCAACGAGGACGAGTACGGCGAGTCGTCAACGGGCGGCCTCCTGTGGAGCACCTTCCAGTTCCTCTACAACCGCAAGGCCAAGCGCATCGTCTTCATCAACTCGTGGGCGCGCACCCCGCACGAGGCGCGCCGCCCGACGATGCACCAGTCGTCGAGGGCGGCGCAGGGCGCCGGCGCTCGGGCCTGGCCCATGTCGACGGGCCTCAAGCGCAGCGCGAGCAACGTCAGCGTCGCCTCGGTCGCGTCGTCGTCGATCCCGCTCTCGAAGAAGAAGGTCAAGGGCACGGCGGTCTGAGCGCCCTCGTCGTCGTCGTCGTCGGGAGGAGCGACCCACCCCCCTTTATCCTCGCCCGCCCTCCCCTGTTGTCGTCGCCTCCTCCCTCGGTTCTGTTGACACCCTCCAGTCTGTTCCCTTTGCTCACACCCCTTGTACCTCTCCTCGCCTCGCGCCCGTCGTGCCTTCGCCTTTCGCGCCCCGAGCCTCGTAGCCTTTCCCCTCCCCGCCTAGAGCGCTTTCCCCAGCACTCGCCTCTGTGCAGAATCATGAGCGTTCCACCGTGCCTCTTCGCAAAGCTGCAGAGAGCGAGCCTGGTCGCGAGCGATCGAGCACCGCCCCTCCGGCTCTCGCTCGCGCTCTCCTCCTCACGCGCCGGCCATGGACTCGCCCGACACGTCGCTCTACGTGCCCCTGTCGCTGCAGGACACGCTCACCAAGCCCCGCACCTACACCTCTCGCCCCGCCGCCGCCTCTGCAGCTGCCGCCGCCGCCCCATCCACCTCCTCATCTCGCCCTCGGCCCTCGCACGCGCACTCGGCGAGCCTGAGCCGGGAGCGAGGCGAGCTCGCACGGAGAGATGCCCAGGCCATGATGCACGCGCTCGGCATGGGCACGCAGGCCCCTGCGCAGCGCACTCTCGAGGTCGACGAGACGCCCCGCCCGACTCGCTCAGTCAACCTCGCACCCTCGTCCTCCACCACCTCTTCGACCCACGACGCCGACCTCGCTGCTCTCCGGCGGCAGCTCGACGACAAGGACCAGGAGCTCGCCGCCGCCCGACGCGAGAAGCGCGACGTCCAGAGCCGCGTGTCGGCCCTCGAGCGCGAGGCGGCCAAGGCGGCGGCGCTCGACCCGCGCCAGCTCGAGGAGCTCGAGCGCCAGTTTGAGGCGCAGGAGACGCTCCTGAGTGGGTACCAGCGCGAGGCTGAGAAGAGCGCGGGCGAGCTCGACAAGATGCGCAGGCAGTGCGTCCTCTTTCCTCTCGCTCTCTCCTCCCTGCGCTCGGGTGCGACAGAGCTGACCCTCTCGGAACTCCTGCAGGCAACGAAGACTGACCGACTACCTCGAGCGCACCTACGGCCCCGCCTGGGCAGACGACCTCGGCCTCTCGGACGCGCCCGGTCGAGGAGTCGCCGCCGCATCGCCCGCCGTCCGCACCAAGCTCGTCGCGCGCGCGAGCCTCATGCACACGCCGACGTCGTCGACGGCGGGCGCAGGTCTCGGGTCGCTCACGCGGTCGACGACGCTCGGCGCGGTCGCCATCCCCGAGTCGCCCGAGGACGACGAGGATGACGAGGGCGCTTTGAAGGCGGGCACCGACGGCGACAGCTCGACCATCGACGCCACGACCGACGCGCCCTCGTCCCTCGCGCCCACCGCTGCAGCACCACCCGCTGTCGCAGGCCCCTCGCCTGCCCTCCTCGCCGAGCACCTCGACTCGGTCCAGGCGCTCCTCCGCTCGATGGAGGCGCGCCTCATGGCTCGTGACGCCGAGCTCGTCGCGACCGAGCGACGCGCGCGCGCCGAGGCGGCCAGGCTTGGCGAGCGCGGCGACGAGCTCGAGCGGCTCGTCGAGGGCCACAGGGCGGCGGCCTGAGCGGGGCGGGCTCTCGGCGGTCGATACCTTGGACCTCTCTTTCGATACCTGTCTCTCTCTGTGCGCGCTGTGATACCCCCCTCTGCAATGCACTGCTCGTCTCGACATCAAGTCCTCGCTCGGGCCTCCTTGTCCCCTCGCGCGTCCTCTGCCTCCTCGTCCTCGCTCACGTACATGTCCTCGCGCCTGCGCTCGGCCTTCTTCTCCCGGTTCGACTTCTTGGGCGGCGGCCGCTCGTCGAGCGGCCTGACGAACCGCCGAAAATTGTCCTCCAGCCGCTCGACCGCCTCATCGGCGGACCATCCTCGCGCGAGCTGCACCTCCTCAAAGACGTCCCACAACTGGTTGTCGATCTCGCGCGTGTGCGAGTAGTCGCTCTCGACGAGGAGGCGGTCGGGCTCGATCGCGCGGATGAGCGAGTGGAAGTGGGGCGAGCGGCCCGAGATGATGGTCGCGAACGAGAAGAACGTGTTGGGGTGCGCTGCGGACGAGCGAGACGTCAGCGCGATGCGTCCTCGAGAGAGAGAGAGAGAGGCGAGCTCGAGCGCACGCACCCTTCTGGATCTGCTTGGCCGACTCGGGGCTGCCCCCGAACGAGTGCAAGCACACGTGCAGCCTCCTCCAGCCGTCACCCTTCGAGTCCTTGAAGCCCTGCAGCATGTCGACCGTCTCCTTGGGTGCGCGCACCGAGTGCAGCGAGATGTTGCGCCCGAGCCGGATCGCCAAGTCGACCTGGGCCTCGACGACGCGAAGCTGGTGCGCGAGCGGCGTCGCGAGGTCCGAGTTCTTCGGGTTGGACTTGTCGGCGACGATGTGCGGCGGGTTCGGGATGCGGAAGGCGCGGTCAAGGCCGATCTCGCCGACGTGCGACGAGGGGTGCGAGACGAGGTTGTGCTCGAGGTCCGAGAGGAAAGTGTCGAACGAGACGGGGTCGGGCAGGTAGGGGAGGAGGGCGTCGAGAGAAGGATGAGGAGCGTCGGCGTCTGCCGGGTCGGTAAAGAGGCGCGAGTAGTGCTCGACTTTGGGCGGGAGCGCCGAGGGAGGCGAGAACGAGATCGGGTGGGAGAACCAGGGGTGCAGGCCTGCGAGCAGGCGCTCTCGCTCGTCAGAGAGCGCCTTACGGTATGTGCGGGACGGGACGGACCGAAGAAGGGCACGACGGCGGTCGGGCTGGCGGTGTAGACGGCTTTGTTGCGCTCCTGGTTCGAGAGCGACGAGCTCATGGCGCACTGCGGGCGAGCAACTCGGTCAGCGGTCAGTCTAGTCAAGAGGTAGGGGACGGTGCGCACGATTGTACCGGTGCTGAGCCCTCGCAGCTCCTTAGGAGCGAAGGCGTCGTCGTCGACGGGATGGCAATGGGCGTCGGCGAGTCGAGCGAGGATGGCGGGGTCGGGCGGCGAGCGAAAACGCGTCGCAGGGTCCTTGATCCAGGGTCGAGTGTCGTTCCAGGGCATGGCGGGAGCTGCTCGATGCGCGAGAGGAGGAGAGGGAGAGTCGAGAGATGACGAAAGGTGGGGAGGTGGGGAGGAGGAGGACGAGGTCGTGGCTTGCTGGACGGTCGCGCGGCGGCTGAGCTGGATGGCCGTAGCTGCGCTGGACCAGCGCGCAGGCGTGCAGAGCAGTGCAGACGAGGGGAGGAAGGGCGAGCGCCCGGTGGAAGCGATGTCGGACACTCGCCAAGCCAGCCTCGCAGACGGACACCGCGGGTACAGGGGCGGGTATGCCATCTACTCACAGACCGGTGCACCGCAACTGCTTACCCTGGCAGAGGCGAGCGGTGATGGTCTCCTCGTCGCGCGGACGAGACGGCCGGCCCCGCTCTCGGTCTCGCTCTCTCTCCGCTTCGCTCGCTTCCAGACGGGCACTGCTGCCATGGCCTCGTCGACCTCGACCCAGCCCGCCATCCAGCTCACCGCAGCAGGTGCGCCCCCCTCCTCCTCTCTCCCACCTCCCCCCCGCTCGGCACGGCCTGCCGGATCCTGACCCTCGCTCCCCCTTGCCCGCGCAAACAGAGGGTGCGCCTGCTCTCAAGCTCGCCTAGGACCGCGCAGAGCTGACCCGCCATGCAACAGGCTTCGTATCCGGCGCGATCGCAGCATGCACAGCCGTCACCAGTCCGTCCGCTCCTCCGTCGCCTCGCTTTTCACGAGCTGCCGATGCTGCACGGCTGACGCTCGTCCTGTCGCACTCACAGTCACCAACCCGATGGAGGTCGCCAAAACCCGACTGCAGCTCGACGGCGAGCTCCAAGGGCGCGCGCACCTCCCGCCCAAGGTCGCGGCGGCTGCGGCGGGCGCACCAGCAGCAGGCGCAGCAGCGGTCCCCGAGATCCCGCCGAGCTTGAAGGCGGGTCCGAGCGGCAAGGTGTACACGAGCGCGCTCGACTGCATGCAGAAGACGTGGCGGCACGAGGGGCTCGGCGGGATTCAGCGAGGACTCGGAGCAGCAGTGCGTCCCTCTCTCTCACTGTCCGCCCTGCACCTGCCCCACATGTACCTGTTGACGCCAAGCTCCCTGTCCATCGCAGTACGCGTACCAGATCGCGCTCAACGGCTCGCGGTTGGGCTTCTTTGAGCCGTTCCGACACGCCATCAACTCGCTCGCCGGCTACGACAAGCGCGAGACGCACGCGTGGACTAGCATCATGGCGGGCGCAAGCTCTGGTGTCGTCGGCGGTGCGTCCTCTCGAGCTTTCTGCGCCGAGGGAGGGACAAGGAGCTGACCTCGTCCTCGTCGCTCGCTCGCGCGCTCGCAGCCATCCTCGGCAACCCGCTCTTCCTCGTCAAGGCGCGCATGCAGGCCTTCTCGCCGTTCAACCCGGTCGGCGCGCAGCACAACTACCCGTCGGCGCTGCACGGCCTGCGCGCCATTGTCGCCAAGGAGGGCCCGCGCGGCCTCGCGCGCGGCGTCGACGCCGCCATGCTCCGTACGGCCATGGGCTCGTCGGTCCAGCTGCCGTCGTACAACCTCGCAAAGACGACGCTCGTCGGGTGGGGCATGGGCGACCACATCGGCACCTTCTTGCTCAGCAGCACCTTCTCGGGCTTGGTCGTGTGCGCCGTCATGCAGCCTGCAGGTGCGTCGCCGCTCTCACCTCTCCCGCAGCGCTCAGCTGACGCCGACGTGAACGCAGACACGGCCTTGACGCGCATGTACAACCAGTCGCCCAACTCGATCGGCCCAGACGGCAAGCCTCGAGGGCTTCTCTGTGCGTCCCCTCGTCTCGTTCCGCCTCCCCGTCGCCTCGTCCCGCTTCGTGCAGGCTTGCAGCGATGAGGTGCCTGTTCGACAATGCTGAACGCACCGGCTGACCCGCTCCTCGCCTCGTCGCGCGCGCAGACAAGAGCCCGATCGACTGCCTCATCAAGACCTGGCGGACCGAGGGCGTGCTCGGGTGGTACAAGGGCTCGGTCGCTCACCTCGCACGCATCGCGCCGCACACGGTGCGCTCCCCTCTCACGCTCTCGGCAGCGCGCATCCCGGTGGCTGGCCGGAGAGGGTCAGTGCGGGACGGACGAGCGCGACGCTTTCGCCGTCGCCGCAGCAGCCAGCTGACGCCTGCTTGCCCTCGTCGCCGTCGCTGTGCAGGTCGTCACGCTCGTCGCCAACGAGTTCATCTCGCGCAAGTGGACCGAGTACAAGCGGAGCAACGGCACGCTCGCGCGCGACTGAGGAAGGAGGAGCGGGCCGCCTCGTCGTCGAGGCGGGGCGCAGGGTGCAATATCGATGCCGTACATTCGCAGACGTCGACAGGAGTGCGCAGAGTGAGGCTCGAGCCGATGCGAGTCCGTGAGCGAGCGCAGAGAGGGGAACAGCTAGGCCGGCGACCAGGACGAGGGAGACGAGGGCGGCACCGGGTGCAGCCGGTCCAGGCCAGGGCTGCTCGCTGTGTAGTCGTACCTGAGCTGCGCACGGCGGCGACTCGCCCTCGGGCAGAGGAGCTTTACCCGCGCGTCGCCCAGCCCCAAGTCGGCTCGCGAGGCGAGGGCCATCGTCTCTCCCTCGTCCCACACCGCTGGCCCCGATCCTTGCGCCAGTGCACGCACCACGACCATGAGTGGCCACAACTGGGCCTTCTCACAGGTGCGCGGCCCCTCCCCGAGGCCCTCGAGCCGCGAGAGCAAGTGCTGACTCCTCCTCCCATCGCAGCTCAACAGGGCGAGTCGAATCGCCGCCTTGCCTCTGCTCGGGCCAGGATGCTGACCCTGTGTGCTCACCCTTGCAGCTCGCTCCGAGCCCTGGCATCACGCCCGACAACGGCCCTGCGCGCGACCGCACCGACGACACTCGTGCGCTCCGCTCCCCCGGCCTCTTCCCCTTTGAGGCTTCCCCCGGCTCACCCCTCCTCCTCCTCCTCTCCCTGCGTCCACAGTCTCGTTCCCCTGCGACTCGAACGCCCTCCAGGCCCAACTCGAGCAGTGGACCAACGTCGCCTTCGAGTTCGACTCGCCCGACTTTGCCGACTCGAGCACCCTCGCCGGGCCCGACACGGACTCGGCCAAGCACCTCGGCAACAACACGCTCGCCGCCACCGCCGCGTCCTCGCCTACGGCCGGCGCAGATGAGCGCAACCGCTACGCCGCCCGCGTCGGCGAGTTCGGCTTCAAGCCCCTCCTCGTTCACGACACCGAGCCGCACGTGCAGCCGACCGTCGATTTGAGCGCGCTCCTCGCCTCGTCCCAGTCGGCGGGCTCGCTCGTCGACCCGGCCTTGAGCCTCCCCTCGTTCGCGTCGTCGGCCCCGGCCCTCCCGCCGTCCTTCTTCGCGCCCGAGACGCCCGCCGCCGCCGCCCCGCTCGACCTCGTCAGCCCGGCCACGTTCGACGCTGCGCCGTCGCCCGCCGCGTCGTCGTCGGCCGGCACGAGCACCTCGGCCAAGAAGGCCAAGGGCGCCTCGTCGTCGTCGTCGTCGGCCGCCTCGAAGAAGAAGCGCGCGCCGTCGGCCGCCGTCGCCGCCAAGCTCGCGACCGCGGCCAAGACGCTGCCGCTCCCCGACGGCGTCGACCCGTCGTCGCTCAACGAGGACGAGCTGAACCGGCTCGCGATCGAGGAGGACAAGCGCCGCCGCAACACGGCCGCCTCGGCGCGCTTCCGCGTCAAGAAGAAGCAGCGCGAGCAGGAGCTCGAGCAGACGGCCAAGGAGCTGCGCGAGCGCGTCGCTGTCCTCGAGAAGGAGGTCGACACGCTCAAGACGGAGAACGGCTGGCTCAGGAGCCTCGTCGTCGACAAGAGCGTCAACACGGGCAGGAACGGCGCCGACAACACGCGCAAGCGGGCACGCGAGGACGACCTCGAGTCGTCCATCCTCGTGTAGCCATAGCCCATGCCGTACCTGTTGTCTTCCTCGCGCTCGTCCTCTTTCCGTTTAGTGCCCCTCGTCGTCGTCCTCGTCGGTGCCTCTCCTCCACCTTCGTGCACGGACCCCTCCTCCCTCCACCTCTATCAGTCGGTCCCTTGTCGTTTCAACACACTCTCCCGCAGTACCCCCTCTTCTCCCTCCTCTCCTGCCTTGTCTAGCTGGGCGGCTCCAACACGCCTGCCCGCACCTCGCAGGAGGACGGTCCTCGCTTGCAACTTTGCGCGCTTGTCCGTTCCTCTCTACCTCTCGAGCGTCGCCGGAGAGAGTGCGCGAGAGAGCTAGTCATGACAACAAGATCGTTCTACAACAAAGAGAGAGAGAGAGAGAGAGAGCGCCGATCGAGGAGAGGGCGAGCGAGAGAGATCTATTCAAAGACGCGCACGACGCCGGCGCGGTCGCCGCTCACGACGCACCGGAACGGCAAGTCGAGCACGGCGAGCGCCGTGATGGCTTCCTGGTGCGCGCGGAGGAGCTGCTGCTGCGAGTTGGCGATCAAGGTCGAGCGGTGCACGCGCGAGGGAGGCGCACCAGCCGCGGTAGAGGTCGACGTCGACGTCGACGAGCTGCGCGACGAGCGAGATGCGGGTGCGGTGCTAGTGCAGCTCGAGGAAGCGACAGAGAGCGCGGCCGAGGGCGACTCGAGGTAGAGGGTCGGGCGGACAGTGCTCGAGTGCGTGCTGCGGGGAAGGGGTCCGTGCGTCAGCGTATCGCTCGGCTGCGACTGGGCGGAGGAGAGACGCGCCTGTACGACGGCATCTCCTCGTCTGCGTCGAGGCCGCTGACAACGGCGCTCCGACTCGGCTTGGCCAAATCCCAGAACCGCAGCTTGCGGTCCTCGCCGCCCGTAAGGACGAACCCCCCCTCGCCGCTCGACGAGCGCCCGTCCTTGCCGCGGCCGTCGACGGCAGCTGCCGCAGGGTCGACGAGGAGCGCCGTGGCGGGACGAGTGGACGGCTGAGTCGAGTAGTCGGTGCCGAGGAGGAGCGCCCGGACCGTCGGCTGGACGGGCGCTGACGGCGCTGCCCCGCCCGCCGCCGTCGAGACGGCAGGCGCAGGCTTCGGCGCCGTCGACGCAGCGAGGAGCGCTTCGATGGCCGCAGCCGGGTCAAGCGTCGCGTCCTGCATGGCGACGCTAGCCGGCTCGTCGACACCGGCGAACATGTTGGACCGACTCGACGACGACGCCGACGCCGCCTGCGCCTGCTGCGGCGAGAGGACCCGGAACTCGTCGACCTTGACGCCGAGGTCGATGTCCCAGACCTCGCCGACGACGGTGCCGTGAGCGGCGGAGGAGGTCGAGGAGGAGGAACCTCGCCGGGGCTTGCCCGGGTCGACGACGAGGCCCGACGACTCGTCCGGCTCGGCGGCGACGACGATCCAGCGGCCCTTGCCCTTGGCCGGGTGGACGGCGATCTGGTTGATGCGCCTCGAGCCGACGCTCCAGCTGCGCAGGAGGAGGCCAAAGCGCAAGTCCCACAGCGTGAGCACGCCCGACGCCGTCGCGGCGACGAGCCACAGGTGCTTGCGGTCGAGGCATAGGGCTGTGATAGGCCCAAAATGGCGCGGGTTGGCGAACGTCTGCAGGGCGCGCATGGTGCGGACGTCGAGGACGATGATGGACGAGAGCGAGGTGCCGAGGACGAGGTTGGTGGTCGTGTCTGCTTGGCCGCATCGGGAGCGTCAGCTACAGAGCTCGAGTCTGTGCGAGGAGAGAGGAGAGGAGAGCGCACCGGTTTTGAAGCTGGCGAGGCAGGTCGCGTGGTCGCCCTCCTCGTCGAGCGGGTACTGCCGGATCAGGCACGGCTTGCTGTACCGCGGCATCGAGCCCGACAAGCTCACGTCAACGCGGTGGATCCACACGGTGCCCGTCGTCGACGCGCTCGCGACGCAGTGCGAGTGCTCGAGGACGCAGACGGCCGTCACCTTGCCGCCCTGCCGGAACGTCTGCCTCGAGCGGCTCGTCACGTTCTTCTCGAGGCGCATGGCGTCCCACACCTTGACCGTGCCGTCGTCCGAGCCCGTGACGAAGAAGAGGTGGTCGGGCGAGACCTGGATCGACGTGATGCCGCCCGTGTGCTCGACGAGGTGGGCGATGAGGGTGCCGTCGGGTCGGGTGGGCGTGCGCTCGCGAGGTGGGAAGCTCGTGCGCAGAGCTTTGCGGCGCGGGATACCGACGGGGACGTGAGGGCCGAGCTCGGGAAGAGGCTCGCGGTAACTGTCGAGGTACGTGCGCTCGAGGAGCTGCTTGATGCTCGGGTCGTTGCCCTCTGCGCGCAGTAGTTGGCGATCAGCAGGGCTTCTCGAGCACTCGAAGAAGGGCGAGAGAGACGTACCGTAGGTCGAGACGAAGCGCTGTGGCATCGGCGCCTCCCTCCCGCTCGTGCTCCTCCTGAACTGCCCGGGAGCCTGGCTCACGACGTCCTGCATGACGCTCGCCGCGTCTGCGTCGCCCGCGCTCGCCCGATACCGCGCCTCGACGTCGAACAGGCCCATGGCGTTGGTCGAGTCCTCGGCGACGGCTGGCACGGCGCGAGCGACCTCGACGGCGTTGAGCCGGACTCGGCTGCGCGGCTTGGCCGTGCCAGCGCCTGCTGCGCCCGAGACGGTCGACGTCGTCGACGTGGCCGTCGCCTCGCTGGCGGCCGTCGACGTCTGCGAGACGGTGCGGTGCAGGTCGAGCCGCTCGCCGGGTGCGAGCGTCGTCGGCGTCGCCGACCTGAGCGTCCGGCTCGACAAGTCAGGCCCGTCGGCGTCCTCCTCCTGGAAGCTGTGCATGCTCGACGTCGTACCGCCGCCCATCTGGTGCGCGCCGAGGGCGAGCCGCCGCCGCAAGTCGTCGACCGGCGCCTGGCTCGCGCTCGCGCGGCGGCTCGTAGACGGCCGTCCTGCGCCCGTGGCGTCGCTCGACGCGGTCGAGACGCGCCTGCTGAGCGAGCCGCCGACGCTTCCGGCGCCTTGGAGGCGCGAGCGCGCCTGGTTCAGCATCTCGTCGGCGGAGAGGACCGAGAAGAAGATGGTTTGCGGGACGATGCCGAGGTCCTGGAGGTTGGCGGCGCTCGAGGTAGGCGTGAGGGCGTCCGGCGAGTCGTAGCCACGAGATGGGCCGCTGCAGAAGAGGTAGGCGAGGGTCAGGGTCGGGCTTCTCTCAGGCAGGAGGGAGGGGTCCGTGCACGCACCCTTGTCGTGCCGCAGCCACTTTCGCGACGTACTCTCTCATGGCGCTCAGCTTGTACTCGTCCTCGACGCTCATGCCGAGCTGGCGCATGCGCTCGAGCTGCGCATGGTCCTCGTCCGTGCGGACGCTCGCGTCGCGAGGAGCGCCCTTGGTCGGCCCGCCGCTGCCGCGCGAGAGCGACCAGAAGTGCGACTTGCCGCTGCGAGACGCCCACGAGACGGCGGCCTCGAACACGACGCGAGAGAGCTGCGAGCGAGAGAGAGGGCGTAGCGAGCGTCAGTCGGGCGGGAGAGAGAGGAGCAGGAAAGAGGGAAGAAGGTGTGACGGACCGGCTCGCGAGCGTTGTCGAGCAGGGCGAGGTCGGTGATGTCCTTGATGTCGGAGCGAAGAAGGCGCTTGACGGTCGGGTAGAGGATGCACCACTTGTCGGTCGTGCCGAGGAGGCTCGCGACCGTCGCGAGGAAGGCCGCCGCACCTGCATCGTCGCTTCAGGGTCAGCACGCGCACTCGTGCTTGTTGTGCAGAGAAAAAGCAGCAAGCGCACCTTCTCGGATCCAGATGTTGGGATGGCAGAGGAAGCCCGTGACCTGGCCGACGAGCTCCCACATCTTGCCCTTGGCGAGGAGGCGGCGCTCGGCGAGCGTCGTGAGCGAGTCGAGCACCTTGACGACGACAAACTCCTCGGGATCTGTGCGCGCAAGTCGACAAGCTCATGCCTTGTCAGCGCGAGTCGCGTTGACGAGGCAGGAAGAGGTGCGAACGAGGGACGCACCGGCCAGGCTGAGCGAGATGAGCGGCAGGATGTACTCCTCGAGGCTCCTTGCACCGACGCAGCTCGCGACGTCGACGGCGCGCTCGTTCCACGCCGCCCGGAGAAGCCAGTCGCGCGTGTTGAGGTAGGTGACCAGGTGGGCGAGGACGGCGTCGTTGGCGCGCAGGCGGCCGAAGAAGGTGCACAGGCTGCCGACGTGGACGAGGAGCGCGCGCTTGACGGCCGACGACGGGTCGGACAGAAGCGGGTTAACGTGGTCCTGGATGAGGCTGTGCAGCTCCTGGAGGCGCGCGTCAAAGTTGCCCTGCACACGTCGAGCGTGGGTCAGTCAGCTCCTTGTCGGCGCTCGAGGGATGGAAGAGGACGAGGAAGAAGACGCACGGCGTAGGGCGAGCCCTCAAAGTCCTGCTGAAGCCCTTGAAGCTCGAACGTGTTCTCGCCGCGCATCGCCTCGGCCATCTCGAGGAACCGCTGCGCCGTCTCGGCGAGCGCCGCGACGCAGAGCGCGTACGTCTCGCGCGGGAGGACCTCGGGGTCGGTCGAGAACGGGCGCGTGTTGGGCAGGATGTACTCGGGGAAGACGTCGACGTTCGAGGGCGTGATGCTGCGCACGAGGACGAGCGTCTGCGTGAGGGCGCGCAGGGCGACCGAGCGCACTGTGGCGACGTCGTCCTCGAGGAGTGAGACGAGGTACGGCACGAGGCGGTCGAGGCGCGTCTCGTCCGTGAGGTAGCGGTTGAGGGCGAGGAGGATCTCGAGCGCGCGCAGGACCGAGGCGGGACGGACGCAGTTGCGGATGTTGGCGCACACGAGGGAAAGGACGACGAGGGCCGGACCGTCTGCGAGCGTCGGCGACGGCGGGTCAGTGCACGGACCTCGAGTTGACGAGCCGAGGTCAAGCACGCACCCTCGCTCACGTCTCCGCGGGCGACCACCATGCCCTCCTGCCCTGGTAGATGTAGCCGCACGGGAAAGAGGCCCTGTCGCCGGGGGAGGAGATAGTCAGTACGGCGTTCTGGCGCAGAGAGGGTCCGAGCGTCAGCCGACGCACCTCTCCTCGTCCCTCTCCAGCTCGAGCCTCTCCCTCGTCGCCCTCCTGCGCCTCCTGGTCATCCACCGTCTCGTCGAGGTACCGCGCAATCATCTCCCACTCGGTCCAGACGCGCTCGATGCGGTCGTCGGCGTCCGTGCGCAGCAACGTCTGCTGCTGCTGCTGCGGCCCACCCGCAGCCGTGTCGGCCGGCGTGCTCGTGCCTGGTCGTGCTGACGAGGGCGACGCAGTATGTGGTGCCGACGTCGGCGGAGGAGGCGCGGAAGAGGGCTCGTTGAGGCTCGAGAGGAACGGGTGGAGGAAGGTGTAGAAGATGTTGGGGAAGGCGGTCGAGCGGTACTGGGCGAGGTAGTCGGCGAACGAGAGGCGGGCCGAAGGGTCGAGCGACACCATGCTGCGGATGAGCGACTATGGCGCGGTCGAAGCGTGAGCGCACGCTCGGCTGAGGGAGCGCAGAGAGAGCTGACGCACCCGGATCTCGACGTCCTCAATCTCGGCGAGGTAGGCCTCGAGGTTGTACTCGCCCTCGCGGTACTTGAAGAGCTGGCTGAGGGTGAACGGCGGCGTGCCCTCCATCCACAGCTCGGCGAGGACGCAGCCGAGCGAGAAGACGTCCATGGCCTCGGTCACCTTGCCGTCGCGCTTGCCGAACTCGAGCGCGTCCTTCTTGCGTGCCGTGTCGGACCCGGCGGCGTAGAAGCGCTCGGGCGCGAGGTAGCACGTGCGGCGCGACGACGTGTCAAAGTAGAACGAGAAGGCGGACGGGTCGTCGAGCGGCAGGAATGTCGGCTTGAACGCCGAGGAAAAGTCGGCGAGGTAGGCCCAGTTCCAGGTCGTGACGACGACGTTCTCGGTCTTGATGTCGCCGTGCGAAATCTGCCGCAGGTGGAGGAGACGGGGGAGGAGAGTGACGAGGATCAGCCTCAGTCGCAAGGAACGCTGGTACGGCAGCGAGAGCAGGACGCACGCCGCGCTCTCGTGCGTGCTGGAGGCCCGTCAGGAGCTGGAAGGCGATCCACCGCTTCTCGACCGAGGTGAGGAAGGGCCGAGTGCTGAAGTGGGGGGGAGGTCAGCGAGGTGGTCTGAGCGAGGCGGCCTCGACCGGCTCAAGCGGAGGACAAGCGCACCTGATGCGGTCGTACAGGTTGCTCGCGACCCACTGGCGCATGAGGTACCCTGCGCGCTCGGTCTCGAGAGCGCGGCCGTAAGCGAGGACGTTTGGGCAGTCGACGAGGGCATCTCGCTCAGCTGTTGGCACGGGAGGGGCAGTGTCAGCTCACGAGGAGCTGTAGGACGCGCGGCAGGAACGCAGACGCACCCTTGATGCGGCGGTGGAACGGCTTGAGCGAGAGGGCCGGGTCGGGCTTGACGAAGACCTTGACGACGAGGGCGCCGCTCTTGTGGCGCGCGCGCACGCTCTTGAGGAAGCGAGAGGACCCCATGCTACAGGGCGTGCGTCAGCTGAGGTCCTGGGGTGGCAGCTAGAGCGGGCGCACCTCTTGTCGTACACGACCTCGCCTCCGAGCTCCTGGAAGAAGGGGTCGGTGCCCGGTTGGGCGCGACCGGTGGCCGGGAGTGAGAGCGCAGCTTGTGGTGCACTGACTGCTGCGCCCATCTTGGGACGAGCTTGGGGGACGAGGACGAGGACGAGTCGGCGGAGTGTGGGGCGACTCTCATCTCCCTCGTCCTCTCGCTTGCTTCCACCGCACCAAGCTGGGTCGAGCTAGGCCAGCATGGCCTCACAAGGGCAGTATCGAGGTCCCGCAGCCTGTCCTGCGTGCTCGCGAGCAGACCCGACTCGCCACTTCTTCTGCCGCGACTGCATCTCGTCCTGGTCCGTCCCTCGTCGCCCATCCACCCCCTGCGGCTCTGAGCTGACTGCATCCTGAGCAACAGCCTCGTCGATCACAACGCTTGCCGCCAACAGCTGCGCAACGCCCTCACCCTCGTCACTGCAAAGGCCACCGCCCTCCTCTCGGGAACCGACCGCACCCCCTCGTCGCCGCGCGCGCGAGCCCTAGGCGTCGCAGAAGAACGCCTCCTCAAGGCCGACAAGTGGGTCCTCGCGAGCAGGGCCTACGCGGCGCGGGATGCCGTCGTCAAGGCCAAGCAGGCCAACTCCCAAGGTGCGTAGCCCCTTTCCCACCCCCGCGCGTCCTCCAACAAGCAGGGCTGACCCGCGCACCTTCTCGACATAGCCGAGGACGACCTGACGAGCCGTCGCGCAGCTCTCGCCGCCCGCCGCGCCAACCTGTCGACCGCGCGTTCCCTCCACTCGTCCCTCTCCTCATTATCGCCGTCGACTTCGTCCCTTTCTCTGCCCGACTCGCTCCCCGCCCTCGCTGTGCGCATCGAGAACCTCTCGAACGCACTCACCGCCCTCGACGGCGAGACAGCTCGCGTACGTGGCATCCTCAAGCGCGAGCTCCTCGCCGTCGTCGCCCTGGCGCCGCTCGAGCGGCCCCTCGCCGACCCATTCCTGTCGTACCCTGCGCCGAGTCGCTCCCTCTCCGGCGTCGCGTCGCCCGCCGCATCTCCCTCGTTCAGCACAGCCACCACGACGCCCACTCGCCGCCGCACCCAGCCCTCGCAGACCTACACCCTCTCGTCGCTCCCCCTTCCACCCCTCGCCTCCCTCCTCTCGCTCCCGCCTCCGACCCTCGAAGCCCTCCTGTCGCACCTCGCGCACCTCGTGCGCCTCGTCGCGCTGTACGACCGCGAAGCGCTCCCCTTTGCACCCGTCATGGGCCTCTTCGGCCCGGGCCGGGCGGGCGTCAGGGCGGGACCGGGCTGGGGCGTCGCCGCCGGCGCCGGGACGGGAGACGAGGACGGCAAGGCAGCAGGAGCTGGAGCTGGTTCGTCTGCGAGGAGGAAGGGAGCGCTCGGCACGGCCGTGTGGCCGCTCGTGTTCGGCTCGAGGCGCCGCGCAGGCAGCGTCGCCGCCACAGCTCTCGGTGGGAGCGACGGCGCCGGCGACGGCAGCGTCGATGCAGACGCCTACGGCGACGGGGACGACGCCGATGACTACTACCACGCCTCGGCGACCAGCTACGCACGGACCTCCTCGACCTCGTCCTCGACCGCGAGCGCCGCCGCCGCCGCAGCGCCGACGAGCAGCAGCGCGCGCTCGTCAACCTCGAAGCGCAGCACTAAGCGCGCAAAGCTCGTCCTTGGCGGCGCTGTCGCGCTCGCGCTCGACTTTGCATTCCTCGCCTGGGCGCGCGAGCGGCGAGCAGGCGCGGCGGGCGGGCAGTGGCGGCTGGACGACCTCGATGACCTGGGCGCGCTCATCCGGCGGGCGACGGGCGTACTCGACGGCGAGGAAGAGGGCGACGGAGGGGCGGGCTCAGGGCGAGAAGGTGCGGGGGAGGGGGAGGGCGGAGCGCATGCGTTCCCGCTCTCGATGGCCGACGCGCTCGCGCACTACACGGCGCTCGCGCTCGGCCCGTCGTCGGCGTCGACGCCGTCGTCGAGGGCGGGAAGGAGTCGAGCTGCGCTGGAGGAGAGCGGCGTCGTGGTCGAGGGCGAGCCGGGCTTCGAGGTCGAGGACGACGACGATGAAGGGTGGGACCTGGTGAGCGTGTAGCTGTCTCTGTGACGTGTCTCTCGTCGACTCTTTGTTGCTTGTAACACGCTCCGTCAAGACGAGGTTGAGCGCGCTCGAGGAGAGCCAGAGAGCTCGCGCACGGTCCTCCTCTCGGTTTCCGCCTCTCGAGCAGCACGACGAGCAGCTCTCTGACATCTCGTTCAACGACAGCTCGATCTCTACATCGTTCCTCTACTGCTCAGGCCTCGTTAGCCGTCTCGCGCCGTTCCCCTCGCTCGTCGCGTCGGGAGCGTCACTCCTCGCCCGTCTCCGAGCCGTCCAGCAGCCCCTCCTCCCACGCGACCCTCGCCGCCTCCCACACCCACTGCACCTGCTCAGCCGTCTGGCACATCGACGTGCGCTGATCGCGCAGGCCGTCGACCGTCAGGCCGACATAGTCGACCGCGCCCGGCCCGCCGCCGAGGATGCGCTGCGCCGGGTACGCGCCGAGCGGGTGCGCGGCGTCCTCCTTCGGGAGCGGGAGGGACGGGAGCGGCGAGCGGGCGCGCGCGAGGTGCGAGAGGAGCGGGAGGAGGGACGAGAGGGCGAGGAGGGTGCCGGTGCGGCCGACGCCGGCGGAGCAGTGCGCGAGGATGGGCGCGGCGGGGCGAGAGGGCGAGAGCGAGGCGTTGAGGGCGTGGAGGCGGTGGATGAAGCGGATCAGGTGAGCGGGCGAGTCGGGGACGCCTGCGAGAGGGCGAGGGAGAGAAGGTGAGCGGCCCGAGCGGCTTTCAGTGAGAGCGGCAAGAGCGAGCGCACCGTGATCCCGCCACCCGAGGTACTCGACATGGACGACCCGCCGTCCCTCGGCGTCTCCCTCTCGGCCAACCCGCAGCGCGCTCGTCCTCGCGCCGTCTCGCTCCTCCTTGCCCTCGAGCCGCACCCACACGCCCTGCCCCGCCTCGCCGCTCGCGCTCTCGAGCTGCGCCGTCTCGCCGACGTTGCTCGGAAAGTAAGGATGGCACTTTTTCCGGCGGCCCTCGACGAGCGGCGTGAGCTGGACGACGAGGTTGATGAGCGGGAGAGGCTCGAGCGGGATGGCCGAGGACTTGTGCGAGAGCGAGGTCGGCGGGGACAGGAGCAACGAGAGAAAGTCGTGCACGGTGTGTGGGATGGGAGCCTGTGCGCGGGAAAGCGGGAAGGGTAGAGACGAGGTCAGAACGGCGAGGAAGGAGGACGCTCGAGGAGGAACCGCTCGAAGCGAGAGCGAGGGTATGTGCGCACCTGGGCCGCGACCCACCATCGTCTCGGGAGCACCTCGTCGTCAAAGCCAAGGTCGGGCTCGCGCACGAGCGAGGCGTTGACATAGTCGGGCTCGTCGGCGGCGGCGGTGGTGCGGAGAGTTGGGAGGCAGCGGGTGCGGTCGTACGCGAGGATGTCGCCGTACCTGCGAGCTCTCGTGAGATTCAGCTGTAGGCTCCAAGGCGAGGAAGAAGGGGGCACGCACCTGTTCTTGTCGCGGTTGGTCCTGCTCGAGGCGGCCCCGACGGAGAACCAGTCTGGCTCGTCGTCGTCTCCTCGTGGGGCAGTGCGGCTGCCGCTTTGAGTCGTGCGGATGCGGGTGTCGCTGATCGAGGCGCGGCGGAGGTACTCGCGTTCTTGAAGGGCGGCGAGAGCCGAGTGGAGCGCATTGGGTTGCGGGTGGAGGAAGGGCGGGGGCGGGCCGAGAGAGGAGCGCTTTGGGGCGGCCATGGTCGAGAGAGTGCGCAGCAGTGCGTCTTTAGCTGCCTGAGAGCGAGGCGAGAGGAGACGCGCGTCCGTGAGATGGCGGGGACGAGAGCGAGAGCCGGCGTTCCCCTCCGCAGCTCCGCGGCCGCCTCGCTCCCCTTTCCCTCCATCGAACGCTCGTCCTTACAGCCTCGATCCGCCCAGGCGTCACCTTCTGTGAGCCAGTCTTCCACAGCCACGCGCGCCCCCGCCCGCACCCCGCAACCGCCAGCCTCGCCGTCGACCGCCTCGTCTCGCAAACCTCGCACGCCCTCCCCCTCCCTCACCACCTCGCCCGCCTCGCCCGCCGTGCGTCTCGCGCCACCCAGAGCCGCCCGCACCATCGACAGCGCTACAGCGCACACGTGCAGACCCGCTGGGCTGTGCCGGAGACGACGAGGGGACCGCCCGCGTGAGCATGGGCCGGGGGAACCCAGGCTCGTACAGCCGCGGGCACAGCGCCAGGGCGCTGGCTGCAGCGGCGAGGTCGGCTCTGGGCTCAGTAGCGCGTCAACGGGCGGCAGGAGGCATCAGCACCCCGACGAGGCGGCCCAGACGGGCGGACCTCTCTGCGTAGGGACGACGAGCTGACCTCCGCTCCTCCTCCCCTCTCCTCCTCGCTCCCTCCCTCGCCGCCTGGTGCACTCACGACTGCAGGCCCAGCATGATCATCCCCAAGGCCGACCGGCGCACCATCTACGAGAACCTCTTCAAGGGTGCGTCGTCGCCCTCCTTTACGCTCCTCGACCGTGTTGTCGACACGAGGCTCACCCTGTCCCTCTTTCACTGCGCACAGAGGGCGTTCTCGTCGCGAAGAAGGACTTCAACGCGCCCAAGCACCAGGAGCTTGACGTCAAGAACCTCTTCGTCATCAAGGCGTGCCAGTCGCTCACCTCGCGTGGCTACCTCACGACCCACTTCTCGTGGCAGTACTACTACGTGCGTCCCTCTCGACCGCTTTCCCGAAGACGCAGAGCGCGCGCACGAGCCGTTGCTGACCTCGTCGCGTCCCCCACCTGCAGTACACCCTCACCCCCGAGGGCATCGACTACCTCCGCGAGTACCTCCACCTGCCCGCCGAGGTGCGCAGCGTCTTCCTCCTCTGCCACACATCGTCGAAGAACGAGAGCTGACAGCCGTCGCGCGAACCCACAGATCGTCCCGGCCACGCACAAGAAGCAGGTCCGCGCCGCTCGCCCCGGTCAGGGCCAGCAGCGCCCCGAGGGCGGTGCCTACCGCGCTCCCCGCGAGGGTGGTGCCGACGGCTACCGCCGCCGCGAGCAGGGTGGCAAGGAGGAGGGTGCCGGCGACTTCCGCCCCCGGTTCGCGTGCGTCCCCAGCTCTCGCTCTCTCTCTCTCCTCTCCTCGACCGCAGCGCTGACTCTTCCTCCGCTCCCCCGTCTCTCCATGCCCACAGCGGTGTCGGCCGTGGCGGTCCCCGCACCGAGGCGTAAAGCCTCTTTCCCAGTTCCTGGTCAGCCCCGTCAGTCGGTCGAGGGTCAGCTTGAAACGAGGATCGAGCTTGCGGTTCCATTCGGTGCGTGTCGCTCCGGCGAGCGGTACGAGGCTCACGTCCTGCTCGTGTCGGGGCTGAGAGCTGGCTTCGCTGCCTCTCGACCGCGGGCGAGGAGCGAGCCTCGAGGAGGAGGGAGAGAACAAAGCGGCGCGCCTCCCGCGGCACGAGAGCGTCTCGAGGGCGTGCCTCGTCATCGGTGGTAGACCTGCGAGCGAGACTGGGCCTGTGCAAGCTCTACAGAGAGACGCTGCGGTCGTCGCCGTCGTCGTCGCCCGTTGAGGCGCGCTCAGCTCAACTTGTCGCTCGACCGCCGTCTCTCGTCCCAGCCAGAGCAGACGAGCCACTCGACCGGCGCACTCGCACAACCAGCACTCGCCTCGTGCCAGCCACACGGCCGCCCGCCGCCGCCTCGCTCGCCCTCGTCCTCATCTGCCTCCGACCCTTCTCACGCGACTCTCGCCCGCCATGGACCGCCTGCCGATCGCGCTCCACCTCCCGCAAGAGCTCTTGCCCCTGTCCGGCTCGGGCAGCGGCGCGCGCGGCCAGCAGCCGTCCAAGGTCGTCGGCTCGGGCGCAGGCTACGGCCCTCCCCTCCCCGCCGAGGGCACCCCGCTCTCCCGCCTCGTGTCGTCCGTCCTGTACGCGCCCGCCCGCGAGCCGACGCCCGCCGAGGCCGCCCAGGGCTGGACCCCGGCGCAGCAGCAGCGCCCGACGAGGACAGAGTACGACCTCGTCGCCATGCCCCTCACCAACGGCAACTGGCAGGAGCGCTGGGACCGCATGTGCACCATCACGGCGAGCGCGACCGAGGCCGACTTGGGCGTCGCGGCCGCCCAGGCCGACACGCAGCGCGACGAGGCCGAGAGCTGGCGGGCGGGCGGCGGCTTCCTCCGCAACGAGGTCAACATCACGAGGAGCGGTGCGTTCCCCTCCCTCCTCCTCGCTCGCCCTGTGCACTCACTGACGCACACACCGTCTCGCAGAGGAGTCGGGCAGCCTCATCTCGTTCGCGAGCGACTGGCTCGAGCTGGACTCGCCCGTCGAGGGCATCCGCTTCGACTCGGAGCTCGCCCTGCGGCAGGAGATCAGCTACGCGTCCTACTTGTCCATCACGAGCATCGTCCTGCCGCCGCCCAAGCTCGAGAACCGCGAGTGCCTCGCCGACTATGCGCGCGCCATCAACGGCGCCCTCGCCTCGAGCTGGCACATCAACGTGCGCCCTCCCTCTCTCTCCCTCTCGTCGATCGTGAGCTGACCTCGCCGACATGCTGCAGATCTCGATCCGCCTTCCTGTCGCCGAGTACTCGGAGGCCGAGCTCGCCGCACGACCCGGCACGCCCGCCTTCCAGGCGCTCACGGGCGACTCGGACCGCAACGAGACGTGGGAGATGTGGAACACGCTGCGCGGCATGTGCTCCTATTCGCCTCGCCTGACCCTGAGTGCGTCCCACTCGTGCGGCCTCGCCGTCGCGCAGCGCTGACTCGGACGACGTCGCTCGCAGCCCTCGACCTCACCAACCCGCTCCCCTCGCCCAAGAGCCTCACGCGGTGGGCCGCCGAGCCGGTCCGCCACATGTTCCTGCCTTGCACGAGCTTCATCCCGAACGCCAAGGGCTACCCGGTCCTGTCCAAGAGCATGCAGGCCTTCCTCAAGAGCGCGTTCAAGGTGCGCTTCCTCCTCCTCTCCCTCCTTCCCCGACGTCTCCCTCCCTCAGCGACTGACACAGCGTGCCTCGACGTCACAGTTCCGACCGACCGTCATCCTGTCCGGCACGCACCGCTCGCTCCACTCGGCGGGCGGCCACCTCGCCTACGCCCAGTACGTGCGCTTCCTGTACCGCAAGGCGCAGGAGCTCCTGCCCGTCGAGGAGTACGCCCAAGGGTACATGGACCACCTTCAGCAGCCGCTGCAGCCCCTCATGGACAACCTCGAGGGCGAGACGTACGAGGGCTTCGAGAAGGACCCGATCAAGTACCGCCAGTACGAGGAGGCCGTCTACCGCGCGCTCCTCGACAGGCCACAAGACCGCGTCACGTGCGTCGCTCCTTGTCCTCGTCGTCGCTGTCACGACGTCTCGCTGACTCGAGGCTCTTGCACGCCCCGCAGGACTATCTTCGTCGTCGGCGCCGGACGAGGACCGCTCGTCGCCGGGTGCTTGCGCGCCGCCGAGCGGTCACAGCGCCGCATCTCGCTCACGGCCGTCGAGAAGAACCCGGCCGCCTTCGTCATGTGCGTCGTCTCCCCCTTCTTGCGCCTCGCCGTTCCCCCTCCTCGAGTCGACCAGGCTGACTCGCCCTCTCTCTCTCGTTCTGCGCTCACACAGCTTGCAGGAGCGCTCGGCGCTCGAGTGGGGCAGCCAAGTCAAGCTCGTCTACTCGGACATGCGCAGCTTCAACCCCAAGGACCAGGCCGACATCATCGTCTCGGAGCTCCTCGGCAGCTTTGGCGACAACGAGCTCAGCCCAGAGTGCCTCGACGGCGTCATGCGCACGCTCAAGCGTGCGTCCCGTCTCTCTCTCGCTCTTGACCCCCTCCCGAGCGTATCTGAGCGCCGACCTGACGCCGCACGGACCCCTTAAGCCGACGGCATCTCGATTCCGGCCTCGTACACCTCGTTCCTCGCGCCCATCGCCACCTCGCGCCTGCACACCGAGGTCACCAACCCGCAGGTCGCCTCGTCGTCGACCGTCGTCGACTCGAAGCCGGCCGAGCAGCCCTACGTCGTCATGTTCTCGGCGTTCGACACGCTCTCGGCGGCGGGCGGCCGCAACGGTGTCGACAAGGTGCAGGAGTGCTGGACATTCGATCACCCTCGACCCGACGTCGTCGTCGACGAGCAAGGTGCGCGCACGCTCGCTCGAACGGGTCGGAGAGAGAAGCTGACGCACGAGCCCCTTGCAGGTCTTCCCCTCACAAACCACCATAACGCGCGCTCGGCGCACCTCTCCTTCCACATCCCGCGCGCCGGCGTGTGCCACGGCTTCGCAGGCTACTTCGAGGCCGTCCTGTACGACGACGTCATGCTCTCGATCCACCCCGAGCGCGCCGCCGGCGACATGCTCTCGTGGTTCCCCATCTTCTTCCCCCTCTCCGAGCCGCTGTACCTCCCCGCGCACTCGGAGCTCGACGTCGAGATCTGGCGCCTGACGGACAACACCAAGCGGCGCGTCTGGTTCGAGTGGGCGGCGCAGGCGTACCTCCCCCTCGCCGCTCTCGGCGGCGGACCCGGCGGCGCAGGCGGTCGCGGACCCGGCGGCAGGAGCAGCATGACGAGCCCGCCGACGAGCGCGACGAGCGGGTCGTTCTCGCTGCGCGGCGGCGGCGCCCTGAGCCCGACGCTCGGCGGGAGCGAGGCAGCGTTCGCGAGCGCGCCGAGCCCGCACCTCGGCGCGAGCTTTGGCGACGGGCGCATGCCGGGCATCGCCGAGGAGAACGCGCTGCTCGAGGGGAGCGTGCTCGGCGGCGCGGCGGGCGGGCGCATCAAGATCTCGCAGACGAGGCTTCACAACCCGGGCGGCAAGACGAGCTGGATCGGGCTGTGAGCGGTGGCGGCGGTAGCATGGGTTCTGTATCTGCATCATCACTAGCATTGTCCTCTCTCTGCGTGCGGTGCGCTGTCCAGGCGAGTGAGCATGCGAGCGAGACGCGGCGTGAGGAGAAACTGCTCGCGCTCGAGCCCCTCCTCCTCCTCGCGCCTTGAACTTCCTCAGCTTCGCTCTCTCTCACCCAGAGCTTCGAGAAAGTGCTAGCGAGCCATTCTGCATTACATCTATCGTCACCTGCTCGCGCTAGAACCGCCGACTCACTGCCGACCGAGCTTCTCGAGGAGCCACGGGATGAGCTCCTCGCGCTTCATCTCGATGTCGTTGCCGGCGCCCTGCTCCTTGCCGACCTGAGGCTTGACGCGGATGGTGCCCTTGGCGAGCTCGCCGGGCGAGACCTGGACCGCGTAGGGGATGCGCTCCTTGTCGATGATCTCGAACTGCTTCGGCAGCTTGGGCTTGGCCTTGTACATGAACTCGGCCTGCAGCACGTCGTCCGCTCGCGTCAGCGACGTCCACAGCGGGAAGATGAGGAGGGAGGGAAGGAGAGCGCACCTTGATGCCCGCCGACCACAGCTCTTTGGCGACCTTCATCCGCTCCTCGAGAAGGCCGTCGCCGAGGCTCATGACAAAGACCTCGGTCGCCTTTGCCCGCCCGACAGCGTCGCCCTGCTCCTTGGCCTTCTTGAGCAGGAGCGAGAAGAGGCGCTCGACGCCGAACGAGATGCCGACGCACGGGATCTTGCCCGCGGCGCTCTTGTCGCCGGCAAACATGCCGACGAGGTCGTCGTACCTGCCGCCTGCGGCGATCGAGCCGACGCCGACGGTCGACTCGTCGACCTCGGCCTCCTCGTCGGCATTGAGCGCCGGCTTCTTGCCCTTGACGTCGGCCTTCTTCTGGGCCTCGGTTGGCGCCGCCTCGGGGCTGGGCGCGACGGGCGCGGGCGGCGCAGAGCCCTCGGTGACGGCCTCGTAGATGACGCCCGTGTAGTAGTCGAGGCCGCGAGCGAGCGACAGGTCGAAGGAGATCTGTATAGGAACGGCGAGAAGGGCAAGGGTGAGCAGGCGAGGCGGGAGGAGGCCTGAGCGCGGAAGGAGGGACGCACGCGCTTGGTCACGCCGTAGATGTCGAGGTACTTGTACAAGAGCTCCATGTCCTTGAGGCCCTCGAGCGCCGTCTTGTTGGCCGTCAGGCGCTCGTCCTGCTTGAGCTGCTCGACGAGCTCGGAACCGCCTGCGAAGACCGAGTCAGCGCGACTGTACCTCGCTCCGCAGCGCCAGTTGGCAGAGGGTAAGAGAGACACGCACCCTTGAGCTTGACGTACTCGCCAATGCGGTCGGCGACCTCGGCGTCAAGACCCTTCTCGTCGGTCATCTCCTTCTTGACGTCGGCCCAGGCCATCTTGTCGAGCTTGTCGACCGCCGACGAGATGGTGCGGATCTTGTCGCTCGGGACGCCGCACACGGCAAAGAGGCCGTCGAGGATCTTGCGGTGGTTGAGCTGCGTGCGCGGAGGTGGAGGTCAGGGTCGGGTTTCAGCTGAGGGAGAGGGGAGGAAGCCGGCGCACCTTGATCGTGAACTCGCCGATGTCGAGCGCCTCGAGCACCTCGCAGCCGATGGCGAGGACCTCTGCGTCGGGCAGCATCGGGTCGTAGACGCCGGCGATGTCAAAGTCCTGGGAGCGAGCGCACGAGGGTCAGCCCGGCTCGCTCGAGTCGTCGAGAGGAGCTCGAGCGCAGAACGCACACACTGGTAGAACTCGCGCATGCGGCCCTTGGTCATGACCGGCTGGTCGCGGCGGTAGACCTTGGCGATGTGGTACCGCTTGATGTTGGGGTACTGCGAGCCGTTCATGGCGAGGAAGCGCGCAAAGGGGACCTGTGCGGGAGGGAGGAGATCAGCAGCTCGTCGTACTTCGTCTCAGAAAGACGACAGTGCGCACCGTAAGGTCGTAGCGGAGCGAGCACAACTCGCCGCCCTGGTCCTGAAGGTCGTAGATGAGCTTGCTGTCCTCGCCGTACTTGCCCGCGAGGATCTCCTTGAGCTCGAAGACGGGCGTGTCGATCGTGACGCCGCCGTGGAGCTCGAACACGTCCGTGATCTTGCGGAAGATGGCCTGGCGCAGGTACATGTCGCTCGGGTGCCAGTCCTTGGTGCCCTGTGGTCGTCGGGAGCGGGAGCGCACGGCGTCAGCTCACGCTGAGGCTCTCGCGAGCGTCTGTCAAGCACGGAGGAGCGCACCTTTGCCGTCTTGAGCGTAAACTTGACGGCCTTCTTGCTCGCGGCAGAGCCGCCCTTCTTGGCGTCGGCGGCAGGCGAGAGCTTTGCGAGCTCGGCCTTGAGCTCCTTGAGGCTGAGGAGCTCGGGCTGAAGGGCTTCTGCTGGGGCCTTGTCGGCCTTGAGCTGGCGGACGACGTTGCCCTGCTCGACGATGCGGGCGTTGAGGTCGGCGACGGTCGACATGGCGGCGGCGGCTCTGAGCGGGGTGTGTTGGAGGTGGGAGGGTCGAGTGGCTGTCTGAAGTAGTCGTGCGCTCCTCTGCAGCATCAACTGGCCGACTTGGGCAACGTGGTGAGGAGCGAACCTCGTCTCCTCATCTTTCCCTCGTCCTTGGCCGCCCATAGCTCCGCCCGCTCGTCCAGCCGCGCTGCTGGCGGGACAGGATACCTGTACAAGCTTCCCTTGAGCCACTGCGAGCAAGAAATGGCTCTCACCACCACTCCCTCCCCTCGACCTTCTCTCGCCGGGCTGATGAGGATTGGGCGAGGCTTCACGAGCTCGACATGGCCTAGCCAGCCTCGCAGTGCACGGCACCCAGCAGACTTACCGTACCCCTGTCGCCCCACCCTACCGTCAAAGATGTCGCCCTCGCACTTCCTCACTCGACTCGACCCATCCTCGCCTCCTCGACCCTCTCCGCAAGCGTCCTCGCCCGTCCAGCCTGGTCGGTCGCCGCTCACCGACCTGCAGTATACTCGTGAGTGCGCTGTAGCCCTACCGGAGGGACCGCGAGCTGACCTGTGCCCTCGCTTGACCACAGCCGTCCGACTTCCCTCATATTGCTCGACTCGCGGCCTCGCTACGCTCAGCGACCATACGACTCTCTCGCCGCACGGCCTTGCGAGGGACCCATGCCCTGCTGTGCGTCGCGTCCAGTCAGGGCGAGCCCGGCTCAAGGAGCTGCGGCAGGCGTCCTCGTCCATCCTTCTTGCTCCCGCTCTCCTCGTCGCACACCTCGGCGCGCTCTGCTTCCGCTTCTCAGCTGCTCGGTGTCCGACATTCGCTTGCGGCGCTCGAGGCGAGCGCAGCACCCGCTGCGGCCGCTGGCCAGGACCTTCTCGAGGCCGCAGCAGGCCCGTCGCGACGCGGTCGAGGTCCGACCCCGCGTGACGAGCGGGCGAAGCTTGTTTGTCGCTCGTCCTCGCCTCGTTCTCTCCCTCGCTCACTCGCAGACATCGTTGCTGGCGGTTCTCAAGCTTGACAGGTCCTCTCGACTCGCCTACATCGCCTCGTCGCCTGGTCGCACGCCCGCCCGTCCTCCTCGAGCTGCCCCGCCTGCATGCCCGCCTTCCGCCTCGGCGCCCTCGGGCTCCTCGTCACCCTCGTCAGCAGCGCCGCTACAGCTCTCGGCGCCTGTACGCCGTCGCCATCTGCGCTGAGCGCCGGCGCAGACGGGCTCGTCAACATCTTCGCCCTGGGCCGAGGTCCGTTCCAGGCTTGCTTCACCTCGTGCCGCGCACAGAGTGCTGACGCACCCTCTCGCTGCCGCTCCTCTGCAGCCGTCGCGGCGTGGGAGTACGTCCCGCCGTCGCCATCCTGGCCGAAGAGCGGCGGCGCCCTCTACCTCGTGCGCTCGCGCCTCCTCTTCCACGGTCTGCGCTTCCCTCTCGATTCTCGAGCTGACCCGCCGATCTCGCCGACGCAGAGCCAGACCGACACGCCTGAAGACGGCGCTTTCTATGTGGCCGAGCGGGCGTCGCTCGACCCGGCGCAGGAGGACCCGGTGTGGACGCTCAGGTGCGCCTCGACCCTCTCACGCTGTCTCTCCCCTGCGCACGTTCTCTGCAGCAGAGCTGACACCTCGTACTCGACGGCGTGGCAGTCTTGGGAGCCAGGAGCCGGGCGTGCAGTGCGTGAGCGCGCCGAGCAAGCTGGCGTCGGCAACGACGGGCTCGTGCGACGAGCTCGCGGCCGAGGTGCGCTCCTCTCCTCGTTCTCGTCGTGAGCGCCTCGGCAAAAGCTGACCTCGTCCCCCTCGTCCAGTTCGAGCTCTCGTGCCTCTCGTGCCCCGCTCAGGCCGCCTCCTCCTCGCCCGACGCCTCGACGGGCACGGCGGTCGCACGCGGCTGCATGCTGCGGTCCGTCGCCGCCGGCGGGCAGTGCCTCACGGCGGCGTACTTCAGCAGCTCGAGCGCGACGCCGAGGATCGTGACGAGGGCGTGCAAGGGCAGTCGCGGGGCGGGGCAGGTGTGGGACCTCAGGCTTGCGTGAGCGACGAGGACGGAGGACGTACGGGTCGTAGCTCGGTTGTACATGCTTGTCCGTGTTCTGGTCGAGCTGCACGTGTTCGAGAGCTCGAGAGAAGAGCGAGCAAGAAGCGCGAGAGGAAGAGGCTCGAGAGGCTCTCGAGGTCGTCTCTGCCCGATAAGGGCGCGATGGGATTCGGGCGAGTCGCACGGTACATTGCACAGGACTACCATGGTGGGAGCTTGACGAGTCTAGACAAGGCGTCAAATCGCTACTGCGTGCGAGAGAGGGAGGGTCTGCGAGGAGCAGGGAGGAAGAGGTCAGCGCTCGTCCTCGGCGGCTGCTCGGTCGTGCTCGTGCGCTGGATGTGTGCGATCAGATAACGAGGTTTTCTAAGTCTCTGAAGCGTGTGCATCACGAGGGTCCCGTCTTGCGAGCCCCTCAGTGCCCAGTGCTAGGATTCGTCGTGTCGCGCGCGCGAGCTCTTGTGCGAGAGGGGACGGCTGGGCTCACCAGAGTGCGGACGACAGCTCCTGAGTGCGTGCAGGTGCGCAGGAGGGCGTGAGGCGAGTCGAGGTCGGAGTCGGTGGAGGGGAAGAAGTTGCGAGGCGGAGCAAAGGGCGAGTTGGCGGCTTGAGGTGGGGACGACAAGGTGTGAATGCTGCCGAGGTCGAGGTGGTGCCTGTGTCAGGGCCAGCTGTGGCTCGACATGCTGTGCTGAGCGAGAGCGGGTGTGTAGGAGGGAGAGGGGCCGCGAGCGCGCGAGAGCCAAGTCCGGGTCGAAGTCCGAGCCTCCCCTCGAGCTGGCCGACCTTGGCCTCGTCAGGCCCTCGCCTCGCTCTCGCCGCAGACCGCACTCGCGAGCCACCATGCTGCTCGTCCCGCCACTCAGTGCCCTAGCCGCACTCGCACTCGCCACTCCACCGGCCCTCGCCCTCCAGATCCCGCTCTTCCTCCAGCGTCCTCCCCCCACCTCGCCACCCTCATCAGCCCCGAACGTCATCTCGTCGACCACCGAGTCGAGCAGTCTCCACGCCCTCACACTCCGTCACGCCGTCCACCTTCCGACTGCGCGCCGGCACCTCCCGCCCTCTCGCCGCGACTACTCGCCCCTCGACCTCGCCGCGCTCTCGGTCCCCGACCCGGCCGTCGGCCTGTACCCGCACACCCAGCGCGTAAAGACCCGCCGCATCCGCGCCCAGCGGCCCTCGAGCCAGGCCGCCTTCCATGCCGCCCGCCGCGCGAGCTTCAACACCCCCCTGCGCGCCTTGCAGCTGGGCCGCCTTCCGACCGAGGGCGAGCTGGACGACGCCCTCCTCGCCGGCACGCTCGAGTGGGACGACGTCGACATCGAGGCGCCCGACACGTCCGACGTCGAGACGCTCGCCGCGCTTGGCCGCATGACGAGCAACGCCTACACGCTTCCCGACCGCGAGGGCTGGTACGACATCGGCGGCGGCTGGAACGTCGTGCGTCGCTCTCGTTCGCTCCCCACCTCTCTGGCCGAGCCGCACTGACTCGCATGCACCCGCAGAGCGACTCGTTCGGCTGGCAGGAGGACGGCCTGCGCGGGCACGTCTTTGCCGACGAGCACAACACGACCGTCGTCCTCGCGCTCAAGGGCACGAGCGCGCTCATCGTCGGAGGAGGCGGCGGGACCGCCAAGAACGACAAGACCAACGTGCGTCTCGGACCTCGCGTCGTTCTCGCTCTGTACCTCGTCGAGCACGCAGCTGACGCGCCCTCGCACGTGCGCAGGACAACCTCCTCTTCTCGTGCTGCTGCGCCCGCGTCGACTGGTCGTGGTCGACCGTGTGCGACTGCTACGATGGGTCGTACAAGTGCCGCCAGGACTGCCTCGAGGAGGCCGTCATCACCAAGAGCGCCTACTACCCGGTCGCGACCGTGCGCTCCCTTCCCTCGTCGTCCTTCCTCTCTCCGTTGCTGACCTACATCCACGCTCCCCCGCAGGACCTGTACAACAACGTGAGCGCCATGTACCCGCACGCGCAAGTGTGGCTCGCCGGCCACTCGCTCGGCGGCGCTCTGGCCGCCATGCTCTCGAGGACTTACGGCGTGCCGTCCGTCTCGTTTGAGTCGCCTGGCGACCTCCTCCCCGCCCGTCGACTGCACCTCCCCCTCCCGCCCATCAACAACCCCAACACGTCCACGCCCGCCACGCTCTCGTTCGGCTCGACCTCGCCCTCGTCGATCAAGGCGCCGCGCGCACCCCGCTCGCTCGACGACGAGCTCACGACGCACGTCTTCCACACGGCCGACCCGATCCCGCAGGGCCTGTGCACGGGCACCATCTCGACGTGCGGCATCGCCGGGTTCGCGCTCGAGAGCCGGTGCCACACGGGCAAGACGATCCGGTACGACACGGTCGGGCGCCTCGCGTGGAGCGTCGACATCCGCACGCACCCGATCCACGTCGTCGTCGAGCAGCTGCTCAAGGAGGACTGGGGCGTCAAGCCTCCCGAGCTCGCGCGGGGCTCCAGCGCGTCGGCGTCGTCGTCGAGCTGGTTCGTCGGCTGGTGGCCTGGCCGGGGCAAGAAGGAGGAGGACGGCGGCGGCGAGGAGGGCGGCGAGGAAGGTGGCGAGAAGAAGAAGGAGCCGGACGACGGGCAGAACGGCGGCAAAGGCGTGCCGCAGGCCTTCTTCGAGGACGACGACTGCTCCGACTGCCGGCGGTGGGCCTACGTCTGAGCTCCGTCTTTCCCTGTACCTGTTCAACCTACATAGTGTCCCCCTCGCAGTGTCTCCCTGTCGTTCTCGTAGCTAGATTGCCAACCCGCCTTCTCCTCTCCTCGACCGAGAGATCCGCGCTCGAGCCCGACGAGGAGGACTTGGGCTCGCCTCGGTCGCCTCGGGCACTTGCGTGGACACAAGGTACAATGAAGCTCTCGCACGCTCTGCGCATGCGCTAGCTGCACGCTGGGAGCGAGAGCCGACGCCGCCGAGACGCGGGGACGCCAACTTCATCGCTCTCATCTCGACCTCGATGCCTCCTCGCGCCATGGCACCCGCTGCGAGCGGCTCGAGCAGCGCACCTCCTCCAGAGACTGCCCTGCAGAAGCTCGCCCGCCGCCCCTTCACCGTCTCGCTCGTGTCGCCGTCGACCAACCCGCCAACCTCGTCGAGCGCGCCCGTCCACTCGCGGCACCTCAAGCGCGTCCACCTCGCGCCCGAGATCCTCAAGGCGGTCAAGGTGTGCGCAGGAGATGCTGTCGTGCTCAGGCGCATGCCGGACAGGGTCGACGCGGTCGAGGAGGGCTTGCACAAGCTCGACCTGGGCGAGGTGCGCTCCGGCTCCTCCCCTTCTGCCTCTCTTGGGGGCAAGCTGACCTGACCTATCCGGTCCTACAGGGCAGCAAGGAGGAGGAGGAGCGACCTGCGCCGCAGAGCGCGCCGTTCGCCGTCGGCATCGCCTGGCCCAACTTCACCATGTCGGGCTCGAGTGCGTCCAGCTCTCCCTCTCACACTCCTCCCTGGTGCGTGGAGCTGACCTGCAGCCTACATCGATGCAGCTGTTGCCGTCTCGCCCTTGCTCCTCGCCAACGCGGGCCTAACGCCGGGCGACGTCGTGTCGGTCTCGACAATCGGCACCTCGGGCGTCGAGGCGCTCGAGGCGGACCGCCTGACGCTCATCTACGACGCCAAGGGCAAGCCGGGCAAGGACAGCTTCTTCGAGGCGTATGTCAAGGAGGTCCTCGGTGCGCGCTGTCTCCCTCGTCCTCTCCCTCGGACGAGCATGAGCTGACCTTGCCTGTCCTCGCGCAGTCGATATCAAGTTCGTCGCGCTGCACCATTTTGTCGAGCTCACCTACAATGGCGTCGTGCGGCGACTGCTCGTCTCGGCCGCCAAGGGCACCGTCGTCTCCCCGCCGCTCGACGCTCCCGCCGACCCCTCCTCCTCCTCCGACCCTGCGCTCGCCGCCGCCAAGGAGCAGGCCTTCGCCATCTCGCGCGCGACCAACATCGTCTTCAAGGCGCCGGGCACCGTCGGTCCCGCCAAGCCTCGCTCGCCGGCAACGAACGCCAAGCCCGGCGCAGTCCCGGCGGGCGAGAACGGCGACCTGCCCGGGTACGAGCAGATCGGCGGGCTCGAGAGCCAGATCGAGCTCATCCGCGAGATGGTCGAGTGGCCTCTGACGCGGCCCGAGCTGTACACGCACTTTGGTGCGTAGTGCCCGCTCCCTTCTTCGTCGCACGAGCCGTACCTGACCTCCTCGCGCTCGCAGGCCTCAAGCCGCCTCGCGGTATCCTCCTGTACGGTCCTCCTGGCACGGGCAAGACGCTCCTCGCCTTCTCGATCGCGCGCTCGACGCGCTCGACCCTCCTCACCATCAACGGGCCGTCGCTCTCGTCGGCGTACCACGGCGAGACCGAGGCGCGCTTGCGCGAGGTCTTCGCCGAGGCCAAGCAGAAGAGCCCGGCTATCATCGTCATCGACGAGGTCGACGCTCTCGCGCCGAACCGCGAGGAGGGCGGCGAGGTCGAGCGCCGCGTCGTCGCGACCCTCTTGACGCTCATGGACGGGCTCGAGGACAAGGGCGAGGCGCCCAAGGCGGGCGAGGACGGCGAGGACGCCGACGACGAGGACGACGAGGGTACGGCTAAGGAGGAGCAGGAGAAGCCTCGCGTCGTCGTCATCGCGGCGACGAACCGGCCCAACGCCATCGACCCGGCTCTTCGACGACCTGGACGCTTCGACAAGGAGATCGAGATCGGCGTGCCCGACGCGACGGCGCGCCTGTCGATCCTGCGCGTCCTCCTGCACCGCACGCCGCACGACATCTCGGACGAGACGCTCCAGGGCGTCGCGGCGCGCACACACGGCTTCGTCGGCGCCGACCTGTCGTCGCTCGTGCACTCGGCCGGCCTGTCGGCCATCAAGCGCTCGTACGCGCTCCTGTCGTCAACGTCGTCGCCCTCGCTCTCGTCAATGCGAGTCCTCCCCGCCGACCTCGAGTCGGCCCTCCTCTCGACCCGACCCTCGGCCATGCGCGAGGTCTTCCTCGAGACGCCCAAGGTCTACTTCAGCGACATCGGCGGTCAGGAGCACGTCAAGGCCAAGTTGCGCGAGGCCGTCGAGTGGCCGCTCCTCCACCCCGAGGCGTTCAAGCGGCTCGGCGTCAACCCGCCGCGCGGCGTCCTCCTGTACGGCCCGCCCGGGTGCAGCAAGACGCTCATCGCCAAGGCGCTCGCGACCGAGGGCGGGCTCAACTTCATCGCCGTCAAGGGCCCTGAGGTCTTCAACAAGTACGTCGGCGAGAGCGAGCGCGCGATCCGCGAGGTGTTCCGCAAGGCGAGGGCGGCGGCGCCCTCAATCGTCTTCCTCGTGCGTCCTTCTCCTCCTCCTTCCTCGTGCAGCGCGCAGTGTGCTGACGACGAGCTCTTCGTGCGCAGGACGAGATCGACGCGCTCGCGCCGGCGCGAGGCTCGGACGAGAGCAGCGGTCCGACCGGCGACCGGGTCCTCATGAGCCTCCTGACCGAGATGGACGGCATCGAGGAGCTCAACGGCGTCGTCGTGCTCGCTGCGACGAACCGCCCCGACGTCATCGTGCGCACCCTTTCCCCTCTTTCTCCCTCACGAGGGTCCGTGCGCTGACTAGTCGACGAGCGCAGGATCCCGCCCTCATGCGCCCCGGCCGCCTCGACCGCATCCTGTACGTCTCGCCGCCCGACCTCGACGCGAGGAGGCACATCTTCCGCGTCAACTTTGTAAAGATGGCCGTCCACGACGACGTGGACGTCGACGAGCTCGCCGCCCTCGTGCGTCCCCTCTCGCGCTCTCCTCCTCGTTGCGACAGGTGCTGACTCTTCTCCTCGGGCAGACGGACGGCTGCTCGGGTGCCGAGTGCGCTTCCATCTGCCAGGACGCCGCACTCACGGCCATGAACGAGGACATGAACACGCCGAGCGTACGCCTCTCTCCCTGCCTCCTCCTTCTCGCGCTCTCGCTGATGACGAGCTCCCCCTCACGCAGGTCCGGCGCGAGCACTTTGTCGAGGCGGCCAAGAGCGTGCGGCGGCGCATCACGCCCGAGGTCATCCGCGAGTACGAGGAGTGGCGGGATCACAGCGGGGTACGGAGCGCGTAGAGCCGGCGACGGCGCAATCAGACCTCATAGACCTCTCTCTTCTCTCTCGATTGAAGAACAGAGAGAACGGCCTTGCAGGAGAGGGAGAGCTAGTCTGAGTCGACGTCCTCGTCCGTCGACGGCTCCTCCTCGTCCGTCAGCTCGTCCTCGGCCTCCATGCCGTGCTCGCGCCAGTTGCGCCGCTTCTTCCACGTCCAGCCGTCGCTCGCCGGCGGGATCGCGAGCGGGAGGAGGATTGACGCCCAGTGGCTGCGCGCGCGAGCGAGAGAGGAGCGTCAGCGCGTGCTGCTCGGGGAGAGGAGGGATGACGCACTAGGGCCCGTCGCTCGCCGTCCCGAGGTGGAAGAACTCGCGCAGGTTGAGCCGCCAGCCGCGGTCGTACGGGTTGAGAAAGGTGCGGCCGCGCGAGAGGGCGACTTTGCGGTACCACTCTGCGAGGGCGGGGAGAGAAAGGGGTCAGTGCGCGCAACCGAGAGTGAGAGGAGGACGAGGGGGCGCACCGTTGTCGTTCGACTCGACGTTGGTCTGGTTGCGGGCGACGAGGTGCAGCTGTGTCAAGGTGAAGCGAGATCAGCGTGAGGCGGCGAGGAGGAGGAGGCTCGAGCGCGCGAGGGCAGCGGACCTGGCTCAGGCACATGACGAGGACGGCGAGGCCCATGACGAGGGCGAGCACCTCGGTGAGGAGCATGAGGACGCGCGGCGTGCGGTGGTTCCACTGCGTGAGGCGCGAGAGCGAGAGAAAGGTCAGTCGAGGTCCGTGCGCGACGAAGGAGGAGAGGACGCACGTCGCCCGAGAAGAAGTTTAGGCAGCGCAGAGTGGGGCGCAGGCCCCAATAGGCGGCGAAGAGGGCGGCGACAGAGAAGTAGCACAGGAAGAGGACGAAGTAGCGCTCATTGTGCAGGCCGACGCAGCCCTTGATCCAGGGGCAGCTGCGAGCGAGAGGGAAAGTCAGGCTCGTTCCTCTCGCCGCCGTCGACGGCGAGGAAGACACACTGATGGTCGAACTTGAGGATGCACGTCTCGCAGACGGAGCAGTGGTGCGTGCGCTCAGGCTTGGGCGGTCGTCCTCCTCCCGGCGCCGGCGGACACTTCTTGCAGCTGCGCGCGTACCGGTCCGCATGGCTCGTCTCGTTCTCGATCTCGCCGTCGACCTCGGCCGCCGGTGCTGCCCGCCGCTCGGGCGCGCGCTCAGCTTGTCGCCGGCGCTCCTTCTCCTGCGCGGCGCGGACCTCGCGGACGGCGACGGCGCGAGAGCCGCTCGCTGCTGACGACGAGCGGGTCGTGCTGGTGCGAGTGACGAGTCGGAGGAGGAGAGGGCCGAGGAGAGGGACAGGCTGGGCGGGAGGGAGCTGTCGAGGCGAGTCGAGCGGCGAGCCCGGGTGGGTGACGACGGCCATGTAGTACTGCGCGCGAGGGGGAGGTCAGGGTGAGCCTTGTCGCACGTGTAAGATGGAGCACGTACGTGGAAAGCCATCATCGAGACGAGGTAGGAGCACCACGCCGTGCCGAGGACGCG
Source organism: Rhodotorula babjevae (assembly GCA_920104245.2). Taxonomy (NCBI): domain Eukaryota; kingdom Fungi; phylum Basidiomycota; class Microbotryomycetes; order Sporidiobolales; family Sporidiobolaceae; genus Rhodotorula; species Rhodotorula babjevae. The sequence continues at coordinate 954,201 of CAKKSZ020000015.1, forward strand.
CCTCCAGCGCGGCACGCCCGGTGCGAGGAAGACCTCTGGGAAGACGGCCTGGGTGGCGAAGCGAGTCAGTCCTGACCTGCACCGCGGAGAGCCTGCAGGAGTGGCGCACCTCGAAGAAGCAGAAGGCGCAGAGCGAGATGAGGACGACGGCGAGGAGGAGGAAGAGAGGCTGGAGGACGCGAGTTGCGCGGTCGACACGCTTGGAGGCGTAGCGCTCGAAGCCACGGAAGGCTCTGTTGACCCTGCGGCCTGCACCGGCGAGGCCCAGCATGTGTGGTGGACGAGGACGAGGACGACGAGCTGCACCGCCTCCGCCCGAATCGTCGTCTCGTCTTGGTCGCCGGCTCCCCCTCGTCGCTCTCCACCAGCACACTCGCCGTGCAGCCCAGACACTGCTCTGCAGTCCACGCGAGCTCACAGCCATGCGCACCCCGACCCAGACACCGCCTGCGACCCCTCGATCACCCTCGTCCAGCCCCCTCCCCCCGCTCCACGAGATGGCGCGCCGCTCGACCTCTCGTCCTCGACCTCGCCTCGGGCCGACTTCTCGTTCGTCTAGATGCGGGGGCGGGACCACCTCCTTCGAGATGCCCCTCTCGCCGGAACCCCGAGCGACCATCGCCATGACCTACCGCCGCACCACCTCGAGTCGGCTTGTCCTCCCACCCCTCACCGCCACCACCCGTGCACCTGACGACTAGCCGCCTCGCCGCACTTCCTCACGCCCGCTCGACCCGTCCACCGCGCGAGCAGCAGCACCGATGAGCGCCCACCGTCTCGCACCCGGCGTCGACACCCGACTCGTCACTCGAGCAGACGACGGCTTCTGGGTACCCAGTGCGTCTCTCTTCTTCCCTGCGTCACGCCTGTCTCGTCCTGACACTCCCCTCGAGCAGCCTTCGGCGATATCCAGGTTGCCGACAACGAGTCGACCGCGACCGCCCTCGCCGCCGTCCCCGTCTTCAACCCCAAAGCCGGCTCGCCCGCGCCCGCCCCTGCGCCCATCTTTACCGTCACGTCCGTCGTCAAGATCGTCAGGCCCATCACGGTCACCGAGGTCGTCGTCGTCGAGCCGGCCACCCCGGCAGTCGTCGTCACCTCGACCTCGACTCTCGAGGTTCCTTCAGCTGTCGACACGGTTACGCTTGTCGCCACGGCGCCCTACGTCGTCCCGACCACGACCACGACCGAGAAGCTCTTCGGCGGCGCCTCGAGTAGCGCCTACGTGCGCGTCGTCAGCCTCGCCTCGTCCTGGTCGCCGGCGGCACCTTCAGCACCGACGGTCGACGCGCCCTCGTCGGCCGCTCCTCAGCCCTCGACCTCGGCCTACACGCCCATCCTCGTCGTCTCGAGCCGCACAAGCAGCACCTCGGAGCGCATCTTTGCGCCGCCGACGCAGAGCCAGGTCCGGGCCGTCGTCACGACCTCGGCGCAAGCCAGCTCTGTGCCTGTCCTCGCCACCTCGTGAGCGCGTACTCATTTCAACACTCTACGTCGCCCGGCACTGACCCCCCCTCGCGCCCGCAGCTCGTCCACCTCGTCCACCTCGACCGGCATTCCTGCATCGACCGCGGCTGCAAGCGCATCATCGTCCTCTTCGGCGCCCAACGAGCCCGGCGAGTCGTCGTCGGCCGCCACCGCATCGTCCATCGACGTACCCTCGAGCGACACCGGCGGGTCGTCGGCTATCGCGCCGTCGACGCAGCCCAGCGACGCCCAGGGCAGCGGGCCCGTGCGCACGGACCTCGTCTCGCCGACCTCGGCGGGCTCGTCTTCCCCCGGCCATCCAACCCGTTCCTCGTCCGTCCTCGGCCTTCCCGATGCGACCGGGTCGTCCTCCATCTTCTCGCACCTCGGCGACTCGCCCGCCAACATCGCCCTGACGACCCTCGTCTGCTTCGCCATTCTCGCCCTCCTCGCCGCCCTCCCCATCTTCTGCCTCTGCCGCCGCAGCCGACGACGCAGGCGGCAGGACCGCATCGGCCACGAGCTGGGCAGCGGCACGGGCAGCCCGAGCATCGAGGAGGGCTGGCCGGTGCGCAGCCCCTCGTCGGCGAGGTGGACACCGCCGCCGCCGCCGCACTCGGGCGAGCCGTGGTCGCCGTCGGGCGAGCTCGGCGAGCAGGTGCGCCTCATGCGCGAGCTCTGGCGCGAGACAGCCCTCGTCGACGTCGAGGTCGCTGTCGAGAGCTCGGCGAGCGAGGAGGCGACGGCGGGCCCGGGCACGACGGCCGCAGCTGGCGACGCCCGCTCGCCGACTACTGAGACGAGCGAGTGGACGAGCTGGGTCGGCGGGCACGCGTCGACGGACGGGCTCGGCAGCGTCGGCTACTTTGACCCCTCGGACCGACGCGTCAGCGACGCGACCGTCACGCCCGAGGTGCTCGAGCGCCGCCGTCGCGTCGCACAGCCGTACGCGCTCGGCTCGGCGCGCCAGGTGCGTGCGCCGCACCCTCTGCGCACGGCGCTGCGGCCCGAGGACTTCTCGCCGTCGGCCTACTCGCCCTCGAGCCGGCACCCTTCGCAGCGCTCGCCGGCCTACCCGTCGTCCAAGCTCGGCTCGCCCTTTACGCTGCGGCGAGACGGCCTCGACGAGTTTCCGTCCACGCCGACCAGGCCGCTCTGGCGCGAGTCGCTCGACCGTGTCATGGGCGCCGCCGCCGACCTCATCAGCGCGACGCACCTCTCGCGCGCTTCGGCCGACGGCGACTCGCGGCGAGGGTCGCTCACGCGCCCGTTCGTCGGCGGCCTCAGGCGCGCGCTCGCCGCTCGCAAGGCCGACGAGGAGCACGGCGACAAGACGCTCCTCGACGAGAAGGCCAGCGGCGACGACGACGCCGATCGGCGCTCGTACGACTGGTTCGCGTCGTACCTCGGGCCTCGCGCTCCCCTCGTCGGCTCGAGCGTCGCGTCGAGCGTCGCCGACATCGAGCGGCCCGTCTCGCCGCCGAGCCCGCTCCTCGGCTACATCCCCGCCGCGGGCGCCATGGCGACGCTCGTCCCGCCTCGCCCAGCGCACGTGCGCGCTCCGTCGAGCCGGTCTATCTACGACGCGCGCCCGCAGCTCCCGAGAGCGTCGTCGGCGCGCCCGCCGGCGTTCCTCGCCGTCGCAGAGGACGAGGTCGACCCGTTCGACTCGACGCACTCGCGCGCGATCACGCCGCCGCCGTTCGCGCCCTCGCCCGTGCCGCCGCCGCGGACGCCTACGCCCTCGAGCGCGCTCGCCCTCGCGCCAATCCGCGCGAGCCCGGCGCCGTTCTCGCAGCTCGAGCCTGCCGGCGTCGACGCCGCCGCTGCGCTCGACCCCTTTGCCGATCCGCCCTCGTCTCCTCCTTCCTCGCCCGCCACCACCTCGCCGTCCCCTTCTTCGCCATCAGCAACTTCGACCGCCTCTCGCCCGCCCGCCGCGCAGCTCCCCGCCGGCGCCGCCGCCGCGCACGGACCCCTCTTCCCGCTCGCGCACCACGCCGCCTATGCGCAGCTGCACCTCCTGCGCCGCAGCGAGGCACGCGCACGCCGCGCGTCGACGTCGGGCGCGAGCCCGCTCGTTGGGCTCAGGACGAGGTCCGTGCGCGACGGCGGGGAGGGGGCTCGTGCGCGGCCCGCGAGCGTCGCGGTGTGTGGGTCGGGTGCGCCGGTGCGTGAGGCGCAGCAGGAGGAGCAGGAAGAGGAGGAGCACGAGCACGAGGACGACGACGTGTCGTCGCTCGCGCTCTCGTCGTCGTCGTCGTCATCTGCCTCGGCCGCAGGCGCCGAACGACAGCGCCTCGCGCTCGAGCGCGAGCGGGCGGCGGTCCTCATGCGCGAGCGGCGTAGGCGGTCGCTGTGCGGCAGTGGGGCAGGAGGGAGCAGCTGGCGAGGGTCGCTCGTCGGGCACGAGGACTCGGAGGGAGGGTGCATTGTCTGAGGGGGAGCTGGCTCTCTCCCTCGTCCTCTTCTTTCTCGCTCTCTGTCTTTCTTTGCGTACCTTTCTCGGCCTCGTGTTGTCTGTGCGATCGGTATCTAGAAATGCAGCGACGATCTGTCCGACTACGAAAGAGGAGCGACGAGAGGGGTTTCGTGACGAGGAAGAGAGCGCGAGAGGAGGAGAACTGTACAGGCGCAGGCGCAGGAGCTGGCAAGGATATCGGCGTTCGACTCGTCTACCGAGGAAGGGCGAGGGAGGAAAGAGGAAGGAGAGAGAGGAGAGGCGCGAGATCTAGGCGACGCTCGGGACGGCCTTCTCAACCGCGGCCTGCGGCGCGACGGGCGCGTCGACGAACTTGTCGGGCTCGGCGCCAGGCGTCGTCGGGATGGCGTTCGACAACGCAGGCGGCGCTGCGAGCGTCGCGTCGCTCGCCTCGGTCGTCGTCGACGCCGCGTGCCCGCTGTCGGTGCTGCCGCCGCCGAGGCTCGCCGCCGCGAGCTGCTCCGTCGGGGGCTCGACGCTCGCTGCCGCCGAGTCCGCCGCCGGCCCTGCTGCGCCTTCGGGCACCCTCGCGCCGCGAATGACGGCCTCGTCGAGCCCGCACCGCCCCTGGCCGTACTTCCTCCACCGCTCGAGGTTGGCCTGCTTGCGCTCCATGCACAGCTTGGTCAGGGCCGGAAAGTAGGTCGCGTGGTCGTACTCGAGGTTGACGTCGCCGCCAAAGATCTTCTGGAGCTGCTGAGGCGGGATGAGCGACGTCGCGTCGGGCTTCTCGAGGAAGCGGATCTGCGGGCGGGCGGCGGCAGCGGCGAGGGAGCGGGTCAGTCCTGGGCGGAGGAGGCGAGAGAGAGGAGCATGCACACCTTCTCCTTGGTGATCGGGTCGACGAACGGCGAGACGAGCTGCGAGGAACGAAAAGCTCGAGGTCAGCTCAAGGTGCCGGTGCAAGTCGAGCAGGAGCGAGCGCGCACGCACCTTGTAGAATGCAAAGAAGATCTGCGGGATGTTGACGCAGATGGCCTTGCCGAGGCGCTCGCAGTAGTACGTCTGGAGGATCTCGAGCCTGGAAGAGGACGAGGAAGAGGGGGTCAGTGCGTCGTCAACGACGCCGATCTCTTCAGCCTCCTCCTGCTCGAGCCCGAGAGCGCGAGACAAGAAGGCGAGAGAGGCAAAGTCGAGACGCACACTTTGCGCGCCTGGCCGAGCGTCGTCGGCTGACCCTTTGCGTCCTTGACGTTGGCGCCAAAGTCGATGCACAAGCACAGCATCTCGGTCGCCGGGTCGGTTGCGGGCGCGAGGTCGATCGTGCGCTGAGGGAGTGCGAGGTGTGCGTCAGGTGCGGGAGCGAGAGGAGGAGGAGGTCGAGGGAGAGGAGGGGGACGGACCTCGAGGCACCAGACGACGAAGGCGATTTGGCGTGGGCCGACCTCGGTGTTCTGCCGCCAGGGGTGCTGCAGAAGGTGAGCAGATTAGTGAGTTCCGCATCCACTACTAGCCTCGTCGCTCTTCTCGCAGAAGAGCAGGGAGGCGAGAGCGAGCGAGCGACGCACCATGTAGAGGACCGGGCGCGCGTTGACGTCGTAGCCAAACACGAGCTCCTTGCCCGTCTCGCCCTCGGTCCAGACGTCGTCCTCCTTCATGTCCTCGACGGCGTACTCGCGGCGCCATACGCACGTCTCCTCGGCGCGGCGCAGGGCGGCGGCGTAGTCCCACTTGACGGCGCGGAAGCAGCGGAGGAACGCTTGCGGGGACCAGTAGCACTTTTCGACGTCGTTGAGCGGGACGAGGTCGGCCATCTGCGCACGCGGAGAGGGGTCAGGAGGGGCAGAGGGGGATGCCGAGGGAGGGTGGTGGACGGACCTCTTCCGGGGACGGGGTGGCGGCGCGGCCAAAGAGGCCGCCGAAGCGGCTGCCCTGGCCCTGGCCCTCCTTGGTCCAGCGGTGCTTGAGGACCTTGAGCGAGGTGGGGAGCTTGAAGTCGGGCTGGTTGAAGTGGGCGAGGATGCGGTCGAGCTTGTCGTGCTCGTCGGGGGTGAGGGTCTTTGGCGGTTGCGGGGTGGCGGCCGGGTCCGGGTGCGGGAGCGGGAGGGAGAAGGGCGCGTCGGACGAGGCAGGGGGTCGAGGGAGCGAGTCGGCGAACGAGGCCATGGCTGCTGATGACGGACGGTCGAGAGGCGACGGGAGATGAGCGAGGTGGCAGGCGGTGCGGGTGCGGGTTGTCGGTGGACGCGCTGCAGTAGTGTGCGGTGCAGTCCCGAGTGGCAGGAGTCAAGCAGAGGCTTGTGGTGACGAGCTGGAGCCGTGACGGAGCGAGGTCGGACGACGAGGAGCTCGGCACCCGCCCGCTCGTCCGCCCCACCGTCACCGCTCGACTCTGCTGCCCAGCCGGCACCATGCCAGCCTCCGCATCTCCTCCACCAGTCGACCTCGACTCGGCAGAAGCCCAGCAGCGCCTCGCCCACCTCGAGGCCCTCCTCGCCGGATCCCTCTTCTCGGCACCCTCGCCCTCACCCGCAACCACCTCGGCGCCAGAGCAAGGACCGCCAAAGAAGCGCAAGAAAGCCTCGCATGCGAGTCCGCCACCACCGACCGCGCCCGCCGAGCCCGCCCTCCAGCCTCAAGAAGCCGTCGGTGCGCTCTCCCTTCTCCTCGATCCGTCTCGCTGGTGCAGCCAGGACTGACCCGGTCCACGACCTGCAGCGTTCCGCCTCTTCAGCTCGCAAAAAGCCCCGCAGCGCGTCGTCCTCCGCGAGGCAGAGACGCCCCCGCCCTTCGTCCTCGACCGCCGCATCCGGTGCGCTCCTCTCGCTCTCCCCCGCGTGCTGCGCAGCACTTGAGACTGACCCTCCCGCTTCCACAGCGACGTCGACGATGAGCTGCCCGAGACGGTCGAGGCGCGGCGCAGCGCCATAGCTGCCCTCGCCGTCGACGGCGACTCGATCCGCTCGCAGGCCCGGCTCCCTCCTGTGCGTTGCACCCTCTTGAACTTTGTCTGCGGGATGACACGTGCAGCCTACTGACTCTCTCTGGCTCGCTCGCAGGTCGTTCCCCCTCCCCCGCACCAGCTCACGCACCGCGCCCTCTCGTCCTCATCGCGCTTCCCCTTGTCCGTCCCCCTCCCGCGCCTCGCCTACCTCAACGCGCGCCTCCCGGCCCCGCTCGCCGCCCTCTCGCCGCACCCGGTCCCGTTCCCCGAAGCGCTCGAGGACCAGGGCCTGGTCCCGCCCGCCTCGGCCCACGAGGGCCTCCTCGCCGTCGCGCCCCTCCCCGGCGTGTACGCGTCTGTGCCGCGCCGCCGGAGGTTCAACGGCGAGGGCAAGGAGGCGCACGACTTTGTGCCGGTCGAGGAGGGCGTCAGGAGAGGACTGCCGCCGAGGAACCCGGTCTTGACGGTGCGCGGCCGAGGCGGCGGTCGAGGCGAGGAGGGCAGGTGCGCGCTCGTCGTGCGCGCCATCCTGGACGAGGAGCAGCCCGACGCGGTCCTCAAGGCGCGGAGGCTCGAGGCGCAGGCGGCGCACGAGGGCAAGAAGGGGCGGCGGCTGTCCAAGGCGAGGAGGGCGAGGGCGAGGAAGGGCGCGTCGAGGGCGTGAGTTGGCGGTACGCGGTGCTCTCGGCGGGATTGCTAGATGTTGCATGCGCACTCGTGTCGAACAAAGGAGTGCGAGGGAGAGGTGGACGCGCCAAAGTCGGCACCTCTTCTTCCCCGCTTCGCTCGAGCCTCCCCCCCTTTCGCGCTCGGCCACATCGCCGCCCTCGCTCCTCCTCCCACCTCCCCTTCGCCGCTCTTTGCCCCTCGCCCAGCCTACCCTACACGCGCCTGCAGCACTCAGCCACCTCGAGCAGCGCCCTGCGCACCCTCTCCCCCTCCTGCACCGCCCCGTCGTCTCATCGCCTCGGTCCGCCCCCCTCGTTCGACCTCGACTCACCACCTCGCCCAAACTCGTTCACGGCCGCTCCTGGGTGCTCCAGGACCACCTCGGCATCGCCTGAGCGCGTATCGATCCGCACCGCCGCGCAACAAGCTCGTCCCCGCACGCTCACGCCTCCTCTGGTGCGTGGCTCTCCCCCTCCCTCCTCCCTCCTCCCTCCTCGCTTCGAGCTCGCCTCGTACGCGCAGCAAGCTGACCCCCGCATCCCGCAGCCGGCCATGAGCTCGCGCAACAACACGCTCCGCCCCTCGTCCTCGGCATCCTGGCTCGGCTCGCTCGCGACCACCGGCCCCGACCTGCGCTTCTCGACCTTTGGCGCGCCCGGCTCGGGCTCGAACGCCGCACCGAGGCGCAAAGTCGGCGCGGCGCTGTTCGAGGAGGACCTGGCGCACGGGGTGGAGCAGGGGAGGGACAGCGTCGAGGAGGGGCTCGGCGAGCTGAGGGGCTTGGAGCGCGCGGGCGAGCAGGGGTGGAGCGTCACGGTGGCAGAGGGACCCAGGGCTCGCTCGAGGAGCCGCAAGGTGCGTCGGCGGTCCTCCCTGCAGCACCTCCGCAGTGCCTCGAGCTGACGAGCGACTCGTCGACTGCAGCCCGACCCGACTCTGACCGTCTACGTCTCGACGCCGACTTCGAGCCTCACCTTGTCGCGCAAAATGAGCGAGCTCGTCGACCTCGAGGCGAGGGTGCGTCTGTCCTGACCCCTGTCCGTCGAGCCTCTCACTGACCCGCTCTTCAACCCGCAGCTCCGCACGCAGTTCCCCGGCCGCGTCCCGTCGGGCCAGCCCAAAGGCGCGCCGCCCACGCCCAAGAAGCGCAATACGGTCCTCGCCTCGCTCACGCGCACCCTGAGCCCCCGTCGCGGCGCCAAGCCGTCCTTCTCGTCGACCCCGTCCAGCGCCGCCGACCTGCACGCCCTCAGCGCGACGCTCACGGCCGCCTCAGCCGACGACGCCGTCCGTGCGCACGCCGCGTGGCGCAAGCTCTTTGCCGCGCGCCGCGACGACCTCGAGAGCGCGCGCGTCGAGCGCCGCATCAAGCGTGCGAGGAGCGACCAGACGATGCACCTCGCGCTCGAGCCCGTGCCCGTCGCCATCTCGGTCGCGGTCCCGACGTCGGCGGCGGCAACCGCGGCGCACGAGCGCGAGGAGCGCCAGGAGCCGAGCGCGGCGAGCGGCGCGACCGAGGAGCTCGTCGCCTCGGGCGCCGAGCGTGACGACGAGGGCGAGCCGGCCATCCTCGGCATCCTCGGCGGCGGCGCCGACGCCAAGTACGACGCGCCGTGTGTCATCGAGCCCGAGCCCGAGGTCGAGTGCGAGGAGGACGTCAAGCTCGAGCCGGCGTCGGTCGAGCGCAAGGGCCCGAGCGCGTCTGCGTCGGTGGCGGCACCCGTCGACGTCGAGCTCGCGCTCGCGGAGGACTCGACCTCGACGACCTCTGCGCCGCAGGACGACGGCGACGTCGAGGCCGCGCCCGCATCCCCGCCCGCCGCCGTTTTACCCGCCGACGACGTTCCTCGAGTCGTCACGCCGGCGCAGCTTGAGCCCGCCGCGCCCGACGTCGTCACGACCTCGCCCGAGGCGAGCCCTGCCGCATCCGCAGACGTCGCAGTCGTCAACTTGTCGAGCAACAAGGCGCAGGAGGACAAGCCCTCTAACGTCCGTCGCGCCGTCGTCCCGCTCCCCGTGCCCATCCCTCGCCCGGGCACGATCCCGACGTCGCTCTTCCTCAACCCGTCGTCGTTCGTGTACAAGTCGGCCGTGCCGGGCACGCCCATGTCGCGCTCGTCGTCGACCATGAGCGCGGCGACGACCATCACGCGCAGGTCGAGGGCCATCACGCTCGAGTCGTTCGACATCCTGCGCGTGCTCGGCAAAGGGTGCGCGGGCAAGGTCCTCCTTGTGAGGCGGAAGGGCACCGAAGAGCTGTACGCGCTCAAGGCCATCACCAAGCGGCACGTGCGTCGCCTCGTCTTCCTCTCGCCCTCCTTCCGGCTCCTGTGCGAGATCCTGCTGCTGACCTTGGCCGTCTCTCGATCTCGTGCAGGTCCTCGCTCACCGAGAGCTCGCGCACACGCGCACCGAGCAGGCCATCCTCAAGAAGTGCAGCCAGGACGAGGCGTTCCCGTTCATCGTCAAGCTGAACTACAGCTTCCACGACTCGTCGAGCGCGTCCTCCTTCCCCTGCTCTTCGTACGGCACTCGCTGACGTTCTCCGCCTGCCCGCAGCGCTCTACCTCGCGCTCGACTTCCACCCTGGCGGCGACCTCGCGACGCAGCTCGCGCGGTGGGGCCGCCTCGGTCGCGACCGCACGCGCTTCTACATCTGCGAGATCATCGACGGCGTCGCGAGCCTGCACCGCGCCGGCATCATCTACCGCGACCTCAAGCCCGAGAACATCCTCATCTCGGCGACCGGGCACATCGTGCTCACCGACTTTGGTGCGCTCGTCTCGCTCCTCTCGCGCACGCAGGGACCTGCAGCTGACCTCCGCCGTCTGCCCCACTCGCAGGTCTCAGCAAGTGCTTCGACACGGCCGTCGACCCGCGCAACAGCCTGCCGCAGCCGCGGTGGCACGCGGCCCGTGCGGCGTCGACCCCGCCCGCCGTGCTGGCCTACTTGCACGAATTCGCGCTCGCCACGCCCGACACGTCGCCCTACTTTACGTCGACCTTCTGCGGCACGAGCGAGTACCTCGCGCCCGAGCTCCTTTTAGGCCAGCCTTACACGTTCAGCGCCGACTGGTGGGCGGTCGGCACGCTCCTGTACGAGATGCTCGCCGGCATCGTGCCCTTCTACGCCGAGGACCACGCCACCATGTACCGCCGCGTCCTGCACGACGAGCTGCGCTTCGACGGCGCCGCTCGCGACTTTGACGAGGACACCCAGATGCTCGTCCGCGGCCTCCTCCAGCGCTACCCGGCGCTCCGCATCAGCCACACGGCCATGGTCCGCCACCCGTATTTTGCCCTGATCGACTGGGAGCTCATCCGCCTCAAAAGGTACCAGCCGCCCTTCGTCCCGACCCTCTCGGACGACCCGACCGACACGTCGCACTTTGAGGACATGTTCCTCTCGCTTCCGCCCACGGTCAAGGGCGTCGACGGCGACGACCCGTCGCACGAGGCCGGCGCCGAGCGCGACCCGCCGACGGGCGAGCCGCAGGCCGCCGTCGACGACGACGGTCGCGACGTGTTCGACGGTTACAGCTACTTTGGGCGCGACTCGGCGTCGATCCACCGCGAGGACATGCTCGACGACGCCGAGGAGGACAAGGCGCCGAGCGTCGTCGTCGACGAGCCGACGAGCCTGTCGGCCGAGGGTCCGTGCGCCGAGGGCAAGGACGACGACGCCACGACGCCGACGCTCGAGCAGCCCGATACGGCCATGGACGACGAGCGCGACGTCGATGAGCACTCACCCGCAACGTCTGCGCTCGCGCACATCGTCATCGTCGGCGACCCGGCGCACGACGACATTCTCACCTCGACCCTCCTTCTTCGCGCCACTTCTCCCGACGACGACGACATGCTCATCGACCCCGAGCCGACACTCTCGTCCATCATTGCCGCCGATTCGACCTCGGACGTCGCCGGCCAGGTCGACGTCGTCGAGCGAGCTCGTCAGCTCTCGTCCCGCAGCAGCGTCCTCGAGTCGCTCGCAGAGGAGCCCCGCACGGCCGCCTCGACGGTGGCGACCGACGTGCTCGTCGAGGAGCCGGACGAGGACGTCTCCGACTCGGAGTGGGACGTCGTCGAGCGCGCCGTCGACGTCGGCGGGTTCGTGCGCAACGGCGGCCGCGAGGCGACGCTGTGGCAGCGCGGCTTCCGCGACCGGTACCGCCTCGTCGTCGCGCCGCTCGCCTCGCCGACGCGTCCTCCCACCGCTGGGCGCAGGATGAGCGGGCAGCGCACCGCGCACGCGTCGACCGCCTCGACCGCCTCGTCGCTCCAGGTCACGTCGCCGGCGACGACGCCCGAGCCGCCCTCGCCCCGCCCCGGCGCGATGCGCCGCCTCACGTCGATCCGCTCGTCGACGAGCGCGCAGAGCAAGCGCGGCGGCGGCCTGCGCCCCAAGCACTCGCTCGACGCGAGCCTGTACGCCTCGGCGAACGGCCTCGTCTCGGCGGCGTCGACGTCGGCGGCTCCCGCCTCCTCGACCATCACGGCTAAGGCGTCGAGGAAGACGCTGTCGCCGTCCGAGTCGTCGAGCCAGCAGGGCAGTGTCGACGCGCCGCGCTCTCCGGGCACGACGCCCCGCAAAGCCGGTCGGGCCCTCAAGGCGTTCGCCAAGTCGGCCTTCCTCTCGACGCCGTCGAGCAAAGCCTGACGGCGCACCTATCTATCTCGTTCCTCGTCACGACCGCCTCAGGACCGCCTCGACCACCTCTGCGCTCCGACCCCCTCACGACTCTCCCTCACGACCCTTTGACGACCCCTCGCTCCTTCCTTCGTACCCGCCTTTTGCAGCCACCTTCGGACCTCTCCTTTACCTCTACGCAAATTACTCGTCGTTCCTTCTTCGAGCTCCCTCGAGCTCGACCTCGCAGGCTTTCCCCCTTCTCCCTCTCGCTCTCTCGCGGTCTCTCCTTTGCCCTTAGTCACCTCCTCCCTCGCACGTGCATCTGCAGCGTCTATTCGAGTTCTGTGCGAGCCTCCTAGCGAGAGAACCGTCGAGCACGAGCGGTCGCGAGCCGAGAGCGAATCTCATCGCAGTTCGTCCTCCCTCCTCGTCCCTCATCACCTCGCCATGGCCTCTCTCGACAACGACACGCTCTTCGGGGTCAGTGCAGTCACCTCAGCTTCCGTCTGGACCGAAGCTGACCCTCGCGCGGGCAGTTCGCGTCCTCTGGCCTCATCGCCCTCGGCGGTCTCCTCGGCTTCGTCAAACGCGGCTCGTACGCGAGCCTGATCGCCGGCAGCGGCAGTGGAGCGCTGCTTGGGTACGGTGTGCAGCTCCAGCGAGCCAACCCGGCCAACGTGCAGCTCCTCGTCAGTGCGTCCACCTCCGTCGCCTTCCTTCCCCACATCCTCCTCGCCCGCTCGCACAGCACGGTCGAGCGGCTCTGCGCAGGGCTCACGAGGCTCGCTGACCCTCACACAACTCGTCCGTAAGCCGTGAGCGCGAGCTGACCCGGTCCTTCCCTTCCTCCTCCCCTTTCACCCTCGCGGCAGGCGTCTCGGCTCTTCTCGCCATGGTCATGGGCATGCGCTTCATCCGCGGTCGCAAGTTCATGCCTGCAGGACTCGTCACTGTGCGCCCGTCCTTTATCTCGATCAGCCTCGCGCGACCCGACCCAGCTGACCTTCCTCTGCTTGCAGCTCCTCTCGCTCGCCCTCACGTACCGCTTCGGCCAGCGGCTGCTCTGAAATTCGCGTTCCTCGTTCTCAACGTCGCGCACGAGGCTTCCGAGGAGGACGCACCGAGGCGGGTGCTGTCCTGAGGAGAGGCTGCGCATCGGCCGGCTCGCTGTCGAGGCGACCAGAGCGCGATCGCAGCCGCGCTGCGTTTGCGCGCTCATGCTCTCTCCTGCTGTCGTTCGAGACCTAGCTGAGCACTTCGAGCTTGCCGAGGTGAGCCGTAGGTGCCTCGCTCGCTCGCTCGACGATTCGAGAGCTGACCCGAGGCCGCTCGTCTTCGTCTTTCCCCGCCGCCTTTTCACGTGCTTGCTCTCAGCCGTTCGCGAGCTGCTCTTGACGAGGCGTCCTCGACGATGCGCGTGCCGTGGAGTCCAGCAAACGAGGAAGACCCAGTGCTGCGGCGCAGGGACCGCGGATCGTTGACCGAGAGACTCCTGCGACGAGCGCTGCGCGAGCTTCTTTCGCTCTTCTTGTCCCGCAGTACTGGCGCCGTGGAGGAGAACGCCATGGACGCACGAAAGTAGCTCAGGCACGGGCAGGAAGAGAGCGAGAGACCCCAAATCCGTCGCGCACCAACTCGCCGTCGGCCGCCTCCCCGCGACGGCCGACCCTCCTCCCTCCCGGCTCCTCACACGCTCGCGCCAGCATGGCGCCCATCTCCAAGCTGCTCAGCGGCTGGCTCTGCGGCCTGAGCAACACCGAGCACGACCCTGCGACGCTCGACGAGCCGCCGCACGCCCTCGCCCGTCCTCGATCAGGCTCGACTCGGAACCGCCTCGACGACGCACCCCACGAGCTGCCGGCGCTCACGTTCTCGCCGCCGCTGAGCGCACCAGAGCTGTCCGGCTCGCCCACGACCGGCGCGCAGCCTGGCGAGGCGGTTGCTGCACCTCGTTCGCCGGCCTCCCCGGCTGCAGATACCGCCCTGCCTCCGCCCAACAACGCGGCTCAGCCCAAGCTCGCCCAGCTCCTCAAGGTCGACTCGCCCACCGTGACCCACCAGGTCACGCCTCCCACCCCGATCGACCCGACCCCGACCCCGTCGCCGACGACTGGCCGCTCCCGCTCGTCCACCTCCCGCCCGTCGACTCCCCCTTCGAGCACCCACACCCCCGAGGCCTCGACCAGCACTGCGACACCCAGAACCCCTCACCTCACCCCGCCTCCCGCACCGCGCACCCTCGCCCTCACGCCCGCCGACGCCGAGCGCCGCTCGCGCTCGCCCGCCCGCGGCGAGAGCCGGCACCACCGCCGCTCGTCGTCCCAGGGCACGACGGGCAGCCGCTCGTTCCGCGAGACGCTCAACGCGTACGCCGTCGAGGCGCCAGACGGCTCGCGCAGCGTCAACCAGTACGTGCTGGGCGAGACCTTGGGGCGAGGATCGTACGCGACCGTCGAGAAGGCGGTGGACCGAGAGACGGGCGGCGAGTATGTGCGTCGAGCCTCTCCCGCTCTCTCGACGTGCTCGAGCTGACTCGGGTACTCGTCCCGCAGGCGATCAAGGAGTTCTCGAAGCGGCGGCTGCGCCAGATCGCTGCGGCAGAAGCGCAACGGCGAGAGCGGCTCGCAAACCGGACAGGAGGACGAGGGAGGGGTCGAGGGCGAGGACGAGGACGAGGGCGAGGAGGTGCGGCGATGCAGGCGAGGCGCTCGACTGACGACCCGGACGCGGCAGGGCCCGAGAACCTCGACCTCGTCAGTGCGTCCTCACTTCCTCGCTCTCGCCTCCTCTTCCTCATCTTGCTCACTCTCGCCTGCCCGCAGAGCTCGAGGTCGCCATCCTGCGCAAGGTCGACCACCCCAATCTCGCCTCGGTCCACGAGGTCATCGACGTGACCTCGGACGACGCTCTTCTCAGTGCGTCCTCTCCCTCGCCAGCTCGAGCTCTCGTGCTGACTCTCCTCCTCTGCAGTCGGTGCGCTCGGCCTCGGCGTCTTCCTTTCGTGGAGGGTCCGCTAACCCTGTCCTCGCTGCAGTCATGGAGCTCTGTAACGGCGGGCCCATCCTCAAGGTGCGAGACGGCGAGCAGGTCAAGCCGTACAGCGAGGACGAGGCGCGCAACATCTTCCGACAGCTCGTGCTCGGTGCGTCCTTCTCTCTCGTCGTCGAGTACGTGCGGCCGAGATCCTGACGTCGCCCTCCCTCGACAGGCCTCGCCTACCTGCACCACAACCAGATCATCCACCGCGACATCAAGCCCGACAGTGCGTCCTCCTCCTCTTCCTCAGCCCTTGACGAGCACCTCTGACCTTGCCCTCGATGTGCAGACGCCCTCTTTGCCGACGCCGACCACACCCAGGTCAAGCTCGTCGACTTTGGCGTCTCCAAGTTCGCCGCCGACGCTCCTCGAGGCACCGAGGAGAACGGCGTCGCCGGCAGCCCTGCCTACATGGCGCCCGAGCTGCTCGCGTCGAACGGCGGGACGAGTGCGGCCGAGCAGGCGCGCGAGGAGACGGCGACGACGCCCGAGGAGGCCAATGCGGTCGGGTACGCGTGCGACGTGTGGAGCCTCGGTGCGTCTCTCTCTCCCTCCCCTCGCACTCGATGCTGAGAACGACGCTGACCCTGTGCTTGTCGTGCAGGTGTGACGCTCTACGCGCTCGTCTTGGGCAAGCTGCCGTTCCAGGCGGCGGACCCGGTCGAGATGTTCCGGCAGATCCGCGAGGACGAGTGCGCCTCTTGCCGCCGCTCGCTCACCTCCTGCGCCGTGACTGACTCGCTCTTGCACCACAGCCCGCAGATCCCGACGACCCTCTCGCCCGAGCTGCAGCACCTCCTCACCTCCCTCCTCACCAAGGACCCGCTCACTCGGCCGTCCCTCCCCTCGCTCTGGTCCGACCCGTGGGTCACGTCGTCGTCGAGCGACCCGCTCCCCGCCTACGACGCCAACGTCGCCTCGCCGATCGCCGACCCGTCCTCGGACGAGGTCGACCACGCCCTCGCCGTGTACCGCGGCAGCGCCTTCCTCGCCATGAGCGCCGCGGCCAAGTTCAAGGGCCTCCTGAGCGCGGCCAACGTGCGGCGTGCGAGCAGCGGCAACTCGAACGGGACGCCGCCGACGTCGCCGCCGCCGTCGAACGGGCACGGCGACCACGAGGGCAGCGGCGTCATGGTCGACTCGCCCGAGCTCGTCGCGTCGCCCTTCTCGTCGTCGCCGCCCGACTCGCCGAGCGCGTCGCGCGCCCAGCTGGGCTCCTCGGGCGGCGTCACGACGCAGCAGCCCGGCGCGCAGGCGCGCATGAGGCGGCGCGAGCCGCGGCAGCAGACGACGATGAGCAGCCTCAGCCTCGGCTCGAGACGGTGGGCCTCGGTCGACGACGGGCGCGATGACGATGACGACGACGAGGCGGAGGAGGATGAGGACGAGCGCGAGGCGAGGGACGGCAGGAGCGGGAGCCCGACGCCGAGACCGCCGTCGCCCAAGCCGGCGCTGCCGCACTTTGAGAGCGAGGGCGGCGTCGTGTACGGTGGCGCCGAGGAGCTGACGGAGAGCATGGCGGCGGCGGGCGTGACCAAGCCTGCGCGAGATGGCGAGGGAGACGGGCGAGAGGGAGGAGGCGATGACGGGCAGTGGGACGAGCCCGAGTGAGCTCTCGCTCGCTGCTCGTGCAACTACAGACACTGCGTCACGCACGCTTTATCGACATGTCTCTCTCTCGCTGCAGTACTGTGAGCCTCGAGAGGGGACAACAGAGATTGACTTTGCGCACGAGCCTCTTCACAGGAGAGCGAGAGCGTATCTAGGGCACGAGCTCCTCCTCCTTCCACTCGTTCGAGGCCGTGTCGAAGGTCCACCGCGTGCGAGTGTTGGGCTGCGAGCCGAGGTCGACGCTGCAAGAGATCCGAGTCAGCTCTGGAGCCGGAAAGGAAGAGCGAGAGGAGGACGAGACGCACAGGTCCACCTCGGTGCAGTCGATGACGACGAGCGCAAAGTTCTCAAGAGCTAGGTGGAGCAGTGAGGCGTCAGCTCGCCGCGTTACCGAGGAAGGGGACGGGCAAGAAGGAAGAAGGTCCGTGCGCACCCTGCTCGAGCTGCTTCTTCTGCTCGTCGTTCTCGGCCTTGTCGACGCCCTCGGGGAGCGTCACGGGCAGGTCCTCGAGCTTGCCGCCCCACGCCGCGACCGTCGTGCCCGGGACCGGGCGGCAGAAGCTCGCGCGCAGCTCGGGCGACATCTTGCGGAACTGGCGGATGCGCTCGTCCTCCCACGCAAAGTCGGCGTACGGCGCGAGGTGCGCCGAGGGGAAGGGGAAGGGCTCGGAGTTGGTGCGCGAGGAGAAGGAGGGCGAGGCGAGGACGTAGGCGCGGCCGAGGAGGCGGAACTGGTGCTGCGTCGCGGCGAGCCACCACGCGATCTCGACGGTCGGGGTCGAAGCGAGTTGGCGGGCCTTGGGGGACCTGAGCGTGCGGTACGAGGTGTCAGCTGCGGTTCTTGGGGAGAGAGAGAGGATGGCGGACCTGGCGTCGGTCGTGATGACGAGCTTGTCGCTGATCAAGTCCTGGTCGTGGTCGTCCTTGACGGCGTTGCTCGAGCCGTCGCCGTCCTTGCGGCGCTCGTTGACAAAGCCGCGGTGGACGACGTAGCGCACCCGGGGGACGGGCGCACCCGAGTGGGGGGTGGCCGTGTCGTGGGTCGCGAGGGCGTACGAGATGAGGTCCTTGTTCTCCTTGAGGTTGTCGGTGACCTTTGAGCGGAGGTTGTCGACCCAGGAGGGGAGCGGCGATGCGTCGAGGGGCATGGTGGGGGGTCGGGTCGAGTGACGGCGGGAGGAGAGCGAGAGGGACGAGGTGACGAGGGCGAGGCGGCGGGAGGCCAGGGTGGTCGAGGGACGCGGTGGAGAGGGAGAGAGGTGCGAGAGATCCAGGATCGAGGTGCGAGTCGGGCGCTGTGGGGCGTTGACGAGGCCGAGCGGTGATGAAGCTGTCCGACGCTAGGTGCGGATCGAAATCCGCGGCTCGAGGGGAGGCGAGGGAAGGCTCGTCCGAACGAGGGGACTTGGCCGCGAGCGAGCGAGGGACCAAGCAGAGAGCTCGCCGCCCAGCCTCAGCTCCCCTCACGCCCTCGCCTTCAGCACAGCCTAGGTGAGCTCTACACTCTGTCAGCCCTCTACAGATGAGCGCGCGCTGACCCGCGCCGCCCCTCGCCCTCGTCGCCTCCGCTCATCTTTCTCCGCCTCGTCCTCGCCTCATCTCCTCGCCGCCCTCGACCCCTCTCTGCCCCCGCCTGGCCTCGCAAACCTCGCCTGCACCTTCACCAGCTCCCCTCGCCCCGCGCGCACTCTCCCCCCGCCCTTTCCTCACCTCGCTCACCTTCCCGACCTCGACCATGCACTTGATGTACTCGTGCGCCCCGCCTCGCCTCCCCTTCTGCTCCCAGGTCACAGCTGACGAGCTACACGGAACAGTGCCGGCCCGGACGGCAAGCGCCTCTACACCCTCAAGAAGGTCAACGCCGCCGGCCTCCCTACCCGCAGCGCTCACCCGGGTGCGTCCTGTCGCCTCGCCTTTCGTCCTCTCACGCTCCTGCCAGGAGCGCGAGGCTGATTGTCGTCGTTGTCTTTGCACGCAGCCCGCTTCTCGCCCGACGACAAGTACTCGCGCCACCGCGTCACGATCAAGAAGCGCTGTGCGTCCTCGTCCCTCCTCCTCGGCCGTACGAAGGAGCTCTCGCTGACTCTCATCTCCTCTCGCAGTCGGCATGTGCGTCCCCATTCAGCTTGACGACCCGAGACGAGCGTGCCTGCCCGACGAGCCTCCTCGTCGAGCTCGCCCGCTTCATCTCCTCGCGTCGGCGGCTGACCCTCGCCCTCTACTCTCGCGCGCAGCCTCCTCACCCAGACCCCGGCCAAGGCTGTCTGAGCGCTTCCTGTCGACGATGTGCACGGTGGAGCATAGAGCGGTGGGAGCGGGTCGAGCGCGCGGCGGCGCCTGTAACTTGTACCTCGTACTTTCTCTCTCTCGATGGGCGCTCTCGTTCTGCTCGCGAGCTGTCTCTCCTGGGCGACGAGCGAGCGAGAGACGTAGTGGGAGGCGGGAGAAGTCATTGCAGTGCGGGAGGGAGCGAGCGCGTCGTCGTGTCGACGAGGAGCGTGCGAGGGGGGTATGCGGTGCGGCGAGGCGCAGGAGGTGGGTATCTGCGTCGAGGCCGCGTTCGAGTCAGCACTCGACTCCGAGAGAGAAGAGGGCAAGACGACGCTGCTGGCTCGACGCACCTAGTTCGAGCCCGAGTCGACGTCGCGCTCAGCAGAACCGGAAGCAGTCGCTCGCGACGAGGTAGCCGGGCTCGCCCGTGGCCGGGTCGGGCGCCGAGGGCGTCAAGATGAGGCTCTGGCTGAAGACGCGCGCGAGGTTGTCAAAGTTCTTGTTGGTGACGGCCGCGCTCGCCGGGGTCGGGTTGGGCCCGTGCGTGACTTGGCCCGAGACGGTGATGACGAGCGAGGGCGGCGAGGCGCCCGAGGCCGAGCCTGTGTGGGACGTGCGGCGTGCTCGGTCAGCAGGAGGAGCTCGAGGGGAGAGGGAGAGGGAGGGGACGGACCCGAGATCGGGTGGCAGTCGAACGCCTGGACGTCGTGCGAGCTCTGGGGCATCTGCTGGGCAAAGCCGGCGAGACTCTCGGGCGGGACCGGGTTGCCGTTCCACGAGATGCGGGCGCCCGGGGCGTAGAGGGTGTGGATTGCCTGTGCGCGGTCGAGCGGGGCGAGGTCCTGGACGGCGTAGTAGCGCGTGACGAAGCTGTCGGCGATGCGGGTCGAGTTTGCGACGATGGCGTCGATCGAGGTGGATGCCTGGAGCGAGAGAGCGAGGTCAGCAGGGTGCAGAGGGCGAGGTTGGGGAGGTTGTGGCCGAGGGAGATGAGGACGAGGGAGGGAGGAGGAAGGGAGGAGAGACGGACGACGGGGGCGCCGAGCAGGTTCCTGTGTGGGCTCGAGTGAGTGAGGGAGGCTGGCGGGAGGTGTGCAGGTGGTGCTCACATGGCTCTGTGGTGGTGGGGACGAGGTCGAGGGGGGCGGAAGGAGCTCGCTGGTCGCTCGGCGGAACCTCGTCGCGTCCCCGCCTTCGTCGTCCCTCCTCTCGTTCCTGCACCCGAGCCATGCTCTCCCGACTCAAGCGCAAGCCGCCATCAGCCTCGTCGTCCACCCCGGACTCGCCCGCGTCGGTCCAGCTCGACCACGACGACGAGCCCGCGCCTCCCTCGGCATCGTCGCCCGCGTCAACCAGGTCGCAGCAGCATCGCAGCTACACCACCCCGGTCAAGGGCAGGACCGCGTCCCACCTGTCCACAGACTCGCTCTCCCCGACCCGCCACCGCGCCTACACCGCCCAGGCCCCCTCGCCCGACGACCACGGCGTCCTCCGCCGCCCCACCTCGCGCGCCTCGTCGTTCGGCTCGGCCTACCACGACCGCCCTTCGTTCGAATCGCCCTCGTCGAGCACCAACACCCACGCCATCGGCCAGGGCTCGCTCTCGCTCCACCACCTCGCCCCGCCCTCGCACCCCTCCTCGTCCTCGTCCTCCGCGACTCCCGCCGGCCTCACCCTCGTCGTCCAGGCCCCAGAACTCGTCGCACACGCAGCCGACAACTACGACTACCACCTCCACCCGGACGCAGACGACCACATCGAGACGCCCACCTCGTACTCGGCCACGGCCGATCACCGCACCCCGCTCGCGTCGCACGAGCCCTTGTTCGACCCGCACCACGCCGACGCCCCCATGCTCAACAGCAGCGTCCACTCGCAGTCCATCCCCGACACGTCGTCGTCGTCCTTGTCTCCCCTGCGCGCCCGCCCTCGCTCCCACACCTCGTCCGAGGCCGTCCGCAGCGCCGCCAACAGCGCCGCCCTCGCCGCCGCAGCAGCGCACCCTCGCGCCGCCCGCGCCGCGAGCGACCACCACTACAACGGCCTCGACGCCCTCGAGGCCATCAACCGCGGGCCGGCGTCGCGCTCGGGCGCGAGGTCGGGCTCGGGCTCGGGCACCGGCCCTGGCACGGGCACGGGCAGCGGCACGGCCTCGCCGCCGTCCATGTCGCGCGCGTCGTCTCGCGGCGCAGGGCCGAGCCTCGGCGCAGCAGGGCTCGGCAGCAGGCCCGTCAGCCGCTCGAACAGCGTCACGTCGCAGCCCGCGGCGGCGCACCACGGCGAGCCCCACCTCGCGACGGCCGCCGCGACGCTGCGGCCGGCGTCGGCTCCCGGCGCGCGCTCGTACTCGCCTGCGCGAGGGCGCAAGCCCGGCTCGGGCTCGTCCAACGGCGCAGGGCCCTCAGCCAAGGGCGGCATCGCCGGCGCGCTCGCCCTCAGCGGCGTCTCGCGCGCGACGCCGGGCGGGGCTCGGCCGCCGGGCGTCGCCCTCGGGGCAGGGCTCATGGCTGCGGCGGCGGCGTCAGGTGCGGGCGCGAGCGAGGGCGAGAGGGCGCTGCCGTCGAGCCCAGGGGGTGCGAGCGCAGGCGCGGCGGCGGGCTCGCCGACCCCTGCAGCGCCGCAGCACCCGAGCGCGAGGACCTCGCTCGAGTCGCACATTGCTGCGGCGACGGGCGCGCCCTACCACGCGAGCGGCGGCGGCGGCGGCGCGGCGGGCGACGAGTCGGACGGCGCCGGGTCCATCTACCTCGGGCACCACGGCGGCGACCACGCGAGCGCGTTCCTGTCGATGGACCACCTCGGCGACTACGACGACGTCGTGAGCCAGCTCGGGACCGGCTACGCCGTCGCGAGCAGCAAGCGCAACGCCGACTTCCACGCCCTCTTCAAGAACGTGCCCGACGACGACTACCTCATCGAGGGTGCGTCCTCCCTCTCTCCCCCTCTCGAGGCGGACGAGTGAAGGAGCCGACGCTGACGAGCTCTTCCCGCAGACTACGGCTGTGCGCTCCAGCGCGAGATCCTCATCCAGGGCCGGCTGTACATCTCGGAGCACCACCTGTCGTTCTACGCCAACATCTTTGGCTGGGTCACCTCGGTGCGTCGCTCTCATCTGCGTGCTCGTCGTTGTCGTAGCCGACGGTGTCGCTGACGAGGCTCGAGCGCCCGCAGCTCGTCATCCCGTTCTCCGAGGTCTGCTCCATCGAGAAGCGCATGACGGCCTACGTGATCCCCAACGCCATCCAGGTCGCCACCATGCACGCTCGTGTGTGTCCTGCTCTCTCTCTCTCGCGAGGCGGGCTCAAGGAGGAAGGCGGCGCGAGCTGACCTTCTTCTATTCACGCTCCCGCCTCTCGTCGTTCGATCGCCTCGTTCGACTCGTCCTCCTCGTCCTCTTCCCCTCTCCTACTCTCCTTCTCGACATGCACCACGCCCTACACCCGCCATGACGACGTTGCCCGCCCTCGCCCTCTCGCCCGCCCTCGCGCTCGCGCCCACCACGCTCGTCGACCTGCAGCACACGTTCGCCTCGTTCCTCTCGCGCGACACGACCTACGACCTCACCGGCAACATCTGGCGCATGATCCACCCGGTCATCCCGCTCTCGGCGGCGCTCCCCGACGCGCTCAGCACGTCGACGACGCGCACGGGCCACGAGCACGAGAGCGACGACGAGGCGAGCCCCGTCGGCGGCGGCGGCTTGTCGGCGGCGACGGCGGTGAGTGCGAGCGGCGTCGAGGTGACGCAGAGCAGCGAGGGCGTCGGGAGCCGGGCTAAGCGGCGGCTCAAGGGCTTGAGGAAGCGCGGCGGGACGGGCGAGAGCGCGCAGGGCGGCAAGGCCGTCGTCGATGGCGGTGCGCGCTCGTCGCCCGGCGGCGGGAGCGGAGGAGCGGCGGCGAGGGCGGCAGACGGTGCGCGGGATCGGGCCGAGGGCGACGAGGACGACGAGGGCGGGTCGGCCGGTGCCAAGAAGAAGAAGAAGGGCGGCGCCGCGACGCCGCCCCACGCTCCGACGACCGACACGTGCCCGACGCTCAAGAACCTCAAGGAGGTGTGCATGGACGCCCAGTTCCCGGGCGCGCCGGAGAAGATCTACAACCTCATGTTTACGAGCGGGTTCATGAAGGGCTTTTGGGCCGAGAACCAGAAGCTCATGGGTGCGTCCTCGTGCCTCCTGTGCATCCTCTCGCTCTCGAGCTGACGAGCCGTCGCCGCCGTACCCGCAGAGATCCAGATCGGCGACTGGGCGCCTCAAGCTTCCGGCTCCAATTTCCTCGCGCGCTCGATGTCGTACATCAAGCCCCTCAACGGCTCGATCGGGCCCCGCCAGACCAAGTGCCTCATCACCGACGAGTCGGCGCACGTCGACTTTGACGACTTTGTGTGCGTCGTCACGACGACGAGGACGCCCGACGTGCCGAGCGGCAGCGCCTTCTCGGTCAAGACGCGCACGAGCATGACCTGGGCGAGGGGCAACCACTGCCGCGTCGTCGTCACGACGGGCGTCGAGTGGACCAAGAGCAGCTTCATCAAGGGTGCGTCGTCGTCGCCTTCTCGCCGTCCGTCGTCGTCGTTCAAGAGCTGACCTTCCTCGCCCGCCCGCAGGCATCATCGAGAAGTCGGCGATCGACGGCCAGAAGCAGTACCACGGCGACCTCGAGAAGGCCATGCGCGCCTACATCGCGACGCACCGCAACGAGTTCGTCGAGGAGGGCCACGACCCTGACGACGACGAGTCGGACCTCGACTCGGTCGACGGCCTCGCCGCGACGGCCGCCGCCACTGCCGAGGACGGCGTCGACGCGTCCGTCGCCGTCGAGCTCGCCTCTGCGCGCGAGCGCACGGGCCTGTTCTCGCCGCTGTGGAGCGCGCTCGAGCCCCTCTTTGAGCACCTCGCGCACCAGTCGCCCCAGTCGCTCCTCCTCGGCGCCGTCGTCCTCGTCCTCGTCCTGTCCAACCTGTGGACCCTCCGCACGGCGAGCCACGACGTGCACCCGGCCGAGCGAGCGCGCCGACGCGTCGCCGCCGGCGAGTCGGCCTCGGGCTCGGGCGCGGGCGCGCTCGGCCCTCTTCCGCCCGCCGTCGCACCTGCCGGCGCCGCACCGCCGCAGCAAGACCCGCAAGACGTCGCCAACGCCGTACGCGACGTCCTGCACCGCTACTTTGCCGCTCAGCAGCAGCAGCAGCCGGGAGCGGCGCCCGCGCCAGGAGCTCTCGCGCCGACGGCTGCGCCGGTCGAGGTTGGCGGCGGCGCTCCAGGCGCCGAGCCCGGGCACGTCAGTGCGCTCGCGCGCGAGCTGGACGCGCTTGAGGCGAGGGTGAGGGCGCTCAAGGAGCAGCTCGGTACGCTGCCGAGCGGCTCGACCGAGTGAGCCAGCGGACGGGGAAGAGGACGGTAAGAGTGCGTCACTGTGTGTCTAGAGAATCGCTGTCTGTGCGTCGAGCCGCCGTACATATCCTGCTCTCGCCCTTTCTCCTCCTGTACCTCTGTAGCTCGCGCTCGTCCTTTCTCTCCCTCTGCAGACACTTTCCCTCTCGCTCTCGCAGACGGCGAGCGAGTACGACACGATCAGAGAGCGTTACAGAGAGAACTAGCTAGGAGAGGGAGAGGAATGTCTAGGTGCTGAGCTGCTTGACGAGGTCCTCGGAGAGGCGCCAGAGCTGTTCGGCCAGCTCCCGATCCTGGGCATACGCCGTCGGCGTCGCCGGCGTCGCGATTGGGATGAAGTACTTGCCCCTGTGGAGACCGGCCTCGTCAGCCGAGAGAGCACGAGAGAAGCGGGGGGAAGAGGCTCGTGCGCACCGGTAGTCCTTCTCGTCGACCTCGGGCGAGGCGGCGAGGTAGATCTGCGTCTTGGCGCCGTCGTCGGGCGTCATGAGGAACCTGCTCGTAGTTGCCTTGACGATTTTCTGCGAGCGAGACGGGCGCGATCAGCCGCCGCGCCGAAAGCGAGAGGTAGAGCGTGAGGAGACGCACGCCGAAGAAGCCGTAGCTGGCGACAGGCCCGCGCATGAGCGACGTGTTGATGTTACCGGGGTGGAGAGTGTTGACCTGTGCGGCGACGAGAGTCAGCGAGGAGAGCGCGGCGAAGGAGCGAGGCCCGAGCGCGAGCCTCCAGCTCGCAGACGCACCCGGATGTTCTCGCCCTGCAGACGCTCCTGAAGCGCGACCGCAAAGTGGATGTTGGCCTGCCGAAAGCACATCTAGGTCAGCATCGTGTGCTGAGCTCGAGACGAGGCGGAGAGGGACGCACGAGCTTGCTCTGGCCGTAGCGCTGCCACGTCGACGTCATCTGGCGGTTGACGCTCTCGAGGCTGCTGTAGTCGGGCTTGGGGCTCATCTGGTGGGCTGCACGGGGCGAGAAAGAGTCAGTCGCTGCCTCGAGAAGGAGGAGAAGGCCAGCAGCTCGTCGACGCACCGACGGACGAGACGCTGACGACGCGGACGCTCGTCGGGCCGGAAGCCTGCGCCGTCTTCTTGAGGAGCGGCAGGACGGCCTGGACGAGGGCAAAGTGGCCGAGGTGGTTCCAGAACTGGACCTCGACGCCGTTGACGAGCTCGTACGGCCAGGCCATGACGCCGGCGTTGCAGACGACGATGTCGAGGCGCGACTCGTTCTGCTGAAGCGTCTCGCCGGCCTTCTTGGCCGACGCGAGCTGGGTGAGGTCGAAGGGGAGGAAGACGAGCGTGTGGTCGCTGCCCGGGTGCTCCTTGGTGAGGCGCTCGATAGCAGCGCGCGCCTTGTCCTCGCTGCGGCAGGCGAGGTAGACCTTGGCGCCCTTGCGCCAGAGAGCGCGCACCGTGATGAAGCCGATGCCGTCGTTGCCGCCCGTGACGACCGCGACCTTGCCCGTGAGGTCGGGGAGGTCCGCGTCGACATCGAACGCACGGCTGTTGGCAAAGCCGACCTTGCTAGCGAATCCGCCGAGCATCTTGTGAGCTGGTTGCGCGTGTCGAGCGAGCTGGGCGGACAGCTGGAGCGCGGCGTTGGCGAGCCGTGCGAAACGAGGAGGAGGAGGAGGAGGAGAGAGATGAAGGTGACGAGGTCGCCGACCGGATCGAGGCGGTGCTGCCCTCCTGCTCGACCCAGCTGCTGGGTGTGCGCGGCGGTGAATGTGCAGTATGAAGCTATAGCAAGCTACACCGTGCACTCTTCGTTGCACAACGAGCGTCTCAGGGAGGCTGCGCCCGCTGCTGGACCCCCTCCTCGAGCTCCTCCTCCTCGTCCCACACGGCTCGCCGACGCCGCGCTCCAGCTGTCCGCCCAGCTCACTCGACACGCGCAACCAGCTCTCCGGGCGACTCACGTGCGCCACAGCAGGCCACGGCGCGCTGCCCGCGCCCCTTTCATCAAGCTTGCTCGACCGCCGCCGCCCTCTCGCCTCTCCCGGCGCAATGAGGCGGAGCTGGAGGAGGGCCAGGGCATGCTCATCTGCAGGTGGAGCTCTGCACACGGCGCCAAATCTGCGATCGCACAGAGTTGAGCGCTCTCGCCTGTTGCGGCCAGCCACCGGCGAGCTCCACTTCGTCCCCCGCCATCTCGGCCACAGCCCCCGGCCGAGCCAGGAAACCGCAAGCCTGGCGCCGGTCCGACAGCCAGATGCCTGTGCATTGATGGAGCCCGTCGGCCCGCTTCATCTATCGGTTCACCTTCCTCTCGCGGCGCCGCCGGCCGCCTCGCCTCTCGAGCTCTCGCCCGCTTCGAGTGTCTCGAGCACGACCTCGACGCACCGCCAGCGCAGCCGAGCCTTAATCTTGCGGCCGGGTCCCGCCTCTCAGGCACTCTCGTCACTCGCCGAGGTGCACCCGCCCTTCATCAAGGACCAGGTCCGTTCCGGGGAACTGGGTCCTCGCCCTCACCTCGTCCCGCTGTCTGCCTCCCTTTTCCCCCCTCTGCTCCTCGTCCGTCCTCCTACTTTCTCCCACCGCACGCGTAGACCGCGCCTCGTCGCTCGTCGACCCGCTCGTCGTCGACCACCTCGACCCTCCTCGACTCGACATCTCTGGCAGACGGTCGTTTCGCCCACCGCCATCCCGCCTTCCCGTCCTCGCCTCTCTTTCGCCTAGCACGCCTCGGCTGCAGCGACCTCGTCACTCTTTCAAGCACCCCTCTCGCCTCGCACCTTCGACATGCGCTCGACCCTCGCCCTCACCCTCGTCGCCCTCACGGCATGGCTCGTCGCCGCCGACCCGTCGGTCGCAGCGACCTCTCCCGCTCCCGCCAAGCACCTCGAGAAGCGTCTCTGCCTCCTCGGACTGTGCCTCGGCGGCAGCTCGGTCAACCTGCAGACGGACCCGCTCAACTGGCACGTCTCACCCTCCTTGCGCTTCCCCGCCCTCGTCAGGCGTTGACCCTCGCGCTCCCTGCAGCGGCACGACCGGCAACAAGTGCGCGACGGGCTGGCCCAACGGCTCGGGCGCGCAGTGCCTGAGCGGTCAGTGCGCACCGGCGTCGTGCAGCTCGGGCTACACGCTCAACACGGCGACTCGGTCCTGCGTCAACACCGCGAGCGACCCGAACAACTGGTGCGCACTCCTCTCTCCTTTATGCCGCTGTACCTGCTCCTGACGCAGTTGCCCTCGTCGCAGTGGGTCCCTCGGCAATGTCTGCTCAGTCAGCAACGGCGTCGCCGGCTGCTCGAGCGGCTCGTGCACCATCGCGTCGTGCAACGTCGGCTACTCGCTCTCGAACACCAACTACCTGTTTGGCCTCCTCGGCTCGTACCAGTCGTGCGCGGCCGTCAACACCGCCTCGGACGTCAACAACTGGTGCGCTCGGTCCCCCTTCTCCTCGCGCTCGCTCTCCCAGCGCAGGAGCTGACCCTCTTCACCCTACAGCGGCGCCATCGGCAAGGTCTGCACGTTCGCTAACGGCGCCGGTACCTGCTCGTCCGGCACCTGCGCGACGACGAGCTGCAACTCGGGCTTCTACCTCGTCGGCGGTCAGTGCGTCACGCTCAACCTCCAGACCGACGTCAACAACTGCGGCAGCGTCGGCAACAAGTGCACCATCTCAAACGGCCTCGGCAAGTGCTCGTCGGGCGTGTGCTCGATCGCGTCGTGCAACAGCGGGTTTACCTTGACGTCGAGCGGCTCGCTCCTCGGCCTCTTCGGCTCGTCCCAGTCTTGCTCGGCCATCAACACCGCCTCGGACATTAACAACTGGTGCGTCTCCTCGATGTCGTGAGCGCGTCGCCGAGCTCTCGCTGACCCGCCTCAACCTCGCAGCGGCGCTCTCGGCCGGGTTTGCAGCTTCTCGAACGGCGCCGGCATCTGCTCGTCGGGTACCTGCACGACGACGTCCTGCAACAGCGGCTGGTACAACGTCAACAACCAGTGCACGGCCCTCAACCTGCAGACGGACGTCAACAACTGGTGCGCACGCACCTCCTCCTTCTCGGGCGACGAGCTGAGCTGACCTGGCCGCCTCCCTCGCTCGCAGCGGCGCCGTCGCCAAGGTCTGCAGCTACCCGAACGGCAACGCGCAGTGTGTCTCGGGCTCGTGCTCGCTCGCGTCGTGCACGGACGGCTACACGATGACGACGACGAGCTCGCTCTTCGGCCTCCTCGGCTCGTCGACGTCGTGCTCGGCCGTCGACCTCGGCAGCGACCCTCTCAACTGGTGCGCCGCCCCTGCTCCGAGCCACGTCGAGAGCGCCGGCTGACCTCGCGCTCTACGTCTCGCAGCGGTGCCGTCGGCAAGGTCTGCTCGTTCGACAACGGCGCCGGCTCGTGCTCGAGCGGCGTCTGCAAGCTGTCGTCGTGCAACAACGGCTACTACCAGCTCACCGGCAGCAACGTCTGCACGTCGCTCAACCTGCAGAGCGACGTCGCCAACTGGTGCGCTCGAGCCTCCTCCTTCCTCGTCTTCCCCTTCCCCGCTCCCGCGGGCGTGTCGCACTCCTCCTCGAAGAGCCTAGTTGACCATCTTCTCTGCTCCCCTTCGCAGCGGCGCCGTCGCCAAGGTCTGCCCGTCGTCGCTCGGCTCGCCCGTCTGCTCGGCAGGCTCGTGCGCGTACAAGTCGTGCAACTCGGGCTACACGCTCCTGAACGGCCAGTGCTCCCAGATCAACCTCCAGAGCGACATCAACAACTGGTACGTCCCTCACTGGCTTCTCGCTCCCCGTTTCGAGGGCCGCTCTGACCCCTTCCTCCTCGTCCGCAGCGGCAAGATCGGCAACGCGTGCCCGTCGACCTACGCCAACGGCGGCTCGTCGACCTGCAACAACGGCGTCTGCTCGACCTCGTGCAAGTCTGGGTACGCGTTCGACACGACCTACAACTTCTGCCGCGACGTCTCGTGCGACACGAGCAACTGGTGCGTCTCGACCTTCTCAATCTCGCTTTCCCAAAGCTGACGCCCTCGCCTCCCTCTCGCTCGCAGCGGCTCGATCGGCAACAAGTGCGCCGTCCCCGGCGCGAGCTCGCAGACCTGCTCGTCGGGCGTCTGCCTCGCCACCTCGTGCTCGTCGGGCATGTCGCTCGTCGGCGGCTCGTGCAAGTCGTTCGACTTTACCAGCGACCCGAACAACTGGTGCGCCCTCTCCTTGCTCTCTCCAAGCTGTCGACGAGCCGCAGCTGACGCCTGTCCTCCTGCAGTGGTGCGCTCAACAACGTCTGCAAGTTCTCGCCCTCGGGCGCGACGGGCACCTGCTCGCGGAGCAAGTGCGTCATCACGGGCTGCCCGACCGGCTACATCCTCAACGCCGGCGGCTGCGTGCTGAGCGCGTCGGGCAAGGCGCGCGTCAAGAAAGACAAGATCACCAAGCCCAAGACGCTCTGCCCGACCGGCGAGACGGCGTGCCCGATCGTGGGCTCGTCGTCGTTCGAGGGTGCCGTCAAGCAGCTCTCGGCCGTCGAGACCTCGTCCATGATGGGTGGCTCGGGTGGCTGTGCGTCTCTCTCTTCCCCTCTCGCCGATGCCGTTGACGTCGAGCTGACCTTCTCAAACTCGCAGACGAGTGCATCGACACGACCGAGGCGCTCGACTCGTGCGGCGGCTGCGCCTCGACCGGCGAGGGCATGGACTGTACCAAGATCCGCGGTGCGGCCGGCGTCGGCTGCTCGGCGGGCACGTGCGTCGTCTTCAGCTGCAAGACGGGCTACCGGCCATCGCTCTCGGGCGACCGCTGCGTGCGCATGCGCTCGTCGCACGGCGCCGCCGGCAACCACACTCGGGGCGGCAGCGCGCAGCGCCACATCGCCGCTCGCCACCACACGGGCGCCGCCTTCCACTAGAGCCTGGATCCCCTCTCCATGTCCGTCTCCCTCGCACCATGTTCTCTCTACGCATTCCCCCCACAGCTGCGTTGCTATAGACTGCCTCGCTCCCTTCTGTAGCCTTATACCCGTCGGTGCGCCCCCTCGAGGCGCATGTAGCTCTCGTCGACCTCGCCCTCCTTGTCCTCCTCTCCCCCTCTCTCCTCCCGCCCTACTGTAGCGCGCTCACCGCGCAGCAACACGTTCGCTCAGCACGCGTCCTGCATCTGTGAGCGAGAGGTCGAGGAGCGCTAGGTCGGCGAGCGAGCCCCGAGGAGGTCCGAGCGAGCTTCAGGGGAGGGCGCGCGCGGGGCGGGACTTGGGCGTGGAGCGACTCGTCGGGCGGGCGGCCTCGTCACCTCTCCTCCCCACCTCCCCCCTCGCTCAATCACGCCACAGAGCTCACAGCGCACCATGACAGACTCGGCAGACCAGTTCACGCTCAACATCAAGGGGCCGAGCGACCTCAAGCTCTCGGTCTCGGTCCCCTCCACCGCCACGGTCGCCGACCTCAAGGAGGCGGTGAGCCCCTCTCTCACTCGCTCTCTCAGCGCAGTGGACGGGCTGCTGACTGCTCGTCTTGCTCCCAGATCTCCAAGGACAAGGACGAGTTCCCCGTCGACCAGCAGCGTGTGCGTCCTCTGCCCCTCTACCTCCTCATCGGCCCACCTGCTCCGTGTCCGGCTCGCTGACCCGGCTCGGCTGCTCTCCCTGCACAGCTCATCTTCTCCGGCAGGGTGCTCAAGAACGAGGACCTGCTCACCAAGTACGGCGTCAAGTCGGGCGTCGCCATCCACCTCGTGCGTCCCAGTCCTCTCTCCTCGGGTGGGGCAGCACGAGCTGCTCGAGCGCTGTGGTCAGATGCACTCGTCCAGCGGAAGCTGACTCGAGTCTGCCTCGCTCGCGCAGGTCAAGGGTGCTCGTCCCGCCGGCGCCGCCGCAACTGGCTCGACGCCCGCCGCTCGCCTGCCGTCCGAGGCCGCCGGCGTCCCGTCCAACTTTGCTGCAGGTCAGCAGGTCATGGGCAACCCGCTCGCGCCCCTCATGAACGCGCAGTACGCTGGTCAGCTCGGCGGGTACGTCCTCCTGCTCTCCCACGCCCGCTCGACCCGCTCCGAGGGGCCCAGTGGCTGACTCGGCTCGCCCGCCAGCTTCAACCCGTTCCAGCAGATGGGCGTCAACCCGAACGACCCCAATTACCTCCAGAGCATGATGAACAACCCCGAGGTCCAGGCGCAGATGAACCAGCTCCTCCAGGACCCGGCCGTCATCGACCAGATGGTGCGTCCCTCTCCTCCTCGCTCGCCTCGGGTCGAGTCAAACTGACCTGTCCATGCGCTCCTTCAGATTGCTTCGAGCCCCGAGCTGCAGCAGATGGGCCCCATGGTCCGCCAGATGATGCAGGTGCGTCTGTCGACGCTCCCGCCGCTGCCCCGCACGAGCCCCTCTGACTCTCTCTCCCTTCCCACAGTCGCCGCAATTCCGCCAGATGCTCTCCAACCCTCAGCTCATGCAGCAGATGACGCAGATGATGCGCAGCGGCGGCGGCATGCCCGGCATGGGCGGCATGGGCGGGCTCGGCGGCTTCGGCGGTGGTGCGGGCGCGCAGGGCGGTGCGGGCGCGGGCGCGGGCATGTACAACCCGTGGGCGTCGACTGCGCCTGCGCCTTCGTCTGACGCGGCCGGCGGTGCGGGTGCGGGAGCGGCGGCGGGCGGCGAGGCGGCGGCGGGCGCAGGGTCCCCTCCGCCGGCGGCGAACCCGTTCGCGGCGCTGCTCGGAGGTGCGGGCGCGGGCGCAGCGCCGGGGCAGCAGCCCGACATGGCGCAGGCGATGGCGCAGCTGCAGCAGATGCAGCAGCTGTTCGGCGGCATGGGCGGCGCGGGCGCTGGAGCGGGTGGACAGGCGGGTGCGCCGCAGCAGAGCCCCGAGGAGCGGTACTCGGTGCGTTCCCTTCCTCTCAGAGTGTCGCCTGTCCTTGCGCGGCTCGCTGACCCGCTGCGCGGCATCGCCCTTGCAGAACGAGCTCGAGCAGCTGCGCAACATGGGCTTCACGAACGCGACGAGGAACGTGCGTGCGCTTCTGGCCTCGGGTACGCTTCCTCTTCTTGCTCGCGCGCCTGCACACCTCTGCGCACGAGCTCGACGCTGACTGCTCTCCCTCTTCGTGCAGGTGGCTTCCTCGAGAGCGCGATCGCCTGGCTCCTCGAGAACCCCGAGTAGTCGCCGAGTCCCCTTCCTCGCCTTGTCCGCTGCAGTGCCTGTTGTCCCGCTTGCAATGTCGGTACTGGATCCTTGTCTGTGCTCGTCGTGAAGAGAGAGAACGACCATCCGAGCGAGCTCTCCCCGCTCGCGACCGCGAGCCAATCACGCCGCTTCATCTCCAGGCCGACCGCTCTCTCGCCTCGCCCTCGCTTCGAGCTGCGCTGATGCGGCGTGGAGTCAGTCAAAGCATGTCTGCAGAGCGTATGGCCTCGTAGACAGCGTACTGCGCGGCCGCCGCGAGCTCATCTCGCCTCGTCGTCGGCTTCATCTGCGAATCGCTCGCACGGCCTTACGGTTGCTCTCTGCGCGGTGCTACGCCAGGAGGGTCACTCGTACCCTTCTAGCTATGGCTCGGCGGATGCTCTGGACTGCTCGCCTCGATTCGCGCTGCCCGAGCTGCGACGAGCCACCTCGTCAGCCTCTCGACCCGCTCGTCCCGCGCTCCCGAGCAGACAAGTACAGCGCTCGAGGATGCCTCCCGCTCGCCTTCTCTGCTGCTGCTTTCGGCGCCTTCTGCTCGGACGGCGTAGCGGCGAGTCGGCCGAGCGTACCGCCTCCTCGGCCCTCGCCTCCCTCTTCTTCACTTGCTCCTCTCGCCCTGCGGCCTCCTGTGCGTTCATGCGAACAGCCCTCGTACAGACTCGATATGGTAAGGAGTTGCGGCTGGCATCGCTGCTCTTGCTGGTCGTTGTGCTCGCCGGTCGAGCACGAGCCTCTCTCGCTCTCGAGGACGCGAAGCACTGGTACGCGCAGCTTCCGCCGTCTCTCGCTTTCGCTCAGCAGCTGACGAGTCGATATTTCAGGTTTGCGTTCGGTGCGTAGAGCTGGGAAGGACGCGAACCCCGCGGGCGAGGCTGACGTTCTCGCGCTGCAAAGGCGACAGCTGGTCGGCGAACGGGTATGAGGCAGATCGGGGCTACAATCTCTCGCTACAGCCTGTCAGGGTACGTAGCTACAGCTCAGATCGTGCGAGAGAACTGCCGCTCACACCGCCCCCCGCGCAGACGAGCTCGGGCGGACGAAGTGAGCCACCGTCCGGCTGCGCACGAGCCTCTCCTTGCGGTGACCTGATCCTCTCGTCTCTCGCAGCATGGCTCGACTATCTCAGCCTCTCGTCGAGTACCTCGCACCTGGCTCTCTCGCACTACAGCCTCGCCGTCGCCGGCGCGACCGTCCTGCACAGCGCACGAGCCCCCATGCTCCCCAACGTGAGCCTCTCCGACCAAGTCGATATCTTCGAGACGTGGTTCGTGACGAGCTCGAGAGCATCGAGGCCGAGGTGGAGCGCATCGTCGACGCTGTTCAGCATCTTTCTCGGCTCGAACGACGTCGCGTTCCGGTGGTGGACCGGCGATTCGACGGCGCCGCACGTCCAGACGACGTTCGCCATCTTTGACGCTCAGGTCGAGCGCTTGTACGGGCTCGGGGGTACGCTCAGAGCCCGCTTCGTGACCGAACGAGGTGCGCGCTGACCCTCTCGCGCCCGCAGCGCGCCACTTCCTCCTCTTCTCGGTCCCGCCGTACGAGCGCGCGCCCGTCGTCCTCGCCGTCAACCGCCTCGTCGGCGACGTCCGCGTCAAGCTCGGCGCGTCGATCGCAGCGTGGAACGCCGTCCTGCGCCTGTATGTGCGCGAGATACCTCGACGGCACCCGGGCGCGAGCGCTCGGCTCGTCGACACGTGGACGTGGCTCGACGACTTGCTCGACGTCGCCGACGAGTACGGCTTCGTCAACACGAAGTGCTGGTGTCCGCTGTACGCTCGAGGGAGGTACGAGGCGGGCGTGCCGGAGGAGCTCAGCCTCGAGGAGTGCGGAGCGTCGGTGCGTCGCTCTCGCGCTCAGGCCCCTTCCCCGCACGAGCGACAGCTCACCTCTCGGCTCCCCTCTCGCTCCTCTCGTACGCTCGCAGCTCGCACAGCACGTCTGGTACGACGGCGTGCACCCGACCTGGGCCGTGCATCGCCTCCTCGCTGCAAGCGTGCGGCAGCAGCTCTCGAGCCGGACGGCGCCGGCCTCGTCGCTCGAGCTGCCGTCGCCCGCCGACCTCGACAAGCACTTCCCGCTCGAGCAACTGACGGAAGAGGAGCGCAGCGACAGGGAGAAGGAGTACCGCTCGACGGTGCTGAGCGGCCAAGAGGGCGAATCGGCGGGAGCGAGGGCGCACGACGACGGGCTGCCGAGCTTGTTCCCCGTCCTCGCCTGAGCGAGACGAGCTGTAGATTAGCGCCTGCGAAACTGTAGCTGAGCGAGCTACTGTGCAAGAGAATCTCGATTTGAGCGAGAAGGAGCGAGCGCGGGCGACGTAGGAAAGGGATACTTTGCTTTGCAGCCTCGATACAACATGAGCTCGACGATGCGGCGTGTCTACCAGTGGAGGAGGTGCTGCACGAGAGGGAGAGGGAGACAGACGTCAGTTCAGGATTGCGAACCCGAGGAAGGGGCTCGAGCGCGAGGAAGAGCGGGACGCACAGAGGGGCACTCGTAGCCGCCGGGGTTGTTGTCGAGGTCTGTGCGTGCAGCCAAGGTCAGTACGTGACGGACGAGGCTTCACGGACGAGTCGAGCGACGCACACTCCTGGTGATCTGCGCGAACGAGAAGGAAGAGAGGTCAGCTTCGTCCGTCGAGCGAGTGCGAGAGCGACGAGCGAGCGAGCAACGCACAGTCCTCGGCGTCCCACCACTTTGCGACGGGCTCGATGGTCGTCGCGATCTTCTGGTCCGGGTAGTGCGCCTTCTGCACCTCGTCGCGCACCTTCTTGGCGATCTCGACCTGGGCGTCCGAGGTCGTGAAGATGGCCGAGCGGTACTGCGTGCCCGTGTCGGGGCCCTGACGGTTCACCTGGGCTGTGGGGCGAGGCATGAGTCAGCGACGGCGCGCAGAGCGAAGAGGAGAGGGGGAGCAAGACGACGACGCACTCGGGTCGTGCATGCGGAAGTGGAACTCGGCGAGCTCGGCGTACGAGATCTTGGCGGGGTCAAAGAGGACCTTGATGGCCTCGGCGTGGTTGGTCGAGCCCGAGCAGACCTGGCGGTAGTTGGGGTTCTGCGGTCGCGAGGCGGAGGAGTCGAGGGGGTCAGCCAGGTCAAGCATGCGCGTTGGGACGAACCGGCTGGGCGCACCTCGGCCTCGCCACCGGTGTAGCCGACCTTGACGTCGTTGAGCTTGTCCTTGAACGTCTTGCGGTACATGTGCTGCAGGCGGGGAGGGAACGACGTCAGCTCAGAGCTCGCTCTCGCGGCACGGGCGGGGGCACGACCGCCTGCTGCAGCCATGCCCTAGTAGTGCAGAGAACCAAGCAAGCGCACCTCGGTACCCCAGAAGCAGCTGTGTGCGGCGAGAGGCGGGTTTCGTCAGCCGATGAGCCCGCGCGGTGGGGGAAAGCGGCCCGCCTCGAGGCTCGCCGTGCTGCAGCGATCGCTCGAGGCGCGTCTAGTCTCGGGACATAGGCGACTAGTGCTGCAGCCCGACGCGCTCGATGTCGAGGGAGAGGAGGACGGACCCGTTGGCGAAGTAGGCGATCTCCTCGCTCGACGACGAGGCGAGCTGGGCCGCCTGAGCGGTGGGGAGCGTAGGACCGTTGTACTGAGGCATGGGGCGGCGAGTGAAGAGCGAGCGGGCTTGTCTGAACATGCGAGGTGGCGAGAGAGCGGAGAGCGAGCGGCGGCTCGCGCGAAGTCCGAGTGTGGCGATGCCGACGAACCGTCTCAGCTTTCGACATTCCGGCACAGCCATTCCTCACTGCGGGCTCTCTCGCTCAAAGCACGCAAAGCTCTCGTAGACAGGGCGAGCGGCACAGAAGAACCGAGCGTCTAAGTTGCCTCACCTCGTCCAGCTCCGCCTCCTCGTACACGACCTCGCAGCTCCTCTCACCTACTGCGTACCCGTCTGCGGGTGCGCCGGGTCGGCAGGCTGCCCTCCGCCGCCGTAGCTGCGCGAGAGAGGAACGAAGGAAGGAGAGGGAGGGTCAGTGCTGTAACGACGAGCTCGAGATGCGGTCGAGCAAGGGCAGCACGCCGCTCGGATCGTCTATGCGTGACTCGGCCTCTGCAACCAGACTGTGCAGAGCCAAGAGCTGGCGCCGGCGAGGGCCCTCGCCGGCGCGCCATGCGCAGAGGACGAGAGAGTGAGGAGGACGAGTAAGTGAGGAGGACGCACCTCGCCTCGGCTCCCGCACCGCCGCCGCCGACCGCCATAGCCCTCCCCCTGCCCTCGATGACGAGCTTGGGCGCCTCGTACATGCCGTTGACAATTGCGGCGCGCGCCATGACGGCGAGCTCGCCGAGCGACTCGGTGTACCACTCGCGCAGCCGGTCCTCCGGCGTGCGCGCGGGCGAGTCTGCGCCCGCCTGGCCGTCGGTCGTCGCTGGTGCGCTCGACGTCGAGGCTTGAGGCGCACTAGACGATGCCGATGAGGAGGTGGCAGAGGACGAGGAGGGGGAGGCGTAGGCGGCGTCGAGGAGGGCGGGCAGTTCTGCGCGGAACTTGTTGCGGGTGCGGCGGATGAAGTACTCGCGGAAGTTGTAGCTCCCGAACGAGTGGGCGACGCGCAGCTGCTCCTTGTAGAGGGCGAGGAGGTGGGTCCGCGAGATGGCGGTCGCGGGCGAGATGTGGAGCTGGCGCGGGAGGGCGGCGAGGGTGCGGGCGCGTGCAGACATGGTGTGCGGCTGCCTGTACTGGCTCGGAGGTGGCGCTGGTGGAGGGAGAGAGCCAGGGTCGGGTGGCGCCGAGACGAGTCGACGAAGGAGATGAGAAACGTCCGACCTCGCTCCCTCCACCCACACCGCCTCGGCGAGCTCGCTTCGACTGGTACGAGATCAGCTGCACTGCTACGACTCAGCCAGCCCCGCCTGAGCGCCGCCCGGAGCGGCTAAGTACGGCTCGTCCTCCCCGCCGAGTTCGTCCGCGCTCTCCGCCGCGACCAGCTGCGCACGACTAGCTCTCTGCGCGCAGATGGCGCCTGCACGAGCTGCACCTCTACTCAGCTCTCTGACGAGCCCTCGCCCGCAGTCGCACCTCGCCGCCCTCGCGGCTGTCACGGCCTCGGTTTGCGGCCGCTTGCCGACGAAGACATCGCGGCGGGCGTGCTGTGGCAGTGCGCGCAGCCCGAGCTGGTGCCATCATGATGGAGACGCTGCCGACGAGCCAGAGGAGCCTCTGTTTGGTCAACCGCGGTGGGAGAAGAGGAACGAGCGCAGAGGGTCGACGGCAGCGAAGCTCTCGCGCGAGGGGGCCATGATACAGGTTGCTCGCAATGCAGCAGACGTAAATTGATGCTGGACGAGGGTGTGCTACGTTGGCGGCAAGATTTTGGAGAACCAGGCGAGCATGTCTGCGAGAGAGCGGGAGAGCGAGGGTCAGCTCGCGACGCTCGAGCGCGAGAAGGGAAGGCTGACGCACCCTCCTCCTCATCGTCGCCGACCCAGTGCACCAGCTCTGCATGTCGAGGACGGGGAGAGGGTCAGCTGACGCAGCGTCGGCAGGCTCGAGAGGGAGGACGCACCCGGGTACGTGTGGAACTGGACGTCCTTGAAGCCCATCTTGGTGAGGTGGCCGATGCTCTCCTCGGCCCACTGGTACCTGCGAGCTCGAAAGAAGGGTGGGCGGAGGAGGCGAAGGGCGGTGGGTCAGCGGCGAGTCGAGAGAGCGAGTCCGGGAGCGTCGACGCACTGGATGACCTTGTCGGCCGCGCCATGACCCCAGAACACTGGCAGCTGGTTGGCGTGCGGGCTCTGCATCTGCACCGCGAGACAAAGCTTCGTCAGCCGGGGTACCGGCTCAGGGGGAGGGACAGGCGCACCGGGTGCTTCTCGCTGCTGCCCTGCTTCTTGATGTCGTACGCCATCGGGAGCCACCCAGAGAGGCACATGAGCCCGCCGAGCTTGCTCTCGCTCCATGAGAGGCCAGAGAGCAAGGTCGTTGCGCAACCTGGTACGTGCGAGAGCGTCAGCCGGTGCGAGGAGGAGAGACGTGAGCGAGGAGGTCTGAGCGCACCTTGCGAGAAGCCGGCGAGGACGATGCGGTCGGGGTCGATGCCGCGGTCGATCTCCTTCTGGATGAGGCCGTGGATGCGGTCGACGGCGGCGCGCATGCGCTTCTCGTCCTCGCGCTTGGGCATGGGCGCGTGGTCGGGCAGCAGCAGCTCGTCCATGTCGAACCTGCGGGAAGGCGGGTGCGTCAGCTCGCGCTCCATCTCCTGCTCAACGTCGAGAGCGAGACGCCGACTCACCAAGCCGACATGGTCTCGCCTTGCGCGCCGGTGAAAGCAAGTTGAGGGCTGCGCGAGGGGCGAGGCATGGTCAGCTCGAGGACTGAACGGCGACGGCCGCCGTGAGAGGGCTCGCGTACCTGTTGGGGAGCACCCATGCGACCTGCCACAGCTTTGGCCGCAGCCTTGCGACGAGAGGAAGTCTGCGAGTAGGAGAACGAGCTGGTCAGCTCAGGCTCGCGCGCACGGCTCGTGAGGGGACGCTCGACGCACACGATCTCTGCGTTACCTCCAAGACCGCTGTGGGCGAAGGGCGAGTCAGCATGGGAGGTGCGGCGACGGCTGGAGGCCGCAGGAAGAGCAAGGTCACTCAACTGGATGAAGATGATGGTGGCCGAGTGCCTGCCGACGCCCAGCACCTCGACGTTGGTCTCGGGGTCCTTGGCGTGCGCCCACACATCGTCGGGGAACGGTGTCGTGTCGGCGGCGGCGAGGTCGACGGCGGAGGTGGGCGAGGACGAAGAGGACGAGGAGGACGAGGAGGGGCCGGCGAGCTGGTACAGGCCAAAGACGGCGAGTGCGCCGAGCGCGATCCAGCGCAGCTTGGGCGCGCGTGCAGCCTTGGACATGGCTGCTCCGCGCAGGGTGAGGAAGAGCGAGAGAGAGGCGAGGGAGAGAGCGACGAGAGGGAGCTTTGGAAGAGATTCCCCGAAACGGCTGTGGGGCCGGGGGGCCAAGCGGGCCTCGACCGGTCGAGTGGGTTGTATGGCGAGCATTACTCGACCAGTGGTAATCGAGCAAAGGTAAGCGATTGCGCCCCTCGGCCAACCGCGTCCGCTCCCCCTCGTCGCCGCTCCTCCTCCTCCGCCTCGCTCGCCCCCCTCTCCAGCACCTCAGCATGGCCGCCCCTCGTGCCATCCTCAACAGCGTGCGCACCGCCGCAGCCCGCCCGCGCGTCGCTCCCGGCGCAGCTCCGCGCTTCTCGTCGTCCGCCGTTCGTGGCTTCGCGTCGGCCGTCGACCAG
Organism: Rhodotorula babjevae; assembly: GCA_920104245.2. NCBI lineage: Eukaryota > Fungi > Basidiomycota > Microbotryomycetes > Sporidiobolales > Sporidiobolaceae > Rhodotorula > Rhodotorula babjevae. The sequence continues at coordinate 994,007 of CAKKSZ020000015.1, forward strand.
CAGCAGCGCCCGGCCAAGCAATGGACCCGCGACGACATCCAGCAGGTGTACGACACGCCTCTCATGGAGCTCATCTTCCGCGCCGTGCGTCCCTCGCTCCTCTCGAGCACCACCCCAACGCTGCCCCGCATCCCGCTTCGCCGCGCTGACTGTTGCCCCTCTCCCTCTCTGGCCTCGCCGTGGATGCGCACCTCGATCCCGTACAGGCCACGGTCCACCGCCTCAACCACCCGCCCGACCAGGTGCAGCTCTGCACGCTCCTCAACATCAAGACCGGCGGCTGCTCCGAGGACTGCTCGTACTGCGCCCAGTCGTCGAGGCACGCCGACAAGGTCGGGCTCAAGGCCGAGAAGCTCACCGACGTCGAGACGGTCCTCGTGTGCGTCCCCCTCTGCCTCTCCCTCGCCGCCTTGACTCGGCACCTCGCGAGCGGACCCCGGCTGATCCTCGATCTCTCCTCCCTCGACAGCGAGGCGCGCAAGGCCAAGGCCAACGGCTCGACGAGGTTCTGCATGGGCGCGGCGTGGCGCGACATGTCGGGCAGGAAGCGCGGCTTTGAGCGCATCCTCAAGATGGTGCAAGGAGTCCGGTGAGTCTCGCGGCCCTTCCCCCTCGCACGCTCGCCCCGGGCTCGCTCCTGCACCACGCTCGAGTTGTGCGAGGACAGGTGCTGACCTTCGGCGTCGACCTCTTCCTCGCAGCGCCCTCGACATGGAGGTGTGCACGACCCTCGGCATGCTCACGCCCGAGCAGGCGGCGCAGCTCAAGGAGGCGGGCCTCACGGCGTACAACCACAACCTCGACACGTCGCGCGAGTACTACCCCAAGGTGCGCCGCTGCCCTACTCTCGCGGCAGGATCCTGCTGACCTCGACCTCGTCTCGCCCGCCCGCAGGTCATCACGACCCGCAAGTTTGACGAGCGCCTCGACACGATCGAGGCGGTGCGCGAGGCGGGCATCAGCGTGTGCAGCGGCGGCATCATCGGGCTCGGCGAGAACGACGGCGACCGTGTCGGCCTCATCTGGGAGATGAGCCAGTACGTCCCCTCTCCTCTTCCTCCTCCCTCCTGCGCCTCTCTCTGCTCCCTCAAGCAGCGCTCGTCGAGCCCAAGCTGACTCTGGACATCGTGCAGGCTCCCCGAAGCGCCCGAGTCGTTCCCCGTCAACGCCCTCGTCGCCATCCCGGGCACCCCGCTCGAGGCCAACGAGCGCGTCACCGTCCAAGAGCTCCTCCGTACCATTGCCACCGCCCGCATCGTCCTCCCTACGTGCGTCTTACTCGCTCTTGCGCCCCGGACTAAGCGTCGTGCGGCTGCTTGTCGAGCTCGACGACCGCCTCGACCTTCTCGAGCGGCGAGCGCTGACCCTCACTTCTCTCCCTTTGGCTCTCGCAGCTCCATCATTCGCTTTGCGGCTGGCCGCATCAGCTACACCGAGACGGAGCAGGCCATGGCGTTCATGGCGGGGGCCAACGCCGTCTTCACCGTGCGTCCCTCTCGCTCGCCCTCTCCTTCTCTTCCTCGCCCCCGAGCTCCTCGAAGACTGACCCTCTCTATCGCGCTTCGTTCTCGCAGGGCGAGCGCATGCTCACGACGCCGACGTCGGGCTGGGACGAGGACCACGCCATGCTCGCGCGGTGGGGCCTCAAGGGCATGGGCAGCTTCGAGAGCACGACGGTGCGCATGAAGGAGAACCAAAAGGCGCTCGAGGCGACCGAGGAGCGCAAGGCGGCTGCTGCTGCCTCGTCGGTCGGCGCTGGCGCTGCGGCCGAGGTGTCGGCGTAGACGGTCCGTGCACAGCTCGTAGATTCTCTCCTCTCTCTCTCTCTCTCTCTCCTCCCTTCGCCTTTCGTGCTTCCTTGGACTTGTACAGAGGGATCCTTTCTCCATCGCAGTGTTCTCGCGGTGAGCGCAGCGCCCGATTAGCGAAGCATTCGCGTCGTTGTCGTCGCCGTCGTCGACGAGCGAGCGGGCTCCTTTCTCCATCCGGCGCCTCTCTCTCTTTCTCTCTCCCTCGCCTTGTCACCCTAGTACCTCTGAGCAGACGTCGAGAAGTGAGCGATACTTTGCACGGCGAACGAGAGACTGTGTGTGAGCGCACGACGAAACCTTGTCGACACCTTGACCCGCTCGTCCCGCTACTCGGCGAGCCTGTCCGGCTTTGGTGCGTGTTCACCGTCTTGCTGCGGCTCCCGCAGTACGGAGCGCAGTCCCGCGACAGACAGCCTCGGCATCGCCAGGGCTCATCGTGCGAGGGGAGCGCGAAACGTGCGAGCCTGGACGCAGGGAGCGGTGACACCGAGTTGCGGGGGAACCAACCGGCGACTGCGGGCAATCGTTCGCCAAAGGGGCGATCGCACCGAGCGTGCGTCGAGTGCGATCTGCGCCCACGGAACGACCGATCTGCGGCGCCCTCGCACCGCTGACGACGACGTGCGACAGCTTGAAGCTCGAGCCGGGGCGGGCGCCACAAATGAGCGGCAGGGCCCAGTCGCCGCAATTCGAGCCTGCGCATGCGCTTGAGGTCGGAAATGAGCTCATCGACGCTCGGCGTGCGTCGTCAGTCCAGCTTGAACCGCTTGCACCTCGCCTCTCTCCTCCCCTTCTCTCCACATCGCTCCGTCTCGCAAACACACCGAGCCGTTTCCCCACCACACACTTACTACCACAATGGACAAGCTCAAGCAGGTGAGCGCGCGTCCCTCGACGCGACGCCCTCGCCGAGGCCGAGGCTGACCTCGCGCTCCCCCACCTTGTCCTCCTCTCGCAGGTCTTCTCGCACGGCGACAACAAGGAGACGACTGGCACCCACGAGGGCCGTGGCGCGCCGTTCAACACGGGCTCGTCGAGCAACGTCGAGCAGACCCCGACCCACTCGTCGGCCGGCGACCGCGCCGTCGTTAACGACTCGTCCTCCCGCGACCACCACAACTCGGGCCTCACGTCGGGCTCGTCGGCGACGACCGGCGCGACGACTGGCACCCACCAGTCGACCGGCAGCAAGATCGCCGAGCACGTCAAGGAGCACGCCCACCCTCCTGCGCACAAGCACGCTCAGCCGCACGGTGACGCCGTCCTCTCCGAGGCCGACGCCAAGGCGGCCACCCACGACCACCAGCACCTCGCTCCCGTCACCCACGAGACCCGCCAGCTCCACGAGGTCGAGGAGATCGAGCGCCGCCGCGAGGTCGACCGTCACGGTGCGTCGTCCTCATCCTCTTCCTCCTCCACCTTCTCAAGCTGACGCTGTGCGCTCTCTCCTCCAGTTCACCACGTCCAGCACCACGTCCAGCCCGTCCTCGACACCCAGCACCAGGCCGAGGTGCAGCGCGAGAACGTCGTCGCCCCGACCGAGATCCGCGAGCGTCACGTCGCGACCGACGAGGACAAGGCCCAGTTCGCCTCGCTCGCTTCGGGCGCCAAGGACACCGTCACCGAGGCGGCCAAGGAGCGCGTCATCATCGACAAGGGCGAGCGCGTGACCGAGAACGTCAGCCACCACGGTGCGTCGCCCTCTCCAGCGCTCGAACCTCTTCCTCTCGGGCCTGAGCTGACTTCGCGCCCTCATCCAGTCCACCACGTCGTGCAGCCGCAGATCGAGCGCGACGTCCACGAGCACCACCGCATCCACGTGAGCCTGCCCTCGTCTCGCTCGTCATGCCGCTCCTCGCTGACTCGCCCACCTCCGCCGCACAGACCGTCGTCCCCGTCCACCAGACGACCCACGAGGCGCCGGTCGTCCACGCCAGCGTCCTCCACGAGCCGCTCTCGCTCAAGGACTTTGTCGCCGGCGGCGGCGACCTCAAGTCGACGCTCAAGCACGACGCCGAGAAGCTCCTCAACCACGGCGAGGTGCGTCGGCTTCCCTCGTCCTGTCGCGCCTTCCTCTCGCCCTCGTCCTGACTCCTCTCTCTCCTGCAGTGCGAGCGCACCGTCGACGGCCCGGCCGAGACCCTCGTCCAGCAGCTCGGCCTCTCGTCGCTCAACGACAAGTCGGCGACCGGCACGACCGGCTCGACGGTCGGCTCGACCACCGGCGCCTCGACCACCGGCACCCACGTCCCGTCGGCGACTGGCACCCACCACTCGGAGAACCGCATCTAAGCGCACGTTCCTCCTCCTCTCGCACTTGATCACCCCTAGGCGACCGTGACCCGCCGCCACTTTGTAGCCAGCTCTCTAACGACCACTAGCAATAGTCAAGCAGTTCCATCAGTCCCTCTCGTTCTCGCCCGGGCGTCGCGAGAGCCGCGAGTCGATGCGGTACAAAGTCGAGTTGCGCTCGAGCCCCTCCCTCCTTCCTCCTCGTCATCTCGCTCGCCCGCCCTCACTTACCCTCGAGCGACGTGAGCACGCCCTCCATCTTCTCGAGCAGGACCTCCATCTGCTTATCGCCAAAGATGAGCATCGGCCGCAGGCGGATGGCCCTCTCGCCGCACCCGCCCATGACGACGCCCTCCTGCCTCATCGCCGCGACGAACTTGTCCCTCGCGGCAGGCGACTCTGCGTCCCACGCGATGAAGGTGCCGTGGTCCTTGCCGCGCAGGTTCTGGATCGCGCCGGGGAAGCGGCGCGCGAGGGCGCCGAGGTGCGAGAAGAGCTCGTCGCCGATGACGGCCGTGTGCTGCACGAGGCCGTGCGACTTGACGAACGAGATGATCTCGCGCGCCTGCATCGCGATGGCCGGCGAGCCCATCCACGTGTTGTAGCTGCGGGCGGGCGAGCGAGGACGAGGGTCAGTGCGCGCTCTCGAGGAGAGGGACGAGCGGTGACGCACTTGCGGTACGGCAGCGAGGGCCGGGTCGACTCGGCGTGGTAGTAGCCTGCGGCCTGCATCTTCTTCGAGAACGTGACAAAGTCGGGCGGGTGGTCGAGCTGCCACTTCTCGTGCGCCCAGAACGAGCCCGTCGCGCCGACGCCCGTCTGCACCTCGTCGACGATCAGGTACACTGCGAGAGCATGCAGAGGAGGATGTCAATACGAGAGGTGAGAGCGAAGAGGAACGAGAGGGAGAGCGCGCACCGCCGTGCTCCTGCGCAGGCGAAAGAGCAAGAAGGGGTCCGAGCGTCAGCACCAGACTTGCAGAATCTCGCCCGACAGACAGAGGACGCACCCTCGTGACAGTCCTCAGCGCCTTGAAGAAGCTCGGGCTCGCGTGGTTGTCGCCGCCCTCGGCCTGGACGGGCTCGACGATGAGCGCCGCGACCTTCTTGCCCTTCTTCGCCCACTCGACGATCGTCTCCTCGACGCGCGCGATAGTGCGCGCCTCGGCCTCGGCGTTCTCGGACGCGTACTCGTCGAGCGGGTACTTGATCGAGGGCCAAGAGACGGCGGGCCAGTCGAACGCGGGGATGTCGAGCTGCGCGAGGAGAGGTGGACGAGCGAGCGAGCGAGTCAGTCTCTCGAGACTCGCAGCGACAGCATGCAGATAGAGCGAGAAGGCGCACCTTGTGGATGGCCTTGCTGCGGGTGAGCGACAGGCTGCCGAAGAGGCGGCCGTGGAAGCCCGACTTGAAGCTCATGGCGACGAGCTCGGGGCTGCCCGGGCTCGCGTTGTTCATGCACGACGCCATCTGCATCCAGGTAGGGGTACAAGGAGTCAGCACTCGAGCAGACGGCGGCGCTGCGGCGACGAGATAGGCGACAGCGAGGGCGCGAGAGAAAGAGAGACTCGCCTCCTCGGCCGAAAAGTCGTCGATGCCCGCCTCCTTGCGCTCGCGAGCGCGGTAGGCCATGAAGGCGGCCTTGAGCGCGCCCTCGTTGGCGCCCGAGCCGTCCATCTGGGTGAAGAGGTGCGGGACGCCTTTGGGCGCGACCGTGAGGAGGCCCTTCTGGATCGTCTCGGCCCAGTCGGCGCCGGGGAACGAGCCGAGAGCGGGACGGTTCATGCTGCAGGTCATCGATGGGTTTAGATAAGGGTACTCGAGGGAGTGCACGAGCGAGTGGGAGCCACGCACGACGCGATCGCGAACTCGTCCTGCGCGCTCGAGGATGAGTCAGTGCTCGCGCTTCAGCACGCACGCAGACAGCGACCGAGACCACACACCGTCTTGGCGAGCTCGATGAGAGTCGGGTGGTTGTAGCCGATGGCGATGCTGTGAGCGAGAAGCCGAGCCGCAAGTCAGGGACCAGGTTCGAGGCTGAGTGAGGAGCGTCGACGAGGACAAGGCGAACCTGGCGATCTGGGCAAAGACGTCGAGGTGCTGATTGCCGTCGACGTCGACGAGGTAGTTGCCTGCGAGCGGGAGAAGGAAGTGTGAGCGGAAGTGTGAGCGGAAGTGGGAGGAGGGAGAGAGCCAGCGGGAGGGGGCGACGGACCCTTGGACTTGGCGTAGTCTGCGATTCGTGCGCGATAAGAAGGTCAGCACGAGTCCATGCTACTGCGCGAGAGGACGAGACGGACCTGCGACGAGGACATGAGCGCGAGGGTCCTGAAACTGGCCGATAACTTGCGAGGCTTCGCGAGAAGCGGGACCTGCGCGAGGAGCAGGGGCGAGTCAGCTCGCGCGCGCACCTGGAGGAGTGAGCGAGGTGCGACGGACCTGGGACCGAGTCGGAGAGGACCTTTGGGTGGGCAGGCTCGTCGGGGAAGACGGTCGCGGACGAGAAGCGGGTGGGCGGCGAGTGCTCAGTGGCGAAGGTGCGCCTGGCGGCGGGAGCGGCGAGGGCCGACCTGGCGGTGCGGCGCGTAGCTCCCAGCATGGCGGGCGAGACTGGCAGCGGTGAGGAGGAAGAGCGAGGACGAGGTGGGGGCGACTCAACTCGACGCGACAACCGACGACCTCTTGGTCGGCTCGCCCTCGACTCGCTCTGCCACCCGAGGCCTGCTTGGACTCGCCAGAGCACTCGAAGCTCGTACACCGACACCATGGTCGCCCCCTCGGTCCCCCCGCAGCCCTACACCGCCGACACCCTCATCTCCCTCCTGCGCTCCCTCGCCGACTCTCTCGTCGACCAGCGCACCAACAGCCCGCCAGAGGCCTTCGACCCGCAGCCCTACCTCGCCCAGTCGGCTCCCCTCTTCGCCTCGCTTCACGGCCTCAACCGCGCCGGCCTCCTCGCTGCAAAGGAGTGCCGCGCCAGCAGCCAGGACGCCCGCCTCGAGATGGACGCAGCCCACCTCCGCCTCCAGGTGCGCCCGTCCACCCCCGTCTGTTCCTGTATGTACACTCGCGCGACGCGCTGACGCCGTCCCCTCGCCCCTCGCAGAACCTCCTCTTTGAGCGCAACCACATCGAGCGCGAGATCCGGTCGGCAGAGGAGTACTCGTGCGTCCTGCTTCGCGCGACACTCTCGAGCTCTCGAGCTGACGCTCGATTCGTACTGCAGGAGCGAGTACCAGAACCTGCCGCTGCACTCGGTCGACGACCTGCGCGAGCTCGCCGCACGACCCGACCCGCCCGCTGGCCTCCAGGTCCCGCTACCCGTGGGCGACACGCAGGAGTCGGCTCATGAGCTCATGCTCGCACGGCTGGCGTTCGAGCTCGCCGAGCGGAAACGGTGCGCCCGCCTCTCTCTCGGCGCTCGTTCCTCCTGCGCGAGCAGGGTCCTGACCCCGCTCGTCGCACGCGCACAGGTTCGAGGAGGAGCGCAAAGAGCTCGGCGCGGCCAAGGCCAAGCTCGTCAAGGAGAACGAGGTCAAGAAGGCCCGCCTCGAGGATCTTGAGAAGCAGCTGACCGACTTTGTCGAGGTGCGTCCGCCCGTCTCCCTCTCGCCGTCGAGTTCTGCGCGCGCCCGCAGCGCAGGCCCGAGCGGATCGTAAAGGTTGATGGCGCCTGACTGACGACTCGAGCCGTCCTGCAGAGCGCCAAGGGCATCCAGGCCAAGATGCAGGAGGAGCCAGCCGCACCCGCCGCACCCGCACCTTGACTCGGCGTCCTCCTTCCCTTGTCTTCCCTCGTGCTCACGCCCATACCCACTCGCATCACTCTCTGTGCCCTGTTGTAGCTCTACGCACCGTCTTTATCGCTCTCGTTCTCGTCCCCATCGCTTGCCTTTCATCGAGAGCGCGAGCCGCTCGCGAGGCGGCGTCTGCTCGACTCGCTCGCCTCAGGTATCAGCAGGTATGAGCTCGGGGAGCGAGTGAAAGTACGGCAGCTTGAGCTGCACAAGCTTCTATGAGCGAGAGGCGAAGACGAGACGTCGCAGAGGTGCGAGCGCGCGCGGGGCGGCGAATTGGCGAACCGGCCGAGGCGTTTCCTCCGCCTCCCCTCGGGCCGACCCGGCTCGCCTTTGGCCTCTGCGCGAGCGCTCGCCTGCGGTTGACCTCTTACCGTCCATTCCATGCTCCGTGCCACCGCCCGCGTCATGTCGTCCTTCAACAAGATCCCCGCCGTGCTCCCCAAGCTCCCCTACGAGTACAATGCTCTCGAGCCGAGCATCTCGGCGACCATCATGGTGCGCCGGCTCTCTGTCGTCGGGCGGGTCGGGAGGAGGAGGGGGAGGAGGAGACGGAAGCTGACCTCGCCGCCCTCTCGCCTCTGCAGGAGCTCCACCACTCGAAGCACCACGCTACCTACGTCGCCAACTTCAACAAGGTGCGCACGCGCTCTCCCGCAGCCGTCGTCGACGAGAGGACGAGCGAGGGTCCGAGGCTGATTCGTCATGAGCTCTCGTCGCCTCTTCCCGCCCGCTACAGGCCACCGAGGACCTCCAGGCTGCTGCCCAGGCGCAGGACATCCGCAAGCAGATCGCCCTCCAGGCCGCCATCAAGTTCAACGGCGGTGGTGCGTCGCCTGGCTCCCCTCCCACCCTCCTCCCCCTCCTTCGCTCGCTTTCCCCGCCTTCCGGCCGAAGCCTCGGCTGACTCTCCCCTCTGCGCAACAGGCCACATCAACCACGTGCGCTCCCTTCTCTGCGCCTCCCCTCTCGCCGCACGAGCGAGCGAGCCTGGTGCTGACCCTCCCCCTTTCGCTCCTTCTCCTCGCGCTCGCAGTCGCTCTTCTGGGAGAACCTCGCGCCCTCGTCCAACGGCGGCGGCCAGTTCCCTTCGTCGGGCCCGCTCGCCGACCAGGTCCAGAAGGACTTTGGCGGCCTCGACGGCCTCAAGAAGGCGCTGAACGCGGCTGCGCTCGGCATCCAGGGCTCGGGCTGGGCGTGGCTCGGCTACAACCCGACCACCAAGAAGGTGCGGCTCGCTCAGACTCTTCGTGCATCGAGAGGCGCGTGCTGACCGGGTGGATGCCCACGCAGCTCGAGGCGGTCGCCACGGCCAACCAGGACCCGCTCCTCGGCTACGTTCCCCTCATCGGCATCGACATGTGCGCTCCCTCGCTCTCTCTTTAACGTGCGCACCCAGTCACTGACTCGCCCTCGTCCTGTGCGACAGGTGGGAGCACGCCTTCTACCTCGACTACGTGCGTCGTCCTCACCCTCTGTCCTCTCTCTCGGATTCGGGGCTGACCCCGGCCTGGCGCCGCCTCCCTGCAGAAGAACGTCAAGCAGTCGTACCTCGACGCGATCTACAACGTCATCAACTGGAAGGAGGCCGAGAAGCGCCTGGCGTCGGCCTAAGCAGGAGGAGTCCAAGTCGAAGTCGAGGAGGAGGAGCGAGGAGCGGCGCAGGGTCAGTTTCGCTCGCCCACCCCTTTCTCCCCCAGTCCCTCGTCGTTGGTCGTCTCTCTCTGTGTCCTCTCGCTTGAAGCAGCGCTTGAATCAGTGATCACAGTCGCTTGAAATCTCGAAATGCGTGCCCTTTCCGGTCGCGCTGCATTGAGAGCTCGTCTTGTTCGCTGCGATAAGTTTGAGAGCTGTGCAGGCTAGCGAGCATGCGCAGTCGACCGAAGAGGTCGAGGTTGACGAGGCAGAGTCGTCGAGACATTCGGGGCGACGAGGAGCTGATGAAGTTGGCTCACCCCCTCTCGCCTCGACAAACGCTCGCCGCACCCAGCAGAGCTGCTCGAGCGCGTACAGCATGGCTCTGGTGAGCTATCGCGCCCCAGGCTGTCCCCACAGCGCGCAAGCTGACCCTAGCTCCCCTCCAGGCTCCCCGGACGGCCACGCTCTTCCTCATCGACTGCAGCTCGTCGATGGGCAGGGAGCGCGTCTTCACGGTCGGCGAAAAGCCCAACCAGGTCACGACTCGCCGCTCTGGGCTCGACGCTGCAAAGGAGTACGTCAAGGCCAAGCTCGTCCAGCGGGTAAGTGGGGGAGGAGCTCCTCTCGCTCCTCAGCTGGCGCCTGCACCAAGCTGACTCTGTGCGCCTGCAGATCATGCGCGACCTCAAGACGACGCCCTTTGGCGTCATCCTCTTCGGCCACGCCAAGACCAAGAACCTCCTCACGACGCGGGCCAAGGAGCAGGCGAGCGAGCGCGACGAGAAGTTCGACCGCTCGCAGGACCCGTACCGCCACTGCTACGAGCTCCTGCCGCTCACCAAGACGGTCGACAAGAGCCTCGTCGACCGCATCGACGACGCCGTCGCCGGCGAGGGCCCCGACACGGACGCCTTCTCGGCCGCCATCCTCGGGCTCGAGACGCTCGACGCCGACGCGACGCTCAAGAACTACGCCGTCCGCGAGGTGTGCATCCTGACCGACGCCGAGCACGAGATCAACTGGGACGGCGTCCGGAGCACGGCGCGCCGGATGAACGACGTCAACGTCGGTCTCACGGTCATGTGCGTCCTCTGCTCGGAGCGCTCCCCCCTAGGCGTCGACAAAAGCTGACTCTTCACCTCTCTGCAACAGCGGCGTCGACTTTGACGACGAGGAGATCGGCTTCGTCGAGGAGAACAAGTCCGAGATCAAGGTGCGCTCGCTCGTCTCTCGCTCTCGCTCTCGCACTAGCTGACGCCGCTCGACAATGTCTGCAGCGCGAGAACGAGGCGCAATTTCGCGCCTTCGTCGACCTCCTCGACCAGCCCTCGCTCGTCGCCAACGCCCGTCAAGCGCTCGCCGCCATCGCCACGCCGCAGGTCAAGGCCGTCAGCTCTCGCGCCGACCACATGTCGCTCTCGTTCGGCAACCCCGTGACGCACCCGGACAGCTCGCTCGTCATGCACGTCGACGTCAAGAAGGCCGTCGTTCCCGCCGCGGCGCCGACGATGAAGCAGATGAGCATGCGCGGGTTCGAGCGCGTGCGCTCGACGCAGCGGGCTCAGCAGGGCCAGAGCCAGAGCCAGGGCCAGAGCCAGGCCTTCTCGCAGCAGCTCGGTGGCGGCGGCGGGCCGCACGGCGGCGCTCGCGGGACCAAGCGCGAGGCGGATCGGCTCGACGAGTTCGGCGAGGACGAGAATGAGGACGAGGACGCCAAGGCCGAGGTCAAGCGCAAGGCGCGCTTCGCGGCGCAGCAGAACCGCGAGCACCAGGCGCAGATGGCGGCGGGGCAGGGCATGGACCTCGGCAAGATCGGCATGACGCTCGACCGCCAGCTCGAGAACGAGGGCCTCGCCGTCGGCACCGCCGAGGACGCCGACCTCGCCGGTCACGGCGTCGTCAAGGAGCGCCACTACTTCTACCGCCCGCCGCCCGTCACGTCCGCCGCCACCAACGGCAGGAGCCAGAGCAAGTCGGCCAAGGTCAGCGTCAGCCGGCGCCCTCGCGACGGCGGCATCGTCGAGGAGGACGTCTACGACGACGATGACGACGACGAGCAGCTCGTCAGCATCGACCAGGACACGACCGAGCTCACCGACGCGTACCACTACGGCGGCTCGCTCGTCCCGATCGGCGACCTCGAGGAGGGCGCAGGCGTCCTCGGCGGGCTCAAGACGGGCATGGAGATCCTCAACTTCATGAAGCAGTCCGACGTGCGTCACGCCGTCTCGCTCTCGTCATCGGTGCAGGAGCACGCGCTGACGTCGACCTCCCCTTCTCTCCTCCCCTCTCTCGTTCACCTTCTGCAGCTGCACTACGACTGGCGCATGAGCGACGTCTTCTACGTCTACGCGACGCACGGCGAGCTCGGCTCGGAGAAGCTCTTCTCGGCGCTCGTCAACGGCATGGTCGAGCGCGACTCGCTCGCCGTCGTCCGGTTCGTCAAGAAGGGCTTCAACCGCGACGGCAAGGCGCGCCTGCCTGACCCGCAGCTCGGCATCCTCTTCCCGCACATCGAGGACGGCGTCGAGATCTGCTACTGGGTCCGGGTGCGTCGATGCACCTCTCCTCGCTGGTGATGCGCGCGCACTGACCCCTCGTGCCGTGCAGATCCCGTTCGCCGAGGACGTCCGCGCCCTGACCTTCCCCTCGCTCGACCGCCTCTTCAACCGCAAGGGCCAGCCTCTCGCCGAGCACAAGCTGCTGCCGACCGCCGAGATGGACGCCGCCATGGACGCCTTTGTCGACTCGATGGACCTTACTAGGGCAGGACCGCCCGAAGAGGACGGGTGCGTCCCCTCGTCGACCTCGCTCTACGTTCGGCACGACCTATGCTGACTAGAGCCTCGCTGCAGCGTCCCGACCGAGTTCTTCAGCACCGACGACTCGTTCTCGCCGGCGATCCACAACGTCCAGAACACGCTCGTCTTCCGCCTGTCGAACCCGGACGCCGACCTGCCTCCAGTTCCTCCCGTCCTCACCAAGTACATGGACCCGCCGTCCGCCGTCGCCGAGGCTGCTGCCGGCGCCGCCGAGAAGGTCAAGCGCGCGTTCGACGTCCAGATTGGTGCGTCGCTCTCGTCGCTTTCGCTCTCTCGCTCCATCGCTCCCTACCTTGACCTGACTCGCTGCGCCTGCAGTACCGCCCAAGCCCAAGAAGATCAACAAGAAGACGGCCAACTACGCTCAGCCCGGGCTCGAGGAGGAGATCCAGCTCGACCGCATCTTCGGCTCGCGCGACGCAGCGGCCTCGGTCGTCGTCAAGTCGACAACGCCGGCGCACCAGCCTCCACCGTCATCGACGATGCAGAAGGCGGTCCAGGTCGACGACAGCAGCGACGACGACGACGTCATGATCGTCGACGCTCGGACCCCTCTTTCGACCACGCCCGCATTGACCGCCGCCGCCAGGCCGGGCGCTCCTACCGCCGCGCTCGACGACGACGAGATGGAGGAGGAGCCTGACACCGAGGAAGAGCCGGACACGGACGATGGCGGCGAGGAGGACGACCAGCGCAAGACGAGCGCGGCGGGATCAGCTTCGCCCAAGGACGTCGAGAAGGGCGTCGCCGAGGCCAAGTCGCTCATCCTTCAGAGCTTCAGCCACAGCCACTACGGCAAGGCGAGCGAGGCCCTCAAGGGTGCTCGCGAGCTCGCTCAGCAGGTGCGTCTTCCTCTCACCCGCTTCTCCCTCCCTCTCGAGTGACCCTCGCTCATTCTTCCACTTCGTGCGCAGGCCCACCTCGAGCCGACGTACAACGCTGCGCTGCGTGCGCTCGTCGCCTCTCTGCGCGCCAACCCGAAGAAGCGCGACTTCCTCTCGCGCATCCAGAGCGGCGACCTCGGGCTCCTCGTCGACGACGACACGCTTCCGCAGGAGGCCGAGGACTTTCTCGACGAGCTCGACGAGTGAGTGACGATGGGAGGAGTCGCTTTGTGCAGTACTGCCGTGCCCTGTGTGTACCTTGTTGTCCTTCTTGATCTTCGCCGCCGCTTTGCAACGACCTCTCGTTCTCTCCTGCTTTCCTCTCGACCTCTCGCTCGCCCAGCACTGAGACGGAGAGGGGCACTACTTTGTTCCTTCGGTAAATGTCTAAAGCTTGGACTTGATCTGCTGGAGGACGTACTTCTTGCGCTCCTTCTCGAGGTCGCGCAGCTCGACTCGGCGAATCTTGCCCGAGACCGTCTTGGGCAGCGCGTCGACAAACTCGATCTCACGAGGCACCTTGTACGGGCCCGTGTTCTGCTTGAACGTCGTCTGCGAGTGAGGGTCCGAGCGGGGTCAGGCCGAGCTGGAGAGGGTCCGTGCGGGCGCAGAGGGAAGAAGCGCGCCTGGATGTCGAGGATCAGGTCCTTCTCCTCCTTGGTGCCCGGCTTGATCTTGTCCCGGTACTCCTCGGAGAGGATGATGAAGGCTTTGACGAGCTCGCCTCGAGCAAGGTCTGGCGAGCCGACGGCGGCCGACTCGGCGACGGCGGGGTGAAGCTGCGGGGCGGGCGAGGCCTGGGCGTCAGCTCGAGCTGTGAGAAAGACGAGGCCGTCGAGCAGATACCTTGAGCGCGCTCTCGACTCTGCGAGGAGAGAGGTCGTCAGTATCGGAAACGGCGAGAAGGTAGAGGATGCGAAGGCGACGCACTCGAAGGGCCCGACTCGGTAGCCGGACGTCGTGATCACGTCGTCGTCCCTCCCGACGAACCAGAAGTAGTCGTCCTTGTCGCGCAGGCCGCGGTCGCCGGTGCAGTACCACCTCTTGCCGCCGTGCGACTTCTCGCGCTTGTCGATCTTGCCGTTCTTGACGTAGCCTGCCCGCTCGAGAATCAGCCAGATGCTCTCGACAGGATGAGAGAGCCTTCGGAAGAGGGAGGGAGGGACAGCGCGACGCACCCTTGAAGATCCAGCAGGAACCTCCCCCTTGGTCCGTGCGGATCGCCAGCTCTCCCTCCTCGCCTGTGCCGAGCTCTCGCCCGTCCTCGCCAATGATGCCGACCTGGAAGAAGGGCCCGGCCTTGCCCATGCTGCCTTCTCGGACCTGTGAGCGAGCAGGAGAGGCGAGAGTAGGTCAGCAAGCGGGACCTTCTCAAACGCGAGGGGTCCGAGCGGGCTGCACTGGACAGCCTCAGGACCTCGGGAACGAAGCGAGAGACGTACCTCGACGCCCTCCCAGTTCCCCACGACGATGACCGTCTCGCTCTGGCCGTAGCCGTCCTTGACCTCGAGCCCGCCGGTCAACTCGCGAAACTCCTTGATGACGGCGGCGTTGAGCGGCTCGCCGGCGCCGACGCAGTGGCTCAAAGCCTGCGGCCGGTGCGCCTTGTAGTAGGCCTTGGCCGATGACGTGACGAGCGAGCGGTAGATGGTCGGCGGGCAGCAGAGCGTCTCGATCGGGTACCGGTGGAGGGCGTCGATGAGCTGGTTTGGCGTGAAGTTGCCTGGCGGTGGCGGCTGGACGAAGTAGGTCGCGCCCATGTTGAGGCAGCCGATCGAGCCGTAGCTCGCCTTGGCCCAACCTGCAGGGGAGAAAAGCGGGAAGGAGGTCAGTGCGTCGTCCTCGGGTCGGCGGGCTGTCTGCTCGCGCGAGCTACGCCGGCTCGCTCGTCCGGCGCAGCCTCACAGCTTCAGCAGGGCGAGTAGTCCTCTGAGAAAGAGAGAGACGGAACGTACCGAGGTCGGCCATGCAAAGAAAGAGCTTGCCCGGCGTGAGGCGGTACCACAGGCCCGAAATCGTGTGGCCGAGGAGGTGTTCAGCCTCTAGCAGGACCATCTTGGGCGCACCCGTCGTGCCCGACGTGAAGAAGACGATGGCGAGGTCGTCCTTGCGGTGCTCGACGTCGCCCGTGGTCCCCTTGGCGACGCGCTCGACCGCCGCCTGGAAGTCGATGCGACCCTCGCCGAGCCCGCCGTCGCCGTCGGTCCTCACCTGGAAGACCCTCGACACTCCGACCTTGCGCGCGACCTGGCCAAACCGCCCGCACGACTCTGCGTCGCCGACGAAGGCCTGCGCACGGGCCGCCGTCGCGCGAAACTCGAGGTCCTTGGCGACGAGGAGGCTCGTACCGGGTACGGGGACGGCGCCGATACGCATGAGGCCAAGGATGGCGGTCCAGAAGTCGAGGACGCGCGGGAGCTGGATGAGGACGCGGTCGCCCTTGACGAGGCCCGAGTCGAGGAAGGCGCGAGCGGCGCGGTTGCTCAGGTCGGACAGCTCGGCGTAGGTCATCTTGCGCTCGCTCTTGAAGTCGTGCGAGACCCAGTGGAACGCGAGCTGGTCGGGCTGCGTCTGCGCCCACTTGTCGACGACCGACGAGGGGAACGAGAAGTCGTCCGGGCACGGGATGCCGTTGCCGTACTTGGCCTGGATCGTCGCATAGTCGAACTCGGACGGCATGGCTGGTGCAATGCGTCGAGCGTGCGTGTGTAAAGGGAGAGCGAGAGGAGCGAGGACGAGGAGAAGTGCGCGGACAAGGGGGCTCGGTGTGGGGAAAGGTGGGGCACCCGGACGAGCCGAAGCTCTCGGCACCGTCGGCGACGACGCCGCGCAACAGAGAGCTAACCGACGACGTTGCAGCACTCGCTAGGCCTTGAGCGCCCGCTTGAACTGCGCCCACTCGTCGGCCGCCATGCCCACGTCCTCGGGCGTCCAACCCTCGGTCTTCTCGGCCTCGTCGACCGCGAGCAGCACCTGGTCCTTCTCGCCGCGCGTCAACCCGCCCTCGCTGCCCTGCGTCCGCTCGACGACGTTGGCGAGGAAGCGCAGGCCCTTGTCGCGCAGGTCCGGGTCGATGTCGCCGCGCTCGCCCGACGGGCCGGACGGGACGGCCGTGCTCGAGTGGAGCGCGTCGATGAGGGTCGAGAGGGTCGAGGCGGAGCGGAGCGAGGCGAGGAGGGTCGAGGGCGAATTGGACTGCGAGACGAGCTGCGACAGGAGGAAGGCCGTCTTGCTGCGCATCTTGAGAGACGGGTCTGCGAGCGCAAGAGGAGGACGAGGTCAGCTGGGAAGGCCGCGATGACGACGAGGACAGCGACGACGCACCTTGCAGCGTCTGCGTCAACGTCTCCCACCCGCCGAGCTCGGAAAAGCGCTGCACGGCGGCGTCCCAGTGCTTGAGCGACGAGGAGAGGGCGTACATGGCCTTGGCGCGAGTGGCTGGCGACGCCGAGCTCGACTGGATGATGCTCGAGATGGTCGGGAGCGGGTCCTGGTCGAAGAACTGCAGGTGCACGAGCGTCAGCTCATGAACTCGAGGACGAGCGAGAGGGAGGGAAGGAGGACGCACGGCCTTTTGCGCCTTGGGGTTGTTCTGCGAGGGCGGCAGCGACGAGGTCAGCGAGAGGAGACTCGACGAGAGACGAGAGGCGGGAGCGATCACGACGCACCTGAGTCGCCGTTCCGCACACCCAGCACGCAAACATGACCTGCTCATCATCGTCGTGCGAGAGGTACTTGAGGATGACGGGCCACAGGCCCATGTTCTGCAGGTCTGCGGCGTGTGCGGCCGGGTCAGCTTGCGGGCTCGAGTGAGGGAGTAGGGACAGGAGCGAGGACGCACCGTTGGCGTTGTCGAGGTCCTGGACGAGCATCTCGAGGTCCTCCCAGGCGCGGTAGCGGTCGTCGTCGGTGATGTCGCTCGCGTTCTTGACGTCGCCGACGTTGTCGCGGTCGACCCAGGTGCCCTCGATGACCATGACGCACTCGCGCATCTTGTCGGCGTCGGACTGGCCCATGATGTGCTTGAGGACGTCGGTCGAGAGGTCGGGGCGCTTGCCGTCCTTGATCTCCTGGGCCGTCTCTGCGAGCGAGCCCGGTGCGGCGTTCTGGATGCCCCATCGGAGGAGACTCTGGGTCGGGTCCTGTGCGCGCGGCATGGTGGTGGCGAGGGCGGTCGAGGGGAAGAAAGTGGCGGTGAAGGTTGGTGAGGGTGAGGGGCGAGGGGAGGTGCTGCTGATTGCTGCGGTGGGTGGAGCGGTCTATGAGAGTGCTCTGGAGTCTAGCCGAGTGCTCGTCGGGCGGATCGACGGTAGTGGGAGCAAGGGGAGGACGAGGAGGTGGTTCGTCCGTCGAAGGTTCCCTCGCGGCAAAGCCTCAGCCTCGCCCGCCCACTCAGGCTACTCCCGCTGTAGCCAGTGCCGGCACAGCTGCACAGCACAGCGCAACCACCCGACCAGATCGGCCTGCGCGCCCTTGCCCACCTCGCTTCCTTCACAGCCACCCCGCCTCATCAGCTCCGAGCAACTGCTCGTCTCTCGCGCAACGCGGCGCCATGAGCGGTACGCCCATCGCTCTCGATCACCCGCTAGAGTGTGCAGAGCTGACCCTCTACCGCTCGCAGACTCGGACTCGCCGCCCGTCGAGGTCGACACGGTCCTCCCTCCCTGGATCTGGCTCACCTTGTGTACCGTCTCGCTCGTCTGCCTCGTCTTCGTCTCGTTCCGCCGCGCAAAGAGCCTCGAGCTGTACGAGCGCGTCACAACCTAGTGCGTCGCTTCCCTCGTCTCTCTCTCCCCCCTCCCGCTTCCTCCTCGGCTCACCCTTTCGCCCCGGCAGCCTGCGGCACAAGCTCCCCTTTGCGGCGCCTCATCGCGGCGTCCACCTTTCCGAGCACGACCTCGAGGCCGCCTCTCGCCTGCCCTCCTCCCGCCCTCGCCCTCGCCGCTCTCGCGCTTCGCAAGACGACCTCTCGGACCTCTCGACCGGCGACGACGACGACGACGACGACGACGACCTCCCGCGCTCGACGCGCTCACCTCTCCTCGCCTCGAGCTCGGCCCTGAGCGGCAGCTCCTTCCCCTCTCGGCGAGCCTACACCCTCGACACGCGCCCGGTCCTCTCGCTCGCCTCGTCGGCCTTCTCGGCCCTGCAGCGCACGGCGGGCTCGGCCTCCGAGGCGCTCGGGTGGGGCAGCGAGCGCGGCATGCGCGCGCTCAGGGGTGACGGCGAGCGCAGCGACGGGATTGCGCGGGCGTTTTGGGGCGTCAGGAAGGGCGACCGGGCGGGCGGGATCAGGCTCGGGGCGGACGGTGCAGCGCCGGCGGGTGGAGCGAGGCGATGGGACGATGACGAGCGCGACGAGGTGAGAGGGACCGAGGTGCGCGAGGGCGCGAGGAGCGGCAGTCGCGGCGGTGGGCACTCGTCGACGCCGTCGGCCTCGTCTGCGGCGCTGTTCGACATCGGCGATGACGCCGACCCGGGCGACGCCGTCGAGCTGCCGCACCAGTTCAACCTGTCGTCGCACGGCTCGGCGCCGCGCTGATACTGGTCGTAGCACGCTCTGTACAACTACCTCGCACGGACCTCTTCCCTCGAGAGCTGCTTCCGAGCTTTAGCATAATTGCACGGAGAGCTACGACGGGCTGAGAGACGCGTCCGAGTCGCTCTCGCTGTCCTCCTCGCGCACGTAGTACCGGTACCGCGGCCCGACTCGCCGCCGGTCCCCCTCCTCGTCCACCTCCCACTCGCTGCTCTCTCCCGCTCGCTCCTGCTCCCGCTCCACCTGCTCCGCGCGGTACCGCTCGACCTGCCGCGGCACGTGCTCCCACCCATCGCCGTCGTCCTCGCTGTGCGCGACGACCCGCGGGCGCACCTCAAACCCCTCGCTGCCGCGCCGGATCCGCACCGCCCGCTCCGGGTCGAGGTCCTCGTCCTCGTCCTCCGCGTCGCACACGAGATCCTCGGCGCTCGCTGCTGCGCCGGTGGCGGCGAGGCCGCCCCGGAGGCGCTGCGAGGCGAGCGCACCGAGCGGCACGTCGTCCTCATCCTTCTCCTCGCCCGGCCCGAGCTCGAGCGGGCGCAGCGGGAGCGGGCGCAGCCCTGTGGAGCCCGTGCTGCTCGCCGCCGACGACGACGCCGACGACCGCGACCCTGCGTCGTCGTCGCTCTCGCCGCCCGCACGGACCTCGTACGGCGCGCGCCTCGCCCGTCTCGGCCGCCTCGCGCGCAGGCCCTCGTACTCGTGCTCATGATCGACGACGTCGGTACGACGAGCCGACGGGAGCGAGCGCAGGAGGTCGGGGTTGAGGCCCGAGCCGTAGGTGAACTCGGCGCCGGGAGGAGGCGGGCGTGGGCGGCGGCGGTGCTGGCGCGTGAGCGGGTCGCGAGGGGGCCACGAGAGCTGATCCTTGATGTCTGCGAGCGGGGCGAGCGCGGAGGAGGGGATGCGGGGTCAGCTTGCGAGCAGGGGAAAGGGCGAAGATGCCGCTGAGGTCGCGAGCTCGCTCACCCGTGCCCACCGCGACAGGGTACGACAAGCCATCGCCGACAGCTCGCTGCGGCCACAGCCACAGGAGCGGGTTGTGCCCGAGGACTGAGCGGATGTTGGTGAGGTAGCCGAGGTGGTACGGGTAGCGGTACTGCGAGCGAGCGAGGGCGAGAGGGTCAGCGCGACGAGGTCCGCCCGAGGGGTCACAGGTCGACCGCACCTCATGAATCTTGCCTCGTCGTCTGAGCGTCGCGACCTTGTCCTTCTCCCAACCCTCGATCGTCGTCGTGTTGACGAGAACGCTCCAGAGGTGGTACAGCGAGAAGACGCCGACGGCGATGATGACGGGCACGCACGCCGTGTAGTTGAGGACGAGCATGACGATCTGGAACGTCGACGGGTCGACCGAGAAGGCGAGCGAGTGGAACGCGCGCGTCGAGATCATCCACAAGTGGTACGCGCAGGCGATGTCGACGAAGAAGAGGAAGCGGCAGAAGTGGCCGTAGTTGCCGTACCCGACGCAGTTGTTGACCCAGGGACCTGCATGTGACGGTAGAGAGGTCAGCCTACGAGGCGGGCAGGGACGAGGAGGAGCGGAGAGAGGAGGACGGACAGTGGTGGTCCATCTTGAGCACGCAGCGCTTGCACTGGCGGCAGTGGTGCGCTCGCGGCGGCTTGTACGCTGCGGGGAGGTCGCAATGTCAGCTCAGGCTCGCCGAGGAGGCCAGAAAGAGGGCGAGGGACGCACCTTGACAGGTTCGGCAGAAGCGAGGACCGCCCGTCTGCTTCTTGACCTCGACCTCGCCCGACTCAAACTGCCGCCAGTCGGGCTCCTGCGCACGCTCTCGAAGTACTGGTCAGCTCGGAGAGGAGGCGGTGGCAGGGCGAGAGGGAGAGAGAGACGCACCCAGCCGAGAGGGACCCGCCCGGGATCTGTGCGGACCGTGAGGGCATAGTTGAGGTACAGGAGGGCGAGGAGCGCGTTGAAGGGGCCGAGGAGGCGCCACAAGGCCGGGTCGCGCGTGTCGTACCGGTACGAGGGGAGGACGACGAAGAGCTGCGACGAGAAGCCGATGAAGGTGATGAGGGCGAGGGTGCCGGCGACCCACAGCCGGCCGAGGAGCTTGCCCATGGCTGCTGCAGCGTGCGCAGTGCTGTGTGTTGCTAGCTGGGCGAGGCGGTGAGGTGAGAGCGAGGAGCGAGAGCCGGTTCGTCGGCGAGGCGGAGAAGGAGGCGGTGCAAACAGCTCGCGTCTCTCGTGGGAGCTCTCGTACTAGTGGCTAGGTAGCTACATGACTGGGATTGCAGAACGAGACGAGTGCGCAAAGAGTGTGCCAAGAGAGAGTCCGTCCCCGCCTCCTCCTTCTCCTCCCTCCCTCCTCGCCTTTCTCGCTCCCGACAGCGGACCATCCTCCTCGAACCACCTCGGCAGCCCGACCTGGACGGCCTTGAGAGGCGCAGAGAAAAACGTAACGTCGAGAGAGCGGGAGGGCGGCGCCTACTCGAACGACTTGTTGGCGATCCACCTCGAGAAGAAGTCGAGCGAGACCTCGGGCTGGTCTGCGGTCGTAGAACGAGGGAGAGTCAGTCGATGCTCTGAGACCGGACGAGGGGCCTGGACGAGGGAGAGGACGAGGGGAGAGGACGGTGGAGGAGGACGAGAGGCCGAGGCGGGAGAGGGGCAAAGCGGTCGTGAAACGGCGACGACGCACCGTACGGCGTCATGTGGCCAGCGTCCTTGACCTTGAGGTACCTGAGCAGGCCGGCACCGCCGTCGGGCGTGTACGCCTGCGTCTTGCCCGCCGTCTTGCCGCCCGACTTGAAGTTGACGAACTCGGCCTTGCGGTACTTGTCGGCGTGGGTCCAGTCCATGGCGAGCGTCCAGGCCCGGTTTCCGACAGCGTTACACATGAAGTCCATCTCGCCTGCGACGTGCGGAAGGGCGGGCTCGTCAGCGAGAGAGCGAGGGGAGACGGCAGGACCTCCTCGCGAGCGACACGAGCGACACGAGGACGCACCGGCGTAGATGAGGAAGCGGATGCCGGCATCGAGGAGCTCTGGGATGAGGGCGGCCGTGTTGTGCGAGACGTCGCCGTTGAGCTGGAACGCCTGGTTGATCTTCATGTTGCACGACTCGAACGTCGCATCGGGCGAGGCGCCGAGCTGCTTGCGCACCTCGGGTTGGTTCATGTAGGTCTCGATCCACTGCATTTGCTGTGGGAGAGACGGAGGAGGCGAGAGAGGGGTCAGCGGGCTCTCGGTGAGGAGGAACAGGAGAGCGGCGGACGCACCTTGTAGCAGAGCGGGCCGTCCTCGCCGTCGCGGTCGCACGCCTTGCGGATGTCGTACGGGTTCAGGTTGGCCTGCTGGATCGGGCCGGCGATCTGCCAGCACGAGAGGGTGGCGGGGACGCAGGTGAAGCGCGACGGCATCTTGTAGCAGTACTCGGTGAGGCGCTGGCAGCTCGCGACCTTGGACTCGATCGAGCGGCACGACGCCTCGTCAAAGATGGGCTTGCCGAGCGGGTTTCCCTCGGGCCCGGTCGAGCAGGACCAAGTGGGGATCTGGGCGAACTGGGTGTCTGCGAGAGGAAGGGGTCCGTGCGAGGGTCAGCTCGGCGTCGTTGAGAGCGACCGGCTCGGCTCGACGACCGCGAAGATGCACGAGGAGAACGAGGAGAATGCGAAGGAGAACGAGGACGCACAGGCGTCGGTGAGACCGTTGCCGATGAGGACCGACGCGAGCGGGATGTGAACGGCGCCCGAGATGGGCTTGGCCTTGTTGTGCTTGTGGATCGTCGACGCGATGTTGGGCAAGTAGGTGCCGGCGTAGCTCTCGCCCGAGAGGTGGAAGGGGACGGCCTGGAACTTGGGGAACTTGGACAGGAAGAGGGTGAGGAAGGCCCAGACGTCCTCGGCCGTCTCCTGCGACGAGGCGACGGCCTTGTCGCCGTACGAGTAGCCGACCTGGACGGGGCTGTCGAGGAAGATGACGTTGGCCGACTCGGTCCACGAGTGCGGGTTGAACGACGTGTTGGCGCCGCCGTTCTCGACGCGGCACGGGCCCAGCTCGAACAGGAGGCCAGTCATCGACGAGCAGCCGGGACCTGCGCAGGGACGTCAAGAGGAGTCAGTAGGTGCGAGGAAGGGAGCTCGGGGGAGAGCAACGAAGAGGAAGCGAGGAGAGGGCGAGGAGAAGGAGGGGAAGAGGACGCACCGCCGTTGAGCCAGAGGACGAGCGGGTCCTTCTCCGGGTGCTTGGAGCGCGACTCGAAGAACCAGTAGAAGAGGTGGGCATCGTCGGCGATGTCGAGGTAGCCCGAGTACTGCTTGCTGGACGAGTCGCACAGGGCCTTGGGCTCGCGCATGCGCAGCGAGTGGGTCGGGATCTCGGCGTGCTGGACGAGCTCGACTGCGCAACGAGGCGAGAGAGTGAGCGAGCTGAGGGCAGTGAAGGAGACGGACCGAGATGGCTGGAGGCCGTGCGAGGGCCCCATCGCCGTCGGGAGAGGGGAGACGAGGACGCACAGTCGACGCCATCGGCGACGACCTCGCGGCTGAACTTGCGGACGCCCTCGGCGGCCCAGCCGACGGGCTCAGAGTCCTTGACGGCCTTCCAGGCGTCGCGGAGCGGGTTGACGAGGGCCTCGCGGACGACGGTGGCCGGCTGCGGCGGCGAGAAGGCGACTTGCTGCTGGGGGAGGGCGAGGGCGGTGGCCGCAAAGGCGGCGGTGGCGAGGAGGGCCGAGCGCATCGTGTGCTGCTCTCTGTGGATGGTAGAGAGAAGAGCAAGAGGAGCGAGAAGGGCCGGCACCACGAGGGTCGCCCGCCGTCTCGCCCGATCTGGGTCCGTCGCCGTCGTCAGCCCTCTTTCCTCCTCGCCAGCTCGCACAGCCCTGCCTCGAGCAAGCATGGCCCTCCTCCCGCCCGGCGACCTGTACACCCCCGAGTCGATCCTGCGCCAGATCCCCTCGACCGCGTCAAAGTCCTCCCCCCACTTCCTCATCTTCTTCGCCTCGCCCGACGACACGGGCAAGCCCTGGTGTCCAGACTGCTCCGAGGTCCAGACCGAGGTCGACCGCTACGTCCCCGCCAACAAGAGCAGCAGCACCCTCGTTTTCGTCGGTGACCGCGCTCAGTGAGCTTCCCCTCCTCCCACCCCTGCTCTCACCCGGCCCGCCCTCGACGGGTGCAGCGCTCACCAGACGAGCCGTACATTGTGCTGACCAGCTCTCTACCTGCAGGTGGAAGGAGTCCAAGTTCCGCCAGGCTCCGTTCAACGTCACCCGCATCCCGACCATCATCCGCGTCGAGCAGGGCGGCGACTCTGCCACCAGCTCTGTGCGTCCCTGCCCTTGCTCCCTCCTGCGCCCACACAAGCTTGAGCTGACGACCTCTCGTCCCGCAGCTCGAATCCGCACCGCGCCTCGTCGAGTCGGAGCTGCGCAACGCCGAGCAGTTCGAGCAGTTCGTCTCGACCCAGTAACGCTCCCCGTCCTCTCTCGCCCCTCTCACGACCACATGGAACGATGAAGCAGTACCTCGCATGCGGCCTGCGGTCCTGTGACACCGAGAGCACGCCTCGTCGCAGCTCGTCCTCCTCTCGAGCAACTTCCGCTCCGCCGTGCCCTCCTCCTGCTCGTCGGCCTTACTGCGCCTTCTCGCCGCCGCAGTCGAGTCTTCGTACTCGAATCTCAGCTTGTCGGCGTCGACGAGCGTGTATCGCCGTCTTGGCTGCGCAGCGAGGCCTGTGCGCTCGCCCGCCTTCTCAAGCTCTCTCTCGACCGCACGTTCTCGCTCTCCCGCACAGCGGTTTCCTCGCCGACGGAGCTCTCGTGCGACGGCGCTCTGCTTGCGAGCCACCGATCCTCTACGCAAGGATAGGCTCGCGCGACCCGCTGCTCTTGAACCCACTCCGCCCCACTCCTCGACCTGCTTTGCCGCGAAGCGCGCTTCGTCGGCAGCACCTCCAGGCTCCCAGTCGCAAACGCAGATCGATGGTGCTCCTCACAAGCAACGGCTGACGGCCAAGTCGACTTGCCGGACCTGCTCACGCGACCGCCAGTTGCGCACGAACCTACTCTCGGGCTCGCGCCTCTCTCGTGACGCACCGACCGCCAAGCCTGGCGATGGGCCGAACGTTACGTTCGTGCGTCTCGCCCGAGCGGCAACGACGACAGGAGGCTTCGGAGGAACCGGCGAGCGAGGGCCGGGGAGGAGGCCGACGGTCGCGCCATTGAGGCGGGGAGCGGCTCGAGGAGCAAGTTGGTGGCCGGTCCGTCGGCAGGCAGAGCGGTGCGAGCGAGCGAGCGAGCGAACGGGCTGAGGAGGCTCGAGCAAGGTTGACGTGCGAAGGTGAAAGGGGAGAGAGAGGCAGGGCCAGCGTCGGCTCGACGTCGAGAGGCCCGAGAGCGGAAAGCGAGTGGGAGAGAGCGCTCGCAAGCTGGCTCGGTCTCGTGCGATAAGCGAGGTCGCGTGCGAGAGCGAAAAGAGGGGTCCCGGCCGGCCGCAGCAGGGGAAGGGCGCGCGCGCGCGAAAGAGAGAGTTGACCGCGAGCAGCGGCGGGCGACCCTTTTCCCTCGACGGCCCACTCGCTCTCTCCCCCCCTCCCTCCCCTCCCTCCCGGTCGACAGGCGCACGCTGAGCTCTGGTTCGTGCTCCGTCTGCGCATGCGCACCCGCCAACGCCCTGCGGTCTCGAGGCGTCGCGGCGATGGGAGGCGAGGGGAAACGCTGGCCAATCCTCACGCGCCCCTCGCGCATCTCGCCTGCGCTCTCGCCTCGCCCAGGAGCACGCTGACCAGTGGTGCACCATGGCAACAGCTCGCGAACCTTGTCGCTCCGACTTCCCCCCTCCCCGCCTACCGCCGCCGCCGCCCGCTTCCCAGCGAACCCCCTCCTCCTCTCCGCCACCAGCCCGCCGCGACCGCTATCACCGCCATCTTCCCCGCCTTTCCCAGCTCCCAGCTTGCGCCTGTACCGCTGCAAGATCCGCGCGACCACCAGGCCAACTAGGACTACGTCGCCTCGTTGACTCGCAGGCGTCGCTCCTCCTCCCTCCTCCTCGCTCAGGTACGCCTTGTCTCACGAAGGGGTCCGGACCCGGCCTCGTCGCCGATCCTCCATTTCGGGGGCTCTCGAGCGCTCGTCGTCGTCGTCTCGACAACAGGGAGGGAGTACGAGCGTGCAGCGCACTGACCTTCTCAACCTCGTCGCCATGCAGCCGCTCCTCCACCACCGCCGCACCACCACCTCCCCCTCTCCGCGCCCTCACCCGCACCGCAACCATGGGCGCCGCACAAGACCTCCCCTTCGGCTTCTCGCCGCAGTCGGGCGAGTTCGAGGACCAGTTCGACCCGCTCAAGTTCGAGGACGACGACTACGCGCTCGGCGACGACGACCTCGACGAGTCGGGCTTCTTCGGCGACGACCACGACGGGTCGGTCGAGCCCTCGTCGGCCTCGGGCTCGCAGCTCGTCAAGAAGAAGCGCAACAACAACCGCAAGGGCCCGCAGAACGCCGACAAGCGCGCGACGCACAACGCCGTCGAGCGCAAGCGGCGCGAGAGCCTCAACACGCGCTTCATCGACCTCGCCAAGGCGCTCCCGACGACCAAGCACATCAAGCGCCCGTCCAAGGCCGTCATCGTCTCCAAGGCGCTTGACTACGTCTACGACGCGTCGGCTCGCGAGCACGCCCTCACCAAGGAGAACAACGAGCTGCGCCTCGAGGTCGACCAGCTCCGCATCCGCCTCGGCATGCCCCCTCTGCCGCCGCCCGTCGGCCTCCCCGAGCACCGCGCCGCGACCCAGGCCACCCTCCGCAAGGCGCTCCGCAAGGAGTCGACCGTCCCGCCCGAGTCGGCCCCGTCGTCGGCCGTCCAGCAGCAGCCGCAGCAGCAGTTCCAGGTCCCGACGACGCCGCTCGTCGAGTCGCCGGCGGGCTCAACGTCGTCGTACCTCGGCGCCGCCGCCGCCGCCGCCGCGCACACGGCGAGCCCGGCCTCGATCGCGAGCGCGACGCCGAGCTCTGCCGCGTCGGCCCTGTTCGACGTGACGTCGCCCGAGCTCGCGTCGGCCGTCGCGTACCCGGCCTTCTTCTCGACGGGCGCGCCGACGGCGACCGCGACGGCGTCGTCGGCTTCGGAGCTCGGCGGCTCGCCGGCCGAGGTTCCTCTCGCGCTCGGCACCGGCAGCGCGCCGTCGCCGTGCACGTCGACGCCGTCGTTCTACCCGGTGCCGTCGAGCCTCTCGTCGGCGTACGCGCAGCAGCAGCAGGCGCAGGCGCAGGCCCAGGCGCACGCCGCGCACGCCTACTCGGCCGCCCTCGGCGGCGCCAACCCGGCCGTGCTCGGCCAGTTCTACGCCATGCAGCAGCAGCAGCAGCCGCAGTTCGGCGGGCCGGCGTACCTCAGCCCGCAGGTGCTCCTCGCGCTCCAGCAGCAGCAGGCCGCGCACGCCCACGCCCAGGCGCACGCCCACTTTGCGCCCGACTGGCTAAGCCCCGTCGCCGCGTCGCCGCCGCACTCGGCCGCCTCGTCGGGCATGTTCGCCGCGTCGTTCTAGGCCGTCGACGTCGGTCGTCGTCGGTCGAGGTCTTCGTCCATCTTGCGCCTCGCCTCTCTCTCGCCCTTACCCTCCCTGTCCTTCACATGTCGTACTCTCCGCTTAGCTTTTCCCCTCTCCTCTCCTCTTTGTGCGCCTGCTTGAACTCCCCTTGGCCATCGCGTCCGTCTTTCATCTGTGCAAAAAGCGGGCGCTTCCTCATCTTCTCCCTCGTCGCACTCATGAGTGTCTCCCTCGAGAGTTGGACGGCTCGAAGAAGCTCGCGAGGAGTCCGCGAGGAGTACGAGCGGCCCGGTCGCTGAGCGTCAAACGAGGGTCCGTGCGCCGCGAGGGTCGAGGACCGCCTCTCTCTCACTCACCCTCTCGCTCTCGAGAAGACAGCGTTCGCTCGACGGCTCGAACAGAGACATTGCGGCTCTATGAACAGGGAAGGAGGGAGATGGTGCGCGACGAGGGAGAGGAGCATGTACAACGAGGGGAGGAGGAGCGTCGCCGCTCTAAATGATGGTGGCGACGACCTTGCGCGAGTGCGGCATGTGGCGGAACTCGGTCAAGTAGATGCCTGCGACCGAGAGGGAGGCTCAGTGAGGCCGAAGAGGGACGAGGAGGAGAGAGAGACGGAGACGCACCCTGCCACGTCCCGAGCGCGAGCCTGCCGTCCGAGATGGGGATCTGGAGCGAGATGCCGATGATGCTGCTCTTCGTGTGGCTCACGGAATCGTCCGGACCCTCGTCAACGTGCTCCCACTCGAAGCTCTCGGGCACGATCTGGTCGAGGACGCGGTCCATGTCGGTGCGGACGTCCGGGTCGCAGTTCTCGTTGATGGAGAGGCCCGCCGAGGTGTGCTGCAGGAAGAGGAAGAGGATGCCGATCTGCTCGTCGAGACGAGAGGTAGAGAGCGTCGAGGAGCGGGGCGGAGAGGAGCGCAGAGGAGGGAGAGAGCAGGTCGACGAGGTCCGGGAGAGGGCGGTCAGTCGATTGCGCTGCAGGCTCGAGAGGTGCGGGCGAGCGCGAGCGCACCTTTGTATTCTTGAGCGAGTCGCCGAGGCCCTTGACAATCTCGTCGGTGACGAGGTGGCAGCTGAGGAGAGGGTGAGGATCAGCAAGGTCGCGTGAGCCGGGGACAGGTAAGCGAGACGCACCCCTTGCCGCGGGTCGCGAGGCGGATCGTCTTCTGAGAGCGGTTTCCGTCGGTCGACATGTCGGGCGAGGTGGATTGCTCGAGGAGGAGAGGGCGAGCGAGCTGGTCGGGGGTGGAGCCGAGGCGAGGAGGAGGGGAAGGTGGCCGCGGTGGATTTGGGTCGGCGCGGGCGGGCAGCGAGCTGTAGAGTCGTGCAGTGGATGGACTGGACGAGTCGCTTGCAGCTCTGGTGCGGTGCGAGAGGAGCGAAGGCTGTCCCTGGTCCGCCCGCCGCGAGCTCGTCGTCGGCGACGAGAGGGCGCAGCTCGCCTCCTCGCTCCCTCCTCACCCGCCGCCCGCCCGTTCCTGTCTCTTTCCGCCATGGTCTCGCCCGCTGTCAACGTGCGTCCCTCCCTGCCCTCGTCGCCCCGGGGTGCGGCCGTGTCGCCGCCCGGTCATCTCGTCTCGCCCACCCTCGACTCCGCCCTCGACCGCAACCACGGGACGCCCTCGACGTGGGATCGGCTGCGTGCAGGCTCGGCTTCGGCTGTCATCGCCGCGGGCCAGCAGGGCATGGCAGCCCGAGGTGCCGTCGACGAGCTGCGCACTTGGTCGCCTCGGCTGCTCGACGAGAACGAGGCCGGGTCTCGCTCGAAGACCACCAGCACGACTTCCAGGAGCACAAGCACCAGCACTGACACTCTCCTGCCTCCCTGCGCCCCTTCCCGCCCCCTCGCCGTCAATCTCCTCCCCGCTCGTCGCCATCTTCCCCGGCTCTCTCTCTGCCTCGCTCCCAGGTCCTCCGGTACACGGCCCTCGCATCGGGCATCGTCTACGGCGTCGTGCACCGCAAGACGCTCCAGGACAAGTTTGACCACGACGCGGCGCGCAAGGAGGTCCAGCTGCGCGAGCACTGGCTGCAGGAGGCCAAGAAGGCGTGGGCCGCCAAGCAGCAGGGCAACTCGGGCCGTGAGTCGCCTCTCTCTCTCGTCCATGTTCGTCCTGCGCTCGTGCTGACGCCGTCGACGCCCTCGCCCGCCCGCCCGCTCGCAGTCATCACCGACCCGGACGCACCCGGCTTCGACCTCGAGGCCGTCCTCAAGTCGTTCGAGAAGTGAAAAGCGCCCGTCTCTCTGGGCTAGCGAGGGCGCGGACGACGAGGGACTGTAGAAGGGAGGGTGGCTGTCGACTACTGCTGTTTTCTTTCCTCTCGGCGGCCCGAGCGAGCGAGACGGGAGGAGCGGGGGGAGGACGAGTTGCAGGCGAGGCTCGACAGAGGGGACAACAGGAGGAGTGTGCAGAGAGAGAGGGCGGCGACGAGTACAGTGCGAAGGCGAGCAAGGACGGCGAGGCTCACGAGATGTAGACCTGCGAGGACCGTGCGCAGGATGATCAGCTTCAACTCGCTCGACTCGACACCGACGAGAGCGACGAGGCGAGAGCTGCGCACCTTCTTGAGGTCGTCCCACCCAAAGACCTCGCCCGTGACTGGCTCGACGAGCTTGCCCTCGGGATGCTGCGACGCTCGGAGGACGAGTCCCTGCGGTCGCGGCGAGGACGAGTCAGCAGCTCGCTCGGCTCGACGATGCGCCTCCTCACGCAGGCACGGGAGGAGAGAGAGAAGAAGGAGGCACGGACCTCTTTCGAGTAGACTCTGCCCTCGCCGCGAACCCGGCTCACGAGCGCGACGAGCTGCCCGCCCTCGCCGCCGTCGCCCTCGACGACGCGCCCCGTGAGCGGACACACGATGGTCGAGTTGACGTGGTGCGAGTAGGGCACCTCGGGCCCGAGCGCGCGCAGCGCCGACGAGCACAGCGGGCACTGGGCCGAGGGCGCGCCCTCGAGCGTGTGGACGGGGACGGGCGCGCCGGGTGCGGGCGAGGGCGTCGGCGCGGGCGAGGCGTGTGCTGCGGTAGTCGAGGAGGAGGAGGCAGGCGGCGGCGGGGCGGGCGCCGGTGTCGGCGCCTCGAGGACGATCTCGCCCTGCGGCGTGATCATGGTGCGCAGGGGCCGTGCGCCGAGCGGGTACGCCGAGGGCGGGGCAGTCGGCGTCCCTGCGGGGAGCGGGACGCAGATGGGCGTCTTGAGCGAGGCGATGCCGGCCTGGAGCGACATGTGGAGGAGCGGGATCGAGGGGAGAGAGTGGAGCGAGAGGAAGGTCGTGCGGAAGAGGGAGCGCAGGGACGACCAGCGCGAGGGGGCATACAGCTCCTGCGGGCGTGCGATAAGAGGTCAGTCGAGCGCGAGGGAGAGGCGCAGCGGGACGGGGACAGTGCGCACCTGGTACGGCCTGCACGTCGTCTCGGGCCCGTACGCGAGCAGCGCGAGCACCTGCTGCAGCTCGCCCATGTACGACGACCCCGCTTCTGCTCCTCCCTCGGACCCGCTCACACCTCCCGCACCCGCTGCGGCAGCGTCTGCGGCCGTGTCGCCGTTGGCGCTCGGCGGCTCGAGGTCGGCGGCGGCGGCGTGCGACAGGTGCTTGCGGGCGTAGGCGATGGCCTTGACGAGGTCGCGCTTGCGGCACAGCTCGATGTAGGCCTGAAGGTGGATGCGGAACTCGAGCGGCGACTGCGCGCGATGGCCCTGAAGGTCAGCATCGAGAGCCGGAGGAGGAAAGGGGAGAGGAGGCAAGCGCACCTTGAGCTTCTTGAGGGCGGTGCGGTTCTCGCCGACCCAGGCGAGGACGTCGTCGAGGCGGTGCTCGTCGAGGCCGCGCTCGACCTTGGCCATGTCGTCCCACAGGTCGTCGTCGACGAGGTCGGCGATGCCCTCGTGGTCGGCGAGGAGGCGGGCCGTGTCCTTGAGGGGCGGGTTGGCGCGCAGGAAGTAGTCGACGAGCTGGTGGCTGAGGCGACGGCGTGCCCAGGGGGCGTACTCGGGCGCCTGGATCGAGTCGGGGAGGGCGGCGAGGTGGTCGACGCGGGCCTGAGCGACACGAAGGGCGCGGTCGCTCTGGGTGCCGAGGTCGGCGAGCTTGCGCTTGAGGGTGCGCATGCGGGCCATCATGGCGTCGACGCGGGCGAGCATGTCGGCGCGCTGTGCATCCGAGAGGGCCGGGTCGTGGGCGTGGAGGGCCGTGGTCGAGAGGAGCGAGGCGAGGTCCTGGGCGAAGGTGCTCGCGGGCTGGAGGTTGTACTCGTACGTCTTCTGAGTCTGCTTGTGGATCTTGCGGAGCGCATCGAGCGGAGCCTGGGTGCGGGAGAGATGACGAGAGAGGGCCGAGTGGGGGTGAGCGGGTGGATGACGAGCGAGGGCGGGGGTTGGGCGCGCACCTTGAGTGTGGCCTGCTCCAAGAGGAGGACCTGGTCGGGCACGAGCTTTGTGCTGCTCATGGTGAGCTGTGAGATGAGCGAGGTGATGAGGATGAGAGGGAAGCTCGCCTCGTCCCTCTTGGCTCGACCCACACCTCGTGCTCCTGCGCCGACCGAGCAGTAGAGTGCAGCCAGTGCATGGCACAGCCCCAACCACCACCGCGGCCACCGTCCCGCATCCCCGAGCACATCGTCGACCCGCCGACCCTCCGCCTCGCGCTCGCGTCCCTCTTCGTCCTCGTGCAGGCCTACAAGCTCGCAGACGCCCTCTGGCCACAATCAGCACAGCCACCACCACTCGCAACCGACGACGCCCTCCTCCCCTCGTTCAACTGGGCCCTCGCCAAATGGCTCCTCGCAGACGCCGGCACCGTCGCCCTCGTCTCGTTCCTCCGCGTCCCACGCCTCGAGTGGGGCTGGAAGGCTAGGTGGAACATCAGGCTCGCACTGTGGCTGTCCGACTGGCTCCTCTTTGGCCGCTGGACCGTGCGTCTTCCTCGTCCCTCCTCGTCCCTCGCTCAGCCCGACTTGACCTCCCTCTCTCGACGCCCGCAGTTTACCGCCTCGTACCTCTTGCCCGTCGCCGTCAAGGGCCTCGTCACGCGCGCCCTCTCGACCGACGAGCGCAAGGTCCGCCTCGCGTCCGTCGTCGGCTCGGACAAGAGCCACCTCGGCGGCCAGTTCACCGTCCGCATCCTCGCCGTCTCGACCGCCATGCTCAACCCCTTGTCGACCATCTACTGCCGACACGCCTCGTCCTCGTCGCGCTCCCTCCTCCCCGGCCACCACCACAAGGCCGACCCGACCCTGATCCCGCTCGTCTTCAACAACACGATCCCGGCAAAGGTCACCTACACCCTCACCTCTTTCGACGACCCGCCCACCTCGCACCAGGTCACCGTTCCAGCCTCGTCCCTCGTCCGCCACGCCCACCCCTCGCACCACCGCAACCGCGGCGACCCCTCCTCTTCATCTTCCTCGTCGACCCAGAACAACCTCGACGACGAGCTCGCGCTCGCATCCGAGTGGGCTCTCGTGCCCGCCTCGTCGTCGTCCAACTCGCAAGGCGCGAGCGCCAAGGGCTCCTCGCCGCAGCACGCCCTGCGCCACCGCCTCCCGTCCGACGGACCCGCCGCCGCCTCGGCGCCCGACGCGAGCGACCCGTTCGGCCTCGCGCCGTCCGAGTCGCTGTACTACCTCCCCGTCTCGAGCCTCGGCCTGGTCCGCCTCGACTCGGTCGTCGACAAGGACGGCCACAGCGTGCGCATCCGCCGCAAGCGTGCCGTCACCGCCGCCCCCGCCTCCTCTTCCTCCTCGGCGCCCGCGAGCGCCAACGCCGCCTCAGCCGACCAAGGCGCCGTCGCGCTCGCGTTCGAGGAGGTGCGCATCGTGCGCTGCCCGTCGGCCGGGTTCGACCTCGGCGCGACCGGCTCGGCCGACGAGGAGCACCGCTGCCTCGTGCCCAACGCGGGCCTGCCCGAGAGCTGGCCCCTCGGCCTCGCCGTGAGCGGCTCCGAGCCTTTGTCGGTGCGCTGGCACGCGCGCGTCGGCGACCCGCAGCGCGGCGTGCGCAAGGACGAGACGCTCGACGGCATCGTCGGTGCCGGCGGCGACGGCGGGGACGGCGTCGTGCCCGTGCCCATGAACGTCTCGCTCGCCCAGGCCGGCCGCACGACGTACTACCTCGACGCCGTCGTCGACGCGTACGGCAACGAGGTGACGTACGACCTCGCGCGCTCCTCGTCGTCGTTGCCCGACGGCACGACCAAGGACAAGGTGCCGAGCGGCAGCAGGAACAAAGCGCTGCCGCACCTCGTCCCTGGCACGGTCGCGAGCCGCTCGGTCGTCGTGCACCGCCCGCCCGAGGTCGCGTTCGTCGGCGAGTGCGCCAAGGGCGACGACGTGCACCTGCTCGAGGGCGGCCGCAAGAAGCTCCAGCTGCGGCTGCAGGGCGTCGACGACGACCTGCGCGCGGGCGACGGCGCGTTCGACGTCCAGGTGCGGTTCTCGCCCGCCGCGCAGGGCGTCAAGGGCTGGACGCGGCTCGTCAAGACGCAGACGGCGAGGGCCGAGGTCGAGGTCGACCAGGCGGGCACGTACGAGGTCGTCGGCGTCAAGAGCAAGCACTGCAACGGTGCGGTCCTCGTGCCCAACACTGTGCGTCCCCCTCCATGTCTCTCTCCATCGTCCTCCACGAGCCGCACGGACCTCCTGACGCCTTTTCGCTCGGCGCAGTGCACGCTCGTCGTCCAACCTCGCCCGACTCTCTCGACCACCTTCACGCCGATCCACGACGTCTGCAACGCCGAGACGGGCGCCGTCGCCTCGCTCCACCTCACGGGCGCGCCGCCGTTCGTCGTCCACTACTCGATCGCGCAGCTCGACGCCTCGGGCACCCGCGTCGTGCGTACGTCGCGCAAGCAACGGCGCGTGCAGCACTCGCGCGACGAGGTGCGCCTCGAGGCGCCAGGCCCAGGGCGCTGGGAGTACCGCTTCACGCGCGTCGACGACCGCTTCTACCAGGGCGTCGTCGACCTGCCCGAGGGCGGCGCCGGCGCGCAGGCGTACCGCCACGAGGTCGCCGAGGTCGGCGACGCGCGGTGGAGGAACGCCAAGGAGGGCAAGACGGTGCACAGCTGCGAGGGCGAGACGGTCCAGGTCGAAATCGAGCTGCAGGTGCGTCTCTCGCTCTTCCTCTCGCTCTCAAAACCTCCCTGCTCCTCCTTCTCGTCGCCGTGACTGATGCTGCGAGCGTGCTTTTCTGCAGGGTACGGCGCCGTGGGATATTGAGTACTCGGTCGTCGGGCAGTCGGCGCAGGCGATCAAGGGCATCACCAAGTCGCCCTACACGCTCGAGGTCGACATCCCCGAGCACATCGCTCAGCAAGGCGGCCAGTTTGCGCTCTCGCTCGGTACGTCGCTCTCGTCCTCGAGCTCCTTCCTCTCGACGCCGACGCTGACCCGCTCGTCTTCTGCTTCTCCTTGCTCGCAGAGAGCGTCCGCGACGCCCACGGCTGCAAGCGCCCGCTCACGGGCAGCGACCTCAACGTCGAGGTCCGCCGCACCAAGCCGACTGCGCGCTTCCACCGCGCCGAGGGCGTGCGCATCGTCACCCTGCGCGACGACGACACGGCCCGCATCCCGCTCAGGCTCACGGGCGAGGGCGTGCGTCTCCCTCTCCTCGGCCTCTCCTGCTCGTCCTAGTCGTCGGAGCTCGAGCTGACGATCTCCTCGCCCGCTCGCAGCCCTGGACGATCACCTACCAGAGCCCACCCGCCCGCGACGGCAAGCTCCCTGCGCCCTCGACCTTCAGCACCAAGGACGCCAACGGCGAGATCGCCGTGCGTCACCCTCGAGCGGGCACGTACCGCCTCGTCGCCGTGCGCGACCAGTTCTGCCCGGGCGACGTGGCCGAGACCGAGTGGACGGTCAAGACGCTGCCGAGGCCGACGCTGCGGCTCGACGAGCGTGCGGGCAAGGTCTCGAGGGGCGGGAGCGTCGTCAGGAGGGGCGTGTGCGCCAACGCCGTCGATTCGATCCCGGTCCTGTTCGAGGGTGCGTCGTCGTCATCCTCTCCTCGTCGTCCCCCCTTCCTCGCCGGCAGAAGCTGACCGAGCCTGCACCTTGCGCACAGGCAAGGCACCGTTCAAGGCGTCGTACACGCTGCAGAAGGGCTCGCACCACGGCGACACGCGCTCGCACCACCTCCAGGCCATCCAGTCGCGCGCCGACCTCACCCTCTTCACGGCCTCGCCCGGGCACCACACCTACACCTTCACCGGCGTCGGCGACTCGCTCTACACGTCGCCCGACGCTGCCGGCCTCGAGGCGCCCGTCGGCGGCAAGGACGGCGTCGTCCGCGTCGAGCAGGACGTTTGGGCCCTCCCGACGGCCGGCTTCGCTCACGGCGCCAGGCACGGCTTCTGCGTGCACGACAAGCTCGCGTCGCGAGGTCACGATGACCTTGTGCTGCGGCTCGAGGGCCAGGCGCCGTTCGAGGTCGAGCTCGAGGTGCGCGAGGACGGGCACCGTGCGTCGAAGCGGTTCACGGTCCCGGCCATCCAGGGCCACGACTGGCCCGTCTCGCTGCCTTACGGGCTCAACACGGCGGCGCCGCACAGCATCATCCTCCTGCGGGTCAAGGACGCGCACGGCTGCGAGACGCTGATCGACCCGTCGTCGTCTTCGTCCTCCTCGACGGCCGCCGGCGCCGGCGCGCTCAAGGCGTCGGTCTCGATCCCGGTGGCCGAGATCGCCACCATCACGCCCGTCTCGGCGCAGGTCGACCACTGCGTCGGCGACGCGCTCGAGTTCATCGTCCAGGGCTCGCCGCCGTTCACGGTCAAGTACGAGTTCGAGGGCAAGCAGCACGCCGTCGCGCACTCGAGCGGCACCTTCCAGCGTCTCGCCGCCGCTCCGGGCACGTTCAAGATCCTGTCGGTCGGGCACGGCGAGGACCAGTGCAGGTCGAACCAGGTCGACATGTGGGTCGTCGGCTTCCTCTCGCCGCGCCCTCGCCGCGCTCGGCTAACCCCTCCCTCTCGCTCGCTCGCAGCGTCAAGCACGTCCACCCGATCCCCTCGGCGCGGGTCCAGACTGGCGACTCGTACGTCGTCGACATCCGCGAGGGCGAGCAGACCGAGATCAAGTTCAGCTTTTCCGGCACGCCGCCCTTCGCCTTCACCTACGCTCGCCGCGCGCCGCAAGACCGCAGCAAGGACCGCACGGTGCTCGAGCAGCACACAGTGACGTGCGTCGGCCTCGCCTCGCGCCTCGAGAGCCCGCTCGCTGACCCCGTCTGCCCTCGCACTCGCCCGCTCACAGCGGCATCAAGGAGCACGAGTACTCGATCTTCACGGCGCAAGAGGGTACCTGGAGCGTGTCGTACATCTCGGACGCCTTCTGCTCGTACCCGCCGCCGTCGTCGCCTCCTGCGCAGCGCTCGGCCGTCGTAAAGGCCTGAGCGGCTCTCCCTCTCCCTCCCTCCCTCCTACCCTCTCCTCCTCGCAACTTGAACATACCCCTTCTCTGCGCCCTCGCAATGCGACTAGCCTGTACAGCGTGAGCCCGAGCAAGGACAGCGAGAGCAGATCGGGCCGGCCGCTCGCGAGCTCGAGTGACAGCGCCCGACCTCGTCCTCCTCCGCCACTCGATCTCGGCGCTTTCTCGTGCGCGCAACACGGTCTGCCGCTGCAGCTCGGCCAGCACACCATGTGGCCCTCGCCCGAGCCGTCCTCCGCGGCCGACTCTCGACCCCGCCTCGCACCGCCGATATGTCCGCTGCGGACCTCGACAGCTTTCTCCTCTCCTCTCGCGGCGAATGGCTGCGGTGCCGTTGCGCTCCGAGCTGGCTGCAGGCAGCTAGAAGGCCGAGGACCACCCCTGCTCGACTGCTCTCGCTCGCTGCACCCTCTCCTCCTCTTTCATCACCACCAACCGCCGAGCACCTCTCCACCTCGACATGCGCGACCCTACCAGCCTCGCCGAGCCGCAGGTGCGCTCCACTGCAGCCTGTGCACCCTCTCGCAGTGCTGACCACCCACCGGTGCGCTCGCAGTTCAAGCACTACGACCGCGACCTCATCCGCGACGACCTCGAGCACCGCGTCGCGTTTGCCAGGGACTTTCTGCGCTTCTCCGAGGACGACGGCAAGCTCCTCAACTCGGTCGCTCCCCTCATCTCGCCGTTGATCAAGCCGACGGTCGACGGCGTGTACAGCCAGCTGTTCCGGGTGCGTCTTCCGCTTCCTCTCTCGTTCCTCATTGCGTAGCGCCCTAGCTGACGCGCCTCGACGTGCAGTTCGACTACACCTCGCTGCCGTTCCTCAAGAAGAACGCCGACTTCGCCGGCGAGGCGCACGCCGTCGACCTCTCGCAGCTCAACCACGACGACCCGCAGATCTCGTGCGTCTGCCGCCTCGTCTTTCCTCCCGCACAGGAAGCTGACCCGCCTCGTCCCCTCGCAGGCACCGTAAGAAGATCCTGTCCGTCTACGTCGGCAAGATGTTCACGTCCGACTTCGAGGCGCTCGCGACCTGGGCCTACTTTGACAAGGTGAGGCTCGCATCTGCTCTTTCGCCGTCTGAAGGCTCGAGGCTGACCCTTTCTGCGTCGTCGACAGGTCGCCATGATGCACACTGGCCTCGCAGGCTTCAAGCACCGCGCCAAGAAAGACCCGCTCGTCGTCGACCTGCAGCCGAGTGCGTCTGCCGTCCTCCTCTCTCTCTCTCTCTCTCGGGGTCTCGTCCTGACTCGTCGGGTTCTTGTCGCAGTGGCTCTACTGCTCGGCTGGGTTGTCGATGTCGTCGTCAAGGCCGTCCTGAGCCTGCCCGACGAGACGGCCGACCTCGCCACCAAGACGTCGGTCATTACCGCCTTCAACAAGCTCGTCTGGATCCAGAACGACCTCTTCAACAAGAGCTACGCCAAGAACGACGTCGAGCTCGCTGCGGCGACTGCGGCCAGGAAGGAGGAGGACTCGTCGGCATAGGGGAGGCGAGGTCGAGGAGAGGTGGAGGAACGAGGAGGAGGGCGGCGAGCAGGCTCGACCGCGCCGTCTCAAGCTTGCGCTTGCCTGCATCTGTAACATTCTCGCACGTCCTGAGCGACTCAACGGACGCAGAGAGCGGTCAGCGAAAGTTGCGGCGAGCGGTCGAGCCCCTTCTCGGCGACCCCGGTCGAGCAGCTAATCGACATATGAGAGCGCCATAGCTTTGATTAGCGCGAGAGCGGATCAGGAAAGAGTCAAGCAAAAGTCAAGCGCCAGTTTGTAGTCTCCCTTGCCCGCTCCCCTCCCTCTCCCCCACTCGACCCTCACGATTGGGCACTCGCCCAGCGCGTCGCCTGGCTAGCCTCAGCTCTCGACAGCAGCTCTGTGCACCGGCTGCACTACCGCCCGCGCCCGCACACGGTCCAGGACCACCCCGGCGCGTCCTCATCAGCGACCACGTCCGCCGACCTCTCTCGACACCGGCAACGACTTCCAGACTGGCGCACGCCGTTCATCGAGGTGCGATAAGGTGCAAGACGCGCTCGGGCTAGGGCAGGCGGGCTCTGCGGCAGTGGGGCAGCGGGTGCGTCCTCGTCCTCCCCGCCTCCTCCTCCTCGTGCCCGTGTCCCTCCTCCCCTCGCCCTCGCCAGCTCAGCCCGACTATGCAGCGACGCGATATCGGGCTGACTCTGTCCTTTCCTGGACAGCGCGGTGGAGCAGGATGTCGTGGGACGCGTATCGAGCGGTGCTGGAGCTGGTCGTCAACCTCGAGCGGCTGATCAAGGTCCTTGTACGTCTCTCCTGCTCTCTCTGCCCCTCCTAGAGGCTCGTTCAGCCTTGTGCTACTCCCTGAGCCCAGTGCTGACACTCTCGCACTCGTCGCGCAGGTTAGACGAGCCCACGATGGTGCCCTCCTTCCTCGGTTCTCGAAAGCTCGTCTTCTCGCTCGCCGGCGGCCTGCAAACGGCGCCGGTCGATGCACACGGTCTCTTCGTATGATTCTGCGCTCTCGGTATGACCGGAAAGCCCGCCTCGTCGTTCCCCACTCGTCCCGGCGGCCGACCGAGTCGAGCCGACGCGGACGAGTCCTTTTCGAGGCCGCGCCCGCCCTCACGTGCTCCT
Organism: Rhodotorula babjevae; assembly: GCA_920104245.2. NCBI lineage: Eukaryota > Fungi > Basidiomycota > Microbotryomycetes > Sporidiobolales > Sporidiobolaceae > Rhodotorula > Rhodotorula babjevae. The sequence continues at coordinate 1,033,346 of CAKKSZ020000015.1, forward strand.
GTGAGCAGCGGGTGCCTCTGGTGAGCCGCTCCGCATGGTCGCCGCCGCTCCGGCGCGACTATGGGCCCGGCCACCTCCTAAAAACAGGGGGATCCTGCGCACCCTCTCTCAAACGCACACTCTTGATCCAGCGGGGTTGGCGGCTTCTAGATGGGCGGGAACTCGCGAGGAGGTCTCTGCGGTGCTTTCGGGAGCGTCTGCGGGCCGGGACCTGTTGTGTAGCGCGAGTTGAGTACTTTCCCTCCCTTCTCAAGTCGGCGACGACGCGCGAGGCGAGAGCGAACTCTTCCTGCGCCCTCTCTTTCTCTCGGGAGCCTTCTCTGGATGTCGTCGAGTGCGTCACGAGCGCGCCGAGGCGCGGCGACGCTTGTGGGCGGAGTTGTCGTCGTCGGTCGTCTTACAACGAAAGTCTCGCCGGGAGCGGACCCAGGTTCGATGGAACGCGCCTCTCGTCCTCAGAACGCTTCCACCGCTCCAGATTCGCTTTGATCCCGGATATCGCTACATGCCAGCTGTCGAGGAGGCACTCGCGACGCACGGGGACCGCACAGCTCGGCGAAAGCAGAAGGTCAAGAGCTCGAGCGCAGCTCGCTCGAGGGCTTGCTCAACTACGCTCTCGGCTCTCTCGCTGGCTGCCTCGTCGCGGGTGCGTCTCGAGTGCACAGGGAAGAAGACGACCGAGCTGCACGACCTCGAGAAGGCGCCGGGGTCAGCCGAGCGCGTCCTCCTCCTCCACCCCGACGCACGGCCCTCGTCCTCACTTACACACTCTCTAGCAGCTCGCGCTCGACGAGCCTCGCCCACGTCTCCTCCTTCCACTCGAGGCGCACGAGACCCGCAGATATGCGGTCGTCCGTGAGCGAGCTGCTGCGCTTTGACCTCTTCGAAATGCGACGGCGGAACCGAGTCGCTCGAGCGCGGCGCGAAGGGATGCTCGCAGTCTAGAATACAAATACGGGCTCGACAGCGAGTGCTACAAGTAAGTAATCGGGCGCGAAAGAGAGAGAAGAGCGAGAGCGAGAGCGACGCTCGCGCCGTCGACTTCTGCACGTCTCGGACCTCCTCGTCGATGCCGAGCCGTCACTCGCGCCGCGCCGAAGGGTAGACCGGGCCCATCTCGATCGCCTGATGATCCATGCTCCGTCGCGCGCCGCCTAGCGCCGCCTCATAGGCCGCCCCGCCGGGCCCGACGTACGCGTCGTCGTCAAACTCGCCCGACATTGAGCGACGCCGCTCGGCCGTGCCGTGCCCGTGCGCCGACATGGCGTACGGGTGCGCCTCGTACGGGTCGAACGTGCCCTCGTGGCTGAGCTCGGTGAGGTCGGGCGAGCCCTCGCTCGAGTCGAGGCCCTTGAAGGCGGCGTCAAAGTCGAGGCCGTAGTCGGGCGCTGCGACGTGCGGCTGCTCCGACGGGAAGCCCTTCTCGGCGAGGAGCTTGCGCGAGCGCTTGCCGGCGTGCGTGCCCGGCTTCCGGCGGACGAAATCCCACAGGAACTTGAGGCCGCGCCACCCCTCGAGGAGAAAGTCCGAGTAGTTGAGCGAGTCGAGGATGGCCCAGAAGACCGACGTGTGGCCTGCTCCTTCGGGTCGAAGGTGACTGTACTCCTTGTGGCTGAACGCCCAGGCAAAGACGCCGCTCATGATGACCATCTGCGAGGAGGAGAGGGTCAGTGCGCACGCACGAGCGCGCTCGACGTAGCGCTCGTAGAGCGAGACCTTGTCGACGACGCACCTCGCAACAGACGCAGAGAGCCGAGAGGCCGTCTGCGACGTTGGTCGCCGTCCAGAACTGCCCGAGGGTTAGGGTCAGCAGGTGCGCTCAGCGACGATCGAGGCGAGAGTCGACGCACCTCGGTAGCCTTGATGACACCGTGCGACTGAAGGACCGAGAAGACGAAGCTCCTGCAAGGTGAGAGCGTGTGAGGAACCGCACGCCCGGAGAAGGAAGGGGTCCGAGCGGCAGGGCGGGATCAGGACGCACTGGTAGAACAGGAGCATCACGACGATCTTGATCGACCTGCGGGTGCACCATGCTGTTAGTGAGCGCCCTGCGGAAGAGCGAGCGCAAGAGCAGGCGTGCGCGAGGCGAGAGGGGAGGGTGGACGCACAGGAACTTGGCCAACGGCTTCCTGCCGGCGAGACGCTCCTTCACCAGGGCATAGAACACGATCAAGCCATAGAGCGCCACCGAGATGGACACGAAGTCGACAGCGTCGAGGTAGGCCTCTGCAGAGCGACGAGCTCGAGGCGTCAGTGCGTATTCCGAGCGGGACGACGTCGACACGACGCACCGGCAAAGTAGACCGAGTACTGCGTCGGGCACAGGACGTCGTAGGCCTGGCAGATGATCTCGATAATAGAGATTAGAGGGCGCAGGAGCGAGTCTGCGTCAGCGAGGAGAGAATGTCAGCGGGAAGGGGTCCGTGCGGCTGGACGAGGACGACGCACACTGCAGCACCGACCATTTGAGGCCGTGGATAAAGTCTGTGCGGAACAGAGAGGTCAGCATGATGCTGCAGCTGTGGGCGGAAGCGGGTGGGCCGACCTACAGGGCTTGGAGGGCCGGAAACGGATGCAGCAGAAGGGGAACGGGATCTTGCGCTTCTCCTTGTCCTTGAGCACCCTGCGCTGCTCCTCGTTCGACTCGCCGATGTACTGGAGGAGGAGCATGAGGAAGGCGGCGAGCTGCAAGGAACGGAGGAGGCGTCAGGCTCGCCGTGGGCGCAGGAGAGGCGAGGAAATTGCGCACGACGAGCGACTCGTAGGCGACCACCGAGACGCTGTAATAGGTGAAGGCTCGGAAGTATCGGTACGAGAAGAAGGACACGACTGCGCAGCAGCCCGACGAAGAGGGTCAGCGCAGAGCTCGAGAGGGAAAGGAAGGGCGCCCTCTCGTGAGAGCAAGGGCGCCCTCTCGTCAAACGACGCACTCGCATAGACGGCAGGCATCAGCAGGATGCGCAGAATCTGGCGCTGCTCCTTGGGCTTGTAGTAGTTGCGGGCGTGGAGGTAGACAGTCGCGAGCGTGATAAAGGTCGAGACGATGGTCGTGACGCCGGCGATGATCCAGCCAATCTCGTGCGCATCCCTGCAGGTGGGTCCGTGACGGTCAGCTCGAGGAAGCGACAGATCTAGACGCTGCGCAGAAGCTGCGAGGCGGCGCACGCCGAGGAAAGGAGGAGAGGGACGCACCACCTCCCGTCGAAGAAGGACGCCTGGTCAACTGCCGCCGCGTTCTCGGCTGGACAGGTCTTGTTGAAGTAGGACGACATGGTGGACTGAGGGCTAAGAGGCGGGCGCTGCGAGCTGCGAGCAGGCGACAGGCGGGGAGGCGGGTCGAGGAGGTGGTGCGGGGTGCGCAGGTAGAGGGCGACCGTGCGAGAGCTGCTCCTCAGGCCAGCTGAAGAAGGCGGCTGTGGGCTGCTGTTGTACAAGGCTGGCGAGCTGCCAGATAGCGGTGGTGCGGAGCGAGCAAGCTGCGAGAGGAGCGAGGTGCTCGCGACCGAATTGGCTCGTTCTCCAGGGTCTCATCAATTTCGGCTCGCGGTCAGCTCTCTCGCCTCGACGACGGCGGAAACGCTGTGAAAGGACTCGCAGACGGATACATTGACTGTTCGACACAAAGGATGGAGGTAGGCGCGCGACGCTGAAAGAGATTAGGCGGGCGGGGCTGAGCTAGGGGTAGTTGGACGAGGAGGTCGCGAGGCGAGGTATGAGAGAGGGGGAGGTCATGGACAGGAGCTAGAGTCGAGGGAGCAGTGCACTCAGTGACCCGGGATGCGGGCCTCATCGGCAGAGAGGCGAGCCTGGCGAGCGGCCTGTGCACGAGGGAAAAGAGTCAGTTCTCGTCCAGCGCATCGTCGACGACCGTCGACGACGAGTACAGGGCGGGACGTGCGCGTGCAGCGCATCGTCGACGAGAGGTAGAGAGCGGGACGCACGTCGTGCTGCGCCTTCTCGGCCTTGACCTGCTCGAGCTGGTTGACACGCGGCTGACGCTCCTGCACGAGGCGGTTGTGCTCCTGCGTGTGGAGCTCGAGGTCCTGCTTGGCCTTGTTGAGCGCGGCGACCGACTTGTTGTGCTTCTCCTGGGCGCGAGTGAGGCCCTTGGCGTACTTCATCCTGCAACAAGGTGAGGAGGGCGAGTCAGCTGGCTCGGTCCGTGCGGTCGACAGGAGAGCTCTTCGAGGGTCTCCACGCACTCCTTCTGGGTGAGTTTGTCGACCTGCTTGCGGGCCTTGGCCTGAGCCTGTTTCGAGAGAGAGGGGTCAGATCTCGAAGGAAAGTCGTCGAGCACGGAGGAGACGCACCTTGGCCGCCTTCTGCTCATCCTTGGCCTGCTTGGCGGTCGCCTTGGTGACGTGCTTGACCTCCTTGTCCTCCTTCTTCTCCTCCTTCTTGAGCGTCTTCTCGAGCCTGAGGTGGGATCGTCAGCGCGAGCCGGCACGGCGTCGACGGCGGGGACAGTACGCACTTCTTGTGGTCCTTCTCGGCCTGCTTGACGAGCTTGGGGTCGGCCTCGTGGGTCGCAGCAGGGCCGTTGGTCGTGGTGGCGAGGGGCTCGCGAGCCGGGACGGTGCCCGGGGCGGCGGCGGCGTGCTCGGCCGGGGCGGCAGCAGGCTGGGGGGCGGCGTTCTGGGTGAGGGCAGACATGGCTAGCTGTGCGCGAGTAGCTGTGTGTGCTGGTGGCAGTGAGGTGGTGAGAGGGGGGAGAAGTGTTTGGCGCCCGCGGCGTCGATCGTGCGCATCATCGCCAAAGGGCGGCGGTGCAGGGCTCGGCGAGGATTTTCGCGCTTGCGGCGCACACCTCCAGAGGGCAAGCGCACGCTCATCTCGCCTCGATCAGACGCCGCAGCGGCCGCAACTCGTCTCGAGAAGAGCCGACTGCGCTTCGACCGCCACGGTGTCCTCGCTTCCTTCCCTCGCTCTGAGGCTCTACGCAGAGATCAGCGTCTACTGCAAGCTGGGTCGAGAGAGAAAGTAACCGAGTTGAGGGTCGAGGGGCCGAGGACGAAGCGGATCTGACGAGGACGACCAGAGCCGTGCGCTCGTGCGCTCATCGAGATGCCATCCAAGCCGTTGACCGTCGTGCTCGACACGTCGGCACGACGCCGCGCACGCACGGGGAGGAAGAGAAGCTTTGGCCGCTCGTCGTCGGGTCGCAGGACGAGGACAAAGCGCGCTCTGTGGACAATCGCGCTCGCAGAGCTGGACGACTCGCCCGCAGTCGAGCTGTGCGCCGACTCGAGCATAGTCGCGAGTGCTAGCAGAGGCAGGTCAAGCTGCGAAGAGGCTGCGTGCTGGAGAGGAGGAGCGAGGCTCGACGGCGACGAGGCGGACGAGCCGACGCTGCGCGGCCGAGCTCCCCTCGAGCGAAGCCGGCTCGAGGGATCGCCACATTGAGCTCCCAAAAGCGAGGCAGAGGAGCAAGGCGTGCAGCGCACTCGACGAGAAGCACGAGAGATCGAGAACGAGCTGCTCGAGTCGCGCGAGCGCCTCGCCGAGCAGCTCTGCTCCTCCCCGGGCAGCCGTCCTGTGCGAAGCGGACATAGCTGCGGTAGCTCGAGCTGCACTCGTTTGGAGGACGAGCGAGCGTCGGAGGCGATGCCGCCGAGAAGCGAGCTCGAGCGCAGCTAGCTGCAGCTGGCGCAGGCGCGAGCACCCGACGCCGACAGGCAACGGGGCTCAAGCGCTGCAGACGGGGAGTTCCTTGCGCAAGCGCAGAGAGGGACGTGAGGAAGGCAGCGAGAGTGTGCCGATCTCGAGAGACGAGGGAGGAGGAGGAGGACGAGGAGGAAGGAGAGAGGCAGGGAACGACGGCTGGAGCTCGCGATTGTTCCGTCGGTGCGGGAGCACGAGGGACGAGGTGGACCTGCCGGAAGAAGCTAAGGTAGCGAGCGGAGCGGGCGTCGAGGCCGGCCCCGTCTTCTCGTCCTCGTCCAGGCGGGCGGGCGACGGACGAGGCGGCGAACCGCTCCTCCCTCTCGCCTCGTCACCCCGCCAGCTCTCGCACAGCCACCACAGCCAGCAGCACCATGTCCAAGGTGCGCCGCCCCCTCGTCGCCGCTCCCTCGGTCAGCGCCTCGCCGGCCCCTCTCCTGCTCGTCTGGGCACCTTGCCCGGTCGCTGAATGAGGCCCGGCACCGCCTCGTCGCCAGGTCGAGGGGCAGACAGCACGCTCAGCACACCTTGCCCTCGAGCACAAGACTGACCAGCCGGTCCCGCCCCCACTGCAGGCTCAGTTCCTGCGCGAGTACAAGCTCGTCGTCGTCGGCGGAGGCGGTGTGGGCAAGAGTGCCCTCACCATCCAGTTCATCCAGAGCCACTTTGTCGACGAGTGCGTCTGCTCCCTCCTCGTACCCGTCCTGCGGCCGCCGCACGAGCTGACCCTGTCCTCGCACCTCGCCTCGTCTCCAGATACGACCCCACCATTGTTCGTCCCCGATCCCGCCCTCGCTCCCTGCTTGACCTGCTTGCGACCTGCAGGCCTCGTCAAGGTCGCCGGCTGCGGTGACCGATCATGGCTGCGCCGCCGTCGACTCGGCGAGAAGAGCGAGGAGCTTGCTGCCGATGGCGGGAGCAGGGGGAGGGGGAGAGAGCCAGGCAGGGCTTTCGCGCCCCGACGAGCAGCTCGAACAGTCTGGAGCGTCACGCTGACCGCATCCTCTTCGCCGCCCGCAGGAGTACGCCCTCCTGCCCTGCTCAAGCGGCTCTTGCGCCGTTTCTGGCGACGTGCATCCCGGCGTCGGGCTCTTGTCGCTGACGCCGTCCTTCCTCGCGCAGAGACTCGTACCGCAAGCAGTGCATGATCGACGAGGAGGTGGCTCTGCTGGACGTGCTCGACACGGCGGGCCAGGAGGAGTACTCGTGCGTCCCTCGACTTTCCCACCTGCGCTCCTCGCTGACTCGCTCTTGACGGCAGGGCGATGCGCGAGCAGTACATGCGGACGGGCGAGGGCTTCCTGCTCGTCTACTCGATCACGTCGCGCAACTCGTTCGACGAGATCGGCACCTTCCACCAGCAGATCCTGCGTTCGTCCTCTCGCCGCCCTCCTCCGCCAGAGCACCAGCTGACCCCACATCTCTCACAGGCGTCAAGGACAAAGACTACTTCCCGGTGATCGTCGTCGCGAACAAGGCCGACCTCGAGTACGAGCGGCAGGTCGGCACGCACGAGGGACGCGACCTCGCCAAGCACTTTGGCTGCCGCTTCATCGAGACGTCGGCCAAGCAGCGGTTGAACGTCGACGAGGCCTTCTTCAACCTCGTGCGCGAGATTCGGCAGTACAACAAGGTGCGGCTGGCGCTCGAGCCTCTGTCGCCGTTCTGTGCTGACCTCGCGCCCTCGGTCTTCCCGACTTGCAGGAGCAGGCAGCAGGCCGACCCGGCGCAGCAACAGCGCAGCCGGCGCAGTTCAAGCAGGAGGAGGAGAGCAGCGCAGGGTGCTGCGGCTGCGTGATCCTCTGAGCGCGCCCCTTCCCTCGACTCGCCCCTCCTCGTCCTTCCCCTCCCTCCCCCACGGCAACCCCTCTTCCCCCTCGGCACATACCCTTATTTGCTCTCTCCCACGCCGTCACGCTGTCATTCCTGGCGAGCCTCGGCTGCGCCCCGCTTCTCCTCGTTGCTCTCGCCCGCCCTTGTTCTCTCCGCGTTGGATACCCCCTTTCCTCTCTCTCGCTCGCCCTCTCTCGCCTAGCGTAGCACGTCGTCTGTAATTCTCTCCTGCCTCTCGCCGAGTCGTGCGAGCCGAAAGAGACCCACGAGGTCGAGAGAAGCCCAGCTTGGTTTCCCCTCCGCCGGCCGCTCGCCTCCTCGCCGGCTCGTCTCCGCCTTGTTGACCACGACCTCGCCGCGCTCTCTCGCCGCCTTCGACACGCTCCCGACACGCGTGGCAGACCATGGCCGACACTGCAGGCTCTCCACCGCCCAGCTCGTCGCGCAAACGGCGGGCACGATCCGGCGTTGATGCGTCGTTGATCATCGACGCGCCGCGCAAACGCAAGCACATGGGCGTCGAGGTCAGTCTTGCGCACCTGCTCCCTCGCCCAGGTCCTCGGCGGCTCGCGCAGGCGCATCGGGCCGGCAGCTCGGGAGGACGAGGGAGGAGCGTGTGGTCGTCTCCGCCCAGCGACAGCTGCACCGCCCGCCGAGCTTCACGCGCATTCACAGACCTCAACAGCCAGCCTCGATGCCCTGGCGCACACGAACGCAGCTGACGCTCTCGTCCTCCGCTTCCCTCTGCAGCTCGGCGGCCCCTCGACCCGACACGGCGGCCGCTCCGGCTCACCCAACCCTGCCACGATCCCGGCGACCGACCCCGAGGGCTTTGAGCGCGTCAGGGAGCAGGGGACGCAGCTGTACGAGCGCATGGTCGCGCAGACGGACCCGAGCGAGTGAGCCGCCCCCGCTTCCTCCCCTCCCTCCTCCCCTCTCCTCGCTGCCGCCGCCGCTCGCGCGTCTGGGTGCACCTCGCCGCCGGCAACCTGCATGTCGACGCCTGCTTGATGGTGCCGAGCCGACGCGCGTGCGCACCTCGATGCTGACTGTCGACCGCGCAACAGCCCCGCTCGTCCACTCTACTACGCCTTCTCCGAGCTGCCGAGCCGCGACGACTACCCCGACTACTACAAGATGATCAAGAAGCCCATCTCGTTCGCCGAGATCAAGGCCAAGCTCGATGCTCGTGCGTCCCCTCTGTGCCGCCGTCGCTCGAGCCCACGAGCACGCACTGACCCCCTCTTCTCCTTCCTCGACACAGGTCAGTACGCCTGCTTGTCCGACCTGCGCACCGACATCAACCAGATCTACGTCAACGCAAAGCGGTACAACGCGCCCGGCTCGCAGATCTTCCTCGACGCCAAGAAGCAGCACGTGCGTCGCGATCCCTCTCTCCCTCGACGGTCGTCCGTCGACGCTGACTCGCTCGAGCCCGCACAGAAACTGCTCAAGGACACGTACGCCGTCATGACGGGCGAGGCGCCTCCCCCAGAAGAGCACGACGAGCCCGAGGAGGCGCCTCAGCCCGCGCCGGCGCCGCGAGCTCGTCAGTCGGGCGGCGGTCGAGGTGGCGGCGGCGCAGAGGCGGGCGGCGCAGCTGCAGGTGGCAAGGCGGCGACGCTCAGGCCATGGCTCAACGGCAAGCTCGACGACGTGACCGCGCTCGAGGACGCCAAGTGCGTCGCCCTCCCGCGCTCTTTCCTCCTCGCGCCGAGCGACTCGAGCTGACCTGTGCACGCGCCTCCTCGCAGCGGCCGCAACTACGCCGAGAACTTCCACGTCCTGCCCGACCGCGGCCTGTGGCCCGACTACTATCAGCTCATCGCCGAGCCGATGGCCTTCGAGACGGTGCGCGCGCGGGTCCAGAGGAACCACTACAAGGCCGTCGAGCCGTTCTACCAGGACGTCATGACCATCTTCGAGAACGCCATGTTTTACAACGAGGACTCGAGCCGGATCTGGAAGGACGCCATGGTGCTCAAGGTGCGTCGACGTTCCTCCCTCGCTCGGTCCCTCTCTCGTTCGATGGCCGACTGACTGACTCGTCGGCTCTCCCCATCCGCAGAAGCACTTTGGCGACATCATGCAGGAGGAGCCGCCCGAGTACGTGCCGGCCAAGAAGTCGCACAAGCGGAGGCTCGAGCCCGACATCAGCGTCTCGGACCCGGCCAAGGGCACAGGCGCTCGCGGCGGGCGCCAGAGCTCGACCTTTGTCGGCGGCGAGGACGGTGCTGGGTCTGAGGCGGGCGGGTACGAGGACGAGGACGCGTCAGAGGACGAGGCGAGTCGGCACGGCTCGGTCGTGCCCGCCGCGCAGCAGCAGCAGCCGTTCGCGGGCGTCGTCCAGCCCAAGCCGGAGGACATCCCGATCGGCGACCCGTACGCGCTCCCCGGCGGCTCGCCCGCGCTCGCCGCGACGCTCGCGCTGCCCGACAACCCGCTCCTCGGCCTCGCGTCGGCTTCCGCCGCGCTCCTCAACTCGCCCTTCCCCGCGCCCGGCGCCGGCGCCGGCCCGCTCGCGTCGCCCTCCTTCGGCACCCTCTTCAACGGCTCGTCGTCGCCTACCATGCCCCTGAACGGCCGTCCCCTCCACGCCGCACCGACCGCGCCCGACGCCCCGACGACCTTCCACCCTCGCCTCGTCGCCCGCCTCTCTGCGCCTGGCTCGAGCGCGCCGCTGCTTTTGCGCTTCGAGGTGCGCTGCACGCCGAGCGGCGCGTCGTTCACGCTCGACACGGCCCTCGCGAGGCAGCACGCGTTTGCCATCCCGAGCGACACGCAGCGCGTCGAGATCTCGCCTGTGCTCGCCGGTGCGAGCCCCTCGTCGACGTCGAGGTCAGCCTCGTCGAAGGGCAAAGGGCGCGCAGCGGCGAACGGCGCCGCAGCGGGCGCAGGCGCAGCGCGCGTCGTCGCCGCTCGGGCCCGCCCCGCCGCGCTCGTCTCGCTCGTCGAAGAGGCGGCCGAGCTCCCGCCCGCGCCGCCCCGCGCCGACGGCACGGTCGACCTCGACGTCGCCGTCGATGGCGGCGCGAGCCGCTCGGGCGCAAAGCGGTACGCGCTCGTCGAGCCGAGAGCTGGGCTCAGCACGCTCGAGTTTGTCGTCGGGCCTGCAGGAGCGGCGGGCGCGGGCGACGGGCAGGAGGACGGGCAGGTGCAGGCGCTGAGGGAGGGAGAGGAGGTGTACAGGCTGTTTGTGACTCGGTGAGGAGGCGGCGGGTGCGAAGGAGGGGCTCGAGCGGGGTCGTCAAGGCGCTCTCGCTCTCGTGCAGCGATCGTCGAGCTGAGTAGTCGGACTCTAGAATTCAGTGCGATGCTCTTCCTCTGCGTCTGCGTCGCTCCCATGCTCTCGCTCGCTCGCTCGCTCGCACCAGAAAGAGGAAGGGAAGGGGACGACTAGTTTCGAGGAACGTCCGGGAGCGCTACGACTGCTACTTGTCCTCCAGGGAGAAGTTGTTCGACACCTTTGAGCGCAGGAAGTCGCCGTAGATGATCGGCTTGACGGTGGGTGCGGTCGAGGAGGAGCCGAGGAGCTCTTGACGGAGACGGACCGCCGAGGGGAGGGGCTGCGAGAAATGCGAGAGACCGACGAGCACGTCAGCATGCGCTCGAGAGGAACATGTCGAGGCTCGAGAGAGGGAGACAGGACGCGAGGCGCACCTCGATGAGGGCGTCGAGCGTCGGCTCGAAGAAGAACGGGATCGAGACGCGGTACGTCTGGCTCTTGTGGACGACGCGGTGCAGGGTCGCCTTGTACAGGCCCGCCGTGTAGACCTCGACCATCTCGCCGACGTTGACGACGAAGGCGCCCTCGAGCGGGTTGGCGTCGATCCACGTGCCGCGCTCGCCGGTCGAGGTCGAGTCGGGGCCCGAGGGCGACGCGAGGAAGACCTGGAGGGCGCCCGGCGTCGAGTCGGCATGCAGGAGCGTAAAGTTGCCGTAATCTGTGCGAGGCAGCGCGAGGAAGTCAGGTCGTGCGCAAGACGAGGAGAAGAAGAACGTGCGCTCGAGGGCGACGAGCGCACGGACCTTTGTGGGCGCCGCACGAGACGCCCTCTGCGTCGGGCGGCAGCGGCGGGTACCCGATGCAGCGCATGACCCAGAACGGGTCGGCGACCCAGCGCTTCATGCGGGCCCACTCGCCCGACTCGTCGTGGCCGCCGGCGCCGTCGACGTCGATGCCGAGCGCCATGGCCGTCGCCTCCATGAGGGCGTGGCCGAACGTGTGCATCTTGTCGACCCATCGCTCGAGGACGGGGCGGAACGAGGCGGGCTCGGCGGGCCACTGATTGGGCCCGTGGAGGAGCTTCGAGGGGTCCTCGAGCGAGGGGGGGAGCGGCTTGTAGGCGTCCCAGCCCTCTGTTGCGGCGGCGGGTCGTCAGTGCCTCCTACGAGCGGGAAGAGAGAGAGAGCGAAGGTCGGCGCACCGTGCCAGTCCTTCTTGTACTGCGTCACGTTTTCGCCGATGCGCTGATAGCCTGCGCGGGCGAGCGAGATTAGCCGGCCCGAGGCTCGACGACGGCGCGCAGAGGACGAGGCGCACCCCTCGCGCCGTCTCCTGGCTTGATGCGGAGCTTGAGCTTGTCGTCGTCGGGCGTGTTGAAGAAGGCGCGGGCGACGTCGAGGGCCTGGCGCATGTCGTCGGGCGAGACGACCGAGTCGAGGCCGGTGCAGTAGAAGAAGCCATAGTCGAGGCAAGCCGAGTGGAGCTTACGGGCCGTGGCTCGGCGAGCGTCGTGGTCGCGGGTGGGTGCGAGGAAGGGGGCCAAGTCTATCACGGGGAGGGACGAGGATAGGGGAGGAGGGTCGACGAGGTGCGGCATGGGGGAGGGCGCCGATGGGCGTGGACGGTGCTGGTGCGGTGCGGAGTCGATCTGGGTGATTTGCGGTGCAGCTGGGTTTCGTGGTGAGGAGCGAGGGAGCCAAGAGCGAAGTGCGGACGACGAGGTGGGGGCGGCCGGCTTCCTCCCTCTCGCTCTCTGCTCACACCCAGCCAGATCCGGTGCACCCTAGTCAGCCCCTGCTGCAGAGCTGCCGGCACACCCGCCCTGCCCGCCTCGTTTCCGACCCTCGACCGCGCTCCCCCACCCGGCCTCGCATCCTCATCAGTTTCAGCCGACCACTCGTCCCACGACCTCAGCCAGCGCTCGCGCACCGCCTCAATTGCATCTCTACACCTACACGGCTCGGACACGGGCACCATCTTGACCGCGCGCCCCCTCTCACTGAGCCGGCCCCCCTCCCTCGGTCGTCATCGCCCGGCTGACCCTCCCTCCGCCCTCTCAGCAGAACCTGGCCGACCGAGGACAGCACAGCAGCCGTCTAGTACACAACATGGATATGCAAGCGCACGGTCAGAACGAGGGCAACCTCGTCACTCAGCTCACGAGTCGCCTCACCCAGGTCCGTCCCCGCTTCCTTGTCTCGCCCACGCCCTCAAGCACGGCAGCTCACATGCTTTCCTCTCCTCGCCACAGCTTCAGCAAGAGAAGGACGCTCTCGAGCGAGCCGTCGAGGGTCAAGCCGACGCCATCGCCCTTCGCCTCCGCCTCGCCCTCCTCGCCTCGGAGCAGCAGCGCCCGCGCTCGTACTCGGGCCACCGCGGCAGCTCGTCGCACCGCCACCGCCACCACAGCAGCAGCTCATCCAAGCTCTCGCCCTCTTCATCGCTGTCGACCTCGGCCTCGACCTCGTCGACGACGTCGTTCCCCTCTTCCCCCTCGACCCAGCTCTCGCCCGACCTCCCTCCGCCCGATCTCTCGCCCGACGTCCTCCAGGCCCTGCGCGAGAACGAGACGCTCCGGGTCCGCCTCGCCAACAGCGAGCGCGTCAACGCCTACTACCAGCGCGAGCTCGCCGAGCTGCGCCGCCGCTGCGGCATCTCGATCGACGAGCTCGAGGAGCTCGACCTGAGCGACGCATCGCAGGCGCGCCCGGGGCTCGGCGCACGCACACGCTCGACGTCGCGCGGCGCCGCCGTGTCGGACTGGGCGCGAGGCGCCTCGGCGGCGACGAGCTCGATCCGGATCCCGGGCGCTGCGCCGTCCATCTCGCCGCCGGGCACGGTCGCGAGCGGCGCCGCGCGCCTGTCGAGCATGGCGTTCCCGTTCAGCGCCAACTCGCGGTACAGTGCCGCGTCGGGCGCGTCGAGCGTCAACACGACGGCAACGACGCCGTCGTCATCGTTCCCGGCCAACCGCGCTCCCGCACCCACGCCGGCAACGGCCGCCGCCTTCTCGCCGGCGTCGTACGTCTCGAGCCTCGGTCACGCAGCGCTCGGCCCAGGCGGCGCAGGTCCGGCCGTAGGGCCCGCAGCGGCGCTCACGGTCGGCAGCCCGCACCACCACCACCGGGCGGCGGCTCGGCGCAACAGCCTGTCCGGGCTCGTCGCGACGCACTTTGCGCCACCAGCGTCGCGCTCGTCGGGTCGAGGCGCCGGCGCGGTCGCAGCGAGCGCGCCGAGCGGCGCGAGGAGCGGGTCCGGCGCGGGCACCGGGTCGAGCTCGGCGACGTACGCGCCGTCGCCTGCGCCGAGCGAGGCGGCACTCTCGCAGGGCATCGACGTCGACGACTTGCTGCACCTGCGCGTCGCCGTCCCGGCGCCGGCGAGCGCGTCGTCGGGCGGGCACGGCGCCTCTCGCTCCACGTCGTCATCGTCGTCGGCTGCCCTCTCCGCCAGCGCCGCTGCCGCCGCCGTCTCGCCGCCGTCAGCAGCGCAGCAGCAGCAGCAGGTGCCCGCCTCGGACCCGCTCGTCGCAGCCATCACGCGCTCGCTCGCCAAGCTCGCCGCCGCCGGGTGGGGCACGTCGCCCTCTCCTCCGCACGCCGACCTCGACGACGGCGGCGGCGCCGACGTCGACAGGCCCGCACCGGCCTCGGCATCTTCTGAGGACGACGACGGGTCGGCGAGCGGCAGCGGGAGCGGGACAGCGGCGGAGGAGAGCCGGCCTGGTGCAAGGGGCTCGTGCGCACGAGCGGAAGGCGAGGGCGAGGGCGACGACACGCCGGTGAGCGTGTCGCCGAGGACGGCGAGGCGTGTGCGACCTCTCGCTACGGTGAGCAGCGCAGGGACGAGCGCAGGGACGAGCGGGGCAGCGGCGAGAGCGCGAGGGAGACGGTCCGGGTAAGAGTGAAAGGAGCTCGACGAGTTTCTTGCACAACCTTTTCCTTCCTTCCTCCGCACGCTACACTGAGAGACGTCGACTATAGATAGGGAGCACTCAGAGAGCGGCGCGCTGCTTGACGAGAGTCGGGCGGCGAGGAGGGATTTAGACGGCCTGCGGATGCTCGCCATCAGTCCGGGTTTGCGCGAGCGCTGAGAGGGGGGCACAGGAGCGAGCGACGTACGTGGCCCGAGATGAAGAAGGTCTTGTCGATCGAGGCGTCGATGGGCGCGGCGGCCTGGCGCGAGTCGGCGGGGACCGAGTCGGCCGAGGCGGTGAAGGCCGGGGTGCCCTGCTGCGTCGTGTTCGAGCTGCCGGGGCGGTGACACGGCGTCAGTCACGCTCCGGTGCGTGCAGAGCGAGGCGAGAGCGACACGCACAGGTCGATCTTGCCCTTGTTGGCCTCGCCCGAGATGAGCTTGCGCCACGCCTCGTGGCACTCGTGCACGACCTCGGTCGCGTACTTGCGGTTCTTGGCCTCGCCAGAGAACGCGAACGTGTTCTCGGGCTTGCCGTCGGGGATCTGCGAGCGGCGAAGAGCGAGGGCGAGGGCGAGGAGAGGCAGGTTGAGAAGGTCGTCAGTTTTCGCGCTACGACGACGAGACCTAGCTTGTTGCGACGAGCGCAGACGCGCCTTGTAAATCCTGAACCACTCATTGGTAGCCTGTAGCGTGGTTCCGGATGTACAAGAGGCGGCAGGAAGGAAAGGGAGGAAGAAGAAGGGGCCGAGGAAGGAGGTCAGCCACCGGTCTGACTCGCACCGGCCTCCTTCAGCTCCTGCACAGCTGCGGAACGTCGTCACGACACCGAGAAGTAAAGGAGGAGGGACGCACGCGGACGAGGCCGGGCATGTGGCGCTCGACGTCCTCGATGTCGTTCAGCTTGGCGGCGAGCGGGTCGTTGACGTCGATGACGAGGACCTTCCAGTCGGTCTCGCCCTCGTCGAGGAGGGCCATGACGCCGAGGACCTTGACCTGCTTGACCTGGCCGACGTAGCCGATGGTCTCGCCAATCTCGCACACGTCGAGAGGGTCGTCGTCGCCGTTGGCCTTGGTCTCGGCGTGCTGGTGCGACGGGTCCTCCCACGTCTGCGGGAAGGCACTGCGGGGGACAAAGAGAGTACGGCGGAGTCAGCTACGTGAGCAGACGGAGAGGAGAGAGAGCGAGAGGGACGAGCCAGCGCACCCGTAGTTCCAGATGTAGCCCTTGTGCGGGAAGCAGTTGCGGACGAAGCGGAGCTTGCCCTTCTTGGTGTCCTGGAGAATCGGGTTGAACTGCTCCTCCTTGGAGATCTCGAGCTTGGCGTTGGACCAGCGCGGGATCTCGACGACCATGTTGAGGACCGTCTTCTCCTCGTTGGCGAAGAGCGGGATGTCGTGGAACGGCGAGATGACCTTGCCATCCTTCTCGAGGAACGCGCGGTACTCTGCACAGCAGCGAGGCAGAGCGTGAGCGACGAGGTGTGCGCGGGGTGGGAAGGTCGAGCACGTCAGGCAACGTCCCTCGCGACCCGTCTCGCGGCCGGGGGACGCTGCCGACGGCTCGAACGAAGGCCGAGAGGAAGCAGAGACGCACCGAGGGTGTTGGCGGCGCCGATCTGGCCTGTGGGAGCGCAGCGAGGACGAGTGGGTAGGAGCGGGTGAGCGGGTCGTCGCTCGTCGTCGGGTGTGCGAGCGAGAGAGAGAGAGGGGCGGGGGAGGACGCACGGACAGAGTAAGGCGAGCTCATGGTGGAGATTGACCGAGTGGCGGAGCGCAGTAGAGTCCGGACTGAAGCCACGGTGGACCACTGGGGGAGAAGCGAGAGGCGAGCGGCGAGGGCGGCGAAGGGGAGCAGCGCGCAGTAAGGGCGAGATTACGAGCGCGCGATTACCTCTGTTGTTGACTTGCGGCCAGAAACTCTCGCGGGGAGGCGCAGCCGGAGCCCATCTCCGCGGGCGAGCCACGCTCCCCCCGGCTTGACCTCCCTCGACCACACTCGGCTCGCTCCTGGCCTCCTGCGAGTGCGCGACCTGGCCATGGAGGCCCACAAGACCAACCTCAACGTCCGCGATGCCCTCACGTGCGTCCCCCTGCCCTCCCAGTGCCCGCTCTCCTCCCCGTCCCCCTCGTCCCTCCTCGGCAGCCAGCTAACTCGCCGCACCGCCCCCGCAGCTACCTCGACCGCGTCAAGATGACGTTCGCCGACCAGACAGAGGGTGTGTTCACTCTCCCAAACCCTCGCCGCACTCGTCGCTGACCTTCGTGTCCTCCCCCTCCTCCCGCTCGCAGTGTACGATCGCTTCTTGACGTGCGCCCTCCCCTCTACCCCGATAGCGACTCGTGCGCCGCCGAGCTGACTCTGAGCTGCCCTGCAACAGCATCATGAAGGACTTCAAGTCGCAGGGCATCGACACGCCGGGCGTGATCGACCGCGTGTCGACCTTGTTCCGCGGCCACCCGGCTCTGATCCAGGGCTTCAACACGTTCCTCCCGCCCGGGTACCGCATCGAGTGCACCGTCGCCTCGAGCTCGGCGACCGGCGACGCCTCGGGCACCACCATCACCGTCACGACCCCGATGGGCATGACGACCCGCACGCAGCTCACGGGCGACCAGGCCGACAAGCACGCCGCCGCCGCCGCCTCGCCTGCCCCGTCACCGGCATCAGCCGCACCTCCTCCTGCAGCCGCCGCACCCGCAGCGGCAGGCGCAGCCGACGTCAAGCCCAAGCAGGACCAGCTCCACCTCCAGTCGCTCCCGCCCGCCGCCGTCTCGGCCACCCAGCAGCAGCCTGCCGTCGCCACCACCCCGGGCGCCGCCTCGGTCCTCTCGAGCCAGATGGCCTCGGCCGCAACGGCGCCCGCCGCGCACGCGGCTGCACCTCCCGCCGCCGTCGCCGCCGCATCGCCCGACCCGCAGGCCCAGGCGGCCCAGGCGCGTCCGCCGATGGAGTTCAACCACGCCATCAACTACGTCAACAAGATCAAGAACCGCTTCGCGCGCGAGCCCGAGACGTACAAGGCGTTCCTCGAGATCCTCCAGACGTACCAGAAGGAGGGCCGTGCGATCCAGGATGTGCGTGCGACCCGCCGAGGGCTCCTCTCCTCCTCTCTCGCTCGCCTCTCCGAGGCCTGGATGCTGACGCTCGATCCCTGCCGCAGGTCTACGCCCAGGTGACGACCCTCTTCCACACGGCGCCCGACCTCCTCGACGAGTTCAAGCAGTTCCTCCCCGACACGTCGGGCGACGCCGCCGCCGCCGCCGCCGCCGCACCCGCACCTGTCGCTGCACGAGGCCCTGCCGCAGGCAAGCGCACCGCCCCGACCGTCGCGCCCGGCGGCGTCAAGGAGCCGGCCAAGCGCGTCAAGACGTCGGCCGGCTCGGCGGCGGGCAAGCTCGACCCCTCGGGCGTCGCCGGGCGCGGCAAGGGCAAGCGCAAGGCCGACGCCTCGCCCCTCATCGGCGGGCCCGGCGGCAGCCGCAAGGGCGCAGGCTCGGTCGAGCCCGGCCACTCGGTGTACCACTCCGAGTCGCCCGACCCGCAGGCGTTCGGCCACGCGCACGCGCACGGCCACGCGCACGGCCACAGCGCACATGCGCAGGCCCAGGCCCAGGCTCAAGCGCAGGCCGCCGCGGCGTACTACTACGGCGGCGTCCCGCCCTCGGCTGCTGCGGCGGGTCCGTACGGCGCCGGCGCCGTCTCGGCTGCCCCTCCAGCGTCGACCGCTCCCGTCTACGCCTACGAGCCGCCCATGCCCGCGCCGCCGCCTCAGCCGCTCCTCGCGCCCAAGCCCGTCGCGTCGGCGCCCGACGTCGCCTTCTTCCAACGCGTCAAGGCGCACTGCAAGGACCAGCCGACCTACCACGAGTTCCTCAAGCTCGTCAACCTGTACTCGCAGGACCTGATCGACCTCACGGCCCTCGTCGCGCGCGCGTGGCTGTTCCTCCACCAGGACGAGGCGCTGTGGCTCGAGTTCCGCGACATGGTCGGCTGGGTCCAGCCCGACCCGGTCACCAAGGACGGCGTCCTCGGCGACCCGGGCAAGCGCGTCGAGCTCGATGCGCTCGGGCGCCGCGTCGTCGAGAACGTGCCCCGGCTCGACGGCCCGAGGTGGCGCAAGGCGCACGGCGACGCCGGCAAGGGCTGGGAGACGTACGGCCCGAGCTACCGGCGCCTACCGACGAGCGAGATCAGCCTCAACTGCTCGGGTCGAGACGCGCTGTGCTGGGAGGTCCTCAACGACGAGTGGGGTGCGTCAAGCCGTCTCTCTGTCCCTCAGCCTGTCCGCCTCCTCGCGAACAGCTCACTGACTCGTAGATCTGGTCGTCGTCTCGCAGTCTCGCAGCCGTCGTGGGCGTCGGACGAGGGCTTCGTCGCGCAGCGCAAGAATCCGTACGAGGAGGCGCTGCACCGCTCCGAGGAGGAGCGCCACGAGTACGACTACTACATCGAGGCCAACCTCCGCACCATCGCCCTCCTCGAGCCGATCGCGACCCGCATCGCCCTCATGGAGCGCTCGGAGCGCGAGACGTTCCGCCTCAAGGCCGGCCTCGGCAACCAGAGCAAGAGCATCTACCAGCGCGTCCTCAAGAAGGTCTACGGCAAGGAGCAGGGCCTCGAGGTCATCCAGGCGCTGCACGAGAACCCGTGTGTCGCCGTCCCGATCGTGCTCGCCCGCCTCAAGCAGAAGGACGAGGAGTGGAAGAGGGCCCTGCGCGAGTGGAACCGGACCTGGCGCGAGTCGGTGCGTCTCTCTCTTCTCCTCCACCTCTCTCCCCGTGCACGACGAGCTCTCGGCTGTGTGTGCGCGCCTCGACTGACGCCGTCCTCGACTCGCATCTCGTTCGTCCTCGTCCCGCTCGCAGGACGCCAAGAACTTCCTCAAGGCGCTCGACCACCAGGCCATCGCGATCAAGGCCAACGACAAGCGCTTCCTCAACACCAAGGCGCTCGTGTCCGAGATCGAGTCGCTCAAGCGCGAGCAGAACCAGCGCGAGTACGGCTCGCCTTCCCACCCCAAGCCGCCCAACCACCAGCTCGCCTTCCGCGTAGACGACCGCGCCGCCTTCTTCGACGCCGCCAAGCTCATCCTCTCGTACATGGACCGCGCCTACACCGTCTCGTTCGCCGACAAGCCCAAGGTCGACGCCTTCCTCCACGAATTCCTCGCCCTCGCGTTCGCCATCCCGCCCGCCGAGTTCGCGACCGAGTGCAACGTCATCGCCGACGACGACGACACGGCCTCGAACGCCGATGCCGCGAGCGACGCCGGCACGACCGCCAACGGCGCAGGAGGAGCGGCGGCGGCCCTCCTCGACGAGGCGATCGAAGCGGCCCTCAACGGCGGCTCGGGCGCGTCGGGCTCGGGCTCTGGGTCCTCGGCGCCGACGCCGGGCGGCAGCAAGAAGGCCAAGAAGGGCGGCGACCTGCGCAAGAAGGCGCTGCGCAAGGCGGGCGACGCCGCTCCCGGACCGCCCGGTCCTGGGCGTGGCCGGAAGCGCACGGCGGCGGGCCCGGTCGCCGTCCCTGCGTCGGTCGGTATGTCGGCGACGGGCTCTGCGTCGGCGCCGAGCTCGAGGGCCGCCTCGCCCGGCACGGTCGACGGCGACAGCGTCATGGCAGACGGCGCCGATGCGCCAAGTCGCGAGGCGTCGCCTGCGAGCGCTGTCGGCGACAGTGCGACGGCGACGTCGGCTTCGGCAGCCGCCGCGGCAGAGCCGGCTGCGGGGCAGGTCGAGGAGGACCAGCTGCCCGAGGTCATCGTGCCAGTCGAGGCCAAGCCGGTCAAGGTCGACCGACGCCGCACGTGGAACGTCTTCTGCAACTCGACGCTCTACTGCATGCTGCGGTTGTTCCAGGTCCGTCCCCCCTCTCTCTCGCCGCTCGAGCTCGTTCGCGAGCAGCGCACTGACCCTCTCCTTGGTCTTCTCGCAGGTCCTCCAGTCGCGCCTGAGCCAGCTGCGCAACTCGGCCGCTGTCCTCGCGCTCCCGCCGCCGATGGAGCCCATCACGCCGGCGCACGTCCCGACGCTGTCCATGTCGCTCTCGTACGCGCCGCCGGGCAGCACCGCCTCAGGCTGGACCGACTCGCCCGACTACTACTACCATCGCGCGCTCGGCATCTGCGAGAAGATGTTCGACGGCGACATCGACCAGTCGGCGTTCGAGGACGGCATCCGGCGCATCATGGCGACGCAGGGCTACGTCCTGTTCACGATCGACAAGACGCTGACGAGCATCCTCAAGCTCGTGCGTCCCTCTTCCTCTCGCTCGCCTCGCCCTCTCTCTTCGAGCTGCTGTTTCTGACGCTGTCCTCCTTCGTCTCGTGCAGTCGCTCACGGCCATCTCGGACAGCAAGACCAAGGAGCTCTTCAACCTCCTGCGCGACGACCGCGCGCACCCGGATCGCGCGACCGCGTCGCAGCAGATCGCCTACCGCACCAAGGCCGAGGCGACGCTCGCCGGCGACGAGAACCTGTACCGCGTCGAGTGGGCGCCGAGCGCGAGCGCCGCCGACTCGCCCGACGGCCTCTCGCCGGTCCAGGGTCGGCTCGCGTTCCAGCTCATGGGCAAAGACGTCGTCGGGCCTGAGGACCTGCCCGCCGCCGAGCGCGCGTGGGCCACCTACGTCGCCAACTACGTCAAGCTCGACCGCACCCCGGGCCTCGCCATCGAGCCCAAGATCCCCTACCTCCCGCGCAACCTCCGCCAGCTCGGCATCCCTCCGCCCTCGCGCGACACGGCCGCTGCCGTCCGCCCTGCGCTTCCCAAGGGCGTCCTCGTTTCGTCGGCCCTCCAGACCAAGATCTGCCTGCGCAGCTACAAGCTCTTCTTCTGCGCCGAGACCGAGGACCTCGTCTTCCGCCGGCGCCGCGCCTCGCAGCAGCCGCAGCGCGAGGTGAGTGCCGATGAGCGCAAGAAGAAGGCGCAGCGCCTGCAGCGGTGGATGGACCAGCGCGCCGACGAGCTCGTCAAGCGGGCCGAGGCGCACACGCCTGCCGCCAGCGTCGCCGAGGACAAGAAGGTCGATGCGGCGCCGACGCCGGCAGCGGCAGCGGCAGCGGCGAGCAAGGGCGAGGAGAAGCAGGACGTCGAGGGTGAGAAGGGGGGGCCGGCTGCGCCTGCGCCCGACGCCCCCGTCGAGGAGAAGAAGGCCGAGGAGGATGGGGACGTCGAGATGGGGGCCTGAGCGCGGGGAGAGCTGGCGAGGCTGTGTCGATGTGCCATGCTGTAAGATAGTCACATCCTGCCTCGTACGCCGTTCCGAGAAGCAGAGACGCCTCAGAGCGAGAAAGCCGAGAGAGGGAAAATGAGGTCGACCTCGTGCGCGAACAGGAGGACGAGGAGGAGGAGCGAGTTTGCGCAGGCAGTACAGCACCGCCCCAAGCCGAGAACACATTGAGGGACGCAGTACAGTGTGTAGAGCGAGGTGCGGCGACCGAGAAGCTCAGCGAGCGCGCAGGACGACGTCAAAGGCGCGTCGAGCGGGAGGAGGTCCGTGAGCAGGGAGGGAGGAGAGCCGTACGAAGTCGACAGGGAGCGCAGTCGAGGCGCCGCCAGTCGAGCGAATAGAGCTCGCATAAGTAGCTAGGGTCAGAGCCAGGGAGCGAGAAAGCCGAGAAGGAGCAAGTTGAGAAGGCGAAAGTGCCGTCGAGGAGGAGCTCGCTTTTAAAGGCGCTCTGGCCGCTCCCCACCCGCTTTAAAGCCGGGTTGGCCTACCTCTCGAGCATCGCCTCGACGAGCGCTCACTTTGAGTCACCTGGACCCCACCATTAGAGAGGGAAAATGAGGTCGACCTCGTGCCCGACGAGGAGGAGCTCGCTTTTAAAGGCGCTCTGGCCGCTCCAGTTTCGCTTTAAAGCCGGGTTGGGCTACCTCTCGAGCCTCAGCGAGACGCAAGCTCTCTTTGAGTCACCTGGACCCCACCATTAGAGAGGGAAAATGAGGTCGACCTCGTGCCCGACGAGGAGGAGCTCGCTTTTAAAGGCGCTCTGGCCGCTCCAGTTTCGCTTTAAAGCCGGGTTGGGCTACCTCTCGAGCCTCAGCGAGACGCAAGCTCTCTTTGAGTCACCTGGACCCCACCATTAGAGAGGGAAAATGAGGTCGACCTCGTGCGCGAACAGGAGGACGAGGAGGAGGAGCGAGTTTGCGCAGGCAGTACAGCACCGCCCCGAGCCGAGAACACATTGAGGGACGCAGTACAGTGTGTAGAGCGAGGTGCGGCGACCGAGAAGCTCAGCGAGCGCGCAGGACGACGTCAAAGGCGCGTCGAGCGGGAGGAGGTCCGTGAGCAGGGAGGGAGGAGAGCCGTACGAAGTCGACAGGGAGCGCAGTCGAGGCGCCGCCAGTCGAGCGAATAGAGCTCGCATAAGTAGCTAGGGTCAGAGCCAGGGAGCGAGAAAGCCGAGAAGGAGCAAGTTGAGAAGGCGAAAGTGCCGTCGAGGAGGAGCTCGCTTTTAAAGGCGCTCTGGCCGCTCCCCAACCGCTTTAAAGCCGGGTTGGCCTACCTCTCGAGCATCGCCTCGACGAGCGCTCACTTTGAGTCACCTGGACCCCACCATTAGAGAGGGAAAATGAGGTCGACCTCGTGCGCGAACAGGAGGACGAGGAGGAGGAGCGAGTTTGCGCAGGCAGTACAGCACCGCCCCAAGCCGAGAACACATTGAGGGACGCAGTACAGTGTGTAGAGCGAGGTGCGGCGACCGAGAAGCTCAGCGAGCGCGCAGGACGACGTCAAAGGCGCGTCGAGCGGGAGGAGGTCCGTGAGCAGGGAGGGAGGAGAGCCGTACGAAGTCGACAGGGAGCGCAGTCGAGGCGCCGCCAGTCGAGCGAATAGAGCTCGCATAAGTAGCTAGGGTCAGAGCCAGGGAGCGAGAAAGCCGAGAAGGAGCAAGTTGAGAAGGCGAAAGTGCCGTCGAGGAGGAGCTCGCTTTTAAAGGCGCTCTGGCCGCTCCCCAACCGCTTTAAAGCCGGGTTGGCCTACCTCTCGAGCATCGCCTCGACGAGCGCTCACTTTGAGTCACCTGGACCCCACCATTAGAGAGGGAAAATGAGGTCGACCTCGTGCGCGAACAGGAGGACGAGGAGGAGGAGCGAGTTTGCGCAGGCAGTACAGCACCGCCCCGAGCCGAGAACACATTGAGGGACGCAGTACAGTGTGTAGAGCGAGGTGCGGCGACCGAGAAGCTCAGCGAGCGCGCAGGACGACGTCAAAGGCGCGTCGAGCGGGAGGAGGTCCGTGAGCAGGGAGGGAGGAGAGCCGTACGAAGTCGACAGGGAGCGCAGTCGAGGCGCCGCCAGTCGAGCGAATAGAGCTCGCATAAGTAGCTAGGGTCAGAGCCAGGGAGCGAGAAAGCCGAGAAGGAGCAAGTTGAGAAGGCGAAAGTGCCGTCGAGGAGGAGCTCGCTTTTAAAGGCGCTCTGGCCGCTCCCCAACCGCTTTAAAGCCGGGTTGGCCTACCTCTCGAGCATCGCCTCGACGAGCGCTCACTTTGAGTCACCTGGACCCCACCATTAGAGAGGGAAAATGAGGTCGACCTCGTGCGCGAACAGGAGGACGAGGAGGAGGAGCGAGTTTGCGCAGGCAGTACAGCACCGCCCCGAGCCGAGAACACATTGAGGGACGCAGTACAGTGTGTAGAGCGAGGTGCGGCGACCGAGAAGCTCAGCGAGCGCGCAGGACGACGTCAAAGGCGCGTCGAGCGGGAGGAGGTCCGTGAGCAGGGAGGGAGGAGAGCCGTACGAAGTCGACAGGGAGCGCAGTCGAGGCGCCGCCAGTCGAGCGAATAGAGCTCGCATAAGTAGCTAGGGTCAGAGCCAGGGAGCGAGAAAGCCGAGAAGGAGCAAGTTGAGAAGGCGAAAGTGCCGTCGAGGAGGAGCTCGCTTTTAAAGGCGCTCTGGCCGCTCCCCAACCGCTTTAAAGCCGGGTTGGCCTACCTCTCGAGCATCGCCTCGACGAGCGCTCACTTTGAGTCACCTGGACCCCACCATTAGAGAGGGAAAATGAGGTCGACCTCGTGCCCGACGAGGAGGAGCTCGCTTTTAAAGGCGCTCTGGCCGCTCCAGTTTCGCTTTAAAGCCGGGTTGGGCTACCTCTCGAGCCTCAGCGAGACGCAAGCTCTCTTTGAGTCACCTGGACCCCACCATTAGAGAGGGAAAATGAGGTCGACCTCGTGCGCGAACAGGAGGACGAGGAGGAGGAGCGAGTTTGCGCAGGCAGTACAGCACCGCCCCAAGCCGAGAACACATTGAGGGACGCAGTACAGTGTGTAGAGCGAGGTGCGGCGACCGAGAAGCTCAGCGAGCGCGCAGGACGACGTCAAAGGCGCGTCGAGCGGGAGGAGGTCCGTGAGCAGGGAGGGAGGAGAGCCGTACGAAGTCGACAGGCAGCGCAGTCGAGGCGCCGCCAGTGGAGCGAGTAGACCTCGTAGAGGTAGGCAGGGCTGCCACCTGTAGCAGAAGAGCCAGAGGAGGAAGGCCATAGCGAGCGCGAGAGAACGCGGCGAGAGGGGGAGGGAGAAAGATGAAATGCGCGAGACCAGCTACAACAACGAAGGGCAAGGACGATGAGAGGGAGAGGTACAACATGCGGAGAGAGAGAAACTCGCACAGGGGAGAGAAGGAGGGACGAAGGAGGAACAGGGTCACCGTCGCGCACTTTGCCACCCAGCGATGCCGAGCCCGCGCTCCCTCGGCCGCGCCCCGTCTGCAGGTACTACCCTACTCGTCGGCCTCGCCGGCGTCGACCGCCCCGACGACTCGGGCGTCACCTCGTCCTCGTCGTCGTCCGCCTCATCGTCGTCACGGTACCCGCCCTGCAGCCGATCCTCCATCTCGACCGTCGACAGGACCCTGCCCGTCTCGCCCTTACTCGGCTCGTACTCGATAGCGCGCCTGCCGCGCGCGATGAGGCTCTCGACCGTCGCGGCGAGGGCCGAGAAGGTCGCGTCGCCCTCGAGCAGCTCCTGCCACGTCGGCTCGGGCTCGTCGTCGACGCCTGCTCCTCCACCCGACCCTGCGACACCCTCGACGTCGTCGGTGTCCGACTCGTCAAAGTCAGACCCGCCGCCGCCGCCGAGATCGTTCTCGTCGAGGCGCGACACGTGCGCTCGCAGCGCGGCGAGTCCGGCGCCGCCGACCGACTCGCGCATGCGGCGACGCAGCTCGCGGATCTCGGACGTGTGCTTGACCTTGAGGCGCTCGAGCGTCGTGTTGATGGCGAGGAGGGACGTGTTGCGGATCTCGAGATCGGCAATCTGCGAACGAGCTCCAGGGTCAGCTCTGCGACTTCTCGCGAGGCACAGAGGAAGCTGCTCACCTTGCGCGCCACTCGAGCTTCCTTCTCGGCCTCATCCACCTCGTGATGCCGCCCGTCGACGCTCGACCCGGACGCGGCCGGCCCCTCGCTCCCGCTCGACGCTCGTCCCGCACTCGTCGTCGTCTGCGCCGGGCCCGGCAGCTGCGCATCGGCGCCAAGCTCGAGCTCGGCGAGCTGGACGACGGCCGACCAGTCGACGCCGGCGAGCGCAGCGCCCGGACCGTGCTGCACCGGCGAGCCGACGACGGGCGAGCGCGGTCGGGCCGTCGCCCACGACAGGGCGGGCTCGAACGGCGAGGCGCGCTCACGCTCGTCGGGGGAGAAGGCCGACGACAGGGACGACGTCGACGTGCTCGAGTATGAGCGGGCGTGCAGCCGACGGGCATTGGCGGGATTCGAGGCGGTCGAAGGCGGACGAGAGGTCCGAGCGGCGGTCGATGAGGTCGAGACGGCGGGGCTCGCTCGCACGGTGCGAGCCGAGGAGAACGACGACATAGTTGGCGAGCGCACGGCGGCGGATGTTGTCGTCGCGTGCGGGGGAAAGGCCTGGAGCGAGGGGGAGCGGAGAGGAGGAGGGGATTGAGGAAAGGGCGTCAAGGCGGGTGACGCCAGAGGAGGCCCTCGCCGCTCGTCGCCCGCGACGGACACCGGCGGTAGGAGCCCAGCATCGACCGAAGACGATGTCGAGGCCGTGCTCGTCCCGCTCAGACGCCGCACGTACGGCGCGCCCTTGCGCCCGACCGAGCCGTCGTAGTAGGCGTGCGGCACGGGCGACAGGCTCGCGAGGCTCGACGCGTGGTCGAATGCATGAGGACCGAGGTTGGGCGAGGCGAGAGGGGAAGAGGCGGCGCTGCTGGGCGAGGTCGAGAGGGCGGGGACCGTGGCGCTCGACTCGACGCTCGACGTCGTGCTCGTGCTCGCGCCGAGCGTGGACGAAGGTCGAGCTCGAGGCGAAGGTAGGCGTCGCACCGAGACGGAGGAAGGGAGGTAGCTGATGGGCGTGGCCGTGTTGGAGGAGGACGAGGATGGTGACGTCGAGGGGAACGGGTCGCTCTGGCCGCGCAGGAGCTTGGCGTCGGGCGTGAGGTCGCTCTTGACGACTCTGGCCGTCGTCCCGACCCTCGCAACGACCGGCCTCGCAGTCGCCGCGTCGGGCGAGCGCGCTCGCACGGGCGACGGAGCGCGACCTGCGACGGCCGTCGGGGTGCGAGGGCTCAGGGTCGCCCGCACGCCGCCCTGCGCGCTCGCGAGCGGCGTACCTGCGCCTCCTGAGCGCGCAAAGGGCGAGCTCGAGGTGCTCGGGGTGCTGGGCGCGCTCGAGAAGGCCCCGCCTCGTGACTGTTGAGCCGAGGAGGTGGCGGGCGGAAGTTGGACCCGGGCGCGGATGGGCTGCGATGGCGTCCAGGTGGATGGCGCGTACGACTGAGGGGACGAGCTGCCGAGGTCGACCCTGGCGCGGATCGGGCGAGACGAGGCGAACGAGGCGGATGCGGTGGGCGAGGACGACGAGGGGCCGTGGGATGAGCCGAGCACCTTGCGCCGAGCTTCTGGAGGGCGTGACACTGCGAGAGGACGAGTCAGCTTGGCTCTGTACACCACAGCAGGGGCCCGACTCGCTGTTGTCGCTGAACGTGGCTCGAGGGTTGAACGAGATGAGGTCGGGCGGGGACCGCGCCGCGCTCGCTCAATGCGGGTGCGCTCGGTGCTGCTGGTGGCGTGCTCGAGCGGTGTAGAGTGTGCTGGCAGTGCTGTACAGTCGGCGGCAGCAGTGTGTGAAGAGGCGGGGCGTGACGACGGCGGACGAGGCGGCCGGCCTCGCAGCTCGCTCGCCGCGAATACAAAAAGTCAACGTTTGCTCGCTTGGTCTTTCGCTAATCAGGCTCGACCTCGCGCCTCGCTCTCTCCTTCTCCTCTGCCTCGAGCGGTACAGGCACAGCGATGCATGCAATGCAAGTCTTGATACGGTCGTCACTCTCCTCGACCCGCACGAGCCGCTCAGTCGGCCGTCTCCTCGGCCTGGAGCTCTGCGTACGCCTGCTGCGCGATGACGGCGTCTCCTCCCTCGGACGCCTTGGCCGCAACATCGGCGAGGATGCTCTGCTGCTCGGTCGAGAGGCCCGTGAGCGACGCCTGGTACAGCGTCGGGTTGGCGTTCTGCAGGCCTGTGCGCAGCGGTCGAGTGCGTCAGCGGGTCCGCGCAGCGACACAGGTGTGGGCGTAGAGCGAGAGGAGAAGCAGTGCGCACCTGCGAGGAGGCCCGAGAAGCGCTGGTACGAGTCGAACTGGTCGAGCGGCGACGCCCACAAGATCTCGTCGCTCCATGCCGAGTCGCCGTCGCCGAAAGCGCCGGATCGTGCGAGGCGGTTGGCCTGCGAGCGCTCGAAAGAGAGTCAGCATCTTGCTCGACCTAACGAGAGCGAAGGGGACGCACCTCGGACTGGGCGAGCTGGTCCATGAAGTCGGTCGTCCGGTCGCGCACGTCCGCCTCGTCGACTGCGCGCAGGCTCGGCCGATCAGCTCGTGGCACGCTCGTCGACGTCGAGGGAGAGAGGACGCACAGTCGCCCTCGTCGTCACCCAGGTCCAGGTCGTCCTCGTCCGACATGCCGTCGTCG
This sequence comes from Rhodotorula babjevae, assembly GCA_920104245.2. Lineage (NCBI taxonomy): Eukaryota > Fungi > Basidiomycota > Microbotryomycetes > Sporidiobolales > Sporidiobolaceae > Rhodotorula > Rhodotorula babjevae. Next base: position 1,061,915 of record CAKKSZ020000015.1, read on the forward strand.
CTCTCGTCCTCCTCCTCGAGGTCGCGGTTGGCCTCGGCGACCTTGCGCTCGCCGAGCGCTCGCGGGTACGTCTTGAACACCTCGAGCGCGCCTTGGACGAGCTGCGCGACGTTGCCGACGAGCGGGCTCGCCGCGCCGACGCCGTTGAGCCAGTCGAACAGGGCGCAGATGGCCCACAGCGTCATCTTCTTGTCGTGAACGCGCGTGTACTTGTTCAGGTTCTTGAACCACTGGGCGAAGAACTGCTGCGTCCAGTCGTGGCGGTCGAGGATGGCGATGGCCTGCTGCGGGTTGTACGAGACGGCGAGGATGACGAGCTCGAGCGAGTGGAGGAAGAGCGACTTGGTGACGACAAAGTCGTCGTCGTCGTTCTTCGACAGGACGAACGTCATGGCGCGCTCGACGACGGGCGGAATGGCCTGCGACGAGGAGAGAGGGAGGGTCAAAAGGGGGCGAGCGGGAGAGACGGCGACGTCGACGCACCTCGTCGACCTGGCCGTGGAGGCGGAGCAGGAGCGTCTCGGCGAGCTTGCAGGCGACGACGCGGTCCTCGGCGCCGAGAGCCCGGTTCGTCATGGCCATGTCGAACAGCTCGAGCACGAACCGCCGGTGGTCGGTCGAGGTCGAGAGGAAGTCGGCGCCAAAGTTGATGCAGTTGTCGAGGAAGCCCATCGTGTCGCTCAGGTAGTCGACGGCCTCCTGCATGAGGACACGGTACGTCGCCTCGAAGCAGGTCCACATGACGGGCGAGATGCTCTGCTGGAAGAACGTGAGCGAGTCGAGGAGCTCGAACGTCTCGTCGAACAGCTCTGCGAGCGAGTGCAGACGTCAGTCGCTGCAGAGAAGGGCGGCGGGGAGGCGGAGCTGGACGCACCGACGACCGAGTTGCGGATCGTCGCCTCGAGCAGCGGCGCGACGGCCTTCTCGATCTCGGCGACGAGCTCCTTCTTCTCGCGCACCGACGACACGAGCTGCTCGATCGTCTTGAGGACGTTCATCATGCTCATCGTGCGCTCGTCCTCGTACATCTCGCCGCCGGTCGGGTCCTTCTCGCGCGCCTCGAGGTGCTCGTGCAGCTGACGGCCGTACGACTCGACCTGCGCACGCGCACAGCATCGTCAGCTCCATCCTCGTGCACGCGGCGACGAGAGAGAGAGAGATGTGGACGCACGAGAGACTGCGAGAGCTCGACGGCGAACGGCACGACCTCCTCGGCAAACTCGCTGACCATGGTGCGCGTCGTGTTGGTGAGGGCGTCGAGGTCGACCTCGGACTGCAGCTTGAGGAGCTCTGCGCAAAGTTGAAGAGGCACTCGAGCCGTCAGTCGAGCGCTCGACGAGGACGAGGCGGTGAGAGGTCTTGACGCACCCTGGAGGATGCGGCCGAGGTTGGGCAGCATGCGCTCGCGGACCTTCTCGTACCGGACGAGCTCGGGAAGGGCGATGGCGGCCTGGATGCGCACGGGCAGCTCCGAGTCGGTGATGCAGCTCATGAGGCAGTTGAGCGTGTTCTCGAGGGCCTGTGTGCGCACGGACCGCCCGGGGTCAGCGTCGCCGTCAGGAGCGCACGCAGAGGACGGATGGGGCGCACCTCCTGCGACTGCCAGGTCATGTCGACGCTCTCAAACTTCTCGACGACGTCGCACGCGCGGTACCGCAAGTGGCCGTGCGGCGACTTGAACTCGGGGACGACCTGCGAGATGAAGAACGCCTCGAGCATGGGCGCGAGCTTTTTCTGCGGGTGTGTCGACACGCGTCAGCGCACAGTGAGGAGGAGAGGCTGAGGAGAGCGCAGACTGAGGAAGGAGGGATGACGCACGCTCTTGACGGCCGTGGTGGCGAGGGCGCCGAGCATGCGCAGCGCGCCGTCCTTCTGACGAGGCGTGATGGTGGCCGGGTACCTGCGCGCAGGAGAGATGGTCAGCACGAGCCCGCAGACGTCGCTAGGAGGTGAGCGAGGACGCACTTGTCGACGACCGACTGGATGAACTGGAGAAGAGGAAGGAGGGTCGTCTTGGCGCGGGTCTCGACGAGCGCCGACAGGAAGCTGAGAGCCGAGCTAGTTGGCGAGGCGTACGAGTCGACGATGAAGTCTGCGCGGCGAGTCGGGTCAGCTCTGGCTCGTGATCGAGGTCGACCACGACGAGGGGAGAGGGCAGGACGCACCGCCGAACGACTGGCGCGCAAACTCGGTCGGGTCGTCGGTGAAGAGCTCGAGCTCCTCCTCGGAGAGGCAGACGAGCGGGAAGATGAAGTGCTCGACGAGCGTCGAGACGTGAGGCTTGAGGAGCGTGAACATGGCCTTGGGGTTGATGCTGCACGAGAGCAGGGCACGAGTCAGTCGGCGGCTCGAGACGCACGTCACGACGACGGGGAGAGAGGAGAGACGAGACGCACCACTCCTCGAAGAAGCACAAGAGGTAGAACTTGCCCTTCTTCGGGAACCACTCGCCGTGGGCGACCATGCGCTCGACGGCGCCGAGGTACGCCTTGAGGATCTCGGGCGCGAATTGACCGATGAAGCGGTTGGCGAACTCGCCGTACTGCTCGACCTGGTTCTTGGGCAGCTGGGTCGGGTTGCCGTAGCGCGTGAAGAGGCGGTTCAGGGCGAAGCAGGCCCACTTCTTGCTGCGGGCCCACGGGTGCCGCTCGCGGTCGTCGGCGTCTTGCGGGAGGAGCGCGAGGGGGATCGAGTGCGAGACGACGCCGAGGAGGAGGGTGCCCCAGGGGATGAGCGAGTCGGGCGCCTGGTGGGCCGGGGTGAGGGTGTGGATGACGCTGTTCTTGTACGCCTTGAGGACGAGGCGGAGGAGGGTGCCCTGGGTCGTGAGGGACGCAGCGTCGGTCGGGGTCGAGGCGAGGACCTTTTGGCCGATCGGGAGGAGGAGGGGAAGGAGGTGCGTCGTGAGCTGGACGAGGGTCGTGCCGTTCTCGTCCTTGGCGGCGTACCGCAGCGAGTTGAAGACCTCGATCGACGCCCGCAAGCCCGCCTCGACCTGGCCCTCGTCGCCAGCGAGCATGACCTTGACCTCGTCGACGAGCGTCGGCCAGTGCTCGGGAAAGTCGCACTCGATGACCCGGCTCAACGCCTCGCCGACCTGCTCCTTGACCTTGGAGCCCTCCGGGTCGGCGGCGAGGGCGGCATAGAGCGGGAGGAGGTTGCTCTTGACGCTCTGGCGGTCTGCTGGCGGGATCTTGACGAAGGTCGACGCCTTTTGGGCGGCGGCGACGGTGGCCGGGCTCGCATAGACGCTCGGCTCGAGGGGTTGGCGCCAGCTCGACTTGATGCGGTTCTTAAAGTAGATGGCGGTCGCGAGGCGGACGACGGGCGACGACGAGGACGAGGGCGAGACGAGTTGGAGGAGGGTCGGGAGGAGGCCCTCGACAGGCTCGAGCTGCGGGGTCGGCGGGTGCGAGAGTCAGCGAGGGCGCGCAGAGGAGGTGCCGGGTGGCCGCACCTGCTTCAGCTCGAGCTCTGCTGCGATGCGGACGTTGGGATCTGCGAGCGCAAGTGGGGAGAGATGAGGGCGAGGAGAGGTGAGCGACGGCAGCTCGCGGGGACGAGTCGGACGGGCGCACCGGACTCGAAAGAGGCATTGAAGACCTGGTACAGCCGAGCTGCGTCCATGGCTGTGATGCGACGAGCTGGAGCTGGTTCGAGCTCGCCGCGGCGGCCGCTCCGCGTCGAGGCGGTGAAGGCGCGCTCTCGCCGCCGTCTGGCTTGCTTGTCGGGGGCTGGGGGCGTGTATGAAGTACTCAGCCACAAGCCAGGCCCACCCGCTTCTTCCCCTGAGCGAGAGAGGGCCGTGTTGGATGCGCTTCTCCTCGTCCTCATCTCCGCCCTCGGAACTCCCCCACTCTCCGCCTCGCTGCGCTCCTCGCACGCGCCGACACGAGCTGTCCACGACTCGGCAACTTGACCTCGAGCCGTCCACGCCCGCCAAAGTAGCTGCGCCCGCCGCCCTCGAGCCGAGGACCGACCTCGCCCTCCCCGCACTCCCCACGCCGCCCTCGACAAGCCTCTGCGACGACCGACGCCCCACCAAGCAGCTCGCACAGCCTCTGCGTCGCCCTGTCAAAGTGAGCTGCCGTCCCGCCTGGCCACCCTCGACGAGCACGAGTCGCAGTCCACGGCACCTCCGTGTCGGCCGTCTCTCGCAGCGAGCCCAGCTCCTCTCCGCCGCTCCTGGACGCACCAACCCTCGAGGAACAAGTTGCTGAATCTCGCGTACACCTGCAGCATGGCCTCCTACCCGCCTGTCGCTCCTGCGCCCATCGCCCCGCGACCAACCTCGACCACCACGCCCGGGCCCAGCGCACCCGCATCCAGCACGTCTGGCCCGACGCCTCCAGCTCCTCACGGCCCGCCGCCGCCAAAGCGCAAGCGCCGCTCCAAGGTCGACTCGGCGTGCCGCTTCTGCCGCCGCAGCCACATGCAGTGCTCGGGCGAGCGACCCTGCGCCCGCTGCATCAAGCGCGAGATCGCGCACCTGTGCACCGACGAGCCCATCGCGGGCCTCGACCCGGCCCAGGCGCAGGCGCAGGCGCAGGCGTCGTCGAGCCAGGGCGCGCAGCAGACGTCGCCCGGGGCGCCCGCACCTCCAGCTCTCGCCGTCACGCAGAACGCCGGCGTCGACGTCGACGGCGGCGCAGGGACTGCCGACATGCTCAACACGCTCGGGCTCGACGTCGGCGACTCGCTCGGCGGCGGCGGCGGAGCAGGAGCGGGCGGCGGAGAAGGAGGAGGAGCGAGCAGTGGAGGAGGACACCTCGGCGGCCACAACGCGTTCGCGAGCCTCATGGAGGGCAACTTGTTCGGCCCAGGACCAACGGCGGCCGAGGACATCTACAACGCGGCGACGCAGGCGAGCCAGCCGAGCATCTTCACGCCCGACTTCAACCTCGCGATGGTCCGTCTCTCGCTCCCTTCCTTCGCCTACCCCAAGGCTGACCAACGTCTCTCCCTGCAGCTCGACCTCGCCAACGACGGGCTCGGAGCAGGACTCGGGCTCGACATGACGTCGGGCAGCGACGGCGAGTTCCAGGGTCTCGGCTTGAGGTGCGCACGGTCCCCTTCATCCGCCGGTCGTCGGCCTCGCGAGTCTGCGAGCTGACGCCTCGACGCTGTTGTCCATGCGCAGCGAGTTCCTCCAGTCGCTCAACGACCCGCCGCTGTACACGCCCGACCAGCCGTCGCAGCCGCAGCAGATCGGCGGCCTGCCGATCAACACCGACACGGGCTTGACGGTACCGCCCGAGCATGCTGCAGGGCTCGCAGACCCCAAGGACAAGGGCAAGAGCACGGGCCCGAGCGTGCCCGGCAGCCCGATCAACAAGTGCGTCTCTCTCGCGCTCGTTCCCCTCTCTCCTCGAGCCTGCCCCTCGAGCTCGAGCTCTGCCCGACCTGCCGAGCTGACGCCTCTCGAGTGTGCTCTCCCTCGTGCAGGACCGAGCGCTTCCTCCTCACCGCCGCCGACCAGAAGGACGGCTCCCGCTCGGACCGGCTCGCGCGCGTCATCCACGCCAAGTTCGAGGCAGGCCTCCTACGCCCGTACAACCACGTCGCAGGCTACACGCGGCTCATGAAGTGGATGGCCGACAAGTGCGTCTCCTCGTGCTCGCTCTCGCCCGTCATCGATGCGCATAAAGCTGACCTCGGGGGAGGGATCCGTGCGCAGCATGTCGGCGAGCTCGAGGCAGAGGACGCTGCACACCCTGAGCGAGTTTCGGCCAACGTTCCGCGTGCGTCCTGCTTCCTGATCGTCGAGCTCTGTGGCGCAGGGTTGACCTCGACGTCGTGCGCGCGCAGGCGATCGCCTCGGGCCTGACCGACCTCGACCTCGTCTTCATCGAGGAGGCGTTCGAGCGCCTCCTGCTCGACTACGACCGTGTCTTCTCGTCGATGGGCATCCCGAGCTGTCTGTGGCGCAGGACGGGCGAGATCTACAAGGGCAACAAGGAGTTCGCAGCTCTCGGTGCGTCCTCCTCCCTCTCTCGCCGCTAGAGCCTCCTCGACAGGCCCTCTCGCTGACGCCGCCTCTCTTCCGCGCACAGTCGGCGTCCCGATCGAGCACCTGCAGGGCGGCAAGCTCGCCATCTACGAGCTCATGGCCGAGGAGTCCGCCGTCAACTACTGGGAGAAGTATGGGAACGTGCGCTCGCTCCTCTCCCTCCTCTCTACCCGTCCCTGTCCCTCGCTGACTCTCGTCTCGACCTCGCTCGTGCACAGATCGCGTTCGACAGCGGGCAGAAGGCCGTCCTCACGTCGTGCGTCCTCATCAACCAGTCGATCCTCTCGCGCAAGCGCAGAAAGGCCGGCGCCGACAAGCGCAAGATCGCAGATGAGGCCATGGTCAGCGCGTGCTTCTCCTTCGTGCGTCCCTGTCGTCCTTCCTGTGCCGCTCGTCGTTGTCGTCGTCGTCGACGACCGCTCTCGCTCTCTCGGAGCGCGCTCGAGGCTAACCTGCCCTCGCTCGCGCTGCAGACCATCCGCCGCGACAGCTACGGCATCCCCTCGCTCATCGTCGGCAACTTCATCCGCCTGTAGCGCCGCTGCGCCCGCGTCGCCGTCGTCCTCGCAGGCTTTTGGCCGGCGCGCGCCTCTTTCCCGGTCTCGGAGGGTCATGCCCGCCTCGGGCATTGTTGTACGGCAGTGCGTGTCTCCCTGCAATCTTGTTCTGGCTCTCGTGCTTCGGACGAGCTCGCAGCGAGGAGAGAGAGGGCAGGCGCACGCGATGCGGGCGGCGAGTCGAGGTCAATCTCGCTCCGCCCACCTGGCGGCGCCGAGCTCGCAGATTGCGAGCGAGGCCATTGGCTACGCAGCTGGAGGCTGTCAGGAGTCGTGCAGCTGCCCGAGAGCAAGGTAGAGCTAAGCTTAGGCGAGGAGAAGAGGCTTTCATCGCAGATGCGCCGCCTCCTCCGATCCAGGATCAGCTCTGTGCACCTTTGCGGCGATCCAGGTCCACGCAGCGAGCGCGAGAGTAGGACCTGAGCGAGAGCGACGAGCGAGTCCTCTGTTCCTTGGTCGAGCGAGGTCTGGTCGACGAGGAGGAGGCTCGTGCGCGAGGCGAGTCGTTACAAATCCGGCGCAAGCCGTAGACGAGCGCGCACGCACGTGCCTCCACCTCGGAATTCGCCTCCACCCTCGTCGTCACCGCCGTCGGCTTGCTCGGGTTCGACCCCTCGCGGCGAGCGGTTCTGCGGCGATGGAAGCGGCGCCCCTTGCGCTCGTACTGCGAAGGGCAAGTCCGGAGCCGCTCGCGGTTTTGACATCGCGCCGGCGGATTCGGCAGCAGAGCCACTTGCCTCCGTCTCGATGACGGCAAGACCGTTCGCCCTCGCTCGGCCCCCGTCCTGAGAAGAGGCGGCACTGACGGCAAGGTCATCTCGCCGACGCGTCTCGATCTCGCGAGGCTGCGATGAGAGGCGCGAGTCTCCGACGTCGAGAGCGAGGTCGGGAACTTGTCAAATTGGCGAGTCCGAGCGAGCGAGCGAGCGTCCCTCCTCGTCCTCCCCTCTTCCTTCCCTCGTCCTCTCCCGCTACCACCAGCCTCGAAGCACAGCGTCATGGTCCTCTTCACGTCGCTCGCCGCTGCTGCGGCCCTTGCTGGCTCGTCCACCGCCTCGCCCCTCTTCCGCCGCCAGGGTGGCTCGTCCGGCCTCCCCGCCAACGCGACCATCCCCAACGGCAGCGGCAACAACATCACCTACGAGGTCGTCCCCGGCACCTCCAACGGCACGAGCTTCGTCAACGCGACCGTCGAGTCGGTCCCGCTCGGCGTCAACGCGACCGGCTGGAACGTCACCTACACCAACAGCTCGGAGCCCTACGAGGGCGCGCACCTCATCCTCGGTGAGTACGATGTCACTGCGTGTCGAGGAAGAAGAGAGAGAGGCGGCGAGCGCGCGAGGCGGAGCTGACCCGCGCTCGACCCTCTCGCAGGCAACCCGACCAAGAACGGCACCAACACGACCTTCGCCTGGCCCGGTCAGCCCGCCGGCGGCCTCCTGCAGTACAAGCCGACGTACCAGGTCGAGTCGAACTTTGGTGCGCCGCCTTCCCGCCGTCGTCGGGCTCCTCCTCGTTCTCCTCGAGCTGACTGCCTCCCTCTCTTCCGCTGCCCCGCAGACTTCCAGTCGCTCAACCTCGCTCTCAACCAGGAGCTCATTGAGCTCGACCTCTTCCACTGGGGCTTGGCGCACTTCAGCGTCGAGGACTTCGAGGCCGAGGGCTACACGGCCGACGACCGCTTCCTCATCGAGCACATGGCCGACCAGGAGGTCAGCCACGCCATCGCCATCACCAACGTGCGTGCTCCCTGTCCTATCTTTTGCCGCAATTGGCCTTGGGCTGAGCCTCTCGCGCCGAGAGCTCGCGCTGACTCCATTCGACCCTCGCAGATGCTTGGCGTCGACCGTGCTGCTAAGCAGTGCGAATTTATTTACCCGGACTTCCAGAGCGTAAAGGAGTACATCGCATTCAACAATGCGCTGACGAGGTGGGGCGAGGCAGGGTGCGTCTGTCGTCCCTCGAGCGCCCGCGAGCTCTCTCCGTCACGCTCGGACCCTTCCTGACCTACCTCCCTCTCCCTCTTATGCAGCGTCTACGGCTTCATCGGCCAGCTTGACTCGCGCCCGGCTGCGCAGATCCTGCTCCAGTCGATCACGACCGAGGCTCGCCAGATGATGATCTTCCGCCAGCTCCAGGTGCGCTCCCTCTCCCTCTCCTTCTCCGTCGCCTCTCCCCGCCTCCTTTCGCCGAAGCTGACGACGTCGATCTCTCCCTCAGGGCCTCCCTGCCATGCCTGAGCACTTTGAGACCGGCCTCCCGCAGGCGTACGCTTGGACCCTCCTTTCGCCGGTGAGCCCTCTCGTTCTAGACCTTCTCCTGCCCGCCTCTCGGCTCTAACCCCTCTCGCCTGCACACAGTACCTCAAGAGCTGCCCGACGAACAACCCACGCATCGAGTTCCCCCGCTTCCCGCTCATCAAGTGCGTGCCCGCTCGTCGTCCGCGTTTGAGAAGGTCGACTCAGCTGACCTCTCCCTCGCCCTCCCCGCAGCGTCACCAACCAGCCGTACGCTCTTGACGGTATCCCCGGCATCAGCTCGAACTACACCCTCACCGAGGGCGCCGGCCGCACCGTCAACTTTACGTGGGAGCCGCTGAACAAGACCGTCAGCTACGACGGCCTTTACAAGACGTCGTCGATGGCCGGCGAGCCCAAGTACCTCGCCTTCATCGACCAGCTCAACGTCACGTACGCCGAGATCACGAACCGTGCGTCCGGCGCCTTTTCCTTGTCAACGCCGGTCGCCGAGCTGACCTCGCCCGTCTTCCCCTTCCTCCTCGCTCGCTCCTCTCCTCCCTCCCCTCCCTCACGCCCTACATCTCGTCCTCGCCTCGACGTCCACGCTCTGGCCACGCCACCCTTCTCGCATCACAGTCGGCAACAACTCGGGCTCGGCCGTCGTCCCCAACGGCACCGTCTACGGCAACCAGCCGCAGGTCGTCAACACGGCTTTTATCGCCCTTACCGACGACAATGTCTACCTTACCCCTTACAACTTGTCGCTCATTAACAACCACACGGTCGCCGTCGGCCTCTACCAGGCGTCGTAAGGCGTCGCGCCCACCTCTCGTCGCACGCGCGAGTGAGCCACCTTGCCCGCTTGCGTCCCTCCCTGCCGCTTGCACTTTACCTCTCCTCCTACCTAGTTCTCCCTTCTCCTCACCTGTAGCTAGTCCTCCCCTCGTTCCTACTCGCGCTGCGCTCCCTCGAAGGACGCTCTCTCCCCCTCGCGCGCAATCGAGCCTCGCTTTTCTCGCCTCCCTCCTGCGTCTGGCGCTCGCCATATCCGCACGGGAGCTGGGAGCGTATGAGAGCGGGCACAGGCTCTGCGAAACAGGCTGAGTGAGATGGGAGAGCTAGCGAGGCCGCCCACCTCGTCTTCGCGGCCGTCTCGAGGCCGACCGCACTCGCCTCGCTCAGACGGCTGCGCCGACTCGCCCAGCTGCACACAGAGCTGCAAAGGAGGCCTCCACTGCCTCGTACATCGCCACGCACACCGTCTGCGCTCCTCCCTCGCCGTTCCCCCACCTCGACTTCATCAGGCCCGACGCAATGCCCACCCCAACGCCGTCCGCCTCGCTCCTCAAGGTGCGCGAGCTACTCGGTAGTGACCCGACAGGAGGCCAGTCTGCCACTGGAGGTGCGCTCCCGCTCTCTTGTCCCCACGCCGCTCGAGCTGACGCAGCACCCTCTCCGCTCCTCTCGCGCAGGCTGGGACCAGGCGTGGAAGGCCAACGCGACGCCCTGGGACGCAGGCGACGTCCAGCCAGCGTTCCGCGAGCTCCTCGACGAGCGCTGGGCAGACGTCGGCGTCTCGCTCGACTCGCTCACGGACGGCAAGGCCCTCGTCGCCGGCTGTGGCAGGGTGCGGCCTCTCTCCCGGCGCTGCGCCGCTCTGCGCACCCAAGCTGACTCGTGTAATCCCAGGGCTGCGACGCCGCCTTCATCGCCGCGCACGGCATCGACACGCTCGGTATCGACCTGAGCCCGACCGCCGTCCAGGTCGCGCGCGATCACCTCGCTCAGCAGGCCAACGCACCCAAGAACATCACCTTGTGCGCCGACGTCCTCATCCTCTCCTGCTCGAGCTCGCCGAGCCGTCGCCGAGCCGTTAGCTGACCCACATCTTCCCCTCCTGCAGCGAGGCCGCCGACTTCTTCTCCTTCCCGCTCCCCTCAGACGAGCCCTTCTCGTTCGCGTTCGACTACACGTTCTTCTGCGCCATCCCGCCTTCCCTTCGTGCCAAGTGGGGCCAGCGGTACGGCGAGGTCGTGCGTCCAGGAGGACTGCTCGTCGCGCTCGCGTTCCCGCTCGGTGCGTCGTCCTCCTCGCGCATCGCCATGCTCTCGGCCCCGCACGGGCTCTGGGCTGACGTAGATGTGCCTCCTTGTACGCAGACGGCGACAGGGAAGGCGGGCCGCCCTACTCGGTCTCGGAGGAGGCGTACGACGCCGCTCTCGGCGACTCGTTCGAGTGCGTCTTCTCCTCTCTCTCTCTTACCCTGTCACTACACTCGCCCTGCAGCATGGCCGACTGACATTCCCCTCCTCGCTCGACCGCTCGCAGGAAGATCTACTCTCGGCACCCGGACAAGATGGCCAAGGAGAGGGAGCACGGGAGGGACAAGGTGCTCGTCTATCGGCGCAAGTAGCGAGAGCTCGGTCGTTGCGCATGCGAGGCCTTTCTCTCGAGCTCTGGAACCGAGAGAGACTCTCTGCGGCGAGACTGTTCGGAAGGAGAGAGCGGCTTGCGGGCTCGGCGAGAGAGCCCTCGCCCGTCGACGAGCTGCGTGGGCGCGGCGCTCAGCCTCGCTTGGCATCCTCAGGGCCAGAGATAGACTTGGAGCGTACAAGGAGCTGAAGGGCTCCTCGGGGGCGAGGGCGGGTCTCTCAAGGTCTCTCGCCGGTCGCGAGGCGCTCCTCGAGAAGTGCAGCGCACGAGCCTCCTCGGCCCGTCGTCGCAGCTCCTCAAGGCGCCCAGTCGACGCCTGCTCATGGACGCTCCGAACATGAGCCGGGTATGGTGCACAGCTTGCTCGCTCACGCGCTCGCTCAAGTTGTCGAGCGACGCGCACGGTCCTCGACCCGGTCGTGCTTACGCTCGCTCTGCTCGATCGACCACTGGTCGAGCTCCTCGCCAGGGCAGCCCTCGCGGTACTCTCAAGGGGAGCTCTCGCTCGAGAAGCTCGACTGTCGATGCGCGCACGAGCTGAGAGAAGCGGACAAAGTTGCAGGTGGGCGCTGCGACAAGCGGCCGACGAAGACTGAGAGAGTGGGACAAGCGGGGTACAGATTCGAGGGTACGATGGTATCGGTACGACGGAAAGCGGGAGGAGAGGTCGAGAGAGGCAGGATAGGGCGACCGAACGAGGGAGAGGACGAGGATGAGGACGTCTAAGAGCCGCGGTAGGTCGTGTACGAGAAGGGCGACAGGAGGCACGGGATGCTGCGAGGGCGCCAGAGAGTCAGTCTCGATGCGAGGAGAGGACGAGAGGGACGCGAAGGAGACGCACTGGTAGTGGTCGTCCGGCGTCTGGACCTCGAACGGGATCTGCGCGAGCAGGGCGTACGTGAGCTCGAGCTCCTCGACGGCGAGAGAGAGAGAGAGAAAGCCTGGAGGACGCACCTCGATGAAGGGGTAGAAGGAGAGGACGCCCTTGTTCTTCCACCACTCGTTCGTGAAGAACGTGATCTTGAAGATGCCCACCTCGAGGCGGGTCGAGGGAGGCAGGAGGGTGCTGCAGCGGCCGTCCTTGTCCGTGATGCTGCAGACGAGTCGTCGAGATGTCACGTGGGCGTGTGCAGGCGGGAACGTGGCAGGGCGACAGAGAGAGGCGAGCGAGGAGGGCAAGGAGGGAGAGGGAGAGTCAGCGCCGACGCTCGCTCGCGAACGTGTCCCTCGCTCCTGACGACAGCGCCACCTCCTTTGAGCATCATGCGCAGGTCGCTGAAGGAAGAAGGACGCACCCCTGGGCCTGGAGGACGAAGCCGGTCGTGTTGAGCCTATCGAGGCGGATCCGCATGTCGGGCGCAGGCTTGCCCGAGGTCGAGTCGAGCACTGCGAGCGCGCGTGCATGACCATCGTGGCGCAGGGCGAGGTAGGGCAAGTCGGCGGCGGTAGGTGGGGCGAGGTGGGCGAGGGAGAGGCGAGCGGGTGAAGCGCGGGGTCAGCTCGAGGTCCTTGACGAGATCTCGGCGAGGAAGGCAGGACGGACCGTGGCAGGTGATGGGCGAGCGTGCTGGAGGTGCAGAAACCATCTTGCCTCTGTAGGGTGCGGCGAGAGGGCGTGAGCAGGAGATCAGAGCGCGAGGAGGAGGGAGGTGCTGCTCGTCCGCCTCGCCCGCGCGCATACATTGACCCCTCGGGCCGACGAGCGGGATCCGACGGAAGAGAGAGGAGGAGCAGGGGAGGACGCACCTGCCGACGCTCGGGCTGCCGACCATGTCGCCGTCGTGCGTGCGCTTGACCTTCTTGGTGACCGAAGCGCCGCCAGTCGCCTGCATCTGGTCGGCCTGCTCCTTCTTGACGGCGAGGCGCTGCTCCTTCTGCTCCTGGAAGCGCGCGAGGTCGTCCTTGCGCTCCTGCGGGATCATGTCGCACGCGACGACGTGGGCGCGCATGCGGAACGCCTTGGGGTGCTCCGTCTTCCACGAGCAGTAGCAGCACGACGCGACGTCGCGGTCACCTGCGAGGTCGAGGGGAGCGGCGAGGGCATCGTCAGCTAGTGCTCGATGTAGTGGCCGAGGCGGACAGGCGAGCGGGGCGCAGGTTGGAGGAGAGTTGGCGAGGTTGAATCACGCACCGTCGAAGAGCTCCCACACCTTGTCGCGCGGCCGCCCGCCCTGCGAGCGCGGCTCAGGGTCAGCAGCAGCGCGAGACAGAGAGAAGGAAGCTGAGGCGCACCTTGCGCTTGTTGTTGCCAGGCGTGTCGAGGATGCCCGAGTCGTCGTCGTCAGGCGAGCCGGGCCCGACGCCTCCTCCACCGGGGCCGGCGAGCGGGTCGGGGAGGCCGTGGTCCTGGAGGCCAGACGGCCCAGCCTGCGGTCCGAGGTGGTTGCCCTGGTCGACACGGATCTCCTGCTGCTGTGGCTGCTGCTGGCCGTATGGCGAGGGGTTGCCCTGGGCCGAGTAGCCAACGGGGATGCCGCCCGGCTGCTGCTGCTGTTGCTGCTGCTGCTGCTGCTGGCCCTGCTGCTGCTGCTGGTAGTACGGCTGGAAGATGTTCTGCCCGTTCATCGTCGTCGTCGGGGCGAGCGAGCGGAGAGGTGGGGAGAGGGGAGAAACGACCAAAGGGCGCGCGAGGGGCGAAGACGGAGCAAACCTCGCGGCGGCGGCGCACAACTCCCCTTCCTGCCCCGCTCGAAAGCTCGTCCGCTCGGAAGCTCACGCTCCTCCCGCGCGCAAACCTCGCTTGCTCCTCCTTCCGCTCGTTCCTGCCTCGCTCCTTCCCCCGACCTGCAGCTTGCGCACTCCGAGACTTTGACCGACGCCTCCTTTCCACGCTCCGCACGCACGTACGCACGCACGCACGCACGCACGCACCTCGTCCTGGTCGCCGTCGCCGTGGCTAAATTCGACCCGCTCGTCCTCTTCTTGCGCTCGCTTTGCTCTCTCCCTCGATGGTCGTCGCACGTAGCGCACTAGCTCAGCCTTCCCCGCCGGCTTGCGCACCTCGACGAGCGGCACGACCAGCTCGGGCACCCTCGTCGCCAGTTTCGCGCTCGGACTCGTCCGGCTCTGGCGACTCGAGCGACGAGAGAGAGGGCGGCGCGGACGGCGACGAGCATGCTCTCAGCGGTGTGCAGCGTGTGCGGCATCGTCTGCGCAGGTTCCTGAGCGCGCCGAGGACGGAATGGGGTGCGTCCTCTTTCCTCCTCCTCCTCCTCCTCCTCCCTCTCTCCCTCTCGTGCTGACAACCGCTGCGTCCAGCTATCATCGGCTTCTCCATGGTCGACTTTGCACTCTGTTTCGGCCAGGTTGCGTGGCTCATCCTGCGCGATCAGACGTGCGAGTGTCGAGGGACGTGCGAGGAGGAGGAGCCGACCTTCCTCGCCGTCTTCAACGTCGCGAGCCTGTGCATCACGGGCGCGTCCTCGTCTCTCTTTCCCTCGCTCTCCCGCAGCGACAACGAGACCCGACGGCGACGCTGACTCGCTGCGCTGACCTCGACAGGCGCGTTCGTCGTCGAGATCCCGCTCGACTTTGCGGCTTTCGGCCACACGTACTACACGAGCGCGCGGTACCACTGGCTGCACGTCATCGACTCGCTCATCATCCTGACGGCCTTCGTGCTTGAGGTCGTCCTGCAGGTGCGCTCCTTCTCGCCCAGCCATCCCCGCTCGGACCCCTCACTGACTTCCCTTCTCGGATCCTCCTCACGCCCGCCGCAGAGCATCGCCGGCCAGCTCGCGTCCCTCATGACCGTCCTACGACTGTGGCGCGTCGTCAAGCTCGTCTCGACGGCCGAGATCGGCCTCGTAGACTACAACGAGCTGACGATGCACGAGCAGGAGCGTAGGCTGTGGCGCCACGAGCAGGAGCGCATGCGCGGCGTCGTCGAGGGGCTCAGGCGTAGGTTGAGCAGGTACGAGGTGCGAGGGAGGGGCAAGAGCGAGAAGGAGCCGGCGCGAGGGAGCGAGTCGGCGAACGAGAGCGTCTGAGCTGGGCAACGTCATCCTCTCTCTCCCCTCGTCGCGCGCTCAGCCGCTCGAGGAGTCACGCAGAGACACTACATTACGAGGCTAGCTACTGTATCGCTGCGTCTACTCGTCCATCTACTGCTTGACCCGCTTGAGCAGGCCCTTGTTGGTCGGCAGCTTCTTTCCCGTCGCGTCGACGTCCTCGGTGACGGGCGCGTTCTTGTCCTTGACCGCCTCGTCGGCCTTGCCCTTCTCGCGCGCGATGTCGGCGGGCGAGGGGCGTGCGCCGGGCGTGCCCGGGGCGGGCTTGCGCTTGATCGTGAGGCAGCTGCGGGCGAGGAGGAAGGGAGGTCAGCTCTGCTCGTCTGCGGGCCAGGCGACGACGAGAGACGCACTTGATGTCGTAGAACTCGCAGATGTCGCCGATGACCTCGACGACAAAGTGGCCGTACACGAGCGTGCCGAGCGCGAGGCACGCGAGGACCGTGTACTTGACGCGCTCGTGCGACGTCTGGACGATGCCGAGGCGGGCGTCGAGGGCGCCGAGGGCCGAGAGGACGAGGAGAGGGTGCTGCCAAGCGGCGGGGAAGGGCGACGAGGTGAGGTGGGCGAGGATGAGGAGCTGAACCTGCGTCGAGAAGGAGGCGAGGGAGGAGCGTCAGCTCGAGGCGAGACGTGCGGCATGCACACCGAGAGAGCACGAGGGACATACATGATGCGCAAAGGCGATGCCCCAGAAGAGCGTGAACGGGATGAAGAGGGTCGTGCGCAAGAGGAGCTCCTCGCGGGCGTGCAGCCACGACACCATGGCGGCCGTGTGGACGAGCCAGGGCGTGAGGCGCGTGATGGGCTTGACGAGCGACGACGGCGTGCGCGACTTGGCCGGGAGCGACAGGTAGACGTTGTGCGTCGCCGAGACGATGTTGAACAGGAGGCCGATGGTCGAGAAGACGAGGAAGCAGTCGTTCAGGGGCAGGTTCTTGACGTGGAAGGGGAGGGCCGACAGGATCGGGTTCGTCGGCGGGTCGATGCCGAAGATGGTGAGGATGCCCGTGTCCCAAAACTCGGGACCCTTGAAGCCCGTGACGGCGAACACGCCGACGACGAGGAGGATGCCCTCGACGGGCCCAGAGAACGCCGACAGGAAGAGCGTGCCCGTGTGGAACTCCTCCCAGGTGGTGAGGTAGAAGTTCATGTTGGTCGCGACGAGCGAGGCGACCGTCCACCACGACAGGCCGAGGTTGAGCGCCGACGCCGTGAGGAGGCACGCGAGCGTCGTGTTGAGGGCGTCGCAGCCGTGGTCGAACAGCTCGCCGAGCTGCGCACGGGATGAGGAGTGTCAGCTGCCGTGCCCACAGGCGTTGAAGCTCGAGAGCGTGAGGGAGGAACGCACCGGACCGCTCGTGCCTGTGCGGCGCGCCTGCTTGCCGTCGATGGCGTCGAGGCTCTGGTACG
Source organism: Rhodotorula babjevae (assembly GCA_920104245.2). Lineage (NCBI taxonomy): Eukaryota > Fungi > Basidiomycota > Microbotryomycetes > Sporidiobolales > Sporidiobolaceae > Rhodotorula > Rhodotorula babjevae. Next base: position 1,078,578 of record CAKKSZ020000015.1, read on the forward strand.
CAAAGAGGCCGACCGAGAACGTCCAGTAGAGCCACCTCGGCGCCGCCTCGGCGCTCTCTGCGCCCGCCCGCACGCCGAGCCAGGTAAAGATCGAGTGGAGCGTCGACGACTCGGACGCCGTCGGCGGGAAGAGCGGGTCCCACATGCCGCCCTTGGACACGTGCAGGGGCTTGAAGCCGACCGATAGGGTCGGGTTGTAGTACAGGAGGGTGAGGAAGTTGATGAAGATGAGGGAGAGGCCCTGTCGAGAGTGCGAGAGGAGGTGGGGGAGGGGAAGGAGGAGAAGACGAGCGGCGTCAGCACTGCGGGACCACGACGATGGCTCACTCGCTCAAGAATGGGTAGCTCACGAGCAGCGTGATGGCGTTGGGCGCCATCGTCTGCGGGAACGCGAGGACGAGCTTGTTCCAGAACGGGTTGAGGATGTACTTCTGCGAGCGGCGTACCGGGGCTTGCGTCAGCTCGTCGCGTGGACGGTCACGGAGAGACCTACTAGAGAGCCCTGCTGGAGGCCCTGCAGCAGTCGCAGGCCTGCCCGAGGACGAGGACGCACCGAGGTGAGCGAGAGGTCGGTGGACGAGTAGCGGTACTTGAGGAGGCGGTCCCGCTTCGAGGCGGGGATGTAGATGCCCATCTTGTGCAGCTCGGGTGCGCTCGCGCTGGCTCAGGGGTGGAGCGAGGAGTCGAGGAGCGAGGTCGGAAGGGAGAAGTGGTGACGAGCGATCGACCTCGCGAGGACGACGACGACGACTTGAAAGCTCTCCTGCGCAGATCCGAGTCGTGCGATGAGTAGATTACGAGGTAGGATAAATAGCTACGGAGCGGGCACGATGCGTAATGGAGACAAGGACATTCTCCTCCTCGAGGTCGACAGCTCCTCCTCGCACAGACCTCCTCCCCGCCTGCGCCGCTCGCTCCTCCTCGCTCCTCCTCTTCCTCCCGCCGCTCACCCGTCGCGCGCTTAGTAGTCCCGCAGCGGCACCTCGCGCTGGAACATCTCGAGCGTGAACCGGCCGGCGGGCATGAGGCCCATCCCGCCGCCCGGGTTGGCCGTCTGCGCCGTCTGCCGCAGCTTGGCCGGGCGCTGCGCCGACGCGGGCGAGTCGGCCGTGTACGCGCCCGACTTGATGTGCGAGGCGCCGGGCGGGTGCGACTTGGCCATCCAGGTGAGGATCGTCGGGACGGCGTCGGCGAGGGATTGAGACCTGCAGGCGGCGGCGGCGTCGAGGCGAGAGCGTCAGAGAGAGCTCGTTGTCGAGGAGGAGAGGAGAGAGAGGCAGGACGCACATCTTGCTCTCGCTCAGGCGCACGGGGATGTTGCCGCCGGGCGTGCTCAAGCTCGCGCAGGTCCACTCGATCTCGCCGCCGTCGAGCTCGCGCACGCGCTCGACGGTCGCCTGCGTGCCTCGGACGTACTTCTTGCCCTCCTTGGGCTCGGTCGGCGTCGTGATCGGGAGCGAGAAGACGAGGAACTCGCGCGGCCCGCCGTTGCCGCCGTCTTTGGCGTCCTTGTCGGGCTTGGGCTTCTTGGACGACGCCGACTTGTCGTCCTGCTGCTCAGGCTTCTGGGTCGACGACGAGTTGGGCGAGATGAGGACGGCGTGGCACATGAACGAGCGGTCGGTCGCGCCGAACGGCAGCTTGTACAGCTTGAGGTAACACGCTGCGTGCACGATGCGACGTGTCAGCCGGCGACCAGAGCCTCGCAGACGCAGAGCAGAGCACGAAGCGGCGCCCCGCTGGTCGTCGAGAGGAGAGAGAGAGCCGACGCGCCCTTCTTGCCCTCGCTCTTGCCGACGTCGACGACGTCGACGAGGTTGTCGACGTACTCCTGCTCCTGCTCGATGTGGTTCTGGCCGACGGCGTCGTACCAGACGTCGTAGCCGCCGTGCTCGCTCGCCTTGAACCGCGACACGCGCTTGTGCCACAGGATGCCCTCCTCGCCGCTCTGTCCTGCGCACGAGCGACCGAGGTCGATCGTCAGCTCGGCGTCCTGCGCACCGTCTCTCGAGTGTGGGAGAGGAAGGGCGCGCACCTGTCGGTGAAGGACCAGGAGTGCCGCCCGGCTGGGCCGGGTCGTACGTCACGGAGCCCTGCGGGAGGACGAACGTGTCGACGACACCGCCGTGCCACGACTTGCGTTCGCCCCAGGCATCGTGCGAGAGAAGGTCGGCGCCTTCTTGGGCGAGCTGGTCCTCGAACGAGGCGTCGTCGGGGTCGGGGACGTCGGCGAGTGGGGTCGGGTGGAGCGTGAGGTGGCGGAGCGTGATCGGGGCCATGGCGGGCGGGCGGTGCGGGACCAGCGGGGTGCAGGGTTGGTCTATGAGAGAGAGTCGAGCACAGCGAGAGCGAGATGAGAGCGAGGGAGGCAGGCCGAGGTTGATGTCGTCGGTCGCTCGTTCCCGGCCGACGAGGCCCACATCGCCCGGCGAGACACCTCTCCAGCCCGCCTCAGACCACCCCCTTACAAGCTGCGACCTGCGCTGAGCTCAGTAGTACCGTGCAACCTAGAACCACACTACAGCGCATCTGGAACAAGGAGAGGGAGCGAGATGAACCGTCGCGAGGAAAAGGGTCGACCAAGACGAGACCCGCTCGCCCTCGCTCCCCCCCAGCTCGCCTCGCTCTGCCTTGCCTGCACACCATGTCGACTCCTGCCACCAAGCCCGCCACCGAGCCCACCCGTGCGTCCCGCTCCTCGAGCCTCAGCCGAGCTCGTCGTCTCGTCCCCGCTCACCTCTTGCCCTCGTCTCTTCGCAACCGCCTCGTACCGCCTCGTACCGACCTACGACCCACCCTACACGTCGACGTCGACCTCTTGCAACCCGCCCATGTCGCCCTCGCCTCGCCTGGCCGACCCGACCCACCTCTCGTGACCTCTCCCTCATCGACCTCGTCCGCCTCATCTCTCGCCCCGCCCTCGCGCCCAAACCCTCCTGGCCGCCCTAATGCACCCGCCGCACCCACCCGACAGTCCCCACCGCCACTCTCGACAAGTACAAGGCGGCCGCCGGCGTCGTCGAGTCGGTCGTCAAGCAGCTCCTCGCAAAGGCGGTCGACGGCGCCAACATCCTCGAGCTGTGCCAGGAGGGCGACAAGCTCGTCGAGGAGGGCGTCAAGCCCCTGTACAACAAGGCCAAGGGCACCTTGAAGGGTGCGTCTCGTCCCTTTCCTCGTCCTCGCTCTGCTTCTCCGCGCCGCGGCGCAGGGACGGCCGTCGTTTCTCGCTGCGGCTGGCAAGGGTGTGTTGCGCGAATCGAAGACTTGACGACCCGCACATCCCGCAGGCATCGCCTACCCGACCACCCTCTCCGTCAACAACGTCCTCCAGAACTTCTCGCCCGCCCTCTCCGACAAGGAGGCGGCTGCCCAGACGCTCAAGAAGGACGACGTCCTCAAGGTCGTCGTCGGCGCCCACATTGACGGCTACCCGGTCGTCTCGGGCGAGACGTGCGTCCTCTTCCTCTCGCCCTCGCAATCGGCGGCGCTCGGCCTCGAGGCCGGGCGTCGCCTCGTCGCATGCGTCGGGCAGGACGTGCTGACGGCGCCCTCTCTCCGCAGCGTCATCGTCGGTGCCGACGGCCCCATCTCGGGCGTCCGCGCCAACCTCCTCGCGGCCGCGTTCCAGGCGGGCGAGATCGCGCTGCGCACCGTCAAGCCGGGCGTCCGCAACTGGGAGGTGACCGAGGCCGTCAAGGCGCTCGTCAAGGAGTACGAGGCGAGCGGCGTCAAGGGCGTCGAGGGCACCCTGTCGCACCAGTTCCTCCAGAACAACCTCGAGGCCAAGAAGGGCCTCGTCGCGTTCCCGACGGCGTCGCAGCGCGGCGACTCGGACAACACGTACAACCTCGAGGAGGGCGAGGTCTACGGCCTCAACATCCTCGTCACCGACGGCGAGCGGAGCGTGCGTCGAGCCTCCCTCTCTTGCTCGTCGCCTGCCCGCCCTCCTCGAGGGCGGCCGCCGAGCGAGCATGCTTGAACAGGATGCGGCGCTGACGCCTCACCCTCCCTCGCTACAGCCCAAGGCGGCCGACACGGCGCGCACGACCATCTTCTCCAAGACGCAGTCGACCTACTCGCTCAAGATGAAGACGTCGCGCGCCACCTTCTCCGAGATCTCGACCAAGGCCGGCTCGTTCCCGTTCACGCTCCGCATCATGGAGGACGAGGTGCGCGCGCGCATGGGCGTCAAGGAGTGCGTGCAGCACAACCTCGTCCGCGGCTACGACCTCCTGTGCGTCCCCCTTCTCTCCCTCGCTCTCCTCGCTCTCGCCGACCTCGAGGCTGATTCTCGCCTCTGCTCCCGACGCACAGCACGACCGAGAAGCCGGAGAACCTCTCGGCGCAGGTCTTTATCACGTTCACGGTGACCAAGACGGGCGCGGCGCGCCTGTCTGCGGCGCCGACGTTCTACTCGGCCGACAAGGTCAAGAGCGACGTCGAGCTGTCGGACAAGACCAAGGAGACGCTCGCACGGCCCCTCAAGGCCAAGCCGCAGAAGAAGAAGAAGGCTGCGGGCGACAAGGCCGAGTAGACGGTGCGAGTGGCGAGACGAGGCGGGCAAAAGTGCACACGGCGAGGGGCGAGCTTGAGGGTTCGAGGTGTGTGTGTGTAGGACAAGCATTGCGCAAACCCATGCATGAGCGAGTTTCGCAGGGAGCGGCGAGAAGCGGTCGCGGTCGAGAGCGGCGAGCGAGAGCAGCACGTCTTCACGAGGCGGTGCTCGCTTGACTCTCCGCATCCCCTCTGTCCCTCGCCCAGCTGTCCACCAGCAGCGCACCCAGGGCACAAAAAGTCCTTCTCCCTCTACCGCCCACCACCGCCCGCCGCCGCCGCCGCTCGCCATGTCCGCTCGCCGCCAGTCCGTCTCCATCAGCGCCCCGCTCAGCATCTCGCCCAGCGGCCAGGCCGGCATCCTGAGCACCTCGCCGACGCTCGCCACCTCGCCCCAGGGCGGCTACTCGAGCTTCTCGCAGTCGTACGAGGCCCGCCGCGCCGGCCTCGCCGGCTCGATCCCGTTCCCGCAGGCGGGCAAGGCCCTCTCGCCCTTCCCTCAGCACGAGGCCAACGAGACGCGCATCCTCCTCCTCGAGAATGTCAACACGAGCGCCGTCGACATGCTCAAGGCCCAGGGCTGGCACGTCGAGGAGGTCAAGAAGGCCCTCGACGAGGAGGAGCTCATCGCCCGCCTCAAGGACGGCGGCTTCTCGGCCGTCGGCATCCGCTCCAAGACCAAGATCACGGCCAAGGTCATCTCCGAGGTCCCGTCGGTGCGTCCCTCCCCCTGCGCCGAGTCTGCCCCGCCCAGATCAGGCCGAAGAGCGCGCGCTGACCTCCTCCTCCCTCCTCCCTCCTCCCTCTCGCTCAGCTCCTCGTCATCGGCTGCTTCTGCATCGGCACCAACCAGGTCGACCTCCTCGCTGCCGCCAAGGCCGGCATCGCCGTCTTCAACTCGCCCTTCTCCAACTCGCGCTCGGTCGCCGAGCTCGTCATCTCCGAGGTCGTCGCCCTCTCGCGCCAGCTGTGCGACCGCGCGCGCGAGATGCGCGAGGGCATCTGGAACAAGGTGTCCAAGGGCTGCTGGGAGGTCAGGGGCAAGACGCTCGGCGTGCGTCCCTCTCCTCTTTCTCTCCCTCGAGCGAGTCGGCACTGACCCTCTCACGCTCCTACTACAGATTGTCGGCTACGGCCACATCGGCTCGCAGCTGTCGGTCCTCGCCGAGGCGATGGGCATGAAGGTCATCTACTACGACGTGCTCCCGATCATGCCGCTCGGCTCGGCGCAGCAGGTCGAGAGCATGGAGGACTTCCTCGGCCAGGCCGACTTTGTCACGCTCCACGTCCCCGAGCTTCCCGAGACGACCAACCTCATCCGCGCCGAGCAGATCGCCCAGATGAAGGACGGCTCGTACTTGATCAACAACGCGCGCGGCAAGGTGGTCGACATCCCGGCCCTCATTGACGGCCTCAAGTCGGGCAAGCTCGCCGGCGCCGCCGTCGACGTCTTCCCCGCCGAGCCCAAGGCCAACGGCCCCAACTTTGGCGACGCGCTCAACGACTGGTCGTCCGAGCTGCGCTCGTGCCCCAACCTCATCCTGACGCCGCACATTGGCGGCTCGACCGAGGAGGCGCAGAGCATGATCGGCGCAGAGGTCGGCGGCGCCGTCATCCGGTACCTCAACTTTGGCTCGACGATCGGCGCCGTCAACTTCCCCGAGGTCAACCTGCGCCCGATCCTGCACGAGGGCACGGTCCGCCTGTGCCACGTCCACCTGAACCAGCCCGGTGTCCTCAAGACGGTCAACGCCATCCTCGGCGAGCACAACGTCGAGAAGCAGTTCTCCGACTCGAAGGTGCGCCCGCTGCTTCTCGCCGTCGTCGCCGTCGTCGAGAAGAGAGCGAGAAGCTGACCTTGGACCTCTTCCTCGTCTCGCAGGGCGACGTCGCGTACCTGCTCGCCGACATCACCAACGTCGACGAGGCCGAGATCAAGGAGATCTACAACGCCATCGCAGGCGTGCGTTCCCTGTCTCTTTCTACTCTCGAGAGCGCGCCGAGAAGCTGACCTTCCTGCTCTCTCGCGCTCGCAGTCCCGCCACAACATCGCCACGCGCATGCTCTTCTGAGCTCGCCCTCGCCGTGTCAAAAGCCTGCGTCAACCGCGGGCAGACCCCGTCCCTCGGGTCGTCCTCTCGTCCCTGTCGTTCCCCCCTCGCATCCTGGCCCTCTCATCAGGCCCGCCCCGCCCTTGTCCTCCCTCGCAGTAGCCTGTCTCCTTTACCTTGTCAAGAGCAGTGAATTATAGAGTCCCCTCAGCCCAGATCCAGCTCGTCGGCGAGAGTTGACTTGTCCGAGAGTCAACCTTGGTCTCCGAGGCGGCCAGGACGAGGACGAGGTCCGCACCGCAGCTCGAGTGCCTCTCTCGTTCGCGCCGACAGCTCAGCAGCTAGTCTACCGATCCACAGCGCGAGGCGCAGCACCCCCAGCCTCGACAGCGCGCGACCAAGCCCCGCCCCGCTTCCTCATCTCGTCGCCGCCGCTCTTCCGCCTTCCCTCACCTCGCCACCATGCTCTACCTCCTCGACTACGGCGCAGGAAACGTCGCATCGCTCGGTACGCCCCTCTCGAGCTTGTCCCCGCCCGCCCTGCACAGCTGACGCTCCCTCACCTCCCGCGCTTTTTCCCCTTTGCCGCACCCGCAGCCAACTCGGTCCGCAAGCTCGGCTACGAGTTCAAGTGGGTCCAGACGCCCGAGGACATCGACAAGGCCGACGTGCGTCTCCATCTCGCTCTCTCAGGCGGCGGCGCTGGGTGTGCAGAGCTCCCTCGAGCGGAACGCGGCGAAGGGCGGCCTCCCCCGCGCACGGTGCAGGAGCGGGCAAGACAGCACGGCTCGAGCGAGCATCAGTAGCTGACCTAGCTTCCTCCACGCCCGCAGCGCATCCTCTTCCCCGGCGTCGGCGCGTTCGGGTCGGCCATGGCCGGCCTGCGCAAGCGCGGCTTCGTCGAGCCGCTCAAGGCCTACATCGCCTCGGGCCGGCCCTACATGGGCATCTGCATCGGCATGCAGGCCCTGTTCGAGCAGTCGGACGAGTCGCCCGAGGACAAGGGCCTCGGCATCATCCCGGCCAAGGTCGGCCGCTTCTCGTCGGCCGACAAGAGCGTCCCGTGCATGGGCTACAACGGCGCGACCGAGCGTCGCGACATCGACGACGAGGGCCGCGACGCGTACGGCCTCGGCGACGGCGGCGACAGCTATTACTTCGTCCACTCGTACCGCGTCGACGCGACCCAGCCGGGCGTCGAGGACTGGTCCCTCACCTGGACCCAGTACGGCGACGAGAAGTACGTCTCGTCGATCCAGAAGGGCAACGTGTTCGGCACCCAGTTCCACCCGGAGAAGAGCGGCGCCGCCGGCCTCGCCGTCGTCGAGGCGTGGCTCAAGTCGACCGACCCGACCAAGGGCGGCAAGGGCATGCTCGACACGAGCGTCAAGCCGCTGCGCCCGCTCGCCGACGTCGACGCCGACCTCGTCCGCAAGGGCTTCACCAAGCGCATCGTCGCCTGCCTCGACGTGCGCGCCAACGACGACGGCGACCTCGTCGTGACCAAGGGCGACCAGTACGACGTGCGCGAGGCCGACGACTCGGCGACGACGGCCGACGAGCACGCTTCGGGCGCGCCCGAAGAGTCGGCCGCGACGTCGCCCTCGGCGCCCGTCGCCGAGACGACCCTCCCGACCTCGACCGTCTCGTCCGACCCCTCGGCGCCTCCTCCCGCCAAGCGCCAGCGCCAGGTGCGCAACCTCGGCAAGCCCGTCGACCTCGCACGGCGGTACTACGCCGAGGGCGCCGACGAGGTCGCGTTCCTTAACATCACGTCGTTCCGCTCGTGCCCGCTCCACGACCAGCCCATGCTCGACGTCATCCGCCAGGCGGCCGAGACCGTCTTCGTCCCGCTCACGATCGGCGGCGGCATCCGCGACACGACCGACCCGGACGGCACGTCGCGCTCGGCGCTCGAGGTCGCGGGCACCTACTTCCGCTGCGGCGCCGACAAGGTGTCGATCGGCTCGGACGCCGTCTTTGCCGTCGAGGAGCTCCTCGCCGCCGACGGCGCCAAGTCGGGCAAGTCGGGCATCGAGCAGATCTCGTACGCGTACGGCGCGCAGGCCGTGGTCGTCTCGTTCGACCCCAAGCGCGTCTACGCCGCCTCGCTCGACGACATCCCCGCCGTGCACCGCCCGTCGGCCGTCGACCTGTCTGCTCCGCTCCCCTCGTCGCCCGACTCGCCGCTGCGCGCTGACCTCGGGCCCAAGGGCGAGCAGTTCTGCTGGTACCAGTGCACGGTCCGCGGCGGGCGCGAGACGCGCGACATCGACGTCGTCCAGCTCGCGCAGGGCGTCGAGAAGCTCGGTGCGGGCGAGATCCTCCTCAACTCGGTCGACAAGGACGGGTCCAAGTCGGGCTTCGACTGCCGCCTCGTCGACCTCGTGCGCCGCAGCGTCGGGATCCCCGTCGTCGCGTCGAGCGGCGCGGGCAAGGTCGACGACTTTAGCGAGGTGTTTGCCGTGACGGACGTCGAGGCGGCGCTCGCGGCGGGCATCTTCCACCGCAAGGAGGTGCCGATCGAGGACGTCAAGTCGCACCTCGTCAAGGAGGGCGTCAAGGTCAGGAGGGTCTAGAGCGCGGCGGCAAGTAGATTAGAAGCTCGAGCACTGCATTCCATGGTTCGCAGTGTCTACCTTGCCGAGTACCTGCTCGAGGAGGGCGAGGGGAGCGAGAGGGGGTCCGGGCGGGGGTCTGCGCGCTCGTCTGGCTCGCCGCTTTCGCGCGCTGCCTCTCTCTCTCCTCGATGCTCTTCCTCGACAGCTCTATGCTCTCGTGCTGCGCTCGCTGAACGTGCCTCATCCTGCGGTCGGCCGCCTGGCTCGAGCCAGAGTTGCCGCGGGCGAGCCGGCTCCTCCCTCCGCATGCTCGCGCCGCTGCTCGCGTGGGCGTTCTTGCGGAGCGTGCTGCCCCGGCCGACCCGGGCCAGACCAACCGCCGCTGTCCGCCTCGCTCACAGCTTGACCGAGCCGGCAGTCGGCTCACCCCTCCTCATCAGCTCGCCGGGCCCTTGGGAGACCTCTCTCTTCCCCCCAACCACTTCCTGCTCCCGTCCAGCCATGACTGCTTCCACCGAAGAGCTCGCTCCCGCCTTCCAGGGCCTCCTAGGCGCCCAGTCGGCTGCGCTCCGTCGCCCCGAGGACGCCGCTCCACTTTCGGTCGACGACGCCCTCACCTCGGGCGCTGCTCTGCGCGGCAAGGTCGTCGTCGTCACTGGTGCGGCGAGCGGCTTTGGCAGGGCCTACGCCATCCAGGCGGCCAAGTTCGGGTGCGTGCGACCCCTCCCCTCCTCCTCGAGGTCGCCGGCGCGAGGTGGGGAAGTTCGCTGACCACGTCAAGCCGTGTCCCTGCAGGGCCAAGCTCGTCCTGAGCGACATGAAGGTCGAGAGCGTCCAGCGGGTCGTCGACGAGATCACTGCGGCGGGAGGGTGCGTGCGTCGCGGTCTCTCCTCCTCGCGGTCCTGACCTCGCTCGCTCTGGCAGACAAGCTACCTGCGTCGCCTGCGACGTCACCAGCTGGGACGCCCAGGTGGCCATGTTCGTGCGTCAGCAGCGTCGACGTCTCGCTCGCTCGCGCCGTCGTTGACTCTTCTCCTCGAGCAGCGCCACGGTCGCAACGTCTTTGGCCACGTCGACGTCGTCGTCGTCAATGCTGGCATTGGCGAGCCCGATTCGGCGCGCTTCATGGACATGCGCAAGGGCTCAGACGGCGAGCCGATGGTGCGTGAGCCCTCCTCGTCGCTGTCTCGCTCGAGAAGCTGACTTGGTCGCCTCGCAGAAACCGACGATGCCGACGCTCGCCGTCAACTTGACCGGTGCCGCCTACAGTACGTCCGTCAGCTACTCTACGTGTGCGTTCCGACCTGACCCTCTGCCGTCGCAGCCGCCAAGCTCGCCTTCTTCCACCTCGACGAGAACCCGACCAAGGAGGGCAAGGCCGTCGTGCTCCTTGGCTCGATGGCGAGCTTCTCTGGCATCCCCGGCGCGCCCGCTTACTCTATGAGTAAGCACGGAATCCTTGGTTTGCTGCGCTCACTGTACTACGACGCGCTCGTTTACGGCATCAAGATCAAGTGCGCCTCTCTCTCTTCGACCTCGCGCGGTCGCTACTGATGCTTCCGCTCTCCCTCCTGCAGCATCGTCAACCCGTTTTTTGTTTCGACCGGAATTATCGGCATGGTTCCCAAGCTCCTCATCGCCGGCATCCCTTTGGCCACGATCGACGAGGTCGTCGCCGCCATGATCGCCGCCTCGACCAAGCCCGACAGCAACGGCTCGGCCTTCGTCGTCGACTTCAAGTGCGTCAGCTTCCTCTCTTCAGCTTCCGCACCTCCTTCCTCCCTCCGCACGCAGCCAAATCGCTGGGTGTCGGCCTCTGACAAGGCATCTGCACCCTCTCGCAGGGGCATCCTCGAGCTCCCGGCCGCCGTCTACTCGCTAGACGGATACTACCACGTCTTCGCGAGCCGTGCGCAAGGACTCATGGGGTGCGCTCCTCGCTCTCTTCTCTCGCGCGCTCTTCCCTCGCTCTCTTCCCCCTCCCTCTCTTCCCTCTCTCTCTTCCGTCTCCTCTCTCGAGCTCGACACTGACTCCTCGACGTGCAGGTGGGGCAAGTGGGCGTTCGACGTCGTGTCGGCGGTCGCGGGCGCGTTCAAGCGCTGATGAGAAGGTCGCCGAGGGGGGAGGAGGTCCGTGCGCCGGAGCGTCTCGTCGTCGAGCAGCGTTTTTCCTTTCGAGCTTGCAGTGCTACAGTGCGATACCCGTCCGCCTGCAACTGCTCGGGAGAGAGAGATGCTCTCGCTCTCGCTCTCGCTGTCGAGGCTCGGGCGAGAGAGGGAAGATAAACAGCGCCGTTTTGAGCGTCGTACAAAGAGCCCTGCGCCTCACTGCTCCATGAGGTCGGCCGCCGTCGCACGCTTCTTGCCGCCCTCGCCACCGGCAGCGACCGCGCTCGCCGCCTCGCCGCCCGTCTCGATCGCGCCCGTCGCCGGGTCCCCTCCTCCTCCTCGCGCGCCCGCCTTGCCCGTCTCGGCCGCCGCGTCGCCCATCTCGGTGTCGCCGACGACGACGCTCGCGGGCGCGCCCTCGACGGCTGCGCTCGCGACGTTGCCGACGCTCTCGGCGTCGGCGGGCCCGGTCGCCGAGCTCGCGCCGGCGGTGGCGGGCGCGGCGGCGAGGAGGGGCTCGTCGGCGACGCGGTACTGGATGAGGCGGGCGCGCTTCTCCTCCTGCGGGCGAGAAGGAGCGCACGAGAGCGAGGGAGGAAAGAGAGAGAGGAAGGAGGGAAGGAGGGAGAGGTCAGTCGAGAGCCCGACGACGACAACGACGAAGCGAGAGAGAGACGGCACGCACAGGCGAGACGTCGTTGTCGCCAAAGACGAGGACCGTACCCGGCTTGAGCGTCACGCTCGAGCTCGGCACGATCTCTCTCGCGTCGGCCTGCGAGGAGGCCTGAGCGGGCGCGGCGCCGGCGCCGAGGCCCATCGGCATCGGCGGGGCGGGTGCGCCGGGGAAGCCTGGCGGCTGCGGGAAGCCGGGCGGGACGGGTGCGCCAGGCGGGAGGCGGAAGCCGGGAGGAGGAGCAGGGAAGCCCGGGGGGAGGGGCATGCCGGGGAGGGGGAAGGGAGGGGGAGGGAGGCCGGCGGGGAAGCCAGGAGGCAGGGGCATGCCCGGCGGCGGGGCGGGGAAGCCAGGAGGGAGAGGCATGCCGGGAGGAGGAGGCGCGATGCTACAGGAAGAGAGGCGTCAGGACCGGGTGCGAGAGGAGGCGACGAGGGGAAGGCGGCGCACCCAGGAGGGAGGCTGAAGCCGGGCGGCGGCGGGAACGGCAGCCCGCCAGGAGGTGCCCTGATGCCGGGCGGCAGGCTGAAGCCCGGTGGAGGCGGCGGCAGGCCCGGGATGGGCGCGCCCGGCATCGTCGGCTGCGGCTGCTGCTGCTGAGGCTGTTGAGGCGGCGGGATGGCGGCGACGGGCGGAGCTGCGGGCACGCCGATGCCCATGAGGAGCTTGTGCGCGGCGAGCTGGGTGCGCGCCTCCTCCTGCGTGAGGGCGACCTGCGGGAAGCGCGGCTTCTTGGGCTTGAGGTCGTCCGGGTTGGGCAGGCCGAGTTCCTCGGCAGTGCGACGCTTCCACGCTGCGAGGTCGCCTGCTGGGACGCCCTCCATGCCGTAGATCTCGATGTCGAACGACTCGCGGCCGGGCAGGGCGTTCTCGATCCTGCGGGAGGGGGAGGAGAGGGTCAGGTCGAGCGCGACAAGGTCGAGCGGGCTCGCCCAGCTCGACTCGCGTGCGAGAGTGGAAGGAGACGGGGACGCACTTGTCGGTGCCGACCTTGTGGACCTGGTCGAGGTGGACGCCCAGGCCGCCGGCCGTGTTGAGGCGCCTCGGGCACATTGGGCAGCGGAAGTGCTTGGCCTTTTGGTGGCTGAGGAGGACGCGCTGATCCTCGAAGGTGCGGTCGCAGTACTGCAGACGCGTGCGGCAAGTCAGCACTGCGCGCTTGGGAGCCGAGTCGGGGTGCGGAGAGGAGAGGGGGAGACGGACCCAGCACCAGGCCATGTCGGCGATGCTGCGGGCATGAAGGAGAGGGTCAGCGCTCAATCTCTGCGCAGTCGGTGCAGCCAAGAAGGGCGCACCGCTTGGTCTTGGACTTCTTCTTGCCCATGGCGGCGGTCGGCGAGTGGGCGAAGACGAGGAGGACGAGGGGATGAGGGTCGACGGCGAGAGCTGTGTCGGGCGATGGGCAGGCCTGATGAAGAGCTGAGAGTCTGCAGGGAGCGGTCACAAGTCAGTGCGTGCTCTGCTGAGAGCTGCCGCCGGTCGACGACGGGCGAGCGGGGGAGGAGCACCCGCTCGCGGCACCGCGAGCCCCTCGGCGAGGCTGCAGCTCAGACGCGATGGTGTGATGAAGCTCACCGGAGAGCTGTAGCTCGTGTACGCAAGCCTGGCGAGGCTAGACGTGGAGGATGAGGGAGGCCGTCTCGCTGCTCCTCCTCGTCGCCGACTCGGCTTTCCACCGGCCACCGTCCTCTCGCTGGCTCGAATTGCTTGGCTCTCCAGCACCGTGCAGAGCCGTCTAGCTCACCCTGGTCCTGCCCCACTCTGCGGCCTGCTTGAGCCGCCTCGTCCTCGCTCTCCTCGCCTCCTCACCGCCGCCTGCTTTCGTGCTCACACGGCGAGCCGAGCACGAACCCGATTGCGCCAGGCTCGGCCCGGGCGGCAGCGGACAGGAGACTTGCGCCCGGCGTCCGCACCCCAAGGTCCGCGGACCGTCCGTCCGTAGCTCCTGAGCCGCCTCCTCGGTTTCGCCGGCTTCCGCTCGCACGCAGCTTGCGCGCTGGCTCTCGCTTCGACCGCTCTCGAGCGTCATGTCTTCCGCAGGCGGCGACGAGCGCAAGAAGAGCTTCAACCCGCTGCCTCGCAGCTGGCGACGCGTCCGCACCTCCAAGGTCCGTCGCGCTCTCGACGTGTTCTCGCCGCAGCTTGAAGCTTACGCGCCTCCCCTCACGCCCGGCAGAAGGAGCACAAGATCACGCTGCCTGACGTGCCGGGCAGCGAGCACATCGACCAAGCCAACTCGAGGCAGGTGCGCTTGCCAACCCGCTCAGCCTCGAGGCTCGACCGCACGTTCGCTGAGCCGTACTCACGTCCTGCAGGTCTCTCCGCCACTCAACCAGGACGGCAATGCAGCGCACGACTACGTCGCGCCGAGTCGCGCTGCCGTAGCGGCGGCTGAGCGGGACAAGCACAGCCATCGCGTCGCCGGCCTGATCGACAAGCATGACGTGCGCCCCTAAGCTCCCCAGCTTGATGCCTGGCTTCAGCTGACATCTTGAGCCGCTCTCAGGGACGCTTCTTGCGCGCGCACGACGAGGACAACACCGTCATGGAGCAGTACGGCGACCCGGACCACGACGTGCGCACGGTCCCCCAGCTTGACCTTGACGCCCTCCTCGCGCTAAAGCCTCTCTCCCTGCAGCCGCACTATCTCTCGAAGCAGGAGCGCGCCATGGAGGACTCGCGGTGGAATCTCATGCGCCCTCGCCTCGACCACTACGCGCGCGCCGCATTTCCTCGGCTCAACGGGCTCGACGGCGACTTTGACGAGCGCTACCGCCTCACCGAGGGTCGCCTCGACCGCCTCGAGGCGTACATCGGCGAGACGGACTGCGAGGTGCTGCACGCCAAGCTCGATCACGACGTCGACGAGCTCGACGAGCGGCTGCGCGTCCAGAGGCCCGAGAGCCTCGACTCCCAGCAGCAGCTGCGCCAGCTCAACAAAGAGTACGAGCTCGACAAGGTGCGCATCGTCTCCCTTCTCACGCATGAGCGAGACTGACGATATCCTCGTCCGGATACAGCTCCTCCTCGTGCGCTACTTCTTCCTGCACCACATCACGCAGCGGCACGGGCACCGCCGCTCGACTGCCGACTCGCACCGGCTTGAGCTCACCGAGGAGAAGGTGCGTATCTACACGACGCCGCTCAACTTGCAGTCGCTGATCGTCGACTTTCGCGCGCAGGTCCGCCTCGCGTATCGAGACGCAGTGCAAGAAGTCAAGGACGCCGGGTCGAGCCCGCACCTGCTCGTGCGTCTACCCTCTCTCATCCTGCTGTCGACGAGTGCTGACTGTCGCACTGCAGGTCGATCGCTACTCGCTGCGCACGGTGCGTCGTCCTCCCCCTCCTCCGCCCTCTTCCCGCCGCCACTGACCCGATCCACCTCCAGCCTCCGTCGCAGGCGCGCTACTGGTCAGTCTACATGGCGCACCTCATCGAGCGGCGCTACCGCAGCCTCGACTCGGAGGCGCAGCACGCCGAGCTCATGCGCGCGGTGCGCACGGACCCCTCCTTCCTCCTCGGCCCTCGCGCCTCGTCCTGACCTCTTCGTGAGCTCTCTTCTGTCGCAGCGCCGCGTCGTCACGCACAAGGTCGTCTCGAGGATTGCCGCCAACCCGCCCGAGAACGCTGAGCAGGCCAATAAGATGCTCGCCGAGGCCTACGCCGCCGTGCGCGACATGACGCCCGAGGCCCTCAAGCACGCCTACGTGCGCTCCTTCTCGCCCCCTCCTTGCTCTCTGCACAGCTGCATCTTGCTGACGCTGTACGCCCTCGCCTTCGCTCACAGTTCATGCTCACGGGCGGGCGCAACCGCCCGGCGTCAGTCGCTGACTCGACCCACACCGACACGGCGACCGAGCGCTCCGCCTCGCCGCCGCCGCACGAGCATGAACACGATCATGGGCACCAGCACGAGCGCGAGCGCGACGAGCCCGTCTCGCCTCGCACCGTGCCCGCCGCCGACTACTTCCGCCGCCACCACACCGATGACGGCAGCGAGCGCCGCCCGCCGACGCCCTTCCCTCCTCCTCAGCCCTACTCGCGCTCCATCTCGTCCCTCTCGTCCGCCTCGTCTGACGGCGGCGTCCCGCTTTTCGACCGCTCGTCGCCGCCCTCTCCCCCTCACCGCCACCCGACCCCGCTCGACCCGCTCTCGGCGCACCTCGCGCAGGCGCACTCGCAGAGCGCCCCGAGGGCCGAGCCGCCGACGTCGAGGTGGTTCCGCGGCGCGAACGGCGAGGGCCCGTCCAACTGGTCGGAGCGCCAGAAGCGCGACGTCCTCGAGAGGCGCGAGTCGGCGCCGAAGAACGTGCCGACGCACGCAGCGCTCAAGAGGAGGCCGGTCGCGGGTCCCTACATCGCTGAGGACGAGGTGCCCGAGCGGTCGTCGAGCTTGCCGCAGCGCAAGCCGGGGCAGCTTCAGATCAACTTCTCGTAGACCGCCTTGCGTAGCTCTCTCTCCTCTTTCTCATCGCGTCAATCTCTATCCTTTCTCGCTCTCGCTCTCGACGCCGAGAGCACTCGATGGTGGAAAGCGTGCGAGATGCGTCAAGCGTGCAGAGGAAGGAGATGACGAGGAGGAGGGGACTGAAAAGGACAGAAAAGGGCGACGACGACGACGACGAAGAGGAACTACGGACAGCGTAGGTACGAGGTGGAGCAACAGAGGGTAGTAGAGAGAGAGAGAAGGAGAGACGAGGTGCTACAGATGCAGGGGGAGACGGCAATGCGGGTGTAACTCGGGCGAAAGGGGGGGCTCATGCAGGAGGGGGCTCGAGCGCGGTGGCGGATCCAGCCGGTCACGCCGCAGCGATGGACGAGAACGATGGTCGAAGAGCGAGAAAAGTACAGGGGCGGGTAGTCGAGAGAGGGGAGGGAAGTAGAGGCTCTGCGAGAGGGCAACTTGAGAAGGTCAGCGGCGAGCTCGACCAGCTCGAGAGAGAGAGACAGGGAGACGCACCAGCAGAGGAAGCGCTCGTTGAGGTGCGCGATCTGGGCGCAGAGGAAGTTCCAGCTGAGGCGGTTGCTGCGCTTGAGGCCGGCGTGCCCGAGGTGCTCGAGCGAGTCGACCGTGTACTCGGGGTACAGGCTCGACTCGCTCGCGTCCGAGTCCGAGCGGTGGTGCGTCGCGCTCGCCGCAGCGAGGCGCGCCGCCTCGGCCTCCTGCGCCTTCTCGTTCTCGTCGAGGAGGAACTGCTCGTAGGCGTGCAGGGCGGCCATGAAGGGGAGGTTGGGCTGGATGAGGATGTTGAGGCGCCTCGAGCGCACGACGAGGTACGCGCTCGCGAGGTCGAGGCCGACGTCGCGCATGAGGCTCGCGATGACGATGCTCGCCGAGCGCGAGACGCCGACCTTGCAGTGCACGAGGACGCGCCCGCCCTGGCGCCTCGCCTCGCCGATAAAGTCGAGCGCCTCGTCGATGCACGGGCGGATTGAGTCGATGCCGTCGTCGGCGATGGCCTGCATGTCGAGGACGGCAATGTTGCCGAGGCGCTCCTCGTGCCAGAGCGAGTTGACCGGCGGCGAGTCGGTCGGCGACGACGAGCGGAACGCCGACGCGATCGAGGCGAGCGGCCCGGGCGAGCGAGGAGGGTACAGCGCGGTCTCGCCGAGCGAGACGACGTGCGTGATGCCGAGCTCCTTGAGCATGAGGGCGTTCTGGGCGTGGTTGACGTTGCCGAGGTACTGCGAGCGCACGAGATTCAGGACGCGGTCAGTCCTGCTCACTCGCCGACGCAGAGCGCGAGACAGAGAGAGAGAGAGAGGACGCACGAGGTGAGGCATGATGCGGCTCGGGAAGTGGCCCTCGAACGTCTTGCCGAAGAACCACGCGTCCTTGACCGGGCACGCGAGCGGCATCTCGGGCCTCGGGCCGAGCTCGCACTCGATGAGCTCCTCGAGGCGCTTCGTCTCGGCCTCGAGCGCTGCACGCGCCTTGGCGAGCACGACCGGGTCCTCGCTCGCGTCCGACGTCGAGTCGACGAAGCCAGAGTCGGAGCGCTCCATGCCGCAGCTCGACCCGACGGCGGCGCCGACGACGCCAAACTCGCCGAGGTCGAGCTTGCCCTGCGCAGGCTCGCCCTCGCCGGCGCGGCTGGCCGAGGCGACGGCGTGCCCGACCGTCGCGATGGCGCGTTGCTCGGCGATCCAGCGACGAGCGTGGCGCTCCTCGTTGTCCTCGTGCTGGAGGACGTCCTTGACGCGGCGTTCGATCTCGAGGACGAGCTCGCGGTCGGTCGGGTACGAGAAGAAGCTGCGCTCGGCGTCGAGCTGGAGGAAGAGGTAGGCGTCCGGCGCCGAGATGCGCCTCGAGGCCATGACGTAGGCGAGCGCGAGGAGGGTCGACTCGGTGTAGCCGTCGCCGCAGTGGACGAGGACGCGGCGCGGGATGCGGTCGCCGTGGAGGAGGGGGTTGGGCGACGCCTGGTCACGGATCCAGACGGCGAGGTCGACGAGCTGCTCGGCAAAGGCGTGCTGGGCGCGCGCCGACGACCCGAGCGCGCTCGACGTCGACAGCGACTCGAGGTGGACGATGTCGTCCGGGTGCGGGCGCAGGACCGTCTCCTTGTGCTCGACGACGCCGTGGTCGGGCGTCTGGACCTGGTGCACCTCGGTGATGACGTGGCCCTGCTGCTCGAGGCGGCCGAGCGCCTGGTCCGCCGAGCCGAGGAGCTCGGCGTCGACGAGCGGGGCGCGGTCGTGCGCCTCGACGCAGACCGAGAACGAGAACGGGTTGCCGTCGTCGAGGAGCGACGAGGCCGAGTCGGACGACGTCGGGCGCGAGCGCTTGGTCGCCTGCGGCACGTCCTGCGTGTTGCCGAGCTGTGCAGAGGCAAGGCGGAACGGAAGATTCAGTGAGGCGCTCGGTGAGGATCAGAGAAGGAGCGACGCACCCAGACGTTCGGGCCGATCTCAGACTTCTCGGTGAGGACGCGCATCTCCTCGCGCTCGCGGTTGAAGAAGTCGAGGCGGTTGCGCGAGAAGCCGTGCGAGTCGATCGCGACGAGCTTGGGGAACGAGCGCTCGAAAGCCGTAAAGGGGTCTGCGAGCGGGCGAGCAAGCAGGTCAGTGCGGGTCGCTCGAGCGAGTCGAACGAGAATGACTTGGACGCACCCGAGACGACGAAGACGTTGTACCGGATGCCCTCGCCGCCGCGGCGCTCGTGCTCGCGGTCCATGGCCTCGCGCACCTTGGCCGCCGTCTCGACGACCGACTCGTCGATGCCGTTCTCGCCGTAAACGACGATGTCGCTCACGGTCGCGTACTTGGCGGCCTGGAGGCGGAAGTGGCGCAGGTTGACGTTGGCGAACGAGTCGGGCCCGGGGAGGGCGAACGAGGTGGCGCCGGTCGACAGGTCGTTCGAGAGGATCGTGCTCGGGTCGAACGACGACACGAGGCGGCAGGACGGGTTGGCCGACGACGGCGGCGACGGCGAGCGCGACGAAGACGACGAGGTCGAGGCCGCAGTTGACGAGGTTGACGACGACCACGACGAGAAGGACGATGCGAAGCCGCGGCGGAGGAGCGAGCGAGGCGCACTCGGGCTCGGCGCGGCCGGCGGCGGGGCGTGGATCGTCGTCAGGCCTCGGAAGCTGCGAGGGCAAGAGGCAGAAGGGGCGGCGAGCAACAAGGTTGGTCAGTCGCGTTGGTGCGCAACGGTCGAGCGAGGCGGTGCAGGGTCGGCCCTCGCGCTCGCTCAACAAGGTCGGCGGGGACTGCGAGACGCACCTCGGGGTCTTGGCTGCTGCGCCCCTCGCGTAGCCAAAGTACTGCGTCGCGGGCGTGTGGGCGAGGTCGGCGCCGCCGTGGCTCCAGGGAAAGAGCTCCTGCTCCGGCAGCTCGACGCGCGAGTGCTCGTGCTCGAGCTCGGCGTACTGGCGCGCCGAGAGGACGCGGATGTCGGGGGCCGTGCTGGCATTCGAGTAGCGCGCGTACTTGTCGGCGCGCAGGCTGGCGAGGCCGTGAGCTGGGGTGGTCGCGCGGGTGTGCTGGCGAGACGAGGTGCGAGGGGTCGGCGGCCCACCCGAGCTCGCCGAGGAGCGCGAGGGCGAAGGGGTGCGGGTGTCGAGGGTGCTGGTCGAGGGCAGGAGGGTGTCGAGGGCCGGGAAGAAGGGCGAGGTCGAGAGAGGGGACGCGGCGCTGGTGTTGACCGACGACGAGGACGAGGCCGAGGTAGAGGAGGACGCGGGCTGCGGGTGGCGGCTGGCCTGCGGGTGGAGCTGCACCTGGGGCTGCATGGGGCAAGCCGGGCGAGGTCGGTGGTGGTGGTGGTGGAGAGTGAGGGGAGGGAGAGAGAGAGAGAGCCGGTGGAGACGGCGCGTGCGGACAATCTCGACCCGCAGCACGCGCCGCCTCGTCACCTAGCTCCGGAGAGCTGCTGCTTGGGCAGGATAGACTCAGAGCTACCGTAGACGCGCTCTGCACCCGCCATCAGTGTCCCTGAGAGGGTGCCCGAGGCTGCCGGCGGCCCCAAACCTCCTCCTCGACGCGTGCGGCGCGTGCGGCGTGCCCACTTTCCGCTCGCGCTCATGCCGAGTGACGAGTCTCTCCGCCGTGACTGCACACCTACAGTATGAAGCCAGCACGGCGTAGCAGTGAAAGAGACGCGGCACGCTCTAGGACTCGAGGAAAGCGCGCGCACCGGGTCGCAGCTCGCTCAGACCTCGGCGTCGCCCTTGGTTCGAGCAGGACAGAGAGGCCACGCGCGCGTGCACTGATAAAGAGGTCGTGTTGCAGTAAGTAAGGCGGCCGTCTACTTGGCCAGGTCGTTCCAGTACCCGCTCCCGGCCGTCCCCCTCGACAGCCGCTCGAGCGCCCTCAGCGCCGGCACGCCTCGCCCAAACAGCAGTGCGCCGAGCTGCGCCCACACCGGGCCGAGGATGCGACTCGGGAGGTAGAAGAGGATGAACGAGGGGATGAGGAAGAGGCGGTACAGGCGGGCCGTGAGGGCCTTGGCCGGCGGCGAGAGGTCCATGGGCCGCAGGATGGTGAGCTGGGCGAGGTACGGCTGCGAGAGGACGTTGAGGAAGGCGCCGCGGAGGATGAGCATGTGGTAGCTGCGGGCGAGGAAGCATGTCAGCGTCGAGCGCTCGGACCGTCGTCGAGAAGGAGGCGGACGCACTCGCGAGACGGCTGCAGGCCTGCTGCCGGCGTCTCGGGTTGCGCGACGATGATGTCGGCCTGTACCTCGCCCAGCGAGCGTGACAGGTCGCCGAGCTCGAACCTCGACGCGCGGACGGGTGCGAGGACGGTCGGGATGGTCGGGAGCAGCTTAAGGGCGCGAGCGACAACCGTCTCGTAGTCGTCCTCGGCGAGCTCGTAGGCGACGCCCTGCAGGAAAAGTCATCGTCAGCATCAGTTCGAGAAGGTCGAGGAGAAGGCTGCGCACCTCTAGCTCTCTCGGCAGCGATCCGGAGAAGTCGACGCCGGGAGCGCACCTCGCCCAGATCCAGCGCTTGTACGCCTCGCTCTCGCGCTCCTGCCCCTTCTCTGCGCCCGACTCGCTCGACCACTCGCCGTCGTCGTTGAAGCCCTTGATGAGGACGTTGGCGTGGGCCGGCTCGAGGTAGGGGATGCCGGGGAGGTCGAACGAGAGGAAGGCGTCGTGGATCTGGACGGTGCTGGAGGCGAGGGGCGCAGTGCCCTTGAGGATGACGGCGAGGCGAGCAGCTGCTTGCGCGCAGAGAGGCGACGTGAGGCAACGGATTTAGGTCAGCGGACGGGGCTGCGCGGGGAGGAGGTCGGAGAGGAGAGAGGGGACGCACGGAAGATGAGCGGGCCGTAGAGGACGAGCCAGCGGGTCTTCTGTGCGTCTTGGACCATGGCTGGCGGCGGCGGCTTCGAGAGCGGAGGCGAGGAGGAGCGTGAGGACGGACGGCCTCGCGATTTGGTCGCGAGCCGAACGAGGCGGTGCAGGTCGGCGAGTCGGCTGCGGCTGGGCGCGAGAGGCTGCATGCAGGGCTGTAGGATGTAATGGCGGAAGATGGTCAGCTCAGGCCTGCACAGCGACGCCCGAGGATGGCTATGCGCACCGCGAGATGAAGAGAGCAGCGGTGGGTCGTCTCTCACGCCTTGTCCGGGTGCGCCTCGCCGTCCAGACAAGCTCGGAGAGATCTAAAAGGTGCTAGACCATGTTACGCGGCGCTGGAGGGCGTGCGGGCCGCGTGATAAGGGTCGTCGGCGGGTGTGGTGGGGAGGGGGGGTCGAGAGAGGCGGCGGGACGGCGAGGGACGGGGACGGCCAGCGGCACAGCGCGTCATGCCGAGTAGCCGAGGCTCGAGCACGCGAGTGGCGCCGCTTGGAGGCTGGGCGAGGTGGGAGGGAGCGAGGGAGGCGCTCCGCCTCGACTTGCCTCCTTGTCGAGGACAGGCCGGCTCGCGCTCTCTCTGGCCGGCAGTGGGTCACGATAGTAGGATGGCACAAACAGGCAAGTAAGAGCTACGAGGGTAGGGGTAACAAGGTATGGACAGCCGTCGCTCGAACCGTCACGCGCATCTTCTCCCTCGCGCTCCTCAGTCGAGCCTCGTCACGTAGCGGTCCGACGCAAAGCCGCCCTGCGACCCAGGGCTCAGAGGAACGTTGGGCGGCGGCGCGTAGCCGACGGGCGGAGCAGGGCGCGGCAGGCCCTCGCTCGACGTCCGCGGCTCGCCGTACGGGGCCTGCTCGACGGCGCCGAGCGACGGCGCACGGCCGTGCGAGCCGTTCAGGTGCTGCCTGTGGGTCAAAGAAGAGAGTCAGGGAGGGAGCTGAGAGAGTGGGGAGGGAGGAGAGCGAAAGCGAGGCACGCACGGGAGGGTGCCACTCCTGCCGACGCCGCCGGGCCCAGGCATGCTCCCCTGCCGCTGCTTGTTGACCTGGAGCGGCCGTGTGTCGAAGCTCGGCACCTGCGCGCCCTGCACCTCGCCGCCGAGGTGCCCCTCGGGCGGCGGGCCCGCGTCGCGCCACTGCGCGGCGATGCGCTCGCTCTCGCTCGGACCCATCCCCGCCGCCGCTGCCGCCGCCGCCGCCGGGTCGTACTGGTAGCCCGACGCCGCGAAGCGCGAGCCACCTGCGCCCGCCGCGCCGTACGGCGCCTGCTGCAGCGGCGGCTGCTGCTGCGGGCGGCGGAACGCGCTCGCGGCGATCGTGCGCTTCTGGTCGGCGCCGCCGGGCGTCACGGGCAGGCCACTCGACGACGGCGGCGCAAAGTAGCCCGACAGGCCGGCGTCGGCAGGGTTGGACGACGAGGCGAGGCGGGGGCTCGGCTGCGCGGGCGAGTACGGGCCGCCGCCGTCGATGCCGGCTCGTGCGGGGACGAAGACGTCGCCGTACTTGGACCCGAGCGACGCCTCGCCCGACGGCTGCCGCAGCTGGATCGGGCGACGGTCGTTGGTCGACTTGGGCGCGAGCGGTGCGGGCTCGAAGGTCGAGGGCGCGAGCGAGGGAGGCGGTGGCTGGTGGACGAACGCCGGGTTGATGGGCGAGGTGGGGCCAGACGGCGAGGCGGGTCCAGTCGGGACGTCTGGGGCGCGCGACGAGGCGTGCGCCGAGTAGGCCGGGGCGGCGGGCGCGACAGGGGACGAGTACGGCTCGGCGTCGACGGCGGCGGCGCGGCGGTAGCGCGACTCGGCCGACGGCGAGCGCACGTGCTCGGCGCTGCCGTGGCCGTGTGACGAGGTGGGCTGCGAGCGGGTGACGGGCGTGGTCGGCGCGGGAGGGTGCTCGTGGGTGAACTGCTGCGCCGAGCCTGCGGCGAGCTGGTCCGGCGCCGGCGTCGGCATCTCGGTGATGGGGCTCAGCGGGCCCGGCGTCATGGGGATCTCGCCGTGCATGTCGCGGCGAGCAACGTCGTCGTGCTCGTCGGCGGGCGCCGAGACGAGGTCGGCCGCGGCGTCGTGGTGCTGCTCGACGGGCGGCGAGTACGGGTACGCCTCGTACTGCTGCTCGGGCTGGTAGTGCTGCTGCGCGCCCTGCTCGTACTCGCGGTGCTGCTGCGCCTCGCGCTCGGCGACCTCGCGCGCGTGCTCGCTGCCGTCGAGCGCCCGCTCGTCCTCCTCCTGCACCGCCGGCTCGCGGTGGTGCTGCTGGTACGACGACGGGCTCGTCGGCGCCTCGCCCATGTAGGCCAGGCTCGAGCGATCCGGGTTGTACCGCTCGTCCTGCACCGGCGGCGCGAGCATGGGCACGCGCGAGCCATAGCTGTCGGCGGCGGCGGGTCCGGTCGGCGAGCGCGACGAGGCGACGTCCTGAGCGGCGTAGCCGCTGTTGTCGTACGAGGGCTGTCGAGCGGAGCTCGGGCCGTTGTTGGGCGTGACGACGCTCAGAGGGCGGAAGTCGGGGAGCGGCTGGAGCTGCGGGCCCGAGTGCGGGCCCTGCTGGTCGTGCTGCTGCGAGGGGGGCAGCTGCGGCGCCTGGTACGACGAGTACGAGTTGCCGGCGTACTGGCCACCGGCCGGCGAGTGCGTGCCGAACTCGCTCGACGCGTGGTTGACGGCGCGGATGCCCGAGTCGTCAAACTGGTTGGTCGGGTGGGCCGAGCCGTCGCCGTATTGCTGGTACTCGTGGTCGTGCTGGCCCGACTGGTACTGCTGCTGGTGCTGAGGCGGGTGCGAGATGCCCTCGGTGAGCGGCGACGGGTTGAAGACGACATCCTGGAGGCAGCGCTGCGCCTCGCCGAGAAGCTCCTCGGTGCGCTGATGACCCTCGTAGTACGGGCGCGGCTGGCCGGGCTCCGTCTCGTCGACGGGGAGCATGTCGACGATGAGCTTGCCGAGCTCAGAGACGATGACCGTCTTCTCGGCGAGCTCGAGCATGGCGCCGAGCTTGAGCGACAGCGCCTCGCGCGTCGCCGTGCGCTTAAAGTCGCTCAACCTGTGACGTTGAGGGCATGGAGTCAGGTTCGAGTCTGTCGACGTGCGAGCGGGTTGCGGACGAGAGGAGGACGCACCGAGTCTCGTCGACGAGGACCGTGTTCTCGAGCCCGATCATCTCCTGCTGCATGTCGCGCAGGCGCTGTCGCTGCGTCGGCAGGTCCTTGTTCTCGTCCTTCATCTTGCTGACCTTGCGCTCCTGCGCGTCGATGCGGCCGGCGAGCGAGTCGCGCGACTTCTTGAGCGCCGACAGGTTCTCCTCCTTGGAGCGGATCTCCTTGAAGCGCAGGCTGGTGCAGGGTGGCGTCAGCGTGAACCCACTACGTGTCGAGAGAGACGGGTGTGGCGACGCACCGGTAGTTGTTGTTGTGGTCGGCGAACGTGAGCTCTGCCTTTGAGAGGTACTCGAGGAGGACCGACACCTTGCCGAGGACGTCCTGCAGACGAGCATTCCGGTCAGCTCGTGCTCTACTCGTCTAGATACGGCGGCAGGGTGCACGCTCGACCGGCTGCACCTGAAGAGCCGCACAGAGAGAGAGGAGCGCACCCCAAGGTCGGGACCCTCTGCATTGCCCCACTCTCGCAGCGTTGTGCTCGCCTTGTCCCGCTCGCTCGCGAGGCGCTGAGTCCTGCACAGCGGAGGGAGCACGCGAGGCAGGAGGGGCAGTCAGCTTGACCTCGCGAAGGCGGAGGCACGGGGAGGGGGAGATGAGGACGAGCGGGACGCACTGCTCGACGAGGCGACGCTCCGAGCTGATGATCTCCTGCAGCTGCTTGATGTCGCGAGTCGCTAGCGACAGGCGGTTGTTGTGCGCTGCGAGGGGTGAGGCCGGGCGTTGGTGGGGCGATGAGGGGGGCGGGACGGGGAGGACAAGGTCAGCGACGAGCGCATGGGGCGAGCAGCGGCGCACGGGGCGTGGCACGCACCGATCTTGGTCAAGAGTGACATGGTCGTGGACCGCGCTCGTGAGGTGAGGCGGGAGGAGGGCGACCAAGCCCACCTCGCCGCCTCCCTCCTGCGAACGAGCCGAGGAGGCGGTGCTGGCTGCACAAACTCGGCCTCGTCAGATCTTCCGGTCTCGCTCCCAGCAGTGTCCTCTCGGCTGCTCGCACGGCACGCAGCTTCTGGCATCGAGAGGCTATCAATACAGGTCAGTCGCCCCTCGACGGCCTGAGCGCTCGTCCACCTCAGCCTCGTCCACCTGTACCGCACGCTCGACGACCTGAACCCGACGCCGAGGTCAGCGAGCAGCACCTCCTCGCACTCCTTGCGCCGCCTGGGAAGAACGAGCCACTCGAGCCGCTCGACGAGGCGGACGAGGCGGTCGTAGTCGGCGCACGCACGTGAGCGACGAGGCGAGATGGCCGACTGCTCGCCGACGAGGTCGACGACAGAGATGGTGAGCAGGAAGGAGCTGCCCGAGGCGACCGCTCGCTCGAGGCGACGCTTCGTCAAGGACGAGCGGGCAAGGAGGCGGAGGAAGAAGTCGAGGAGAAGGGCGGGGCGACGGCTGCTGCGGGTCGGGCGAGGCCGGGGCGGCGAGCATGCACGTATCGGGTCGTTCTGGTGGTCACTGTGCGTCGAAAGCAGGGTGAGCCACCGTGTGAAGAGGCGAAGAGGGAGAAGCGGCGAGGAGGGACGGAGAGAGGGACACACCGGTGACGAATCCGCCGCGCAGACAGGGCTCATGTTCCACAGGCTCCTTCGGGGCCCGCCGTCATCGTGGTACACCGGCCGAAGGCTCGCCGCACGAGGAGAGAGAGGTCGTCGCCGAGGAGGGAGGCGAGGGCTGACGAGGGACGCGCAGGACCAGCTTTGGGGCGCCGGCTGGAGGCATGCAGCGCACCCTGAGCACTGTAGGAGAGCAGGCGAGCAGCAAAGCGGCCGTCCAGGTGGACACGGAGCGAGAGAGATGAAGCGACGAGGTTGCTCCACCTCGGCTCCCTCTCAGCTCCTCCTACCAGCGCTCCTTGCTCTTACTGCTCGCCCGACACCGCAGGAGGGCCCTGATAGAGCTGCCATGGCCACCCCGAGTGCGTCTCGCCCTCTCTGTGCCTCCCTCTCCTCCCCACCTCGCTGAACACGCACCTCTCCCCCTCCCGCCGCCTCCACAGACGAGCGCATCGTCTTTGCCGCAAAGCAGGACGCAGTCGACATGATCGACGAGATCCTCAACGGCGACGACAGCGCCTACGACCTCAACTACCAGGATGGCCTCGGCAACACGGGTGCGCCCTCTCCCTCCCTCTCCGCGTCGCCGCGACAGCCAGAGGAGCCCGGGCGTTAGCCTCGTCGAGCTGGAGAGATCCATGGGAAGAGCTGAGCGCGGCGGGCTGGTCATGGGCTGGCGGCGGCGGCGTGAGGGCCGTCGCTCGCCCCACTCGAGGCCGAGCAGATCGCTGACTCTCTCCTCGCCTGCACCTTCCTGTAGCTCTGCATTACGCGTGCGTCCTCCTCCGCCCTCATCCCGACCGTGCGCCCGCAACTGCTCACTGACTCGCCCCCTCGTTCACAGCGTCTCTGGCCCCTCGCCTGAGGTCCTCACCCTCCTCCTCGACCTCGAGCCCGTCGACGTCGACCTGCAGAACCGCCTCGACCGCGCCACGCCTCTTCACCTCGCCGTCAAGCTCGAGAACGAGGCCGCGCGGCAAGGCGTCGTCGACATGCTGCTCGAGGCAGGCGCCGACCCCAAGTGCGTCGCTCTCTCCCTCGCCCGCCCGCGCCTCTCTCTCTCGAGACCCGGCTGACTAGGTACACTGTACGAACGTGCAGCCTCAAGGACCGCTACGGCCGGAAACCCGCCGAGTACCTGCACCCGGACCGCTCCGAGGCCGACAAGGCGATCCAACAGGCGATCCGGGTCGCGCTCGCCGACCGCATCATGGGCGGCACCAAGAACAACGCCGACCTCGCAGACGATGACGAGGGCGAGCCGGGCAGCGGGAGCGAGTCGGACTGAGCGAGCGAGCGAGCGGGGCGAGCGAGGGGCGGCGAAGAGGCTCGAGCGGGCCGAGCGGGAGAGTAGCGCAGAGAGGCGTCGCGCAGCCGTGTGCCCTGTATCGACTACGCAAACATTGACAACACCCTTACCGATTGCGTGTGCACGTCCGTCTACAGCAAGGAGGGAGAGAGAGCTCGATCTACCCAGAACCTCGTCTACTCTGCGAGCGGGCGCGCGCCGCCGATGACCCGCCCGCGCACGAACACCGAGCCGAGGTTGCGGTCGTCGCCCTGCGTCGCATGAAGGTACGGCGTCAGCTGAGGGGTCGGGCGCACCGAGCGGCAGGAGAGAGAGAGAGGGACGCACCGAGAAGAGGAACTTCTCAAAGACGCGCTCGATCGCCTCGTCCTCGCTTGTCAGCAGCGCCGGGTTGTAGGCCTCGCCTCGCTGCTCGTCCATGCTGCCCTCGAGCGCGGTGCGCAGCTCATCCTCGAACGCGTGCTCGCCCGTCTCGCCGTTACTCGTCGCGCTCGAGCCCCTCGGTGATGACGACGACGACGCCGCCGTCTGGACGAGGAGCGCGTCGAACTCCTTGCCGACGACAAAGTTGCCGACGCGCTCGTCGACGTTGGCGACCTGTGCGCCGCCGAGCGTCGCGAGGTAGAAGAGCGCCGAGAGCGAGAGGTGCTTCCCGGCGAAGAAGCCGGCGGGGCGAGAGACGCCGTCGGGCCCGACGGCCTGCTCAGACGGTGTGGTGGAAGTGGTAGATGGTGACGACGAGGGCGAGTCGCGCTTGTGGAAGCAGATCGTCTTCGAGGCGGTCGAGGTGGCGCGGCTGCAGGGAGGTGAGGCGGCGAGGTCAGCGGCGCACTCGCACGAGTTCGAGGCGAGCGGGAGGCGGACGCACATGGCCGAGAGGATCCCGAGGGACAGGCCGCCGCTGACGTCCGTGCCGAGGCCGACCTTGATGCCCTTGTCGAGCATGTCGGTCACGCGCGCCGTCCCGCTGCGCAGGTTGAAGTTCGAGTCGGCGCAGATCGAGATGCCCGAGTTGCGCGCCTTGATGAGATCCAGCTCGTCGTCCGACAGGTGGACGCAGTGTGCGAGGACGGTGTTGCGGCGCAGGAGGCGGAAGCGGTCGTAGGCGGCGGTGTAAGAGGAGACGCCGGGGTAAAGAGCTGCGAGAGCGCCGAGAGTGCGTCAGCAGCATGCACGAGATGATCTTGAGGGGATCGAGGAGGAAGTAGGACGCACAGAGGGCGAACTGGACCTCGGACGGGTTCTCGGCGAGGTGCGTCTGGAGCGGCAGGTGCTCGTCGCGGTCCATCATCTCGCCGAGGCCTTGCAGGCACTCGTCGGTGCACGAGATGGCGAACCGAGGCGTGAGGATGGGCTGAACGAGCGAGGTGGGCGCGCCTGACCGCTTGATCGAGGGGATGGCGGAGGAAGCCGGGCACGGCGAGTCGCAGCGCTCGCGGACGAACGTGACAAAGTCCTCCGTGTCGGCGAGCGAGCGCTCAGTCGACGTTTCCGAGTAGGTCGATGGGCTGTTGCGGTCCATGTTGCACTTGCCGACGAACGCGCGCTGCCCTCGCCGGTGGCAGATGGCGGCGAGGATCTTGGAGCTCTGGCGGTGCAGGGTGCCGTACAGGCAGGCGGTCGTCGTCCCGCTGTTGATGAGGCGGTCGACAACGTCCTCGTAGGTGCGTCGGGCGTAAGCGACGTCGGCAAACTGTTGCGAACGGACCCAGAGTCAGCTTGCCGTCGGTCGAGCGGCGGTCGAGGACAGAGGCGCACCTTGGCCTCGGCCGGGAACGTGACCTTGTCGAGCCAGTCGAGAAGCTCGAACTCTTGACCGTACGACAGGTTGACGAACTGAGGACCGTGGACGTGCGTGTCGATGAGCCTGTTCGCAGAGGAGCAAGGGAGGAGGAGGACGAGGACGAGGTCAGCACTCGGGGCTCGTCCAACTGCGAGGTCCCCTCGAGCGACGCACCCAGGCATCAAGAACTCGCCCTTGACGAGCCGAACGACCTGCGCCTGCCCCCACCCGCGCTCGTCCAACCGGTCCTCGACCTCGGCCGCCGAGACGCTCTTGTCGACGAAGGCGATGACGCCTGCCTCGTCGACGCCTATGAGGGCATCGTGCAGGTACTCGGTGTCGGTGAGCGAGAGCGCGTGCACCAGGGTACCGTGGAACGCTCGTCGTCGTTGCACGAGAGGAGCGGGTCGAGGTGGGGGTGCCTGCTCGAGGGTGAGGGTCAGCGGGGGGAACGCGGCGAGGCGGGATTGGGGCAGCAGCGCACGATAGCCATCTGCAGTGCTGCCAGGTGCAGGAGCTGGAGCGAGTGCGAGGAAGGAGGAGGACGAACCGCTCCGCTCCCTCCTCCTCCGCTCCTCGGACAGTCGGCCCGGCGCACGGCGGACTCGCTATCACCGCTCAAGTCCTCGGAGATGAAGCGCGCCCCAACTGGCCCCTTGCCCGATCGGTTGGCTCCGACGACCTCGTCAGCTCGAGCTTGCGCTGCTCTCCTCCCGCCCTCTCACGCTCTTGGTGCGCTCGCCTAGAGCTGCTGCGCTCGTGCGCATGCGCAGCTACCCGCTCGAGCGGAACCTCAGCTCGCAAGAACAACCTTGCGCCTGCCCTCGTGGAGCTGCTCGCCTGCCTCGCCTGGCGTTCTCGACCTCGGCCTCCTCCCGCCTCTTCGCCTGCACCTGCCTCGACGAGGCGGCCGCTCTCGTGCGCGCCAGGCTGCGACAGGCACGGCGAGGCGAGGAGCGAGACCCAGCGGATCTGGCGCTCACTCACGCCTATCTTCCCGCCCGCTTCAAGCAGGCTCGAGTGCGCCCGCCGACCCGAACGGTAGCGGGAGGGACGAGTTGATGAGGTGCCAGGCGGGCCACGAGACGCGATCAGTGCGCGAGGCCGCCGAGCGTGCCTCCACGAAGACGAGGTGCTGACAGCCGGCGCTAGCTTTGACAACGGCTCGCCTCTCCTCCTGCTCGCCCTCTTGCTGTTCGACACCTCACTCGCCCTCTCGACGTCTCGAGCCAGGCGAGCCGGCGCACCGACATGCGCGGCCTACGCAGCCCTCCCTCGCTCTCGCCGCCGCCGTCGCCGAGGCGTTCAGCTCATCCGCCCTCGTTCAACCGCCGCCGCACACTCCCCCTCCTTGGCGCCTGTATCTGCCTCGTCGTTCTCTTCAACAGTCTCGTCAAGACCCCGACGCTCGACACGGCGCGCTGGACGCAGCTGTTCTCGACGACGCGGTCCGTGCCCCGAGCGACCCTCGGCACCGACCTCTCGTTCAGCGACTACCTCGACGCACACTGGCCCCTCGGCTCGGACGGTCAGCAGCACCAGCACCTGTGGATCACGCTCGCCGACGGCCTCTTCGCCAAGACGGGCGCCGCCAACCTCGACACGTTCATCCGCCAGCTCAACGTCGAGCGCCGCCACAAGTACGGCCGCAAGACTAAGGACACGTTCCTCGTCACGCTCTGCCTCGACGATGCGTGCGTCGACGAGTGCGCCGAGCGAGGCATGCACGCGTACGGCGGCTTTGAGCGCCAACGTCCCGAGCAGATTCTGTGCGTCGCTCTCGTCCTCCCCGCTCTCCCACACCCCTACGAGCCCTGCTGACGACGAGTCCACCTGCAGCAGAGCAACCTGGCCCAAGTTGGCGAGCCTCATCGAGGCCCTGCCCAAGCGCGACCTCTTCTTCGTCGACGCTGACGTCTCCTTTGCACAAGACCCCTACCTGCACATGGAGCCGCTCATGGCCAACTTTGACCTTCTCGCACAAGAGAACGACGCCTTTGAACATATAAACACCGGTACGGCGACCGCTGCGACGACCGCTACGATCTCAGCTTGAGCGCACGAGCCTCTCCGAGCTGACCTTCTCCCCCGTCGCGCGCAGGCTGGCTCTGGATGCGCAAGGGCCAGGTCGTCGCCGACGCATGGCGCGAGGTGCTCGAGATGGACATGGTGCAGGTCTCGCGCGACCAGATCAACTTCAACTGGGTGCGCCGTCGTCGTCCAGTCCCTCTTTCTCGCGTCGCGAGCTGCTCGAAGCTGACCCTCGCCCTCTCTCTCCTCCTCCAGGTCCTCGACACGGGTCCTCGTCGCCTCCACAACGACAGCGCACCTTGGCAACGGCCCCTCGAGTCCAACTTTGTCGCCTCAAACGGCCTGCGCGTCCACGTCCTCGACCAGCGACAATTCCGCGTCTACCATCAGCGCAAGGACGCCTGGGTCTCGATGCACGACAGCACTGTTCTCCACATGACCTGCGCCGACGACGCTTGGGTCAAGCTCTTCGTCCCCAAGGTCGAGGTTCGTCCTCTCCTTGTCGCTCCACCTCATGCCCTTGCTGTCTGCGACTGACTCGTTGCCCGTCGACAGGGCTTCTGGACCGACCTCGACGGTTACTACTCGTCGCCGCCTCAGCTCCTCTCGGTCGACCAGTTGGCGGGCCCGAGGGAGGACCTCGCGCAGCTCTTCCGCATCCTCGTCGCTCTCGCGTGCGTCTCTATCCCTTTCCCAAGGCGCAGAAGCCGGCGCGCGGTGCGCCGAGTCGTCCTGACCGCCGCTCGGGGCTCGATCGCAGCCACTACTCGCAGCGCGCGCTTTCGCTCCCCTCGCACGCCATCATCACCGACCTCGACAAGTCGTCCCCAACGCCCGTCCGCACCACCTACGAGACGTTCCCGCTGTCACAGCTCGCCGCCGCCGGGGCCGACTCTCCGCTCAACGTGTCCATCGTCGAGCCGGCGTACGTCGAGCACGCGGCGAGCTGGCTCCTCGGCAAGAGCCTCCTCGACACGGACGAGCGGCGTGCAGACGGCTGGTGGGAGAGCCTGTCGAGGGGCGAGCGCGAGCGCAGGATGGACCTCGCGTTGGGCATGACCAAGGTGTTTGACCTCGGTACGTCGTCCTTCTTCTCTGCTCGTCGTCGCCTCACCTCGGCCTCCTCTTCTCTCGGGCGTGCCGCTGACGATCTACTGCTCGCCACAGACATGCGCCCGCACTTTACCTTTGCCGAGCTCCTCTCCAAGGTGCTCTCGGACCCTCTCTTCGTCTCGGCGTCGCACATCCGCCTCGTCAACACCGAGTGGCCCGGGTTCGAGCACTGGCGTCACTGGCAGCTGCCCGGCGCCGTCTCGCACGTCGGGACGTGCGCCCGGCTCGAGCTCATGCCGTCGTGCGACGAGGTGTGCAGGTTTGACGGCGAGAAGAGGATCCGGGTCGACGAGCCGTGGCCGAGCCTCGAGCAGGTCTTGGGGCTCGAGCAGTTCGAAGTACAGTAGCACTGTCTGTGTACCACCCTTGCAACCTGCGCCCTCGTTCGTCTCTGCGGCGGCCATCGAGCGAGAAAGGAGGAGAGCGACGAGGTCAGAGCACGCCGCCCCTCTCAGGACGGGTCGAGCTGGCACGCAGAGAGCTTTCGGTGTACCTAGTGAGAGCTTCGGGATAGCCAGCTCTGTGCACGAAGCCAAGCCGAGGGTGCGGTACTTTCGCTCGTCGCGAGCCGACCTCATCTCTCGCCTCGTCTCGCTGCAGCCTCACCCACCATGCAGAGCTACGGCGTCAATGTGCCGCAGGACCAGCAGATCCGCTTCAGGAGCAAGCCGCGCGCGCCTGTCCCCGCCGGCACCAAGCTCGAGCCGTCGCCGAATGCTCGCGCCCTCCGCCCCGCCGAGCCGGGCCTGCTCAAGGACCCCAACCTGAGGTGCGCTCAGCGTCCTGCCAGCCTCCAGGGGACTCGTGCACGGCGTGTAGCCCCGTCGCGCCGCCCAGGAGCGCACGCTGACCTTACCCTCCTCATCTCCCCGCAGGTTCGCCTTCGGTCGCTGGTCGCCTAGCCTCACAGTCGCCTTTCGGTTCCTCGTCCTTATTCGGTGGACGTCGGGCATGTACACGGCCATCGCAGACTGCGACGAGGGTGCGTCTCACAGTGGCCTCTCGCCAGTCCCTCCCCCTCCCGCTCACCGCCCTCCCGCCGCCTGTCTCTCTCTCGGTTCGGGACCCTGCGCTGACTCTCTTCCGTCCCGCCCACAGTCTTCAACTACTGGGAGCCGCTGCACTACCTCGTGACCGGCCGAGGCTTCCAGACCTGGGAGTACTCGCCGCTGTTCGCGATCCGGTCGTACTTCTACCTCTTCGTGCACTCGGGCCCGGCCGTCGCCCTCCGCGCCGTTGGCTTCCCCGACAAGGTGCGCATCTCACTCGTCTCGTCGAGCACGAGAGGGCAGCTGCTGACCCCTTTCCCGCCCCTCGTCTCGCAGCGCGTCATCTTCTTCGGCACGAGGCTCCTGCTCGCCTCGTTCTCGTCGTTCGTCGAGGCCGTCTTTTACCGGTCGTGCCACGTGCACGTCAGCACACACGTCGGCCGCTACGTCCTGTGGATCCAGATGTTCTCGGCCGCCTTCTACTCGTCGGCGACCTCGTTCCTCCCCTCGACCTTCGCCATGTACTTTGTCATGCTCGGCACTGCAGCGAGCCTGTCGCCGGTCCAGGGTGGCTGGAAGCGCATCTCGTTCGCCGTCGTCGCCTACGCCATCGCCGGCGTCGTCGGCTGGCCCTTTGCGGTCCTCCTCGGCGTGCCGCTCGTCGTCGAGCAGCTCTGCGTCCGCGGCACGATGCAGCGCACGCCCATCACGCAGTCGGCCCTGTGGGCCATGAAGCGTGCGAGGAACTTTGGCGTCGCACTCGCTCTCGGAGCGTCCATCGCCGTGCGTCCTCTGCCTCCCCTCCTCCCTGCGTCGCTCGCTCGCGCTCGACCCAGCTCACGCGCACTGTCTTTCGGCAGATCCCGGTCGTCCTCGTCGACTCGGCCGCGTACCAGAAGCTCGTCATCGTCCCGCTCAACATCATCCGCTACAACCTCTTCCCCGTCGCCGGCGCCGGTCCCGAGCTGTACGGCACCGAGCCGTGGTACTTCTACATCCTCAACGGCCTCATCAACTTCAACATCCTCTTCCCGCTCGCCCTCGTCGCGCCGCTCCTCATCCTCGTCACCCTCCGCGTCGACCCCAAGCGGTTCGGCGACGCGCGCGACGTGTCCAAGGAGCAGACGCACCCGGCGACGAGCCTCGCGATCCGCCTCGCGCCGCTGCACCTGTACCTCGCCGTCCTCATGCTCCAGAAGCACAAGGAGGAGCGCTTCCTCTTCCCGGCGTACGGCCACGTCGTCCTCAACGCCGCCGTCGGGCTGTACCTCGTCCGGGGCTGGGTCGAGGCCTACTTCCTCAAGGTCACCCAGTCGCCCTACCGCGTGCGTCCTCTCTCTTCATCTTCCTCTTCACGCCCGCACCCCAAGACTGACACAGCTTCCGCTCGCTCGCGCTCACAGGCGACCCGCACGGGCCTCTTCTCGCACTTGACCCGCGCCGTCATCATCTTCAGCGGCCTCCTCTCGTTCGCCCGCATCTCGGCCCTCCACAACTACTACCACGCGCCGTTCAACGCCTACCACCACCTGCAGAACTACGAGCTGTCGCGCGTCGCCCTCATTGCCCACCCAGAGCTCGCGCCCGCCATCGACCCGTCCCTCCCGCACGCCGACTTTGCCGCGCTCCTCAACAAGGAGCAGGCGCTCGACACGCGCGAGGCGCTGAGCCCGCTCAACCTGCGGCTGTGCCTCGGCAAGGAGTGGCACCGGTTCCCGAGCAGCTGGCTCGTGCCGGACGAGGTCGAGACGCGGTGGATCCAGAGCGCGTTCGACGGCATCATGCCGGCGGTGTGGGAGGCGCCCGGGAAGGGCAAGGGCTTGTTCGGCCGGGCGACGGCGACCGTGCCTGAGGGCATGAACATGTTCAACAAGGCCGAGGAGGGCCGCTTCGTGCGTCGCTCGCTCTCTCTCTCTTTCTCTCTTTCTCTCTTTCCGCCCTCCTCACCTCTCGCCTTCTCGCCATGTTCTTTCTCGCCGACGCACGCTGTGCAGCGCTGACTGGCGCGACCTCGTCTTCCTCTCTTCCTCGTCCGCAGGTCGACCCCTCGACCTGCTCGTACCTCATCGACCTCGACTTCCCTCAGCGCCCGGCGTCCTCCTTCTCACCGCTCGAGCCGCGCTACGCCGTCTCGGACGAGTGGGAGCGCGTCTCGTGCCACCCGTTCCTCGACGCCGAGAACTCGCCTCGTCTGCAGCGCGCGATCGACCTCCCCATCCCCGGCTGGACCAAGTCGCTCCGGTGGGGCGACTACTGCCTCCTGCGGCGCAAGGGCCTGCTCGAGGAGGTGCGGGAGAAGGTGTAGCAGGCGTCCGGGTGTCGGTAGACGGGCGAGGGCGCTAGAATCGTCAGGGAAAATCGCATTCGCATCGTTTCTCTCCTCTCTCTCTTTCGTGCTCCGCCTGCGAGCGAGGGGCTGCTGCGTCGCGTGCTCGACCCGACAAGAGCACGTTCCCCTTCTGCGGGCGAGGTGTTCGGGTCCTTCTCCGCCGTCGTCGTCGGCGTGGGCGAGCGAGCAAAGCTAATCAGAGTAAGGAAAAGTGAAGCGAAAGTCGCGCTCGTGCTTGTAGCTTATGTCCGAATATCCGCGCGGATGCTTGACGGCGAAAGTCCGTCGGATGCGCGGGGAAGCTCTCCGCTCGCCCCTCACGATTGGGCACTCGCCCTGCGCGTCGCCTGACCACTCTCAGCCCTCGACAGCAGCTCTGTGCACCGGCTGCACTACCGCCCGCGCCCGTCCACGGTCCAGGACCACCCCGGCGCGTCCTCATCAGCGACCACGTCCGCCGACCTCTCTCGACTCCGGCAACGACTTCCAGACTGGCGCTTGCCTGTCATCAAGGTGCGATAAGGTGCAAGGCGCGCCCGGAGCAGGGCAGGCGGGCTCTGCGGCAGTGGGGCAGCGGGTGCGTCCTCGTCCTCCCCCCCTCCTCCTCCTGGTGCCCGTCCCCCTCCTCCCCTCGCCCTCGCCAGCTCAGTCCGACTATGCAGCGACGCGATATCGAGCTGACTCTGTCCTGTACTGGGCAGCGCGGTGGAGCAGGATGGCGTGGGACGCGTGTCGAGCGGTGCTGGAGCTGGTCGTCAACCTCGAGCGGCTCATCCCGGTCCTTGTACGTCTCTCCTGCTCTCTCTGCTCCTCCCAGAAACTCGTTCGGCCTTGTGCTACTCCATGAGCTCAGCTTGCTGACACTCTCGCACTCGTCGCGCAGGTTAGACGAGCCCACGATGGCGCCCTCCTTCC
This sequence comes from Rhodotorula babjevae, assembly GCA_920104245.2. NCBI lineage: Eukaryota > Fungi > Basidiomycota > Microbotryomycetes > Sporidiobolales > Sporidiobolaceae > Rhodotorula > Rhodotorula babjevae. The sequence goes on from CAKKSZ020000015.1 coordinate 1,115,516, forward strand.
TCGGTTCTCGAAAGCTCGTCTTCTCGCTCGCCGGCGGCCTGTAAACGGCGCCGGTCGATGCACACGGTCTCTTCGTATGATTCTGCGCTCTCGGTATGACCGGAAAGCCCGCCCGTCGTTCCCCACTCGTCCCGGCGGCCGACCGAGTCGAGCCGACGCGGACGAGTCCTTTTCGAGGCCGCGCCCGCCCTCACGTGCTCCTGTGAGCAGCGGGTGCCTCTGGTGAGCCGCTCCGCATGGTCGCCGCCGCTCCGGGGCGACTATGGGCCCGGCCACCTCTAAAAACAGGGGGATCCTGCGCACCCTCTCTCAAACGCTCGCTCTTGATCCAGCGGGGTTGGCAGCTTCTCGATGGGCGGGATCTCACGAGGACGTCTCTGCGGTGCTTTCGAGCCCGTCTGCGGGCCGGTATCTGTTGTGTAGCGCGAGTTGAGTCGTACAGTCCGCCTTCTCAAGTCGCTCGAGGTACGAGAGACAACGTCGTCCTGCCGCCTCTCTGCCTCTCGGAAGCCCTCTCTGGACCTCGTCGAGTGCGTCACGAGAGGGCCGAGGCGCGGCGACGCTTGTGGGGGGCGTCGTCGTCGTCGGTCGCCTTTCATCGAAAGTCCCGCCGGGCGCCGACCCAGGTTCGATAGAACGCGCCTCTCGTCCTCAGGACGCTTTCACCGCTCCAGATTCGCGCTGATCCCGGATGTCGCTACATGCCAGCCGTCGAGGAGCCACTCGCGACGCACGGGGACCGCACAGCTCGGCGAAAGCGGAAGGTGAAGAGGCTCGAGCGCAGCTCGCTCGAGGGCTTCTCAGCTGCGCTCTCGGCTCGCTCGCTAGCTGCCTCGTCGCAGGTGCGTCTCGAGTGCAAAGGAAAGAAGATGACCGAGTTGCACGACCTCGAGAAGGCGCCGGGTCCAGCCGAGCGCGTCCTCCTCTCCCCCGACGCACAGCCCTCGTCCTCGCTCACACAACTTCTGGCAGCTCGCGCTCGACGAGCCTCGCCCACGTCTCCTCCTTCCACTCGAGGCGCGCGAGGCCCTCAAACACGCGCTCCTCGGTCGCGCCCATCTCGGCGTAGACCTCGTCCGTGCCGACGCTCCCCTCGGGGTCGACGCTGCCGTCGGCGAGGATGAGGCCCTTGTCGCGCCTGACGACGCCAAGCGCGCCACGGTCGGTCCCGCGGAAGACGGCGGCGAGCTCGTCGAGGTTGGGGTTGAACAGGCGCGGCTCGAGGATGGCGAGGAGGACGAGGGCGACCCGGAACGGGAACGAGTCGCCCTCGAGGAGGAAGCAGTCGAAGACGCGCGTCGCGAGGTCGAGCGGGAGGAAGGCGGCGAACAGGGTCGAGAGCCAGGGGAGGAGGTACAGCGAGGGGCGAACGACCTGGGCCGAGAAGTTGGCGTAGATCTTGGGCATCGCATCGGCGAGGAGGGTATCAAAAACGCGATAGTAGGCCTCGATCTGTACGGCGAGCGAAGTCGAGGAGTCAGCGTTCTGCCCGAGCGCCGACGACGAGGTCGAGAGAAGGAGAGCGTGCACGGACCTCGTCCTGGTCGCCGTAGAAAGAGCGCAAGAACGACTTCTGGACGAGATTGACGAGGCAGACAAAGGCCTCGGCTGGTGCGAGGTTGAGGAGAAGGAGCGCGGCAGGGAAGGCGAGGCCGTCGGGCTGCGAAGGAGGCAAGACGAGGTCAGTCAGCGGCCCGAGGGAGGACGACGACGGCGAGCGAGAAGGGGACGACAGCGGCGAGCGAGAGAGGAGGCAGAGAGCGACGCACGTATCGAGGCGTCGTCTTCTCGTAGACGGCCCACGCGACGAGGATATCCATGAGGTCGTCGTGCATGACGGCGCCCTCCTGGAACATGTGGAGCGCGGGGAGCGTCCTCTGGGCGTCTGCCCTCGCCGCGCGCTCGACCTCGCCGAGCTGCCCCGCCGCCCGCAACCTGCTCGCGCGCTCGCCGGCGTGCGCGAACGCGCCCTTGGGCACGGCGAGGCCGTTGCCGATGCACATGGCCCACAGGCGGCCCCGCCACCTGGTCGGCATCGTGCCGTCCCACCACAGTTGGCGCAGCTTGCGACCCTCGGCCGATTCCTGCAGCACGACACGCCAGTTGGGCAGGATCGACGCCTCCCACGCCGGGAAGGCGGCGGCGTGCTGCGCGGCGCGGACGGCTGCGCGGTGCGCTTCGGCCTCGCGTCGGTGCTTGTCGGCCTCGCGGCTCGCGGCGTACATCTCGGCGAGCATCGTCAGGTGCTTCTCCTGCGGGCGGGAAAAGGGAGGCAGGAGTCAGGCGCGCTCGGCGAAAGCAGGTACGAGAGAGGGAGCAGAGCGAGAGACGCACCTCCTCCTCGCGCGGTTTCGGGGGCAGGTCGCGTTGGCGGGTCATGCTGACGACCTTCTGCATGATGGTCGGGCGCTTGGTCGAGACGAGCTTCTTGGGCGACGGCGCTGCTGCTGCTGATGCCGAGGCGACCTTGTCGGGTTGGGCGGCGGCCGTGGCCGTGGGAGCCGAGGTGGACGCGACGGGCGCGTCGTCGGGCGTGGATACCGATGCATCGACGTCGGTGGACGAGGAGGGGTCGTGGAGGGTGGTGGGAGCGGTCGAGGCGAGGCTCGGGCTGTGGGGCGCGGTCGAGGCGGATGAAGGCGAGGGGGACGAGCGCTGGTCGTCGCGCTCGGGCGGCTGACCGGACGCGGTGGTGGTGTCGAGCGAGACCGACTCGAAGCCTCGCTGGTCGTCGTCGTCGCCCTGGAGCGTGTCGCGGCCGACGGACGCATTGGGCGATGAGGACGGAGGTTTGTCGGCCGGGTCAAGGCCGTCGTCGCCGTGCGCGGGGGTGATGACGCTCGCGGCGTGCTGCTCTGACCTTGTAGATGCGCTGGACGGGTCGGCAGGTGCGCCTGGCGGGTGCGAGTCGAGCGAGGTGCGTGGTGCGAGGTGCCGAGCGGTCGGCGCGTCGTCGTCGAGCGAGACCGAGTCAAACTCGCCCGCGAGGTCGCCTGCAGGGTCGAGAGAGCTCATGACACGGGTCGCAGGCAGACAGTGGCTCTGCACGAGGTGTGGTGAGAGCAGCAGGCGAGTTGTCGCCGAGTGGGGCCTCCTCGCCTCGCTTCTCTCGACTCTCGCTCTCCACCACCACGACCATGGACAGCTCAGAACCGCCACACAAGCTCAGGGTCCTCTCGCTCAACTGCTGGTGCGCTTGCCCCGTCTTTCCCGCCCCGTCTCGCCGAGCTCACCTCGTCCCTCCCTCTTCCGCTCGCAGGGGTCTGTGGATCGTCGCCGACAAGCGCAAGCAGCGCCTCGAGGCCATCGCAGACTGGATCGCACACTCGGCCGACCCGCAGCCGAGCTCGCGCACGTCGTACCACTCGGACGCGAGCGACGAGGCCGCAACCGGCCGACCAGGCGGCTACGACGTCGTCGCCCTCCAGGAGCTCTGGGTCCGCAGCGATTACGAGCTCGTCGCAGAACGCGCAAAGCAGGCCGGCCTCATCCACAGCCGCTTCTTCTACAGGTGCGCCCCGCTCGACCCTCCTCCTCCTCCTCCTCCTCCTCGCTGACCTTCGCTCCTCTCTCTCCCTGCAGCGGCGCCATCGGCTCCGGCCTCGCCATCCTCTCGCGCCACCCGATCGTCTCGGCCTTCGTCTCGCCGTACCCGCTCAACGGCTTCCCGCTCCACTTCATCGAGGGCGACTTCTTCGCGGGCAAGGCCGTGTGCGGCACCACGCTCGACGTCGACGGCGTCGGCAAGGTCGACGTCCTCAACACGCACATGTACGCTCCAGGCGGCGAGGGCGACAACGTGACGGGCGCGCACCGTGTCGCCCAGGCGTGGGAGCTCGCCCGCATCGCGACCGAGAAGGCCGAGCGAGGTCGACATGTTCTCGTCGTGCGCCCCGCCTCTCTCCTCTTCCTCGCACTCTCAGACTAACTCGGGCTCTCTCACACGATGCAGACGGGTGACTTCAACTCGCAGCCGCACTCGGTCATCATGAAGCTGATCCAGACGCACGGTTCGCTCCGCGACGCCTGGGCCGACACGCACCCCGAGCCGCCGTCCATCACGTCGGCGCAGCACCGCGCCCTGTCGCCCATCGACCTCATGACGACGCACGGCATCACGTGCGACTCGCCGCTCAACACGTACAGCGCCGCCAAGCTGCGCAAGCGCAGCCCGGCCGACGAGGTCCACCTGCGAGGCGGCAAGCGCCTCGACTACTTCCTGTACCGCTCGCCGGCCGACGCGCCGTGGCAGCTGTCGCCCTCAGCGTGCGACGTCGCCCTCACCGAGCCCGTCCCGCACCTCGGCGTCTCGTACTCGGACCACTTTGCCGTCGACGCCACCTTCACCTTCTCGCGCACGCCCCAGGTCCTCCCCGACCCGCTCATGCCCGACCTCCTCTCGCCGGCCTTGTCGACCCTCCACGCGGCGTACCGCGCCTCGGTCGCCTCGTCGCGCACCCAGCTGCGCGTCTTTGCGACGTGCGTCCTCGCCGCCGTCGCCCTCGTCGTCACGTCGTCGTTCGAGCCCTTGCGCGCCCTCAACTGGCTCTGGGTCCTCCTCGGCGTCGGCGCAGGCGCGGCGGGCGCGACGTTCCTCTACACGGGCTTTGTCGGCGGGAGCTGGGAGGCCGGGCAGCTGAGGAACGTCATCGTCGAGATGGAGGCCGAGCTGAACCGGATCCGGATCGCGAGGGTCGACGAGCGGCACAGCCTCGAGGTCGAGGACGGCGGGTGGGGCAGGTAGACGTCGAGCGAGAGCAACTAGATCGGTCGTCGCTCTCGGCTCTTCGTCCTCCTCGAGAGCAGCTCGTCGCGCCGAGAGTCCTCGCGAGCAGGGACACCAACAACGAGGGATGCAGGAACAACACCTAGAGAGCTATGAATGCCACTGCCTCGTACAAGATCCCCTCGCTCAGTCCGAGTCCGAGTCCGAGTCGCAGAGGTCAATCACCTCGGGCACGGACCTCCTCGCCGCTCGCGGCCGCTCCGAGCCCTCGCTGCCCGACTCCGAGTCCGAGCCGTGCACCTCGACGACGTGGACCTTGCTCTTGACCTGCGCCCGCCTCGGCGAGTCGAGCGCGCCGCCGACGCCCGACTCGAACGACGTGCGGTCCGTCTCGTCGCGGTCGGCGTGGCTCGGCAGGAGCAGCGACGCCACCTCGTCCGAGCTCCCTGAGCGCATCGGCGACGGCGATGCCGACGACGACGCCGCCGACGAGGCCGCCCAGCCGCTGCCGACCTCGTGTCGGCGCGCTCGGACCTCGTCCCCCGGCGGCGCCCTCGCCACGCTCCTCGCGCACAGCGCCTCGCTCCCGATCTGCCTCCACCGCTGCTCCCACACGTTGCCCGTTCCACCGCCGCCCCTTCCGCCCCGGCGCTTGTCCTTGCCCGCGTTCGGGTGCGCCGCGAGGAAGGCGGCGACATCGGGCTCGAGCGCATCCTCGAGGGCGCGGCCGAACGCGGCGGCGAGCGGGACAGGGACGCCGTTGCCGATGAGCCTCAGCTGCTCGTCGAACGCGGCGTCGCCGACGTTCGAGGGAAAGTTGAGCTCGTAAGCGTCGGGAACTCCTGCGAGCGGCGAGAGGGACCGGCGGGGCGGGCAAGGAGCGTCAGCAGCCGATCCCGTCGAGCGCGAGACGTTGTGCATCGACATGGAGCATGGAAGAAGGGCGAGGGGAGGCATCGACGTGAAGAGGGTCGAGGTGAAGAGCGAGGCCGAGGGTGGCGACCTCGAGCGCGCGCGAGTCGAGCTGGATAGAGGGGTCGGGCTTGAAGCAGAGGCGAGATGAGACGCACCCATGACCCTCAGGAGCTCGCGCATCGAGAGCGGGCGGAGCTGGTTGTAGTGCAGGCGCTCGCCCTGCGACGAGCCGTCGTAGCTGAGCGTCGTCCTCAGCGGCGACAGGATCATGCCCGGCGTGCACCGCCGCCACCACTTGGCGAGCTTGCCGCTGTTTGAGGCGACGTTGGGCGGCGGCTCGGGATAGTACGCTTTGCCCTTGAGGTCTGCTCGGACGAACGGCGAGAGCGAGGTCAGCGAGGGGTCCGTGCGGCGCGCTGGCCGAGCGCCCTCGAAAGCAGGCGCAAGAGATGGACGCACGCTCGTGGTTGCCGCCGATCTTGATGCCGATGACTCGCCGCGCGACCGTCTCCGAGAGCGAGCGGCAAAAGTGGTGCGTGACGCCGGACGAGAAGGCCGGCCCGTGCGCCTCGAGGTACGTCCGGCAGCGGAGCTGGAAGCTCGTGCGCGCGATGGTGCCGTACTTGGCCACCTTGCTCGGCTTGCCCTCCACGCCAAACTGTAGAGGGTGCGGGCGAAGAGTGAGCATGTGGGCGAAGAGGGGCTCGAGAGCGCGACGAAGCGGGGAAGAGGAGAGACGCACAGGTCGAGCGACGTAGCTCTTGTCGGCGCCGTAGCAGTCGCGGATGTCGAACTTGGGCAGGTCGTCGAGCGCCTCGAAGAGCGAGATGGGCGCGTGAGGAGCGCCGTCCTCGGTCGACGGCTCGAGCTTCTTGTCGCGCTCGTCGACGAGGCGGTGGTCGAGGCGTGCTCGAGCGTCTTTGACGGCGTGCGAGGGCGCCGGCGCGTCTGGTAGGCGCATGCCCGAGGCGGCGAGCTGGACGATCACGCGCGAGCGGTGCTGAGGGACGCCGTATCTGCGGGAGGGGAGCGGCGGTCAGCTCGAGACTCCCGCAGGTAGACAGGGCGATGCCGAAGCTCGAGACAGGAAGCGAAGGAAGGCGCACCCGGCGGCGTTGACGATGGTCCATCGGACCTGGTACCTGAGCGCGACGACGACGGCGACGAAAAGCTTGAAGAAGGACCCTCGCTCGTGCCCAGGCTCGGCGTACGGCAGGGCGTGCGTGTGGAACGCGGCGACGTTCTCGTAGACGGCGTAGAGAGGGCGCAGGACGGCGAGCGACGTGAGGAAGACGAACGGCTCGGCACAGCGCAAGTCGTCGAGCGTCTTGAAGCGGTTGAGGCGGCTGAAGCCCTGCTCACACACGTAGTACATTAGCTCTGGAGCATAAAGGAGGAAGAGGAGCGGCGACGGCGACGCACCTGGCACGGCGAACCGCCAGAGAGGAACAAGACCTCGCCGGGCTCGGGAGCCTGCGTCTCCTTGCCCAAGTAGACCGCCTCGTTGACGTCCGAGACGCTCTTGTTGATGCCGAGTGGCGAGCTGAGGAAGTTGCTCTGCAAGCACTCGAGGGCGGGTCGATGCTTCTCGACGGCGACGCGGGTGCGGAGGAGCGAGCAGCCCTGCTCGAGGCCGAGGTCGAGCAGTCCACCACCTGCGCGCACAGGAGAGCGAGTGAGCCATCACTAGAAGCGCTCGAAGCAGGGGAAGGAGTCAGAGGGGAGAGCGCACCAGAGTAGAGCGCGCCGCCGCGAAGAAGGAGGTCGTCCACTTGAAGTAGCTGATGTCGGCGCGCCTCCTTGACCATGCTCGACGTCTCGCAGGTGGCGCACACCTTGATGTCGCGCTTCTGGAGCTTCTCGCGACGAGCTCTGCCGGTGACGACGCCCGAGTCGTTGAGGAAGTCCTGGTCGGCGACGGTCGAGAGCGCACGGGCCCTCGTCCAGAAGACGTTGGCGGCCGACTGCTCGAGCGTCGCGATCGTCTCGGCGAGGTGCGAGTCGTCCTCGTCGATGAAGGCGAGCGAGAAGCGGCCGCGCAGGCTCGCCGCGTCGACGATCTCGGTCTCGGTCGTGACGAGCACCTCGTGGCTCGACAGGTAGGCGTCGTGGCTCGTCCTCGACAGCTTGAGCTCCTGCGCCCGCACGATCCACTCGACCTCGACCTGGACGATCTCGTCGCCCGGCAGGTAGTCGTACTCGGCGCCGTTGACGGCGGGCGCTTCGAGGCCGAGGAGGCGAGCGAGGCGCCAGGGGGTCCGTGCGGCGTCGGCCGGGTCGGCACTGGTCGGCAGCGCGACGTTGAGCGGCTTGGGGTCGCCGTCGTGCTCGAGGAAGGCGATGTAGACCGTGTCGTGACGGTGGTACGCCGTGCCGTCGAGGACGAAGAGCGCGTCGTCGCCGCCGTCGCCTCGAACGGCCTTGCTGTACCGCGCCTGCGAGTCCTTGTCCGAGTCCTTGGTCGAGTCGATGTAGACGGCCAGCGACTCGCACGATGCGCACTCTATGAGGCCGTACTTGTGGCACTTGGCGAACGAGGAGGGCTCGAGCGTCGAGACGTCCTGGATCGAGCCGTTGTCGATGCTGTACACGGACCTGCGAGGCTCACAGTGCGTCAGCATCATCGGCGTGTCAGTGAGGGAGGTCAGGCGACGCGGCGCACCCGCAGTAGAAGCCCGTCCGAGGGATCGGCTCGCCCGGCTTGAGCCACCGAAAGTCGCTCGGCTCGTCGACGAGGCCCGAGATGGTCGTGGCAATCGGCGAGTCGCAGCGGTCGAGCTTGAAGAGCTCTCGAGGCGAGCCGTAGGGGCCGAGCGAAGGGATCGGCTTGGCGACGGTGAACCTGCGCAGGGCCGAGGCGGTCAGAGCGTGCCGGTGAAGCGGGGAGAGACGAGCTCGTAGGCGTACCAGCTCACGTGCACACGCAGCTCGTTCTCGTCGCGCGCCTTGAAGAAGTACTCGACGACGGCGAACCATACCCGGAGCGAGTTGTCGCCCTCGACCTCGCGGTTGTGCTCGCTCTCAGACTCGCTCGCTGCACCCGGATCGCTCGCCGCGTCGACGTCGCTCAAGGAGATGTTGCGCGTCGTGGTAGCAAGGTCGTCGTGCTCGGTGGGCGAGGGTAGGACGACAATGTCGCCGGTGCTGCAGGAGGACCGAGCGTCAGCTCAGCACCTCGATGCGCGAGGTCAAGAGGGCAAGGCGCACCGGTACGTCACGTCGTTCACGACCGCGCTCTTCCACGTGCGGACCTTGTCGGTCAAGCTGCGGTCGTTGACGAAGGCCGGCGAGGTCTTGACGTCGAACCGGCCGACGCTCTCGGCGGGATCGTCCTGCGTCTCGAGATCTTCTTGCACGACGGCGCGGTACTTGTTGACGAGCGTCGACGTAGTGCGCTTCTCGCGGGCCTTGTCGCGCTCGGCCTGGTCGACGTCGTCGGTGCGGAACATGTGGCGAGGGAAGAACGGCGCGACGATCTTGTAGATGTCGGGCGTGACGCTGCAGACGTCATATCGGACGGTGTCAGCTCAAGCACCGAAGGAGGAGGGAGTCGAGCGAGATTGCGCACAAGGGGAGGTCGGGCAGGGACCGAAAGACGAGGAGGTCGTGCACCGGGTCGTGCGCAGGGTCGTGCAGCTCGAGAGCGCCGATGGGCTCGCGCCAGAAGGCAGGGAGCTCGTCCTGCCAGGCGAGGTCGCGTGCTCGAGCCTCGGCCTTGATGCGGCTGAGGATGTTGCCGACGACCTTGGACGCCTCGCGACGCTCGTCGTCCTCGTCCTCGTCCTCGTCGAGGCCGCCCTCGAGGATGTAGCTGCCGCGGATCGAGTGCGTGCGCGCAAAGACGTAGAGGTTGAGGAGGCGGCGGAAGAGGCGGACGTGCGGCTCGTACGACTTTTCGAGGTCGAAGAGGGGAGGCGGCGAGGTGCGCCGGCCTCGGCGGGGCAGCGGGGCGACCCGGTGCTTGCCCTTGCGAATGATGGGCTGCCGCGGCGTCGCGAGGTAGTAGTCGGCGAGCTTGGAGACGAGCCTCGGCCCGCCGTCGACCGAGAACGAGAGCGTGCGGACGTCCCACCGTGCGACGAGCCGTACTTCTCGGGCCTCGACGACGTCGGCACGATCGACGCGGCGCCGCGACTCGGCGTGTTGAAGGTCGTCGAGAGGATCGTGAGGACGCGCGAGGCCGACGATGATGACGTCGGGGAGGGCTTGCCCATCGGAGCGGAGGAGGCGCTCGAGAGGAACGAGCGCGGTCGGGTCGACGCGCTTGTGCACCCAGAACTTGTCGAGCAGGTAGGTGCGGCGTGGCGCCGTCTCGACCTTGTCCGGGTCGATGAACTTGCTCGTCTCGGGGAAGTGCTCGGCGAGGCGCTCCTCGTCGAACGGGTTGGCCGGTTTGGGCACGACGTCTCGCTTGGCGAAGGTGGTTCGTGTGCGCGTGAACTTCTGGATGACCTTGGAGCGCCTGCGGGCGGGTCGAACATGGGCGAGAGGCAGGTCGTCGTCGACGACGCGCTCGTCGGTCTCGAGGGGTGCGAGCGGCTCGACGCTGCGCGCCTTCTTGGGCCGGCGCTGCGCCAGGGCGCCGCCCTCGTCTCGTCGACGCTTTTTGGCCCACCGCCCGTCGCTGCCCCGCGTACTGCTCTCACCGCCGACCGACCCTGCGCGAGCGCTCTCCATCGCACCCAGCGCCGCCGACATCGCCGCGCCCTGCGCCGACGTACCGATACCGAGGTCGTGAGCCCGGTCGTCTAGCCCATGCACAGCCTGCCACGACGGGCTGCGGGCCGACGTGCGCTCGCACAGCTCGCCGATCTCGCCCTCGCCGAACCCGCCGCCAAAATCGCCGCCGCCAAAGTCGAACGAGAAGTCGAACGCGGCGCCCTGGCCCACAAAGAGCGAAGGTGAGCGAGTTCGGGCGACGCTAGCTCGAAGATCGTCCTGCAGGGGAGCGAGTCAGCTCGAGTACGAGAGCCAGCGAGAGCGTACGGGAGGAGGACGCACCTGGTCGGCCTCGTCCTCGTCCTCGTCCGAGTCCGAGTCGACCATGGGCTCCGAGGTCGTGATGTCGAGGTATGGCTGACGGTTCTTGCGCTCGAAGCCGGCGAAGAGGTCGTCGAGGCCGTGGTCGACGGTGATGTCGACGATGGTGAGGCCTGGATCGGAGCCGGGCGCAAAGTAGCAATGGTCCTGCGAGCGGTGCAGGGCTCGTGTGAGTGTTGCACCCGCTGCAGAAGAGCGCAGGCAGGCTCGACGGACCTGGTACCACACCCAGCCGTCGCCCGCCGGTCTCGGCAGCTCCCAGAGCGACGACAGGTACCCGGTCGACGACTCCTCGCCGCGCAGACTCTGCAGGACCTTCTCCACAAAGCCGCGCTTCTGCACGCCGCCGATCGAGCAGTCAGAGCTGGTCGCGAGGTGCGAGAGGAAGAGAGGCGCGCACCTGCTCGTTCATGACGTAGTTGTGCGGCGTGCGGCCTAGCTCGACTGGTTGTCGGTCCTGAAGGTCGCGGGCGATCTCGAAGAGGCGGGCGAGGCCGTGCTGGAGGTAGTCGTCGGGGTCGTCGTCGGGAGACGAGTTGAGCGAGGCGCGCTTGTGGAACTCGGCGAGGACGTGGACCTGGTAGGCGAGCTGCTCGGGCTGACCCATGGCCTTGTACGGTCCATCGTAGTCGGTCGCGGGAGCCCTGGCGCTCGCCCTCGCGACCATGTTGGCGGCGGACGCGTCCCGAGGAGGACGAGGCGGCTGCGCGAGCCGTCGTGTGGGCGCAGGTCGTGAGGGCCCCAGCGCGTGGGTGCACTACTAGAAAGGGCTTTGCAGGCTCCAGACCGGTGGCTGGTGAGGACGCGGATGCTGAGGAGCAGGACGAGCTGAAAGCGGGGGAGACGACGAGGTTGCTCTCGCTCCCTCCCACCACCTCGGCTCGTGCAGCTCGAGTACCACCTCTGTACTGCCCCAACAACTACTTCCGACCGGCCCAGCTACCGTTGTCAACCTCCTGTACCGCTCTCGCGCCTCGGCCCCCCGTGCCCCATCTTCATCTCAACTCGAGCCTCGCTCCCCGACTTCGCGCCAAGGTCAGTCTAGCGTTCCCATGCAGTGTCCTGCAGACCCTTTCGAGGCGACCTGAGCGAGCTGACCCGCCGCTCGTGCAGCAGACTTCGCCTCGACCTCCTCCCCTCTCCCTCCTCGACGTCATGTCCCCCGCCGAACCCGTCGCCCTCAAGGAGCCACTCCCAAAGTGCGTCGTCTTCGACCTCGACTACACGCTGTGGCCGTGCTGGTGCGACACGCACGTCACGCCGCCGCTCAAGCGCCGAGGCGACGGTATCAACCAGGTCTACGACCGACACGGCGACCCGCTCTCGTTCTACCCCGACGTGCCCAGCATCCTCCTCCAGCTGCACCGCAGCAAGGTCCACGTCGCGGCGGCGTCGCGCACGCACGCCCCCAAGGTCGCTCGCCAGATCCTCGACCAGCTCCTCGTCCCCGGGTCGCTCAACGAGGGCGGCAAGGACCCGCTCAAGGCGCGCAAGGACAAGAGCGACACGGTCTCGGCGATCAAGCTGTTCGACTCGATGGAGATCTACCCGGGCTCCAAGATGGAGCACTTTCGCGAGCTCAGCCGCAAGACGGGCATCGCCTGCGAGGACATGGTGCGTCCCGCTCTCGCTCTCTCGCTCTCGCTCCCTCTTTGCGCAGCGTCGCTGACTATGTTCATGATGCTCCTCGGCGACAGCTCTTCTTCGACGGTGCGCTTGCCCTGCTGCCGGCCTCAATCTCCGCTCGACTCGCAGCGTCTGACCCGCTCGCTCGCAGACGAGTCGCGCAATCGCGAGGTCGCCAAGCTCGGCGTCACCTTTGTGCTCGTGCCCAACGGCGGGACGACCCGACAGCTGTTCGAGTCGGGGCTCGAGGCGTGGAGGAAGAGCTGGTCGAACCGGCAGCCGGAGTAGACTGTGCGAGCGGATGAGCACCGAGACGAGCGAGGTAGACGGTCCGTCGCGTGCATAGACTGTACATAGCTCCAAAGCGCGATCGAGAGAGCCGCAAAGGAGGTTGAGCAGGCTCCCCGACTCGTGCCGCGACGTCAGCTGCGGCGGCGCGAGGGAGGCAGCCGAGCGACGTCGCTCGATGCGGGCAGACCTTGCGCGCAGGGCACGAGCGGCTCGAGTGGATCTGACTCGCGGTCGCGCTCATGCCAAAGAAGCGCTGGCGAGAGAGCGAGGCTGCGTCGCGGGAGCGGAGGGGGAGGGGGAGAGGAGGGGCACGAGGAGATCACGATTCTCTCGACAACGCACCGCCCGAGCTAGTCTGCGGGCACCTGCACCGCTCTACAGAGCCACAGAGCAGAGCCACACCCGAACAGCACCTCGAACGCTCGCCCTCAGCCTCGCCAACCCCGCCCTCATCACCATCTCTCGGTGAGCCCAGGATCTCTTCGTCTCCCGCCGCACGAGCTCGTGTAGAGCTCTTCGCTGGGCTCAGGCTGACCCTTGGACCCTCCTGACAGGCCCGTCTGCCCAATGTCGTCCTCCAAGGTCGCCGTGCGACCACCCGCGCCTCGTCAGGCTCGCGGCTACCCCCGCGAGTCGGTCAAGTACTCGGTCGAGCGCGTGCGCAACGCCAACGGCGTCGAGCAAGAGGTCCTCACCCTCGAGGACACGCCCGAGCCCTCGGCGGCCGCCGGCGGGTCCGGCCCCTCGAACGGCGCAGCTCCGCAGGCGTCGTCCAGTCGCGCCCGCCACGACCCGTACGGCGGCTACGAGCCCGCGCAGAAGAAGCGCAGGAGCGACGTCGGTGCGAGTGGCGCGGGTGGGTACGCCGCAGGGTATGCGCAGGCGCAAGGAGCGGCGCCGCCCGCAGGGTACGCGCCCAACCAGTACGTCGCCGGGCAGCAGTACAGCACCTACGGCCAGCAGGCTCCCGTCGCGTCCGCTTCGGGCACCAAGCGCAAGCACGACGAGTACGACCGCGACAACCGCGACGTGCGTCCCCCCCTCTCGCTCGCCGGCCTCGACCTCGTCCCCGGCTGACCTCTCTCTGGCGACCTGCGACGCAGCGCGGCCGAGACCGACAGGCCAAGCACGCCGACAGCGACGGCCACTTCATTGTCACGGTCGGCAACACTGTCAGCGATGGGCACCACGAGTGTGCGTCGTCCCCCTCTCGCTCGACGAGGCGCGCTCTGGCACTGACGGCGCGAGCCCCTCTCGCAGACGTCATCGAGCGGCTACTGGGCCAGGGAACGTTCGGCAAGGTCGTCTCGGCGACGCGCAAGGACGACAACAAGCGCTACGCCGTCAAGATCATGTGCGTCCCGCTCGCCTTCGTCCCTCTCGACCGTCCCTCGCTCGCCGACTCGCAGCTGACCTTGTCGTCGCACGCAGTCGAGCCGTACACAAGTACCAGGAGGCGGCAAAGACCGAGGTCAAGGTCCTCACGCTCCTCACCAAGAACGACCGGCGAAACTCCAAGTGCGCAGGCTCCCTCTCGCTCGCCCTTCCTCTCCTCGGCTGCGGTCGGCTGACGCTCCCCCGTCTCGCACTCGCAGGAAGTGCATACCGCTCGTCACCTACTTTGATTTTCACGGCCACACGTGCCTCGTCACGCCCCTCCTCTCGTGCTCCGTGTTCGACTTCCTCAAGGACAACAGCTACGAGCCGTTCCCGCTCAGCCACGTGCAGAGCTTCGGCAGGCAGCTCTTGACGAGCCTCAAGTGTGCGTCGCCTCTTCTCTGATGAGCTCGCCCTGTCGAGGTCGTGCAAGCTGACTCAGCTCTCGCCCCCTCTCGCAGACGTGCACGACAACAAGCTCATCCACACCGACCTCAAGCCCGAGAACATCCTCTTGGAGAGGATCGAGACGACGATCGTGCCGAGCCGAGTGCGTCCTCGCCGCCTCGCCGTTCCTCGCCGCGCTCGCGCTGACGATCCGCTCCCTCGTCCCTCCCGGCAGAGAAACCGCCAGCGCAAGATCCTCACGCACACGGGCATCCAGCTCATCGACTTTGGCAGTGCGACGTTCGAGGGCGACTACCACGCCACGGTCGTCTCGACCCGGCATTACCGCGCGCCCGAGATCATCCTCAGTGCGCCCCGCTCGGACCTCCTCTTTCTCCCTCTCCTTCTCGCACTGATTCGGCTTCGTCTCTCGCGCCGCAGACATGGGCTGGAGCTACCCGTGCGACATGTGGTCGATCGGCTGCATCCTCGTCGAGTTCGTCACGGGCGAGGCGCTCTTCCAGACGCACGACAACCTCGAGCACCTCGCCATGATGGAGAAGGTCTTTGGGCCGATGCCGACGGCCTACGCTACCGAGGCGCAGAAGTGCGTCCCTCCCTCTTTCTCGCAGCTGAGCGTCTCGCCGACGAGGCTCGAGCGCTGACGGACCGCCGTCGCCCCCCTCGCAGGAAGTCGAGCGCCGCCCAGCAGCCGCACCCAGAGTGGTTCAAGCGCGTGCCGTCGAACCAGCGAGCCAAGAAGGGCGAGTACACGCTGTCGTTCCCGCTGCCGGCGACGCAGAAGCAGAGCGTCAAGTTCGTCAAGGGCATGCGCAAGCTCAAGGTGCGTCCCGCTCCCCCCCCCCCTCGACCTTTCACTCGCTCGAGCTCACGCCTGCATCTCTCTCTCTCGTGCGCGCAGGACATCATCGCGCCGACCGACACGGCCGGGCAGGAGTTTGCCGACCTGTGCGAGGGCCTCTTGCGGTGGGACCAGGGCCAGCGGTTGACGGTCGACGAGGCGCTCGCGCACCCGTTCTTCAAGAAGGTCATCCACGACGAGGGCAACGTCTCGCCCTAGGCGCACGCCCCACATCTAGGTCTCCCTCGTCGTTCGCGCCCGCCTCGTCGTCTCGCCCCTCCCGCAGCCGCAGCTCGTCCCCCTCCTCCCTCCCTGCTCTCCCTCGACCTCTCCTCACTCTCCCATCGTCGTCAGCTCCTCGTATCGCGCAGTCTCTATACCCGTTTGCGCCCCGTCGTCCCTCAGTCCCCCCTCGCTCAACCCGCCCTCGCCCTTCCACCTCTTCCTCCCTCTCCTCGCCGCTCGGTCGGCCTGTACACTCTGCTCCCGCTCCCCGACTCACGATCAGGCCATGTTCTGTCTTTCGTGCAACTCTGTTCCTTTCCTCATCGTCCATCTCTCGGTGCGGTTCGGCTGAGAGAGCAAGAGAGAGAGAGGTCCGTGCGCGGTTTCGATGCAGCACTATGTCGCCGCGCAGTCGTGCTACTCGGCCCGTGCCTGCTCGCCCATCCTGCGCAGCGTCACCTCAACCGGCTCGGGCGCCCTCCCGAGCACCTCGCGAAGCGACGGTGTCACGACCGTCGTCTCGCCCTTCCTGATGCCCTCGAACGCGCTCGCCCACGGCGTCGCCCACTTTGCGCCGCCGTAGCTCGCAAAGCCGGGGCCCATCGAGGGCTGCGCGGCGTACTCGTCAACCGAGACGGGCTCGATGCGCAGGGCGGGCTCGCCCGACGCGGCGCCGAGGAGCGCGACCGTCTCGTCGAGCGAGAAGGCGCGCTCGCCCGTGAGGAGGACGAGCTCGTTCGTGTACGTGCGCTCGGCGCCGGCGACGACGGCGGCGAGAATGCGCGCCGTCGCCTCGCCGAGGTCGTCGAGCTTGGCCCAGGCGACGCCGGGCGCGGCGCCGTCGTGCGGGATGCGGATCGTCGGCGACGGCGCCGAGAGCGAGAAGAAGGCCGTGTAGAGCGGGAACGACTCGGTGTAGAGACCCTCGCGGACGATCTGCGCGCGAGCGAGAGAGCGAGAGAGCGGGAGGAGCGTCAGGGGACCGTGCGCAGGCGGAAGACCGGGTCGAGGAGAGAGAGGGTGGCGCACGGTAAAACTGAACGACGGGTCCTCGGCTGCGACCTCGCGCAGGTACGCCTCGGTGCGCAGGTGCGCCTGCATGACCTGGGTGACGCTCGACGTCGACTCGGGCGCGCCGCCGAACGCGAGCGACGTGTACAGGATGTGCTTGACGCCCGAGGCTCGCGCCGCCGTGATGGCCGCCTTGTGGCTCTGCAGGAGGTTGATCTTGTCAGTCCCTGCACCGAGAGGGAGGCGGAACGGAGGAGCGCACCTCGAAGCGGTGGTCGTTCTGGATCGACGCGTACGAGATGAGGCAGAGGGTGTCGACGCCGTCGAACGCGTGCTCGAGCGTCTCGTGCGCATCGTAGTCGGCTCGACGGACGGTGACGCCCTTCTTCTCGTAGTCGGCGAGCTTCTCGGGGCGCCGGGCGACAAAGACGAGCGAGTTGGTGGGGACGAGGTCGACGAGGTGCGAGGCGATCGAGCCGCCGAGGGCGCCAGAGGCGGGGAAGAGGGCGAGCATGGTCGTACGGGGCGAGTGGTGGGTGCAGAGGAGAGGGTAGGGCTTGTGGTCGAGTGGGCGACGAGGTCGACCTTGATCTCGAAGATGACGCAGCGTCGGCGAGGAAGAAGGCTTCCGCGCGCGACGCTGAGTGATCTAGGGGCTCGGTCTGGTCAGCGACAAGGTCCTCGGAGCTGGGCATAGTGAAAGGAGGGCGCACGGGCTGTCGTCGGAGATTCCGAGCAGGAAGCGAGGAGGTCGAGGGCGAGGTTGGTCACTGCGGGCGCTGGCGGGGCTGGTGCAGGTCGACGGTGGGTGCGGCCGAGCTCATGATGGACGGGATCGAGGCCGGGCTGGTCCTAGCGAGGCCTGGAGGTGGTGGACGACGTGCGAGGTCACGTCGCGGCGAGTGCGGGGTAGCGATTCGAGTCGACGAGGGCGAGGAGGTGAGCGCTGGCTCGGCGGCGGTGGGTCGCGCAGGCTGGCTGCTGCTGCAGCATTGTGCATGGTCGCAGTCGGAAGGCGATCCCAGGCGAGGCAGAGAGGAGGCGGCGGCAGGAGGCACGACGAGCCTCCTCTGGCTCGCTCTCGCTGTTCCACCCTCGTTGCTCTCTCTCCCGTGCGAGCCAGTCCGACCTGCACACCGTCGCTTCAGTGCATGCAGGGCGCAGCCGACCCGCCCCAGCTCGGCAGGCCCCGACCCGAACACCCCGCCGGCGCCTCGTCGTCGTCGTCCACCGCCTCGACCCCGTCAACTCGCCCACCCGCCGATCCTGCCACTCGCGGCCTTGCCGACCTCGACATTGCGCCTCGTCACGACCGACCCACAGCAGCGGTCGCCTACGCGCGAGGACGAGCCGACCTTGTCGAGGAGGCGGTGCACCCAGCCCCGACAAGCTCCTCCTCCGCCGGCGCGTGGCGCGAGTTCCGCTCCAGCTCGCCAGAGCCATCGACGACGTGCGTCGAGCCTCGGCGAGCCGCGACGGTCGACCTGCGCGACGGCACCGTCGTCCGCACCCTCCCGCAACCGCCCGCAGTCGCCGCCTCTTCCACCGGCCGCCCAGCTCTCAGCCTCGACATCCAGTCGTCCTCTGCCCCTCTTGCGTCTTCGTACGACGTCCAAGATCACGGCGACGTGTTCGTCGACGGCGGCGACGCCCCTCCCTCCACCAGCCTCTTCCACGACCGCACCCCTGCCCCGCGCTCCTCCCATCAGCGCGTCGACTCGCACCCTCTCTCTCTCGCGCCCTCGATCGCCACCTTCCACACCGACGACACGTCCTTCAGCCGCCTGCCCGACCACGACGAGGACGACGACGACGAGACCCAAGCGCGCTCGCCGCTGCACCCGACAGGCTTCCCCTCGTCGCCCTCGCGCCGCTCGCCGCGCTACGACGAGTCGCGCACGGCAGCCTTCCTCCAGGGCCTCGCCGCGTCGTCGACCGCGCGCTTGTCGCTCAGCCCGGGCGGCCGCTCGCCGCGGCCTCGCAGCAAGTCGCCCTCGCCCGACGCGCGCGACGACCCGGCCGCAGGGTGGCACGAGCTGTCGACCTCGACCTCGCGGCGCGAGGGCACGTCGCCTTCGCGCTCGGCGGCGGCGGCGCTCAAGCGCAGGAGCACGCTCAGCGCCGCCGCGGCGGGCGTGCGCAGGCTCGGCGTGCGCGTCGTCAACCTCGCCGCGGCTGACAGCGAGGAGATGAACCAGGTCGACCTCGATGCCTCGCTGCGGCGCAGTGCGTCGCGCGCGACGGGCGGTGAGGGCGATGTGGAGGCGGCGCAGGGCGGCGACGAGGGCGAGAAGGGAGCGGACAAGGACGAGGACGAGTGGGAGAGGCGGTACGAGGCGAGGGAGGAGGAGTACCGGCACCTGAGGGGCAAGACGCTCGGCGTCTTTGGGCCCGAGAGCTCGGTGCGGCGAGCGTGTGCGAGGCTCTTGACGGCGAGGTGCGCTCCCTCCTCCCTCGACCTCCTCTCCGCCGGCACGCACTGACTCCTCGCTCGTTCAGGTGGACTGAGCCGACCATCCTCGTTCTCATCGTCCTCCAGGTCGTCGTGCAGACGATCCAGGCGGCACCCGACGTCTACGAGCACCCTCGCCCGACCAAGGGCTACTTCCACTCGTGGGAGGACTGGGTCCTCTTCGCCTGCTTCTGCCTCTACACGGTCGAGGTCGTCGGCCGCATCGTCGTCACGGGCCTTGTCATCAACCCGCCGCGCCCGCCAACGCCGCCCGAGCTGGCCAACCCGGACATCTACAGCACCCCAAAGCGCTCGCCGTCCCTCGTCACCAAGATCCAGTCGCGCCTGTCGCCTCTACCTTCGCCACAAGCCTCGCCAACCGCGTACCGCGCACCTCCCTTCCCCATCTCGCCGTCGAAGCGCTCGCCGCTCCCCTCGCCAAGCCGTCTCTCCCCTCTCCCGCCCTCGCCCACCGAGCCGGCGCACCCTGCCCCGCCGCCGCCGCCGAGCTCGACCGACATCACGGCCATCGACCACGCCGTCTACTCGACGGCGGCGAGGAACGCCTCGTCCGTCTCGCTCATGCGCGGCGACTCGGCGTCGGGCGGTCCGAGCGGCGTCGGGCTCGGCCTCGGCTCGTCTGCCCCCTCGGCGGCCGTCTACCCGCCGCACTCGGTGCGTGCCGGCCTCGCGACGGCGTTCCCCGCCGCGACCGCGCCCGCCGGCGCCAACAGCGGCGCGAGCACGCGCTCAAGCAGCTCGGACGGTGGGTGGGGCCCGAGCCCGTTCTCGTCGGCGACGACGCCGTACGCGCTCTCAGTCAAGCGCCAGCGCGCCACGTACCAGCAGGCGTTCCTGCGCCACTCGTGGAACCGCATCGACGCCGTCGCCATCGTCGCGTACTGGGTCTCGTTCGCGCTCGCCGTCACGGGCCGCGAGGCGGGCGACAACCTGTGGTTCTTCCGCGCGCTGAGCGTGCTGAGGGCGGCGAGGCTCCTCGCCATCACGGCGGGAACGCAGACGATCCTCCACTCGCTCAAGCGTGCGGCGCCGCTCCTCGTCAAGGTCGGCCTCTTCGTCGCCTTTGCCATGGTCCTCTTCAGGTGCGTCTGGGTGCTCGGCGAGGATCTCGAGCGCGTTCCTGACGTCCCACCTCTCCGCGCAGCATCATCGGTGTGCAGGCGTTTCGAGGCTCGTGGAGCAGGAACTGCGTCTGGGTCGGTGCGCCCCCTCTCTTCCTCGACCTCGTCGACCTCGTCGATCTCGCCGACCTCTCCTGACCCTGCTCCTCGACGCACTCGTCGCAGATCCCGCCGGCGTCCTCGCCAACGTCACGATGGACCAGCCCTGCGGCAGCTACCTCACGGCCGCCGGCGAGCGCTTCTCGTACCTCACCTCGGACGGCTCCCTCGCCGCCGAGCCGCCAAAGGGCTTCACGTGCGCCGCGCCGAGCATCTGCGTCGAGACGGGCAACCCGGCCAACGGCACGTGGTCGTTCGACAACATCTTCGCCGCGCTCATGCAGGTCGTCGTCCTCGCCTCGGCCAACACGTGGACCGACAGTGCGTCCTCGTAGCCCTCCCTCCCCCTTCCTCCTCTCGAGCGACAGCTGACGGCGCTCTCGTGCCTGCTCGACAGCCATGTACTCGATGATGGCGGCGGACTGGCCGTTCTCGGCCGCGTACTTCATCCTCGCCGTCGTCCTCCTCGACTACGTCCTCCTCAACCTGCTCGTCGCCGTCATCACGACAACGTTCGGCGAGATCAGGAGCGAGACCAAGCACTCGGCGTTCGCCAACGCGTCGGCGGTCCCGGCGTCGACCCGCTTTGACGACGACCAGAAGCGGCAGCGCCGGCTCGGCAAGACGGCGAGCGTCGTCGCGACGGGCTACAGCAAGACTCGGCTCATCTGGCCCGCCCTCATCGTCGCCTCGGTCGCGCTGCAGGCCGACCGCGACTTTGACATGGACCCGCGCAAGTCGACCCGGTACGAGTGGATCGAGCTCGCCTTTACCCTCGCCCTCGACGTCGAGATCGCCATCCGCCTCTTTGCGTGGCTCCCCGACTGGCGCGCCTTCTTCGCCGGCAACGCCAACCGGGTCGACTCGTTCCTCGCCGTCATCACGACCTTCATCCAGCTCCCGTTCATCTTCCACTCGCCGGCGTACGCCTGGCTCACCTTCTTCCAGATCGCGCGCTTCTACCGCGTCGTCCTCGCCATCCCGCGCATGCGCCGCCTCCTCGTCCGCCTCGCCGGCACGTTCGTCGGCGTCCTCAACATGCTCCTCTTCCTCCTCCTCATCACGTTTCTCTCGGCGCTCGTCGCCGTCCAGTTCCTGCGCGGCATCCCCGACCCAGACTCGGACGACACGGGCCAGCTCAACTACTTCCAGGTGCGACGCCGTCCTCGTCGTCCTCCTGGGCGCTCCCCGTCGTCTTTCCCCCGACCGACGAGCCGACGCTGACGAGGCCTCCTCTGGCTGCAGATCTACAACGCCTTCCTCACGCAGTACCAGATCCTCTCGTCGGAGAACTGGACCGACCCGCTCAAGACGGTGTTGGCGAGCCAGCGTGGCCAGGTCCAGATCGCCATCTCGGCCATCTTCCTGTGCGGCTGGATGATCTTCGCGTTCTTCGTCATCGGCAACCTCTTCGTGCGTCGCTCCTCGCTCATCGACGCTCCCTCGCCGCTCATCTTCCTCGTCGTCGGCGCCAACGTCAAGTCGGCGCACGGACCTCCACTTGGGCTGACCATCTCTCCCTCGGTCCCTCTCCCGCTCGCAGATCGCGCTCCTGAACGAGAACTGGCAGATCGAGGAGGACGAGAAGCGCGCCCGCCAGCTCGAGGCGTACGTCACGCGCGCCAACGAGCCCGGGCAGACGGTCACGGCCGGGTGGTTCAAGCGCTTCGACCCCTACACGCTCGTCACGTCGCGCCTCAAGGCTCGAGCCGACAAGCAGGGCGAGCACGTCAAGCACGCCGAGCAGGACGAGCAAGACGAGCAGGACGAGCCCGTCGAGATCCTCGACCGCATGGTGACGGCGTCGCCCGAGCCGCTCTCGAACGACGAGGACGACAAGGTGCGCTCGTCTCCTCTCTTGCACAGTCACGACCAGCTGCTGAAGCCGCGACGCTCAGCATGCATCGAGCCCGCCGCCGACGCACGCCCGCAACGTCAGCTTCGCCGAGAAGGCCAAGCGCACCCTCCCGAGCCGCCTGCAGACCGGCTTCGACAGCATGCGCGACTTTATCGCACCCACTTCACCTCTCGATCCACCTCACGCCTACTCGCTGCCACGGTGCGTCCTCCTCCTCGCCTCTCTCGCTCACGTCGTCGCGCTCGAGCTGACTCGCGCTCGCCCTCGTCCCCTCGCGCTCATGCAGCAACAACGTCGGGCACTCGCGTCAAGCTACGCTGCAGGATCTCGACCGCATCGAGGACGTCACCGAGAGCCGGCAGCAGACGGTCGCGCAGTACATCGCCGAGCACCCCACATATAACCGCACCCTCTTCCTCTTCACGCAGCGCTCGCCTGTCCGGCGCGTCTGCCAGGCGCTCGTCGAGCCGGCGTACGGGCACGAGCGCATCAACGGCCGACCGCCGATCAAGCTGTACCAGCGGCTCTTCCAGGTCGCCATGCTCGTCGTCATCCTCGCCTCGGTCGCCGTCGCGGGCGCAGCGACGCCGCTCTACCGCCGAGACTTTTACCTCCAGTACGGCGAGATGCGGCTCACGTGGTACAACGTCGTCGAGGTCGCGACGGGCTTCTGCTTCCTTCTCGAGTTCATCGTCAAGATCATCGCCGACGGCGTAATTTTCGCGCCCAACGCCTACGCGCTCTCGGTCTTCAACCTGATCGACTTTTGGGTCCTCGCGACCGTGCTCGCCAACGTCGCCATGGTCCTCATGAACGGCCCGTCCAATAGCCGCTGGGTCCGAGCGCTCAAGGCCTTTCGCGCTCTCCGCCTAATCAACCTGTGGCCGACGATGCGCCAGACGTTCTACGACGTGCGTCCCATTCACTCTCTCGAGCTTCGCAGCGAGGAGCTGACCGGACTTTGACCCTCGCTGCAGATCCTCATCGTCGGGCTCGGCCGCATCCTCGACGCCTCGCTCCTCGCCGTCCTCTACATCATCCCCTTCGCCGTTTGGTCGAAAGCGGTCTTCTCTGGACTGCTCTACCGCTGCAACGACGAGGCCGTCAAGACCAAGGTGCGTCCCGAGCTCGTCAGCCGTCGACGCTCGACTTGAGAAGGTCGACTGACGCACGTCGCTCCCCTCGCAGGCGCAGTGCGTCGGGGAGTACCTCGTCGCCGTCACAGACGACTGGTTTTTTTTGGCGCCGAGGGTCTGGGAGAACCCCTACGTGTGGTCGTTCGACTCGTTCAGGTCGGCGCTCCTCATCCTCTTCGAGATCGTCTCGCTCGAGGGCTGGATCGACGTCCTCGAGTCGGCCATGAACATCGTCGGTCCCGACATGCAGCCCGAGCAGAACGCGTCGCAGTTCTCCGGCCTCTTCTTCGTCCTGTACAACCTCGTCGGCGCCACTTTGATCCTCACCGTCTTCGTCTCGGTCATCATCTCGTCGTTCACTCGCCGCAGCGGTGCCTCGCTCCTCACGACGGCGCAGCGGCAGTGGCAGGACCTACGTCGCTACCTCGCCCGCCAAGAGCCGCAGAAGCGCCCTCGTCGCCGGCCCGAGAACAGTGCGCTCTCCCTCCCTCCTCTCCAGGGGCTCGTGCGCGTTTTGACTCTCTCCTCGCTGCAGCCTTCCGAGCCTGGTGCTACGACCGCGCCGTCCACAAGCATGGCTGGTGGTCTCGCAGCTTCACGATCCTCTATGTCCTCAACACGATCGTGCTCTCGAGCCAGGCGACGACGACCGAGCGAGCGGCCGACGCGTACAGTGCGTCTCCCCCTCCCTCCCTCGTCCATCGCTCCCTCTCGCTTGTACGAGCATGGTGCTGACCCAGCTGGGCGACAGACTACATCTTCCTCGGCTTCACGGTCGCCTACCTCGTCGACGTCGTCGTGCGCCTCGTTGGTCTCGGTCGCGCCTTCTTCCAGAACGGCTGGAACCTGTACGACCTCGTCATCATCAGCGGTACCGTCGCTACGACCCTGCCCATCGTCGCCAACGCGACCGACTCGCAGACGGCCATCCAGCTGCAGAAGGTGTTCCTCGTCGCGCTCGTCTTCAAGCTCGTCCAGCGCAACGACCAGCTTCATCAGCTCTTCAAGACGGCCGTGTGCGTGCCTCTCCGCAACCATCCTTGCTCGAGCGCGCACTGACCCCCTCGCTATCTCGGCGTGCGCAGCGCAAGCCTTCCGGCGCTCCTCTCCATCTTCGCCCTCTGGCTCTGCCTCTTCTTGACCTACGCCATCTTCTACCTCGAGGTGTTTGGGCTCACGAGGTGGGAGAGCGCCGAGACGCACCTGTCGAACTACTACACGTTCGGGAGCACGCTCGTCCTCCTCGCGCTCCAGTCGACCGGCGAGGGGTGGAACGAGTGCGTCCCTCTCCCTCCTCTTCATCGCCGTCGGCCTCTTCGCACGAGCGACTCAAAGCTGACGCTGTGCGCTGCGCAGGTACATGCACGACTACACGACCGAGTGGCCCTTCTGCACCTCCTCGCCCAACTACCTCTTCGACGACTGCGGCTCCGCTGGCTGGGCCTACGCCCTCTTCATCACCTGGAACGTCTTGTCGATGTGTGCGTCTGTTATTCTTGCAGCAGCGAGTCGCCGTTCGAGAGCGCGCTGCTAACCTCGGCAACCTGCGCACAGACCTCTTCGTCAACCTTGTTCTCGGTGTGGTCGTCGAGTCGTTCTCCGTCGTCTACCAGGAGTACGGCGGCGTCGTTCGACTCTCTCGGGCGCAGATGCGTGGCTTCAAGCAGGTCTGGGCGACGATCGACCCCGAGCGCACCGGGTACATCCAGCCCAAGGACGTCGGGCGCTTCCTGCACGTGCGTCCAAGCCAGCTCGTCGCTCACTCCAACACGCTGAGCTGACGCCGTCTCTACTCGTGCGCAGCGTCTCTCGGGCGTCTTCGAGCTCAAGATCTACCGCGACGACTGGTCCGTCGCGAGTTTGCGAGCTCGCTCCTACCTCGAGCCGACGTACCACACGCGCTCGCCCTCGTTCCACCACTTCCTCAGCGATCGCGACGCGCTCTCGCTCCAGCGAGTCGACCTCAACAAGCTGCGCAGCCTGTGCTCCGGCATCGACGAGAACGAGGTCGCCGCCCGTCGCCGCAACTTCGTCCACGCCTACCACGAGGCGATGCACGACGCCGACCAGTCGCTCAAGGGCATCTCGTTCACCAAGATGCTCGTCCTCGTCGCGCACTACCGCCTCGTGACGGACGACAGCGCCTTGCAGTGAGTCGCTCAGCCACCTCCCCCTGCCCGACTCGCTCACGAAGCTCGAGCTGACCCTGGCGCCTCCTCCACAGACTCGACGAGCTCGCCGACCGCCAGCGCAAGCAGCAGCTCGTCTCGTACCTCGTCGACAACGACCGCGTGCACTCGTTCCTGCGCATGGTCGTCCTCCGCCGCCGCTTCCTCGACCACCTCGCGGCCAAAGCGCAGCAGCCTCGAGCGGGCGCCGGCCCGAGCGTGCCCATGATCAGCATCACAGACGCCGCACATTCTTCGCCGTCGCCGCAGCGCTCGCCGACAGCCTACGGCACGGCGAGGGCGTCGTCGAGCTCTGAGCCGTATCCGCCTCGCACGCCGCCAGGCTCGGCGACGCCTCTGCAGCGCATGCACCCGGGCGAGGAGGACAGCGAGGACGGCGAGTCGGGGCAGCAGGATGCGGCGGGGACGGCGCGCAGGGACGTGGCAGCGGACGGCTCGAGCAGAGGATCGTGAGGAGGAGGAGGAGGAGGAGGAGGAGGAGGAGGAGGAGCGTCTCTGAGCGGGTCTCTGTCTGTGCCGGTCCGTGCCTCGTCGTGCTGCATCTAGACCTTGTTGTTAGGCTCGCCGCACTGCAAAAGACACTGTGCTTCGTCCTCAGGCGAGCTCGCTCGAGAGGCGGCCGGGAGCCGAGCCGGAACCGGCCCAACTTCATCAGCTGCAGCAAACGCACCTCGTCCTTGCTCCCTCTCCCTCGCCACGCACCCAGCATGCTCGACTTGCAGGCGGCCGCACCGGCTCTGCTGCTCGCCCTCGCTGCAGCCCTCACCGCCCGCATCCTCGCCCCTCGCCCTTCGACCCCGCCCGCCCCGACTTTCGGCCCTTGGTGGCTCCCACCCTTCGTGCGCGGCCTGCTGGCGGTGTATCGGCTCGGCCAGGACGAGGACGCGTTCCTGTTCGCCGCGAGGCGCGAGTACGGCACCATCGTCTGGATCCCCTGGCCCATGCGCCAGCACATCGTCCTCGACAGCGAGGCGATCCGCCGAGTCTATCAGGCTCCCGAGAAGAGCTTGAGCTTCGTGCGTCCTCACTCTCCTCTTTCCCAGCAGTGCAAGCCAGCGGGACGAGCTAGCTGACCCTGAGCCGCACCCCGCAGTACCCGATCCGCCGCGAGATGCAGGGCAGCGCGTTCGGCGCCTCGTTCTGGGACGACCACTCGATCATGAACGGCCAGGTCTTCCCGATACACGCGCGCGGCATGACCAAGACGGGCTTGGCCAAGCCGCTCGAGCGCTTCGTCACGGTCGTCCGCTCGCGCATCGCCGACCTCGCCGCCCAGGTCGACACCTCGTCCTCGGGCGCCATCACGATCAAGCTCGCCGACTGGATCATCGAGACCTACTTCGAGGCGTCGCTTACGGCCATGTTCGGCCCGAGCGTCCGCCACGCCAAGGGCGTCTCGCGCGACGAGCTGTGGCGCGCCTTCTGCGACTTCGACAAGGCGTTCCCCATCATGGCGAGCGGCATGGTGCCGCCGTGGCTCCTCGACCGCATCCCGGACGTCATCACGGGCAAGAAGGCGCAGGGCGCCCTGGCCGACATGTTCGAGGCGTGGATCCGCGACGGGTTCGAGGGCCTTGACGAGGGCGTCATCCGCGACATGGCCGAGATCCCGCTCAACAACGACCTCGGCTCGCACGAGGCGGGCAAGCTCATCATCGCGTGCGTCGCTCACGCTTGCTCGCCTCTTCCTCTCGTCGAGCGCGTCCTGACCTTCTCCTCCTGACGATGCAGCGACTTCTGGGCTCTCCAAGCCAACGCGCCGTACATCGGCGTCCAGCTCCTCATCTTCCTGCTGCAGGCGCCGCAGTCCCTGCGCGACGAGCTCCTCGCCGAGATCGACACGTCCGTCACCCTCGCCGGCGACTCGTCCGACGCCGAGCCCCTCACCTTCCAGCACCTCGCCTCGCTCCCCCTCCTCGGCTCGTGCATCATCGAGACGCTCCGGCTCGGGACGTCGTCGTTCTCGATCCGCGTCGTACCGCAGCCGTTCATCCTGCCGACGAGCACGGGCGAGAAGCACCCCGAGGTCGTCCTTCCCGCCGACACTCGGCTCGTCTGCGCGACGAGGGTGCATCACCTCAACGACGAGGTTTGGGATGGGACCGCGAGCGAGTGGTACGGCAAGCGCTTCTTTGACGGGGTCGAGCTTGGCGAGGGCGAGGAGTCGGGTTGGCGCAGCAAGCGTGCGAGGGACGTCTACGGGTTCGGCGGCGGCATCTCGAGGGTGCGCTCTCTCGCTCTCCCTCCCGTCTCTCCGTCTCGTCGTCGAGCTTCTCGTGACGATGCCGCTGACGGCGATGAGCTGTGCGCAGTGCGAGGGCCAGCACTTTGCGACCGCCGAGCTCAAGGCCTTCACCTCGCTCTTCCTATCGACTTTCGAGCTCGACCTCGTCTCGCCGGTCAACAAGCCTAACTTTGACGAGCTGTACGAGCCCATCAACCTGGCGGGCGTCGACAAGCCCGGGTTCAGGCCCAGGCGCATCCCGGGGCGAGGTGCGCTCTCCTCCTTCTGTTCTTCCTCCTCTCGCCCTCCTCCACCTCGGCCTGACCAAGTCTCTCGCACGCTCGCAGTCGGCATGGGCGCGTATCAGTTCCTCGACGCGGCCAACGCCGACCTAGAGCTCACGGTCAGGCGCAGGAGGACGACAGCTTAGAGAGGGAGGGGTCCGAGCGCGTGCACATTATCGAACGACGCTGGCCGTCGCCGCAGAGTCGCGAGGGTTGTAGATTAGCGCATCTCTGAATTATCACGCAGACCCCATCGTGCTACGCTTGCACAGCCCAGCTCGGAGAGGTGGTCGTGCTGCAGCGAGACGTGTCGAGCTCGTCCTCCTCCGTCTCTCGCTCTCGAAGCGGAGGAAGTGCGAGAGCTGCATCAGTAGACAGCGATGCACATGTCTATCGAGAGTAGCACACGGGGAATAGCACAGCCAGGGTATCCATTCAACGTCCGCCGCCTCGCTCTTCCTCCCTCCCGCGCTCGGACCCCTCATTCTCGACGTCTCGCTCACGACCGCGTAATGATCGTCTGGCGCTTCTTGGCCCTCGCCTCGACGCCCTCGGGTGTGCCTTGACGTGGCGCGCGTCGGCGGACGGGCCCTGCGGCGTGCACGTCGCAGTAGGGGAGGCGGTCGACGACAAAGTGGTGCGAGAGGAGGGGGACGAGGCATGACGGGTTGGAGCAGTTGAAACAGGGAGGATGGTCTGCGTGCGAGGATCGGGAGCGAGGGGTGTGAGTGTGCACTCTAGAGAAGGAGAGAGAGGGGAGCACGAGGAAGAGAGAGGCCGACGCACATCGTCCGCCGCCGCCCTTGTCCTCGCCGATGAGCGACACGCACGGACCCTCGATCGGCTTGCCGCACCTCGAGTCGGCGCACAACGACCCGTTGAGGGCGTGGTAGTGCTGCATGCAGTACGGCTTGCCCTCGAGCACGTAGAACTCGCCCGAGGGGAAGCCGGCGGCGCATGTCCAGCACGAGAAGCACGCCGGGTGGTACTTGCCCTGGATCTTGCCGTCCGACGACGTGACGGCGCCGCCCTCGATCGGGAGGGCGCACCGGCGGCACTTGGGGAGGAACCGGTCGGCGTAGCACGGGCGGCAGAAGGGTGGGCCGGCCGAGGTGCGCTTGGGCGTCGCCGAGGGCGGGAGAGGGGCGCGGCAGGCGGTGCAGGAGAGGGACGCGGTCGACGTCGAGGTAGTGGCGGGTGAGAGAGGAGGGCCGGGTGCGAGTGACGGGCTCTTTGGCGCCGAGGGCGGCGGCGCCTTATCCCGCCCTCTCGGAGCCTGCCTCGGCGTCGCGAGCAGGTCCTCGTCGCCGCCGTCTCTCAGATGGCCCTTGGCACCCTCTCCATCGCGCCGCCGACCCTCGAAGAGCGCCTCGAGCGTCTCCTCGCGGATCTCGTCGCCGTCCTCGCCATCGGCCATGAGCCTCAGGTCCTCGAGGCACGCGTCGAGCCCGCCTGCTCCTCCTCCACCGCCACCGCCGCCGGACGTCGCCGACGTCGCCCAGCTGCCGAGCCCAGCTGGCGTCGAGCGCGACTGCGGCAGCGAGTCGCGCGACGAGCGGTCGTACGCCAGGTAGGCCGACGACGACGACGACGCTGACGACTGCGACGCTGCGCGCGCGAGGTCCTGCTGCGCATGATGCTGCTGCTGAGCGAACGCGGCGCCGCCGCTGCGAGGGAGGCTCTCTTTGCGCGAGCGCGCCGAGGTCGACGGCGCCACCGACGACGCGGGCGTGTCGAGGCGCTCTCGCTGCGCCACGCTCCAGTCGCTCGCCATGCTGCGCGCCGAGGCGAGCGTAGGTGACGGCGACGGCTGGCGGTACGAGCCGAAGCCGGGCGACGAGGGAGGCCCGGGCGACGAGGCCGAGGGGAACGTGCCGTTGTTGTCGTCCTCGGGCCGGCGGCGCTGCTGCGTCTGCGGGTAGTACGGCGCGTGGCCGGGCACGGCGAGGTTGGGCGCCGAGACGCTCGTCGGGAGAGGCGCCGTCGTCGAGCGCTGCGGCGGGTGGTGGTGGTGCGGGAACCCGCCGCTCGGACCGCCAGGCGCGAGGCGGGGCGAGCGCGCCGAGCCGACGCCGGCCATGTTGCCCGCTGCGAGCTCGTTCGTGTCGACGAGCTGCTGGTAGCGGTCGAAGAAGCCGACGCGGGCGTTGCTGGCGCCGCTCGCGGAGGGGGACGGAGACGAGGCGGGAAAGGGGAGCGGCGCGCTGCCGGGCGGCGAAGCGTGGAGGAATTGGCCTGCGGGCACGAAGAGGTGGTCAGCTGGAGTCACTGTGCGAGGATAACGTGACAGGACGAGCGCACCAGGGCTCCTCGCGCCGTTCAGGCCTGCCCCTCCTGCTCGCTCGAGCTGCAGCCCGACGGGCGGCGCCCTGCGCTCCTCCCTCGGCCTCGCCGCCCCGCACACGTGCTCGCCGAGGTCCTCGAGCCGTACCCACGCCGCGCACGACGAGCACTTGATGCACGACGGCTCCGAGTCGGATGCCGAAGCGGTGTGGGGGGTCGGCGAGGGGGCGTGGTGGTGCTGCTGCTGCTGGCGGTAGTCGGGGCGGTGCGGCGCGGCGGCGTAGCCCGAGTAGCTGTACGGTGCCGGCGGGGCCGTGTTCTGGCGGTGCGCCTGCGAGGGCGGGAGGAAGCGCAGCGGCTGCGAAGGCGAGGAGCCGGCGGGAGGGGGAGGGCGGTGGTGGTGCAGGGGCGAGGGCGAGCGGTTGTAGGTGTCGCGCTGCGCGTAGTAGCTCGAGGCCATGCTGGACCTGCGCAGCTCCTCCAGGACAGTCAGCGGCTGGTCGCGTGCCCGAGGAGGACGACGAGGGGACACACCGCCTTGGCAAGGGGACACCTCGCTCTGCGGCACCGGGGTGGACTGGGTCGCGCTCGGGATAGTCGGCTGCACTCTTCTAGACCTCGGTGCGCTGCTCAGGGCGGTGGTGCGAGGCGACGACGGACGTGGACGCGGCTCGTGGGTCGGCGAACCCGATGAGAACGAGGCGGGTCGAGGAAGGGCAGGGCGGCTGCTGCAGCGCGCGAGGGGTCGTCGCGGGTTCCCTGCCGAGCAGTACGAGGTCGAGGCGGGAGCAGGGCGCGTCAAGCGAGGGTGAGACGAGGGACAAAGCGACCTCTCGAGCGAAAGTGTGGGGAGGCGGAGGGCCGGGGAGAGCCATTCAATCGCAGAGCGCGCTCGTCGACGACGAGGCGAGTCGGGTGCAGGAACTACAACAGAAGAAGTACGAAGGGGGAGGGGCGGGAGAGGGGTACGACAAGGCCGGGCACAGAACGGGCGAGACGACGACGACGAGGCTCAGATCTCGGGCGCGAGCGAGTTAAGCTCGTTGATCGAGTCGAGCGCCTTGTTGAGCCGGATCGAGTACAGCGCTGCATCGTCCAGGGCGAGTCAGCATCGGGGGAGGCGGCGAGGAGAAGGAGGAAGGGCGACGCACTGATTTGGTCCTTGATGCGCTTGTACGCCTTCTCGCCGCGCTCGAGCTCGGCCTGGAGCGACATGTGCATGCTCCGAATCTGTGTGCCACATCACCACCAAGAACGAACGGTCAGGGTCAGCTCGCTGTGCGTGCCGACACCCGGCCGACGAGGACAACGAGCACGCACCTCGCTCTCGACCTCGGTCGCCTGCGCATTCTTCTCGGCCGCCTCCATGTCGAGCGCCTCCTTGCGGCGCAGGTTGTCGCGGTGCGCGTCCTCGAGCGCCTTCTTGCGCTGCCGCGCCGACTCCTTCTTGCGCTCCATCTTGTCGCGCATGCGCACGAGCTCGTCGCGCCCGTTGGCGATCCGGCGCTCGAGCAGCTGCGCACGGAGAGACGTCCGTCGATCAGCACGTGCTCCAGCGAAGAAGGAGCAACGACCACAGAAGGTGAGGGAGGCCGCGCGCACCTGGATCCGGTTCTCGAGCTCGACCTGCTCGGCCTCGAGCGCGCGCAGGTGGTCCGTGTGCTCGCCGAGGCGCAGCTCGGCCTCGCGCAGCTTGTCGACGTCGGTCTGCCAGTCGTCGAGGATGCGGATGCAGGCGTGGAGCTCCTGCGGGCGAGGACGAGCGGGAGAGGGCCGGGTCGGCGACGACGATGAGGACGAGGACGAGGACAGGGAGAGCGGTCGCAAGGACGCACGAGAGAATACTGGGCGAGTGCGTTGATCTTTGCCGTCGTCTGGCGCTCCTTGGTCTCGGTGTCCTTGAGCATCTCGGTCTCGCGCGCGAGCTGCTCGTGCATCTCGTCGATCCTGCCGCGCAGCTTCTCGGGGCTGCTGACGACCTGGCTGCGCAGCTCTGCGACGCCGAGCTCGAGGCGCGAGACGTCCTGGGCGATGTCGCGGCGGCGCTGAACGAGGGCGGACATGTCGGCGCGGACCGACTCGCGCGTCTTGTTGAGCTGGAGGGCCGCCGTGCGCTTGGCGTTGAGCGCCTCGACCGACGCCTGCTCGGCGGGCTCCTCGGCCCGCATGATCTCGGCGTTGGCGGCTCGAGAGGCTCTGCGGTAGGAAGGGAGGAAAGTCAGCTCGTCGTCTCGGGTCGCGCGAGCGAGGGAGGCACGACGGACCTCTCCTCGGCGATCCTCTCCCTCAAGACCTCGTTGTCCTCGATGAGGGCGCCCTCCTCCTGGAGGAGCTTCTCAAAGTCCTCCTCGAGCGGGCGCAGGACGCGCTGACCCTGCTCCTCGGTGAAGTAGAAGTAGTTGATGATGGCGCTGAGGACCTGGACGAGGCGCTGCGAGGTCGGGCGGGTGAGGTCGTTGAGGGTAAAGTCGTCGAGGCCGCACGGGCGGGTGAGCTGCTGGCTGTTGGCGGTCGGGGAGGAAGAGGGGGTCAGCCGGGTCGTGTAAGTTGGCGAGGCGAGCGACGCAGGGACGTACAAGGCGATCTGGAAGACGCCGATGTACATGGCGTCGCGGTAGATGTCCTGCAGGGCGGCGCAGGGGCGAGGTGAGCGAGAGAAGAGCGCGACTCGACGCGGGGGAGGTTGAGCGAGGGAGGGAGAGAGGGAGAGCTCACGGGGTGGTCGAGCTGGTCGAGCTGCTGGTCTGCGGCGCGGCGGACGTCCTCTGCGCCGAGGCCGAGGATGCGGTCCATCCACCACTCGTAGATGGCCTGGGTGCGGGCCGGGGTCGGGCGCACGAGGTCGTCGAG
Source organism: Rhodotorula babjevae (assembly GCA_920104245.2). Classification (NCBI taxonomy): domain Eukaryota; kingdom Fungi; phylum Basidiomycota; class Microbotryomycetes; order Sporidiobolales; family Sporidiobolaceae; genus Rhodotorula; species Rhodotorula babjevae. The sequence continues at coordinate 1,148,493 of CAKKSZ020000015.1, forward strand.
GCTGATCTGGCAGCCAAACTCGACGAGGGTCTGGTGCATCTCGTGGACGTCGAGGACGGGGAACGTGCCAGACAAGACTGGCGGGTTGTGCGCCATAGCGGGCTGGCTCGAGCTGGGGGCGGGCGAGGCAGAGGGAGGTCGAGGACCAAGAGGGGAGATGAGGCGGCACACGGTCTCAGCTCGCTGCACCCGCTCAGCTGGGCCATCTGTGGCCTGAGCTGCGGTGCGATAGTGTACCGGGTGGACTCGTACCAGCCACATCCCCTCGCGAGGCCGTGGGCGAGTGCCGACGGGTCGTGTCGCCGGCTTCCTTGTTGCACCTCGTGGTCGCCTCTTTCGTCTCGAAGCAGCGCGGCGCACTCGTCTTGCTTCGACCGCCCACCATTCTCCAGCGAGCCTCGGCACCCTACCGCTCTCTCGCTTCCCTCGCCCGCCTCGCTCAGGTGCGCTGCTCCTCCTCCCCCTCATCTGCCCCACCTCGCTCCCCTTTTCCCGCCTCTCGCCATCGACCCTGACCTCGTGCCCGCCCGCCGACCGCCTCCACTCGCAGCCTACTCGCCTGTCGACCACCCGCGCGACTCTCCTCGAGCAGCACCGCACCCTCGCCCGCTCGTCCTCCCCCTCGACCTCGTCCCGAGCGACTCGTCCCTCGCGCCGTACCTACTGCATCCACCACTCGCAGTCCCGCCTCGCCAACCTCGACTACTCGGCCACCATGTCGACCGCCACCCACTCCCAGCAGGACGACGCCCGCCTCTCGACCGACGTCGTCCCCTCGCACTACGACCTCACGATCCGCACCGACCTCGAGCGCCTCACCTTTACCGGCACGGGCGAGATCACCTTTACCACCTCCAAGGCCCTCCCGCACCTCACCCTCCACGCTGCCGCACCCCTCGAACTCGACGCCGCCGTCCTCGGGTCGACCCAGGTCAAGACCGAGTCGTCGCGCCCGGCCAAGCACCTGCGCGTCCTCGACAAGAAGGAGCGCGTCGAGATCTCGTTCGAGGGCGGCGAGGTGCCCGCAGGCACCCACAAGGTCGGCCTCAGGTGGAAGGGCACCCTCGACGGTCCGTCTTCCCTCCCTCTCTCTCTCGCTCCTGCGCTTCCTCCTTCAGGCGCCTGTGCGGCACTTATTGACGCTCCCTACTCGCACGCAGACTCGATGCTCGGCTACTACAAGTCGTCGTTCCCCAAGAAGGACGGCTCGGGCAAGGCGTTCTACGGCCTCACCCAGTTCGAGCCCTGTGCGTCTCGCCCTCTTGCTCACCGCCGCGCTCCTCTTGCTGACTCGTCGCTCACACTGCGCAGGCCAGGCTCGCCGTGCTTTCGTGCGCCGCGCTCCCTGCGTCTCGCTCGTCCGAGGCGCACGCAGCTGACCCTCTCTCCGCTCCCGCACTCGCGCCCGTCCGCAGCCCGGCTTCGACGAGCCCTCGATGAAGGCGACCTACTCGATCTCGCTCATCTCGCGCGTCGGCACCGTCTCGCTCGCCAACACCGAGGTCGTGTCGACCAAGCACCTCGGCCCCGGCGGCGCCTTCCCGCGCACGGACCTCCTCGCCGAGCCGTTCTTCAAGACCGACACGGACAAGGAGGTCGTCGGCAAGACGGTCAAGACCGAGGGCGAGACCAAGCCGACCGAGACGGCGCAGTCGGGCGAGTTCAAGGGTGAGCGGCTGCGACTCGGGCGCTCGGACCGCTCCGAGCGGCTCTCCCTCTCGGCCTCTCCTCGACGCTGACTCTCGAGCTGCGTGTCCCGCAGACGACTGGGAGATCACGTCGTTCGCCAAGACGCCCAAGGTGTCGTCCTACCTCGTCGCGTGGGCCAACGGCGAGTTCGAGTGCGTCTGCCCGCTCTCGCTCTCTGCATTCGGCCAGAGCGCAGCGCTCCCTCCTGCGCTCCTGGGCGTTGTCGCCGAGCAGCATGTGGCTGACGCCGCCGCCCTCGTCCTCGCAGGCATGTCGAGTCGTCGTTCACCTCGCCGCTCTCGGGTCGCAAGGTGCCCCTGCGCGTCTACGCGACCCACGACCACATCGCCCAGGCGGGCCTCACACTCGAGACGACGGCCAAGATCCTGCCCATTTACGAGGAGGTGCGCCGGCTCGTCCCCTGTCTCAGTCGGCTGCGTGCTCGACCTCAGGGACGCCGAGCAGATTGTTGACCGTCGCGAGCTGCGCACAGATCTTCGACATCGAGTACCCGCTCGCCAAGCTCGACACGCTCGTCGCGAGTGACTTTGACGCGGTGCGTCGCTTCCGTCTGGTCCTGCTCTCCACCCTCAGCTCGTCGTCACGGCTGCTCTCGAGAGGCGTGAACTTGTCGCGCCGCACGTCGCTGACTCTTCTCCTCTCTTCCCGTTCTGCAGGGCGCGATGGAGAACTGGGGCCTGTGCGTGCCGTCCCTCTCGCGCTCCTCGGCTTGCCCCGCTCGGACCCCGAGTCAAGCTCGACTGACCTCTCGCCTCCTCCTCACCCTCTCTCCTCCTCATGCCGCCGCCTTTCACCCTCTCCCTCCCTCTCACCTACTCGACCGCATCGTACTCGCAGCATCACGGGCCGCACGTCGTACTACCTGTGGGACGCCAAGAACTCGGGCCTGCAGGCCAAGAAGGGCGTAGTCACGGTCCAGTCGCACGAGGTCGCGCACCAGTGGTTCGGCAACATCACGACGATGGAGTGGTGGGACAACCTGTGGCTCAAGTGCGTCGTCTCTCGCTCATCTCGGCAAGTCGTCGACCCACTGACGCTCCCTCCTTCCGTCCACCCTCTCCTCCTCCTCTGCAGCGAGTCGTTCGCGACCCTCATGGGCGAGGTCGTCATCCCCGACCGCATCGAGCCGACGTGGAAGGTCCACTCGGCGTTCATCACCGACCACCTCGCGCGCGCGCTCGCCCTCGACTCGCTCCGGTCGTCGCACCCGATCGAGATGCCGTGCCACACCGAGGCCGACGTGCAGCAGATCTTTGACGCCCTCACCTACTCGAAGGGCGCGAGCTGCCTCAAGATGCTGTCCAACTTTGTCGGCGAGGACAAGTTCCTCAAGGGCGTCTCGATCTATCTCAAGCGCCACCTGTACGCCAACGCGCGCACCGAGGACCTCATGAAGGGCATCAGCGAGGCGGCGGGCATCGACGCCGGCGGCATGATGAAGAACTGGCTCGGCCAGACGGGCTTCCCGCTCATCTCGGTCGAGGAGACGGCCAAGGGCCTCAAGGTCCGCCAGAACCGCTTCCTCAGCACCGGCGACGCGACGGTGCGCTTCTCTTCCTCTTGCTCTCTCGGCGCGCGGCGCTCTCGTCGACGATCACAATGCTGACGCTCGGTCCCCTTCCCGCTCTCCTCCTTCTCGCTACAGCCCGAGGAGGACAAGACGATCTGGCAGGTCCCTCTTCAGCTCCTCGTCGTCGACAGCAAGTCGGGCGACAAGAAGGTCCACTCGGACATCGTCCTCACCGAGCGCGAGATGACGATCGACCTTCCCGAGGTCGAGGGCAAGACGTACAAGCTCAACGCCGAGACGTGCGGCGTCTGTGCGTCGCCCTTCCTCTCGCTCGCCTGCCCTTCTCCCTCTCTTCGAGAGCTGCAGCTGATCATGATCCCGCACCCGACGCACAGACCGCACCCTCTACTCGGTCGAGCGCCTGTCCAAGATCGGCGACGAGGCGGGCAAGGCCAACCAGTCGGCCTTCTCGCTCAACGACCGCATGGGCCTCGTCCAGGATGCGAGCGTCCTCGCGTCCAGCGGCTACGCCAAAACGAGCGGCGCGCTCGAGCTCGTCAGCAAGCTCAAGGGCGAGACGGAGAACCTCGGTGCGTCGTGCTGCCCTCCTCGCCTCGTCTGCCTCGTCGCGCTCGTCGCTCACCCTCGCTGACTCTGCGCTTGCTGCACGCGCACAGTCTGGCAGGAGATCGGCGGCGCGCTCGGCTCGATTTCGTCGACCTGGTGGGAGCAGCCCAAGGAGGTGCGAGACGCGTTCAACAAGTTCCGCCGCGACCTCTTCAAGCCCGTCGTCGAGCGCCTCGGCTTCGAGTACGCCGACAGCGACGACGTCGACACGGTCGAGCTGCGCACGCTCGCCATCGCGACGGCGGCCGTCACGGGCGACGAGGCGACGCTCGCCGAGTACAAGCGCCGGTTCGCGCTCTTTGTCGACAAGGACGACGACTCGCAGATTCCGGGCGACCTCAAGGACAGCATCTACGGCCAGAGCGTGCGGTTCGGCGGCGCGACCGAGTACGAGAAGGTGCTCGACGTGTACCGCAACCCCAAGACGCCCGCGCACCGCACGAGCGCCATCATGGCGCTGTGCGCGCCCGAGGACGAGGCGCTCCTCGACCGCACGTTCTCGCTCCTCCTGTCGGGCGAGGTCAAGAACCAGGACATGGGCTCGTTCATCGCGAGTCTCGGCCGCAACCGCGTCTCGAAGCGCAAGACCTGGGAGTGGTTCAAGGCCAACTACGACGAGCTCATGGTCCGCTTCAAGGGCAAGTGAGTCACGACCGCCTTTCTCTCGCTCCTCCTCGCTGCCGTCGTCGGCGCTCGAGCCCCTGCTGACCCGCCCCTCCTCCTCTTCCTCCCCTGACCTCTCTCCCTCGCGCCGCCCTCTCGTCCCCTCGTCACAGCTTCTCGGTCGGCAACATCATCAAGTACTCGTTCTTCTCGCTGTCGTCGACCGCCGACGCCAAGGACGTCGAGGCCTTCTTCGCCGACAAGGACACGACGGCTTTCGGCCAGCCGCTCAGCCAGGGCCTCGACTCGGTGCGGTCCAAGGCGGCGTGGCTCGAGCGCGACGCCGGCGACGTCGAGGCGTGGCTCAAGACGAAGCAGTTCCTGTGAGCGGGCGAGGACGCTTGAGGAGGACGAGAGGGAGAGGATCGGGAGGACTTGGTCGCTCGCAACTACGTGGAATCGCATGCTTCTTCAGTGTCCCTTCGGCAGCCCTCTGCAGGCCAACATGCAGCGACAGCAGGGCGCGAGTGCGGGCGCAGGAGGAGGAGCGGCGGCGAGCTAGCGCAGGGTGCGTCCCTCTCTCTCCCTCCCTCTCTCCGTCACTCGGTCTCGTCCTGACGTACTCTGCTTCCTCCTACGCCCGCAGCGCAGCTCGAGAGGCCCGGACCGCGAGGTCGACGAGGAGGAGAGCACCTTCTGCGACGAGCAGTTCGTCTTTGCGCGCCCCTCGCATCTCGCTGCAAGCACAGCGGGACCTGTTCGGCTCGTTGCTGACTGGAGAGAGAGGGAGAGCGAGCTGAGAGCGTCGAGAGCGTCCATCACGACGACGAGCGGCTCTCGGACCTGGCCCCTCGGCGACAGCGCGCTTCGCCTCCGTGCTCGAGCCGACGCCCCGAGCCATGGCGCCCAGGTCCCTCGAGAGGCGCAACGGCAGCTCAGGCCGGGCGCCCGAGCGAGGAGCAGAGCCGCTTCCGACGAGCCGGGGTCGAGCGCACGGACCTCCTGCGCTCTCGCGCGCTCTCAGACGCTCCGCACACCCTCGAGCTGCGCTCTTGGTCTCGAGTTCTCGTACGGCGATGCTCTAGCGAGTAGAGAGGAGGAGACAGCAACGTCCCGTGCGGCGAGAGGCCCGAGAGCGGTCGAGCGCGCTCAGCCATCCTCTCGACGAGGAGCGAGGCCACAGGACGATCTCGCGCCTCACCTCTCTCTGCTCGATCGTGCACAGCTTGTACAGCTCTCTGCGGCGGCTCGAGGACCGAGGAACGTGGCCAAAAACAGCGGCGTTGCGTAATCTTTTGCAAGCGAGGACGGGGTGCACGACGACGAACGACGACGGCGGCGGGTACGACGACGAGGCAAGGAGAAAGGGGGAAAACGAAAGGGAGAGGAGAGAGAGAGAGACGAGAGAGACGGGGGTAGGTCAGGTACAGGAGGGGAGAGAGAGAGAGAGGAACGAGGCGTCAAGCGGGGAGAGCGAGGGAGGGGACTGAGGCAAGCTGGGGGACCGAGGGGGGACGAAGCGAGGCTGAGAGTCGGAGAGAGACGGAGGAGGCGTTTACTGCGAGCGGGAAAGAAGAGGATCAGTGAGCTGGACGAGGACGAGAACAAGGGAGAAGACGAAGCGCACGCGGTCCTCGGCCCACTCGTTCTCCTTCTTGATCTGCGCCTCCTCCTCCGGCGTGAAGTCGTTGACGATGTTGAAGCTGCGCGCGAGGGGGAGCGAGCGAGCGCGGCAGGTCAGCCTCGTATCCGCAAACGAGGAGGGCGCGGGGGACGCACAGCTTGCGGATCTCCTCGGGCTGCTTGCCCTTGATCATGTTGGCGACCGTCTTGCACCCGACGTCACTGTAGGAGGGGACAGGAGGGGCCACAGTGAGTGCTTACTCGAGCGAGGAGCGAGGGTGGCTCGCGAGGAGAGGGACGCACAGGAGGGGCTTGATGTCGAGGTAGTTGGCGGCGAGGATGATCTCGAAGAGCATCTCCTGGTCGACCTGGATGACTGTGGTGCACAGGGAGGGAAGGTCAGCTTCTGACTTGGAGGCCGGACGAGGCGGACGGACAGGGCGGGGCCTCGTCGTCGTCGTCGCCGCCGAAGAGAGGCAAGCTCGAGGCGGGGAGAGGAGCAGAGGTGAGAGGAGGACGCACACTTGGCGTCCCAGTCGCTGATCTCGGTCGTCTTGCGGCGGTTGTCGTCGAGGTCCTCGGCAATGGGCTCGGGGTCCTTCTTGTGGTGCTCGCACCACTCGAGAACCTGGGGGCGGGAGGGCGGGAGAGGGTGCAGGGCGAGAGTCAGTGGTGCTCAGAAGGCGAGAGCACCCCCTGCGAGGGGTGGCGAGGGCTGTGACGCGGGCGGGTCGAGGTGGGAGCGCGGGGAGGAGAGGGGGAGGACGGACGCACCTTCTTGAGCACGTTGGCCGACACGTTGGGGAGCGGGATGGCCTGGTCCGAGTCGCCGAGGTCTGGTGTGCGAGTGGGCTGGTCAGCACGGTGGACCCACTGTGGTGCGAGGCGAGGGAGCGAGGGAGGGGGAGGCGGACCCTCGAGCATGTTCTTGATGAGGACCGAGCGGTTTGCGACGTCGCGGTCGACGTCAAACTCCTCCTGGTCCGAAGTCGAGAGCTTGACCTTGTTGGCAGACATGGCAGGTGGGCGGTAGAGGGTGAGGGGAGGGAGGGAGAGGGGGCGGGAGGTGGAGGGGCGGAGGACGACGAACGACGACGAGGCGACGACGCGCACCCGACACACCGAGTGGGGACCTCGTCGCCTCTCGTCTGCCTCTGCTCCGCGGACTCTCCTCCGGCCTCGTAGCCGCACAAAGCCCCTGTCCGCCCCGCCTTCCGCTCGACCCCTCCCTCTCTCCCCTCCTCTCCTCCCCCTCCTCCTCGCCAGACTCTCCCTCTCCACCCACCCAACATGCGTTCCAGGGACCGCATCGCACCGTCAAGAGCTCCCTCGGGAGAAGCAGCCGCGTTCCGCAAGGCTGGAGGCCCGACCGCGTGGAGTGAGCTCACCTCCCCCGCCCGCTCCTCCTCGTCCGTCCGCCCGACTCACCTCGCCTCTCGCCTCCCCTGCGCGCAGAGCCAGGCCAAGGCGGTGCAGCGCAAGACGCTCCGGGCACGGGCAAAGGCTGGGGCGGCGGCGTCCTCCCCAAGAACGCCCTCGAGGACGCGCCCCTCCCCGTCGTCGTCGACCCGACCGACTCGTCGCGCACCCTCAAGCTCAAGCTCGACCCGTCCCGCACCCTCCACCGCGTCGCCAGCATGCCCTCGACCTCGACCTCGCGCTACGCCCAACCCGCCCCGCCGCCGCCGCCGCACAGCCAGCCCTCGTCGACCGCCGCACCCGCCCCACTTCGCCACGCTCCGCCGCACTTCCCCGCCGCGACGACCAGCACCGCCGCGTACCACTCGACGACGACTGTTGCAGCTGCGACGTCCCGCGGCACCATGGCCGACCAGGTCCGCCTCAAGGGCCCCGAGCTCCACCACCGCGCCCTCGAGCCCGTCGCGTCCGGGTCGGGCACCTCGTCGCACTCGCAGTACCACCAGCCTGTGCCCTCGCACGCCGTCCTCCGCGCCGACCTCTCCCAGGCGAGCAACCCCTCGCTGGCGTCGGACCGCCCGAGGGCGGCGTCGCAGCCCGCGAGCGCGTGGAGCGCCTACAAGCCCGACGTCCCCGCCGACAACATCGTGCGCGTGCGTCCTCCCGCCCTCGCTCCCGCCGCTCCTCTTCCGCCTCGCGAGCCTGCACTGACTCGGCCTACTCTCCTACGCGCAGCCGATCGGCAACTGGGCCCAGGGCAAGTCCGAGTTCTGCGCCGCGCGCAAGTTTGGCGCGCCCAACCCGCATCCGCGCGGGTACGGCGACCTAGAGCCCTCGGCGACGTCGCAGCAGGCGGGCGAGCGCAAGCCGGTCAAGTGGGGCACGGCGCGCGCGGCGAGCAAGGCGGGCGCGGCGGGTCTGGGCGTCAGCGGCGGCGGCGGCTCGAGCGCGTCAGCGGCGAGCCCGAGCAGCGCCGCGGGCTCGACGACGGCGGCGACGGCTACGACGGTGGCGGCGGCGGCGGGCCAGGGAGGGGCGGCGGCGGTGAGCCCGACGAGCAGCTCGGCGCGCGCGAGCAAGTGGGCGACGCCTGCGCCCGCGCCGGCACCGGCCTCGAGCAGCACGAGCGCCGCACCTCCGCCACTCGCGCCGCCCGTCCCGGCTCCTGCGCCGCCAGCGACTGCGAGCGCGCTAGCTGCCGCGTCCAAGTCGGCGGCGCACGGGCCTCCTCCTTCTCGTCAGCCCGCCGCCGCCGCGCCCTCCTCTTCCGCCGCCTCCTCTCGTCCTCCCGCACCGCCAACAGCCTCGAAGCACGCGCCGGCGCCACCTCCTGCCGCGAGCGCTGCGCCCGCGTCCGCACCGTCGCCACGGACCGGCGCCGCTTCGACCCCGGCGTCGACCTCGGCGTCGGCGCCGCCGTCGAGCAGCGGCGCAGCAGCGTCGAGCGTGCTCCCTGCGGCCAAGTGGGACGTCCCTGAGCAGTCGGCCGAGGTCAAGGCGGTGCGTCGCGTTCTCTCGCTCTTCTCCTCTGCCTCGGCTGCTTCTTGCGCACATTCCCCGTCGCGACACTGACGCTGCGCTTTCCTCTCCTCCTCTCCTTCCTCCTTCTCCTCATCCTCTTCCTGCAACCCATACCGTCCTCGTCCGCAGGCACTGCAGAAGACGGGCGACCTCGAGCGGCAGCTCATCTCGCTGCAGCAGCGCACGACCTCTGCGGCGGCCAAGCGCCAGGTGCGCTCGACCCTCCCCCTCATCGTCGTCTCCTTCGCTCCCTTTGACCAGCGAGGCAGATACTGATAGTTGAGACCGTGCGCCCGCAGGAGCTCGACGCCAAGAGCCCGAGGAGGGAGCAGTGGCGCGCCAAGGACGACGAGCGCAAGAAGGAGCACGACGCGAGGCTCGCGAGCGGTGGGACGAGGAGGGTGCGTCGCGGTCTCTCGCGTTCCGTCTCTCCCTCTCGAGCGTACTCGCACTCGGACGGGTCCGAGCGCCGCCGAGGGTCTGGCAGTCGGAGGGCGACTGGCACTGACGCCCTCGCACGCGCACCTCGTACAGGAGAAGAAGACGCCCGAAGAGCTCGACGCGCTCATGGCCAAGATGCGCCTGAAGAACGACGAGATCCGCAGCAAGATGGAGGTGCGCCCTCCCTCCTCTCTCCTCTCCCTCCTCCCGCCGCTCAACGACTGACCCTGTCCCTCCTCCTCCCTCCCTCTCCATCTCACTCGCGTCCCCTCACCGACCCTCCTCGCCCGCAGGCCGCCACGCAGGACCGCGCCCGCTTCGAGGCCGAGCGCGACGCGCGCCGCTCGGCCGAGGTCGACGAGCTCGCGCGCCGGGAGCGCGAGCGCGTGCAGCGCTTGAGCGATGCCGACAAGGAGGAGAGGGCCAAGAAGGCGAGGACGGCAGAGGTGCGTCGGCTCGATCGTCCTCCTCTGTGGGCCGGCCGAGGCTGCGGTCGCAGTTCCTGCCGGCCTTGTTGCGGTGGGTATGCGTCCGTGCTGACGCTCGGCTCGATCTCCCCTTCGCGCTCCTCGCCCGCAGCTGCAGCGCCAGATTGACGAGGAGCGCGCCCGCTCGGCCGCGCGCAAGCTCGCCCTCTCGTCCGGCCGCGCGTGGGACGCCGGCAAGCTGCCCTCGTCCTCCTCGCCCGACACGTCCGCCGCCGCACCGACGCCGGCGCCAGCGACGGCCTACCCGTCGGTCGAGGCTGCGGCGCGCGAGGCCGAGCGCGAGCGGGCCGAGCGGGCGCGCGGGCCTGAGCGCGCCGTGAGCGAGGACGAGGCGCAGCGGATCCGGGCGCGCGACGGCGTCAGGGCCGACGAGGGTGGGTGGGAGACGGTGCAGCACCAGGAGGAGGGCGGGAGGGCCGAGCTCGTGACGCGTGCGTGAGGAGGACGGGCGGCAGGGAGGCTTGCGCGAGGGGGAGCGAGGAGGAGGAGAGCGCTTGTTCGAGCGAGCAGGAGCGGGCGCGAGGGCTTTGTTCGTACCTCGACGTCGCCTCCTTGTCGACGCTGCACTGGCATGCCTGCTGCGACCGCTTCGTCGCCGTGGTCGTCGAGAGCGGTCGGACCTTCTCGAGCCGGACATTTGACCCTCGTCGTGACGGCGCGCGTCTCGCTCTCTGTGCACGCTCGCGTGCGAGATGATGGCAGTGTGCAGGAGAGCTCGCAGGACCCATTCCTGGGTGTTAAAAGGCCGGGGTGAGGAGGAAGCGCGACGCGGACGCGAGGCGGGGGGGCACTCTGCGCCGAGAGCTTCCTCGTCCTCGTCGTCTCCTCTCTCTCCCTCATCGCCGTCCAGCTCGACTCGCCCCTCTGTTCAGTGTCTGTGCCCAGCTGTGCCCCTTCCTTCCCCCCACCCACATCGCCAACCCTTCGACCCGCTGTCCCTCTCTCTCTTCTCCGCCGTCACCTCCTCGCCGACCTCGCATGGCCTCGTCAAGCCCGCCGCCGCCGCCAGACCCGCACCGCACCAACCCCTTCCACTCGGGCTGCAACGCCTCGACGCCCTCCCGCCCCGCCCTGCGCCGCTCAAAGACGCTCGCCAACCCAGAGTCGCCGACGCGCTGGACGAGGGAACCCCTCGCAGACGTGACCAACGCCGTCCTCGGCCGCGAGGGCACCGCGTCTCGCAGGCTGCAGGTGCGCTCTCTCTCCCTGTCTGCTCTCTCGGTGCGCGCGCGCGGCGAGCGAGGCGAGGTCGCCGAGTCGAGTCGCGCGACGGGGACGCGACGAGCGAGGGGCAGACTCGCGCTTCTCGAGCAGCAGCTGCGGCTCGGCGCGCACGTGCAGCAGGTCAGCAGAGAGCGCAAGGAGCGAGCGACGCGCACACGCGGCCTGGCGAGCGCGTCTGGTGCTCGCTCGACGACGCGCCGCCAAAAGTTGCGAGTGCGGCCCCACCTCGCTCAACTTTGGCTCGCAGCAGCTCGCGCAGCTCGTTGGAGGGGCCTTCACCGCTTCACAGCACTGCACAGACAGCAAATTGTGGCCCTCGAGCTGACCCAGCTGTCCTTCCTGCAGCGCATCGACCCAGAGCTCCTCCTTCCCATTCCTCCCTTCTCGCCGACCACGACCACGACCACCACCACACGCCGACGCGCACCCTCGACCGAGAACACGCCCTCCTCTCCATCACCGTCCCAGTCGCGCATCCCGCGCAGCACGGCCTTGCGCCGCACCCGCTCGGCCGCGCCCGCTTTCCGCTCGGGAGAGCCCTCGTCGCCGTCGATGGGCGCGCACGCGCGCCATGCCGCCTTCGTCGGTGCACCACCGACGCCGGCGTCGCTGCAGTGGCCGGGCGCCCGACGTTCGTCGCCCCCGGCAGCAGCAGCAGCAGCCGAGCCGAGCGCACCTCGAGCGCTCCGACCTCGCCCTCGTCCTGCGCTCGGCGGCGCGCCGTCCTCGCCTACCTCGTCCGCCTCGGCGCGCCGCACGCGCACGCACTCGGACAGCGCCGCGTACCCGACGCCGCCCGCCTCGTCGTCCACCGCGATCGGCCGGCGGCGCACTTTCGGCGGCTCGCCGAGCAGCGGCGCCGCGGCGGGCGCGACGCTCGCGGCTGTCATTGAGGACGAGCAGCCGCATGCGGTCGCGGCGACGGTGACGACGCCCATGACGAGGAGCCGCAGCGGGAGCGACGGCGAGGGGACGACGGCGGGAGAGGTAGGAGGAGGCGCAGAGAGCGACAGGCGCTTGCGCAGGAGGAGGACCGTCGGCGGGGCGGCCGACGTCGTCGGTGGGGCTGCGTCGTCGCCCTCTTCGTCGTCCTGCTCCTCGGCGGCGGCGCCACGCCGCAAAGGCTTACGATGAGCCTCTCGTCGTCGCAGCCTTGATACCCTTCGTGCGTCGTCGCGACGTCCTTTCCCTCTCGTTTGACGCTCCTGACTGACTCGTTCTACTCTTGCAGATTCCGCACCTGCTGAGGATACCCCTTTTCGTCGCGCCTGCGCCCTTTTGCCCCTTCCCCTCGCACTCGTCCATAGCCCTTTTCGCTCCTCTCGGTCTCCCTCTGCGTCGTTCCCCTTCGCGCCGCACACTTCTCGAGCCTGCACAGAACCTGCAAGATACCTCCCTGCCTCGTCCCCGTGCCTGTCGCGCCTCGTTCGTCGTGGCTGCACGAGCCCTCGTCGTCGTGCACGGACCTCCCCCCGCAGCCCGGTGCCCCGCATTTCCCTCTCAGCGCCGCGACTCGCGAGCGCTCGTCCTCCTCGAGGAGGAGCTGCACGCGTCTGGCTCTCTCGTTGCGCTCGCCGTCGTTGGCTGCACCGACGCTGCGGCGCGACGACCCTCCAGCCGGGCGAGAAAGAACGAGCCGGAGGACAGCAAGTCGGCCGCGCACGTCGAGAGCTGCGCCTCGCGGTCGAGGGGGCGAGAGCGAGAGCAGCAGTACACGCAGAGGCTCTCGACGACGGGCACCTTGCGAGAGGCGCGCGGCGTAGGAAGGCCGGTGCGGTGTCCGTCGCCGCCGCGGCTCGAGCGGGATGGACTTGGGCGCAGGGACGTGCGCTCGGCGCGAGCGCGCCTTTGGCTGGCAAGCTGGGCGCCGGGCGGGCAAACTCGCTCTCGACAGCGCAGCGCGCGTCGAGCGTGAAGCGACTCAAGGAGGGTCCGAGCGGTTGCGAGCGCGCTCGAGCCACACGACGAGGAAGAGGCTCTCCCTCTCGTTCTCGTTCTCGTTCACGCTTTCGCTCTCGCTCTCGACGCGCTGCCCCGAGAAGTGACCGCAGTGGATCTCATTTCGGGTGCACTGAGTCAATCGGTTCGGTCAGGGTCGAGAGGGAGGAGGGAGGGCGGTGATGGTCGAGGAGAGAGAGGAGGGAAGGAGGAGGTCGACGTCGACGAGGTGGTCTGCACCGGTCGACGAGCCGTGCGAGGAGGGGTAGGAAGGGCGACTGCGACGAGGGAGGGTCTTGAGAAGACGAGGAGGAGGGGTTTGTACACGAAAGGGGAGGCGGCCGTCTACGTCGGCGCGAGCGAGATGCAGGACGACGACGTCGACGGCGATGCGGCAGCGAAGTGGGGGGACAGCGTGAAAAGGGAACCGAGAAGAAGAAGAGGAAGGCGTCTAGATGGAGCCGTTTACAGGAAGTACTGCGCCGAGCGGAGAGAGAGAAAGAGAGGGTCAGGGTCGAGGACGAGGCCTGAGCGCAAAGAGGAGAGGGAGCGGAGACGCACGTCGGGCACCCTCCTCGAGACGAGCGGCTCTCCTGCCCTTGGCGCCGGGTCGAACTGGAGGCTGCGGGCATAGATGCGGCGCGCGAGAGAGAGAGGGAGAGGAAGAGAGGGAAAAGGGGTCCGTGCGCGGTCAGAGCTCGTCGCGCAGGAAGCAGGAAAGGGAGGGAGAAGACGCCGCACAAGGTGTACTTCATGTTCTCGTCGATCTCCATGATGGCCGCCTGGTTGCCGCAGCGGTAGCAGTAGTTGGGCGCCGAGAAGATGGTGACGACGTTTCGGTCGTGCGACCAGTTGCTGCGGGCGCGCGCGACGGCCAGTCAGTCACCGTCTGGCCCATGCGCATGACGAGAGAGAAAGACGCACAAGCCCTCCATGACGAGCTGATGCGCACGGGCGACGAGCGTCAAGCCATTGTTGTGGTTGAACGCCTCGGAGATGTCCTGCCCGAACGTGTAGCCGGCGCCTCGAGGCGAGATTCCCCACCCGCAGCGGTCGTCCGGGTCGGACCACAGCAGGTCGCACATGGGGCCCTCGTGCGGCACCTCCTGGATGCGGTCGATCGAGCGGATGTGGTCGAGCGTGTCGATCGAGGGCGACAGGCCGCCGTGCAGGCAGAAGATCTGCGAGCGTCGCGCACGGCTCCATCAGCACGTCATCGTCGTCACGAGGCGACGAGAGGCCGAAAGAGAGAGGGCTCGGTGCCGCACCTGGTCGTCGATGAGGGCCGTGAGGGGCAGGAAGTCGAACAGGTCGGTGAAGTACTTCCAGACGTTGGCGTTGCCGTACTTGCGCAGGCACTCGTCGTAGAAGCCGTACACCTGGGTGATCTGGCGCGACTCGTGGTTGCCGCGCAGGATGGTGACGCGGTCGCGGTACCGCACCTTGAGCGCGACGAGGAGCGTCACCGTCTCGACCGAGTAGTAGCCGCGGTCGACGTAGTCGCCCATGAACAGGTAGTTGGTGTCGGGCGAGTTGCCGCCGATGCGGAACAGCTCGGACAGGTCGTGCTGTAGGTGCGCAAGGAGGGCGAGGTCAGTGCGCGCTCGACGGTGAGCCGAGGACGAAGAGCGAGACGGCGACGCACGAACTGGCCGTGGATGTCACCGCAGACGGTGACGGGACACCTGACGGGCTGAACGTTGCTCTCCTCGACGAGCACTTCCCGCGCCTGCGAGGTGAGCGAGGGCGAACGGGGTCAGCCCTCGAGCGACGAGACGAGCGAGTCGGGCATCGGGTGCGCACCTTGTCGCACAAGCGCTTGACGTCGTTCTCAGTGAGCTGCTTGCAGTCGGAGAGGTGGGCGATCCCTGTTGGAGGAGAAGGTGGGGGAGGAGGAGAGGAGGAGGGCGAGGGGTCAGCACACGGCTCGAGTGGCTCGGGGAGTTGTTCGTCAGGGCTGCGATTGCTGCAGGACGTTGCTCGTTCGCCTTACTGCGCCCCTGCGACCCCGAGGGGACGAGCGAGGGGCCGAGGCGAGAGCGCTCTCAACAGGTGGCGCCGTCGGCGGCCGTGCTGGTGCGCCTCGAGCCGAGAGGGTGCCGCTCGTGGCTTGGCCGTGTCCTGGGAGCACTCGGAGGCTGGTGGACGGGGTGGTGCGCGCTCGCGAGGGGTGTGGGCGGGGGTAGGCGAGTGGTCGTGGTGGTGAGCACACGCCAGGGGGAGCCGACCGGAGCAGCGGCTCGCTCGAGCTGGCCGGGTCGGGCGAGATGGTTGGGTGGCTGGAGAGAGAGTGACAGCGTACACTGATCAGTCTCTGCGATGTCTGCCATGCTGCTGCGCTGGCGAGGGGGCGACGAGGGTGACGGCGACGGGGCGGGGAGGTTGTTTGCGGCGGAGGGTTGCGGCGGGGGGTGCTGGGTCGATGGATGAGGCGGGTAGGTGCTAGGTGAGCTAGCTGGTGGTGCTGGCTGTGCGGGTAGCTCTGGCGTAGCTGTCGGTTGCGAGGGCGAGGCGAGGTGGGACCGCCCGACGACGCCAACTCTCCCCCGCGCCGACCGACCTCGCTCTCCTCGCTCTCGACGACAGCTACACGGATCCTGCTGGGTTGCGACTAATGTAGTACAACAGGCACCGCCCACCTCGCCCTCCTCGAACCCGCGAGGTACCCTCGACCGCGCGCACCTACCGCCGCAGCAGACCTCCTCCTCCTCCTCCTCCGCCGCCGCCGCCGCCGTACCCACCCGCTCCGTGCATCGGCGGCGCCACGCTCACACCATGCGGCGCATACCCGCCCGGACCCGGCGGCGGCCCGTGCCCGTGCCCGTGGCCCCTCGACGCCGCCGCCTGCGCTTGCGCCGCCTGGGCCCTCCTCTCCTCGTCCTCCCGCCTCGCCTGCCGCGCCTTCCACGCCTTCTTGATGCGCGCCGCGTGCGCCACGAGCTGCTCGGCCTCGACGCCGTGCTCGATGCTGCGGATGATCGACGCCACGACCGACTTGTAGTTGCCCTCGAACTTGTCGTCGCGGAACCGCAGCAGGCGCCACGTCGACCGCGCCGCGTCCCACACGACCTCGACCACGCGGTCGTCGTACTGCTCGCCCGAGCGCTTCCACCTGTGAGCGTGAGAGGGCGGCGAGGTGCGCGAGAGAGGGAGGCGGAGAGGGATCAGCTCGGCGCTCATCCTCGCGAGCTCGAGAGCGAGGACGCACGTCTCCCACGTCTCGTCGTCGACCTCCATCGTGTCATAATAGTGGCTCCCCTCGTGCCCGTGGTTCATGAGCAGCATGAAGACGGGCTTGGCGTAAAAGTCGGGCTCGCGCTCGCTGTCGCGCTTGGGCGGGAACTTGAGCTGCAGCACAAAGTCGATGCTGTTCTCCGAGGGCGGCTTCCACTTGAGGCTGTCGACGCGTCGAGGAGGGCGAGAGGGTCGAGGAAGGAGGAGGAGCGAGAGAGGGCAAGGGGGTCAGTGCGCACGCTCCTCGTTGCTCGAGCTCGAGCCTGCGAGGGACGCACATCTTCTGGTCCGTGCCGGGCGTGTAGGGCGCCTCGGCGCTCGTAAAGATGAGGCCGTCGTTGCCATGCAGGAGCTTGGGCACGTGATCCCGAAAGACGGCCTCGATGCCGTACGACAGCTCCTGCTTCTTGCACACGACCCTGCGCACGTGCGGGTGCCTCGAGTCAGCTCTCGAGATCTCCTGGACGCGACGAGGGAGAGGGGAGGACGCACTGGAAGGGCTGATTGGCGAGGACGTCGGGCGGCAGCGACCGCTGGTACTTCTCGTACGGCTTGACGACGTAGGCTTGTAGCCGCTGCAGCGTCGCGGGAAAGTCGCTCGTCAGCTCACGTTCGTCTTGTGAGAAGTCGCGAGGAGGGGGAGATAGGACGCACCCCGTACCGCTTCTGCAGCGACTTGCTCATGAGGTTCTCCGAGTCGAGGACGAGCAGGTCAAAGACGAGCAGACGAGGGATGTGCTGCAGTACGGCCGAGACGGCGTATCAGCCCTCTGCCGCCCTCACAGGCGGAAGAGAAGAGAAAGCCGAGCGAGGCCGGACGCACCTTGCCCGTCTCCGGGTCGACGTCAATGACGAACTCGCCGTCGAGGACCGTGTTCGAGTGGTTGAACTCGGGCCCGTCCTGGTGCGGGAACGTGAGCCAGTAGCACTGGTGGATGGCGTCCTTGCGGTCGATCTGGTGGGCGGGCGTAGACGAGGGCGAGTCGGTCAAGGGGCGCGAGCGCAGGTGTCGAGGAGCAAGGGAGACGCACAAGGTAGACCTCCTGCCCGAAGCCGGTCGCGACGATGAGGACGAGGACACGAACGCCGTCCGACTTCTCGCACACCCAGAAACTGCGAGCGACGAGGATGAGCGTGAGTCGAGCTACCGGGCCCACCTGCTCACCGGCGGAAACGACGAGCAGGACCTGGAGCAGGAGCTCAACGCACTCTTCTTGCTCGAGGAGCTTGAGGCTCTCGTAGTCGAAGCTGACGGGCTGACTGCCGGGGAACCTGCGAGCGGCGTCGTGCACAGGGGGTCAGTGCGCGTCGCTCAAGTCGCGTCGCGCGCAGGTCAAGGAGCTCGGCAGGGCCAAGAGCCGCGCACCTTGCCGTGCCATGGGTACCACACAGGTCCGAGAGGTGCTTCTTGAGGTTCCAGTGCTTGTCGCCGTCGAGGACGGGCTCGCCCGGGATGCGGTCGGGGACGGGGAGGTCGCGTTTGGGCGGGTGCAGGGCCGGGTTGTACACGAGGCCGCCGGGGAGGTTTCGAGTTTGAGGGTGAGGCTGGGCTGGGCGTTGCGGGAGAGGGTGCGCTGGAGGTTGAGAGGGTTTTGGCGGGAGAGAGGGAGGCGGAGCCGAAGAGGTGGGAGCGGGAGGTTGCGCCGGGGGCTCGGCGGGGGCGTCTGGCTGCTGGGGCGAGTTGAAGATGCCGTCGTCGTCGTCCTGGTCGGCCTGGATCCTGGGCGAGAGAGCGCCGTCGCCTTGCAGCGGCTCGAACGGCGACAGGTCCGGGGCGAGGTGGGAGCGCGAGTCGTGGTCGAAGGCGTCGTCGTCCGGGTACTCGTGGGGGACGTTTGGAGACTCTGCCATGCTCCACGAGTGCCCTGGAAGCTGGACAGGCGAGAGGGGCGGTGTGGAGAGAGGGCGACGACGAGGTTCGTCTCGGACAGCGACCTCTCAGCGCTCCACTCGTCTCGGGCAGGCCTGCTCGCTCTCTAGACAGGTACTTTCACTCTCCTCAATGCAGCTACGCGACTGTCACGGCGCGCCGTGCCATCGGCCCGCGACTTTGCCTCGTCGCCTCGACCAACTCGTCGCGATGCCGCATCTCGGCCAACATCGCCCCAGGACTGCCGACGAGACCTCAGTCGACACGAGGATACTCTGGAAGGGTGACCAGCAGCGTTCTCGGGCCGAAGCGGCAGGACTGACCCTCCTCGTCCTGCTCGCAGACTCTCCCCACCTCGCTCCCTTCCCTTCCTCGTCCCTTTCGCTCAAGCATGTCGGGCATCTGCCAGAGGCGTCTCACCGAGGAGCGTAAGCAGTGGCGCAAGGTGCGTTACTCTCCGCTAGGCCGGCCCTCGCCCGCTCCTCTCGCCCTCTGCTGACAGCTCGTCCTCCTTCCTCGCAAACAGGACCACCCGTACGGCTTCTGGGCCAAGCCCAAGAAGAACACGGACGGCACGATGGACATGCAGACCTGGGAGGCGGGCATCCCGGGCAAGGACGGCGTGCGTCTTCCCCTCCTCCCTCGGGCCTCTCGTCCTCGCTGACCTCGTTCTCGACGCGCTAAAGACGCCGTGGGAGGGAGGCGTCTTCCCCATCTCGCTCCTCTTCCCGGACGGTGCGTCTCGAACCTTCTCTGTCCCTCTCTCGAGACCTGCAGAAGCTGATCTCGCCCTTGCCGTCCTGCGCAGACTACCCCTCGAAGCCGCCCAAATGTGCGCCCTGCCCCGCCCTAGTCTACTCTCGAGACGCATACTGACCCTTTCTACCTGTCCTTGTGCGCGCAGGCAAGTTCCCGGCCAAGTGAGCCCAGCTTTCCCTCGCCCCTCTCCCTTTTCCTCCCCGACTGACCTCTCCCCCCTCTGCAGCTTCTACCACCCGAACGTCTACCCGTCCGGCACCGTCTGCTTGTCGATCTTGAACGAGGAGAAGGCGTGGAAGCCCGCGATCACGGTCAAGCAGGTGCGTCGCTCCCTCTCGCTCCCTCTTCCGTTCCTCGCTCGCTCGAGCTCGAGCTGATGCCCGCTCGTCACGCTCGCCCTCGCCAGATCCTCGTCGGCATCCAGGAGCTCCTCGACGCGCCCAACGCTGAGGACCCGGCGCAGCTCGAGGCCTACACCGTCTTCAAGAAGGACAAGGTCGCGTACGAGTGCGTCCTCTCCCTCTCCCTCTTCCTCCCGCTCGTGCACACACCTGAGCGGCTCGAGCCCCATCCTGACCCACTCTGGCCTCGCCTCGTCTTGCAGGAAGCGCGTCCGCCAGCAGGCCAAGGAGCACGTCCCCAAGTGATAGCCGCTCGCACCCCTCCCGCACGTTCTCCTGCATCACCCCCCCTCTCTCGTCCCCTCGCACTTGCGCTTTCCCCCTCCTTTCTGTGCTCCTCCCTCTCGGTGTTGTGCCTCTGCAGAAATGCTCCTCGCCTCCCTGCCTCGCCGGGAGAGACCCAGCCGCCTGAGCGAGAGGGGGAAGAAGAGATAAATCACGCTCGAGAGCACGCAGCACGAGGCGAGCTACGCTACAGCGACGCCCTCGCTCCCTCGCCGGAGCACAGCGCCCTGGGCCCTCGCCGCCGCGATGCCCCGGAACCGCTCCTTGTCCTCCTGCTCGAAACGCGCGAGGAGCGCGTCAAGCCCGGCCGACGCCGCCGACGACGACGCCGACGCCGACGCCGGGCTGCTGCTGCTGTGCGACGCCGTCGAGGGCGCTCGCTCGACGCTGGACGAACCGAGGGAGGAGGTCGGCACGTGCGCGCTCGGACCGCTGCTAACGGTGGGCGACGGCGGGACCGTCGCGAACGACGACGTCGACGCCGATGCACCGCTGCGGTCGCGCCCGTGCGGTGCCCATCCTGCGCCGAGGCCCGCTCCCGAGCCAGCCAGCTCGTACTCGCCCGACGCCGAGAGGGGCAGCACGTCCTGCGAGCCGATGCCGGCCACCCGGCTCATGCCGACGCGCCCGCCGCTGCCACTGCCGACACTGCTACTGCTCGACGTGCTCGAGCCGAAGAAGGCGCCGAGCTTCTTGCCGAGCGAGAGCTTGGGCTTGAAGTAGCCCTGCTGCGCCGCTCGGGGCGAACCGTTCGAGGTCGCGACGTACGACACGGCGCCGGAGGCTGCGCTCGAGGCGCCTGCCGAGCGTAGCGACGCAGCCGGCGAGTGGGTGCGGTGCAGGTCGAGGGCGAGCGAGGGGTGCGACGAGGAGGAGGGGAGGGAGCCGCGCTCGAGAGGGCGGGCGCTGGCTGCGCTGCGGGCGGGAGAGGGGAAGACGTGGGCGGCAGGTCGTGGAGGGGTGATGCTGGCGAGAGGCGGCGAGGCCATGGGCGTCTGCGAGAAGAGAGAGTCAGTGATCGAGCACAGGGCGAAAAGAGGAAGAGGGGGGCCGTGCGCACCACGTCGTCCAGCTCTGGCTCCTCGCCAATGTCGCCCAGGCTCCTCCTCCTCGCCTGGCCGCCCGCGAGGCCCTCGACCCACTCCCTCGTGTGCTGCTGCGCATCTCCCTCGTCCGCAGCGCCGACCGGCGCCGCAGGAGGAGAAGACGGAGCGTCCTCGTAGACGGACACGCCCGTCTCGGACGCGAGGCTGAGGCGGTGGCTACCGGGGGCGGCTGCGGCGGCAGGGCGAGCGCCGATGCTCGGAAGAGGCGCGCTGGCGCTAAGGACGGGGTTGGCGACGGAGCTCGGGAAGTGCTCGTTCTGGATCGAAAACGCCGGCACAGGCGGCGCGAGGTGGTGGTGCGGCACGTCCGGGAAGGACGGCAGGCTCGAGATGTCGCTCGACGTCGACGAAACGGACGTGTTGAGGCCGGTGTCGAGCGACGCCAACGCCGTCAAGCTGCCACCGTCCGACTCGACGCCCTCGGCCCCGACCCGGCGCAGGCCGACCGACGACGGGTACGACAGGTGCGCCGTCTCGGGCGTGATGGTCGGCGTCGTCGACCAACGGCGCGTGACGTCCTCGTCCGACAGGAGCGAGACGCCGAGCGATTTGCGCTTGGGCTCGGCATCGAGCAGGGCGCGGTCGAACGCGAGGTCCTGCGGCGACAGCGGCTCCTTCGCCGACGGCGCGATGTGCGAGTCCTGCTCGCCCTTGACCTCGGCCGCGACCGCGTACCCGAGCAGCTCGGCCTGGATGTTGCGCCGTCGCTCGTCGCGAGCTGTCGAGCTCGCGCGCTCGTCGAGGTCGGCCCGCCGCTGCGCCTTCATCATGCGGTCGAGCTCGTCACCCGGGTCACCGGCATCGAGCAGGTACGACGGCATGGCCGGCGCCTCCCACGGCGCGCTCTGCGACCGGCGCCGAGCCGAGTCGGCGCGCGCGCTCGCGGCTGACTGCTCTGCGCTCGAGTGCGACTGCCGCGCTGCGACGACGACGGGCGCGTCGACATGGCTCGCGAGGTAGCGAGCCTGGGGCGAGTGCTGAGGCGGCGGAGGGAAGGGAGAGCGAGAGGTGCGAGCCGAGGGGAAGGTCGGGTCGGGTCGGGGTGACGACGTCGTCGACGATGCGGGAGGTCGTACAGGAAATGGCGCCGCCGTCTCGAACTGGGAGCGGGGCGAGTGGGAGGGAAAGACGGGTTGGCGAGCCGAAGAGGGCGTCGGCGAGGGGAAGTAGAGGCGGGGCGAGGGCGGTACCGGCGACGCGACGGCCGCGTGCGACGCCTTGTCGCGAGGCCGGGAAGGGAAGACGCTGTTCGGGAGCGACATCTGCGACAGCGCGGGCGACGGCATGTCGAACGACCGGATCGACGACGGCCGTGCAGGCCCGGCCGGAAAGTAGATCTTGGCCGACGAGCGCGGCGCCTGCAGCTCGGCGGGAAGCGCGACCGGGCCCGACGCTCGTCGCGGGCTCCGCGGTCGGGGCGAGGCGGGCGAGGGCGCGAGCGACGTCGGCGGGCTCGAGAGCGACGCCGAGACCGGGCTGAACATGCTCGCCGACGCCGCCGAGGAGCGCCTCGAGCCGCCCGACCTCGGGGTCGTCACCGACAGGGTAGGCGTCGGTGGCGCCGGGAGCGCGTCGGGGAAGACGATGTGCTCGGGCTGCAGGGCGATGGTGCCGCCGCTGCTCGAGCGCTCGCGGCCGGGAGGACGGTACGGCTGCTCGAAGCGCACTCGACGGGTCGTGCTGGTCGTCGAGTCGGTCTCGAGGGCGACCGCAGCGTCCTCGGTGACGGCGAAGCGCGCTGGTGGGCGTCGGGCGGAGCGAGCGTCGGGTGCTGAGCGAGAGGACCGGCGCGGCTGGTTCGAGGCTGTGGATGCGAATCGTCAGCGCAGACTCTCGCAGCGGCGCCTCGACGCTAGAGGGACAAGAATGGCGACAGGCAAGAGGGAGACGCACGGTGCTCGTTGGCGCCGTCCTTGTCCGAGAACGCGAAGCCGAGCCCGCGCCGGCCCTCGACGAGCGGCATCTGGCTCTTGAGCTGCAACGCGTGCGTCACCGCAGCCGCCGTGTCGAGCGACGCCCTCCCAGAAGCGTGCGCCGCGGCTCTGCTTCGACCGCTCGGCGCGTCGTGCTTGACCCGGCGCCGGGCGACCTTGGCCTCCTCGCGCCGCCTGCGCTCGGCGAGGAGCGCTGCGCCCGCGCCCGCCTCGCCGTCAAAGGTCGAGTCGAGCTCGGTGTCGGCGTCGTCGGTGGTGGATGCGGTCGAGTCCCACATGTAGGGGAGGGTGGCCGGGTGGGTAGGGAGGACGCGGATCGGAGCGACTGGCTCGAGTGGGAGATCGGCGGGGGACAGCGCGGCGTGTGGAGGCTTGGAGGATGCTGTTGTACGTCTCGAAGCGTCTGGGGCGGTCGTCGAGTGGGGAGGGGCGAGTGCTGGAGCCGCGGCGAGGCGGGGCGAGGTGGTCGGGGTCGAGAGGAGCGGGCTGCCCTGCGGGCGGTTCGGGGACCGCGGTGGCCTGGCGAGCGAGGTCTGCGAGCCACTCGACAGCGCAGGGCTGGCTGCCCGGGCGTGCGCGCCCTCGTTGAAGGCCGACGGCGACGGCGGAACGAGGCGGTCGGCGTCCTCGACGACGACGAGCCGCGCAGGGGCCATGGACGGCACTGCAGCAGGCCTGCAGGTGCAGGCTGCGACTTCGAGTGGTAGGGCAGCAAGCGCCGGTCGTGCGGGCGCGGCGCAGAGGTGAGGGTGGAACGAGGAGAAGGGGAGCCGAGGCGAGCGCTTTGTCTCAGCTCGTAATGACGAGGAGAGTCTCGCTGTGCAGATCGGCACTCCCCAGCTCGTACTCGATTGCAGCGAGGAAGCCCGCTCGTCTGCTGCGGGTGTTCGACTCGAAGATGCCTCGCGAGACGCTCGAACCGCCGAGGGTCCCGTCCGCCTCGTCTCGCGTGCGGACGGCCGCCTCGAGCTGCTCAACCTCGCTGCCTGCCTGCCTGCAAGGCGGGAGCCTTGCCAACCGCGACATGAGCGCGGGGCGAGGCTGGATTTCGGCGAGGAGGGCGTCCGGCGGTCGAGCCCGGCCGGTCGACGGCGAGGGGAAGACATCGAGCTTCTGCAGGTTCGCGCGAGCGCTTTCGCTTCACCGCGGTCGTCGGCGAAAGTCCAGCAAGCGAGGGACGGTGTGCGCCGAGGAGCGTCGAGAAGCGGCTCGAGCGAAGTTGACCTTCTCAAGTCGGAGCGCGGTGACGAGCTTACCGTGCGGCTCTCCACTCGTTCCTGCACATCGAGAGAGACGTCTCATGCAAAGACTCGGCTACATCGGCTGGAAGAGCGACGTAAGTGCGAGCCTCGTCGGGCGAGGAAGGGTCCGGCCCCAGCGTCGCGTTCGGCTTTCCGTCGGCGCGCTCGGGCGCGAGGACATACTGCACACTCTGCGCCGTCGAGTGACGGAGAAGCGGGGTCAGGAGCTGTGTGAGCAATGTACGAGAGGGAGAGGGAGAGCACGGCGGGGACGAGCCGGGTCGGGCTCGAGCCTCCTCGTGGCGGGCGGCAGGAAGCCGGCGACGGGCTGCACTCACTCAGGAGCGTGCAGAAGGACCGGAAAGTCCGGGCGTGAATGAGCCGCCGTCGCTCCATGGCGACCGCGGATGCGCGCGAGGAAGGGGTCCGCGCGAATCGTCAAGAGCGAGCCTCGAAGGCTGTGAGCTCCTGTCGAGACTAAGCTGCACTAGGACGCCTCGGTACCGCCGGTGTTTGACGCGTAGCGTAGCAGGCTCGAGGAAAAGCGAGACGAGAAAGGGAGCGACGAGGGGATCTCTCCTCTCGGGCGACGACGCTGACGGCTGCACGGATCAAGTTCGGGTTGCACTGCGTCCAGCGGCTGCTCGGCCGGGGCTAGCGCATCAGGCGAGAAAGAGGGAAAGGAAGGGGAGGGGAGGCGCTCTACTTCTTCGAGAGGGGCGCGGCGGTGGTACCGCGCGAGAGGCCGTCCGAGCCGGCGTAGAGGACCTTGCCGCCCGCCATCTTGATCTCGTCCGCCGCCCTCAAGATCCTATTGTACCGCGGTCATAGAAGAGAAGGCGTCAGGACCGGCATGAGGAGGAGAGGCGGAAAGGGAGGCTCACCTTGGCGACGCGCTCCGAGCGGCAAGGGGCGCCGGTCTTGATCTGGCCGGTGCCGAGAGCGATGACGAGGTCGGCGATGGTCGTGCTGTGAGGGGAAGAGAGTCAGCAGATGCGCGGGGGAGGAGGAGAGTGGAGGGAGGACGCACTCCTCGGTCTCGCCCGAGCGGTCTGCGGGCGCGGAAAGTCAGGTCAGCTCGTGCAGGACAAGAATAATGATGAACGGGAGACGAGCGCGAAACCATCGTGCCCCTACATCATCATCACGTTCCCTCCTCGTCAGCTGGGTTTCGGGAAGGAGGAGGAGGAGGGGGACGCACCAGCCGTCCGACGACGCGAGCTGGGTCGCCTTGATCGACTCGGTGATGGTGCCGATCTGGTTGACCTTGAGGAGGAGACCGTTGCAGGCCTTCTTCTCGATGGCGCTGCGGGAGAGGTAGAGGAGGGAGGTGGGGAGCCAGGGTCAGGCTCGAAACGACGAGACGGGATGACGACGTCAACGACGCACGTCTGGATGCGCTCCGGGTTGGTGACAGTCAGGTCGTCGCCGACGATCTACACAGAGAGAGCAAAGGAGGAGCGAGAGAAGAGAGGAAGAAGGGCAAGTTGGGAAGGTCAGCTCGCGCTCGCATCGACGAGGCGGAATAGGGAGGCAGCGCACCTGGATCTTGGTGTTCTGGGTGAGGTGGCTCCACGCCTCCCAGTCGTCCTGGTCAAAGGGGTCCTCGATCGAGACGATGTCGTACTTCTCGACGAGCTGGTTGTAGAACTCGGCGAGCTGCTTGCCCGTGAGCCACTTGGACGAGTCCGAGTTGGGGTTCTTGAAGCTGCGCGAGGGAAGGCGGACGTCAGCGTCAGGCACCTGCACCGCGGCGCAGGAGAGGAAGGGCGACGCACTCGAGGTCGTACTTGCCGTCCTTGTAGAACTCGGACGAGGCGACGTCGAGGCCGATCTGGACCTTGCCGGTGTAGCCCGCCTTGGCGATGGCCTCGGTGAGGATCTCGAGCGACTCCTCGGCGCCCTGGACGTTGGGCGCAAAGCCGCCCTCGTCGCCGACGTTGGTCGCGTCGATGCCGTACTTCTTCTTGATGACGTTCTTGAGCGTGTGGTACGTCTCGGTGCCCATCTGCATGGCCTCGTCAAAGTCGACGGCGCCAGTCGGGAGGAGCATGAACTCCTGGAACGCGAGCGCGTTGCCGGCGTGCGAGCCACCGTTGATGACGTTCATGGCCGGGACCGGGAGGACGAACGGCGGCTTGACGCCGGCGAGGTCGGCAAAGTGGGCGTAGAGGGGGACGCCCTGCGCGCGGGGCAAAGACGAGGCGTCAGTCGCTGCGCCGTGGCGAGCGAGGAGAGGAAGGGAGAGGAGGGGCGCACCTTCTGCGCGGCGGCAGCCTTGGCGACGGCCATCGAGACACCGAGGATGGCGTTGGCGCCGAGCTTGCCCTTGTTCGGGGTGCCGTCGAGCTCGATGAGGAACTTGTCGACCTTCTCCTGGTCGACAATGTCGAGGTTGGCCTCGATGAGCTTGGGGGCGATCACGTCGTTGACGTTGGCGACGGCCTTGGTGACACCTGCAGTTCGCTCAAGAGCATCAGCTGGGAGCGTCGACGGCGGGTGAGAGGCTAAGGCGACGCACCCTTGCCGAGGTACTTGGACTTGTCGCCGTCGCGGAGCTCGACGGCCTCGTGGACACCGGTCGACGCGCCCGAGGGGACGGCGGCGGTGAAGATGCCTGCGAGAGCACATCGTCGAGTCAGCTCTGCGTCCTCGACCGCTGTTTTGTGAGTTGCAGGGCGAGGCACGGACCCTTCTCAGTCGTGACGTCGACTGCGGGAGGAGGAGGGAGCAGGGTCAGCACAGGGTCCTGGAGAGCGAGGACTAGGGTCTGCGGCTCACCCTCGACGGTGGGATTGCCGCGCGAGTCCCAGATCTGCGAAAGAGCGAGAGTTGCAGGCGAGCGAGGATGATCAGTCCGGATCCGAGAGGGAGGGAGCGCGAGCGCAGAGCTGCCACCTCTGGCGGGCTCGGTCTCGGGCGAGAAAGGTGCAGAGGACGCACCTGGCGAGCGTGAATCTTCTGGATAGGCATTCTGAGGGGTGAGAGGGCGAGGAGAGAGGGGTTGAGCGAGGTGAGGCGGGAGGTCGGAAGGGTGGGACGGCGAGGCGGACGAGGGACGGGGGAAGAGCGACAGGTCAGTGCCGTGCGCTGCCAAGATCAGATCTCGCAGAAGGACGCACTTGAGTGGATGTACCGGAGTGGTGGGGAGGAGAGGAGAGGGAGGAGAGCCGGACGACGACGACGAGCTCTCGCCTCCGCACTCGAGTGCATCGATCTGACTGATTTCCGCTCGCCCGTCGCTCCTGCCGACGCTGGAGTGGCCTCTACCTCTGACTCTACCCCCTCCCGCCGTCCCTGCGCCGTCCAGGCGTCGCCAGAGGCCACCTCGCCCCCTCACCCTCGCCCGCCCTCCTCGGGTGCTTCCGCGCCGCTCGCCCGTCTTCTCGCGACCCTCGATTCGGTCCGCGCCCGCTTCATCTCTCCACACACTCGGCTGGCGCAAGCTGCGAGCTTCAGCTCTGAGCCGGGACTTGTCCTTGACCCGCAGGAGCTCGTCTCCCTCGGCCGCGGCTCGGCGACCTTCTCAACCGCAACGCTCCGCAGCCAGGTCGCTCGAGCTGCTCTCGCCGTGTCTCGTGCTCGCGGCTACGTACTATCTACAGCTCGAGCAGCAGCTCGGGCGCTGCGAGGCGGCCGTTGAGCTGCCTGGCCGACAGCTTCCGTTCCACCTCATCGCGCTCTCCTACGAGGCTCGCGACGCTTACGAACCGAGCCTCTCGGATCTCGAGCGGACCCTGAAGGTGCTCTACCGCGTCGCGCAGCCGCGCTTGAGGCGAGAGCGCCTCCTCGATCGGCCAGCCGTGACCGGACCTCGACCGCGACGGTCCTCGAGCAGCCTCGCGCCGGCATCTGCTCGTCCGACCCTGCGAGGTCGCTCACCCTCTCGATCCAACTCAACACCTTCGACCTCTGGACGCCCTGCCTCGTCATGTCGGTCCTCGCCGCTGTCCCGCACGAGCTCCTCCTCAAGATCCTCCGGCACGCCCTCACGACCTCGCTCGTCTCTGAGCTCCTCCTCGTCCACGGCCAGTTTGCGCACCTCTCAATCACCTGTCGCACGTGCGCCTACCGCCAGGTTGCCTCGGTCTGTCGCCTCTGGCGCGCGATCGCGCAGGAGGTCCTTGGCAAGGACGTCGTCTTTGCGAACGGCTGCGGCAGCGCCGAGCGCGACGAGCTCGTCGTCAAGGCCGTCGAGCACGACGCGTGGCGCGCCGCGAACGTCCGCCACGTCGATGTGAGCCTGCGGCGCGCCGTGTGCAGCTGGGGCGCGCCTCCTCCTGGCGCCGGCGGCGTCGGCGACTCGAGCGAGGAGGCGGTCATGTCGGGCGGCGACGACGCCTTTATCAGCAGTCGAGAGGTGCAAGCTGAGCGCTGGCACGCGCAGTGCCTCGCTCGGTGCGTCTGGCTCTCGCCGACTCGAGCGGCTCGAGCGCGCACTGACCCCCTCGGGCTCCGCATGCTCGCAGCGAGCGGCAGCGCTTCGTCCGTCTCCTCCAGCACTGCAAGCGCATCGACACGCTCGACATCGACGTCGGCTTCTTCCAGGACGTCCGCCTGCGGCCGACCTTGCTGCCGTCGACCCTGCGCACCCTCACCCTTCGCAACTGCGACGCCGCCGACACGTTCGCCATCCTCTCGCGCTTGCCCGAGCTTCGACACCTCACTCTCCGACTCGCACTGTGAGTCTGAGCCGAATCTCGACCTTGCACAGCATGAGCTGACGTCGTCGCGCGCCGACAGAGACTGGTTCGTCCCGCCCTCGCACCTCGTCGAGCCGACCTCGCTCCCCTCGCTCGAGCGCTTCGAGCTCTCGACGACGGCGTTCGGCGCTACGTCCGTCCCCTCGATCCTCGCCCTCCTGTCCAACTCGCGCAAGTCGCTCTCGTCGCTCGCGCTCCGGAACAAGGGCGCGAGCCAGGGCGCGCTCGCCGCGTTCCTCCCCGTCGCGGCGGGCCTCGTCGAGGAGCTCGCACCGCGTTTGACGGAGCTCAGCGTGAGGGACATCCCGCGGTGCGGGCGGCGGCATGCGGGCACCGGGCCAGCGATGGGCTGGTTCCCCTCGACGGCGACGCGCTTTCCTCGCCTCGAGCGCCTACACCTGACGGGCGTCGCACTCCCCTCGCCCGCCTTCTTCGCGAACACGCTCGTCGTCGTCGGACCCGCAGCAGCAAGGAGCTCGGCGTCGCCGCCCTCGAGCGCGCAGCTGTGCAGCCTCACGGTCGAGGACTTTGACGCGCCCTCGCTCGAGCCTCTTCTCGGCGCGCTCCGAGCAACGCCGAGCCTGCAGCAGCTCGATACGCTCGCGGTTGCGTGCGCGCGGGCGGCTGAGATGGGGCGTGCGGGCGAGGGAGCCTGGGAGGACGAGCAGCGGGAGGTCGAGAGGTGGTGCGAGGAGCGCGGGACGAAGCTGCTCGCAGGGTGGAAGCTGGTGCGGGTCGAAGGGTGCGGATGGTAGCGTGCGTCTATCGACGACGTAGCGGATCATGCAGCTCGTCGAGCGAGCGAGAGAGCGAGACGGGCGAGTCGAGGATGAGTGCACGACTTGGTAATGCAAGCGGCTGGACCGGCGGCCCTGCCGCAAGGTCGCCGATATGTACAGACTGGGTATCCTGCTCGACTCGTCATGCCGCCTTGTCCGTCCCTCCCGCAGAGCTTGCACGCTCATCGTGCTGCCGGGCGAGCGGCGGGGGCAAAGTAGGAGATGATCTGCTGGAGGAGCTCGAGACCTGCGGGGGACGGGGCAGTGGGTCAGTTCGAGCTTGTCCGGCGAAGCAGCGGCAGAGGATGGAGGAGCGCACCGAAGCCGCCGACGATGAGGACGAGGAAGAGGATGACGGTCCAGCGAGGGACGGCGGGCTTGGTCTGGAGCGTCTCCTGAGGCTTGAGCTTGTTGACCTTGCCGACGCGCGAGTTGAAGGCGGCGTTGCGCTTGCGCAGGTCGATGTGGCTGCCGGCCTGGGTGCGTCGAGGTGGGGTTGAGGGAGAGGAGGAGGGGAGCGAGGGGGAGGGGGTGGGGTCAGCTCGCGGCACGCGCAGGATCCGCCCACTGGCGTGCTGGGCTGTGTAAGACTAGGTTGCGCACCATTGTAGAGCTGCTCGAAGGAGGAGACGACGACGGTGAGGGCGAGAGGTCCACGTCCTCCTCCTCCTCGAGGTGATGAGCCGTGTCGCTCCGCCCACACCGCGCCTGCGGCCGTGCTGCCTGGTTTGGCACCTCCCACACTGCTCTGGCTCCAGCTGAGCGCGCTGCCGGCTCGCCCGCTTACCGCGAGTGCACCGCCCCTTCCACCCTCTCGGCTCTCCGTCACGCCCGCTCGTGCGCTCTTGCGCCTCTCCTCGAGCGCTCGGGAGCCAGCGTCCGTCTTCCGCGCAATCTCCGCGAGGCACAGGAGCGTGCTGTCCGCACGAGACCCGTCCGTACGTGCGCCGGAAAGTCCGTGCCGGGCTCGGTTCGCTCTTCTCGCACGGCCTCCGGCTCTCGCTTCTTCCTCTCGCTGCACCTTTCGCCATGCCCAGCGCAGCTTCCAAAGCCGCCAACGCCCGCTACATGACCGAGCTGCAGCGCGGCGCGAATCACACCTTCGCGCCCGAGCTGCCCGAGCCTCCGGCGCACTTCCAGCAGCCTACGCTCGCCGGGCTGCTCCCGCCCAGACGCAGGGCCTTGCCGGGCGCGAGGGTGCAGAGCTGCGAGGGCTGTCGGCAGGGCAAGCGCGCCGTGCGTCGTTGCGACTGTCTCGAGAAGAGCATCCTGCTCACGGACCTCTTCCCTCGCGCGCAGTGCGATAGGAGCGAGACCTGCAGCTCATGTGCGTAGAACCGCATCTATATCTCGACGAGACGATACTGACGACCCACCCTCTCGCAGGCGTGCGTCCTCTTCAGCCGCCTGCCTCGCCGCCCTCTCCTCTGACCTTCCTCTCTTCCCGTAGCGAGTGCGCGACGTTCGCTGCGAGTACATCGCCGCCGCTCCGCTCCGTGCCACCATGTAAGTCTTCTCTCTACGCGTATGCCGCTCAGCTCGGCTGCTGATGCCTCCTCTGCTTCGAGCAGCGCCGGCTCGGCCCAGCGCGCCCTCAACCGCGTCGAGATCACGCGCCTGCGCGCCCAGGTCGCCCTCCTCCTCCGCGTCCTGCGCATCACCGACGCCGAGCTCCAGTACCTCATGCGCAGGGCCGACGAGCCCGAGCCGTTCGTGCTCCCGTCGCCGTGGGCGCCCGTGCGCTGGGCTGCGCCGGTGCGGCGCATGAGCGTGCTCGACCCGCACGACGAGCTGCCGCTCCCGCCCGTCGTCGAGCAGCGCGAGCCTCCCGCCGACGAGGGCCCAGTCGAGGAGCCGACGGCGGCCGAGCAGGAGCACGTCGAGCCCGACCGCGCCCCCTCCGAGCCCGCGGCGCCGTCGCCATCGCCGCCCGCCGAGACGGTCGAGCAGCCGACGCACGAGCCGGCGCAGGACGAGGAGCGCGAGGAGGAGCCCACCCTCGCGCCGCCGACGCCCGAGCGCAAGCGCGAGCGCGAGCCCGAGGACGAGCCTGCGCACGAGCCCTCGTCGTCGCTCGCAGCGTTTCATGGGCAAATCGGAGGAGCCCAAGGCGCAGACGCCCAAGCCGAAGAAGGTCAAGGCCAAGGCGACCACGCCGAGGCGCAGGTCGACCCGGCTGCAGGGCGGAGGCGTCTAGCTGAGAGCGCGAGGAGAAGAGGAGAGGTGGTCGAGGTCGAGGGCTGTTCTCTCTCTCTCTCCGTGCCGTAGCGACTTCGAGCAAGGAACATTAGTCTGTACACACGGCAGTGCCTCGTCGAGAGCTGCTCTACGACCGTCCCCTCAGATCTGCGCCCACGACCTCCTCTTTGCCGCCGCGCCCGGACCTCCTCCCGCCCGACCCTGACCCTGCGGCGGCTCCTGAGCCCGGTTCATGCTCTCCCACCGGCTCTTCATGTTGGACACGCCGGCGAAGCGCTGCTCCTCCTCGCCACCGTCGGGCGCGGCGGTCGAGGCCGATGCTGGAGGAGGTCGCGCGCTCGGGTTGACGAGCGGCGGCTGCGAGCTCGACGGCGGCGCTGCGCGAGAGCCGAAGGACGGGCGCGACGTGTGGACGCCGTACGACGGGCGAAGCGACGCCGAGGCGGGCGAGCTGGGCGAGCTGGGCGGCGGCGTCGGCTTGAACGGGGCTCGAGCGCTCGTCGACGAAGAGGACGGGCCCATGGCCGAGAACGAGGTCGGCGTCGACGGCTTGGGCGCGAGAGAAGGAGGCGACATGGCCGGCGGGCTCTTGGTCGGGTTGTCCTCGGGCACCTCGCGCACCGAGTGCACGGACCCCACCGGGCTCTTTGCGCCCTCGGCGGCGGCAGCAGCGCCCCACTGCGGCAGGCGCTGCGGCCGCACGCCCTCGCGCGAGTGGAGCGCGTGCGCCGCGCCGCTGCCCGTGCTCGAGCCCGTCGAGTCCTTGCGCAGGCCGGCGGGCTTGACGCCGCTCGGCGGCGGACCGCCCGTCAAAGCCGAGCCGAGGCCCTCGTACCGCGACACGAGGCTGTTGATGGCCTGCTTGCGGCCTGCAGGCTGCGGCTTGGGTGCGACGAGAGGCGCGGCGGGCGGCGACATGATCTTGGGCGGCGGCGACGCCGGGGCAAAGTCGTCCTGGTCGTCGAGGAGCGACGACGGCGGCGCCTGGCCGTTACCCTGCGGCGCAAACTTGCGGATGGACGCGAGCGCAGGGCCGAGATCGATGCCGCCGTCGCCGTTCGACGTTGACGAGGCCGTCGAGAGCTGCCGCGACGGGTGGTCGAGGCTCGGACTCGTCGTCGAGCGAGTCGACGCGTTGCGCTCGAGTGGCGGTGGGGACGAAGACGTGAGCTTGATGCCTCTCGACGCACGCGTCGAGAATGTGGGGCGCTCAAGGGCCGTCGCGGGCGCAGGCTTGCGCGGCGCAAAGTCGTCGTCGTCGTCAAAGGCGGACGCGGCGACCTTGGCGCTCGCGGACGGCGTCGCGCCGCCGCTCTGCTCGTCGTCACTCGAGTCGTCCTCCTCCTTCTCGACGACGCGCTCGAACTCAGCCGAGCCGTTTGCGGGTCGCGCCGAGGCCGGGGCCGACGACGCCTCGTCGTCGAGCGAGAGCGCCGGGAAGCGCTCCTCGACGCTCTGCTCGCGCTCAGGCTCAGGTTTGGGCTTGACGGCGGGTGCGGGAGCGAGAGCGGGCTTGGGCGAGCCGGCGGGCGACAGGCTCATGCGCTTCGTGACGGGGCGGAACTTCTCGCGCTCGGCCGGCCCGCTCGACGACGAAGATGGCTGCGCGCCGAGGAACGACGCGCGCTTGCTCGCGAACGTGTCGGACGAGCCCTGCGGCGTCGGCGAGGGCGTCGCACGCAGGACGGGCGTGAGCGCCTGCAGGGTCGGCGCGTCGTCATCGCCGAGGAGGTCGACGATGGGCTTGCTGCGCCCAGGCTCGTCGCCCGTCTCGAGGGCGAGCTCGGGGATGCTGCTCTGGCGGAGCGTGCTCGGCTGCGGCTGCGGCGGAGCGGCGCCGGCGCCGGGACCTGCCGGTGTCGACGACGACGACAAGCTCGACTGCTGCGGTCGCCACGACGCCATGAGGTGCGGCGACGTCTGCGAGCCGCGCGAGACGAGGCCGGGCTTGGTGACCTGGCGATGCGGCTCGGGCTTGGGCGCGGGCGCAGCAGGGAGGGATGGCGAGGCGGTAGGCGGGCGACGAGGAAGGGGAGGTCCAGGCGCTGTCGAGGGCTGCTCGCCGGTGAGCTGCGCCGGCAGGGTCGCCGAAGCGGGTGCTGAGGCGGAAGCCGGCGGCGAGGGCGCGTCGATGAGGCTCGACGAGGCGAGAGGTGCTGCCGCGCTCATGCTCTCCTCCTTGCCCGCGTGCGCCTTGGCCTCCTCTTTCGCCGGCGCAGGGAGCGAGTCGAGCGGGCCGTCGAGCTCGATGGCCGGGAACGACTCCTCGAACCTGCGCCGCTCACCGTCGTCCTCCTTGGCGCTCGGGCCTCCTCCCTCCTTGCCGTCGCCGCCGTCGAGCGCCATCGGGCTGCCCGGCCCGCCTCGCCCTGCGAGCGCGGCGAACATGCTCGCGTTGCGCGGCAGCTCGACGCTCGTCTCGAGCGCAGCGTCGGCCGTCGCCGACGGGTCAAGATTGGCCGTCGCCGCTGGCGCGAACGCATCGCCGAACCCGCCCGCACTCGCCGCTCCACCTGCTGCGCCGCCCGCTGCCGGCGCGCCGAAGCCGTCCCAGTCCATGCCGACGCTCGAGCGGTCCTTCTCGGCGCGCTCGCCGCCCTGGTGCCACTCGGCGAGGCCCGTGCGCACCTGCCGCTCGGGGACGGCGATGGGCTCGCTGCCGCCGGGCGCGGCCTTGCCCGGCCTGCCGCGGCGCATGGGCGCGACCTGGTTGGCCATGCCGGCGAGGCCGGGGACCGAGCCCGAGCTGGCGGCGGCGTGAGGCGAGGAGGAGAGGATGCCGGCCGTCGGCAGCGGCGAGACGGGGAGGGACGAGGGT
This sequence comes from Rhodotorula babjevae, assembly GCA_920104245.2. Classification (NCBI taxonomy): domain Eukaryota; kingdom Fungi; phylum Basidiomycota; class Microbotryomycetes; order Sporidiobolales; family Sporidiobolaceae; genus Rhodotorula; species Rhodotorula babjevae. The sequence continues at coordinate 1,182,926 of CAKKSZ020000015.1, forward strand.
GCGCCGAGAGGGGTCGAGGCGTGCGGAGAAGCAGGCGGGTGAGGAGGGCCGCGCTGGGCGAGGGATGGGAGGGAGGAAGAGGACGAGGCGCCGAGGGCGTATTTCTGCGGGCGCCCGGCGAGCGGTTCATCAGCACTGCGTCCGAGCGCGCCTCTCGAGAGCATGACGACGACGGAGAGCTCCACGCACATTCTCGAGCCGGACAGGGACGCCTCGCAGGCGGCACGTCATCTCGTGGACCTGGTAGACGTTGGGCCGCTGGCTCGCCCGCTCTTGCAGCATGCTGGCGATGAGGCTGCGGATCGACGACGAGTAGGCCGGGTACGCCGGGAACTATGAGCGAGAAGGAGCAGGTCCTGCGTCAGCACGAGGGCCTCGTCGGCGAGGGACGACGGCGAGAGGCTCGAGCGCACCTTGTACTGCGCATTGAGGATCGCGAGCGGGCCGTGCTCCTCGAACGGCGTCGTGTAGAAGCACAGCTTGTACAGGAAGACGCCAAGCGCCCAGATGTCGATCTTCTCGTCGAAGCCTTTGCGGCCCCAGACGTCGACGAGCTCGGGAGCGCGGTACTGGAGCGTCGTCGTCTTGTTGATCGAGTGCTCGAGCTTCTGGATGCCCTCGACCGTCGTCGGCACCTTGTCGCGTGGCAGCGGGCGCGTCGTCGAGCCAAAGTCGCACAGCTTGTACGTCTGCGGCGGCGAGAGGAGGATGTTCTCGACCTTGAGGTCGCGGTGGATGAGCGGCGGCGACTGGTAGTGCATGTGCGCGACGGCCTGCAGGTGTCGAGGGCATCAGCTTGAGCGTCCCGAGAGACTGGAGCGACAGAGGCTGCGTGCGTACCTCGACGACGTCGCTAAAGATCTTGAGGATCTCGCCCTCGGTGAGGCGGTTCTGCAGCCGCGTGTTCATCATGTCGATGATGCCGCCGCCTGTGTGCGGGTCGGAGCGAGCGTGAGTCGTGATCGGACAGTGGTAGGAGAACGAGGAGCGAGCGCACCCTTGCACCACTCCATGAGGATGTAGATCTCGTAGCCTTTGCTGCCGTCGACACCGCCGGGCAGGTCGGCGACCGACGCCTCGATCATGTTGACGATCTTGGGGTGGTTCTTGAGCTGGCGCTGCGAGGCGGGAGGCAGGAGGGAAGGCTCAGCTCGTGCGTCGCTCGTCGGGGGCGGTGCAGCTCTGGGAGAGAGAGAGACGGGCGCACCATGACGTCGACTTCTCGGCCCACCTCCTCGACGCCTCGCTTGTCGGGGACGACCATGCGCTTGAGGACATGCTGGGTCGTGGCGGTGGGCGAGTTGGGCGGGAGCGGGACGGCCGACTGGGCGAGGTAGACGTGGGCAAAGCCGCCTGCGGACGGAGCAGGGCGAGCCAGTGAAGGATCTCTTCGGTGCTGAGGGTGCTGGCAGAATGCCCGTGCCCGTGCGAGAGCTCGAGCGCTCGTAGCTAGCGCGGAACTGGCATCGTCACGGGCGAGCGGGGGCGGAGGCGGAGGAGGGAGGGCTGGGACTCGGCGGGCAAGAGAGGGAGGGCGCACCTTCGCTGAGGAAGCGCTGTACGGTGACCTGGTACTGGCCGACCTCGACGACGGTCCCTGGCGGGAGGGTGCCGGCGGGGACCGACGAGGGTGGTGGGGCGGCAGCTTGAGGAGGAGCTGCGGGTGCGGGCGCGCGGAAGGGCGGGCTGGTGACGGGAATGTAGGGCTGGATGGGCGGTGCAGGGAACGGGCGCGAGTAGGCCATGGTCCCGCAGGCCGAGAGGAGCGCTTGGGCGAGCTGAGGAGGACCGAGTCGACGACGGGGCGGACGGCGACGAGACGGCGGTGGGCTCGGGGCTGGGTGCTGCTGGACTGCGATAGAGAGGCTGCGGTGGTACTCCTTGTGCGTCTAGGCTAGAGCGCGCGCAGCCAGTGGGTCAAGCCGGCTCTTGCTCGCCGTCGTCGTCGTCGTCGTCGTCTCTCCCCGGCGGCTTGGCTCCCGCTTCAACCCTCGACTCGGCTCTGCAGCTCGCGCTGCCTGCAGGGCACGCTCCACGAGTCCACGTGCTGGACGCAGCGATTGCCCCGCTCATGTCCGCGCCGCCCGCGCTCCTCGCGCTTCCCTCGGCGGCACGGTCCGGGCCGCCCTGCTCAGTCTGCTCGCCGCGGCAACCCTTCTTTCGCCGGGTCCCGCAGCTGCACGTACTCTAATAGCTCTGTGGGCGTATCCCTGAGGCGGGAGCACACGCCGCTGCTGCGTAGCGCCTCTCGGCGAGCGAGTTCTCCTCGTCCGCTTCCTCGCACCCTCCTCTCGTGCCCGTGCAGGCCTCCCTATCGCCCCTGCACCTGTGGCGACCATCTGAGTGGTTCTACGATGCTCCCGAGCGGGCGAAAGCCATGCTCGGAGCTCGGCCGCGTCGAGCAGGTCCGTCCGGAGGGGACGTGCGCTTCCTCGTGCTCTGGCGCTGCTCCCGGCCGCCTGCTTTGCGGATGCGCTTCATCTTCGTCCTCTCGGTGGTCTCTGTAGCGGGCTGTCGCCGAGTCGGCACTGCAGAAGGAAGGAGGGACCGCTGAGTGCGTGTGCAAGCGGCCAGCTCGAGCGAGGGTGGGACAAGGTGACGACGCAACAAGGACGCAGGCTTGCGCCTCGTGGGAAAGCCGCGCTAGAGCTCAGACACGGTCTCTGCGCGCCCATGTCGCGGAAGAAGGACAAGGAGAGGGAGCGTCGCCTTTGTGCTCGCGGTCGGACGAGTCGCGTCGGCCCGCTCCCCTCGCTCCCTCTGCACCATCACCTCGACACGCCCGAGCTGCCTGCCGCCGCAGCCATGGCAGCAAGTCCCTCCGACTCGGAGGTGACCGACCTCGAGACGCTCGAAGAAGCGTGGGACCTCCGCCCCTCGCCCACCCCACTTTCGCCGCCGGCCTCGCCCAGCAGCAGCAGCGCATCGTTGCCTGCAGCTTGCAGCAGCCCGAGCACCTCGACGACCCCTATCAGCCCCCCTGCCCCCTCGTCCACGCGCGCCAAACGCCTCGCGACCTCCTCCACCAGCTCATCAACCCTCGCGACTTCCCGCCCTCGTCCCTCCTCCACCACGCGTCGAGCCGACCCACCGCCTTCCAGTGCGCGCTCCAACAGCTCGAAGCGCCATCGCCGCCACGAGCTCAGCACGGCGAGCGCGACCTCGGACGACGACGAGGCGCGTGGGGCCGCAGCAGGTGGGTACCCGGGTCGGGCGGCGAGGGCGCGCAAGCGCGCGATGCGGCAGCGCAGCGAGGTAGACAGCGAGGGTGCAGACGTCCCGCCGCTGCCCCTCGCCGAGTTCGAGGGCGCTCCCGAGCCGGCCTCGAGCGCGTCGCCCCCTCGTCGCCGCGCCGACCGCGCCCTGCGCAGCCCTGCCTCGCCGGCCCCGCGCGCGCAGCAGCCTCCGCGTGGCATCTCGCGCGAGCTGCGCGGGCTCCAGGGCGTCACGTTTTCGCAGGACCCGACCGTCGCCGACTCGCTGCGGTCGGCGCGCATCGCGGCGCTGAGCCGGGCGAGCCCGCTCGACGAGCGCACCGAGATGGAGGACTCTCCCGAGCTCGAGGCGCCACCGAGCTCGAGGCGTGCACGGCGCTCGACCAGTGCGGCACCGGCGCAGGGCGAGGTCGCAGACGGCGCCGCCTCGTCAAGCGCGAGCAGCGCCGCGGCGCCGCCCAAGCGATCGCGCTCGCCCACCCCGTCGGCCGGCGTCGTCGCAGGAGATGTTCGACGCTCGAAGAAGCAGCGCAAGCAGTCGCCGGCGCCTGTCGCTGCACTCGGCGCGCTCGTCGTCGCAACCCGTCCTCCTCCCTCCTCTTCCTCCCTCGCCTCGATCCTCAACCCAGCTCTCGACATCGGCTCGCCCGCTCCTTCGCCGTCCTCCCCGTCGACTTGCCCGCCCTGGCCGACGCCCGCCCTCGTCGTCGCGTCCGACGCGCTCCCGGCTCGTCGCGCGTCCAAGCTGCCGAGGCGCTACGGCGACGGGGTCGTCGAGCTCGGGGCCAGCGGGCGAGCGTCGTCGTCCAGGACTCGACAGGCGCCGAGTGCGCCGACGGCGCCGACGAGCACGCGCCTGCCCAGCGTCAACGAGGTCGGGCCCGATTTCGGCGCCGCCGTCCGCGATGAGCCCTTCCTGACGAGGGAGCCCCTCGGCACCCGCCGCTCGTCCACGAGCGTCGAGTCGGCGAGGTCGCTGGTCCCCATTCCTCGTCAGAACCTCCCTCCACTCCCTCCCCTTCTCGCCAAGTCGATTTCCGCCGCGCCGGTCGCGAGCACGTCGGCAGCTCCTTCGCCTCCTTCAGTCACGCCGCCCAAGCGCCCACGCCACCCGTCAACCAAGCGCGGCAGAGCCGCCGCCTCGACCTCGTCGTCGTCGACCAAGGCGCCCAAGGCGCCCAAGGAGCCCAAGGAGCCTCCGCATCGCCCCCGCCATCCGGCGCTCGAGTCGCAGGACTCGTGGGTGCCCGTCGAGCGCAACCTGCGCATGACGGCGGCGGGCAAGCCGCCGATTTGGTGCCTGGGTCGGCAGGAGCTGTGCGAGAGCCTCGAGTACTTCAAGAGCTACCAGGGCGGGCACTGTGCGTCTCTGTTCCTCTCTTTCCTTCTTCCTCGCCGTCATCCACGTCTGCGCAGGAGCATGAGCGAGCTGACCCGTCCGTCCTCATCGTCCACAGACGACAAGACCGAGCGCTGCCTCGGCTACCTTCTCGACGGCTTCCCCTCGCCCTCGGACGCCTGCGCCTCGCAGGGCAAGGTCATCATCTCGCACGGCGGCGGCAGCTCCGAGGTCCTCGCCGGCGGCGGCACCCGTCTCAAGGCCGACCAGCTGCGCGACGGCCCCCGCATCCGCGCGCTCATCAACTGCAGGGACACGAGCACGCCGGTCGTGCTCCTCGTCGGCGCCATGTACGAGCACTTCCCCAAGCTCAAGACCATGGGCGAGGACGGCGTCAGGTACGCCGTGCTCGGGCACTACCTCGTCACCGACATCTGGGTGCGTCCTCGCTTGTCCTCCTCGCAGCCACGTCCGTCTCGTGCCTCGCAGCTGACGCCCAACGAGCTCTTGTGCTGCAGCCCGAGGGCGAGCCGTGCCAAGATGCGCTCGACGGCAAGTACTACGTGCGGTTCAAGGTGCGTCGCCGAGTCTGCTCCCTCCCTCTCGCGCTGCGCCGATGCTGACGGCCTGAATCCTTCTCCCACTCGTGCAGGTTCGCTTTGAGTGGCTTGCGTCGCAGGGCGAGCCCTGGTTCGCCAACGTGATCGGCAAGGACGAGTGCGCTCCTCCCCCTCGTGCGCACGGTCCTCCTGCTCCGCGATCAGCTCGCTGACGAGCTCTCCCCGAGCAGGCCGTCCTCCAAGGTCAAGACGGCCAGCACCAAGCTGCGCGCACCTTCCCCTTCGCCCGAGCTGCGCGAGCCGTCCGCTATCCCTCGCCCTGCGGCCGCCCTCGCCGCGCCGATCCTTCCGCATCTCGACGCCGCCTCGTCGGTCCACCATCCTCCTACGAGTACCTCGAAGGCGTCGACCTCGTCCAACCCTCTCGCCGACCTGCGCTTCAAGCGCATCCCGCGCGCTCCTCTTCTTCCCGACGTCGGGTCCGACATGGACATGTCGAGCGACGACTCGGACAGCTCGCCGCCGTCGCCGCGCTCATCCGGGAGCGACCACACGGTCGACTCGGGCTTCGTCGACGTGACGAGCGGCGACGACGAGCTCGACGAGGGCACGTGCGGCACGTGCGTCGTGAACTTCAAGCGGGCGTATCGCGAGGACGTCGAGTGCTACAACGAGGAGTGCGACAGGTTCTTCCTCGTGCGTCACCGGCGCTCGCTCCTCATCTCGCCCGCATTGTTCGCCGAGCTGACCTGCTCTCCTTCCTCCCTCTCGCGCAGGTCAACGGCAAGATGCCGAGACCGGGCTCCCTCACCTACCGCGCCTCCTTCCTCGACCTCACCCCCTCGCTCCCGTCCTCCGACCTCGTCCCGCAAGCGCTCGTGCCCTGCACCCTGCAGTCGCTCAGCGGCGCCTCGCAGATCTCCGACTACGGCGAGCGCGCCTGGCGCGGCTTCGGCTGCTCGACGTGCGGGCGCCTCAGCTCGCGCAGCGAGTGGCTGCGCCTCGTCTGCGCAGGCTGCGGCGCCGAGACCCTCGCGGCGGCGCGCACGTTCGGCGCCGCCGAGCTCGAGGCCAAGGGCAAAGGGCGCGCGCTCGAGCCTCGCCCGACCTCTATCATCGACCCGTACGAGGCGACGCTGATCGAGGGCGTGCAAGGGTACGAGGGCTACTCGGTCGACCTGCTGCCGGCGCAGGGCGGCGGCTCGGCGAGGGTGCACCACCTGTGGCCGGTCGACTCGAGCACGATCGCGGTCGGCGACAAGCTTTTCGAGGAGTACCAGGGCCACGAGGCGGGCGCGCTCTTTCGACGCAACAAGCTCGCGCGGCATCAAGGTGCGTCACGACCGTCCCTCTTGCCTCCCGGCGGCATCCTCGACTCGAACTGACCTTCTCAAACTCGATCCTGCGCAACAGCCGCCGGCAACCTCCTCTGCCAGCAGTGTGCGTCCTCTCGTCCTCTATCACGTCTCTCTTGTTGTCGATGAGCTTCGCTGACGATGTTGTCGCCGCTGCAGTCACGTTCAACTCGGGCGAGCGTTACTCGCACGCCGTCTCGATGGAGACCTACCCTTTCCCGCCCTCGCCCTCGGCTCCTCTCGACAAGCACGGCCTCGACTCGACCGTCACCTGCGCTCCGCAGTGCGCGCTCGACGCTCGCGACTACCTCAAGACGGTTGTCCGCTCGGTCGTCGGCGACGGGCCCGAGACCAACTTCAACGAGATCCTCTCGGTCGCGTACAGTGCGTCCTGGTCTTCTCGTTCCTCGCGCTCTCGACGTTCTGCTGACGTTGCCCGCCGACTGCAGTGACGGGCGGCAAAATGAACGTGCGTCGTCGGCGCTCGAGCCTCTTCCCCCGCCTCCCTCTTTCCTCTTTCCCTCTTCCTCGTCCCCCACCCTCTCGCTCCCGCGTGCTCATGTTCGAGCTCTTTCGCTGACTCGCACACACCCTCTCGACAGTATCACGACGACGGCGAGCGCGGCCTCGGCCAGTACGTCGCGTCCGTCTCGCTCGGCTCGGACGCCATCATGTCGTTCCGGGCCAAGCTCAAGAAGCCGCTCAAGAAGGGCATCAAGCCAGACGACGAGGACGACGTCGATGCCGACGACGAGGCCGACACCGGCTCGACCAAGCAGAAGGACACGAGCAAGAAGTCGCGCATCGTGCTCAAGACGAGGCTCAAGCACGGGCACGTTCTCATCATGGAGGTGCGCCCGCTCTTCTCCTCCACTCGTGCTGGAGAGGTACTGACCCTTGCTCGTCGCGTTCGCAGGGCGCCGACATGCAGAAGCTCTTCGAGCACAAGGTCGAGCCCGAGGGCTTGCGGTTCGGTGCGCTCTCCTGCCCTTCGCGCTCTGCTCACGGCGCCAGAAGCTGACTCGAGCTCTTGCGCACAGCTGCAACCACGCGCTGGGTCGGCCCGGACCACCTCGGACAGCGCCCGCAGCCGACCCTCACCCAGCCTTCTCGCGCGCCCAAGAAGGCGCCCTCGGGCCGGGCCGCCAAGCCGGCCACTGCGAGGTCGGCGCCCTCAAAGTCTCGCTCTCGGCCTTCCTCCGCGACGTCGCCGGCGCGAGAGGCGCCGAGCGAGTCGCCTGTCGTCGCCCGACCTGCGCTCGCACCTCCTTCGCTCGTCGGTCCCTCCCCCACGCACTCTGTCTCCTCGCCACGCCCTGCCGCCCTTGCGACCTCGTCCTCTCGTCGCCCTCCCCACTCAGCCGCCGCCATCGCCGCGCAGCTCGGCGTCGCGCCGCACGACAAGCGCGTCCGAGACGAGCCGCGCGCTCACCCGAGGGGGTCGGCCGACCCGGCGCCTCAGCTCCTCCACTCGCACAGCTTGGCACCGCGGCACGGTGTACCGATTCTCCCGCCGACGGCGCCGCCGGACGCTGCCTTCTCGGGCTCGACTAGCGCCCGGTGCGGGCCGCAGCGCGAGGTTGCGCCAGGGCCGCCGAGGTGGGTCGGGCCAGGGGCGGCGGCGCGGCTTCAGCAGCAGCGAGGAGGTTTCTAGGCGCAGTCTAGCAGGTGCGCAAGCGCGATGGAGAGGGGCAGGAGCCAGGGACGGCGAGGACGAGGAGGAGAGACGGGTCTTTGAGCAAGGGGACAGGAGGGCGAGGGCGAGTTGTAGTCGTGGCTTGCTGGTCGTGCCATCGATGAGAGTGCTTTCTGTCGAGTAGTGCGTGCCGTCGAGAGCGGCAGGGTAACTCTGAGCCGCGCACGGACCTCCTCCCCCGCTTCCTCCTCCTCGACCTGTTTCAGCGCTCAATCGTCGGCGCCTCTCTCGGGTGCGCCTCGAGACGAGCCAAGAGCAGCCAGGTCGTGCACACACAGAGCGTCGCAGAGGCTCCAGAGCTGCAAAGCCGGCGAGGCGACGAGGTCCGAGCGGCATTACAGATGCCTTGCTTGACTTTCGCTTGACTTTCGCTGCCCGGCTCTGGCTCCGCCGCTCGACTCGCTCGACCTCTCGCTCTGCATCTGGCTCTCGCCCAGTCGCTCCGCTCCTCTCAGTCGGTGCGTCGAGCTCAGAGGAGCGCCTCTGTGTTACACGTCTAAGTCCTCCCGACGCTCTACAAGTCCCACGGGCTCGTCGCCAACGGCTCGCCGCTCACGAGCTCCCACCCCTTTTCCGTCTTGCGCACCATGTCCTCGAGCCTGACGCCGATGCCGTGCCCCTCTGAATCCGGGTCGGCGCCGCGCTCGATGTAGATGCCCGGCTCGTTCGAGAACGTCTCGCCGGCGACGAGCGCCTGCGCCGAGTTGCCGCCGTTGAGGTACGGGTGCTCGTGCACCTCGAGCCCGATGCCGTGCCCGAGGCGGTGCGTGAAGTAGGCGCCCCAGCCGGCGGCCTCGGTGACGCTGCGCGCCGCTCGGTCGACGTCGGCCGCGTGGACGACGGCGCTCGTCTCGTTCGACGAGCGCGTGACGAGCGCGTCGAGGGCGGCTTGCTGAGCGAGGCGGACCGTGCGCCAGACCTTCTCGGCGCGAGCAGAGGGCCACTTGGGCGGCGAGCGCGAGCGCGAGAAGCGCGACGAGGGAGGGTCCGGGAGCATGGTGCGGGTAAAGTCGCTCTGCAGGCGGACAGCGAGTCAGCCCTGCCCGTGCGAGCGACAGGATGTGCACGAGAGGTACCATGTAGCCGAAGAGAGAGCCGTCGACGTCGAAGAGCGCAAACTCGTCGTGCTTGAGGCGGCGATCGGGGCTCGCAGACGCGTGCGGGAGCGCCGCATTGTCGCCGAAGAGGGTGATGACGCCGATGTCGGTCAGGCCGCCGGCGCGAAGAGCGTTCGTGATGAGCTGCCAGGGGTGGAGCAGGTCAGCGTCGAGCCTCGTAGGCGAGAAGACGAAGACGCACCGCCTCGCCCTCCTTCTCGGTCATGCCGACGCGCAGACGCTCTTGAACAGCTCGAAGCGCCTTGACCGTGATCTGTAGACGATATCGAGGGTCAGCTTGGGCCGAGAAAGACGTCGCGAGACCGAGCGGGCGCACCTTGGCGACGCAGTGCTGGATCGCGCCCTCGACCTCGGTCTTGCGCATGCGCAGCTCGCGCACCTCGAGCTTGGCGAGCGCGACGCTCGGCGCGCCCTCGTCGAGCCGACTCGCCGCTGCTGCGAGCCCGTCGCGCAGGAACGTGCGCACGTTCTCCTCGACCTCGACCGACCAGGCCGCGCTCAAGTCGTCGGCGCGCAGGCGGGCGAGGTGCTCGAGGAGGACGGCGTACGGGTCGTCGGCCTCCTGCCACGTGATCCAGTCGATGCGGGCGCGCTGCTCGGGTCTAAGGGCGAAGGGAAGGCGCTGCGAGCGCGAGAGCTCGAAGGCGGGCGTGAGGACCGAGACGTGGGCTTGCTCGGCGGAAGAGGTCGGCGGCGAGATGGCGACGAGCCAGGGACGCTCCGAGAGGTACCAGTTGGCCTGGGTGAGATTGAGGTAGTAGAGCGTGTTGGCGCTGTCCGTCAAGGGCAGGGTCAGCTTGTCGTCGTCGGGCTGAGCGGAAGGAGGGACCGTGAGAGGGCAGCGCACCTCGGCTCCGAGACATAGGCGGACCATGCTCCTCCCTCAGAGTCGTTCTTGGCGAGTGTCGAGGCGAGGCGAGCGCGGCGCTGGGCGAACTCGTCGACGCCGACCGGCTCGAGGGTGGGGCACTGGCGCGAGTGGTGGAGGAACGACCAGTCGATCGAGCGGTCGCGCGCATGTGTGTGCGGGTGCAGGTCGGTCTTGAGAGCCGGTCGAGGGAGCACGCTGGGCAGCAGATGCGACTGGGCGACGAGGAGGGTCGGGGCGACGGCGAGGGCGATGAGGATGGCGACGAGGCCAGGACGGCGGCGGGGCTCGCTGTGCGGCTGCGGCGCAAGCTCGATGTCCTCCTTCATGGTCAAGAGGCGCTCGGCTGAGCAGCACGTGCAGGCCGAGGTTGACTGGAGGGAGGGGGGACGCCCCGTCTCGCTCGTCGACTTGGGTCGCTCTCTCGCTCTCGTTCACGACGTTCTCTCTCGCTCAGGCTTGCTCGGGGGGACGATCAACAACTGCTTTGTTCATTCGACAGCATCGCGCACCTACGCTCAAGCGCCGTCTTTTCGCCGTCGAGCGATTTAGCTGCGGGCGAGGGCGACGTCCTGGTCAGCACGGATCTCGACGACGACAGCGAGCAGCGAGCGACGCACCAGACGCCCGACTTGGCGATCGTGAGGGTCGACTTGGTCTTGCCCGAGCCCGAACCCTCACCCTCGATCTTCTTGACGACGTCCATGCCGTCGACGACCTCGCCGAAGACGACTGCGCGCGGTCGGGATCAAGTCAGTTCTCGCGTCCACGACGGCTGAAACGGCTCGTTGGGGGCGTACCGTGCTTGCCGTCGAGCCACGAGGTGACGATGGTCGTGATGAAGAACTGCGAGCCTAAAATGCGAGGAGAGGGGTCAGCGCAGGGACGAGGGGCGAGGCGGTCGCAGAGGGGCTCACCGTTAGTGTTCGGGCCGGCGTTGGCCATCGAGAGCTGGCCGGGCTTGGTGTGGCGGAGCTTGAAGCTGTGCGAGAGCGGACAGGGTCAGGTGAGGCTCGAGCGGGGACGACGAGGAGCGAGCGCACTTCTCGTCGGCGAACTTCTCGCCGTAGATCGACTTGCCGCCGGTGCCGTTGCCGCCTGCAGACGTCGTCGTCGTCAGCGTCACGTCGTGGGTGCAGAAGAGAGGGGAGCGAGCGCACGGGTGAAGTCACCGCCCTGGAGCATGACTGCGCGCGAGCGAGAGAGCACCGAGGTCAGCATCGCGCTCGAGGATGAGGACGAACGAGGGCGACGCACAGTCCGGGATGACGCGGTGGAACGACGAGCCCTGGTAGCCGAAGCCGTGCTCGCCAGTGCAGAGCTCGCGGAAGTTCTTCTGCAGAAGGGCGACGCCGACGAGGGAAGGGTCAGTCTCGGGTCGAGCACAGCTTTGGACGAGAGAGGGAAGGAGGCCGCACAGCCGTCTTGGGGACGACGTCGTCGTCTGTGAGGTCGGGAGGGAAGTGGGGAAGCTGCGATCAGCGACGGAGCTCTCGTTCGCAGGGGTCGACGACATCATCGGCTCGGGGTCCACCGGGGGGGAGGGAGGGACGCACAGAGCTTGAAGGTGATGCGGCCGAAGGGCGCGCCGTTCTTGGTGATGTCGAAGAAGACGTTCTGCGGGGCGAGCAGCGGGTGAGGATGCTGTTCGAACGTGCGCGAAAGCGTGGGAAAACGTACGCTCATGCTGGGAGCAGTCGAGAGGCCGCGGCGGAAGATGGTCGACATTGGCGGACGGTGGGGAGGTGTGGGAGAGAGTCGGGAGGGTGCAAGGGGTGCAGGGAGAGAGCGTGCGTGCGAGAGGAGGCCAAAGGGAGCGGAGCGGAGGGCGGGAGGGGACCTCGTCAGCGACAACTCGTCGGGCGCACGAGAGGACTGGGTGCAGCCACGCTGCTGCCCTGTCGCACAGCAGCACGTGTGTAGAGCCTCCAGCAAGGGCGCGGGACTCACTTGGGCTGATGGGGTGGAGAGGGAAGAGGGGAGCGAGGGGACCTCGCACGTCGTCGTCGTCGTCAACCGCAGCTCGGCGCCAACTCGCCTCGCCTTGCAGCCTCTCTTGTGCCCAGAGAGAACTGCAGCGCACCTTCTGATGCAGCTGTAGAATTACTGGCGGGACTAGCCGGAACCTGCGGGGCGATGTAGCTTGCGGCGTCCACTTCACCTTCCTTTGCCTCCTGCAGGAGCTTCGGTCGCCAGAGAGGCATCTCTCGTGGGTCACAAAAAAGGTAGCGCACCCGCAGCAGCTCTCTCGGGCGAAACGCTAGAACCGCAAAAAGATGATCGCACCCAGGTTTGAACTGAGGACCTTCAGTGAACTAGATGTTAAACTGACGTGATGACCAACTACACCATGCAACCTTGCTGTGTCGGCGAGCCCCGGCTGACAGACATGAACGCCAGCGCTGGCTTTTCCGACTTGAGAAGGACGCCCGTGCGTGCTTTCGGTCGACTCGGGCTCTTTCACTCGCGAACGCAAACTGCCTCGCGCACATCGCAGTACTGCGAGATCGTCGCTTCGAAGTGGGTGTCTCAAGGGCAAGATCTGATTGTCGGCGGCGGTCCAGGCCGGCGAGAGAAGCCGCGGGGAGGAGAGCGAGGAGGGCGGCCGCACACCCGCGAACGGTCGCTCGTGAGGCGCTGGACCTTCTGAAACCCGGTGTGCACTGCCTGGCGGAACAAGCTCGCCGTTGCGCGCGAGAGAGCGCTCGCTGGTTGAGCTCGCGAAAGGCGCGCGTGCCCCGATCACTCCCCGCGGCATCTCGCCTTTTTTGGACCTTCCCGTCCGCTTGCCCTCGAGCTCCCACGCTCGCCGCACTCGCTTTTCCTCCCTCCTGCTCTCCTCCCAGCTCGACCCGGACCCGTCCTCGCCCTCCTCGACACCTCAGCGGTGCGTGCGCGCCTTCCCATTGTCCTCGTCCCCCCGCCTTGGGCGAGCCGGCCGCTCTCCTGCCCTTCTCCTCTCACCGCGATCCTCCGAGGTGACAGGGACCTTAGCTGATTAGATGACCATCGCTCCTGCAGACCCCGACCGCCCACGAGCGCACCGGCACCATGGGCAACGTCTTCAGGTGCGGCTCGCTGCTCCCTCTTCGCCCCCTCGCCGCCGTGCGGGCTCGTCGCTGAGTGCCTGTGCTGATCGCCGGCTCTGACCTACTGCTCTTCCTTCACAGTGTCCCCATCTTCATCATCGTGCGGCCCGCCTCCTCGTCCCCCTCGACCTCGCCCTCCTCGTAAGCTGACCCCTCCCCGCTCCCTCACGCAGACCCTCCGCGAGACGATCGAGGCGGCCATCATCATCTCCGTCCTGCTCGGTCTCGTCGAGTCGCTCGTGCACGACAAGCCCGCCGACGGCGACGATGTCGTCGAGAAGCTCGACGCCGACGAGCGCAAGAGGTTGATCCGGCGCATGCGGCTACAAATCTGGGCCGGCGCGCTCGCAGGTGCGTGCAACGTCTGACTACAGCAACTAGACGTGCTCGAGCTGACCCTTGCTCCCTCAGGCCTGTTCATCGCGCTCTGCATCGGCGCAGCGTGCGGCTCGTCCTCCTCTTCTCCCTCGTGGCCTGGTCCTGACCCCTCACGTCCTCCTTCTCTCGGTCACCTCGCAGCTTTATCGCCGTCGTGCGTCTCTCCTGCCCGTCGAGCTCGTCGCAGTGCCTCGCTGACGCCTTGTCCGCGTCGCGCAGTTCTTCACGACGCTGTCCGACCTGTGGTCCAAGTCGGAGGAGATCTGGGAGGGCACGTTCTCGCTCATCGCTGCGTGCGTCCTCTTCTCCCTTCCGCTCGAGCGGCCTTCTCGACGCTGACGGGCTTCGAGCTGCTCACAGCGTCATCATCTTCGTCATGGGCCTCACCATGTCCGTCTCCTCCTTCCTCTCGAGCATCTTGTCGAGGCTCCTCGTCCTGACCCTGGCATCGACACAGGCTCCGCATCGACCGCTCCAAGCTCAAGTGGAAGGCCAAGCTCGCCGGCGCGTTCGACAACAAGGTCGACACGTCCACTTTGACCGGCAAGGACAAGCGCGAGGCCCGCAGGTCAAAGTGGTCGCTCTTCCTCCTGCCGTTCATCACCGTCCTTCGCGAGGGCCTCGAGGCGGTCGTGTTCGTCGGTGGCGTGAGTCTCGACCCGCGTCGTGCTTGTTGTTGTCGCAGAGGTCGAAGCTGACGCACGGACCCCTCCCTCCCTTTCGCAGGTCTCGCTCGGCCAAACGGCCAAGGCGATCCCTCTAGCAGCCATCACGGGCATCTTCGCTGGTCTCGTCATTGGCTGTGCGTCGCCGTGGCCGTCATGCGGACGTCTCTGAGCGGGGAGGCTGACCTCGTCGACCTTCTCAACAGACCTCATCTACGCCTCGGGCTCGCGCGTCAACCTCTCGATCTTCCTCGTCATCTCGACCAACGTCCTGTGCGTCTCTCTCGGCTAGTGCCCCCTCGAGGTCCGCCATCATGGCCGAGCGGCTGTAGAAGGCGTTGTCGAGCAGCTCTCGACGACTCGGCTGACTCGTCCTCCTCGACTCGCTCTCGTACCGCAGGTTCCTTCTCGGCGCCGGCTTGTTTTCGAAGTGCTTCGGCTTCTTCCAGATCTACGCCTACAACCACCGCGTCGGAGGAGACGTCGCCGAGGCTGGTAGCGGACCAGGTGCGTCCTCTCGACCCACGCTCGCACCGCGGCGGGTTCCTGATCTCGGCGCTCTCCTGCAGGCTCCTACGACCCTACGACGGGCTTGGTCTGGCACGTCGCGTATGGCTCGCCCGAAAACAAGTTTGACACGCACGGCTGGTCCATCTTCAACTCGATCCTGTGCGCCTCCTCCTTCGCCTCTCGTACCCTCTCTCGAACATTCTTGCTGACTCGGCACTCCTTCTGCAGTGGCTGGACTAGTGAGCTGCTCCGTCACGGCCTGCCGTCATCGTCGCACCACGGCGAGGCCCGAGCGTCGCAGCGCTCGAGCCTCTCGCCGCTCTCATCTCGCTCACTTTAGCTGACTGGGTCTCCCTGCACCTCACAGACAACGCTAACGTCGGCACCGTCGTTTCTGTGCGTCAATCTACCTGTTCCCGCCCTCGCATTGACGAAGCCGAGCCGCCTCGAGCCCGCTCGCTGACCCTCCCTCTCCCGCCTCCCCC
This sequence comes from Rhodotorula babjevae, assembly GCA_920104245.2. Taxonomy (NCBI): domain Eukaryota; kingdom Fungi; phylum Basidiomycota; class Microbotryomycetes; order Sporidiobolales; family Sporidiobolaceae; genus Rhodotorula; species Rhodotorula babjevae. The sequence continues at coordinate 1,198,204 of CAKKSZ020000015.1, forward strand.
TCTCTCGCGCCCGCAGTACTGCGTCTACTGGATCGCCTGCATGCTCTCCCTCATCTACATGAAGTGGTCCGAGGGCCGCACGACCATCTTTGGCCTCAAGTCGGCCGCGTGGCACCGGCGCGAGGAGCGGCGCGCGCGCGCCGACGAGAAGGAGCAGTCGTCGAGCCTCGAGAAGAAGGAGTCGGCCGAGACGCCCATCGACGAGGACAGGCAGTTCGCGTCGCACGTCTGAGCGAGGGCGAGGGCGGCGGGGCGCGGGCGACCGAGCGGGTTCTCAGCAGAGGACGCTCGTCGCGAGGGTTGAAGGAGCGGGGTGAGGGTCTCCATCGTCATCGTCAGCCTCGGTCTGAGCATACAGCAGTACGTTACCTGGTCCTCGAGACCTGGAGCGAGCAGAGGCTGCGCATGAGAGCGTGCTGCGATCGTATGAGCAGCTCGAAGCGAGGAACGAGGAACAGCCTCTCGCTTCGACCCCTTCTCTCGCACCGAGGACAAGAAGGAGTGGACAAGGTTGTGCGACGTTGCATACGGCTGCTGAAGACGACAGAAAGGGCCAAAGCCGAGGAGGCGAAAGTCGAAGGAGGAGAGAGGTGGGCCAGGGTCTGGGGGCGGGCGAGGAGGTCAGCCGAGGAGTGGCGCGAGCGGGCCTGGAGAGCGCACCTTAGTAGTCGTAGTCGACGCCTGCGACAGGGGCCGCTCGAGGCCCGAACGAGCCGCCATTGGTCGCGCCCCTGGCGGCGAGAGCGGTCGGGCAACCTGAGGCGAGGAGGAGGAGGGGAGCAAGGGCCTGGTCAGCTCGGGCGGGGCGACAGGCAAGCACCGAGCTCAGAGAGCTCACCGTTCGGTGCGGTGAAGATGTTGACCGCGCTCGCTGAGCTGATGAGGCTGCACAGCGCGACGAAGAGGACGGCGATGAGGGCGGCGGGGGAGGAGCGAGGCATGGCGCGGAGACTCTGCGCAGGGTGCAGGGTCAGCTCGTGCGCCTCTGCAGAAGCTACTGAGCAAGCTGCGCACCTGGCGAGTGGTGCAGAGGGCGAGGCGGACCACCCACCTCCGCGTTTGTCGAGCGATCGTGCCGGGGGAGGAGAGCGAGGCGCGACTGGGCAACAACACGTGACTGCTTTGCACGAAAGACTGCTCGAGGGGACAGCTACACAGGAACTAGGGCTGGTACGCAGGGAGCGCGGACCCGCTCGCCTCGGGCTCGGGCTCACGAGCGAGGCGGGCGGCGGGCGGTGACAGCTCGACCGGCGCCGAGGGGAGGAAGATGGGTAGAGGGACATGGAGGCCGGCCTTGGCAAAGATGGTCGAGTGCAAGTGACAGGTGAGCGTGTACTGCAGGCGCGAGGGGTCAGCGAGATGACGACGAGGCGAGAAGAGAGGGAGCAGCCGACGCACCCTGACGCTCAGGCCCCTGCTCTCGACCGTGCACTCGCCCTCGGGCGGCTCCATCTCACCCGTCCACTCGAGCGTACCCTCCTCTCGTGCCTCGACCGGCGCGAGGTCGCCCGCCTTGAGCCGCACGGCCGCCCACTCGAACTCGCGCCCGCTGTTCGGGTTGGCGATCGGCGCAGTGCGGATCTGGCGCGCGATCGAGGCCGACGGCTTGAGCTCGTTCGACTGAAGGAGGTGCAGGGCGGTTGGGGAGGAAGGGCGGAGGAGGAGGCGGTAGCGCAGGGTCGAGGTCGACGAGAGGAGCGGGTCGCAGAAGATCTGCGGGACGCGCGCATGCCGGTCAGCCGAGAGCGCAGGACTGCACTTTGGTCGATGCACGCACCGTAGCTTCAGTCGCCAAAC